>OY829914.1:304644014-306096514 GCA_963691935.1 Nephrotoma guestfalica | reverse complement strand
TTGCCGAATCAAATCCAAATTACGTACTGTAAGAGGTGTTTTATGGTGATGGCTGTAAATTACTTACATTGTCTTAATTCAACACAGACTAATTCAATTAGATAACATTTATTTGCAGAGGGTTAGAGGAAGATTTTCCTAATGGTTAATCATGAATTCAACCACGCCTTAAGAAAACCGTAAATATGTAAACATCCCTGAAAATATTACATTTGTCGGGGAGACAGAATGAGACGTTAAATAAGAAATATATACTTTATCACCAAAAGCACAACCCTTAACTTTCCCATACAATTTTGAACCATCCATAAAATAGTTAATAGTTAAATTCATGGTTCAGAACTACTTCCTTCACACGTTCCTCTCTGTGGGAAATGGCAGTCCCGAAACTCACCTCAAAGAAGATTGGTTGAACGGCAGTCGGAACTTTAGTAACTCTCGTGAGATGGGGTTGAGTCTTATGACTGAATTTATTTCCATTGTTTTCTCTATGGACAATTTAAAAGTATAAGGTAAATGAAGCACAGATGCTAGCAGTTCACAGCACTTTCGATTGTATGTTTTTCAAAATTTTAAAAGTTGGCCTTTAGACAATTAATGGTCATAAAATTGTGGTTTTTAATTGCTTGAATTTTTTGAGAAGCGTTTTGCTTTTTAGTGGATGTTTCGGAGCTCCAAGTGACATTGTGCCTCGCAGTTTTCACAATGATCTGCAACCTAGTCCAATTGGTCATCAACTATATTTGGATATTTTGGAACCAATATCAGCAGTGATTTACCTATAAATGGCACTAAAGATATGCTCGTCGATTTTCGTGTTTTTGATAAAAAGGTTTTTGAATAGTGTTATGCCCACTTTGCGTTCGAGGTAATTGTGATCAGAAAATGAATGACCACAAGTGTGAAGTCTAAGTTTTGACATTGATCGTCAAAATTTCAAAATTTCATATATACAAGGTTGTTTGCATAGTAAAATGAATTCAAGGAGTGTTTCAGAAGAAAGTTAATTTGCAAGAGTTTTTAGGTTAACTCGATAGCCCCAGCCATAATCGTGGATGTGTAATGATTGTATATGATTCTGTTTCGCGAGTATTACAAAAAAAGGAAGAGTATTTATACAAATACACAAAAACCATTGCGGATAAATTTGTGTGTTTAGAACAGGAGGATGCTTCTCATTGAAAGGTATATAGGTTGCTTCTCATTGCAGCCGATCGGAACCATTATTGTTATTGGGACTGCTTCTGTCGATCAAGTTCTAGCGAAATTTTATCCACTTTGACTCCGGCGAAATGGATATTTGTAACCAGAATATCCACCTCTACTACTGATGATCAGTTTAAAAACTTTGTTAATCGGAAATTTCAAATATCGAGTTCCATAACTGACGCAGAATTGAACCAAAACCTAATGATCGCTTTGTCAGAGATTAAATTTCGTCTAAAATCGCCGTTGATGCATCGGAATTGGAGAATTTACTGTCACCTGATGGTTCTGGCCACAAAATATTCTCGTTAAAGAGTGTCAGACTTTAATCATAAAAATCTAACTATATTTTATCGTAATGTTGGTGGAATGTTATCGAAGTCAGCTTATTTTTATTAGTTACGTTATTAGTAATGAATGTGATATTTATACAATTACGGAAACTAAGTTCCATGAATCCACGTTTTTCCCTGAAAATGTTGTTATTGTTTACCGTTGTGACCGGTATTCTTATGATAGTTCAAAAACATCAGGAACAGCAGGGGCGTTTTAATCGCAATTATAAAAACATTTCTACCCAGGCGTTGGAAACTCCACCTTCATTATGAAAGAATGATAAAAAGAAAGCAGGAAGAAAGAATCATAAATGTGTAGCTGTACAGCTAAACATATTCTGTCAAACTACTATAATCGTGTAACGGTTGTAACGTTCCAGTGGGTCGAAAAGTACATTTATATAGCGAATGTCAGATAGAAGACAGAGATACTATCATAAAAGCGTCGATTGGTATAATTATTTGTGTACCTGGTTCGCACCTGCATAATTATTGGTATAATTAGTATTAATTAAATATCGTTCGATAGAGGGTGATCATCTTGTTTGTATAATACCAACATAGATGAAGATAAAACAAAATTTGTGTCAACACACTGCTTTATCGGCCAATTCATTTTGGAGCCGTGCAGTGATAAGTACGTAGTGGACTTCCACTGATGGTGTTTTGATATCAACCCATAACAAATATTAATTTAATTAAAGCAATTATCGGAAATCGAAATTTTCTCGAATTATAAATTCTATTGAAGCGGTACATAAACGGCGCACAACGTTTTTTTTGGTCGCGGGAAAACAGGTATGTTCAGTTCATATTTCAGTTTTAAAATATGAAGTAATTTTCCATTTTGAATGCCTGCGTGCTATTCCCAGACAGTTTTGTTAAAACTTTTCCGTTTTCTTTTACTTTCAATACAGCCACGGGAAATAAAGAGAAAAAGGGAAAAATAGACAAAACTAATCAAGCCGAAATCCGGGCCACGCAAAACGGGTTTTTACCGCTATATACCTTTTTTTTGAATTATATATATATATTTATATACATAAATTTGCGATACACCTGCCATTTTATTCATTATCTTGTGCAAGCGCAGCGCGTATACATTGAGACTGCGGCTGCAATAACGATATCAACACACGACGTTTACTTACATGCTGGATGCTCTCCTTTGTAATTGCCACCAAAGAGAGATTATTGGATTCCTAATATTGGGATATTTACATGAGGCACGCGAACGGGATAACTTTGACCATCACCTTATAACGGACCCACGATAAGCTAAGTGTTTTTTTGAATGTTTATAAGATTATATATGTTTGCATTGCATATTTATTTTTATGTAATAATTATTACGAATATTTTATACATAGATATTATTTGCTTCTTTTACTACGTATAGGTTATATTGATACATACAGTCCCTTACTAAATGAGAGCCACACCCCTAATTTAAGATTTATTTCATTTCAAATAAATTCATTTAAAATTCTTCCTATGCAAAAATAATACTCTTCACTTTACCAATGCGTGCTATAAATAGAAGTCATTATTCTCCGCAGCGCCATGGAAAATTTAAGGAAAACCCTCATTTTGTATGGTAATAAAAGATAGCCGCAGGTATACTTTCAAATTCTTTTGAACACTATAACAGTTTGTTGGTGTGCAAACAGCTTCTTGTGTCTTAAAATATTATTGTGTTAAATGCTATTCTGATTTGTGTTGTATTTTTTAAATGTGGGTAGAAAAAGTAGTTTGAGCGTGTTTGAAAAAGGGTAAATTGACGCTTTTAAGAAAAATAATATGAGTAACCGTTTAATAGCAAAAAATATTAGTCGGAGTGAGAAGGTAGTGCGAAATTATTTGAAAAATCCGCAATTATACGGTTCGCATAAAAGTACAGGCCGGCCGGTGATACTTACTGATAGAGAAAAACGGTCAATTTTACGAAATGCCTCTAATTTTATTGGCACCGCGCGACAAATTGCGTTAAAATCTGGTGTTAATACAAAGATATGTAATGTGCGGAAAGTGTTAAGAGAGTTAGACAATATACAAGTCAAAAAACTACAGCAAAAGCCACAACTATTGCTAAATCATAAAGACGCCAGATTGCGTTTCGCGAAAGAACATCTGTCGTGGAAGAAAAAATGGCAGCGCGTTATATTTAGTGACGAAAAAAATTTAATTTGGATGGCCCTGATGGTTGGCAATACTATTTTCATGACCTTCGAAAAGAACCTCTTGTGCTATCGAGGCAACAACAAGGTGGAAGATCTCTGATGGTTTGGGATGCAATGGGCTATGGAGGAAGAACGGAGCTAAAGTTTATTTGCGGTCATATTAACAGCAACCGGTATAAATTCATGCTAGCCGAAACATTACCAGTTGTTGGTGCACAAATTGGCGGCCCAAACTTTATTTTCCAGCAGGATAATGCGGCCGTACATACAGCTGGGATAGTTAATGACTGGTTTACTGAGGCTCAGATGACTTGTTGGATATATTGCATTACTATGAGGGACTTATGTTTGTAGATGATCTCAAATTTCTCTGTCGCATTGTTGACCCCTCAGATGCCACTAAACTATAATCTGATCTGGATTCTTTATTTTTGTGGTGTGGAATCATTTAAATTTAATTATTAAGAAGTATCCTGAAATAAAACTCTGATACACTATGCTTAATTATTAATAACGTAACATTAGCTCGGGTTACCAAAAGAACAGACAGGGGAGTCACGTTTGACCCCACACAGAGTTTATTCCGCATATTGATAAAATAATAGCAAAATCGTTATCTGACGTTTTGGACGCAAGGATTGATTGTCCATTTATACTTTCGCGTTTGAATATTTATGCTCACATAAGACAACTTAGAATAAGGTCTTTATTTATACCAACTTTTCGAATCAATTAATTTTATGATTGCGAACTTTAACATTTTCTGTGATTTTTTTGATTTCAGAATGACTAAAGCCTGTTTCAAAAATAGACTGAAACATAACTTTAAAATTTGTATGACTGAAGTGATTGTGAGTCTTTGACGTGTTTTTAATGAGGTTTCTGCAATTTTATGTAACTCAGATATATGTAAATTTTCAATAAAATAAACAAAAATGAAAGCAATGAATTTAAACAAAACCTAAAATAAACTAAAATATGGGTTTAAGTGGCCCAACAAATATTTTAGTCGTACCTTTGTCAAAAGCAGTGGAATGGGAAATGTTGTGACAACAAATTAATTTGTTAAATCGGTTTTTCGAAAATGGAAGCCTTTGACACTGGCTTTGATTTAAGAATTGGAGTAAAATTTGAATACCATTTATTGACACAATTTGAGCCATAGCCCTGTTTAGTCTATAGCGATGTGAGATCGTCTATCAATTTCCTTACAAAAAGGATGTAAGGAAGAAGATTTCATGATTACAGATTCTTTTCTCAACTGTTTTGTGCTGCTCAAAAAGTTTCTTAATTAGACCCAAAACAACATCCTTCGAACTTCTTCTTGAATCTGCTCGAAACTTTTCTTACTTTGAAATTAATCCGAAAAAATAAATTTCTCCCATTAAATTCGGTTAACATTATTTGTGGTATGGTTTTTGCGATGATCGCTAAAGGTTAATGGTAAAAATGAAAGTACCCACTTGTATAATCAGAGATAAGAATGCCATTATAGCCCGGCTCCAATTAAAAACATAATATCACTCAAAGGCCAAGAGTAAAAACTGCTTTAAATGACCTTCTGTCTTAATGAGCTAACGAAAATAGGCTGATTGTAATTTTATTATCATTACCGTGCAGGCTAGTCTTTGGTTCAGTTACAGAACTACGTCGGACTCAAACGAAATATCAGGATACCAATAGTTTCAATAGATTGACACTTTTTCTCTGCTACTCGTTGTCGCGGGACATATTTAAATCCAGTTTTAAACAAATGCGATAAGTCTGGATTTTTTGCAAATTGGAACTACTGAAGAACTACTGTTGGCGGGAACCTAATCTTTAGGCCTATTCTCCAAGATGCGTAGGAAAATTGGGCATATGCATGAGAAACTCTGATGTTCAAAAAGTACCTCTAGAAACAGAGCGAAATATGTACGAATATGAGAGATGTCTCAAATCTATGTTTTTCGTTTATGATTTGATGAATTGAGATCCTGTCCTGTAGTTGTACTGGGTGACCATTTGACCCGCTGTGACTTGGTCGCATAACACTACGAGTACATGAAAATGTCAATTTAATTTGTTCATGTGTGACGAACAGTATATTGTTTTTGTTCCTGGACCGCGGAGGTTCGTCATATCCAAGAACTGGATTTATTCCTCGCACGACGTATTTCTTTAACTTCCACGTAGGCCACGATTTGCTAAAACTCCAGTAGCACGAAAAACCTGTATAATGGCGGCTTTCTATATCAATGTCACATTCATAGAATCGAAAGTGTATATATATTCAGAAGCAAGTGTTGGTGTTTTTAATGAAAAGAACTGCTGTACTGAATTAATTATGTTGAACACTAATCAATGAAATCACAAAAATGTTTAATGGAGTGCAAGCCTTATTTGACTTCTCTATATGTCTTGTAAGGAACATGTTAGATTAGTTTACTTTGTCTTAACAGACTCTAGTCTCCTATTTAGATTTATCATGTTGAAAGCATATACCCTATCGTCATAGAAGAAGAATCACACGATGGAATGAATCACAAGACTGCAAAGCACATGACTATCATTTAAAGAATGACCGGAACTTTAATAATCATATGCACGAAATATTGATCAAATCGGTAATCATATGAAATGTACAGTATGCCCTTATCACATGTATAACATACTTAATAAATCGAATGGCAACGAGACCCTATATATCAAATGCAAAAAAATTAATATATATATATATATATATATATATATATATATATATATATATATATATATATATATATATATATATATATATATATATATATATACATACGTATGCAAGAGTACATGATTTAAATTGATGTTGTTGTATATAATAATAATACAACAGTACGTACTTCACTATGTAATATATTATGTAGATATTATTGATTTGAATCACACCAGCCAATCAGCGAACCGAACGTTATCAATTTGGAATGGTTTTGCTAGTCCTATAAAAGCCTAATTTTGACAAAATTGTCTCATTAAGCTTTAGTGAAGTGATACGTGAGTTAATAAACTTTTAATAAAAAAAAAATTAAAAAAATATTAAACTATTAAAAATGGTGTCATCAAAAGTAATCCTGGTATTGGCTTTCGTCTGTGTTGCCCTCGTACCCGGTAATTGTGGATATATTCTTAAACATTATCATAAGTGGATTATATAAAAATCGGATTTAGTTTCATTTTTGTGATTATAAACTAAAAGTTTCGATTCACATGGATTATTTTTAACTCACCAGCTGAATAAAATCAAATAAATTTAATTTGTAAAACTTAGTTAATAATTTCAATGTATTTGATTTATCATTCTAGCATATGCTGCGGTAACCAAATGTCTGGTATGTGAATCAACGACAACGTCAAAGAATGAAAAATGTCTTGCTGGAGAAACAACTGCTTCAACTTGTACACCTACAACTTCTACGTTCACTCACTGTTTCAAGGAAATTCTAAATGAGGGTGAAACTAACGAATCAGTAAAGAGAGGATGTACTACAGACAGATCTGCTTACACCTGTCCAGATAAAGCTGTTTGCGAATTTTGTGAAGAAGATGAGTGTAATAGTTCAATAACCATTTCACAATCAATTCCAATTATTGGTCTATCAGTAGTCGCTGCTTTCTTATTATCTCGATTCAATCACTAAATGAATAGGTTTATTATGAAATGTAAAATAATTTGTGACGCGTCTTAACAACAATAGCGTGGTACTAAAAAAGCAAAATAAATTTTCATAATTACATCTTAAGTCATGAAAATTTAACTACTCAAAATTTTTTTTTTCAATTTTTACCATCTTTGTAAGTCATATTATAACAAATTAATTTAAAATAAATAAACAGAGTCAAATTGAAAATGAAATCATTCTTTTACTTATAGTCGCACAAGGTATCAAAAAACGCCTTATAACTGTCCTTATACGACCGATAAGAATCTGTCTGACAATTATTTTCTTCGAACTTCATCAACTACATCAAAATAATTACACAATTATGGCAAGTGTACCGTCATTTATAATTGCTTAACGATAAGACCTGATCGATATTATTCAAAGTTGATAACACTTATTATTTATATTGATGGTTGGAATACAATTCATACTTAAATCTTATCATTTTTTTTTTACCTTTTATCATTTTCAATTTTAATTTGATGAAACTTATCGTAAATTATTAAAATTTGCTTTTACCCAAAATAATAATTTCGAAAAGTTACGATGAGATGTTATCACCCTATGTGTTATCACCCTATGTCGCAGTGAGTATGTTTTCTGAAATTCTTTCATACGAATATAATTTGGTGCCGAACGTTATCAATTTGGAACTGCTTTCCTAATCATATAAAAGCCTAATTTTGACAAAATGGTCTCATTAAGCTTTAGTGAAGTGATGCGTGAGTTAATAAACTTTTAATAAAAAAAAAATTAAAAAAATATTAAATTATTAAAAATGGTGTCATCAAAAGTAATCCTGGTATTGGCTTTCGTCTGTGTTGCCCTCGTACCCGGTAATTGTGGATATATTCTTAAACATTATCATAAGTGGATTATATAAAAATCGGATTTAGTTTCATTTTTGTGATTACAAACTAAAAGTTTCGATTCACATGGATTATTTTTAACTCACCAGCTGAATAAAATCAAATAAATTTAATTTGTAAAACTTAGTTAATAATTTCAATGTATTTGATTTATCATTCTAGCATATGCTGCGGTAACCAAATGTCTGGTATGTGAATCAACGACAACGTCAAAGAATGAAAAATGTCTTGCTGGAGAAACAACTGCTTCAACTTGTTCACCTACAACTGCTACGTACACACACTGTTTCAAGGAAATTGAAAATGAGGGTGAAAACGACGAAATAGTAAAGAGAGGATGTGGTAGCAAATCCGGGTACGCATGTCCAGGCACTGCTAAGTGCGTATTTTGTGAAGATGATGAGTGTAATAGTTCAATCACCATTTCACAATCAATTCCAATTATTGGTCTGTCAGTAGCTGCTGTTTGCTTATTATCTCGATTCAGTCACTAAATGAATAGATTTATTATAAGATGTAAAATAATTTGTGACGCGTCTTAACGACGGTAGCGTTGTAATAAAAATCAAATAAACTTTCAAAACAAAAAATAGAATCAAATGGAGAATTAAATCATTCTCTTACTTATAGTCGCACAAGGTGCAAAAAACGTCTTATATAACGGTTCTTCATCTTATATAACCGACCAATGAGAATCTGACTGGTAATTAGTTGTCAGATTTGACACTTCTTAGTCGAAAGAAGGCACCAACCACAGTTAAATAATAACTCAAATATGGCAACCCTACTGAAACAAGTGTATACCGTTATTTTTAATTGTTTAATGATAAGAGCTAATCGATATTATGCAAAGTTGATTGATGGTTGGAATTCAATTCATAATTAAATATTATCCAATTTTTGTTTTACATTTTTAATTTAAAAACTAATTTGATGGAGATTATTCAGGAGTTCAGGAATTCAGATCGAGAAATTTCTCTGAAAACTAGTTGTTTCAGCGTGGCAGATCGAGGAATGCTCGCCATCTAGAATCGGTGAGTAGTAGGGAAATAAAATACCTCTCGTTGATGAACAAGTCAACGTGAAATGAGCTCTAGTTGAGAAAGAAATATCTCAAGTTGTACTCCAGTAAGCACACTGGACAATTCAGCCTTCATGGAGGTTCGGCTTTCATTATACCAAAAAAATAAATCAAGCTCAAAATTCGTTCTAAAGCAGCTGGACAATCAAAAGTTCTTCTGAGAGAACTAGAATACAGCTTCATCCTGTCAGGAATATCGATGGGACTTGGGCAAAGAGTTGGGGTGGGCAAAAGCTTGTGCAAAATGGGGATCTAAGGGTTTTAGTCATTAAAGCCAAAAATGGCTATAGTGAAAATAGTTCATATTATAAATGCAATGTTCAAGTATAAATACATAGCAAAAATATGGAAAATGGCTGAAGTAATTATAATTCCCAAACCAGGAAGAACTCCTCACTTAGTAACATCATATAGGCCCATTTCCTTGTTACCAACAATGTCTAAACTATTTGAACATTTACTATTAAAAATACTTAGACCGAAGCTCAACAGAAATAGCCTTATTCCGAATCATCGATTTCACCTCCGAAATGAACAGTGAACTATTTATTGATCAGGTATATACAAAAAAGTAATGCGAATGAAAGCATCCCGTATTATTCTTAAATGTAGCGTAACCCTTTTTCAAATTCTGACATGGAAATCCGACTGAAACTACAGGGTTGAGGGTGGGCCATCTATTAGTTCTTTTTTCATTGGTAAATAGACATACAATTTGGGATGAAGAGTCAAAATTTTTTATTGATAAGGAAAGGTGGTTCTATGCCGTTTATGTATGAAAAACAATATAGTTCATATGCCCACCAGGGCAAAATTTTCGATGACTTTTTCCAATAAAAGCGGATCAATAACCTCAATTTCAGCTCGAATGTTGTTTTTAAGTTGTTGAATTGTTTGTGGATGATTAGCATACACCTTACCTTTCAAATAACCCCACAAAAAATAATCAAGTGGTGTTAAATCCGGAATCTTGGTGGCCAAGGAACTTCACAATTTCTTGAAATTATGCGATCAGCAAATTTTGTTGACATTAAATGTATTATTGCATGACTTGCGTGGCATGTCTCTCCGTCTTGTTGAAACCATAGGTCGTTGACAAGCATTCATTTAATTTGGGCCACAAAGCCCCCATTCACTGTAAGGGCATTTTCCTGTTCGTTTTCAAATAAAAACGGCCCAATGATGCCACCAGCCCATAAACCACACCAAACAGTGACTCTTGCAGGATGAACTTCTGCTTTGTGAATAACATGAGGATTCTCCGCTCCCCAAAATTCGACAATTTTGTTTATTGCCGTACCCATTAAGATGAAATTGAGCTTCATCGCTAAGAAGGTTTTTGATAAAAAACCTTCATTTCGTTCAAGCATCCAATTAACAAAACGACGACGATTTAAATGGTCTGGTGGTTCAATTTTTGAGTTAGTTGAATTTTGTATGGATACAAATGAAGATCAACATGCAACATGCGTCGTAATGTGGTTTGTGAAATATTTATTTCTAGTGAACGATGTCTGGTTGATGTGCTTGGTTCATTACGAACACTTTCACTAACAGCCACTGCATCAGGAGTACGAGCTGGATGAACATGTTGATATTGTCTACGACCTTCCACTGAACCAGTTTCTTCAAAACGATCAATAATTTTGCCAATTGCACGCTCAGAAGGTCGTTAATGTTGACCAAAACTCTCACGTAGTTTACGAAATGTTGTTGTTTTTGAACGATTATTTTCATAATAAATTTTGATAATCAAAATGGGCTGTTGTGTTGTTAGCGACTCCATGATGATAAATGGAATATTTTTGCCTCCTTATCATTTGTCGAAGAATTTTTTAGAACAGATAACATTAAGCACTAAAATTCATCGATTGAAAAAAGGATCAACAGATGGCCCACACTGTATCTCTGCCCGAATAATATAATCAAGTACCGGAATTACATAAAAGAAAAATACTTGAGGCTTAAGCCTGATAAATAATAAGGAGGAGGGGATGTATGCTCATTTATCTGTACAAAATATACTTCTGCTGGGTTGTACCAAACAGAGTAAATAGAAATAATAAAACGATTTCAAAACTAAACTGAGAAACCTTGTCAACACTCCATGATATATTAGAAACAGCGGCATCTAGCGACATTATTTGGGAATAGATCCTGTTAAAAATGAAATTACAAAATTTATAAAATGTCATAAATAACGGCTGCAGCATGTGACCGTCGAAACTATTAAACTCAACCGCAACATAAATATAATTAGAAGACTGAAAAAAAAATAAAACATTTCGAGTTAATGTAGTCCAATCTAAAATAATGAATGACTTGCACAACTAAACCATGTCCAAACAACAATGCCAAAAAATGTGGAACATCAATGGATGAACCCTTAAATTAAAATAATAGTAGTAACTGAATTTAGAATAAAATTGCTTATTTGTCGTAAGTCCATTTGGTAATTGCATAAAGTTCTAAATAAAGTCTTTATATTTATATAAAGGTCTACCTTTGGTTGGCAAGTTTGAGGGTGTAAGCCCTAAAAACTTTTCGAGGCAGATTTTCATAGCTCCTCTTCCACATAGGCATATGAGGACACGCTCTGAATTTTATTTACTTTTTGAAGTTTTTGTTTGCTTTGTTTTTGGCTACCAAACTAAAGGCGCATACAGGATCGACCCTTATAGTGTCATTTTTGGACTAACTAACATTCACGTTTTGCTTTGTTTGTGATATACAAGATGCGGGTGTTCCATGTCAGTTTTTGGTGTTCAGCATAGCTAATGTTATGAGAGTATTCTTTAATTTGGTGAATAATTGTTCATCAGCAGTAGCAGTCACATAAGCGGTGAGTGTTGCCTCTTTGCGGATAAGCCCTACTCGCTGTAGCTCTCACTAGTGTTTGAATTACTTACAAAATTGGAGTTGCCAAAGCGCCTGTATCTCAATAAATGGACACAGCGGCATTTCTTCATTCTGAAGTTTATCTTTGGTTTCTGTTCTCAGCTCGTGTATACCTTTCTTTGTTGTTCTGAGTTAGTTATAGTTGAATACCGAATTGTATTGGATTATGTTGGTATTTTCACTAGATGTGTTTTAATATTCTTAACAAGATTTCTATTCCCTGAGATCTTTCGATAAATCTAATATGTAGACGGTCCAGATAACATCCAGGATCTTGTGTGATTCATCATAACGTTCTTTGATAAACAGTATTAAAAAAGCTCACCTCTCAAGTTTGTGTCGGTACTTCTACATGCTATGTATATGTGGTGTGAATTCGCATCGCAGCCGATTATAAATTTTTGATAAAAATAATTGTTAAATGATTACAGACGGTGGTTCGTCCTCGTCCTCGGAAATAAATTGGTATATGGAGAAGATATTAAGAGAAAATTGGCAAGGAATTACAGTAATTTGCGTCTGGTCTTACTTGTTGTAGATTCAATTACCGATATCTTGTTTATAAATCCAAGAACCCTTTGAGTTTTGGTCCAACCGTCTTGTATAAGTCCCTTATTCCAATTCTTTGAAATAAAGAAGCGGTAAAGGCTAGCAGTCGCAACCTGTGATCTATGCAGATTAAACTTAATGCATCTCAACATGCAGACTCTTCTCCGATGGCTCGTTTACTAGTTCTCCGGGGCCCTGTCTATCCTTTTTCGACATCATTTTCTCGCCTTGTCTATGCTGAGCAATTCTCTTGTTAAGGTTTGAGAGGCTCGGTTTTGGAGGCTGGAGGGAGAGTGAAGAAGTGGCTTTATTCATGTCCAATATTCCTTGTTGTTGTGCAGGTCTGTTTTTGAGGCTGAATGACTTAGTCTCGCAGATTCATTGCAGTCACACTATCGCTTCTATGAAGTCCGGTTTGTTCTGAGTTTTTAAAGGCCTTATTACCTCAGTTTCCGATTTCTCCTGTTTTTTCTGTGGGATTTTGCTCCTTTCAGATTATTTCTTCAATCGGAAGTATAATGCCCGAAAAAGCAATTGACTTTTAAGTTGGAGTAAATCCCATAAAGCATTCCGTAGCTCCTGCTGCAAAACAGCTAGTAGTCGATGAATTATTTTCTCATTCATCTCGTTTTAGCGGTGGCGCCGGAAGACGAAGAAAATTTGGGGCTTGGAATTTTGGTTTCCCTGATAATTAGGTTTTAGGTTCGCATGATAACGATTAACCAGTAATATTTCGTTCTGCAGCCTAGAAAGTTTGGGCTTACACCGTCATTGTGGAGCTCTGCTACCTCAGCCATGATGTGATCTTGATCTGTTAATATTTGAGTCGATACTAAGACTGTTGGCTTTTAGTTCCCCCATCTGTCTCATCACTTGCGGCTGATTTTTTGTAATCATATTGTAATGCCAAGGACGGATACGATTTGTTATTCCGTTTAGAAGGATTTTTAGGGCTAGAGTTGTCTGATCGGCATCGCTTGTTCTTCAGTTGAACAATATTCTCCTTGATTTTGATTTGGCATTGTACCAAGGCGTCATCATGAGAAAGACACGATTGTTTTAAGAACGTTAGGAGTTTTTGCGGCTTCATTTAGGTTCTTCGTTTCTTCTGAATAAGTTTGTAGTAGATGTGGGAGAGTGGGACATCTTCTGGGATTGTGCTAGAAAAGACGAAGCTGTCGTAGTTCATAATATTATGATAGCTCTCAGTGGTATAATCTAAGAAGTAGTTGTTCTCCGAGGCAGGTGCGCTTCGAGCAGCACCGCCCTCATGGTTTTTGTTGTTGTTACTTCCATCCATTCGGTAAGTTTGATAAGGAATTAAAATCCGCCAATGCAGAGCTCCTTATTGTGATAAGGCTTTATAAAGTCTGGAGGCGCTATAGATTTCCGGAGTTCCGTGCTACCAAAGTGTTCTCTTTGCCATTTATCCTTCGATCCTGGTTTGAGGACTGTTTTATCGAGATTTTCTCATCTAGATCTGTTAAAATCTGCTAGGATGGATTATTCGCTCGTTTAAATGGTTGTGACTGGAATTTATATTGAAATTAGCCTTAATTTTGACTGCTACCGCATACCTGATTGTCTCAAACTCCAATATATGTGGGCTCAGAAAGCACTTTCAACAAATTAATAAAATTTCTTGCGATTGCTTCGATATTAGTCTAGGAATATCATAGTAAGTTATTTTTAAAACGACGTAATGCAAGCACAAATGGCGTGATCCCTTAACACCACACGGACATTTAAAGCTGTAATGCAATTTTAATATTTTATTTAAGGTCAACAAAAAGTTTACCGATTTTATTCTATTGTATAAAAATACCTGGTGAATCGTTTGACTGCTAAAAAGCTTACGGACGTTGCTTGAATTTTTAAGTGGAACAATGGAATGCTAAATTGTTGTTGATTGTGTATTTAGTAATTGGTAATTGTATTTAGATCTGACGGATTAATGAATAGCTTATTGAGAAACGCTATAATTTGGATATATGCTATGAAAATTTCATTGAATTTGTTAGTAGTGTTCACAATACACAATAGTTTCAAATAATTGGTTTAATTTAAAAATTAAAAATTCTCAAAATTTTGAGATCTATAGTGTTTAAAAAATTAAATTTTCCACAAAATGTTAAATTACAGAACATAATTTAAAAAAATCCCATTAAATAAGGGAAATTTTAAATTTGTTAAAGAATTCTAAATATAATCAATTATTTTAAATAGCTAAACTCGAGGTTTCGTTTAGCTAATTATATTGTTTGCTTTATAAGCAATTTTAGCATAGCCGACTTTATGCAAATAAAATACTTTTTCGAAAAATTAATTTTCTTTACCAGTGGCACTATTCTGGGAATTCCCTGGGAATAGGGAAATAATTTACATAAAATTTGTGTCAAATTTTTTTTTTGGCGGTACTGAGGAGAAAAGTTTGATGTAAATTTTTCATATCGAGACTGGTAGGGAAAATAATTCCCAATTTAATTTTGTTTTCAAAATGTTTAAATGTCCGCTAACTTTTTGTGTTAGTATGCCAGAAAAAAATTATTTATTTAACAGAAATTATTTGAAAAATCTATTCCTATTCCCTCAAGGAATGGCAACACTATAGTACCACATCTATAACAGTTGTCAATTAACGGCTGAAACAAGTCTTAAAACGAGTTTTCCAACGTACCACATTTAATTTATTCAGTAAGCGCTGTATCCGATTCGTTTGTATCAAAATCAAGCTTCGAAAACGTCCGTATTCTGTTGTAATGTACACGAATAACTTACGGAAATAAAATTCAAATATTTTTTTTTTGTTACAAAATAAATTTTATTGTCCATTATTTTTACAATATTTTTGAAAAACACAACATTTAACCGAACCAACTACTTAGTTATACAAGTACTTAGTTATTGCCTGAATGAAATCGATGAAATCGTGACAGATCACACTAAGATTGCAAATTATTTTAATGAGTATTCGCACCCTTTGATTATTTTAATTACAATATTTGCGAAAATTTTAATTTAGATCCATGCTTCCACGAGGAAGTTGATTTCATATTAGAAATTTAAAAGTAGGATCTTCGTTTGTTATATATGAGATACCATCATAAGGAATGTTTCCGCAATATCTTAAGATAGCTAATGTTGTATCTATCATACTACGAGTATCATACTATCTAAGATATCTGAGAAGGTGAAATAAGGTCGGACACTTTTCTGATCGCAAATATAAAATATTAGATAATCAATTCCTCAGCTTCACAAAAGCTCTTCAGATACAACCCCTGCATGTATACCCAGCGAAAGGCTTTCGTCTGAAGAAATTTTTAGTTAACTCTTGTAAGTTTGAAAATATTTTCCATTCCGTTGAAAATTTCTGGAAATTTTTATGATATCGCACCTGGGTTTTCTGGTACAAGTTTGGGTGTTTGTGATATCTACAATCATATGTTGGTTAATTTATTTAGTATAAATTAAAACAATTCAACAATATTAAGTTACAACTTTTCGTGTGATAACTAATATAATTTTCTTTTCTATCTAAGATCGTGTTTGGAGTACTTTTACTCCTTTGTCAATCTATTATTTTGTAAAGTTAAATAATAGATTGACAAAGGAGTAAAAGTACTCCGAAACCGAGCTTTAGATGGAAATTGTTTTTTAAATTAATTATCAGACGAAAAGTTGTAACTTAATGTTGTTGAATTGTTTTTATTTATACTAAATAAATTTTTATAAAAACATATTTTAATAAATAATAATCTATTATAATGTAGATATATACAATATCATCACAGTAAACAGTGGAAGTTATTTAAAAGTGGGAGATCATTGTGAGTTTGGGGTGGGCGAATAAAATCTAAAAGACTTTGACTTCTCAAATTTTAGTACTCAGGTCATAAAGAACTCTTATACATTTCTGGTATTGTTTGCTATTTCTATAGAACGGGCAATTTTCTAAATTTGAAACGAAAATTTTTGAAACGTGTAATTTAAACTTCCAGCAACTTTGAACAATAAAATTCTGACAACTTCCAAAAATAAATTTAAATTTATCAGGCAAACAATCAGGGAACGATTATTATATGTGTGAATATAATTTGGCAAATTATATTTAGTTTATTTGGTTGCTTCTTTCGGAAATTTAAAAATTAAATTTTTTATTTTAAGCAGACAGCCGAATGGACATTGGCAGTTTATCCAGAAATATAGTATTCCCAACGTATAATCTTATTCAATAACGATTGTGAACTTCAAATCAAGTACACAATTGAAGTTGAAAGTAACGACTGCAACTTCGAAAAAAATGCATCGGGTTTATCGGAAGATTCGGTAATCGCATCGAGTATCTCTACTTCGTGATCAACCTTACGGACACCACTGGTTAAAAAATACAAAATTTTGAACAAAAAAAAAAGAATGGTAATCAGCTATTTTTATCACTGAATTCAAATGAAATTTAGATATCGGTTAAATGGGACATCGTTACTACTTACTGATTCACACAAAGTACGTCATATTTAATTTTAACCTTATCTTACTATTGAAGATGTGAAATACGATTATATTGAATTTTTAGGTATTTCATACTTGAAAGGCATTGAACATCGATAATTGTATAGAGTCAGTCGTTCATATTACACTAAATTTTATTAGGTCATTTCATTACAATACCTATTAAAACATATATCTACCTATATAAATCATAAAAGTAATTTATTCTTAATAGATAAGCACTTAAATCGGAATGATTTTTACTTTTTGAATTAGAATGATATACGTATATTATAGAAATATAAATGATAATGTTATCTATACTCGTATATGTATACTTGTGTACTCGTATTTACGAGTATAGTGACGAGTACTCTTTAAAAGAAACCTAGTTAATTTCGGACAACATTGCAATAATTATATTTGCAGGCTAGAGGTAGGCTATGAAGGGCCGTCAGGAATGCTATCTTCGATGAAATCAGAAAATTCAGATACTCGATGGATTTCACTTGTTTATTAACTGGCAGTAAAGCCGAATTTTCGTTTTCATGTGCCTTTCAGTACTGGTGTCTTAGCTAATGATTACGAATATAAAGATTAACACCATTACTAATTTAGACAGGGAGGCGCTTATGAACCTAGACAAAGAATTTAATTGAAAGTGGTTTGAAGAACATGTAAAGTGAATGTTAAACCACATAAATAGATTTATAGAACCTCTAAATGTAAGAAAGTTACACTGATATGAGTATGTGTGAGAGGAAACCTAGTTATATGTACTCGTATGTATCAAAATAAAGGTATCATCAAAAAATCTGCTATAAATTCGTACACCTTCAGGCGGAATGAATTAAAATAGTAAAAAACGGGATAAAACTATTTTTACGCCTCAATTACGCTAGTCGTGACATTTCACGACAACGACAAAAGACGATGTTAAGTTTTTTCGAATCAACCAAAATTTCACATGACTCAAAATGAAGGTTTTTAATTGTTTCTTTTGCTCTAAGTCACTTGTACATAGCTGAATTTATAGTCACTTGGAACGAAGAACGATTCGAGCAGTCTTATCGTGGTGTTACAATAATGTACTTGTTATTAAAAAAGGGATATAAAAAGCGCAATCGAGCAACAGAATATTATAAAGCACTAAATTTCACACGCTAGGGTTGGCAAATAAAATTTGTTTAAAATACGTACTCCTTATGAAACCTTGTAATTGAGATTTACTCGAGGCGCTCTTTACTTGGCAGCACAACCATACCAGTAATAACTAACTTTTATTTGATCAAGGGTAGGATGACTAATATACTCATGGGCTTCTTGGACATAAAATTCAAAATTGCTTTACTTTTACTTCTCAATGCACACAGCAAGCTGATGTAAATTTTTGTTCGTCAACACATCTTGTGCAAAGATTTTTATTTAGAAAACTCCGCACAGTGCAGCAACACTGCGTTTTTTCCGTTTCTTACCTCTTCTCGCCTATAATCAAAATTTTAAAGTGGGCGTATGTTGCAACACGTTTGCAGCAATAATTTTATGTGCCGCTAGAGTGTTGTATATACACTAACACGAAAACAAAAATAAATTTTAGGATCAAAATTTATTTTTGATTTTACGTGATGTATGAAAGTATGAATTTTTTGACATAAGATAAACGCCTGAGTAAATATGGAGAATTTTACATTTTATCAATTTTACATTTATAGATTTTTCTATCCGTTTTGCTGAAGCATTCAATAGAAATGAAAATAATTTTACAAATGAATAGACATGTGACATACTTGAGTTTTGTGTGGAGAGGCAAGTGCTGGTCCAGTATTGTTAGAAAATGCAGTGTGGCAAGCTAATTTACAACACAATTTGTTGATATTTAGTTCGCTTCGGTCGAGCAAAGCGCATGGTATTTATTTATTTATTTATTTTCGTTTACAAAACATTTGGGAACTGCACCCTCATTTTGATCGTACGATATTTATTTATATAGACGTGTGCACTATAGACGTGTGCAGTTCAATTGGTTTCAAATAAATATATTGTCCTTTGAAATTATATAGAAACAACATAGGCGTGAAACACAACTGCTTTGCTTACACGTTCTCGTAACCATCATTTTTCAAAAGCTTCTATGGGTTCCTTCATTATATGCGGCATTACACCACTATCTGAAACAAATCTGGTATTGCATTGCAAAATTTGGATAAACCGTTTCTTGGAAACTGTTAAAATTAAATTTCGTTGGCACGAAAATCAAAGGCAGGTTTCATTGCTATTCTAATTGTATTTAGTGTGCTGTAATGGTTAAATCCAGTTTTAGCATTCATGTCACTTTTTTTCTTAAAATTATGCTACTTATATACTAATTGTCGGTTTAATTTGTTATGCTCCTCCTACTGTGGTTAGTGTTGTCTATAATTAAGTCATAGATCCTGTTGGTTTTGGTTTTCAATTTGTCGTTTAATAATATGTTGCTGTTTCCGTATTTGCAAATCTGTTGAGTAAGTGTCTTTTTTTACCTTCATGAAAAACTGTTAAATTGTTGTCAAAGTCTGTGAATTAATGTTTTTCTGTTTTGATGTGTTGATTTTGGATCTACGTCAACGACATAAACGCAACTCATTTTACTCACTTTTACTTCGCACTGTTTGGTTTTTACATCTTAACTTGCACTGTTCACTGGTTAAAAATTACAACTGTTTATTGCATCTGGCAATGTGTGTATTATATTCCAATTGTAAAATCACTTGCTTGTAGTTGTATTCGCGAACATTATATTCTTCTTTGGCTACTTTGGACTAATACTTGATCCAAATAAATGTAAGGATTATCAAGAAAAGAAATAATTTTTCTAATTTATTTTTAATAGCTATGAATACGTACATTTTGGTACGTATTCACCAATTTCAGAAATAACGTACATCATAAATTTGGTTTTACAATTTACGTACGTCCGGCAACCTTACACGTCGTATATGCTTACCATATTTTTATTCCTACTCTGTAAACAAAAAAGCAAATTCGCAAAATAAGGTACATAAACGAATTAGGAACGAAACCTTTTTTTTATTCCCTGCAATCTGTTCTGTTCTTTACCCGTCCTACCTTACGTAGTTATGCCAAATCGAAGACGTACGGCTACAGGTCTGATTTACGTTACCATCTGCTCATTGTATAGCTCCATGCCAGCCTGTAGTACTGGACATGGAAGATGGGTCAACCCATGATTTTTGCACGCCGATAGAGAGTCGTAGTTGTGTTCCTTTTATCAGATCGTAATCTGTTGATGAAAATTTCCTTTCGCATCCTGCCCCTATAGGGATACGAACCCGATACCTCCCGATCCAAACGCCAATGCTTTAACCACTGTGCCATTTGGTCGGTAACGAATCATTTTGTTTTATTTTCTCTCATTTTAAAGAGACACAAGATTTCATAAACTATAAGGTTCTTATTTACAGTCGTAACTATTGCTATAAGAGCATCTATAGCATCTATTTTTGGAAATCGATTTTTCCTTTATACCATAAAAATCACTAAATTATGTAATTTATTTTGAACAATAAAAACCAAGTTTCACCCCTTAAAAAATTTTGTAGGGAGATTTATAAATACGAAATTGGCTACGAAAACATAACTTATAGTTGTAATGAGCGGCGTGTTTAGTCCGACCAAAATGATAAAAATTATCATGATATTTTTTGTGACCCTATCTTCACTCCGTATAATTTTATATCAAAACCAAACCAAATTGAAATAAAATTGTAAATTAGTTTTGTACGTCAAAATACACTTGTCAACAGTTGAAAATAAAACTCCAACCACATAAAAAAACGTAGTAATTCTGCGTTCTAACGAAATAAAATGATTATCTAGAGGTATTTTTCGGCAAGAAGGAACCAGCAATTAATACCGAATTAATTATAAGTGTACTTAATAAAAGCAAAACCAAAACACGTAACTATTTTTTATTCTATCTAAATGCAAAACATTGCTTTAAAATCTTTCCTGATACTCGTAAATATGAACATAGTTTTCTAGTGTTTCTTGCTGTTCAGTTACATATAAATTTACGTTGAATTGGTAACAATTTAATGTGTAAACATCACATAAATGTTAACCAAATCGTAACCTCTCATTACCATAATTTTTTTTAAACAAAATAGGTGTATATACAACAACTTTGACCGCTAGAATCAAAAAATTTCTTGGTTTTTTGTGTGATAAATGAGTGTGTTTTATGGCAAAGCGTAATAAAAAATATCATGATATTTTTTATCATTTTTGACCGACTGAACACTAAGAACGACTATAAATACGGCTCAAAATCGTTCGTGACTTGAGCGAACATGCATCTTGTGTATTTATGTTATTAACTTTTTAGTTAAAGTAGGTAAGTATTTTATATATTATGGTATTTAAATTATATTTCTTTCGTTGAAGATAAAACGCGACCAAATTATGAAATAATTAGAAAATTTAATGAAACATGTGCTGAAAATCGATTATAATCCGTGTTTGAAGAATTAATTTTTATGTACAGTAAAACCTCGATTTAACGGACTAATTGGGGATTGGTTAGTCCGGTATTGCCGATTGTCCGATAAATCCGAGTGTTTTTAAATTTAAGGGTCTATTTAATGATTACACTCTCATGTAAAATTTCTAAAATTAAAAAAAGGTCACAGATTTCATTTCATATTTCGCACTAAATTACTGACGAAACAATAAATTAAAAATAAACAAAAATTAAATTATTATGCAACTAGATCTGTTTAGTAAAAAAAAACTAAAAATATATATAGGTAAATATAGGCCGTTAAATCCGACGTCCGTTGAATCGGTGTCCGTTAAATTGAGCTGTATTTTTTACTTTACTTCACTATACTTACCTTGAAGTTTTACTTTAGTGCGTTAAAATTATGAAGACCCACAGTTCTCCTGCACCATGTGATTTCCATTTTTTTGTGTTTAGAAAGCTAAAACATACAATTTTAATCGAAGCAGCTATAGGGTGATTATATATTTAACGTTTAAGGCACGTTTGCTGTGTTGCACACAAACCGATCATAACCGGTGTAAATACCGAATGGCAAAAATATAATTTTTTTTAACAATTATTGAAAATAAATCATCTATGTGTAATTGTCTTAGTATAGTTTGATTTATAGTACCCTTTGATTACAAAGATTTATTATAAAATCGCGGAGTGCAATATAACAAAATAAACAAAACTCATTCAAGTTCCTTAACGAACTTCCACAATTCTCTAAAATGACTTTAAACATTCAGATTGAAAAACCGGAAAAATCTGCTACGAATAACTCAAAATGTTTATCATTCCCTCACCCTGTAAAAATTTTTTTGGTGTACGTACAATTTTTATGAGTGCACGAAAGCGGAGATTTCGCGAGCTCCCGTGGATTCTATAATCGACGTGAATGTTAAAGTTTAAATTCGATCGTAAAAGGTCTTTCAATGGGGATGCTAGAAATTTATCAGGTTATAGCAGCCATGTTGTTAAAGCAACATCTGTCAAATTTGTTTTGAATTGTTCAGTAGTGTATGGCAAATCACCATGGTTACATAGCGATAAACAACGTGTGCAAATCACAAAATTTTATTTTCAAAATTAGTGTTCGAGAAACGTTTTTCCCTTTACAGGAATTTTAGCCTCGCCACAACCGTCCTGCCGAGTTGACTATTCGACGTTTGGGGGCAAATTCGAGTCAATTGGTTCAATAAATAAACAGTCAACCTTAGGTCACCGTTACATTGTGCGTGAGAGTATAAAACCCCGAGGCAGTGAAATTTAGCCACATTAATGCGACAAGGTCATAGAGAATTGGACCTCTCATATATGTGCCATCAAGCAAAGCCGTGAACATTTGCACGATGTTATATTCCATCCATACTTAATGCCATAAAATATTTTTTCAATTCAAAACAAATTGAGTGAATATCTCACACAATATCAGTGTTTTATTTATATTTAAAAATCGAGCGTTCTTATTGAAATACCCTTTATGATAATGTCCATACAGTGTTGAAATGGACCGGATATACCGTATAATTAAAACAATAACACAAGCTATTACTATGGTTTTTAAAAGTTGTTGTTTCTATGTATCTATTCCCGTTACTCAAGCA
Organism: Nephrotoma guestfalica; assembly: GCA_963691935.1. NCBI lineage: Eukaryota > Metazoa > Arthropoda > Insecta > Diptera > Tipulidae > Nephrotoma > Nephrotoma guestfalica. The sequence goes on along the minus strand of OY829914.1, from coordinate 306,073,075 downwards.
AAAGTGAAATTTTCTTCGAATTCACTACTCCAATTAAATAATCAAAATACCTACCTTTACTTTATTTACTCAAACTCAATTTCCAATATCGATCGATTTGTTAAGTGAGCAGGCGTACTGTTTACCGTCGATAAGTTTAAAGTCCAAATTTATTCATTTTTTATATATTTTTATTGACTTTTCAATAATATAGCTCTATTATGTATGTATATTTTCATTCGATCATAAATAAATCAATTTTCATTTAATATAATTAAATTACATTCTCCTATATTCGTATGCATTATTTATTTATTCATCTAATTTTAATTATGCATTTCCTATTATAAATTAGGTAAATAAAATGATTTTATTATTGTATATAGTATAACCAATGAAAAAGAGATGGCGCCACACTATTAAATATTATAGTTACATATTCGTTAATTAAATTAGTTTAATTATAATTTATGGCACTCACTAAACTAAAATTAATTTAAAATATATTTTTAAATTATTTATATTTATATTTAATTTAGTATATATATATATATATATATATATATATATATATATATATATATATATATATATATATATATATATATATATATATATATATATATATACATAAGTATATATATATATATATATAAGTATATATAGGTTGATAAATATGTATAGCGGAATATTCTTTGTTCGGATTTTTATTGATGTTATTAAGATCGTTTACCAATTGAAAATAAAATAAAACTAAAACTAAAAAGTTCGTAATAACGAGGTATTCAATTTAGTCGAGACACATAACATTATTATCATCATCATTATTATTTTAATTATTTAATTAATTTTATGTTTTAATTAAAAATAAATAATGAAAAATAAATACTTAAAATTTAAAACTAGACATTATATTTATGTGTGTATTATAAAATTGATTAGTGTAGGCCTCAATATTTTTTTAAAACAATTTTATTTGTTATTTAACTAAATTTTTAAAATATCATTACTAATTAAATTCTTTCTAAATAGGTATATATATTTTTAATTTATTAAAAATAGAAAAATATTTATTTTTAAAGTTTTTGAAATTTGATTGGACTATTTTATGTTATTATTTAGTATTGCTCGACCTAGGACATTAATTCTTGGCTCTTATCAGTGATTATTGTTGGTCCGGATGACTCCTCCATTTCATCGTAGTTTTTTGTTGGTAATGCTAGTAATTTATCGTTTATAATAATTGTTGGTACGCCACTATTATTACTACTTTCACAATCATTTCCACTTCCCTCACTACCACATCCGCTCGATTCGCCCGACTCACTTATGTGTGGCGATGACGATGCCGGGCTACTACCCTCAAAATCTGTTGATGTGGTTGATTCTACTTTCAACCAGTCTAGTGTTTGACTTGACGTTTCATTTGTTACCATACCGATAGAACCGTTGGCTCGTAATGGTAATACCTCACCTAAAATTTTCTTATTTAATCCACCGTGCAAACTATGATGCGAATCTTTGTTATCGCTATCCAGATTATCTGATTCAAGCGCCACTAAATCCTGGTCACGTCCAAAAATTGTGAAATCTTCTGGAATTGCAGCATGTCCTGGATTAATTAGTTCATGATTTGGTAACTCATCATCTTCGACGTAAGTTTTACGATTCGAGGTGTCCTCTCCTTCTGGTGGTGTTGCGATTGTGCTACTTAAATAACTACTAATATTACTATTACTGCTAGAGACTAAATTTGTTTCAGTTGAAATACTATTACTACTGCTGTAACTATTCTCTAATTCAATAATAGTTTCATTGATTGGTGAAAGTACTTGAATATTATCGCTACTCGATGCTATATGATCATCGTTTGGTTCCTCGTCCACCAAATCATATTCGCCTGTCCGATTCAGCGGCGATCCAGTTACGTTTTGGATTGATAAATCTTCAATATAGTCCAACACTTCAGAGGAATTTCCTAACGAGCTAAGGGTTTCATTAGAAAAATCTAGAAAGTTATAATTTCCAGTACCATTGACATCTGAATCGCGATCGAGCTCATCTACTAGTATTACGATAGAATTATTATCGGATTCTTCATTAGAAAATGGTGTAGATAAATTCTTTGCTACACTTTCAACGAAATCGATAGATTCAGTACCATCTTGATGAAGGCCGCCTACTTCAAGCTCTGTCGATTGACTATGGTCCATAATCAAAACTTTATCTCCCTCCGTCATATGTTTTGGTGAGTTTGACGAATTTATTATCTGTGGCCCTTGTGTAGTTTCAAAACCAACAGCATCAACTTCCCCATTTGACACAGGTGTTGGACCTTCTGTTGTAAATAGTTCAAGCCGTAAATCATCTACAGATGATGAACCCGGCGGTCCTGCTGTAGTTTCAACACTAGTTGTAGTTGGCGCTATTGTACTTAGCTTCATAACTTTTTTCTTTGGTTTTTCATTCGTAATTCGTATTTCTTCGGGTTTTGTAATCTCCTTGATTTTGATGCCCAGTGGATTATCACTACCATTTGGCGCTGTTTCATTTGTGTTCTGATTCACATTAGCACCATCATTAAATATTACATCATTGCTATTTTCGGTCGTAGTTGAAGTTGTTGTGGTTGTCGTTGATGTAAGAGATTGTGAAGCAAGCACCTGTTCCAGTGTTGGACAGTTGTCATATTCGGGACAGCATCTACCTTGAATATATTTTGGTTCACAATCATTTCGTTTGTAGCAGGTGACTCGGCTGCATAATATTTCACCACCTTGACAGTAGCAGGCACGACATGGTGTATCGGGTTCACTGAGTTTTTCACCGTTGCCATAGACTTTGCCGTTTTTCTCACATTCTGTAAGGTATAGCAACAAAACGTAAAAATATTATTAATAGACGTAAAAATATCACAGGTAGTTTTTGAAATACTAATTCAGGAAAACTGCTACAAAACTAAATTTTAAGACTTGAAATGGGCAGCAAAATTTTGATTATGAAACAAATAAAATCGAAATATTGTTAGCTTTTGAAATTTATATAAATTAATTAATAATGTATAATTTTACGTAACGTAGATCTCAACTGAAGAAGCCTGAATCCCATATTCCAATTAATAATGAAACAAAATAATGGACGATTCGCTGCGATCAAACTAATAATTTCTGAGTGTTCACAGAAATTATTAGTTTGATCGCATCGAATCAGTTGAAACTAGTAAAATCGAGCATATACTCGTACTACTGTTTAGATTTTAATATTATTAATTGTTTTTCTTAAATATTAAATTAATACTTAATTTAATATTTAAGAATAAATAATTTCGTGGAAACAACAATTTTAATATGTTTGGCTAAGAACTAATTGCTGTTAAACCGTACAAAGCCTTTATTAAATGATACTCACCGCACTGATATTCCGGACAACATTCTCCAGTCTTTTGGATTGCCCGACATCCAGCCCTCTTCTCACAAGTCACACTTGATTTGGCCACAACTGATCCTTCCCTTAAACATGTATCAGGTAAATTGGTCTCGTTATTACTACTAGCTTCGCTACTATATGTATCTCGAATTAAGCGAACTTGTCGTCTATTGGTTGGTCCTAGAATAAAAAATAAATAAAAAAATTGAAATTAGTAAAGTAAGGCCATTGGCCGTATGGAAATTTTGAATTTTTTTACAATTACAGTTAAAAGTAGTAAGTAAAGAGGCAAACATGTGACTTGTGATAACTATCAAAGTTTCACTGAAATAATTTTTGGTTGTATACAGGTAGAATAATTTAATTGATTTGTTTCCATAACTACTCGTATATCAACGAATTGGTTTATTGCTGTCCGTTTCTAATTATCCGCAGATAAAAATCAACAATAAATAATTGATGTGCAGGTTGGAAACGAGATTTTTGCGTATTTGTATTATAAAATTTATTAACATTTTTTAGTCTGCTTATCAGCTAACATAATCAAGCTAAAAAATAATAATTGTTGCTTGGAAATTAATTATTTTATTTCGGTCAATATTTAAGCTGTGTGAGTAGTTTAGGTTAACAAATAAATGAATTGAAATGATTTTGTCAATCAACGGATTTGTTGAAATAAGGACAAACGCCACTTCCAGTCATTTTATTCTAGTTTTAGTAGCAAACAGCCCGGCAAAATCTTAAGCCCTGTACTCAGATCCAAATTAGATAAAATTTTCTTGCGATTTAGTAAGCTGAACACAATAGTTTAAGCGGAATTTACAATTTTTGATAAACATTTCTTTGGATTAAAGACGGTATCAAGCATGGAGCGATATCAGTGAAATTCTTACAACGCAATCTTCGAAAATATTGCCCTTTTAATTTAATGGATGAATTGATTGTAAGTAGAGAATTGTTTCAATGGAACGAATATGCAGATCACATTGGGAGTGTTTAGTTCGGTTCTCGTTGGTGACGACAAAAAAAACTTATTACTGGGTGTTATTAACTTGTCATATGTTCGATTTTCTATAATTTTATAGTCAATACTGGTTATCGGCCCTTTAACATATTCTTACAATTTATAAATTTGTTAACTCTGGAGAGAAAGAACTTACACAGAGTTTGTTTATAATGAGAGCGCATGAGAAAGCAAATTGCGAGCAGAGAATGCTTGCTTCCATCATCTTCATTCATACACAAACTTATTGTGAAATCAGTATGTTTGTCAAGCATGTAGGTGTTAGTAAGGCCACCTTTACCCCGGCAGGTATAGAAGTTTTGTCCAAAGTTTAGCCTAACTGCAATACGGACAAATGACCAAAGGTATAAAGACACCCGCTCACCTGCAAAATAAATACGCTTGAAATAATTTTCAGTGTTTCCGATCGAGCTTGATAAATATTTATCTGACAGCTGAAGTCTTGTGTTTTAAATCAAACGTTTTGGCCAAAATTTATAAATTTATATTCCAGCACTGTGACAAGTTTGAATGTGATGATTATACGAGTAGACATAAATATTTTTTATCGTAATGAAATACAAGAACAAAATCCTTTTACACTAAAACTTTTACACTCTTTTACACTCAACTTTTACAGAGGTACCGGGTTCTCGAATCCCGATAGGGGCAGGATGCAAAGGGAATTTCCATCAACAGATTACGATCTGTGATGAAATGGAACACATCTATGACCCCCTAGGAGTGCAAAACTCATGGGTCGACCCAGTTCCATGCCAGTATACGCTGGCATGGAGCTATGCAATGTGCAGATGGTGATAAAATAGGACCTATAACCGTACATCCTCGAATTGGCTAACACTGGCGTAAAAGTAAGGACGGAAAAAGCAAACCGCGAAGAGTTGGGAGAGCCTTGGCCCCAGAAGAGATTGCAGGGATAATAAAAAAAAATAAAAATTCTGCGACGGTTTGCAAGTAGAACCGATAAAAAATATTTTGATTTGTTTATGGCAAATAATCATACATAATCATACAGTAATTATGTTGCATGTTGTGATTATAACACGACTTTTCAGTTTTAATTAAAAGCAGTTTAAGAAACCTGTATTTAAAAAACCTGCCACAAGGTTTTTTAAATACAGGTTTCTTAAACTGCTTTTAATTAAAACTGAAAAGTCGTGTTATAATCACATATTAAAAAGGAAAATTTCTAGAACTTAATTTAATATAATTACTTATTAACTCAACGAGGGTAGCTTAATTTAATACCTCCAAGGGTAATAAGTACTACTCCTAATAAAAAGTGTGGTTTATAACGATTTACAACGTATTACTTGACTTGAGGAGTTCTTAATCCCAATTCTCATTCTGGTCTGCGCGCCTTGATTGTGTAAACAATATTGCCCTCGAAATTTGCGGGATCGATTACGGTTTATTTAATTTTTTTTATTTCGCTGGTGCTACATCGCATGTAGGCATTTCGCCGCCTAGGTTACATTATCCGGGGTTTTCAGATAAATGATTGGTAAGTTCATTGAATCCTAGCCGGATTCCAGGGCTGCTGGAAGGGGCATACTGCTGCTGGAGGAGGCGTACTGGCATGCAGGGAACATGATTTCGTTACCTTCCATTTTACAATTACTTTTATGCTGGCATGGGACTGTCACCCAAAGTTGTGCTAAACCAAGGAATAGTTGTGTGACGTCGATGATGATGTTGTTGACAAATTACCTTTTTCTACAAAAAGTTTTTGGATATTAAAAAAAATACTGTACACAATAAAAAATTAGGATATTTTTTACTTTGGTATTTCTTGGGTTTTATCCAGGCATTTTTGAAAGCATCTTAGATATAAGGACCAGAGTACAAAATGTGGACTCGTAAGAGAATGAAACGCAACTTTTATATACAATAAAATAAAGCATGTATTTAGTATCAATTTAAGTTTATTTGTATTAAATTATTTAGTAGTGTCGCTTGGTCAAAATGCACAGTTTCTGTAAGCCACACGCTCTTAACACCAATGATTTAAGAAAATGGCGGTTAATGTTATTAAATTTTTATAGGTGACTGAATCGATATTTTAATATACTTTCTAAAAGAGTTACAAATTATTAATATAAGTCCTCCAATCGAGGGCTGCTTAATGTAGGACGTCAAAAGCGATCTGTGAAATATAGTTAGGAGTGCTTTGGTGCCGAACAGATTGCAGAGATAATAATCAAACATACAAACAATTCATTGAAAAGTTTCTCGGGATAAACCAAAATGGCTTTTAAATTGAGATTCAGTTTATTTTCAATAAAAACATATACGACGCACTTCTTTAACTAAAAACAACCCCATTTAATCTTCGGTACTGTCCCGTAATTTAAGGAATAATTTTTAATGATAACTCGATGACAATTGCAAACGAAATTTATTCCAATTCTCTATTCCTAATTTCAAATTTTGTAATGCAATATCTACTTTTTACGCTACGAATATAATATAAGTTCCATATTTGCGAGAGAAAACAAACTCACAAACATTTTTTTTTAAAAGCACCTATGGGCGATTTTCATCGTTGAATCTAGATAGGGTTGGTTTCTGCGTCTTCAAAGGAGACAAGAATTGTCAAGTCCATTGTTATGACAGTTTTGATCCCCCTTGCTTCATAGCAAACTACGATTCACGTTTTGTTCACCAGATGTCAGATACTTTGTTGGAAATCGCGAATAGATAATCTATTTTGTTCTAATTAGAAGTGACATCTTCAGTATGTGCCGAAAACTCGCTCTTTCGAACCACAAGTGTTCAAAGCAAAACACATTATTTTGTATCTGCTTTGGTAAATTTTTAGTGTTTCGTGATTGTAAAAACCGAGACACTAATCTAATTAGAATTAGATTAGAGTCTCAGTTTTTATTTTGGTATTTTATTTAGAGCTTTCTCTGAGAATAAAATACCTTATTTTCTTCTAATTATTACCCCGATTTGGGAACCCTTTTGTAAAAATCCTATGAGTAACGAGGAGACTCCACTCGTTTTGGATAAAACATTCGGCTTTTCCGAGTTAAAGCAAGTAGAACCCAAATCGAGAAAAAGGTAGAAATCCCTTTTAGCCCACATAACAAGATCTATTAATAAAAAATAATTAAAGGCTCGTCGTGGAGTCATGCGGTGAGCAATATAACAAATATAAATATAACAAAATTTATATATATTATAAGGATGTTTGTATGTGAATCTCTAACACCGACGTAAGTCTGTTTATCCAAATCAAATAAAATTGTTTCTGACATATCAAGACTGAACTCCTGAGTAATATAGGCCATGAGTTTTTATTTTATGTGTGAACGCTGCTTTATGAATTTAAGTGATTTCCAAAGTTTAACCGGTAGTTAGTCAGATAAAATCGTCCCCTCCAAATAAAATATTGGAGCGCTGAGGAAGCAGTTGAGCATGCGATGCTCACTAGCTACAAGAACGAGAAGCAACCGGTGCTTCTATAATATTATATAAATATAGGCATTCAATTGGGCCATATCCAGCTTTTAATTATTTCTTTGTCAAGTCAATAGATCATGTTTGGCGTTATAAAGTTGAATTCTGTTTTTCGATTTGAGTTCTACTAGCTTTAAATTAGAAAAGCCAAATATTTTATCAACGGGTCATTTGATTAGCCTATAGAGTGCCGTTAATTATTCATATGATACTAAATCATGGGTTTATTGTCTAAATTCGGGTTTTTTCCGTTTTTCGATTTGGGTCAAAAACAAAATGGTGCAAACATAATTTTAATTGGCTATTAAATTAGCCTAAAATTAACCTTTAATTTTCCAATTGGCTTCAAATCTGTTTTGATACTTCTTCTCCGAACTTTTGCTAAAGCTAACAGAATCACTAGTTGTGATAGCATTAAATGAGCCTATAATTAGTTCATAATTCTTCATTGTATCTTGTAATGTTCTATCTGCTGGATGGGTTCTGTTAGTGTTACGGGCGTGAATTTTGGGGCCTTTATATCTAGAATTTTTCTCTCAAATTTGTGCAATTATTTCGTTAAACCAATTTATTCATGCTTTTATATAAATTTATACTGCAAGTGAATAGCGTTCAATGCAATTTATGTATAAAACGTACATTCCTTTTAGTATACAGCAGACAGTATACAATCACTTCTATCAATGATTAATAGTAAAACGATAATTAAACTGAGAGTACCAGATTACAAAAATATTTCGTCTCATGTAGAAAAAAATTGTTTTGTATCAATTAGCAAATAAATAATTTATTGTATAATAATGTTAATGTATAATAAAGCAACATTCTTTGCAATGACCATGACCTACGATGCAAAGAAATTATTACGTTTTCGTAATATAATTACGGCAGTTACAGTTTTAATGCACTTAACATGTTATTTGCGCCAGTATATGAGTACAAGAATTACGTTTGACCAATAACTCAAATTTAATTTTCTTATTCCGTTTACACTTGTTGCATATAGCTACTATACACAGTACGAGTACTTACGACTACGTATTAGATTAACATAATATTCAAGAAATTAATTTTATTAAACAAAATACTGTACACAAAATCCAGCGTCTAAAGAAGATGGGAATGGTTGAAGAATAATAATGTTAATGATGATCAGCCCAATGTTGCTTTGATCGTAGCTAAAGAGTAATATGTGCTGTTAATTTAATTTTACATGCTGTTGTACACACGTTACTATATAATTGTGGTGGCGCCAGAACCGTATTCAACTTTACGTATACGAGTACTTCTTTCTTTTAAATATTTTCTCTATGCCATTTTGACTATCCAGTTATTTTTTTGATATACATACATAATAAGCTGATTGAAAAGTTATTTATAAATTTTCTTCATGCAATTACGATCTATCTAGATATTATAAGTTAAAATGTTATAAAACCATAATCATTGGCATCGGCAATTTACTTTACATTAAATTTAAATTAAGTTTTGTTACATTCCTGCCAACGTGTTATTCTATTAACATAGTTATTAAATAATAGCTAGTTATAAAATATGTAGCCATCGGCTTTTAATTTATTTTGATTTATTTATATTTTAATGTTAATCCAAAGAGAAGAAATTTTAGATTACAATATTCAGAAGATATTTTTAGAGAAATTAATAACGGGCGAGTCAATGGCCAGCCGCGAAAATATTGAATGCGTTTTTTTAAAAAAAGTCCTATTGATCTGATTACAACCTTTAATTAAACTTTTTAGTATTTTAATTAGTCATCATTGTCGTTCGAATTTCTACAGAAGAAAATAAAGGTAAATGGCCGAGAATTTTGAATCGACGCCATTCATAGATTCATTTGATGATGATGTGCGAAATTTTTTGCTGTTTAGATGCCACATACATATATAGGGTGTGTATACATTCCATTACATTGCGGTATGAATGAAATTGAAAATTCCCGCTGCATTTGTTTAGCATTAAATAACAACCGTAAATAAAATCGTAAATAAAATTAAAGATAGTTTTCACTATGAATTATTCATTCATTACAAATAATAATTTTGCCACAATCACATAAATAAACACAAATCATCTTTGTGCAGTTCGAAGAAGATGTGTTTGGAATTTCCGGTAATAAATTTCCAAGGATAATTTATGACACGGAAAATTTTGTAACAATGTGAAATAAATTACAACAACACCCATAGAAGTTTAATATTTAAGAAGAGTAAATTTACAAACTATAAATTTTGCAATGCTTCTGTATAATGATGTATTGCGAATTGAGGAACATTTCAATTAAAGATTAATTTTCAATTTACGGTTAAATATTTACATTTAATATTTGCTTTATATAAAAGCAATTTAATCAACCATTAAAATTGGCAACTTTTCCTCAGAAGTGGAAAATAACCAGATCGCTATTTTCAAATCCGCATCTATAAATGATGTTTCGTGCTACAGGTATTACATTTAACTTATATATGTTATAACCTAAGTTATTTGAACTCATAATAAGCAACCTATTCTGTGCAGTATTCTCGCCATATGTATTGCAATATCAGCATGGATTTTCACAATCTCCATTGAAGATTATACAAAAACTCTGATACTCATTCACAGAACACCTCAAAATCTAAAAAATAATCCGAATCCATAGTTCCATCGAAAAGCCAAACCTGTCTCACAAGAATTTAAGATAAATGGTGTCCTTGTTCAGAAAGAACTTGAAACTAAAGACCTACTTTCAAGATCTACTTGCATTACCAAAATACTCGCAAACGTTTCAGCCGCGGGTATTCGTCTAGTCTACATCCGTCACCCAAATCCTTCACGACTGATATAATGTTTTAATCAGATATAATTGAAATAGTGGTTCAGATGTTGGTATGGCTGGAAAGAACTCGGCAAACTTGTCAGCTATTTCTATGGCGTTCGACGTGCTCATATTATTATAAGTAATATTGGCAGGGTACTCCTCAATTTAACGTTTAGATCTAATCTAGTATTTACATCTAGCTTTACATTTACGACTTTTAAGGTTTATAAGATGGTCATCCATCTATGGAGGATGGGTATTTGGTGTTTTATTGAAAACAGGTATGTGGAAGCATTTAAAAAGCTTAGAATTTAAAATTGCATCCAAATTTACTTCTTTAAAATAATTTTGGAGGCCTGTGTAGTTTGTCTTCTTGAAGTTTAATAAAATAATTTGCCGATGTTCTGATTTTTTCGGCATATAGTAGGAGGTAGTAAACACAATATCCAAATATTTGTGGTTGTTATCATTTACGACAAATGAATTTAGTGATTCAATAACATTAAACGTATCTACTTCACTAATGAGAACAAAATCTAAAAATATCTCAAGATTATTTGCAATGCTGCTATTCTGGTTTAAATTATAACTCAGCGTGGTACGAGTATAAGAGAATTATGATTCTGCATCAGACTTTATGTTGCGTGGGAGTATGCAAATTAATTCCGGGTCCAAATGCCACAAAATATTGGGAACATTAAAATCACCAAGTACAATAACTAATCGGAGGAATTTGAGGTATTAATGACTTCATTAATTGAATTAAAGCATGCCACATAAACAAAATCGTTTGAATTGGGCAGTATGTGAATAATGATGCACGCTGTTCAATTATTCTTTAATCTCTGTGTTTCCCGAAAAATGGAAAATTTCAAGGGTAACGCCAATTTTTAAATCGGGCAAACGCATGTCGTCATATGTAGAGGAATATCAACAACATCATCAATTCCGAAACTATTATTCATTAATTGTGTGCAATATATTTAAATCCATATTAATGCTTCATATCTTCTAACTTGGTTAAATTCTCCAACATAGTTATCGTTTATAACATAGTTATAAATGAGGTTGAAAAACATCACCAAGAAGACCTAGCTTACACGGATTTCAGTAAGGCATTTGACTTTTTATGTCATCATAAAGCACTTCAACGTTTATCTGTCAATTGTTCAAGTCGTATTTAACAAATTGTCAGCAATACGTTATAATAGAAAATAAAAAATCCAACTTTTATCAAAGTGACATCTGGTGTTGCTCAAGGATCACATATTGGACTCCGAATTTTTGTTTTGATCGACAGCATAACGAACATAATAAAAAACTCAAATGTTCGCGTATTTGCCAACGACGTAGTCATTTTTCATGCGATCAAATAAATGCGTGACACTGTCGAACTGTAAGAAGACCTCAATAGACTTAGTATGTATGCGGCCAAAACTTATTGGACTTGAATATCATTTGGAGTAAACTCCAGCGAAGCGAACTCTTTGTTTGGCTTTGTCAAACGATGTTATGTTCACTATATTTCGGTTATGTGAGACCTCAAGTAGAATATCTCTGATCGTTTGGAATCCTTACTACGATCTTGAAATCGAAAGAATAGAAAGCATACAAAAAAAATGTCTGATATTCCTGTTAAACACAACCATTCCATGAAAATGTGGAAATAATATAATATTTGCAGTTTCCATGTTAACAGACGCCTTCTTCTAGATTCTACTTAAATAGGAAACCTCTTACTTGGTTACATTGATTTAGGCTACTGATTACAAAACATTTCTATTAATGTTTCAAGTAGGAAATTGCGTAATCATCGAGATCTGGCTCTAGAACACCATTCCACCAAATACGGCGATCGCAATCCAATAGATTATTGTAAATATTTAATTCTATAGTGAATCACTTCAATTTTAATTTATCCACAAACAATTTCAAAAGCAATTTGGAAATCTATTTTTTTAATTTTAAATCTTTTAAATTCAAATAAAATTTGACATGGGTTTTTATTTTTTGCTCATACCTAAAGTAAAAACCTAAGTAAATAAATAATTAAATAAATAAACATAGCCATACATTTGGTTCCAAAAAATGTTATTTCAAAACTTGGTGCTAATAATACGTCATCTGGCATTAGCGAAGTTTAATTAGTCCGCTAAGTAATATGTACAGACATGATACCGAAATTCCACTTGTATAATAAATATTTGTTCGCATCAATTCATTCAACGCATTAAAATGATTTTTAACATTGTCCATTTAAAAGAATTGAAGACTTTTCCGAAGCTAATACGAGACATTGCTACTAAAATTCGACAAACACTAACGAGATACTTTAAATAATATGACTAAATTGCATAATCTAACTATCAATCTGTTTTGTAAGATAAGATTAAGTTTTATGCGTTCATGTTATTTAAATAACCAGCCACTGATCCTAAATCCATATGATTATAATACAAATCCAATAAACTAAATCAGAAGCAAATATGGGCATATAAATAAATAATTCATCAAGTGACTGAACATCAATTATATCATACACTGCACACATAATCAGAAATTCTTTTTTTAACAGGTCGCAGGTCAAATACAAATAAAAACTATTTTTAATTTCAAGTAAAAAATACAAAAAATTATTTATTCACAAAACAAAAAATAATTTCACTTTCCATTTGTGTATTATAAAATAAACCATCAAGTAGTACATACGAGTAACAATAATAATGCGCCGTCATTACGTGATCATCTTGAAAATGCAATTTTATGATTCAATTAATTTTGTAGTTGTTATTAAATTATTCATTTAATTAGTGAACTTTTGTTTGTTTGTTTGAATAATTATTTATCTTTATGTGAATGGATGTAGTGGAATCGTTTAGTGATCAAAATTTGTAAACACATTTATTTATTGTTACGTTGATTGTTCATTAATTTGAAAAAAATAATTAAAAACAAAACAATTGAAAAATAATATTCTCTCATTAATGCATTAGTAGAAAACTAAAAAAAAACCGAGCTTCAAAACTAAAATCAAAATATCAATACTATAATAAATAAAAATAAACAAACCATGCAGCTGCCCTAGCCACGTGAACTCACGATTGATGACGGCCGTTGATTTAGTATTGTGTCTGCTTACCATGCAAACCGGGAGGCATTCGTCTAAGTTCAAACAATTGATTAATTACAATCCTACGAGTATATCTATTTTCAATTTAAAATAATTATATGGATTGTTTTTATTTATAACAATAATTATAGCAATTAAGAAATAAGCATCCTTGAGAATCAACCATGGAAAACACACAAGGGTATTTATTTTAACTGCAAAACAATATACGCCATAAAGTATTGATATTCGGAAATTGCACGTATTGTTTTAAGTTATCCATATAAAGCACTCCATCATTTTATTTGATGACATTCCCAGAAACGAAGCTTGGGATACCCATTTGAGTATCATGAATATAGCATTCACCAATTGATACACCATTGCTTTGGTGTTATACTTTGCGTAATAATGTTTATGTAAGTAAACACACGTTCTGTGGAACTCGTTCAAATGGACAACATGTATGATAATGATAATGTTATGAAAAAAAATTTTCAGAAACTTTGGGGATACCATCAGGAATGCAGCAAGGAGACTCTGGTCCAAATTATTTTTAATTTATCAACGCATATAAACCCGTCCGGTTCCTGTGAAGAACATGCATTTTAGGCATTACATACAATTACTGATTTCTGCAAGCCCTCTTAAAAATATAGGACTTTAATAGTTGTTTTCCGCGTTAAGAAAATTGTTTTTCTACTAGCTGTTTAATGCGTTATTTTAACAACGTATTCAATGCGTTTTTGTTCATCAATAACTATTCTGTACTAATTCTATCTAAACTATATTCATAAGGCATACAAGTTTTGTGGGAAAAACAAATTTACATTCTGGTCAATCCTGCCATAAGCTTGTCTAAGGGTATAAACTATAAGGCATAAGTGATGCCTTAATAATTTCTTCGTAACTTGGCGGTAAAAATTAGAAGTTTCGGCGATCAAAGGTTAGCCAATTCTAAATTGGATCAGACACAATAAGCAATGCCGAAGTACTAATTAGTGAATTAAACTGTTTACAACCTGCAGAAATAACAATGTTGAAAATAATAAATTACCCCAATATTAGTTTTAGGAGGATATGCAGTTGAAAGAAAATGTTCATCCTTATCATCACCGGAAGGATCAAAACATATCAAAACGAGATACAGTTGCAAGGAAATATTGTTGTTAGTAAGTATCGAGTAATCGAATTTTTTTGCAGTATTTATTTATTTAGCGCTTTTACAATACAATTTTACACGACAAATCAATCCTTTACTTGCACAACCCATTTTAAGCAAGGGCTCATTCATATGCTGGAATTTTGCACCAAAGACAAAATGAAATTAGTTTATAAAGATTAGAATACAATTAAAATGCAATATGGAAAATAATAATTTTTGAAAATGCTAAAAATCAAATGTGATGACTGACATGATCCTAGAACTCTTCTGCGGTCGCTAATTTAATCACTCCTATGAAATTCCAGTTCCTTTGCGTACAGTTACCCTTTGAAGACGGTACCTAAAAATATATTTCTTTTATGATGTGCTGGGTGTGCTGGGGGTGCTGCTATGAGCCAATTACATTATAATTTTAAAAATTTTCTTACACGAATAAATTATTTTTACAATATTACAGCCAAAAATTTCTATAAAACAGAACTATTTAGAATTTTGGTTTTGGATTAGGCTTGCGCAAACGTGGGGTGATTAATTATTAAACTTACACAATTAAAAACAATCCTCAATCAAAATTTGTTAAATATTTTCAACATAAATATAAATTATACATATATACTCGTACATATAGGTGTACAATTTTAGATCATACTATATATAGTCGGTCCGGTTGAACTTCCGCCAAAAGTACTGTATTAAAAGTAAAGCAAATATTTTACATTTTTTGCAAACACAATTAAAAGATCTTTTGGAAAGAGTACCCTTATCTTATTTAAGAAGAATGGAAAAAACAATTCTAAAGCCAAAAGTTCATGGTAACACTATACCAGACAGAGATCCTATCATTTTTAGTCATACATTTATTTAAGGAGCAATATTCAGAATGCTTTGCTGTTAATGGAGCAGGGCACATTGAACATTTAACTAAAAAATTGTAAGAAAAACTACATTATCACATTTCTCGTAAGTGGAATAAAAGGAAAGTTAATTGTAACAAAAAAAAATGTTTGAGTATGTCGAGTTACAAATTTTATATAATCTTAGATAAAGTAAAAAACCTTATAGATTAGGCAGAGCTACAAAACAGGACTACCATTTCTGTAAAAGTTACTGTAGGTAGGTAGGTTTCAGTGGTTGCTTACTGCACACTTAGGCCAATTTTTAGGCCCATTGTGATACCACTCATTCACTCCACATCATTAACCCACCTACTTCACCTACTCACACAACTACAGTATACCACCTGCACATTGCAAGCTCCATGTCAACCTGTAAATTGACATGCAAGGTGGGTCGGCGCGTGACACGGAATTCTGCACTCCGTCAGAGGGTCTTAGTTGTATTTATTAGCATCACCGATCGTAATAGATGATGAATTCGGTTTTCATCTAGCCTCTGATGGGATTCGAACCCAGCACCTCCCGGTCCAAGTGCCGAAGCTTTAACCACTTGTCCGGTCAGTTAAAAGTTACTGTAATAGTAGAGAAAACTCGCATTCCAATTTTATCCTAAATTTCAGGTCTAAACATTTTAAAATACAATAATCGTTGAACACTGTAATTTTATAAGCTTCTATATACATTTGATAACATAAAAAAAATTATAAAATTACAATCGCTGGTTTTAGAGATAAAACACTTTTCTTTCCACACATGGCACTTTTATGAAAGACATGTATTTAATCGCTAATAGATCGATATAACGAACAGTCTTCTTTTTCCTAAAATCATTGAACTAATGTCAAGTTAAAGGAACTCAATAAATCAATAAATTTTACGGTACTAGTCGTGAAAGCGATATGTTTCTATTTAAAGTAGTAAGAAAGCTAACAATTTAAACTTTAAACTTTTAGAGTTTTTCGATTCAATAAAAATTTCGATTATTGAGGCCTCCTAACTTAATTTAAAAAAATATTATGTTTAAACAATGTATTGCAAGTAGGCCGTGAATTGTAGCCATCAAAATATTGCATATTCATTATGATCATATTTAATCAAAATTTCGTAACATTAGTTCTTTTTAGTTTACCTCATCAACTCTACAAAACCAAATCAACTTAGGCAATAAAAAGTTGTCATGAACAATATGATTATATTGTTAAACAGAAAAGTTTAATTTTACGTCCTACATCCTAATATATTATACCGGCTGAAAAGTTCCCGGTCTGACACATAGATGGTGCCAAAAATGTAAAATCCAAGATTTTTAAATTCTACCAACCTTCAAATGATACCTGTTAAAATTTCATGCCATTCCGATGATTAAGTTTACAAGTTACAGTTGTTTTAGTGTCGCTACTTTTGTTAATTTCAAAACATTGGAAAAAGGAGTTTTGTGTGTTGATTAAACACTGTTCAAGCAAAGCAGTGGTTTGATAAGTGTTATCCAGACTCTGTACCAGGAAAATCAACCATCATTGACTAGTATGCTGAATTTAAGCATGGTCGTACAACCACCGATGCTGCACCACACTCTGGGCGCTTAAATGAGGGTGTGATTCCAGAAAACATAATAAAAATCCACGAAATTGTTTTGAAAAACGTTAAAGCGAAGTTGCGTGAGATAGCTGCCACTGTTAAAATATCAATGGAACGGGATGATCATATTTTGCACGAACATTTGTCCATTCGAAAACAATGTTCGACGTGAGTACCGCGTTTGCTCACAATGGATCAAAAATGACAACGCGTCAATAATTACATGCGCGGTTTGGAGCTGCTTAAGCGCAATAAAAAGGATTTTTTTATGACCTGAAAGAAAAGCTCCAGAGATTTGGCTCCAATGAAGAAGTGATTGCCAAAACTGAAGCTTATTTAGAAGACAAAGAAAAACTGTTCTACAAAAAAAAGACATCGAAATGTTAGAGAGGCGTTGGACTGATTGTATCGCTCTAGAAGGAAATTATGTTTATGAATAAAATGTAGTTTTCCCAAACAAAATGTGTTTTCTTTGTTAGGTCGGGAACTTTTCAGGCGACGTGTTATGTATATAACATTTCTAAAATTATTTCAAAGACAAGCAGATTACAATATACCAATATAACCATTTTCAAAAGTGTTTTATTTAATCCCAGAAAAAATCAAGAAAAGCAAAAACAGGAACTTTCCTAAGAACTTCACATTGCCATGGATATAAGTAAATTTAACGCTGAAAGACAGATAGGAGCCAACACTTTGGGTAGAGCGTCCTTAAGTTAACGCTATGGTCTAGTGGTTAATGATAGTGGTAGATCGCCTCGCCGCAAACATTTAAAGTTTATCAAACTAAGACAGATGTGATACATTTTACATACCTCATATAACCTATTTTGTTTATTTCAAACGAAAAATCGAACCCACGTTAAGTGTTAGGGGTGGGGGTACCATCTGCTTGAAACAGTAAAATAATAACTACCCAAATTCTAATATTTTTACCCCCATGCTAACACCTGTATGATTGGGAAATTCTTCAAAATCTCTTCTAATAAACTCGGTTAATAAATAGTTCTAAACTTGAAATTCAAAATTTACATCATGTGCGTCAATATCCATAAAAAACCGAAAATATCTAAACATCTGTTCACTTCATAACTGGAAATTACCTAAACAAATTTATTGTTTAGAAACAGATAATTAGAGAGTGTAAGTTACTATTACTCATTTTACGTATTCTATTCGTAATAATAAATTACCGCAAAGTAGTTTTATATAATTTGCTTGCAAACACTAACACCTAAATAACATATCTACACATTTGTTCAACAATAAAGTAGGGTCATTGAAACTTCCTTAAGCAATACTTTAGACAAAATAGAAAAAGAAACAAGGCAAAGCGTTGATAGCCGTCCGACCTAGAAAAAATTCACGTTTTTCATTAGTCATTACCAAAGACTTAATTTAGTTCAATGCTGACTTTATTAATATAATCTTGCAATGTGCACATTTTAAATACGCGCATGATAAGACCAATACAATACGCTGATTTAGGTAACGAGTAACGATATATTTACCAATTAAAAATTGTATTAGTGATTGATCAAAGAGATTTTTAGAAACGTGCCTCCCAAAACTAAAAATAAACTTTAATATTGATTTAAAAATGTCGTTTATTTTGGGGCTCAAAATTAAAAAGAAGGTTGAACACGAATTTGGTTTTTTGTCCGTCAGTGGCTACGGTTATGCGATGAATTTTTAATGGAAAATTATGTTTCAATTTCAGTTTTTTCATTAATAATAAAATTTATAATTGCTTTTTAACATACTCGTACATTTATATTTAGTTATATACGTTCATTATTATTAATTAAAAGCATATAACTATAATAAAACAGAATTAAATTTACTTGCCTTGTGCAGATGGTTAAGAAAAAAAAATAAATAAAATACACACAAGTGGAAATAGCTGCAAGAATTTCAATTAAGAAAATGAAAACAAACAAAAGTGAATTAGGTCAAGGAGTGGGTGGTTTGTTTTACTACGTATATATTACGAGTATGATGGTTATATATGATGAGACGCACGTTTATTGAACCTTATTGAAGGATACGCATATAATACATTTGTTTTTTGTAGTCTGATCACGCCGCCGCATGAAATGTACATATGTACGAGTACGTTATAATAAAACGCCACCCCAATTTGCTTGGAGCAAACGAATTCTTGATTACACTCGGTCGATCTGGAGTAATTGCTCATATCTTAGATATAAATTGCTAAATATAACATCCATAGTAGAGAAATGTCGAATGGCAACTCTGCAGAGTGGTAGACTACTCAATCTTCTGAATGCTCACTCTTCTGAAAACTGGACCGATTTATGGAAAATATTTTAGCACAATTTTTACTGGCCTATTTTATTTTTTAAAATCTTAGCGTTTTTAATTATTTTAGGCCCTAGATAATAAATCAATTGGATTTTATAAAACATGAAGAATTTTTCTTTATATTTTGTCTTGCTTATAAATTCAAAAGCAGCATGTTGCTCATACGTAATCAAATTTCAAAATATTTGCAACCACACGAATCAAAATCAGGCCATTGAACCGGAAAGAAATTAAAAACTTGTTAAATCTCTTTAAACTGTGTTTCCAAAATGTTTTATTTAGATCACGTAAAATTAAAATGTTTTGTAAAACATTGTAATAATCACAAATTATGAAATATACTAATCATATGCGATACGCGAGAATGTATGTATATTAGCTATGTATTTAAAAAAATTGCAATTTATTTTAATTAAAATAACGAAAAGTATATTAAGAAGAAACATTATCATTCTTACTAGAAACAATTGAGGTGAAAACATTTTCATATTAATCAATGATTGTTATTATCGAGTAAAGAACGAAGTGAATTGAAGATTAAACATTATAAGTGTAAATATTAATGAGATTCGATTCTTGGGAAAACGCGATCAACATAATTATTTTGTTGATTTTGTTGAACAACAACAAATTTAAATAAAAATGTTAAATTCAATTTATACCCTGGCGTTTGTTTGTACGTGCATGTACAAAATCAACAACCTCAAATTTATCACCCACAATATTCGTTTAAATGAAACCTTCGAATAATTAGTCATTTACAAAATTATTTTGTATTTTCACAAAAAATAGCCATAATAATTTATTAAGCTTACGTTTGCCGAAAACAAAATTCGAATTCGAGATTTATTGATGTTAATTTCTATTCAAGAGTATATAAATGTAATATATACTATGTAGACAAGATTATAAGGTAAGTTCTTTAAATTTCAGATGTTAAACTGCGTCTTGTTCATTCAAGAATTTGCGTGAATATGTAATTAAATATTACATTATATATAAACTCTGATTTCGAACATCAGTAGACATTTAGGAATGCGATTGGGAATGCACATTTACTCGTGTCCTATTTCTACTGATAGTCTGTTGTTCTAAGTTATAGGTCGGAAAAATACTTCTAGAAGCATTATTTTCTTCTCACCCTTAGGTTTTCTAACCATAATGCTTCCTTAAAATCAAGTAAATAAAGTTTATATATAGATTCTGTCCAAGATATTCGTGTTTCAGACCTATTTCAAAAATTATTTTAGAATCCTAGATCTATCTAGAAAATAAACGAAATTGTTTCATTATCATTACCAAATTTAATAATAATTAGCTATATAATTATTAAATAAAATCCCAGATAAACATAGTTTGTCCTGAGTTTTGCAACTGGACATATTTAAAAATTTCGTCAATAAATGATTGTCAAATCTTATATTAGTGATAAGTATTTTAAATCCAAATAAATTAAAAAAATTAAATCGGTTAAATAGAATGACTGCTGATTATGTAAAAAAAACGATTCTAAACACGTACGATGGTACAAAAAACCTGGATGTTACAAAAAACCTAAAATAAAAACATCATCGAGTATATTAAAAACAAGTCAAAACATACGTGTATGTTTTTACCATGTCCGAAGCAATGAAAAAATGGTTATAATGTTGGAGTTCCTCAAGGATCTGTGTTTTTGATTTACTGTAATTCTATTTTTGATCTTGATTTGCGTGGTAATATTGTCGCCTTTGCCGATGATGTTGCGTTGCGTATTCAAATTTGAATATGGATTCGTTGAAATATGACGTTAAGTGTGCCCTAAAATTACTAAAGCAATGGTTCTACGTACGTTTCATGGTTCTTAGCTGCAAGTCTAAAATTATGTACTTCAATCTGAGTAGTCATGTAATTAATTATGACTCAGAGACCTATCACTCGGTAGGTTTAAATCTTGATTCACAGCTTAACTTTAAAAATCACGTGATTAATTTAAAGCAAAAACTCCATCGTGCTTTAAGATCATTTTTCCATTTGCGAAATATCTGCAACTCCGAATTTTTAAAATATCTCTATTATGCTTTGATTGATTTTCATCTTCAGTATGGGTTAACATGTTGGGCTGGAATTTATTGGTCAAACTTCAAACCATTATTGACGATACAAAAAAGTGTGCTTAGAATTTTGAATCATTTACCAAGAACTACACCATCTTTCCCATTGTTTTTAAATTATAAAATATTACCACTGCGGTATCTATACGTATTTAAAGTTTTGAAAATGTATTATTTAATAAGCGGGAATCGTTTAATGAATATATTTAGTAAGCCATACTTGTTTCGTAATAGAAATAGAATTAGTACTCCGCAACCTTTTAAAGAACATTTCAAGAATTTATTTTCTTACACTGCACCTAAGTTTTATAGCCAGCTACCAACCTATATTGTAACCGCGGGTTCTTTTAGTGTATTTACAAAATTGTTGAAAGAATGGTTATTCTCAATAAATGACATTGAGGTCTTGTTTAGAACACTATCCTAAATAGTATCTTATGCTACTTTTATTTATAAGGAAAGCAAGTGTAAATTGTGGCGAACATTCAAACCATGCACAAATATTGCTTAAAGATTTGTATTTTTTTTTAAATTTGTTAAATTATATTTATATATTTTTAATTTTAATGTTACATTTTTATAATTTGTATTATATTCTTTTTTTTATTAGTTATGAATCGTGACTCCGTGACACTTTTTAAATCAGGAGTTCACTAGCTAGTTTTATTCTAGTTTTCTAACAATTGATTGGTTTAATTTAATTGTATATTATTTTCTAAAATAAAACTATGTTATTAAAAAAAACAAAAAATATACGTATTCTATTTCGCCCTATCGGTTACATTTAGAATTTAAAATGACTTTGGAATCCTCCTCTAATCAAACTTAGACTGCGAAACGAACAATCAAATCTCATAGGAACATAGATGAAAGCAGTCATCTGTACACAAATAATATTGAGAATTTAGGAAACGGCACACAAAATGCGTGGAGGCATTACTCGTAGAAGGCTGCCATCTAAATGAGAATCCTACAAGTAAATTTTTAGTAGTGAATCAGCATTTCAATCAACGATCGTTGGCTAAATATTTTTACCTTGCTAAATTAAACGTAATACTGTAAAAATCGTGATACGATTTTTACATTATGTAACTTGACTTAAAGTACAAAATATGAAATTCTTTTGATATTTTACTTTGTTTTGTGTAAATATTTTGTCACTTAAGAGCGACAATCCGCTAAAGGGGTTAAATATAGGGGTTAAACATAGGTTAAATATATAGTTAAATATATGTGGTTGTGAACGAATATTGTATAATTAATTTAAATTGCTAATTTACTTTTTAGTTTACAAAATACTCCATTACTTTCATAAAACGCACTACCCCATGTCGGAACAAGTGAAACCTATTTTGTAAAAGCTAATTGCCTAACACGGGTGTTCATTTTAAGATGGCAAATCAAAAAATCTCATAAACATGGTTACACGAAAAAATAATTAAGGGCAAAGTTGGCATATAGAAAAGGAACACAAGATGGCGCTATATTTAGAGGTATAAATAATAGTTTCCGCAGATGGTGATAAAATCACCACAAAAATGGACAATGAAAAAAAAAATGGACTACACTGGAATACACTTTTTCTTCACTTTTTTACAATCATATGAAAATTTCACGTGAAATCGAACTGAATACTATAGGTTTTAGAGAACTTTAAACTTTTCATTCTTTAGACTTCACATTTTTTGCTCTTTTGATTTGAAAAACGATAGTTCAATGAGGTAGATTTCATTTGAAGAAGGAAGCTAAATAAATTATTATGGTTGGAATTAAGAATGTGGAAATTTCATTGAGAATGAGAAAATTTAAATTTTATTGAGATTAATCTAATTAATTAATTATAATTTCCGGTGTGTGGGTTACAAAGTGGATAATATATTGGAAACTGAAATCAATCGAAATGTTGGGTTCTGAATGTTTACTATGCATGCAATTAGACACGAATTTCAAATTGTAATGTACGACTTCTGAGATGTTACTTATTTGTGTTTGGTTTTAGTAAAAATTTAAATATATGAAGTAATATGTTATCAACCGGGAAATTCGGTAGTTAGAGATTTACGAACTCTAAAAAAACCACTATCGTTTTGAAATACATATTAACAATCAAGCTTATAAATCTCTGTGAATTCTTCAATAGTAGTTCTAATTTAGCCCAGCCTGTAATATCGCAATTAGGTAATCATTTTAACGATAGTTAAACTTATTAGTGAGGCGTAAATTATAAATCAAATATTATTGATTATTATTATAAAGCCTGGAGATGTTCCTGCAAGTACACTGCATATTTTTCACAGATTCGAAGTTATACTAGACGCCCCTGGCATTACTTTGCACACAGGCACTGCAAACTCTTGGTGCGGTCCTCATAAAGACAACCTTGTGAGTTCAAGACAATTTAATAATCACGTGGTAAATAACTATTTTAACAAAAACTTAAACTTAAACTTTTGTTATTTCTCGTTGCTAAAATTGCGTAGATTTCAGCAAAGCATATTTTTTCCAACATTGCTTTCCAAGAGTAGAAAATCCAATCCAAATATTAAAAAAGACATCATTGAAGCCTATACTAGCCATTTTTAAGAACAATTACTCGTTTTCGTAAAAAAAATTCTTAACATTTAAATTTAACGTTTTTTCGATATTAGTACAAAATTTTTGTAACAAAGCATTTTATTTATTTATCATTCCTTATTTATTTATCATTTAATTATCCCGCGATTACGACAACGCGATAATCAATTAGCAATACATTTCTAACAATTAAAATAAATAAATCCACTACTAACTATCAATATTGTAAATGTTGTATCTAAATTATAAGATGAATTAACGATCATCGTTCTTGTAAATGACTCAACATGGAACACAAATGAGAATTACGATAAGCAACTGAATCGGTTAATCATCAACATCATTAAAGTGTTAAAAAGTGAAAATATTGATAAAATTCGATCGATCTTTAAAGCAAAATAATATATAAATTGACTCACCTGAGTTTACTGTTGCAATTAATGTTAAAATAATTAAAGATGTAGATAAAAAGGGCATCCACCTCAATATCATTGAGTTATTACATCTCATTGTGATTGACGACGCGATGATTCGATTTCTGCTATTGTTTTTTACGATCAACAGAGAAAATAGTTTTCTTATGGATATTTATAAAAGAAAAACTAAACTAAAAAACTAAAAAAAATATACACTTCTTTTGATGGTGTGCCAATTTATCACAGATTTGTTTTTATAAATCTCTATTTTATCTATAAGCAGCTCTCCTCGCTCTGAAATAAAACCAAAACAAAAGTGTTAATTACCAAGTGTTATACGATGTACGAAATGGATTATGATCTAAATTAGGGTTGTTGTTCTGTGCTTTACACGTACGAGAATGCATCAAAATAAGTAAAGGGTTTTACAAGACATTCTGCGACAATTCTTTGGTACAATAGTAATACATTTGTATTATTAAATTTTCACTACTTTTCTGTTCTTTTATCACTAATTTTGATTAATTAAAGATGAAAACAACTTTCATTTATTTATTTTTAAATTTGAGCTTAGCTTTGGAAGAGTTTTTTAGACGTAGAAAGTATTGGCAGCAGTTTTAAAAGCGGAAATAAATGACACTTTTTCCGTTTGTTTTTTAAAATTTGTTTATAATTTTTACGGTTTTAAAAATGCCTAAAAATTTAATTTTCGAGTTATGTGATTGAGTTTTACTCCAACTCTAACCGTTTAAAATATTTTTATGTAAAACTCTGTTAGGTTTTTAGTTTGTCTTTTAAATAAAATTTTAAAACATTTTTTATTTATAGATCCCCGCTGTTCGGCCCAGAAACTTAAATAGAAAGCCGCCTCTGATAGATAAGTAGGGGTGTGTAGTGATCTTCCGCGTTCCCGTCCTGTACCTACCAAAGCCATTAGCACCCTAAATTCCATTAAACCAGTAAGTGTAGTTCTACTAAATTAGGTGGCGTTGCTACAATTTTGTCGCATATTAAATTATTGAACTTATTACAAAAACCTTACAAATCATTCATTCATTCTATCTAATAATTTGTTAGGCGGCGACACCATCTAGCAAAGATTCCAAATCTTAGTTATAGAAAATACCGTATTATACATGGCAGTATCAATATCGTTTTAGTTTGGCGTAAAATCTGTAGACCTATTCTATGCTGTTATCGCAATTCGACAGTAATATTACTAGGTAATAGAACATGTCGCCAAATTTATTAAATACGTACAGCAATATACAGGGGGTCTTTCATCCCCCCTGATATGATATTTAAATTTTTTTTTTAGCCGTAAAGGCACGAAATAACTTTTATTGTATTCTGCAATGTGATTTTATTCTAAATAAATTATTATTTAATGCAATTGGTTTAAGAAAAATGATTTATGAACTTCCAAATCTAAAAATGTAAAAAGTATAAAAAATATCACCTTCTAAACTCATTTAAAAAAACTAAAGATTATTTGAAAATTAGCTTTAATTTAAAAAAAATCCTGGTTTATGCCCTTTCCAATGCTATACTATACGCCATATAAATCACTCATTTTGTGGAGAAAATAAGAGATACTATTATTCCGGGGTCAGGGTTAAGAAAATACCTTTGAAGTTAAGCCCATAAGCCATTTTTCTTAAACCAATTGTTTTAAATAATTATTTTTATTAATAAATTTCGTACCTTTACGACTACAAACAAAAAAGTTATGACCATTTAAAGGCGAGATTTAGGATTAAAAAAAACTTAAAAATTTCTAATCTCAGTTACCGTAGCACTTAGCACATCAGTTCTATGGGGTGAAAGCTTCCAAATGACGCCTCAAACACCCTGTATATTTTTTTATTATTTTTATTTTTTTATTTTTTAAAATTTTATTTTTATGATTTAAATTTTTTGGGAAAAATACTTTTTATTCATCAAAATAATTTTCTTCTAGAGCGATACAATCAGTCCAATGCCTCTCTAACATTTCGATGTTGTAGAACGATTTATCATCCTCTTCAAAATAAGCTTCAATTTCGGCAATCACTTCTTCATTGGAGCCAAATTTCTTTCCCTGGAGCTTTTTTCGAGAGGTCTGCAAACAAGTAATAATCGCTGGGGGCCAATTCTGGCGAATACGGTAGATGCGAAAGCAATTCAATGTTTTTACCATTGTTGCGATCGACTTGTGACAAGGTGCATTATCTTGGTGAGAGAGCAATTTTTTTGATTTTTTTGAAAATATGACCAACATGTTCCATTGATATCTTTACAATGTCAGCTATCTCACGCAACTTCACTTTACAATCTATCCAAATAATTTCGTGTCTTTTTTATGTTTTCTGGAGTCACCGCGTTATTTGGGCGTCCAGAGCGTGGTGCATCATCGATGGTGGTACGACTACGCTTAAATTCAGCATACCAGTCGATGATGGTTGATTTTCCTGGTGCAGAGTCCGGATAACACTTATCAAGCCACTGCTTTGCTTGAACGGTATTTTTTCCATCAAAAAACAGTGTTGGTTAAACACGAAATTATTTTTTGTTCCATTGTTTTGAAATTAACAAAAGTAGCGTCACTAAAACAACTGTAACTTGTAAACTAATGGATGGAATGTCATGCAATTTTGACACACACCGTTTGAAGGTTGGTAGAATTTAAAGGTCATTTGAGTTTTAACTTTGTGACACCATCTATGTGTCAGACAGGGAATTTTCAGGCAATGTAATATATATCATGTATTTCAAAATCGAGCGTCCTTACTGAAATACCTTTTATAAAAGATGCAACTGTAGAAATTATTTTAGAGAAATTTGTTTCTTACATTAGCTTTTGGCTGACCGATCATTCACCTCCATTGCTTATACGGGAGATTATACTGTACGAACAAAATCTAAAATCAACAGAAAAAAATGATCTTCATGGTACAGTCAATAGAATAAAAACAAATAGATTGCTGAAAATCATTGCTATATTGATCAAAGAAGTGCATGAAGATAATATCTGTCAAGGTTATTAAATATTCTTAATCGTCAGAACATCTTAATAATTCACATCAAGTCAGAAAATAGAAAAACATACATGATCGTACTATTTGAGTATCTAAGGTAAGTTATTCTGCAAACTTTATTAAAAGCTGTGTGTTTAACTAATATATGACAAGACCATAAATAATAAATGTTAAATGTAAAAGATCGCGTTGCTGACAATGATGTTTTTGGATGTTTAAAATTAAATAACGAATATAGAAATTTTATTGGAGTTGAATAAATTTAATTTCTTAATTGATTCATTTTATTTTGATGCTTAAATTTTAGCCTTGGTTTGCTGATTTCCGTAATGTCGTGGAAGATGAGTCCGACACACTACGATATTTACTCGTACACAAGTTACAATTTTATCCAACAAATTTGCAAATTTTTGAAAATCATCGTCGTAGGATCACTCAATTTATTTTAACTCTATCTTAACTCGTAAGGGAAATTTTTTTAACATGAATTCCAATAAATCAATTTAATCTAAAAAAGTCGCTAGATCGTATTTTTGTTGTCAACATAACTAACCATGGTTATTCCAAATATTCAACCCACGTTTATCAAATAAAGGATTGGTTATTTGATGATTTAAAAAAATGAGAGATTAAAAGAAACTTTTGAGGGTTTAAATTGTAAGCATATTATTGCTGCATTTCCTGACACCCAATAATCCGGATCAGTTTAAATATTATGCAGTGTGCCTGACATTTTTTCGCTTAAATTTACAAATAAGAAATATTTAACTTGAAAACGTATTGTATCTTTTTCATAACTATTTGTTATGACATAGTAAAGTAAACAAAAATCGGTTGGCTCTTACTTTGGACACTTTGGACACAAGTTTCATCCCTATTTCAATAGGAATAAGATTTCCCAACGAAAGACCGCATTCATTTCAAACCCATGTTACGCTGTTCATCTCCAGACAGCTAACGAAAAGTCTCCTCGCGAGCTTGCTTTTCAATTTAGTTGTCAATTGATTTATCACTGTTTTGTTAGTACATATACAGTAAACATGTACTTGTATTGTTTATTATTATTATTTAAGAAATTTTCGTGGTCTCTTCGGCAATAAATTTCAACGCCTTGTACGAACTTTCCGGGCACTATTACAGGCACAAGCATCAAAGCACATTAAAATCCACTATCCTCCATTAAATAGCATCCAGTAAGGAGAGAGAATATTTTCTATATGTGTATAACTGTTACATTGAAGTCTTTGGTCGTACACTAATCTCGGACACCCAACAATATTAAAAAATTTCCATTAATATTCCTGTTAATAGTTTTCATATTTCTTAGACATTGTCTTTTATTGTATACAAAGTTGCACTAATCTAATCATTTTTTTATTAAACAATAAAACTTAGTTATTATGTAAAATGTTTTTAATTTTAATTAAAATATTACAAAAATTTATTAATATTAATAAATCTTTTACAAAATCGATTTCGACGACTTACCTATCGCCATCATCAGTTGTTGATACTCACGAAAACGGGTACGAGTATCAAACGCTGAAATCGATTTTGTAAAAGATTTTGTAATAAATTTTTGTAAATACGTATATAAGTTTCACGATAATAAATCTGTATATATTAAAATTAAAAAACATTTTAAATGATAACTAAGTTTTATTGTTTAAGACAAAAGTGATTGTTAATAGTAGTCACGCTGTAATCTTAGCAATCTTTTGTTTCTGACAAAGTAAAAGCGTGATTGCAATAATAAAATGCTGGATAGATGAATTTAAAGCAGCCGTGTACCAAAAATATAAGTCATGTAGTCTATAATATGGTTATGCATGATCGAACATTGAAAGTATGTGAGGTTGACATTGCAATCGTAAGTAACATTGACTGTTACGATGAGGCCATTACTGAAGCGTCTATCGCAGTCGCACCAACTGTTTTATAGATTAGAATACACACTATGGATATTCATATTCAATTTATGCTTTTTTATTGCTAATGCATGTTAAAATGACACAAAGGGGAGCGTGAACGATGCATGCGTAAATTGTAGTTCTTAATCAAATAATTATCATTCATATTATTGTTTTAAGTTAATTTATATAAGATATAACGATTCTTAATTCCGTTCAAGATTTTTCCTTCTTAATGATATTAAGAAAATAAAAAAACAGTTAAAATTCCATTTAATAAGTAATTTATAAAAAGTATAATTAAGAATTAATTATTAATTTATATTTACTTTATACGTACGTGATAAGATATAGATGAACAGCTTTCAAAATTTTAGAAAATACTTTATGCAATCAATACCCTCTGCGTGCAAGATCACACCTACCAGTTGTTATTGGTTGTTAATGTCTTATAAAAAATTTTATTTCATAAAGAAATCGTAAAATTTTAATAAGACAAAATATTATGTACAAAAATACCGTGGTTTGTTAGTTTTGTTGTTGTCGCATTTATTTATTTTTTCTTCAATAATCGAGGTGAAGGTCGAATACTTGTGTTATGAAAAAGCATGCAAATTTCCTGACTTCGAAAACCTTCAAAACCAAATGTCTATATGTATACAAATCGTATTGTCGTCCACTTTTGTATAATATTATTCTTTATTTTCCATGTCTTATGAATTGTTGTTGTTTTGTATAAGTGTAAATACTTAAATACTTACATATGTACTTATGCAGAGAATAATTACGAAATTATCGTATGAGGAGACGATTTGCCTAATGATTCATAAAAATAATTTCCTTGATCTTGTACTGCACGATGTACAATATAATTAATACAACAACACCATACATAATATAGAGATCATTATCAAGGCTTAATTCAGATTCTCAAAACAAAAAACTATTTTTAATTCTGAAATGCATAAACTAGTTTTTGTAGTTGCTAAATTATTTTATAAAAACTATCAAAATGTAATTAACGAGGAATAAAAAATGGTAATAAACAACAACCGAGAATTCCCATAAACCCAGATTTTAGATTTGCAGAAACTAGGGCCTTGAGCTATTTTTAGCTGTGTATATTATGCTGATTCATAGTTTTATGTGGCGGTAGTGTTTAATTTGTATTCACACAGTACAACGAAAAAGGGCAATAATTAGGTAAACATACGTCACTACTACTTATCTTACCAGCAGATACGTCTTCATACTCCATCGTCATATATATGTTATGTACACAACAACCGGAGATAACAACTTAAATTTTTTACTTTTTTCATTTATATGTTTGTAATTACTCGTATAATTAACGACGTGAAAATACACTTTTTGTGTAATTTACGTGTAGTTTTATATACACTTTACAGTCAAAGTCACCGGATGATAATATATACACACTCCACTGATAAATACACTAATTCTGCAAAGACACGAGCAATAATATATTACTATTTTGATCTTTATTATTGTGGGCTTGGATTTATTCATTTAATTCGCGACAAATAATGGGAATATGACATAATATATTTGTTTCTACTGCTTTGGATAATTCGACCTTTGAAGAAAGTTATGAGTTTTGCTGGAAACACATGAGCAGATTTTCTACCGGTAGCGCTGCCGTCAGAATTTCTAATGAACTACATGAGCGTCTTTTTTAACAAGAATCATTTTTTTTAAATCTTTATGATTTTTCATAGAGCTTACAAGTACCTTTCAAGTGATATTTTTTAACAATGAATTCATTAATACAGTTTGATTATTTTAATAAAATGTTACTGATATATTTATGCTATTATGAACATAGTTGCGATTGTAGATTTGTTTTCTTCTACGTAGCGCAGTCTACTGCAAGGCAGAAAAATTAGAAAAATAAAGACATGAGTCAGAATGCTGATCACAAAGCAGAATACATATATTTCACAGTATATAAACGTGTGTATTCTAATTTTTCTGCTTTCAGAATTTTGCCCATGTGCTTCCGGCATTTATCGGACCGTTAATAAGCAATTTGATTGAAAATGTATAAATTTTATTTTATTTCATTTAGTTAGTTGGGCTTCGAAAACACGAATATATACGTGCGAGTTCGGCAAGCTTATTCGTTGGAGAAATCTAATCTATAATTCTAAATTGCTGTCATTCTTTTAAAATATTCTAGCGACGTCTAACAAGAACCCTGCATTCAAATTCAGGTCTCGCACCCCACCGCTTACCTCGCCATAACAAAATTCCAAATCAAATTGAATATCGAAGAATTCTCAGCTGATTAAGTACTTTGCTTTTGAAAAAAATTCCTTACCTTTTTTTCTAAATGAGTATGAAAAACACAAAAAATATTTTTTGGTTCACTTAATGACAAGTCACATTATTTTCTCAAATGTTTTGTCCACGTTCGACGACAATTGTGAGACATGTCATATACATGTCTTCTTACATGCTTTTAACACTATGCGCCGTTGCGCCGTCTTACATGAAAATAATTTCTTCTTTCTTACGCGAAAAGACCCAAATGTATGACAAGTCTTCGTCTTTCTTGTCCTATCAAGCAATTTTAATTTAGCGTAGGTAAGCAATCTAGAGGATTGAAATAATTTGAATGTTTTTTCTTTGGGACAACACCATTAATATTTTTTTCTGTATACAGTATTAACCTTTTGTTTACAGAATTGGTAAGTAAACATTTTGTAATTGTTTTATTTGGAAAATTTTAACATACCTATACAAAATTATTTAATTTTTTTATGTTTTGTAAAAATGCAAAGCTCATCGATTTGGATTACCAGGACATGTACCGGAAAGATGACTGTACTATTTTTAAAATAAATAAATTTAGAATTAAAATTTATCTATTTAAATAAAATTAGAAATATTAGTCTTCATTTAAATAAAATGTCTTATTATATATGCCCATTTGGACATACAATAAATTACTTCAGACATATTCATTTCAAATATATCAGAAACAAGTCATCACATGCAAAGACATGTTGCATTCGATTCGAATCGAAAATGATTCATCTCAGACGAGTCACAAACGGAAATTAGTCCCATTTTAATGGGACATTTGATTAGGCCATAATGAGCCTTGATAGACGTAGTTTTGCGTTCTAATTTCTGATTTGGTCCGAATTTCGATTTGAGTTCTGCTGGCTGTGAGCTTTTGTTTTTCAATAGTTTTTAAATCATTTTTGATATGGGTTCTGCTAACTTTTTCTAAAGCAAGCAGAATCATCTTTTTAGTTGGAAGGGATGGAGCTTAAAATTTTTTAATAGAACATTTAATTAGTCTATTATTAGCCTATAATTATCCATATCTTGTTATGTTCTGCCGGATGGGTTAGGAACGTTAATATATCGTAGCATGAGTTCTATTTTGGTGGAAATGTCAGCCTCACGTAATTACTTATCAAAATTCTTCTTTTTGCCACAGTTTTCCATTTAATGGTTGTTTTAATGTAAACCAATCATGTTCTGTTCTACCGAACTCCCACGAATATACATAAGTATTTTGATCCAACTAAATTTTAATGGAATACTCTAAAACTGCGCAAGATAGGATAGAATTACTTTTAATGAAAAATGTTCAGTGTCTAGGGGGACGTTTATTGGTTAGTCTCATTAGTTTGGGAGATATTGACGAAAGTTAGGTTTTTTAAATTAGAACCTATAACCTTTCTTGTGTACTTTTAAAAAGTTAAAAATAAATAAACAAAATTATTTTAATACAAAATTTTTCGTAAAGTGTTTGGTATCTCTGAATATGAGCCAAAATTGATCTGCATTACAGCAAAACAATTTTCTCTAAGTCCTAACATTATTTCATTAAAAATTCATAAGTTAAATTAATCAAATTTTTAACTTAGATACTGCTAAGCCAAAGAAGAATTGATTTTATTTATTTTTATTTCTCGTTACAACGAAACAGTGTTAGAAATTAGAGAAAATTGTTTTGCTGTATTGCAGATCAATTTTGGCTCATATTCAGAGATACCAAACACTTTACGAAAAATTTTGTATTAAAAAAAATTTGTTTATTAATTTTTAACTGTTTAATCAAAAAGTACCCAGTAATGGTTATAGATTCTAATTTAAAAAACCTGACTTTTAAATATCTCCCAAACTAATGAGTTTCAAGGTCATTCAAGATCACCAATAAAACGTCCCTCTCGACACTGAACATTTTTCATTAAAAGTAATTTTATCCTATCTTGCACCGGTTCCGAGATAAAAGTCTGGCATTTATTTAAAAAACACACCCGGTTATTACTTTAATTTTGCCTAATCTTCGACCATGGATGAAACTGGAAATTTCAATGGCAAAACATTTACAAAACGGAATGGTGCATGTTCTGGTTTTTGTAATAAACTAAAATGAATTTGTGAATTTTGATTTGGTCTATCTCTACGGTTTGATGAATCTCCAGAAAAAACCATGACCAAGTTTTTTTAGATTTCACCCAAAAAGAAATTATGATTTTAACACTAGGCCTATCAGCCCTCTTTTGGTTACGTCAGTCAAATGCAAATTTTATTAATGCGACTCTATCTAAATTTTATGTCGGGAGTAAAATAAAATATTCCACGGCACTAATTCAAAGATCAAAATATAGGAAAACCAAAACAATATCGTGTGCAATAGTTCTATCCTACCACACAAAGACTTTATGTAGAGATAGAACGGAACTGGATTATGCAATATACAACCATTACAAATATTTCGAATTACAGCCTCATGATTTAATACATTTCTACATTTTCAGTTAACATTGCTTGCTTTTGTGCACCCCACTTCAAAGTGTTTTTAAGCTTTGCATCTAACCAGATTCTTATAAAACTCAAAAGCAAGGGAACATCAACCTCCCAAATTTTTTTGGAAGATTTTAATTTCCTAAAATGATTCGTCTGACAAGAATCATGGCACCGGTTGGCCTTATCAAATTTACCCATTAAGAACTTCCCCATTTTGAAATCAACATTGAAATGCATTATATGCAACCATTTTATACTTTAGTGACAGGCCTTATGAACATCTCTAGGATCGGTGAAATAAAATTTGTAAATTTATTTAAATTCAAATTTTAAAGCTATCATTATAACTGAACCTAGTTTATTTCATCGTTAGACATTTGTTGCGTTAAAATGTCACAAGTGTTGAATACCCGTCGGATAAGTTAAAACTCATCGTAACTGGATCTCACTTACTTTAGAAATCGGATTAAGGTTTCGCTATTCGGCCATATAGATGGTGATCGACCGGCTTGAGTTCTTGTGTTAACTGAACTTTAAAAGCCTTAAGACCTAAGTCTTTATGCAAAATACGGTGTAATGTCGTTTGTGGAATGTCTAATTCCAAAGATCGACGAGGAATCGACAAACCTTTTGAATTTGAAACATTATATTACGAATCGAATCGTTAAGAAACTTGTTGATCTTTAAAATTATAACTATAGGGATTCGTAGATATCTTTAAGAGAGCATTTAAAAATAATCAGAAAATGTGTCAATTTCACCACAAGATAACTCCAATTGGAGAAATTTAAATTTTAAAAGTGTACATTTCTGGTATTATTTTTGTATGAGTTCCACAATTATACCAAGGCATAACCTTGTAATGGAGTGATGAATGATCTAAATATTACATTCACTTGTTGTGCACATTATTGTATGTAAAATACTATTTTCAGTTCGGAAAAGGACAGTTTTCAGTTTAAAATTGTATGTGCCTGGTTTAAAAAAGTAGAACCATTAATTTAAAAAAATATATTATAACCAATAACCATTTTAAAATATTATCACTAACATTTCTTTATCGTTTATATTTCGAATTTCGAATAAGCATAAGTAACCAATCATCAAATTCAAATTTCGAATTCAAGTCATAATCTTATTCACATAAAAAATGTACGTACATTGCATAATCGCTTAAGTGTAACCAATTACAAGGATATTGGAATTTCAAACAAAATGTTGAGCACATTGCCGAGCATACATTGTATGTTGAATGTCGTGTATAATAAAATTTGCAGTGTACTTAAAATTTGTTGTTACTAAAAAAAATTAAATTATCAAGCAAATTGCATGAAATTCAATTTCAAGAAACTCTTTTACCATTTTTGTATATGTATTTAAACTTAATGAATAATAATAAGACAATTAGAGAAATTATGCAATATCGTACAAACGAAAAATAACTTTCATCACTAAGCCAATCGCGCTTATTGTTGAAATAAGAAAGAAATTGCATTACAAATACATATGCATTATGTATTGTGGTTTTGTATATCGAACTCCTCGTAATCAAATCAAAATATGCAGTTGCCGCGGATGCTGATATATTATCAATAACCGTTTGACTTTTACACGCTTAAAATTGTTGGTAATTTTTTGCAGATTTAGCTTGTTTTGTTGGCTTAATTGTTTTTCTTGGAAAATGTGATTCAGGTTTGTTGAAGTAAGCTGAAATAAGTTGGAAAGAAAACAATGCAATAATTCATTAATTTTCCACAATAGAATTTTATGTCATACCATTGTACGAGTACATATACCGTACCCGACATTTACTCGTACGAAAGTATACTTCCTGTGTAATTAATAAGATAAGATTCATAGACGTTCATGTCGCGGTATTCGATCTCGTAAGTAATGCTAATACATGATTAAAACAAACGTTAAATATACAACAGAAATTGTTGAAATATTTATGATCTGTTATTTATTGTAAAAACGATAATTATTTGAAATAAAATTCATTGTAACGATTCGAGTTGTGTAATTGATGTTTGAATTTGATTTTTGTTAACATTTATGAATATTTACGCGATTGAAAACAGGAGATAATTTGATGATTTATGCGGGCAGAAATATTATGGGACAAGTTTACTATGTAATATATTTATGTATATGTGTTCATTGCATAATAAATTATGATCTCAAGTCGATTTTCATAAAAATGTCCAATAATTTGAAGGAATTCGAGGCCACGTCACTCAAAATACTTTGAAAAATGACACTTTTCCATAAATACTGCAAATGTAAATATATAATTTCTATTCAAGGTTGTCTAGATCTCTTCAAATATTTATACGTAAGTAAAACCGCATAAAGTACCCGCACAAACATATATGTACATGACACAGGCTCGGGTAAAAATACATTAAAATGATGCGGTTTAGTAGAATAAAAATATCTGTTAAAGTGCACACAAACTATAAACAAACTGTTACTTTTACACTGATTTTTTTTATAACGCGATACAGCCTACTTGTCTGTCATCTCGTAGATAGTGTTTTAAACGACCGAATACATAGTAACTTCAGTAAATCATAAATCATTTGTACTACATAAATCACCAAATATTATAATAAGTACATACATGTATTTAATAGCAATAACAACAATGTAAAGGAATGAAAAAAACCACAAAGAAGCATAATGTAAGTTACAAATTAGCATTCGCAACGTAACCTTGTCAAACTAACCTAAATTTTATACAATTTTCGACTTTTTTTATAGGTTTTAATACAAATTAAGATTTTATAGACATTTTGATTTTAAAACATTTCTTAAGACGAATGATACTTCTGGTATAAGTAATATTCCTCGGGCTTATCCACAATACAATCGGCCCTTTAATTCAAATCAAACCACTTCCGCTTCCAAGATGATATGACGACGTGCATTAATCCATCACGGTGAATAAATTATTCTTAATAAAGTGGATGCGATAAATCAATCAGCAATAAATCAATTGTAACACGAAAATATCATAATCGCGCATGAAAAATAAAAAATTCAAGATCAATCGAGTCAATTTAATCGGTTGATCGCGTAAATAAATTTTTATTTTTTATTAAAATGTAATGGATGCATTGCCAAGGTTTCTTGTGTTTTGTTCATGAATTTTTCTGGTCTTAATTTAATTATCTTCTACTTCTTACTGCATATAAGCATAATACGCAGGTAACTTTTGATTTATGATAATTAAATTAATTTAATTATCGATCGCTTGACTAGAGATACAATTGAATTGGATAATTTTTTTATTTATTTTATTGCAGGTTCCGCGCCAACTAATTAAGTCTTTTGTTTGGTGTGTTTTTTAAATTGTGCTTGCACATTATATATTTGAGCGTTATCAAAAAAAATCTGCTTCAACAGTTAGCTATAGTGAACGACTACACCACTTAAAATTGCTTCAACAATTGTAATGGTGTATATTTGTGACGGCAATCAATAAGGCAGAAGATTATGCTTAATACCACTAATTGCAATTTAATTGCTTTAATTGCTGCTTTAATTGCTTGACTTGTTGTGCTATATTTCTCTAAGCAATAAGATAATTTGTAAACGTGTAAACGAAAATGTACCCTGGTGTTTTTCAATATCTACATTCTCTATAACTGCATATCAAGATAATTTGTTTTAGTCGCTTTGATATATAAAGGTTCTTAAGTAAGAGCAACTTTGAGGCCCGATAACTAGCGGTCGTCTTTATCTTTTAACATATTTATACAAAAAATAATAAAATTGGAAATCCTCAATAAATAAATATGAACATTAGTTTTAATAGTTTAATAAATACATTGGTCTTGTAAATCAAAAATAAGGATATTCCTTTTAAAAGTGTATATAAATTATTTTATTTATTTATTTACAAATTAAATATTTTACAATTTTGTGAACAGCACCTCTCATTTTGAGGATATCACTTCATTCGCGGTGGCTTGCGGTTCAAGTTTGGTTAAAATTTTGGCATTTTCTTAAATTTTGCAAATCGATTTATTTATTCATTTTCCGCTATTAAGTTTTGACCACCATCCGATACGTCATGTTACAAGGACTTAGCTGCAATGATAATTAGCTTTTATTGAGCTTAGTATAAACTATTTCTTTGGGAATTATTCTATTCGTCGGAGTTTGTGATGGTAAATTCTTCGCAATGTATGTTCAGCAGCTCCTTGTTTCTGTAGAACTTTTTCTACAACAAATATCACATCTGCTAACAAACAACAATTCAACAAGTGAGCAAGATACAATTAAATGTCATTTCGTTAATAATTAAAAGGTGCAAGCTCTAGGATTGTAAGTTATTATTTATACGTGAAACCTATCTACAATCACACATTGCACTGCAGCAAGAGCTAAATGTGTTGTATATTTATACTCGTATGTGCTATTTACAATTCATCCTTTGAACTTATAGTTTCTGATTATACTCAATTTAAACGTAATAACAATAATTTAACAGATTTAAGATATCTGGTTTAGGACATCAGGCAGGAATCAGTGATCGACTTGAAATTATTGATTTTCTAAAATTTTAATTTATTGGTTTTCTTTAACTCAGAATTAAATTACAGAATAATAAATGTTATTTCGGAATGAAGTTCTAATTTTTGTGTTAATTTTTTAAGTTAATTTAATAGTGTAGTAGATGATTTCTTTTGCAGAACTTCTAGCATCAGGTATTGTATTTGGACCGATGGTAATGTGAGCATTAGTGTGTTGTTCTATTTTCTAAATATAAATTTTAAAATGGTTTACGGAATATTAAGTAATTTCATTTAAATAACCTCTGGTGTCAGGAAATTCACTGGTGCTGGAAATATTATTTCAGTAAATGTGAAGAATGTAAATCATTAATTTTATAGTTACAGGTTTAGCTAACAATAAGCTCATCAATAGATTATTGTCACGATGATTGGTTATAGGTTTCATTCTCGTTTTTGGTTAGTAAGCTCATTCTGTGGGAATTGGAACTACATAATAAATATATATGTTTAGAACTTTCAGTATCATAATCATTTCTTTAATTTAATTTAATTTCAATAGCTCGGGAAAGATTAAATTATAAAGTTTTATAATGTTTAGGAAGCCGAAAAATTTAGAATTTAGTTTCAGGAAATCTTAAAATGAATTCGAAATAATAATATTTTTTTCTTCTTTCAATAAACCTATTAAAACCTTTATATTTCCATCTTTGTGCCATACGATCGCTAGGTTTCGGAACCGGGTCATTCCGTCCTAATAAAAAATGAAAGTACCTGTCCTATGCTTCCTTCTTGTTATGCGCAAAAACATACCAATAAGGCCGCCGCTATCCGTCACATCTTGTCCAGTACTTGGTTCTATAGTCCAATCAATCAATCAATCGATTTATTTCATTCAGTCATCTAAACATATCGATTTAGTGCCTGAAACAATAATTTAAATAATAGCAAAAAATCCCGCAGTGGAAGCTCATTTAAAAAACAACAACTCTTAAGTACAATGACATTTGATTTTCTCTCAATGAGGGTCCTCAGAAGGGTCCTGAGAAGTAAAGTGATATAACTGGTGAATTCTGTTTTTAAAATTATACTGTCCGATTTATTATTTACGAATTTTGTTTGCAAATCTGAAACTCACCTGAGGTAGTTCAAGAATTAAACTCCATTTTTTACTTGACTTTTAATATTTGAGATTAATTTTTTGTTATTATTTTTGAACAGTATTACCGTTTTCAGAGTTATTTACTTCAAAATAAATTTGTATCTACTTATTAAAAAGTTATGTGAACCTAATATAAAAAAATTTCAAGAGGAGTTACTTAAGAAGGCGTCCATACACACAAATCGAGTTGAGCGATAGACTAGCAAGCCACAATTATAAAATAGTATTCCTGCAGCAAGATTACAATACCTAATCGGATTCACCACTACAAATACCTCTGAATTTGTACACCGACTAGGCTATATAAATGGGAATATGGTACATATGTATGTATACTGGCTCTCTTAAAATTTGGTGAACCTATTGAATTTTTCAAACTAAGCAAGCAATTACTCAAGCGGCTTATGTTAACATTCCAAGATATTCTTGATATCACTAATGAATATCCTCTCCAATAATATGACTACTTTTCCGTAACACCTTTCTCTGGCGAATTCAATTCACCGGAGGAAGAACACCTAAACCTCGAAGAGAGTGAAACGGTGCAAAGAATACGAGAGAAATTGAAATTATTTCCCCGACGCCATGAACCTAATTAAAGACTTGAGGTAGAGCTGAGGTAGATTATACACAAAATTAAATTTTTAATTAAATTTGATTGTCTAAGACTTTTACGAAGTAAAAATGCTATATTCCTATTAAATAATTTAAATGTTTTTATTATTTTCATAAATTGTAAAATTTTTCGGAGAGCGATGCTTGCCGTTCTTTTACAATCAATTGAATCGCCCAGTCAGCATCTGCTTGAGTTAGTTTTTATGAACAACATACGTTTGTATTTCTTACGATTCGATCTAAAACTGTATGAAAAAAATGGGTGTTTTGATTGTGTATTGACTAAATGAATAATTTACGACAAGTTACATTAGTGTGTCAAATGACGAGTCTAATGACTGTAGACGATCATTGGATGCGTCATTAAACTAAAGACTCAAACCTCCTCTTGGGAGAATCTTATGCAAAGACAGTCGGTTTAGACTATATATAAACATTAAATTGGCATTCAAACTATAAGAATCGAAACTACCGATCAAAACAACATAAATACGGACCAGAATATCTAATAAAAATTAATTAAACTTGTCAAAGTATAGCGATACCTAACAGATAAAGCAAATAGAAAATGTCAAATCTAATTAATAATTTGATTATAAAGGGTGTTTTTTTAAGAGGTTGCCGATTTTTTTTTTGAATAAAACACATATAAAATTATGAAGTGACCAAAATTTTTTTTTATTTGGTAGATAATTTTTTGGCATTTAACATTTAAACACAATTTCTGGCATATGGCTACCACGACTATTTTTCACAAATGTCATTCTGGAGGTCCAATTTTCCAGCACTTTTTCAAGCATTTGAGGGCGTATGTCAGCAATGACACGTTGAATATTGGTTTCCAAAGCGTCAATCGATTGAGGTTTATCCACATAAACCAATGACTTCACGTATCCCCACAAAAAGTAATCGAGTGGCGTCAAATCGCACGAACGCGGAGGCCAATTCACCGGACCATTTCTCGAAATAATGTTGTCGTTGAAAGTTTCTTTCAATAAGTCGATTGTTTCACGTGCTGTATGGCAAGTGGCACCATCTTGTTGAAACCACATTTCATTCATATCCATATCTTCAAGATTTGACAACAAAAACTCATTTAACATGGTTCTGTATCGATTTCCATTCACGGTAACGCGTCGTCCTTCCTCATTTTTAAAGAAATATGAACCGATGATCCCACCAGCCCATAGACCGCACCAAACAGTACATTTATCAGGATGCATTGGTAATTCTAGAACGGCGTGTGGATTATCTTTGCCAATTTTGTTTGTTGACGTATCCATTTAACCAAAAATGCGCCTCATCACTGAAGAGAATTTTACGGTAAAAAAATGGATCTTCGTTCAATTGATTTAACGACCAATCACTGAATTCACGGCGCAAACGATGGTCGTGTGGCTTTAATTCTTGCACCAATTGAATTTTGTATGGCACCAAACCCAAATCTTTACGTAAAATTTTCCATAAAGTCGATGGACAAAGTCCAATTTGCTGAGCACGACGACGAATCGATAAATTGTCGTTTTCTTCGACACTGGCCTCAACGACAGCAATATTTTCTTCTGTACGAACTCTTCTCATTCTTGTCGGTGGCTTGGCATCCAAAAGAGTGAATGTAGACCGAAATTTGGTAATTACGTTCTTTATGGTGGTCTCTGACGGACGATTATGTGCACCATAAAATTCACGAAGTGCTCTATAAACATTTTTAATTGAACACTGATTTTGAAAATAAATTTCCACGATTTGAAAACGTTGTTCTGGAGTTAACCTATTCATAATGATTTGCCAAACAATACTGAGTAGAAATGCCACTTTGAGCTGTCAAAACAACTGTCATAAAATAAAACGACATCTATCGGAAAAACAAACCTCCTAAAAAAACACCCTTTATTAGTGTATTATGTCCACAATAGCCGATTTCGTTTTAGTGAGTGTCCAAACAATGAAGAACACCGTTTAACTATTTTTCGTGATTTCGCTGTGTCATTGGGCCAAGCGCCACCGTTCGTCGTTAATTATATTTAACATGAACCTAAAATATCAGATGGACCAGTCTAGTCGATATCATTACTTTCAACATGAGTGCAAGTGTAATTTATTAAAAGTGTTTTTAAAAATACCATTTGAAATTAACATCAAAAATTTATACATCTCACTTCGTATTATTGTACTCAACCAAAATT
Source organism: Nephrotoma guestfalica (assembly GCA_963691935.1). Classification (NCBI taxonomy): domain Eukaryota; kingdom Metazoa; phylum Arthropoda; class Insecta; order Diptera; family Tipulidae; genus Nephrotoma; species Nephrotoma guestfalica. The sequence goes on along the minus strand of OY829914.1, from coordinate 306,030,006 downwards.
GGTGAAAGACAACATCTAAATATTGAAATTTAACCAGATTGTCTTTTTATGAAGATTTGAACGAATTATTTACAAAAAGCTCCTTCCAAAAATCATTACGAACAGTTTTTATATGTAAAACGGTAACATGACAAAATCTTTGACTTTAAGTAAATTAATTATTTTTACTTCATCTCGTGATCCGTACAACAAAATACATTTAAATTTACAGTTAATTAAAATAGTAATCGGCTATACGTGTATTGCTGATATAATGGTAATACAAATATTTGGCTACATCAATTTTAGTCGACCAATTAATTAATGTGTTCATTTAGTGTACACTGTTAAAAATAGATTGCCCAGCAGTATGTATGGTACTAAGGTACTGTACCATCAATTAATACACATCATATAGATAAAATCACTATATTATAATTAAATCCCTTCCGGGCAGACTCCCAACATACCGCTCATCAAAAACATTTTCACCTAACTGTTAATTTTTTCTTTTTATTCACTTGACCCTAAAATTTACTTTACAATCAATTTAAGTTCCAAAATAAAATGTATAACAAAAACAAGAAGTATAATCAACAACGCCTTTAAGATACACAGAAAGACAAGACAACAACTAAAATGACCAAACCATACATTAAATTGAAGGTGAATTTCACGATTACTATTAATAAGAATTTGTGTAAGAGAAACAAATAAAGAAAACAAGATTCTCGTCAGTAAAAAAAAATTGGAATTTATTAAAATGCGTACTTCTTATATTTAAATATTGTATGATGCATGATCCGAATGAATTAACTACCAATTAAATTTAAAATGCCCTCGCACATGGCGAGGCAAATTATTAACGATATTATTTGTTTATAAACGGATGTTTCAATATAAATTTTTCTTGTTTCTGAATATTTCTGGCGGCATGCAGTTTTTAAGCCAATATCATAGATGTAAGATGGTTCACAACAAAAGGTGCGAACTTTCATTTATTGTTTGCCGAATATTTAACATAATAAAACGTGACGTGTTGGTGACGGTTAATCGTATGCCGAATAGCTTCATACAATCAGCCTATGTAATGGTTTGCTTATGTAATAATCATCATGAACCTAACTTGTAAAAGTTCTTCATGATCAAAAAGACTTGACAATTTTTGTGTATATTTATGAATGAAATTATTAACAATAAAAACTAACTCACACATAAGCCACAAACAACAAAATTACATAAACCAATACATTGACTAATAATTTTATGAATGGAATTTGAAAATGTTTATATGTAAATACAAACATCGTCAGTAACAGACAAGATATATAGTACAGCACGTGCCAAATTAGCCAAAATTAAAATCAACCGAAGTAAAACGTATGTAATACATATAAACAGAGGATCGCATCGCGTTCGCGATTTGTCAACTATGCATTTTACTACATGCGCTGTACAAAATCGTATACAAATCGATCACAATCATTGCGATCAGTCAACTACCTTAAATAAATAATTATAAAAAATTAACTGAAAATGTCTTCGCCAAATTGAGGTAATTTAAGGTTTTGGTTTGGTTTAAAACTTAAATGTTAAAACGAAATGACAAATTCTTTTTTTTTATTATTCGATTGGCGTCCGTATAATGGAATTTAATTATGATACGTATACGCGAATATATTGTAGAAATTTTTTTTTTTTACTTTGGTTTAATTGAAATTTGACAACTTTGGTTTTTCAAAGTACGATCGTCGTAACCGAACCACAATATGCATACGTTAAGCAAATAAAGAAAAATTATGATCAACGTGTGAGAAACTAAAATTAAAAATTATTTGTAATCCGATGATTTTTGAAGCGGATATCCGATTTGATTTTATAAATATTTCTGTATATATTCTTGCCATTTGTTTTAATTTCTTGGTAGTTTCTTGGTTCTTATTCTTGTACTGTGAAATAACGATGATTTTCGCATTTTCCGCGAAACAATTAAGGCGCACGAGGTGATTTTGTACGGGTGGCGTTTTTTATTTATAATGAGTGGAGATAAATTCTTATTCCACGAGAAAATTAAAGAACAAAGTTCACATTCAAAATAATTTCTTTTGTAGTTTCTGTAAGAAACATATGTGGTTTACACGCGGTCCTCATACAATTATACTGAAAATATAGGTATGAAACTAAGGAAAATTGGAGAACGGGTAAACAACAGCGGCTACTATTAACAAATCGAATTCCTTAAATTTAATCATTTTCTGTTTCGGTAATGATTTAAAAAAAATAAATACTAATTCCCCGTTCCCCGTTATAATCAAAATAACAAAAATAACTCTGAGAACTAAACAATGATCAGTGTGCCCGTTTAATTAGCCTTATAAATATAAGATCATGGTATCATCTATCTAAAATTAGAACTGATCTCACTAATTACATATTACGATATGAATCATAGAGCATGAATAAAACATTTCATCAAAATTATTCGTTTATAAAATCCCCATATAATCGTTCATCTCTAGTTATACGACTTCGAATCGGTCTCTATATAATTAGGTACCTACATTTCTCTCATTTTTTGTCTAAAATCGCTAGTTTGCAATTTTTGGATGATTTGATTAATGATGATGAAGATGATGTCATTTATAGTCATTTTACTAAAGGAGGATATTCAAATCTATGTATTATCACAACTGACGCTGCCTGATGTCTGGAATGATTATTTTTGAATGAAAAAGCGCGTTTGTCTTCTTGTATTAAATTGTGATTGATTGATTTCACCTTGATGTGTTTTGGAAATACATATAAATCTTGGTTTCTGTTTATTGTTGGTGTTGTAATTATAGTACTATGTGTGCATGCTAAACTATAATCATTTGCAAACGTATAAATTTGTATAAATTTTTTTGTAAAACATTTTATATGAAGCTGGTAGGTTATACCATACAGTAATAAAATGTACAGAGACTTGATTTGACATTTTCATTCCATAAATACGAGTATGTTGGTGCTTTATACATAATTTGAAATAAATCTACAAGAGTATTGATTATTTTATAAATGTTGGTTTGTAAATTTAAAATTAAAAACAATAAATACTAGTGACATTTTGATTTGATTACTATACTCTATACTGCACTGTCCTTGATCATGAATTACAATATTACGTTTTGGATTTTAATGCAACCTATAATTTTTATACTGGTTAAATGTGTCTAGCAATCACGAGATAAATGTAGGTGTTGTGTGTTAATGCACAATTAGGTTCAATAAGGTTAGGGTAATGATAGATTCACATTTTAATAATCGGAATAGAAAGATTATCATTTATACGCCTCAATTATGGATACCACAGCTAAGTGGCGCAGCGACTGCTTACAAATGATGTCACATTTAAAAGTTTTTCTGTGTATTCATTAGTGGATACCGAGGCAAGCTAAAATACGAGGTAAGTTTAAATTTTACAAATAACTTACAACAATTTTCAAATTGAAATAATATTTATTTAAAAAAAATAATCTCTACTTTATTTTACTGAACTCCTTCCTACCTATCAACGGAGTTGGTAACCTCACAGCAAAGGATACTTATTTCCGCCAATCTCTCTCTCTCTCTCTCTCTCTCTCTCAACACCGTTATTCGGAAAGTTACGAATTTTTAAAATAAAACAGCATTGATTAAATCATCTTATTCGTAATGTTACAGTGCAGGGAATTATTTATTTATTCAATTCAATTCAGCTAATTACAGAAATTATCCTATTACAATTAGTTTTTGAGTAAAATAAATGGATATAATGTAAATTATAAATTATAAAACATAAATAAACAATACTAACAATCATGTATATGTAAAACATATTAAAAAAATAAACATAAATAATAAAAATTAAAATGTTGAATTATATAAATTATTAAGAATAAGTTTTTTATAAGATGATCCTGAAGACGAGAATAGATCTAGATCATTAAAAATAAATTATGATGTCTTTACAAACGACCAATTGGTGAATACAATATTAAATTATTTTTATAAATTGGAATATCAAAATACTCCATGTTTCGAATAAAATAGTTGGATTTTGGTTATCGTATTACCGAATATGTCAAGTAGGAGCCAAGTAACTGGAACCAAGACAATTCCGAAAATTATTTGGTTTTCTTTTTCCTAATAAATATAGGATAGACAGAAAAATATTCAAAATTGTTAATATTTTAAATCATAATTTAAAAAATAAAACACTGCTGAAATATGAAGTACATATTTGTAATGAACAACATCAAAAGCCCAAAACAAATGGAAAATTCGACATAAATGTCAAACGTAAATAAAAATAAACAAAGTTGATATCTCGCATTACATCCATTTTATCAAGTGTGTGTCAACTGTTTTTTTGTAGTCTAACTGATACTAATTTGAATTTGATTTCCGAAAATCCGAAATTCTAGACAAGGAAGGTACATTTTTGCTTCCTCTATTGCACATTAGGTACATTGTTAGTTTTGTTTTTTATATCACAGTTTTTTAATGATGCCGAATCCATGAGTTATATAATCAGTGATGTCATAAAACCATATCTTTGCAAACGAACAGTATACTGTTCATAACCGTTTCTAAATTTATAATTAAGAAACCTTGTAAATTTTTTCTGAATTTTCTCCAAACTATTAATATAGACCTTATAGTCAGAATTCCAAATTGTCGATAGGTATTCTAATTTAGTGCTAACAAGTGAATTGAAAAGTAAAATAAATGGTTTTTGTAAAAAAGTTTAGCACATATTCGTATAACCATACCAATTATTTTGTAAACATTTTTGATAATGTTTTTGTAAAATATGACATTCATTTATTGATGTAATTGAATTAAACAATTTTAAATCAGCAGCAAATAAAAGAAACTCTCAATCTAAATAATAAAAATATAAGCGGTTCCTGAGGCATACCGGACGTTGGATTGAATTCTGAAGATTTATACTTATTAGTCCTACTCCTTATTGTACAATAAAATTTCATGGTTTACTTTATCACCCGCCTTAGCAAAAGTGTAAATGACGTCAACCGGATAATGTGAGTTTAGAGTCCTATAAACAAAATTTGAACAATAGAAATGATTGTATAAAGTAGACCCGGGCTAGGACGTTATACTATCACTATTTTCAACTTTCGACTTAGTTTATGTCTCATTTTATACAAGCCTATTTCACTTCCAAAATTACGCATTTTCTAATATGTTCTCAGCTTGGTCGAGTAAAACATCACTCTATTTCTTTTCTACGATTTCTAAGACTACCTAGATTAATCGACTCTATTTATCACCAAATAATTTTTTCATGATACGTTTATCGAAATGTAGAAAAGAGAGAAAGGTCATAATTATATCAAGTGGTTGAAATCGCGATATAAAACATATAATTGTTTACTCGAAATAGAATGTTAATTGATTCCTGAAAATTGAGACATAAACTAAGTCGAAAGTCAATAAAAGTGATGGTACAACATCCAAGCCCTGGCTGGGAAAACTCCATGTTATTTTATGTAATTATAAATATAATCACTTATTTTAATATGAATAATTTGTTCAAATATTTTACTGCACGTATTTAAAATTGATATCAGGATAGGTAATTTTTTGTAATTCAACCGAGAAAATGCAAAAATTGGCACATTAATTTTATTGATCTGAAAGGTATCAATTTTATATATTAAGTATATCTATTACCGGCTCAAATACTCTCAAATTCTGTTCTAACACGCTATGGTGGTTAGAAAATGCTATACAAGTACTTACAAACAGGCGCATTTCTCTTGTAAAACATAAATATGTAAATATATATTTGTAGAAGAAACAAATGAACATTTGGAATTAATACTTTCTAGAGATAGTGTTTTTATTCTAACCAATACAGAAAGTACTGAAGTTGGTGCTCTGACCCTGGAAAATTCTAATTTTGAAATGCGCCTAAGTATCGTATAATCTATTATATTTAAAGAAAAAATTGCACGAATTGCAAAAGTTCGATAGTTTACTTCTCAGCAGTTCTCGGCACGGAACTACAGAAAAAATGTAATCAATCAACAAGTAATCAATATGCCTCATATTCATTCTACAGGAACTAATTCAAATGTTGTTATACCATTTAGTAGTTCATTCTCAAACAAAATACCCGTTTAACATAATCAGACAAATATAGTATACTGACTGTACGCTTTACGTGAGCCTGTTAACTGACATGAAACATAGGTCGGTGCTGATATTTGTACTAAAGGAGAGAAACGTAATCAGACTATTTTACGACTATAGTATACTGGTTCAAGTGTTAAGTAAATGAAGTTTGAAGCCTCCGATTTTGTAATATAGCAACTGAAAAGTTGATTTACGAGGTTAGTTTTTAAGACTTTATTTTATTTTTCATGGTGGTTTTTAAACTTTGAATATAACTTGTATGTCGTATTAACATTAAGATAGATATTTGTTGCAACTATTTGCGTTTTTTCATTGTGTTTGCTACCGGTTTAAATTTTGTAAATAAGTTATTTTGTTATTAACATCTTCAATCTGGCTGGTTAATTTTGAGCAAAAGTCTTACGAACAGTAATGGCAAGAGATTTAACATTAAAACTCGTAAAAAATAGTGAATTGTATTACTATTTTGCCTAGTTCTTTATGCTAGACGGGTACATATTATTTGGAGTACTTCAGCTGTTGGCTACTTTTGAATAAAAAAAATTATTCCATTAGTAATAAAGCATTATTTGCATAATATCATAAATATAATAATATATAGTCATCGGCCTGCCAGTCACTAAAAATTAGATGAAACTTTTTACAAAAATACTTGTTCAAAACATCAACACTCGAGAAACTAACATAATTCCTTAATTTATTTCTTAAAGTTGCATACGTCTGACTTTTGGGTGGTTCGGTAGTAAAGTACACTAACAGTAAAATGCCTCAAATTTTAAAACAAATACAAACGAAATAATTCTTTTATTCGATAATATGTCATCGACGACGGGCGACCTTGAAATAATTAATAACTTAATTTTGTTTTATTTCTCTTTCCTACATTTTTTATTTTACATTTCTTTTGGATTTTGTAACTACTTTTGTTTTCTTTTAATTGTTTTGATTGTGATATCTGTGAAAAGTTGATCGGTATTTCTGTGTGAATGTTTTAGTTGGTCGTTTCGTTTGATTACGGTAGATCGAGTCAAGAAACATAATTTAATCTTTCAAAACTTTATATAGAATTTTATACTAAGTTCATTCAATGACAATGACTCGATATTTTTTTTAAATAGTGTATGCTGTGTAGTTTTATAGTCGTAGAATGCGTCTTGTCTTTTTAGGTTAATGCCACATAATTAATTGAAATTGAAATTAAAATCATGGTAATTGTAATGCATATACAACATATGACGATAATCATGTTTGAGAGTGTTACTGGACGTAGCGCCGTTATAACAATTGCCTTCATTATATACAACTATTTTTGTCTTTATCTTCTAGTATTTCTTAAATTTTTTTCATAATATAAAACAATATTATTTTAAGTCGTCGCCGCAGATGACATTTAATAAAATATTGACATTGCATTCCATTCGCATAAAACTGCAAATTAAAAATACAAATTGGTATACGTGACTCAGTATCCAATAAAACACGACATAAAACTTGTTTAGTCAGGTAGTCTGCCCCGAACTGTATGTGCGCTGATCTTAAGAATTTCTTTATACACACACACATGCACACACAAATCCATCCAGCAAAAATGTTCGTTCGCATCTTTTGTTTTAAAAATATAAAGCGAAACAAAAATTTCACAAAAGCACTTCACAACATACGATTATAATATGATCGATCAAAAGTTTCAAAACTTTCATTTAAACAAAATAATCTTTTTAATTTTGTATTGTGATGTTGTTGCTGTTTTACTGCAAATACATAAAATAAATGGCGCCTGCAAACGCGACGTTTCAATAATAATAATTCGTTTTGTTTTAGCTGAAACACTACCTAGCCAATCATAGGCTTACCAGTAGTAAATTCCACTTATATACTCATAAGTATTATTCATAGACAAATAATATCGACATTCTTCACATCTTTGTCATCGAAACGATCAAGCTACATCACAATACATAATTTTTTTGATAAATTATAACATTATTTTGCTTGTCTAGTGAGTGGGATAGATACCCTAATTTATTTAAAGTTTTGAGAGCCGGAGAGAGAACTTGGCGTTTTATCTTCTAATTTGTATACAAACTGCGAATTAATAAATTTCGCGTGTTACGCCTATCCACGTGATAAATTTTCTTAATTAAACGCGAGCGATCTTCACGATCGATTATTTATTTGAAACACACGGCGCAGTGGGAACCCATCCAACATATTATGCAATTCTATTTGAATTTGTATTATTGATTGTTACGTATCTCATAGGAACAGGAGAATTTATTCCATTGTGTTTGATATTAAGGCAGCCCACTACGCAAGGATGGTGTCAAATGATTCCTTGGAAATTTCAGTTTCTGATCGTATGTAAACTATAAAGAAATGATACAGGAAAGGATTTACATTTTAGGTCTAACTGTTAGTGACTAGGTCGATGACCATACTCGTATATTATTAAATTTACAATATTATATGTAGTTGTATGCACATAAAATAGTTTTATTACTAATGAAAGAATTTTTTGTATTAAAAAGTAGCCCACATCATAAATGACCAGCCAAAATAGTAACAATAGTGGCTCAAACGAGGGATTTAGAAATCAAATGCGTTAGAGTACCATAATATTTATGAATTGTGTTAAGTATCTAAAACATTTATTTTAATGCATTCAAATAAGAAATACCTGCATTTGGAGTTGAAATTGCCATTTATAGTAATCGAAGACTTTTCTTGTATTTGCATATATAAACGACCATCAACTCATACACACTTAAAAGGTCTGCTACAAAAACAATATATGTATAAACGTTAATGCATTTTAAAACATGTTAAATAAATTGATGTGACACTTGATGATCTTATTGGATAGAAAAATTTGCTTCACGATTGCGTTCCGCTAATGCTACAAAAACAGCCCCAAAAATGGCTTACCGGCCTGAGTAACGATTACCCAGAAAAACTTTACCCTTTTGTCTTAGTAGTCTTAAACAGAGAAACGAAGCAGAAATTTAAATTGTTATCAAATAACTCGTCGGCCATGCAATTTAAATGTGTAGTACAATACAATTTATACAACTTCGGATCGTATTATGCCAAAGTCGCTATAGTGTATTTTGCCTTCTGTTTCGGAATTTGTTACTAATATTATACGAGCAAAACACCTAGTTTCTGTAATGAAAATTTTAGCAGGTTGGCCGCATAATATGAAAATCCTGCTACGATTATAAATTAATATTTCGTCGTTATTTAATATGTTATGTTTCAGGAATAGAGATTTTTTTTAGTTTTGAACTTTTGTATAGAATTTCGGGAGAAGCTAAAATTGATGCTTGGAAACCTCTAAATCAGACATGCTACCATGGAAACGTTTCTTCTAAGTCAGTTATATGAACTAAAATACAAATAGACAATTTTAATGTAATCACCGTAATATTTTTCTTGTAACGTTGATTTATCATATATTTATTCTTTTCACACACATATAATTGAGATCCCTAAGTGAGGCTATTGTTGTATTGACCAAATTAAAATTTAACAACTTCGCGGATTCACAAACTTTGCCCTTTCAATTTTATGTGAAATTTTTGTTTAGTTTCGGACAGTCAGAATACTTGCGAGTTACTTATTTTTATAACTATGTCAAATTTCAGCTGCTACCTTTATTAAATATGGAGAAAACCAATTAATACAGACCCACTGTATAATGTTACTTCTCGAAGTACAGTATGATAACGCATTTTACTTATCGTTTTCTGTTAGAAATGATCATTAAAAAATAATAAATTTAGCTATGTAATAATAATCATATACAGCAAAAATTTTGAAATATCCAACATATTGAAATGTTAATCAACATTAAGTTGCTAACACGATACATAAACTTACAAAAGTTCATCGCGTGAAAACTACTTCTATTCAGGTCTGGCTAGTACATGAAATACATCCTAATATATTTTATAATTCTTATAATTTTCTTTATTTTTGGGATATAGTTGGCCCCCATTAAAGGGTTCATTTTTGTTTCAGATGAATGAGTGATCTGCCAGCTGTCTCTTGATTTCTAATATAAAATTTGATACTTTCAATCAATTTGGCTGACCACAATTTCAGATTTCTGCTAAGATTTTTTCTTTGAGATGTCTTGGAATGTTCGTTTAACTAAACTAACTAATTGGTGGTTAATTTATGCGAATTTTGTTTGAATTCTGCATAATTTATGAAGTTGGCCTTTGAAGTTCATCCTCGAAATTAATTAATTTTTGTATTGTAGGTATGTGATACTGATAGAATTACAACAAATTGCTTTTCAGTTTATAAGTATCGTTTAGTAAAAATAGTTTAATTTTGTTAATAATCTTTAGTTTTCAAAAAAATTCGTATTGAAATTTTCTATTAGAATTATTATTTTCCTAATAAGCACATAGTGATATTCTCACAATGATAAGGTCATTCGAGTGTCATTCTTATAAAAAATCCTTATATATGTACCACCTTATATACATACATGTTGTTGACTAGTTGTCCCAGTTCACAATGGAGCTATGTAGATACCTGTATGTTAGAAACTCCATTAAAATATAATGCCCATTAAAACTTAGTTTCAATCTATCATGAACGTAAGCGTATGATCATGTCGGATTAATTAGTAGGTTTTAAAGCGAAAGAAGGAAGCATAATTTTATTTTAAATGTTCTAAAAGCTCAATTTTGTTCACGTTCACAATTGTATTTTCACCCGCAAGTTCCTCTAGTGCTTCGCTAAATTCAAAATAAATGTGAGATTTGGTAAATTAGGCACATCCAACGTTTGTTCACTAAGAAACGCCATTTTGACATTCGAGATATACACTTTTACCGCTACGCTGTTCGAAAACAATGATTCTATTCAAATTCTAGCAGATTACAACTATTGTTTTTGAAATCACACGAAGTTTTATTCCTCACTTATTACAATCAGTTAAAAAAACTCGAATATTTATTAATAAATTAAAGGGAATAATAAAATTTTATTGAAGATTACTGTTAATTTCTACGATGAATCGTTATATGAGCTTTATGTGCCAATACTTTGAATCACAACAACAACTTAATTTAGTGAAAATAAGTTAGAATGTTCAAACGAAATAATCATAGCTCTTAAAGAATTACTAAGAATTGCAGAAGGCACGACGATGCAATTCCGTAGGCAAATTTATAGTTTATAATCTTAAAATAAAATAATTCTTTGAAATAAATTTAAAAACCACTTAAAGACGCATAATTTTTCGAGTAAATTAATTACATTAACTGATGTTTCTAGTGAATTTCAGGAGATAATTTTATTATCAATGTTGACCTCAAAAGAAAATAAATTTTCGAAATGGTAAATGACTCAAAAACATTTATTTATAACATTTTTTAAATTGGTATATCCTTGTCAAACCGACCTCGCCTTATAATAAAGCATTACATTTAATTTATATGAACAGTGTACGAGCAGCTTTTTTTTTATACATAACTATGTATTATAGAATACCAAGCCCATCTCTCTAATTTTTTTTTGTCGCATGATACGCGGGAAATTCTAGATATCTATAATTATTTTTCATTTTACATTACATGAACTTACATACAATAATAATTATCGAAATATCAAATTTATTTTGTTACCATAGGAATACAATTTTCCAATTTGCATTTCATCGTCATTGATTTTTCATTTTGTAACTTAAAAATATTTTTAACCGCACATCATATCGTTCTTCATGTGTATGTTAGTATTCGGTTGACAAATGGCATTCAAAAAATGATATCATTTCTGTTTGTTAATTTAATTAAATTTTTACATTTGATTAAATAATTATTTGAAATATAAATTTGTTGCATGTGCAGCTACTTATTTTAGAGTTAAGTTCTCTAATGAAATGTAGGCTGAATTGTTTGTTATTTTTTTCTTGGTTTGGACCTTTGACAAAGTTTGTGTGAAATAATACTTGCGGGATTTATGAATGATTAAGAACATGAAATTGCAAATCAGGTTTAGAAAGTTCTCCTTTAAAAAATAAGAGACGCTGGAAATTGAGAATTTTAGTAATTAACAATTTGTTATTGTAAATATTCATTATTTGGCAAAATTTACATAAACGAAAGATAAAATAAAGTAATTTGTTAACGTGTTGTTAGTAAGGTCAAGCCCATCGCAATTGCTAACTGGGCGATAAGGGTAAATATAAAATAATCTACTAAATGTTATATTGCCCAACAACATTATGTTACTGGTGTAGGTAAATATAAATAAAACAATTTAAAAGCCACGCAAATTAATTTGTAAAATGGCTTTTGGAAAATCATTATTTTGTTTTACATTTATTAGTCACGCGAAATTGCCACCAAACTAAAAAAATACAAAAAGGATCTAAACGCTTTCTGTAATACCAAAATATACTCGTATTTGAAAGCAAATCTTAAATTACGAGTATATAAATAGACGTCAAAATCAATTATCGAAGTTCACACCCCAAAATATACATGGGCAATCCTATCCTAATATGAAAACTTTCCGCTGACCTTCAGGTAAAAAGGATGCGGCAAGGTTCAAAAAAACAATTTAGTTTGTTTTGTATATATGTATATGTATAAAACATTAACTGCTTATCTAAATAAAGGTGCGGAATTTCTGCATTATCAATATTAAATATAATAATATACATTGCGGTCTTTTATTGGGTGTGGACTGTGATATTGTGGACGTGCAATATACATCTCATGTAACTAAACAGGAATTTTCAATATTGACTTTTTCATTTTGTGTGTATATCAAAAAAAATTTAAAATTTGAGTAAATTCATAAATCGGTTGACGACATCTTGTATCAATTAGACATAAAACACAGATTATATTAAATAATGACAGAACAGCTAATTAGGTATCTCTGATAGGTTTTTACTGTATGAATAATTAAGAAGTGTTTTGTCGAACGATAATTGCATTGGCAGATATAAAATCTTAATTAATTTCCGCCAGAAGTATGTGAGACTATATATGAATCAAAGAAACGATTACAAATGCTCAATGCAAAGAGAACGCCATTAAATTTTACTTTATTTTGATAGCTTTGATACAGTGGCAGAGGTCTTACCAACGATATTTTGCATAACTAAGAAATTTCTCTTAATTAAGATTATTTTATGCTACTGAAGCTAGCCGAAAATTTCAGTCTGCATTATCGACATAGTTTTATTAGGTGGTAGTACAAAATTCTGATTCTGAAAAAGTTTGGTTTATCAATAAGAATTGATTTCCTATAATTCGCATGTCTAAAAGTAATATGGACTGGGTGATGTTAGGCCAATTCGTAAATGGCTGGATCCTATATTAATAGTTTGTCATGTTATAGAAGCAATGAAATAGAGTTGTGGTACTAACAGTGAACACCTGTGTCAAAAATCAGGGCATACTTAATGTGGCATCATAGGCAAATAATTTAAAAGCTGAAGTCAGACCAATTCATAAATGGATGGATGCCAAGTTTATAAAGGGTGTTCCATCTGTTGTTTTTTTCCAACAACGCGTTTTGGTAATCCAAACTTATTACACGAAAATGGTTGTTCTGTAAAAAAAGCATTTCGTAAATTACGTGATGATTTCAGCATCATCATGGACGTCCTACAGAGCCGGGAATTCGCAAAATTGTTGAACGTTTTGAAAAAACTGGATCAGTTGCTGGTCATAGAGCATATGAACGACAACGTCCAATTCGTACTAGTGAAACAGTAACAGCTGTAAGTGAAAATGTTCGTGAAGAGTCATGCATCTCTTTGAGGCCTCGTTCACAACAATTAAAGTGTGTCTTTAACCACTTTACATCGAATTTTATACGTTGAATAAAAAATGCACCATCTACTTATTGGGAAACCCCTCGACTTATTGTAAACACTCGTTTTATTGGCAACTTATTGGCTTTGGGGTTTTTTGAAAAGTGAAGTGTATAGAAATGATCCACAAATAATTCAAGGCCTTAAGAAGAAGACTCAAGCTAAAATTTACTGCTTTTACTGAAAAAAGTCATCAAAATATTGATGTTCCGATGCAGGCCTGTAACAGGAGCCTTGGTGGACACAAGAACGATTTTGTGCTCCATACTTAAATAAAATGTAAATACAAAATTTTGAATTTGGAACACCCAGATGGAACACACTTTAGTTTGTCGTGTTAGAGGCAATTAATTAAATTAATTTGTGGCACTAACAGTGAACACCAGTGTCAAAAATTAGTGCATATTTTATGTAGCATCATAATCAAATAAATTAAAAGCTGGATGCATGTTTAATGATAATTTGGACTGGGCGAAGTTAGACAAATTCATAATTGACTGGAAACCATGAGTAAATACCCGTGTCAAAAATCAGGGCATATTTTATGTGGCTTCATAGTCAAATAAATTAAAAGCTTGACGCATCATTGAACAAGAAAGTTTTTTCCACATATAAGAATCTACAAAGTAACGTTTAGGTCGGATATGATGGAAGTACGGAAAACGAAATCACCAGTGACTCGCTATAAAGTCAGCCATAACTACCGCAACACAAAATACTATCTGAAGAAGGCCACTAACATCCGTAATGAATGTCATCAAAAATAAACAAATTCCCACGCAAGGTAAGCTACGACTAACTACCTCCGTTAAAAGAAGCACGAACATATGAGGTCATGCATCAAAAACATTAGCTTTCAAAAGGAACAAGGAAATTCAAAGGACTGTTGTTAACGCGGGGAATCTCACTACAGACTTGCACCGAAGAAGTACAGTCATCAAAGCCGGGAAACAAGTACTGAGAACAAACGTGGTTGATGTTCTATTAAAATTCAAACTAAAGGCTGGTTTTGAAATATTCTATAGGTAGATGGGTTATATTTGGTTAGAGGCAGAATAAATTTTTTTCCTCCCTTAAATCAACATAACTTTTAAATATGAATATTTATTATTACAGTGGTGATTTTATCTTAACTAGCGTTTTTTGTTGAAATATACAGTCAAAATTCCATTATGAGTCCGTGATGGTTTATTTGAAATAAAAATTTCAAAAATATCGAATTTTTTCCTAAAGTGAGCCAAGCTATTTTTTTCAACAGTGTTATGATGTTTCTGTAGTTATTCTGTGCTAAAACTGCGAATGGTTCGCAGCTTGATCTTAAATTGGTACTCATAATAAAACTAGATTTAACATTTACAATATCCATTGTTTGCCTCTTAAATCAAATCGGAATGCAAATAAAGTTTTAGTTAGTTCGACATGCTTTTCACCCCTCAAAATTCCTTTTCAATACGCGCACTCTAAATTTGTATATTTTATTACAAACGAGTTTAACTATTTTTCCTTAATACAATCACCGGAAAAAAGGCAGAACTTATTTTCTTTCTTCTTTAAATTAACATCTTTGAAACCGTGATACCTGGAACCTTCAGAATTTTCCTTTTAAAAGGCAAAGCGTTGTTAGTGGTTGGACAGTATCGGTTGAATTATAATTGGTTATGTTTCGAAAATAAATTTAAGGAATCTCAGCGATAAGTTAAAATATAGATTATTACGTAAATCATCACCGAGCTGGCGATCTCGATCACTTTTGATTTTGATTTAGAGAATTTTAGAAAATTTATATTTTTGTGGTGGTATAGGAATATCCGTTGTACATAATGTTTTGTGACTGACTGTATATGTATATTATAAATATTTTCAACCATATTTCGAATAATATATTCGTGTTTTAATACTTGCGTGAAAGTAAATAGGTAGGTATATTTCAACAACAATGTAAACTGTAGTTATATATATACATGTGTAAAAGACAACAATACTAAAATGTACCAACAATCAATTTAAAATGGGTTAATACAAAATGACTCATTTTCCAATAGCAGAGTATGGTATATACGTATTTCTGTGTATCTTGCCTCTACCTAAATTTTGTAGAATCGACGTCACAACGAAAATCCAAAAAAAAGGTCGTTAAAACTTACCAGTTAATTAATTCCAAGATATGCTATGTCTGTTGTCTGAGCACATGCTCATGATTTTTGAAATTTGTAGAAAACAAAACGAGTGCTTAATGAAAAATAATGCAATTCTAATTAATGGACAAGGAATGTTTGTTGAAATGATTATTTTTTCCTTCTGATTTTTCAAATAATCATAAACATACAAAATAGATATAAATATTATTTGTGTTGTGTTTGACAAAGCTGATTTTGTTTATGTTTGCTATGTAGTTTTTATGATGTTTACAAATGCAAATGTGTAAATTGTCATGCATGGAATTTATTAGAGAAACAGTTTTTATTTTGTTTTATATGTCAAAGTATTTCGCTTTAAAATCTATTGATTCGACAAATAGGCAGACGTAATCTTGTAGTTTCCAGAATTGCAATGACCTAAAAAAATCCGAAATTTTAGTTTTGTATAATTAAGTTTCTGGAAATCGTTAAGTAGTCCGCTGTTGAATGCGTTCGATAAACAACGTGATTATATCAGCTTATGTAAATTTGTACA
The DNA here is from genome assembly GCA_963691935.1 of Nephrotoma guestfalica. Classification (NCBI taxonomy): domain Eukaryota; kingdom Metazoa; phylum Arthropoda; class Insecta; order Diptera; family Tipulidae; genus Nephrotoma; species Nephrotoma guestfalica. The sequence continues at coordinate 306,013,325 of OY829914.1, read as the reverse complement.
CTCGTAATTCATTTTTCTAGGGAAATATCAAGAAAAATGTTTATTATAAATATAATAAATACCTTGAAGGCTAAAATGCTTCGTTGAAGATTAATTTGCGCGTTTCTGATTTTTGATCAAGAGTAACGTGCTTTGTAATTTTGAATGTCTTACGTAGAAACATATAATAATTACTTTTTCATACAATAAATTTAGGAATGGAATTTATACTTATTCATATACCTCTTGGAATTTGCTGTAAGTTGTTTCAGAAATTAGTTTCTCGTTATTATTATTTTTCGATAAATAACCTTTGTTAAAAGTTTCAGTTACTCTAACAGAGTTACGTTCAATAATTTAAACTTCCTTGATGAGTAAAACGAGTAATTCTGTTATTAAAAAACGTTAGTTAAGGATGGCCTGTAGTCTTATCACAATGGTGCAAATATAGTAATACATTTTTAATGGCTAAAAAATTCAACAGCTTATGCAAATTAATACATGCATACAACATGTACGACTTATAAAAAACCGTGTACAAAATGAAAATGAAATGTTATGTTTGAAAATTTTTCATATTCATGAAATTATAAACTGAATATTTAATGTGCTGGGAAAATGATATACATGTTAAATATTTGATATTTTATATATTTTGATATAAATTCAGTTTATTCTTATACGACTAAGTCAAACTGTGGATATTCTCACATTCCCCTGTCTCCGCTCTACCGAGCATTTTGGAATTCAAAAGTTAGAGGATGCTTCCTCAATGGGTGATCAAGATTATAATTTTTAAGAATTTACATGTAGAGATGACGAAAATGAAATTTTGGTGTTATAGAAGGTTTTGCCACGCCATCAAATAATTTAAAACTTGGCAGTGAGAGTTTTTGTTTTTCATTTACTCACTTTTCTCGATTTCGTTGAAAGCTAAATGCTTTTGTTCTGTTAGATCATTTTAATACAAATTCGGCCAAGTCGGTGGTTATTGCAATAAACTGGCAATTTCGTACATTATTTGCTTAATTCGATTAATCAAAAGAAAATAAATAATTTTTGCAAGTATATATTAAGCGTCTTGATTAATTATAAATTGTAGGTCCTTTGATTATCGGAATCCAGTACAGTCACCAAACAAGAACAGTAAAATTTATTGCTATTTGAATCTGACCGCCATTACCAAGTTAAATGTTAACTCTTTATTGATCTATTTCACGAGCTTAATTCTTCTTGAAGGAGGTCGCGGTTCATGTTATACGTGGGAAAATATGAAACATTTTATTAATTTGAGCTTAGAAATATTCTTATATCTATATAAATATTCAGAATCTATTTACTAGGTCTGAATCAGCTCGCCATTTTAGAAGTGTTCCTGAAGCCTATAAATGATTTTAAGATAGTTTCTGATGTAATATAGTTACTTATAATATAGTAAGATGGCCAAAACGGCTCCAAGCAGCGAATATTAAAAAAATAATAATATCAAACGTTAAACGCTCGTTACATTAATTGATCGTCAAAACTTTAAATAACATAGCAAAACCAGCAATCATCAAAGGTGTGTGCTGTTTTAATGATAATTATTTGATCGTTTCACAGTTTAACTAAAGTTACACAACTTAAAACATACGCACCGATTCCGCTAGTCGAGTCGTTTCAAATCACTTTTATTTCTTATGATTTTTCCTTCGAACATTTTTTAATAAAAAAGAATGTACTCGATCCATCCTGGTGGGATTTGAACCATCATTCATAATTATAAGTGAGTATAATTAAACCATTCTTCAGTTTTAGTGCCTATAAACTTCGAAACACAAAAATTGCTTGTGTTATCGGAAAAAAATCGGTATATGAAATTTTATTCTGGTGCCGGTTTGATCCATAGATGGATATTTTTAATAGAAACACTCATCATATGATTTCAGGTGGTATGGTACTCGTATACTTTCATAGCTGTTCGGAAACCTTTTGCGAAATGCATAATATCTGTTTTTAAATTTCAGCATATCCTCTGGGAAAAGAAACCAGTGAAAGGTGTATTTAACGAAGCAGTAACCTGTTGCGAGGTATTAATAATAATCCCATTCAAAGATGAAATTAATGTCAAGATGTACAAGGATTTATATGAAATAACGACAATATAATTTTTTATTTTAATTTTCAATCCCCTATTTGGTCCATCGAAAAAAAAATCATGCAAATTTGTTGTTTTATTTAATTTCTATAAATGATGTAATGCACACATGTTTTGAAAAATTAAAAAAGTGGAAAATATTGAACATAGTTGTACATTTTAAACGTAACCACGTTCGAACAATTTTCAGTTTCACGCCTGAAGAAAAAATCTCAGAAATTGTTGGTCTAAAATTGGTCTGAAGCTTGAAATTAAATTAGGAGAGTTATTAGCAGACGTTCAACTATGACTTGATGATTTTTCCAATAAACATAAATTTTCTTGTAAATTCGTTTCCGCAATAATATTAATAATATTATCTCAATAGTTCTTCACGAGATCAAAATGCATCAGCAACATAATCTGCAAATGTTTTCTGGACACAATATTATACCTAAATTGAGGTAACTTAATTTCAAAAAAGCTTCTTGATTTCGTGAATTCGGCTCTACGTATTGGTAGAAATGACATTAAACAACAACAGAGTTTATGAAATCGAAGCACTATTTGCAACTTACATTTATTATGCGGCTTCGCTTGTAGTAAAGTTAAGCTGTCCTAGGCTGATAGACCTAATATTCTAAGACTATTCTAAGCTAAGAATTTCCTGCAATGAAAAATTTGGTGTAAAATAGCCGATGATTGCAACTTTTTGAGGATTGACCCAGGATCAACGTTTGACACGAAATTATAAACAATTTTCAAAGTTGAACAATTTAAATATGACAGACAAGTTTATTTGTCTGTCATATTTAAATTGTTCATCTTGTCCGTTATAGGCTTACAATGTTTTCAGTATATGATTATGAGTATGACCCCATAAGATCATTATGACTAACTAGCTACACCAACTGGTTGTTTCGTAATTTACTGCATATCAACCGATGTTGCTTCATTACTGATTTGCTATAAGTGGATACGCCAGCAGTGGTTTACAAAATCTTTTGAAATACAATATACCTATAACACCAGAAAATCTAAAATTTTAATTTAAACTGTACAGAGAGTAAATAATTTTATTTTAAGCTACAATTTTACGGTATGGCCTTTGTTTAGTGCATGAATAGCCGTCTGAGCACTGTTCTGCTCTTCCATGTGTGCGTACCATAAGAAAAACTAGGGGAAATTATCGTGTAAAACCAAAAATTGATAGACTAAGTTTTAGATCAAAAAATATCCACTCACACACACCTCAACATTATCCTTAAGAATAACTTATAAAAAATAGCGGTCGATCGAATTCAATTATTAAAATAGTGGTCTTTTCAAATGCGGCCTTTTGAAATTAGAATTGTATTCAACATTGGGATGTATTCAAAAAGAAGGTTTTCGGGAAAAAGAGAATTATAATTTACTAGGCAATGAATTGTACCAAAACAACAAGAACTCACAGTAACATCATGTCCAGAAAAATCAAAATTTTCCTATTCTATTCAATTTTCTATCGATATTTACAAATGACTTGCCGAGAGTCGTTATAGAGAAGTCAGACGTTCCCCTAATAAAATTTCAAACAACAAATCAGTCATCAAAATGGTAAAATGTTCAAACAACGGATAACAAACAGATACCTTAAAAGAAATACTCCATCTTTTCTAAAAGGTGTCATTACTTAATTTCGTTAGTTCTTCTTAATGTTAAGTAGTTCTGTTATTAATCATAGCACATAACAAATTAATTAAGGCATGATTCGTTTGAACGACATAACGCGGAATAATAATGAGACATCAAAAATAATAAATGGAATTGGAACCAAAAAATAGTATTTTTGAACATAAGTAAGGGGACGGGAATCTATCGAATTATGCAAGCAAAAAGAATAAACAATTTGTGATGCTTCCAAAACAATTTTCTAGCGTCAAAAAAAATCATTTTTTGTTACGGCACTACAATATTTTATATCGTTCTGCAAAAATAATTGTTTCTGTATGCATAAATTTATAACCAAAAAATATTAAAGTTGCCAATTCCTTATAATATGTTCAAAAAATGGATCTTCTTAAAAATTTCAAATGAAATCATCGTTGCATCGTAAAGATGAAAAACTATAGATTAGACCAGAAAATTTAAATTATTTTTAAATACAATTGTTTGCACCATTTTATTTTCCTTGCCGGGCCCAAAACGGTCAACTGTGAAATATAACTCTGGATATACACTGCTCGTCAAAAAATTCCGGACACTTGATTTATTAATGCATGACAACGCCAGACCTCACGTTGCAAACTTTGTCAATAATTATTTGGATGAGGCGGGAATAGATCGAATTGTTTGACTTGCTCACAGCCCTGACCTTAATCCCATTGAGCACGTGTGGTATATGCTACGGTGTCGTTTAAGACGAAGGTAAGTCTTAACAGAAACCTTAGATCATCTGTAATTAGCTCTGCAGGAAGAATGGGAAATGATACCTCAGTAATGCGAATACACAAATACCGTAACCACAAATATTTACTGAAAAATTGTACTGTCCAGAATTTTTTAACGAGCACTGTACAAAACTCACTATTAAGATAGACGTGAGATGCTTGAAATATCAATTTGACTTCGTTCTAAAGAACAAGAGGAAATATTTCGTGGTCACGGACCAAAACAAAAGTTAAATAATATTCAACGAATTTTATATATTTTTCAAATCCAATCTTACATAAAATGGGATAATGTAAGTGTTTCACTATTGGGAAATGACAGGTTCTATAAAGCTATACGCACAGGAAAAAAATTTCATCAAATCTTTATATTATTAATGGAAAGTGTAGTAGCAACCAAGAGTTACTACAAAAAAGCAAGACAAGAAAATACAGTCGATATCAGATGCCAACCCAAAAATATCTGTACCTAAAATTCAGGCTAGGCTACAAAACTAGTTCCAACTGAATTAATTAGCCTGATATTACGAAAATAATCAGCACGATTAAGTTACACGCAAAATTCCATTACAAAGTAAATTACATTTCAGGAAAAGGATGCAGTTTTATCGAAATTATGTGCTAAATAAAGTCCATGAATTATTTGAATCAGTCATCAGTCATCAGTCAGAACCGACGAACCGATCATTCAGTATTACTTAAACTGCTTGAAGATTTTGTAATACCTGGCGGAAAGAAGTTAATTAGGGAGAATTTTTGTTGCAACAAGACCATGCGCCGCTAAATCGGTTACAAACTATTATTGGAGTTCCACTAAGAATGTGTTAAATTTATAATTTGTTCAAAATTAGTGCTGATAAAAAAAATTTAGCATTGAATTAAGATCCATTATTCTCTTCTATAGACAATCACTGGAGAGACTACAAAAATAGGTAATACACCCCGTAATATGTTGTACAGCAATGTGAATTGGATTCTATACATGATTCGCTAAGTCACTACACATTTAATTGATACCTATAGCCACACATATGAATATTCATTACGTATTCCCGCGCTAATTTAAATTGCTTATCAGACCGGAAAGAAAATGAAATACCTAAATCGTAAAAAGTAGATTTCATTAAAAATGGTCTCGTTTACATTCCCATAGTGCTAACACGAAATCCAAATGGGATAAAAACGTGGACTATTATTAGCCGATAATATTCATATGTTGACTTATTAAAATATCACGCTTGGTCCATAAAATTTTATGTATGGCGCTACAATTTTTAATGAGACGTGTATAAATCTCTGTTACGTAAAACAATCCGTTGAAAAATCCATAATCATTTGTGGAAGCGGCGGACAAGGTCATTTAACCGGTTAAACGTTATAATCTATATTTTTATGCGGTTAGAAATCGATACTGGTTACTAGCTATAGATAGATAACGTCAATCAAACTAAAAACGTGTACACAAAATTAAAAAACTTTCAATATATGCAATACCAAAACAACCAAAACTTAACGATCAAACTTACCCCTTCACACACAAAAGCAAAATAAAACAAAATAATTTTATTTTTGATTTGATTTGAATAATTTTTCCAAATTTTACGCTTGAATTGCCAAAATAAAATAAAAGCAACACTCGGTAATCACACAAAATATATTAGAAAAACTATTTAGTATAGGATATTAAAATTATTAATTAAAAAAAAAATCTTGCAATTGACACACAATACAAGAGACATACAAATGAAAAGTCAGAAAAAATATTCACATTACAATTAAAATGAAAAACAAAAGATTTTCACATAACATAAAAACAAAACAAAATGAAAATTTGAATTTGAAATAAAACAATTTAAAAAAAATATTCTAAAATCGGCCAACTAAGTTTCCCGATAAAATTGATTTAAATTTCCAAGATTCACTTAGCGCACAATTATCACAAAAATTATTATAAAATCACAAAACACAATTTTTTCATAAACAAAATTTTCAAAATTAACAGAACCAAAAAAATTTTAATTTAAAATAGAATTCGAATATTATTAAACACCAAAACTATTCAGATGTACAGTCGCGCATCACGTTTAACGTTAACGAAATCTCATAACAAACTAAAGTTAAAAAATGTTTTAAAAAAATTTTAAGTTTTCGAAAATAAAAATATTTTCGTTTTGTTGTATTAAAGCTTTCTTTCTTTTCTTTTTTCTTTTTTACTCTATAGTTTCGAATTTTTACGTGTAGTTGTAATAGTTATGATACATAAGTGTACAAAAAATACATTGGCGGAGTTTTTCCGAAAAAAATTTGCAAAAATTAGGAAAAAAGCAATAAAAAAAACTTTTGCTTTTCTTTGTGTGTGCACCTCGCCTCGCATCGGACGAAATAAAATTCCACGATTAAAATTTTACTCGTATATTTTTCTTTTAAGTTATTGACCTTACATTACTTTTTTATAATTTTTTTTTTGTTGCAATGTACACCTTTACGAGTATATATGTTCATTCGCTCCGTTACTGACCGCGAATAGTTTTCTTTGTTAAATTCATAATATTATTTGAGTTTTAGTTTTTTCTTCTTACTATGGAAACTCAATATAAAAAAAATTACACATACATGCATACAAATTAGTACATTTTTGGTATATTAAACATAACATTTGAATTAAAATAGTTTTTGGACAATATGTGCAACTGTATTGGAAAGGGGTTACTTTGTAAATTTTGATAGTAATTATCGTGTGTAGCGTTGTGGAACGACATACGCATTGCGAGTTGGGCATCATTCACGAGCCATTGCTTTATTTGATTGTTTAAACTTTAAACTCGGTGTCCAATAGATGGGTATAAGAAAATATCATCAAAGATACAATAATCTCGAAGCGTTCGCAGCTTTTAGTAAGTGGATAATAAAAATACTCGAATAGTTAAATAATTTAAATTTCAGTTTTATTTTCTTTTAAGCCAGGAAAAATTAATTAATTTTACGACAATTCTAATTAATATTTTTACTAGATTGTAATTAAGAGCATTATCCATTAAGATTTATGCATTTCGTGATTCATAGGAAATGAGGCAAATTAAATTTTTCAACGTCGATCTAATTAGGAGTTATTAAGCTTACCATTTCAATATTTATTGAAGTATAGGAACTTAACAACGGAGTAAAATTTATTTTTTCACTTAATTTTTTAAATACGTAAAGTACATGATCACACTTATGCGTGTAATTGAATAGACTATAATATAAGCTATTGCTATTTAATTGGCAATATATTTTCTTACTTCCTGCGTCTAAGTAAACAAATTTGATGGTAACAAACTAAACCTTTAACTATATGGATAGTAAGAAATAATACTTTTATGAATGAATGGAATTATGTATATATAATAAAAGTTACAAAAACTAGGAAACAGCAAAATAGTAAATAGTTGTCGCGTGTTTTATGGATAACATTTTGTCTTTGGGTTATGCAAATTTTTATCTTCATAATTCTGTAAGGTAGTCTGTTAAGTGGAAGTAAGCATTAAATTTGTAATTTAATTCAAAATAACTAGAATCCTGTTGATACCAGGGCTACGTTTACCTTATCACGTTCTCTTTCTTTATAAAGATCAATTAGTTTTTCTTGTTATTTTATTTTTAAATTATCAACATTCCTAACATTTTTTTCGATTTTTGTTGATAACTTCCCACCACAATAAATTTTCTTAAAATGAATCACAAAATTCTTTGAAAATAACAAAAAAATAAAAAATTACAAGATGCAGCAACAGCAAACACAATTTTTTTTATTCTTTTATAATCGCGATCATTCACCGATCGTGTGCTTCTTGCATATTAACGTTTTATCTATCTTCTATTAAATAGTTCGAAGATGGATAAAATGTATGAGCTTTTTTATTTTATGACATTGACCCTGTTCAATTATTATCTTGAAAAGACATCAACATATTTTTCTTCGCGCAGTAGAAATATTTCTTTTAACCCTTTTGCGGCCAATGGTGAATTTACTTGTGTTCGTTAGCGATGAATATACAATATTATAAATACATTAAAAAGAAGGTCACACGCGAAATTGCAATTTTTTTTTATAAATACATATTTACTTTTTCGTTTTGTTAAATCAATGATTAATTTATACATTGCTTTTATGTTTTCGTGTACATATACTATGTACTCTTTACTACAATGTAATGCTATCGTAAGTTAATATTGCAGAATTAATAGCTTTATATATAGTTTACATCAACTCTTTAATAACCGCAACAAAGCTTAAAATTAATTTTTTTATTTTAAAAGCAGCGGAAACTGTAATGCTGCATAAACAAAATCGTAATATACTTGACTTCCAGTTCAACATACGTATATTTCATACAACACGATCGTACGATCGTGTGTCTAAAATATGTCATGTGCCTATCAGGTCAATTTACCAAAACGGTTTTATAACATAGAATATATACTTTCCATCTGTGCTGTATATGCATAATATGACGCGGGTTTGCAAGCAAATGCAATCAAATTCCCATAGTAAATTAATTAGCGAAAAGTCAATAAACGGAAAGTGTACAATTAATTACCAAACGCATGTGTGATAAAATAATTGGTTGTCGATAACGTCATGCATCATGCATTCAATTATAGCAAGTGCGAATCTAATTGACATTTTTAACGTATTATTTAATTCGTTCTTTTAATTATAAAAGAGTGTGCAGAATGAAAATACTATTAAAACGCTACATAATGTTTTTTAAAAACCGATCTCGTTCTAGAATCTTACAGATTAGATTTAATAGAATTTTAAATACAAATAATGTATATTGTTTTATGTGTGAACACGGTTGAAGTCAATCATCAATATTAAATTTGCTCTACTCAACACAAAATTTAAGTAGATGGAACACAAAAAAGTCAAATTGAAATATATACTTCGTATGTAAATGAATCAGATAAAATTTGAATATTGATCGGTCAATTAGCCGAGATTAATTTAGTAAGTGGAATGTGAAAACAATAAAACGTTTGATACGCTCATTATATGTACATATGAGTAATGAAGATGTGTATACGGTGTTGCGAAGACTATGACAATGATAAAATATATTTTTGCCACAGGACCGACGATGCACTATAGATGGAGTAACGTTTACATTGATGAAAAGTTGATTGAATACCGGGATCAATTATTACATTTTAACTAATAAATTAGTTAAAATATAATAATTGAATTCTTATAAATTTTTAACTTCCTAAAAATCATAAATTAAAAATTAATTAAAATTCGCAAAACGGCTGAAATTTAAAATATTTTTTATGAAATACTGACCTGAAGAAAATACATAAATTAATTAAATACTGCAAGATATTTTTGTAAATTAAATTTTTAGTTAGTAATTTTTTTAGCTATCTGTAATACTAAAAATCAAGTGTTAATTCTGTATAATGGAAAATGAATATTTATGAAATTTGTCGTAAATTTGCTTAGAAGATGAAGCAACAATAACAAAATATGCTTAGATGTGTTTGTAAAATGTCTCGATAGAACGAATTTTAGAATAAATCGTTACATCAAAATGTTTTGTACAAAATGAAAATTTCCAATAGTAGTCTATTAGGTCCTACCTAATTGAAAAGCATGTCTATTTTGACAAAATTGTAGATTTAGCTTGTTTAGAACACCCAAATTGTTTTTGGTGTATTAAAAATCAAACGTATAATTTTCCGAATTTGTCTGGCAAACTATATAAACCAACTTGCTCAGTGACCTATATGTATATTGAGGTACGAGGTCATATCTATAATCAAAAGTACCATTTTCTGAATTTGGCGATCCTAAACCCCCTAATAATCCAATTATATCAAAATTGAGGAATTTTTCGGTTAAAAGTGGCCTAGTAAAACCCCAGGCCCAGTAGAGTTTACTTTATTTCTTAGGGCCTATAGTAGCAGCCCAAAATACATGCCATTTTGGTGGCCGGTATTAAAGTAGTTTTCAATTTTGGTAGCGATTCAATATGAGTTTTCCAAAAATTTAATTATACTAGCATATCTATGGTCTTACAATATATTTAATTTATATACTTAATTTATTTCTTAAGTAAGAACGGTTAAATCGCTGGTTTTATGGAATAGATCTCGAATACACCACACTTGATTTCTTCTACTATGTATATGTAATAAAAATGCTGACCCATCCGGTACACAAATAGAAATAGAAAAGCTTAAGTATGAAGTTTCATTCCGATTAGTCCATCCGCCTGGACTGTAGAGACGCCGAAATTTGGTGAAATGAAGATTTTTTATCAAACTATTACTCATCATTTCCAACAAAATTTAAAAAAATGGTTTGAACAAATTTTTTAAAATTTAATTTAGAATCTTTTTGTTTTTAACCGTTTTTTCTTAAATTCTTTATACTTTATAAAATATTTGCAATAAAGGAAAAATCCCCTATGGTCAATTTCGGCCAAAAGTCACTGGGATTTCCCAATTTTGCTAAATTTTACTTGAAAAGAGTTTATTATCAAAACTCGTAATTTCCGCTTACATTTTGGAAAACTGACCTGGACCGGTATTGTCGCAAATTTAATTTAGAATCTGTTAGTTCATAGTTGTTTTTCTCGTAAAATATTTAAAAAAATCTGAAAGGCTTCTATGGAAGCTGCGATTTCCGGTGGAACGATTTCGGCCACTAACAACTATTGGTTTTCCAAATTTATGTAAAAAGACGGAACTACTTACACACAGACACACACAAACAGAGAACTTCTTGAAACCCACTTTTTCGAACTTCGACGATATAGCGAATTGTAAACCTGCAAAAATCTCGACGCCATTTTACTCATAAAATAAAGTAATACTTTAATTTCTTTTACGTAGCAAAATATAGTAATCGAAGGCCAAAAAAGAAGTTTTCAAAAAAGTTTCGGTGTGTCTTTGTGTGTATGTGGTGCAGTGCAAACTTCATTCTTATTGGTTCTCTACAACCCAGACGGATTGACTGAAATTTTATACATAAGCTTTGTAAATAAATTAGAGGATCTCAATGATTAGACATCGGTTCACAGGAAGTTGCAGCTTTCATAGGAGCTTTTTCGTGTTTTGCAAATATTTTGAAAAGTATATGGCATTTTGGAAAAACTATCAAACCAAAAAGATTAATTAAATTTCAAATAAAATAAGTTTACAATTTTTTTTTAAATTTTACTGGAAATGACGAGTTTTGATAAAAAAAACTTACTTTATCAAAATTCGTATAGTCCAGCGCATTGACTATTCGGAATAAAACTTTAACATCTTAAACTTTAACTTTATCATTTAACATAATCGGTGATCTATGTGACTTTAATGACATCTTTATAACCAATAATAGTAACTTATCAACAGCCAACTGGGCGCTTCGGCGTATACGTTAAGTTCACCCGGGAAAATATGGTGCACACGAGTTGTAAAACTAAAAAGCAGCTCTAACGAAATGATCCGTCCCATTGTGAAATTATGTCAAATACCGATGATTACGCAACATCAAGCCGATAAAGCTCAAGAAAAATAAATGCAATTAACGGTTTCAACATCTACGATCAACAATCAACAATTAACAATTAACATTGGTAGACAGCAAATTAATTTCTTTGCGAAGAATTTAAGGCCCCGAATTGTTTTTTAGAAGTTTAAATCACAACGCTATATTTAAGTAATTATTAGTTTTGTAGCATAACAAAATAATCTGCCAAATTAATAGACTACAATGTAGTGTGATTATATCAGTCCGTTATATGTTACAGGGACAGCTTTTCATCTGTTCTTTGTTGTAATTTATTAAGGAATCTGGGTGGCTGATGAAAGCTGCTACCAAAAAAAATTAATTACTTTTTTTATGTAATAGATTGAGTTTTAAATTTAACGAAAATGAAGAATTGGGCACTGAGAAAAGAATTTGGATTGTCCGCCGCTATCACGCATTGAAGTCCGTAGTTTCGGTACAAAGAGAATATAGGCGCACGTTTAGCGGCACTCGATGAGGCTCGTAATGCCCCAATGCTTATCATCGAAACCCTTCAGTTCGGTCGCAGGAAACTATCGCTGCTGTAGCTGCTGCCATACAAGATAATCCCAGAGTTTCGACAATGAGCTTATCTGCTCAAATGGGTATCAGCAGACAGTCACTGCAGGCAATTATGCACAAAGATTTGAACTTATTCCCTTATAAAATTCAAATAACAAACAAACTCGACGCAGCAGACTTGCCGATTCGCTTGGAATTTTGCCAGAAGATTATTCAAATGGTTGAAGAGGTGGAAGAGGACTATCTTTTTATGTCTGGCGAGGCCCATTTTAATCTAAACGGCAATGTTAATAAACAAAATTGTCGAATATGGAGTGATTCTAACCCACAGATACTCCATGAGTGGTGTGCAGTTTACTTTTTCGAAGAGAACGGTGTTACTGTTACTGGTCACTGCACTGCGTTACTTAAAAATGTTGAAACAGTCTTTTTATCTAGAACTACGCCGAAAGAGAATCACCTTCAACTCTGTATGGTTTCAACAAAATGGTGCAACTCCTCACATAGCCCGGCCAGTTATGACAGAATTGTAGCAAAAATGTCCTAATAAGCTGATTTCAAGAAACTCCACATTTAGTTGGCCCCCCAGGTCTCCTGACCTTACTGCGCCTGATTTTTTCTTGTGGGCTTTTTGCAAACAGGAAGTTTACAAAGCAAAACCATAACAAATTTGAATGATTTAAAGCAGTCCATTCGAACGATAATTGAGGCAATTCCCGCTGCAACTCTTCAGGCAGTAATGAATAATTTTTTGCTGAGATGTCGCACATCCTTCAACGTGCGTGGTGGCCATTTAAATTTCAGTATTTTTAAAACCAATTAAGAAAACATAAAAATGAATTATCTTTCAAATGAATCAAGAAAAAATAAATTACATGAATTAATCAAAAAGTTATTTGAATTTCTTATTGTAGCAATATTCATCAGCCACCCTGTACTAATTAACATATTTTATGAGTTTGGGTTGATTCCTATATTAAAAGAAGGGACTGTATGTATAAAGCTGTACAGAGAACTGAGTACGTTAAGTGTTTAATATTCCACAGATAGCTAATTTACGGCAGGTTCCTATCTTAAATGTGCACAGATAGACTTTCAAGTTATTTTTCTCTTCATCATTACCACAAGAATTAATTACAACCCCATTCGATTAAGCTTCATTTGTGATCCAATCATCCCTCTTGTTATTACATAGTAGTAAATCAACAATTTTGGTATTATTTAATGCTATTAAAAATGCAAAACAATCCGCAGAAAAAACCTGAAATTCTTTTACGTCGCCTATTACATGAACTATTTCGATTACCCAATACCAAATCCGATGTGTAGTGTACATGCACAGAAAATATAAAATCTGTACATTCGCACGCACATATTTGCAAATTGCAATATTAATGCACACACGTTTTAATCGCGATTCTTCTGCATTAAAGTGCATTGACATAGCATTTCTTACATGCGTCCATTATAGCCATTCTTTATGAACATTCTGTGCTGAAATTTTTCCATTTTATTTTCCAATTTCATGATCATGATAAAACTATAAATAAATAGCACAACAACAATAAGTACGATATTCTATAATTAGTATTTATATAGTTGAAAATGTAGCAAAAAAAAAGTGTAATAATAAGACGTTGATGTAATAAACTCTCGTGAGTATAAAAGAAGAAGGAAACAAATAAAAAGTTCAAAGTGATCGTGATTAAAATTTATGATGTAATTGATTTATGATTATTATCACAAAACTTGTTACGCGCACGGTAGAAATTGGAATTTGTTGCAGCAACAAAACGAAACTAACATTATTGATAAAAATACAAACGCATTAAAGATCGATGATCTTGTTTTCTATACCTACTTGGAATTTATATAATTATATCTGTCTGTCGATCTGCGTTCGCCTCGCTCTAAACTCCAAGCCGCCGATTAAAATAGACTTTTCAAGTTCAATAAATTAAAGTTGGAAAACTAGAAAACAAATATCTATTTATATATCAAAGCGTTATGCGCAGACCTGTAGACCGGAGTTATGTAGATAACGCAAAGATTGTAGAAAAGTAAATCTAAAAATGGATACGTTATAAATACGAGCACATACATAGTTTTCATGATGAGCGGTGATAAAAGTAGTATGCATTATAATCACGATCAAACATAATAATGACAATAATCATTTCTATGCTTTTAGATATACATACTATATATCATAAAATTATATGTATATGATTTGACCACAGTAGTTAAAACGGGTGATCCATAATTCTTCAGATCATTAAAATAATTAATGCGACGGTGTATAAAGATCTCGGAAACGGAGAGTTTTTATACAATAAAGTAAATGTGTATGACGGGAATAATAATTATCAGGCGCACACACTATAACCAGCATAATCAAGATCATCATAAAGCATCGATCATCTATTTATGTTTTTATAATTGAGAAAATTAAAATACATATGTACAAATAGGTAAAATAAATAGAAAAGATAAATGATCGCGAATAAAACAGAGAAAAGCAACGAATTATATGATCCGTGGTGATTGTGTAGTGATCGACATTTATCGCCAATTTAATTGCCATGGTGTCTCAACGATATTATGTCTGGTGAGAAGAAGAAGTAACGAATAAGTGATTTGCTCAGAGTGCAGAATTCCATGCTCCAATTCCATGTTCTAATTCCATGCGAGCATTTCCAAGCTCGTGATCAATTATAATTAGATTTATTTATTTATTTAAAATCAACATAACGAAATATTAAACTGATCCCGAGCCAAGCTATTACAATATTTAATTTAAATGAAAATAGAAATGCCTCGTACTAAAGACCAACCAAAATAATAGCCTAAAACAAAAGAAAAAGTAATCTACTTAAAATAAAAAAATTAAAATTTTATTTATTAAAATAAACTATTAATGCAAACAAATTAAAACAAACACTAGAGTTAATTTATAACTTATAATTACATTGACCATATAAAATCATAATAAGGAACTGAATAGCATAAATAAAACTAAAACAAATTGCACTTACAAATTGTAAAGTAGAAATTCAATTTTTTAAGTCATTAATGCCAATATAAAAAACCTAAACCCGGGTAACTTTGGCATTTTTAGGCATCTAGCTTTGTATGTCTCAGTCATAATAAAAAGATTTAATTTTACGAGAACTTCTAGTTCAACTGATAGATTGCAATCACACTTAAAAATGGCAAAAAGTAGTTTAGTTGAACGAATTAGAGTAACAAAGGTACCTACCCGGGTACCTTTATATATTTTACACTATATTTGAAAGAAATAGTATTTTATAGTATTGTGCTATTTATTTCATTTAATTTATGTTTATATTTTTATTTATTTCAAAAAAGCTAGCCAACGTTGGATTATTTACAGAATGTTCTTCGAAAACTGACATGCTGCAGCTAATGCAAGATTGTTTTCAATTTATGCAATTTTAACAAAATCCGTTTTACCTTAATCACTCAAATTGAGATATTTCTTCTTCACTCACATGTGGAAGCGTTATAACTCGCGTTACGTTAAAAAAAATAATAAAAGACGATTTAAATTATTATTATTTTTTTGTTTTATTTTGTTTTTTGTTAGAGTGTGTTTTAATTGGTTTAAACACCACATAAAAAGTTAAAAAGTTAAAAATTGAGGTGAATAAAAATGTCAAACTTTTTATCTGCTTCAAGAGCTGATAAAATTTGTATAAGGAAAATATTTGACTGACAAAAAATATTTGTTTCTAAACCGAAATTTGCCTTGTACAAATTTTGAGAATAATCGCAATGATATACAGGGTGTCCCAGAATGAATGGATAAGCCTGAAACACCTTATAGTAGAGCTATTGGGCGTACAAAATAAAACACAAAAAAAATATATCTCAAGTAGTACCTAAGATACATAATTTTTTTAAAAAAAGTCCAATTTTTTCACATTACTTAACGTTTCTGATCACCACGGCTACAAATAAATTAAATCCATCGGTTTTTTGGTGTTATAATATTCTTAATGGACTACATAAATAGATATGCAGTAAATAGTATGAGTGGCTGTTGCACTTTTTTTGAAAAAAAAAATCTAAACTTTAATTTTCAGCATGAAATGTGGTAAATATTTTTTTTATAAAAGTTTGAGCGTCTTTGGTGAAAAAAAATGTATGAGAACCTAAGTGACCAACTATTTTAAAAACATGCTTGTTTAATGCAGATTCTAAAATGGTATAATCCATCCTTTTATCTAATGTAGATACGAGGTTATTGCTATTAGTATGCAGAAGGAATAAATTCGATTAAATAACAAAATTTTAAAAATTGGATTATTACTTGTCTTAAACTGTATCTGATGATAAGGGCTTCATAAAAAACAACGTTACACATTGATAATACTTTATTTAACCAATGTACATAACAGTAAATCCTCAACCTGTCTTTCATTGACTCTGATACACGCCCGACATAACCGAATAAAAGCTCTTTTGAGAAGTCGCGCATAACGCCGTTTAGTAATTTTTGAAGCGGCTTCCTGGACACGACTACGTAACTCTTCTAAACTCTTGATCAGTTTAGAGTAGACCTTTTCTTTAGGGCAGCCCCAGTAAAAAAAATCCAGCGGATTTAGGTCCGGGGAACGTGGAGGCCACAAAATGGGCCCCAGACGGCCAATCCATCTATCTGGATATGTGGAATTCAAATATGCTCGAACGTTTGGCCAGATAAGTTCCCGGGCAATTTAAATGGGCCAATTATCCTTCAGTTCAAATAATTTATTTTGAATTTGTACTGGGATCTGTTTTCTCGCATTAGATGAGGATTCGAAAGTTCCCAGGTGTGAAGATTGTGCATGTTAAAGCATCCATCTCTAATCAGTGTTGATTCATCGCTCCATAGAGTATTATTAAAGAATTGCGGATCTTGTTCTATTTTCTCAAGCTCATCTGTCGGCAAAAACACAATCTTGCGTAGTAGTCTCTTGGTTCCAAAGTTTGCACGCGTATAATATGATAGGGGTGGAATTTATTCTTTTCAATACACGAACTACTTTGAAGAAAGTTCAAATAGCTTTGGCCAGATAAGTTCCCGGGCAGTTTAAATGGGCCAATTATCCTTCAGTTCAAATAATTTATTTTGAATTTGTACTGGGATCTGTTTTCTCGCATTAGATGAGGATTCGAAAGTTCCCAGGTGTGAAGATTGTGCATGTTAAAGCATCCGTCTCTAATCAGTGTTGATTCATCGCTCCATAGAATATTATTAAAGAATTGCGGATCTTGTTCTATTTTCTCAAGCTCATCTGTCGGCAAAAACACAATCTTGCGTAGTAGTCTCTTGGTTCCAAAGTTTGCACGAGTCTAATATGGTAGGGGTGGAATTTATTCTTTTCAATACACGGTGCACGTTCGATTTTGCGATTCCAGTGCGTCGTGCTATTGCTCTTATAGAGGTAAACGGATCTCGCTCAATTTCCTCAAGCACCGTTTCGTCAGTGTCAATATCAGCGGCTCTTCCAGAGCTAGTACCACCAACACCGCTGCCAGGTAATCTTCCTTCCGAGTAACAACTTGAGTTACTTCTTAGGTACTACTTGAGATATATTTTTTTGTGTGTTTTATTTTGAGCGCCCAATAGCTCTAATATAAAGTGCTTCAGGCTTATCCATTCGTTCTGGAACACCCCGTAGATGTAAACAGACCATAATTGACTAATATGTATTTAAGTAGCATTTATTTTCATATTTAAATTTGCTATATACTATACGTTCACGATTACACATAAAATGTCAAAATTTTACCCAATTGAAACAGATAAAAAGTTAAAAAGTTAAAAAATATTTACCACGAATTTTTTTAAAATTTTTTAACACGCACTTAGTTTGAGTATTACTTTTCTACGTAGTACACGTATTTATTGAGTTTTGTGAATACTCAAATTGTTGTTATTACGACATCTGCAGAGCGTCAGACAGCATATCGAAAACGAAAAAAAGTTAATTGCTTCAAGTAGTTTGATTTCTGCTTCTACAGCTGCAGATTGTCAGACGGTTTGTCGAAAACGAAAACGAGAGCAATCTATTACGAATAATTTAGAATCTAAATGGAATATGGAGTTTAAAAAGGGATTTACGAGTAATGGTTTCGGCTTCGTGTGTAATGTATGCGATCGTTTGTGGTTCAAAAAAGATTTATCGCGAATTTCATCTAAATGCTATGCGTTAATTCAGAAAGAATTTTCTTTATAGTGTGTAAAGAGTATGATGATGTGTGTAATATTTACATGTAGATCCTCGATCGATAAGAATAAAATTCGAGCTCCAATGGATTTAAATATCCTGAATATGCAAATCATCTATCTCTACTTAGGTGTAATTACTGTTGGAGCCGCAAGTTATCAGGAAATCATCTGCGAATCAAATAATATAAGTATTAGATTTAGTTTTATACAATATTACATAAATATGTATTTAGCTTACGCAACAAAACCTAAAAATATGAAGAAAATTATCATAACAATCATTATTTATATTAGTTAATACTTACGACATAATACACTGTTAAATTTTAATACTTATCTACCTTACCTTTGAAAACATTATAAATGTAAATTGGAAACCTAACAAATTTTGCTATAAAAATTGTTGTGTAGGAACTTCGGACATCTATTTAGAATTATTAAAACTAAATTCATGTACGTATTATAGTACAGCTTAACAAAAGTAATTATAAGAAAATAAATTTCTGTTTTACACCTACCAGCAAGCTGTTCACAAGTGTATTACAATAAAGTATCTTACTAAGTTACGTGGATATTATTAATACAAACCATCAAACCCAGTTTATCGCACCATCATTTCGGCACCAATTTATTGAATATTTATCAGGAACCTTACCCCTTGGTACGAGGCAATTACTGATCGGCTGGTTTCATCTAGATTACCGGTTATGCAAATCAGACGTTTGCGGTATAAACAGAATATATGCTTCCTAGAGCATATACTTATGGGGATATATTTTCAAAATATTTGCAAAAAATTAAAAAGCTCTTTACTGTCACGCCCGGTGGACCTATTTGTGGAAAAGCAGAAGTTTCATACTAATCAATCAATCCGTCTGGGCTGTACATAGCTGAATTTTTATTAAAACAGTTTTTTTTTGTCAAAAAACGTCATTTTCAATTAAATTTTGGAAAAATGGTCTGGACAGGTTTTGTTGCAAGTTTAATTTAGAATCGTAAAGTTTTTAATTGTTTTTCTCGTAAATGATAGTATTTTTCCTCGGCCTCGAAAGCCAAATATTTTTCAGCCGATGTATGTACTTTTCGCGTTACGTTTGCTCATTTCTGAAGTTAGTCAACAAAAATGATACCGATTTCACTGAATGAAATGGCATCGAATTTTAATATTTTAGAAAGAGGAGCCCAATTTAAATACTTGAAACGTTTAGTAAGTTTGTGTTATTTATTATCAATGATATTCTGTTAGGTATTTAAATACTCATAGCATTTGAGCTATTGTTGAGAATGCTCTTTGCTTTTGAAGACTAATGTTGTAATCAGGCCTCATCAATAGTTAGGAAAACGACGGTATAGTTATTGTGGATTAGGCCGAAATTTTTTTGTTTAGTTGTGAATATGAGCGGTAGATCATGTATACAATTTTATGTTGTTGAGTTTTTCACTTAAATTTTAAGATACATAAATTGATTAAGGTATTTCGCGTACTTTAATTTTTTAGTCCGATTTCCACCAGTACCACTTTTTGAATGATTTCTGAGCGACGCGCGTTTGGTGTTTTTGAACGACTACTCCAGAACTCACCATTTGTAAATGGTAAATTACCTTTAGTAAATTAAATATTTTATTACTGCTGAATCCAAATATTCTCATACTTTCAAATGAAGATTTAACAGTTTAGGTTTTATTATGAACTTTTATTTACAGTGGGCTTTCATTTATAAAACAAACTGTTGAGAATTTATAATTTTCTCTTTTATTGTCTGAAGTGACGCGATTGGCCTGATTCTATTATGTCCAATAAAAAGTTATATTGTAGACTTACACCGGATTTTCGACATTAAAATTCCAGTTTTCCTGCATGATTTCTGGCACTTGATTCTTTGATTGCATTTTTGGTCCTAATTGTGTTTACTGCCGGTGTATTTTGAAATGCATATGCCAGATGAGATTTAATTTTCAAGCCGAAATAACCCAGAACCCGCGCATTATTTCCTGCCACTACTAACTTTAATATTGCGTTGCGCTATTACTAGTAATGCAAAAGAACTGGCCCATGTGCAGACGAAGTCTCGAATCTTGTTCTTCTAAAATTAGTTGAAAATCACTACATTTTGTTAAATTTTTAGTCGCGTTTTGATGACATTTTTGTTCATACAGTTTATATTTGTATGAGTGGACAAACGGAGTGTTGTATGCTTATGTAGTTAATACGCGGTGCAATATTTAGCCGTTTACTACTGCTAAATCAGGTGCTCAAGTATTTATACAATTAATCGAAAACATGCTTATGCATAAATTTCATCTTCATGAGAACGATTTAATATTCAAGTTCTAGTTAAATCCTCAGTCTAAGTTTATAGTACTTAGAATTTGTAACATAGCTCTATTGGCAAGGTAAACACAATTATTAAATGTAATCACTTGTCTAAAACTGAATTAGCAAATTATGAAAAGACTAAAACACGATAAAGAGAATCGTAAAACTTCACAAAACGGTTTAAAATCACTGAAACAAACATGTACGAGTATCATGTTTGGGGTTTTAAATTGGTGTGACTTCGCCACATCAGTCAGTGGTAATAATATTTAAACTATAATTTAGTTAAAGTTTCACGAATTGCAAATTTGCTATTCCACGGTTTTCATATTCTTACACTACATGTATCACAAAATAAACACCAAACTTGAAATTAATAATAATTTTATTCAGTTTTAATTTAATTTTAAAAATTTTTTGTTGGTTTTAAACTCTAATGTTGCAAAAATATTTTATTTTTTTAGCATGCTTTCGAAAATGACACCAAAAAGGTGTCGAAAGCGAGAGGGTTATAAACAAATAGAAATTTTAAAAACCACTCTTGATATATTTAATAGTTTATTTTAACTTAACATTTTATTTCAGCGCAGCTACATAGGTAACAAATGCTGTTAAACCCATCGTTATCAAATTGGCCGAATTCCATTCACTTGAATTACATAAATCTGTATCACAATTATAACAATTTAATTCACCGCCGATGCCTAGAAGTTCTGCACTACATTCCTGACCCGTGCCACATCCGCGTATTATGTACTCCGTTCCGTTAGAAAGGGTTGCTACAGCTTTTATACATTGTGTTTCTAACTCGGTACAATTTTGTTCTTTTTCTACACCCAACTCTCCATTATAGCAGTTTGTCCCCGAAGGTTCAAACCAACAGGAGTAGCATTTTAATAAACCTGCGTTTGAAATAAACTTTGTTAAATTGCATAAGACGTTAACAAACTGTCTTTTAAATACCGTTTGATTGATGGATGGCTGCTGAGAGAACAATAACGATGCCGAGCACAATTGCTATTTTCGCCATGTTTAGCTTGATGGACGTGTACGTTAAATGTCCAATTACATTATGATTAAAATGAAAATGGTGTTAATTGAGTTTATTTAGTAAACATATATGTAATAAATAAATTGGTAATGATAACATAATTCTTCACTGATAAGGCACTTTTATTAGTATATATCTTGTATTTGTACGTACAATTTTATAACTTACATAAATAGATCATACGTAATTAGTAATAAGTCGCTTGGCATAAGAACTTTACTTATAAATACTTCTAGATACTTCTAAACTACTTAGCCAAAAAGTATTTTCCTTTGTTTGGTGTCGGCCAAACATTTGTTTGCTTCATTAAATGAATGAGCTACATACTTATGAAAACATATATATGTCTGTTACATAATTTTAGTAGTCAAATTGATAATCAAATATTTGAAGTGTAAAAAACTAGTTTTACGATTTCTTCAAATTTTAGTGATGTTTATTTAACTTCAATTGCCTTATAAAATATTTCCGGCGGTTCTCAATATAAACTTATCAATTTAGCACAATCTAACACAGATAACCTTGTTTGGGAATTTATAGCACAATATAGGTATAACGCACTTACTAATAAATAATTATTGAACATTGAAAAAGATAATAATAATAAAAAGTATTAACATTTTATTATTCGGTGTGCAAGTAGAAACTCGGCTCTGAAGTTATTTTTTCTATATCTCTCCATATAGGAGCATAGGGCGTCTTACTATAGACGAAACCATCTTACTCTGTTGGGGGCTACGGCTTTTATCTCTTCCCATGATTTTTACCAAGTTGTTTCCCTTCAGCTAGCCTTGTTCTTTTCCATCCCATCGTTGGTCTTCCTCCAGTTCCATGACATCCTCGTTATATCCACTTGGTGATTTTCTCAGCGAATGGCCAAACCATCTCCACTTTCGTCTCTTTATTTCGGTCTCTATGTCTGACTGATTTATTCTTCTATGCAGTTCAGAGTTAGTTATGGTGTTAGGCCAGAAGCATTTCAGTGTTCACCGAAATTTGAGTATTTGTTTACGAACAACTGTAACTCCTTTCTGACTTTTTCTGTGTGTTTCCATGTCTCACATCCATACAGTAGTACCGATTTCACACACGAGTTGAACATTCGTATCTTGGTCTGGCGTGACAGGACAGAAGAATTCCAGACTTTATGTAACATGTTGAATGTGTGTATCTGGCTTTATTTATGCGTTTGTTTATGTCTTTCTCTGCTCCACCTGTTTTCGTTATTGTGCAACCAAGGTATACAATTTCATTTACATCTTCAATTTGTACATTGTTAGTATGCATCGATGTGGTTATAACTATTTGTGTTGAGTCTCATCGTCTTCAGCTAGATCTGATAGCTGTTGTATTTTCTGCTGCATGTCTGAGTGTTTGGGTGTGAGCAAGCATAAGCCATCTGCGTATAGTTCAGATCTTTGAGTTTACATGTTAGTCCCCATTGTTACAAGACATATGACATATTAGGAGACGTGACATCCAATTTCAATACTACATTAGCCAACATTAAGATCAGGAACAGCATTGGTGATAGAGTACGCATCCATGCCTTACTCTTCGAGTGTTGTATTATTTTTCACTTTGTTTGCTTTTATAGTGAACTCCAGCATTCCGATATATTTCCTGTATCAGTCAGTTCAATCAATTTCTTTGAAATGCCCATTTCACAAAGTGTCTGCCATATTGCGTTCCTATTTATCGTGTGAAATACACATTCGAAATCGACGAAAAGCAGATAGAGTGGGTGAACTCCATTCATTGGATTGTTCATTGAAAATACGGATTGAGTTCATGTGATCAGTGTAACTTCTTCCTGGTCTAAAGCCAGCTTGTTCGTTTCTTAATTTTGCATTGATCCGTAGGTGAGATTTTGTCAAGGATCATATGATTACGAGAGTATCTTTATTGTTGTGTTAAGGAGAGAGATACTCGTACCTTGCCAATTTTTGCATTCTCTCAGCTCATCTTTCTTGGGGATTGTAATTGGGTATTCTGTTAGAACTCCACACTTCTTGGAATATTGGTGTTAGTGTGTGTTTGCAGCTGTATGAATCTTCTATGAATATTTCGGCGGTTATACCGTCTGTTTCAGCAGCCTTATTGTTTCTTCAGCTTTTCAATGGTACTTTCAACTTCCCGCCCCGTTGGTGGATTGGGTGTTGCTAATTTCGTTATTGGTGTCAAATGATGACCAGAGATTTTCGGTGCTGTTGATAACATCTTCCTCGAAATATTCTTTTCATCTCGCTTCATCTATTGTTAATACTTGACCAGCAAGAGAGTATCTCATCCCTTATATAAAATAAGGTGGTATATTTGTAATTTTGCCGGTGACTTTCCTTACACACTGTGGTGCGGTAGTGCTCACATATTTTTGATTGCTGCTGCCTCTTCAGCAGCCTCTAGGGATGCTTCTGCATTTCACCTCTTCCGTATTTTGTTGGTGCATGCATATGCAACATTGTTGTAGCTTAAGTTGACGGCGTTCCTCAACATCTTTTTCCGATTGTATTCTTGATAGCCTATGTTTGCTTCCATTTTGTTCTATACTGGTGGTGTGCGGCTTCATTTCTATGAAGATGTTGGTACGTTTCACTGAAGATCTTTCTTATTTCAGTGTGCAGCTTTCAATCTGTTTGTTTGTGCTAATTTTCCTCCTATTTGTTTGTCTTTGTTTGTCTTTGAGTGATCGCTGTGTACGCGTTTGCACCCTACATTGTCCACATCTTGTAGTGATGTGAGGAGTTTCTTGCTGACCATTTAATAGCGTGGTCTATCTGATTTTTAATTCTGCATTTTAGTTGTACATTTTTGTGCGGAAACCTACTGCCGCCTATGAGAACGGCTTGATTTGTGGATGCGTCTACCGAGGAGTCTTTTTTCTCCATTGTTGGTTTTGCACAGAAAATCCAATGCATTTTTTTACCCATGCTATATACATCAGATCAGTGTTGTCCATGCCACAATTTTGACATTGAAATCTCTCCTTGTACGATTTTGACGTCATCATTCTTGTGTGTTCCTGCTATTATGGCTTGTAAATTGTTCGTAGAATTCATCTTTTCTTGTTTCATTTCTTCGGTTGGGAGGCATAAAGCTCTGAATGGTCGTGTTTCTTTATTTTTGAAAGGAATTTTGCTTTTAATTCTGCTGTTAAGTTTCTGTTTTGCATTCCATCAATTTCTTCGTTTTATTTGTTTATTATGGCCATGGCTCATGTGTGTCTTTTCTGCCAGACAATATCATAATAATTAAAATTGCGTTTTTTGTATTTATTTCAACAGTGTTTTTCCATCTGACTTTACTGAAGAACCCTAGAATCTCGATGTAGTATAACGTTTCAGTTCTTTCTCTAATTGTGCTCTTATAGTCTTGATGTTTCTGTTAGAGTTCTGAGATGTTCCAGTTGTTGATTCGTGTCCGTGTACGATAGATAAGCCAAGAGTCGATATTTGATTGTTGGTCCAATGAATTCCAGCCAGCTTCCAGGGCTGCCGAATACTGGCAAGCCAAGTGGAGTGGGAGGTTTCGTTTCATTCCATTTGTTCAGATTTTTTACTATGATGTTCCCAAGCGGTTACCCAAATTTGTACTAGCCCAAACAATAGTTGTTGCTTGACCTCGGTGATGAAGTTGCTGTCGTCTTGTCTAGCTCGCCCCTCCTCCCCCAGGCTCTGAAGTTTGGTGCATTAAAATATACTTGAACGCATCCAAATCGTCCGCCATTTTGGATATATGTAGCTTAGTCATAGCTGTTCTATGTCATAAGTTTCAGTCATTCACAAGCTGTTGTTCCGTGTGCATCATCTTTAACACATTGATATCGATAAGCAACATTTACGTCATTACATTCTATTCAGTTTTCAAATGAAAAAAACTAATGCTGCTCAAGCTATGGAATTAATTAATTCGACTCATCACATCGATTGCATGCAATGAGGAAGGAAGGAAAATGGGTTCCTCATAAACTGACCGAAGAAAACAAAAACCGAAGAGTTGAGATCTGCATGAATTTGCTTTCTCGGTGCAAAAAAAGAACTTATTGCACAAAACCATTGTGAGTGATGAAAAGTGGATTTTGTATTATAATCCTTGTGGGAAAGTGTTATTGTATGTCTGGTAGGATTGGAAGGAGTCATTTACTACGAGCTTTTGGAACCTGATCTAACTGTTCCAGCCAAGGAAGGCAGAAAGTGATATTGCTGCATGACAACGCTCGTCCACATACAGCAAAATCAACCCAGGAACTCATCTTCTCCTTAGGGGGGGGGAGGGGGGAAGTTTTACAGCATGCGGCCTATTCTTCCGACTTGGCTACCTCTGATTACTACTTATTCAGATCGATGTTAACATATTTGAAAGACCAGCGGTTCACTAAATTTGCAGATGTGCAAAAATGACTCGATGACTATTTTGCTTCGAAACCACCAAATTACTAACGCGAAGGCATTCACCAGCTACCTGATAAATACAAAATACCATATATAGTAATGGCGAATATTGCGATAATTAATTTTTGTAACAATTACGAGTATATAGTATTTTCAATAAAGTTGAATTTGACGCAAAACGCAGAGTTTCTACTTGCACTAATATTTGAGTGGTTATTTGACTTTAATTATTATATACCGACCAACCAGCACAGTGGTTAAAGCTTTGGTGTTTGACTCGGGAGGTCCTCCGTTTAAATCCCGATAGGGGCAGGATATAAAAGACATTCTTTATCATCAGAATACGATTTGTGATAAAAATAAACACAACTATGACCCTCTGTCGGAGTGCAAAATTCATTGACCGACCCTTCTTCCATGCCTGTACTATAGGCTGACATGAAGCTATGCAATGTGCAAATGGTTCTAAAGAAATGAGCTATTGACGTCCATCCTCGAATTGGATGGCAATGGTGTAAGGTCGGCCGCGGAAAGCGAACCGCGTAAGAATTGGGAGGTGCTTCGGCCCCAGAACAGAATTCAGAGGTAATAAGTAAACAAAAGAAAACTATTATTTATAATTTATTTTAAAATTAAACCAGATGGTACTGCACCGATGATAAGGCAGAATCGCCTTGATGGTGTTGTAACAAAGGAAATAATTGATGATATGACAGCGCGTTTGGAATCAACACACCATTAGAAAACATTTCTGTATGTACTACAACATCCGAATCAACCACTTCTTTCAAAATATTCAACCATACAATCAAGTTTTTCAAACAAGCCCTTTTGGAACCAATATATATTTTGAACTAGTTGGCTGGACCACCGTTTAAGCGCATTGTCAAATATTCCAAAAAATTCTTATAGAACCATGATATTTTCAGCTGTATTTTGTTGGAGTTTTACAAAAACGATTTAATTTACCAGAATTTAATGAAGTGGCTGTGACAATTACTGTTCAAGAACACGGCAAAAGAATATTGTAATTGAAGTCAGAGATAATGCCAGTCAGAGATCTCCTACTGTTGGGGGTCTTGGAGAAGATATATATCACTTTGGTATACGTAAGCAGATTTACATTCTCGAAATATAATTACCTGTATGAAGGGAGGTGAGTGATCACCATCAATCACCACCAATCAAGAGTCAATTCTCTTTAATGAGTTCAGACGCAACACATTTTCTCTACTTTATTTTCGAACATGTCAACAGCGAATTGATGACAAAGGTTCCTTGCCAACATAATGTGATTAATTCACTAAATCATATTATGTTGGCAAGCAACCTTTTCCATCAATTTGCTCTTCGCTATTTGCTCTTTGCTCATTAAAGAGAATTAAGGTGTGATCATATTTTACAGGCAGCCCATGTTACATGTACCAAAGAACACAAGATGCAATGACATATGTATGTTCACAGATATAGTCGGTTTGGACCTGGAGTGGAAATTTTTTTAGGGTGAATTGTTTTATGGATAGACATTCATTCAAAGAATTGATCTCGTAGCTAGATTGTTACAGTTAAAATTATTAACACTGATAGATTTAATGGCAAAAATAAACTTTTTTGGTCCAGTCAAATGTCATATGTAAGTATCGAACGGCAAAGAGGATTACCTCATTCTCATATTTTGATTTAGTTGGCCAATTAACTCACATAAAGGGACGGTATCCATCGTATCCTAGAAGAAAGCCCGATCATGGTGTCCTTACAAAAGAAATATAAAACACGAATTTAAAATAGGGAGGTATTGCTTATAAAGCAGCTAAATCTGACAGTTTGTCAAATATGTGTTCATAGTTGGTCCTGATGAAGTCAAGAAAACTATCAACAAGGTCGTTACTTACTCCATGATATATGGTAACATTCGATTGTGCTTTAGTACAGTTTACACATTCATTTTAAATTTTAAAATGATCGCAATACAAATCTTTTGCACTGAAATTACTACAACTTGGCGAAGGAAAAGTTCCAGTAGTCTATAATCACAGATTCGATATGTCTGATTGTAGCTGTATCCAGATGTATAAAGTGCTGACATATTGATAGAAAAGTTATAATTTAGTTGTCATTTTACTGATGTTAATTGTCAGAATGAAACAGCGATATTAGTACCAAAAAATGTAACAGTTAATTTTATCCCCCAGCAACTGAAATATAATATTTCAGTTCCGTACGTTCATATTGATATTTACGAAATTGCCCTGGAAGTTCCAGGATTGCCCCCTCATCCACAAATGCTTTAAGTATAGGGACACTTATTATGTTTCTACGAAAGTTAGATCAGCCTAAATTTGTAACGGAAGCAGATTAGTTGTAAAGATCATGCTCATATTATTAAAGCACTCATACTAATATATGGATATTGCAAGGGTTAATAATTTCCAGTAAGGTTAAATTTCGCCATGTCAATCAATAAGTCACAAGGAAAAACATCGAAATTTGTTAGACTGCGTTACAGGGAGATATGATAATCGTTGTATATTCGCAAACTCTAGTATCAACCACATTACCTGACGGTTGCGCGTTTTCTTTCGTTTCAACTTTATGTTCTCATTGTTGGTGTTCTGTTTTCACCTAGTAGATTCATCAATTATTACTTGTGAGAATACCGAAAATTCGCACGTCGATTTTGCTGTTAGTTATTTCAAAGAACATTTCTTCTTCTTAAGAATCAGTTCTGTTTCTGTTGCAAGTTCATCGTCAGCTTTATGAAACTCGTTAAACAGGCGAGGTTTGACAGGTATTGATTTCCTTATTACTACTAACAGGATTTTCCTGAACATCGAATTATCTGGTCTTTTCAGTTTCACATTTAATTTGTTTACCTCACCAATTTTATTGGTACAAGTTTACCGCATGGTTCAGAATTTTCATTTTTCTACTGATTTATTTACGGATCAATGTGGTTATAGCTGCGATAAACTGGATAATTCTTAGCTTCTTCCGTTCCGAATGAGATGTTACAAACGGATGTGAGGCTTTCTGCCATCACACCTCATTCGTAATAGA
Source organism: Nephrotoma guestfalica (assembly GCA_963691935.1). NCBI lineage: Eukaryota > Metazoa > Arthropoda > Insecta > Diptera > Tipulidae > Nephrotoma > Nephrotoma guestfalica. Next base: position 305,983,682 of record OY829914.1, on the reverse strand, counting down.
TGTTGTTGTCATAATCCATACCCACCGCGGTCTTGATTTCCGCAGCTCAAGTAGGTGAGGGATTGGTCGTGGGTTATTGTGGGTGAAATTATGATCTATAGATTACCACGTATTAAAAAACAGAAAACACGAAAGGAATTGGGAATCACTAAAACGCTGAGGCAAAAGCCCCGCACAAAGCGAAATTCGAGTTCATTCTTTTTTGTTTTCATTACATTCACTCATAAAATTTATTTAGCGACACGACCTCATAAAATAAAACGGTATACAAACTTCTTATCTTGTATTTACTGGGCTGCGAACACCACCGTAGCCTCTCCGGCCAAGCGCCCGTCCATCGAGTCTCATGCGATGAGTTTAGTAAAAATACTCCTTTCGTTGCATTCGATTTGATGTATTTAAATTTAACTATAAAATAAAGAGTACTCGGGTAGTACGATATCAAGATCATCTACTTTACTATTATTAGTTTATCAGAATTCAGTCTAAGATAACTTCATTGAAAGATAATAAAGTAACGTTCACCTAGTTCCATAGATAAATTTTCTGTGAAATTTCCGACGTCTTAATAATAAATGCATTCAAGTACTTTGTTAATTTTATTTAGGTATATACAGGGTACGTAAATAGTTTAGTTTACAAGAGTCGTTTAGAACAAATAGCATAAACATTTTAATTCAATCACATAAATCATCTCATTCATTGTAATATACTTAAACATGTGTATTCTTAATACGATGTGCCCGCTCGCACCTCGCACCATTCATAAAATATAATATTTTCTTTGCAATAAATTTATATAAGGAAAGCGTAGCAAAGTAAATACATATTATGTACAATTCATGTTTATCTTATTTATTTTGATCAATTCTATTTTATTTTATAAAAAATCGCATACATAACTTCTTGGCCTATATTTAACCAATTTAAGTAGATGATACTAATTTTAAATGAAATATTGGATGGCATAAAAAGAACGAAACTGTTTAAAAGTACAAAGCAAAACGATGGAATTCAAAAATGAATATTGTCATGAATCAATGAATCCAACTTGGGAACAACTCTTGTCTTCCCGAAATAAGCGGACTTAATTCTAAATATGGAAGCTGCAGATACAAATGAATCTCTAGGGCGCACTCCTTTAGAAAAAAAATATACCCACCTAATTAATTTCATTTGAGATAATAACGGTAATAATTAATTAATAATATTTCATTACTTTATAAATAAATATATAATTAATATTCAATAGGAAATTTCAACGACAGATTTACATTCCCCATTTTAATGCAATACTGGCAATATATGCTTATTAGCACAGAAAGTATTATTAGAAATATAAACGGGTACCAACCTTAACATAAAATGCCACTATCCGCTATGAGATGTCAATATAAGCATCAAAAAAGAAATATTTGTAGAATTATTAATCTTAGTTACCAATTAAAACTAAAGTGCCTTCTTTGAAGTTACTTAACATTTTAAGATGCACAAAAAATGAATAAAATGGTAGAGTTCGACTTTTAAATAAAAAGTTTTGCATCTTTTTCTCACATTCTAATTAAATATTAAAAATATCATTACCAATTTAAATTGGGTACTTAATGAAATTTAATAAACAAAATTCACTATCTGTTACTAGATGTCACTGTCAGCACCAAAAAGATTTGTGTACTATTTATATTAGTTACCAATTATATGTTGGGTAAAGAGTGTTTCAATTGGTTTAAAGCCGCATAAAAAATTATAAAGTTAAAAATTGAGGCGAATAAACATTTTCAACTTTTAATCTAAAAGATTACACAATTTTTATATGGAAAACATTTGGCTTTGTAAATTTCGGTTTACAAACAAAAATATTTGTTTGTAAACAGAAATTTGTTCTGTACAAACTTCGAGACAAACCGCAATGATATAGATGTACAAACTGACCATAATCGGCTAATATATTTTTAAATAGTATTTATTTAACATATTTTCATATTTAAATTTGCAATATACGTTCACAATTACACATAAAATATGCAACCATGTTTTTGTCAAGATTTTGCACAAATGAAACAGATAAAAAGTTAAAAAATATTTATCAAGAGTAAATTTTTAACTTCTTAACAATTTATGCGGCACAAACACCCACTTACATACTTTGATTTGGATATTTTTTGTCGATTTTGGACACGGATATTTTTGAAAATCGTAGTGCCCAGGTTTTTGGACAAAAGAAATTCGACCGAATTTTCGTTTTTGAAAATACAGAACTAAAATTTTTATTCATTCTCGAACACTCAAAGTGAAAAGTTTAAAATAAAAAAATATTTTTTTTGTCAAATTCTCTGTGAATCTTAGTTTTGGAATTTAAATAAATTTTGAAGTTTTTTTTTTTGACTTGCTGCTGCTTACTTTATATCGCATTTCAATTTATATTTTTGGTAAATAATTCTGTAAGTTTTGTTGTAACGAATAAAAGAAGCACTAAGATTTTTTTTGTTTGATTGCAGATTGAAGAATAATGTGTGATCCTTGCGGTTTTCCATGCTATCCATGCGGGCCTTGCAGCCCGTGTGGACCTTGTGGTCCCTGTGGACCTTGCGGACCTTGTGGGCCGTGTGGACCCTGCGGTCCTTGTGGACCTTGCGGGCCTTGTGGACCTTGCGGGCCTTGTGGACCTTGCGGACCTTGTGGACCATGCTCACCATGTGGACCCTGTGATCCATGCTATCCATGCGGACCATGTGGCCCATGCGGGCCATGCCTCCCGTGTATTCCAGAGGTCTATCATTATTGCTATTTTCAAATATAAATTTTCCAAATTATAAACCAAAAAAAAAATCAGCCTTCACTACAACCCCAAATTCTATAATATCAATAAAATCGTAACAGATTCCATGCTGTGTAAGGCCTAGACCAAAACCTTACAATCCTAAATATCCATGGCTCAATTGGAGATGTCGTCCGATAATATGCTGCGATAGTACCAACACATGCCATTATTCTTGGAATTTGCGTCGTAAAACGCCAAACATCCCGGATATTTTATTCCAGGAGATAAGGGAATGTTGCTACCCGTGCTGCTAAAGGTTTGTGTGAAGGCTGATTTTTTTCTATTTCGCACAAAATATATTCTAGATAAATTTAACGTTCTGATAAATTTTGTTACATGTAGTGCGGACCGAAATGTTACACCTCCAATGATCTATGTACTATGCCACAATGTCCATCGAATTGTCCACCACCAAATTGCAGTCCAAAATTTTTATCGGTCCAACAACCACCGCGCCTAGTCTGCCAAAAAAAAGTTATATTGACTAGAAGAACAATTTGTGACAAGAAAATCTTGCCTGGAAGTCGCACGATTGTTGAACCAAAACTCATTTACACACCAAGAACTTTAATAGAGCCAAAAATTGTTTACTACAAACGGATTATACCGGACCCCAAAATAATATTCCAAAATAAATGTATTCCGGATCCAAAGGTTGTGTGCTGCCCAAGGACCATCTGTGAACCTAAAGAGATATGTCAGACGATGGTGTGCCAGCCAAAACCGCAAGTTGTACAAATTCCGCCACCGAGGGAGTTCTGCTGCTATCCGTCATCACCACCAGTATTGAAGTGCGAGCCTGGATGTCCATGTACGCCATGCGGACCTTGTGGTCCTGTTTGCGGACCATTTGGGCCATGTGGGCCTTGCGAACCATGCTGCGGACCTTGTGCTCCCTGTGGACCTTGCGGACCTTGCGGACCTTGTGGACCTTGTGGACCTTGTGGACCTTGCGGACCTTGCGGACCCTGCAGTCCTTGCGGACCCTGCGGACCTTGCGGACCTTGCGGACCCTGCGGACCCTGCGGACCTTGCGGACCTTGCGGACCTTGCGGACCATGTGTACCTAGCTTTCCATGTGGAAATGTTTGCCCTTCCGGAGGTTGTGGTCCTTGTCCACCTTGTGGACCTTGTTCACCTTGTGGACCTTGTGGCCCCTGCGGTCCTTGTGGACCTTGCGGACCGTGTGGACCGTGTGGACCGTGTGGACCGTGTGGACCGTGTGGACCGTGTGGACCGTGTGGACCATGTGGACCTTGTGGCCCATGTTGTTAATATGTGGAGTTGTGGGAAACTGTTTATTTTTGGAGAAATTTTTTCGGGACTGTTCTCTTCATTAGTACAAGTATAAGGTAAGCAAAAACGGCGTAATTTACAAGATAATGTGGCTGTGAATTACGCTTAAAACTTTCTTACCTTATATTTGAACTCCCCTCAAATAAAAGTAAATTTATTGCTTCCGTTGCTAATTTTGTTTTCTTTTTTTTATCATTGCAGTTAAGGCGATGCAAGAGTCGTGAGCTACGAGCCTCAATATTATATACAAAATGTGATTGTATAAAGCGAAATGGATTACAAACCGATTGTCCACGAACTGAATGCCAAGGTAGATGCGAATGTTTAACAAAACCACAACCATCGTGTTGTCCGTCATCGTTCAGTAAAAGGTTTGAACGAATTACAATGGGCAAGAAATCAAATCCTACCGGACCTTATCGATGTCGCGACGTATGTGGTACACCGTGTGGACCTTGTTGCCCACCAGGACCTGGAATTTGCTGTGGCCCTTGCGGCCCTTGCGATCCTTGTGGTCCTTGTGGTCCTTGTGGTCCTTGTGGTCCTTGTGGTCCTTGCGGTCCTTGCGGCCCTTGTGATCCATGTAATTAAAAATTGTGTGAGCCAAATTTGACTCTTAATTTCATATAAATACTATTTTTGTTGTAGGCTGTTCGCCATGTTTGGCTGGCGACCCTTGCTGTGGACCTTGCGGTCCTTGCTGTGGACCTTGCGGTCCTTGCTGCTAATTTAATTTAGGGAATAAAAAATTAATAAGTGTACAAAACGCATTTTTTTGGTTTAGAAAATTTATTTGGAAATAAATAGAAATAACTATGAAAGTTAACGGGTTAGCAACTAAACGATTGTCTGTAATCCCATCAAATCATTTGACGTAGTTGTATGCTTCTTTGGTTTTTGTGGCGGCGTTGGTTTTGTACGTTTTTCCCACATTTTGGCTACATTAGCAACATGTCCGGCGCGAAATGATCCTTCTTCTGTCTGAGATGAACTTTTATGTGCACAACAATTTTCATCTACGGCAGTTCCTCTTGCGTAAGAATTGTCTGAGATGAACCCGTGATTCTCATTTAGGACCAAGGATGGTCTTGCCTGCCGATATGCGGGCTGTTGAGAAAATTGATCTAAATAATCGTCTTTCCAGTGGTGTATATGTTTTTTACTAATGTAGGAGTTGGGTAACAGACGTTTCTGGTGGCGCTGCACATTTACCGATTCCAAAATTGGCTGCTGACGCTCTGGTAAATTAACAGTTTGAATAGATGCATCTTGACCTAAATGGCTGTAGCGCCCAGACGAAATTATTTCATCCTCGATTTGAACACTTCTGCTGCGATCCAATAGTGGCTTGTCCCGAACCTTTATTTGTACCCCAAGAGGTTGAACATCATTTGTTGTCATCACTTTTGAATTCACTTCAATTTTCTCGCCAAGTCGATATGAATGAGTATTTTCAGAAAGTTGTGGTAAATCCGCCTGTGTATGATGACTTGCTGAGCTGTATAACGGGTCCGTGAGATCAATAATAAATAGAATGCCTACAAATATTGACATACATCCCATAATTATAGCATTATCATATAACTCTCTTGGTATTTGATACATTGATCCGAGGACAAGACCACCCATGGCAAAAAATAGTATCACGCCAAAGCCAAGAAAAAATTTCTCAAATGCTGTCGGATGACTCCTTGAATCGATACATCTGTAAACAAACATATAAGAATAAGAAGAAACATTTAGCGATGTTATTAAGCGATATAAAAGCGTTTATTATTAGAGCGCTAATTTGTTAATCTAATCTAGATATATTTTTGGAGATTCTAAATAAATGCGAGAGGTGACGATTGCGCATCTATTTATAGCACAAGATCGTGAGTTTGGTTGCGTCAAAAACGCACAGTGCAATAAAATAGCGAATTTTCGGGATCATATTATAACGGATCTGCGCACAGTGAAATTTATTCGTTCAAGATCATTATAGGTAAATCATGTAAATTGCATTTAAAGGTAATTTTCTGTACGATTAGATACGCGAATAGTAATTCAATTGTCTTTAAGAGTTCAGTAGCGGCTAACCTGTCTTTTTAAGTTTACGCTATACACACTTTTATGTATATGTACCGTAGCATAATTTCGTAAAATCGATTTCGAAACAAACAACATTTATGGTAACCCCTCCCATGGGAATTTTATTAAATTTTAAAACAATTGACTAACATAAAAAACATACCTTGATATCACCATTAAGGCCGTAATTAGAGTGTAACCGCCATATGTTATATTGGCAAATGCATTTCCCGCTTCCGACCATGTCACATTATTTAATAGGCCCCATTCACGTGACAGTTTCCGATTTAAAAAGTAAAGTCGACTTGCCTCGAGATCCGTAAAGATTTTCATCAAGATACACGCAATGCATGATAACTATAACAACACAACAACAAAAATTGTAACAATTTAATCACTACGTCACTTGAATAAATAGTTTAATTATGCGGGGCTCACTTACTAATTCCAAAATTTTTATTGCAATTCGAACTTTTGGTTTCATTATTTGGATATCTAAACACGACTACAATACAAATTAAGTTTTATTCACAAAGCACGCTACACCTTGATCACTTCATCGTTTAGAACTTTGTCGGTTCAATTAAAACTTCAATCAAACGTATCGATCAAAATTTGATTCAAGACTGACGAATTTTTTATATTGTTGGTATACAAATTAAAAATAAGAAATATACGAGTATAATGAAGTAAATTATATTAGAGATTTATTTTGTTGTATTTTTAATGAACAGCAAAACAATTGCTAGGTATGTGAATTACATGTATGTACTACGTACGTATATTAAACAATTACGGTTTTAGAATAGATGAACATAGAGTGGGACTCTATATTGGTGTAGTGCAACCGACTACTGAAATGTAAATAAGAACTCAACTCGCTTTGATTTAAATTACATGGCGGGGGCTTATCAGATTAAAACAGAAACGGATAATCACGAGATACTTTGTAATTTACTGGTGGAGTCACGAAATACCAATAATCTTCTGTATGTAATACCAACACGTGCTACAAATTAATTCTAGAAGTTTGTGTTTTATTTACCACATTTTATAGTTTAAATTTAGTTTAATAAGGGATTGCCGTCTTTGCACCAGTTCGTTAGCGGTCTATCGATAATTTTTTGTAGTTGTTGAGATTTTTTAATTATTTTAAGACATGTGATTTCTGTAACGAATAAAAATACGTGGTGCGAAAGTCCATTACGACGGGGTCATATCGATCGTATCAAGTAAATCCGACTTATTATATTTTGATGTTTTATCCCGAGCAATCCTATCCAGATTTTCCTACTTCCCGCTGATATTTAATTATGATGTTTGCACCTATATATAGCCTCAGAGGTTATATGTTATGTATAGTATTACTGTCTTGACTCCGATCTGTATGTATGTATGTGCAACTTTGAGATTATAAAAACCAAATAATGAACACAATTAATTACTAAATTAATTGTGTTCATTTTATAATCTCAAAGCTCTGGTTTTTTTGGAAAATTTTATCCAAATTTCAGTTTAATTTCCATGCACGCTGCCAAATGTTAACCAACCATCCAATCCTGGCGTCAAAAGGTTATCAATCTTTTCTACTTAAAATTTTATACAGTGCCCTAGTCCCCTTCTAAGAGTACACTAATTGATAATTGATTTTGATAAAATGTTGCCGGCTGTACTAAATCGAATGATAAATATTTTCGGCGAACACCATGTATTAAAATATTCAATCGCCTATACCACATACTTATTTCTGACTTTAGGAAGTATGAGAAAATTAATCCTAACTTGGTAAGCACATGGCCACAATCTATGTGGGTATCGGTGCCCGGCAACTTAAACAATTTATTAAGTCCAAAAAATTGCCCAAAAATGTCAAAGTGTTAATGTCTTAGCATTTCAGTATGTGCCCAAACTTCATGATCACAACATAATTACAGCTAAAGTACATCTGGTAACATATGGTTTCGACAGTGTTGATAAATTTCGGATTATGCGGTTACCTATTATTAACCGATGGGATAACATTTTGGATCAGCAAACATCGGCAATGCACTAAAACTTAACTTGAACCATGAACATTTTTAAACAGATACACAAAAATATAATATTTACTCGTATTATACAAAAAGTACATTTATTTATTTTATTATAAATTTATAAATTTTACTTTTCATTCATTTTCATTTTCAATTGGATTGTGCACGACAACAATAATAAAATCAAAATGACACATTTCACACGGTAGTAAAATACAATTCAGTTCATATGTTCGGTATACGATTAGACGATAAATATTAAAAATAAAAAACAAAACGAAAACATTCAAGAAAATAGTAATTATAGTAGTAGTAATTATATAAATAAATAACGCATGACGTACGAGTAGTTAAATGATCGAGTTGGTAGTATAAACCATTGACGTTCTTCTGTTGTTGTGCAGATGTCTCTAAATGTTATTGAACACATTTAGGCGCTCCCGATCACAGAGCTTAAAGTTTGCACTGTACACCAAATATGTAGCTTGCAATTATTAGTTACCTACATATATGTAAGTATCACAATAGCTTCTGTTAACGTCGTAAACAAATATAACGATCGCAATAAAAATTAAAATTTTTGTTTTAATATTTAAAGTGAATTTACACCGTTGAATGAATGCTTAACCTTCTCTCTGTACATAGCAAAATGAAACATTATCTGTGCAACTATTTCTAAATTAATGCAATCGACACACACGGTTTAATGATGCCTTTTGGATGCTGCTTCGCAGAAGTGGCAAGTTACGTTTGTTTTCACGTCAGCACTTCGTGGACATAAAGTGCATCTTTGTGTTTTATGACTTTTGGTTTGTTGGTTTTGAGCGGATGGTGCTATTCTCAATTCTACAAGATTGTATCCTATTTGACTCATTGCGATTTTTACGCTTCTTTTCAAGGCCCTGCAAGTGGCAAGTCGCTTCTTGATATTATTGCCCACTAGCTGAAATGTCAATTTCTTGAGAAATTCTTTTCGTTCTGAAGAAACCGTTGAGTCATAGAGATGCTGGTTTACTAATTTATGCAAATTATACGCGGCAAAACCCACCGCATCTAACATGTTGAAAACGAGTACCATTGGCCATTTTTTAATTTTTCGCTTGCAGGTATATTTTTTAACCGATTTATCAAAAGTATCTACATCGCCTTTAGTTGGGTTATAATCGATTATGATGTTCAGTTTACCAGTGGTTTTATCGATTGTGGTGTTGTTGTGTAACGTGGGCGTAGACAGTAATAATACGTTTTTTGCCGCTTTGGGAATATATCTTACTTATATTAAAGTGATGATCCAATATCTCTTTTTTTATTTCATCGATTTATCAGATTTATTTTATTTTATGGTTCAAATAATCGATGTTTTTCTCTCCATCATTTTTTCTGCTAGCTGGCAACTTGTGAAAAAGTTATCCATTGTGATATTTCTACTTTTGTTTAGATATACGGCAAGGCCAAACGATGCGCCAAGCTAACAGTAAAAGTTTGAAACATTCACTTCATTCGATTGACGTCCAATATGTATTTCTCCTTTTCAGAAGATAAGCGTTTTCTGAGTCACTGCCATTCCCAGAATATTTTTATGCTGCATTTCCTAGGTTCACTGGAAATATATTGTCGGAAACTACATCGACCTAGTGTTGCAACAAGCTGCTCGTCAATTGTGAGATTTAAAAAAAAATGATGATTAAAAATTGTCAGAACGAACGAAAGAAAAGAACACGAACCATAAAACCGCCTTTGCACAGGATTTTTTTCTTTTAGCAATTTAGAAATCCCACACAGAATGAAAAAAGGCGAAAAATGAATAGAATAGAGGAGTATAAAACTTATCAATACAGGAGTAACGTACAACTATTGAACGATGCATTATCCAAAAAATGATTTATTTTGTCACTATGCACTAATATTCACTAAAATAATCAACATAACATAAAAATTCGATAGACGTAAAGTCGGTATCAGTAAGTTTTAGTTTTTTGTAATGATTTTTATACAGAAATGTATGGGGTTATTTTTGACCCCAGTAGACAGAAATGCGTATAGTTTCATTCTAACGATAAAAAATGCAATAACATCAATCGATTATAACTCGTTTTAACTCCAGGTATATAATTTTGTTTAAAGCGGGCACACTCGTGGAGCATTGCGGCTAATATTCGGTTAAATCATTTACTGTAATCAAAGTAAATATTTACTCAAGTATACAGGTATGTTTTTTAAATTATTAATTTGTCACTGCTCCACAATGTAGTCCAAACAATCCAAACTATCCAATTATTCAAAGCAAAAATCGCAAAAATAGTAGATTGTATTTAAAATTTGGGTGCATCAATTGTAGAAATCATTTCAAGGTAAATTCTTAATACCTTCAATGATTTAAAGTCTAAAAGTTCCCAGCAAAAATCATGGCGAAATTGATCGACCAGGCAAAGCTTTGTTTGTTTTATTTCTAAAATATTTGAATGATACAAGGTCATTCTGTAAACCAGATCTCTTGAAGGATTTGTAAGAACGCTCCCTACGTTTAATTAAATTCAAAATATTTGTATTTAACCAAGGAGCAGTAAGGCATTTGTTTGTAATTGTTTTGCGAAGTTCTCAAATGGACTCCAAATATACAATACAGAATTTGAATTAAGTGCATCGAGTAAATTATTTGCATCAGGAAACCAATAAAGATTTGACTAGTCTAAAACTGGACGAAATCTGAATGTTTGAACCTAGGTATATGAAATTTTACCTCTGTCCAACCTAGTCCAAAAGATATTTTCTAATCTAGTTGATCCATGCAGTGCATTATTTACCTCTTTCTGGACCTCTTGGAAATCTATTACTAACCAACATATTAAAGTTAAAGGCAACACAACAAATAATTTTTTCAAACTGGGATAAGTATTGAGCAAAAATCATTTGTAAATCATCAATATCTTTAGGTCGAAGATTATAAATAATCAAAATAGGAATCTTAACATAACACCACATTGTACAAGTTCCTATGCTAAAACTCCCTCTTTATCAAATGCACCAGCAAATAATTTCTAGATTTTTAAGATATCACAGATATAAAGGCGTACAGAATGGGTTATTTTGTAATTCATAATGTGAAGTGACCTGATTGTAATTTTATTGTTAAGAAAAGTATCAGTTAACGCAAGAAAGTCAAATTTGTGCACGCCTAACATAATACAAGCTTCATCAAAATGATTTTCTAAGCTACAAATAGCTTTTATGTAGCAGTCATTGGAACATGTTTTAACAAGCTTATAAATATTTAAATCTGTAACAGGTGGATCGAGCCTAGAAATGTGAAGCTATAGCATTGGAACAAAAGGTTTAATTCAAAAATTATATTGTAGGTCTCTAGTACTACACATTTGTTCGTTATCGTGAATTTGTTGACTGTCAAGACGATTGTTTTGAGAAATTGCTGTAATATAGTCTCAAGAAGTAGAATCCACCGTAGTATAATTCCCGGTCGAAGAAAATGTGGAGAAAGATGCACTTGATTGAGGGTTTATGATCCCTTCAGAGAACAATTCGATAGTTCGATAGTTATTATCCTCACTGGACACAGAAGGAGAAATTCGATCAGCAGATACTCCCACAGATGAAGTACTGACTGAAATTGGGATTTTCGAAGTTTCGGGTACACTTACAACTGCCCACGAATGTGAAGTTCATCTATGCAAATCATTCGCCCCCAAACAAACAATCCAAGATGATGATGCTAATTTGGTTTCTATTGGAGGCCAACTCATCTCTCTTCGTAAACCCATCTTGCACCGTATCGTAGTTATTAATACTATTTACACCTAGTATTTTTTGAACGTGTGAATTTTAAAGAGATCCCTGCAATCATTGCAACCTAGCACAGTCGTAGTGGAATTTTTTTGTCATAAAACTCAGAGCACATAATTAGTTGCCGCACTCTATAACTACTACAAAAATGTACTTAGACGTATTATAATTCTGGGTAGGACGAAAAGTCTATATATGCACTTTATTTACGGTGGTCACTGACTTAAATTATCAACGTCTCACGATATACATTTCACGTCTCAATATAAAATTTGAATTTCCGAAATGGATTTGCAGTTATTTTGCAGCTATCAGAATGGTTCCTACTAATTACAATGTGCTTCTTGTTTCAGGTTTCAAACATCTTTTTTCCATATTTGTCACCTTTATAAAAGTTCTTATTTGTCGGGTCACTAGTCATGCATGGGTTCAATATCCGAGGTGTGTTCGAAAAATAACGGAAATTATGTAATTTCGCGCGTTATTTAGTCTGTTGTCAGCTGTCAAAACAGTTATATGTGTTTTGGTAGGATTGGTGATTGTTTATTTATATAAAAAATAGTCAGAGAATTTGTATTAAATTTTGCTATAAAAATGGAAGTGCGGCAAAGTTTTAGAAATGTCAAATATTGCTTTTGGTGAGTCTGATATGAGTAAAAGAACGGTTTACGAATGGTATAAGCGTTTCCAAGACGGATGAAGATGTTAACGATGACGAGCGCACTAGACGTCCCACCACAACAACAACCGATAAAGATGTGGAAAAAGTGAAAGAAAGAATTATGAACGATCGCCAAATCGAGAGAAACGCAATCCAAAAAAATGTCCGGATTTGTGACGAAACAATTCATGGATTTTGCAACACGATAATGCATCAGCTTGTTAGTAAATTGTAGGTCAAAAACGAAACTGTAATGGTGTTCTACCCTCTATATTCGCCAGGCAAGGCCTCGTGTGACATTTTTCTGATTCCAAAAATAAACAGAACCTTAAAGACCCGTCGTTTCACAAGCATAGATGAGAGGGCTAAAAGCCATCTTAAAGATCGAGTTTCAGAAGTGTTTCGGGGATTAGAAAAAGTGGTGGCATAAGTGTATAATGTAGTCGAATGAACAGAATTCTTTCCAAAAAACGATAATTCCCCCGTTTCTTTTTGAACACACCTGGTATTAGTATCGAGCTCCTTAGGCAAGGCAACATTGGTTAATATTTTAGAAGCTGATGTACAATTTGTAAAAATATTCTCATTTAAGTAGACAAAAACTTAAACAGTAGAAATAAACGGTTTAATGGAAAACAGCAGTTGCCATTAACAAAGCCGCCCATATTGGTTAATATCAGTTATCATTCAAATAAAAATTTTGCTAGCTTTCGAATGGTTCTAAATAGAGAAAATGACGTAAACGACATAAACACCGCATCAAGCAAACATTGCTATATAGTCAGTACAAATTTGGGTGGCCGCATGGGAACGCAAGGAAGAAAACGCAAAATCGGAATAAAATCAATGAAATATCTACCTCCCGGCATTCCAGTGCTGGCTAGGATTAAATGGGGTAATCATTCATTAATCAAATTATAAAAATTGATTATGTATCCCTATATAGAAATGGTGTAGCGCCAGTAAAATAAATAAATAAACCACCAACCGATTGCATTGTAATCTGTTTTAACGAACGTAATCTATCGTTATTGCAATCTTAAAGTCTACATTGAGGAGCATTTCATTCAGTCAAATTTTTAATGTAGGTTTCGATATAGCACTTCTTCCAGTGAACTCATGACCGTCAGTATGCATTTTCGAGCGAAATGTAAACATTTCGGTAATCTAACGTTCTGTCTTTGGATAATCAAGGTATTGATTAAATGTAGGTGTGCAACATATCTTCTTTGGCAGACAAACAACGCGAGTATATGAACCAAAGAGATAGCAATGCCTGTCCGGATAATTCACATTAATGCTATTAACTCGGTCCTCTCCGATATGCCATCAATTACAGAATTGGATATAGATCTAACAGAGTTGAATTTAACCCGAATAAATATCAAGCCGAGTCTTTTTTCCCAGAAAGTAAATAAATTCTCCAAAATCAAGCAATCAATATCTACTTAATGGACATCTGTTATGTAGTTTAACTCATTGGTCTGATATACGAAAGGGTCAACGAAGTAAATATTTTCAATTAAATTACATAAATTTATTGTAGTATTTTCTTAGGTCGGATAAACGATCGAGTAGATTTTGTGAGGGCACACAAGGATTCAACCTAACTTTTTCGTTCTGCAATCTTCTAAGTGTTTTGAGGACTTCTATCCTCTTTTGTTTTTTTGGTTTTAGTTTTGGATAATATCCCAATAGATGGCGAACCATCTCGGAACAGGATTTCTTTGTTCGGATTAGATATCTATTTTGATTTTATTTATTTATTATTCTGGTTTCTATATTTCCTTTTTTGGTATAAATTTAAGTTAACTTTAATTATTAATTATTTAATTTAAGAATTATCAATTAATTTATAATTAAATTAATTTTTATTAATCCTTGTCTAACCGGCTTAATCACTTTATAAAACTAATAATTAACATTTTTTAATACACGCGTACTCTTATTATCATTATAGTCAATGTCCTATAGTAATGACAAAATATTTATGATTTTGGTGGATTTGTACTCGTGTTGATAGGCGACTTTATACTTAATTACAATTAATAATTTAGATAGACATTCATCAGGTACAACTTTAATGGAACATCTGGCAGCAGTTTCTCCCTAGAGGGTGTAAAGATGGTGTACAGGGGGATCTATGTCACTCGGAACACAAGTTTAGACTTGGCTATACATCCTGATTGATCAAAATAAATTTATTGTAATATTTTCATGGCCAGAACGTATAGTAGTTTTCTTAATCATAGTGCATTATTAAGGGTATTAAATAGTCTAACTTTAAAAATTGCATTTGTTCGAGTACGTCAAACAGCTCTCTGATTGAAATCAGATCGTGTTTTTTATTAACTTTTAGACCTCTTGAAATTTTATAGGAAGGGTTTCTCTGTGACGCAACATCTTGAGCACCACAATCAAGAGCAAATAGATTTGATAAAAACTAGTGGTTGCCATATATTTCTTTTTTGCAAAACTATAACCACCCATGTGTAGGTCTTTATACTGCGGAATTTACAAATGGATTTCCATTACCCCACACAAAATGTGCCAAGTTCAATATCTAAATATTTCTCGTAATAACACATTCATTAATGAAATGTATCATGTAGTACGTCCAATAATAATAATCATTGGCAAATTGCAAAATTTCACTTGCAATTACCTTACGTAATTTAAATTAAATAAACAAAAACCTAAATATAGATTGTTTACTCGTCTTAGTTTCAGATACCTACCAATCGTGGCATACCGAAGAATGCGGAAGTTTCTCGCTTTCTATAGTTCTAAACAAAATCAATTTATTTAATTTAGTTTTGAATAAAAAATGTTCATTAATAATATACAAATCATATTTACGAGTACGCTAGATTAAAACATATAATTAATGATGACAAATAATTTAGAATTTGTTTAGGTTTAGAATTTCGAATTTTTACAGCACGACACGAGATTATTAACATTTCTTCTGGTTTAAATGACTCCAAGAAGAAATTATTATATAATTAAAAAACACTTGGCTGGTTCGGTAGTTTTGACTAACATAATTGCTTGCCGTACATAAAATTGCATTGAAATTATTTATTATTTGGCTGTTGCATCTAAAAATATCGGCATACATTCGTTACCGTCGAATTCCAGCTGCCATTATCACAGTAGTGTATACTGTGGCGATATAAATGCGCGGGAATATCATAATTGGGATCGCATTGAATCCGGCATACAGATCCATTCGCAACACTTAATCCGTTCTCGTTGTTTTCGATTGGATCGTTTTGCATTTCGCAGGAGAATTTACCATGCTGTGGTGGCAATGGAAAATCACAATACGTTGTGCTAACTGTATTTAACGATTTTGTTTCCAAGTCTTTTAAATGGAGTGTTTCCGCAATTGGTACAGCGATCTCAGGTTGATGATTCATGTAGTCATTACTGTGTGTGTCAAACGAGTCACGCTTATAAATTGAGTAGTCGGTTTCATCAGAAGAATCTATATTTATACATAAAAGAAATTGGTTAGTATAACTGAGATTTAATCATTTTGAGTAGCTACTAACGGTCTACAATGCATTCTGGTTCTTCTCCAATCCATTGTGTGTCATCACCACACTCAACTGGTTCGTTGTGACTCAGAACCCCATCAGTTTTACATGTGAAGTGACATTGCGATCCCCAAACACCCCCAATATCACATTTAACGCGAAGCTCACGATTTTTTGGGAAGTACCGACCACATTGTCTCACAATCACTTTATACTTAAGAATACAATTTTGTTCGTATTGGTTTGATTTTTTGTTCAAAATTCTCGCAATGAAAGAGTGATCACCTTGAGGTAGGACATAGTTTACTTTCTGTCCGAATAACGTCTCAAGTTGATACAAATTTTTAGATATTTGTTGATTTCGGCACGTTGATAAGTTTGGTAGTTCAATCACAGCACCGTCTAAATATTTTTGTGCCACCACTGTCCGAGCTGGTGGACATTTAACACAAAGCTTTCCATTATTATTATCATTAACTAGTCGTTGCTGCTGCGCTTGTACCCCACCATTTTTGTTATGATTACGACGCCGTAAATTACGCCGTTGGTTTTTATTGGATACTTCTCGATTAATTGCGTTTACCTCATCCCCAATTGAATTCTTCTTAACCAAATATAATTGCGATTTCTCATGTTCCGGGCTCACGTGTATACGTGATTTGTTATGATTTCCGTTTTTCTTCAACGGGATGGTTGCTGTTTGAACATATTTCATAACGTACTCTGAATTATCAGTCGGGTTACTTTTTACGTAGTGCAAACGATATTCGTCGTTGTTACTGTAGGCACTCTGTAATGTTTGGTGAGGTTGATCACTACGTTTTCTAGTCGAATCTCGTTGATGATGGCGACGATCATGATAATCTGTTCCCTGCTTCGATCTACAAAACAAACAAAAAGTATTCATTTAAATTAGCAAAACTTTATTAAAATTGATTGATTTTTTATTTAGATTTTTTTTTATTTTCATAAACGGATCGCATGATCATCAATTTTCGTTTTATTTTTTATAAATTACGTTGTTGATTTTTGAATGGATTTACGGTTGAACGGTGGATTATTAAAAATACGGTAATAATTTATTAAAATGAAACCACAACTATAAATAGAAACGGTGATATTTGTTTTTAATTTGTTTACAAACTTAGTCGAAATTGGCTTGCTTTAACTTCGACAGTTAGTTACTTCATCGTATCTATAGCGTACCTGTAACTGATGCCCAAATTTCTTAAAAACGGCAACTTATAATCCAGCAGTAGATAGATTTCCTTTTTATTAACTTATGTACACGGCCTTTTGGTCCGACTATTTACCTTAAGGGATTGGTCGATTTTCGAAACAACAATAACATCGCCAACAGTCAACTAATTCTGAAAACTAAAGGTCTTATCCCTTTACTGTCCGAGTTTCGTAAGTATTGTGAAGTGCAAGTGAAGTATTCTTGCAAACTAAAGCAATTTTAATTGATGTTTCCGCAATCACAGATTTAAATGACAGCTCCAACGACAATGAATATTTATCAGATGTATATCGACCGACGGTGTTGATTTTATTTTTACTATCTTGGGGGCCCACGATAATTTCCTTGTGGGTGGGAGAGGAATATTAATCTTTCTGATCTTACTTGGGTATGATCAGAGAATAACACTCAATAATTTTCTGTACGGCAAAGCTGCATCTGAGGCCAGTCTTGGTTTAATTTGACCCAATGGTTTACAAATACGATTCTTTTACAAAAACCACCCTCATCAGGAATTTTCAGATCGTTTGCGATAAGGTTTCTTTTTATAGTCTTAATCCATAAACAGTGTAATAAATTAGAAATCTGTAATCATAATTATAAAGACCAATTTCCTAACTATCGTGTATTCTTAAACTGCTCGGAAACATAGTATACGATTCATTGTACTTTTACTGTAAACCATTGTTTTCTGAATTCCAGAAAATTCAGAATTCCACACTGTGCCGCCGCTTCAGTAAGGTTGGTTATATAACATTCGTTTCGATAACTGGTGGTAGCGACAATAATAGAAATTCAGAGAACTGATGATATAATCGTCGAGCCGGCAATATAATTACGCCTCAGACAGTTGAGAGGTGTACGAATTGCTAAGAAGGATCTAACATCTAAATTTACATGAATCTAATAAATTGAACCGCAAATTACCATTTTACCTGTCACTACACGCATCGATACGACTGGAAATACAGAACAACTATTCAATGTAGTAGATAGTCATGAGAATAAAAAATTCTTGTTTGAAACATCCGGTCTATTTAGTGACTAGAGTTAAAGCAATTTCCTTGAAACCGAAATATTTAAAGGGTTGGCGACCAACATGTTGAGTCAAGGTATAGCAAATGTCCTATCCCAAACGTTATTGCCAAATAGAATTATAGATGCCCATTACATATTCCATTCCATCCAAGCCTTCCTGCATGTTCTTAACTAATCCAAAATTATAACTGGTGGTGTTCATCAGGGATGACCGATAAGAAAGAATGCCGCATCACAATTTTACATGGAAGACGTTATGACAGCGGTTGAATGAAACAATCCGCTCGTCGCTGTTGTTGTTGGGTGGACATTGATCAGAAAATTAAATCAACAGTCTATTCATCCCTTGGTCTCCCCAAGTTGTCGTTTTCTACCTGACCTACAATGAAGTTGTGGCAGGGGACACCTGGATATCGTCGGTTTTCGAGGCATTGCGGGTTTTTATATCGACTTCTTCGAAAGCAACTTTAGCTCTCTAAACAAAACTGCATTCGGAAATCATCAAGAGTACGGAAAATTGGTAACGTATCACACAACGATGGCATTGGAATTATCAGAAATAATTTTGTTTTCATTATTTAGTTTAAATTAAATATCTGATTCGATTGCCCTCTGGTCTAATGATCAAATAAACGAAATAAGTTAATCTCTTTCATATCGTATGTATAAGCATTTAAATTGATTCAGTCTTGATCGGTTGCACTTTTCTCGTCTTTGGTATACAGTACTTGAATCTGTTCAAGAGTTTTACTCTTTTTGCTCTAGCAAAAATTGTTTTTTATGGATTAAATAATTTATACTAGTTGTCGGCGGTGTTTAGATGAGGCTGAAGATATGACACTTTCTCATATAGCATTTAAAATCTTTCTCATAACATGTCACTTCTTTCACAGAACCATAACTTACTCGTAACTCGTTATCGCTTGTCATCTAAATTATCACCTTACGTATATATTTAAGCGATATGTATTTAAATAAATTAACGGATTATTTTCAATTCATAAATTAACTTGCTTATTTTTTTAAACCAATTTGCCTAATAAATTGTTAATATAAATTACTTTTGGCTTTACTTTCATCCATGCAACGCGTATACATTTTTTTATAAATAATTTGCAATTTAATCTATTTGGTGTAAAATAAAATTTGTGCGTTTCCTCTAAACCTACGCTAATCAATAAATTTAATTCCAATTTTAATGTTTGTTAATTAAATTTGAAAGCTGGTACAATTTGAGATTTAGATATTATGGAATGCTTATCTTTTAAATTTGCGTTTTTAACATTCATTATACAAAGGTATAAATATGTTCGTATTCTTTTGATACGAAAATTCGATTTGTTTAACCGTTTATGTCGACAGTGCAATTAATTCATTCCTAGATGTAAACATAATTAAAATATTTTGCTTTTCTATTGAAAATAACGTTAGACATTTGTTTGAGTTCAATAAATTTTTGGGCAATGCCGTGCAAAATTTAATTAGCATTCAGCGAACGTTTAAAATTTATTACAACCTGAATATTGTACTCGTAAATCTTCGAAAACGTAATAAATTTATTTACGAGTATTTGCAAATCTTTTAATCCGAACAATCATTGCATTACTTCTTAGTATGCCTAACCTCAAAATTAGAAAAAATGAAATAGTTTGTAAATGAGATAATTCAACTAAAATATTTCTCTTGTGCTGTCTACAAAAATTAGAAAATTTTATGCATATTTGAAACAGAAGTATGTATTGTAGAAGTGGAAACACTAAATAAATTAGACTTTAAATTCAGGTTAATTGTTATTCGGATACGTGCTCGTATATAAATTTGGCATCAGTTTTGTCTACGATTTTTAAATTTAATAAAATTTTCGGATCGAAGTCAAAATCAAATTCGAATTTTTTGTATTGTAGAATACTTATAAAGCTGCGTAGAGAAGT
The DNA here is from genome assembly GCA_963691935.1 of Nephrotoma guestfalica. Taxonomy (NCBI): domain Eukaryota; kingdom Metazoa; phylum Arthropoda; class Insecta; order Diptera; family Tipulidae; genus Nephrotoma; species Nephrotoma guestfalica. Next base: position 305,963,252 of record OY829914.1, on the reverse strand, counting down.
GGACATGCCGGAAAGTGATCCTCAAGAAAGGTTTAGAATACCGCTATAATATCTATCATAGTTCAACCAATCTTATTTGACCCCACTATATAGATTGAGGTTCGAAATGATCTAACATTTGGCTCTTGGAATATTTTCTTGCAGAAAATAATAAACAAATCATTAGGTTAAACTTAATTACAAAAAAATTAAGTAAGAACTCTTTCATGATCATAGCACCACGGTTAATTTAAATCGGTACACCAAATTATGACGTACAATTAATATCTCACTGAAAATCCGTCCTTCATTCTCCTATAAATGCAACAAGAAATATACCTTTTGTGAAGAGGAAAAAGTTTACAATTAAGCCAAGTCGCTCCTGTATAAGATTATTGAGCTTTGCATTTACATTTATTTTTATTTAAAAAAACTAAACATCTTTTTCTCTAGCGAACAATAAAAATTTAATAAATTGACCATACTCTAGTTCTTGAAGTTCACCTAGCATGCAATAGTTTTACCGAATACTTATACAACTTTTCCCCATTATATCCGGGCGAGTAATGTAAAAATGATTTACGTCACATTGTTAGTCTGAATTGTAAATTCCGATTCACAGGACCATGTACTTCGTTTTCGGGATATTCAGTGCTAGTTTGTGAAACATTTTTTCATGTATTCTCGAGATCTTCGTTTAATTTCTGAACGCTTCTGAAAGAGTTGATGGCGAAATAGTAAATAAAGTTTCATTATGTATTTTGCAGTTTTGTTAACATCGACAATATGTCATTGAGTATAAAATAAAGAGCAACGGTCCAAGTGCTGAACCTTGAGGTACTCCGATATTGTTTTGGTTCATTGAAGATAATCGGTAAACCCCTCCAGTTCTTTTCCGCTGAATGCCGTTCATCAATTCCAGAAACGATATAACACGTAAGTATAATAATTTAATTTAATTTTTATTAATTAAAATTAAAATAGTATTTATGTTGCCTCGAACAGAATACATGGAACTCGTTTTGTCGTTTTGTTGGTTTTCTAATCACAAAAAAATGTGAAGTTAGCTACGGAATTGATCCATAATTAATACGCTTTAAATTGTTTATTTTTTATTTTATAGATACCTAAGTTGGATAATAGATGTCACTGTACATAAAGTAAAAAATAAATCGTATTGCATTTCAACCAATTACATTTTCAATTGTTAGGTACTTACAGTGTTTTATGCGTTACTTTCTTTTACGTAGTAAAAGATTGCAGATGTACCATTCAACGAAATCAACGAATTCATTTCATAAATTGGGAGATCCTTGTAATTTTAAACAGAAATCGGTCCGCCGAAAGTAGCAGCTACCATAGGAGCTTTTTCGTTATTTACAAATATTTTGAAAAGTATTTCATTTACGAGAAAAACGATTAGAAACTAAAATATTCTAAATTAAGTTTCAAACAAAATTAGTTCAAATCATTCTTTAATTTTACCGGAAATGACGAGTTTTGATAAATTAACTTTATTGCGTCATAATTGGGTATTTCTACAGTCCAGACGGATTGACCATACGAAAAAAACTTTATACTTAAGATTTTTCCATTAATTGGGAATCTGTGTACCGAAAGAATTTTTTAGATTTTTTGCAATAGTTTAAAGATCTTGATGCTTTTCTGAAATTTCATCAGGGATATTTTTTTACAGATTATACAGAACAGTTTTACCAAAACTCCGGAAAGCTAAATTTTTCGCTTTAGTAAAGGGTGGTGTACAAGTGTTTGAAATCTATTAACATTCGAGGTAAAAGAAAGTCGGGAGTTGGCTACAACATATTCAATTCACTCCTCCATTTTTTGATAAGTTTTACAAAAGTGCAGAATCTCAATATCATTAAGGTTAGGAGTGTTGAATGCGTCTAGCTTGTAGATGAATTTCGTGCGTTGAGCATTTGGAGCATTATCAATTAATCGCCGCCGAACATAATCTTAAAATATTGATACATCAATTTCTGTCTATACAGTTCGCATTCGTCATCACTTATGCATTCATATTATTTATTAAGAATAAAATTTAATAAAACAAAATTCCAAAACTTTCAAGCCTACATTGGTTCCAGATTTACTAAGTGGTTGGGATGAGAGTACCATAAGTACTCTTCCTCTTAAAAAGGTGCAATAATAGGTAAATAATTAAACTCTTATTTTATAAATAGTTTATCTTATAAATAAACAATTAAGATGATAACAAGTTCAAATGGCAAACGTATTAAACTGTCAGCTCCTCTCAAGCCGATATTCGCAAATCTCACATAAATCACACGGTTATAATTTTAATAGTATGTTAATTATTTCTCAATTTTAATCTTACCTTAAACTTGTTTGTTTATTGTTCAGCCGATGATGATCATCGTCTCTAGTTGTTGGTAACATATGCGTATCGACTAGTAGTAATTTATCTAAAAATAGAAATAATAAATTTAATTTTTATAGTTTTTTTATCGGGAAAACATATTTCATCGTTTCTTGTTCTATATGTCAAGCCAATGATAATGTAGCTGCAGATTCGTATAATCTACACAAATTATGACATAAAGATGCAACTGTAATATGCAATGTGTGATTATACAACTAACTGCATATTGTATTACGCATCTGCTGGAGTTGTATTGATATGACAAATTGCTTAGTGCGATAAAAATGAACAAATTGGGTTAGTTGAGTTTCTTCTAACAATTCTCACACTAAATTTAGCGGGATGTAAACATGAGTTTGTGTATTCGCATACATATTTCGATAGAGATAATTATAAGTTGCCAGTTGACCAACTATACGATTATTTAAATTTAAACTCATCATGAGATCACTTTTACAATTCTCAGTAAATTTGTGATTTATTGAAGTTAACTTGTTTGTGTTTAAACCAATCGGTGAAATATGCATTCGTAACCCCAAACCTTATGTAAGAGACTATAAAAAAATGAAACTGGGTTGATCACGATAAATTCCTACTTGATTAATGGATTTAGCATATATTCCAACCTTTAAGACATTTTTTCTCAGAAAATGTTGTTTGTTATTTTCTTAACATCGGAAGTTGCTCTTGTTAAATGTGTATTGTTAAAACTTGAGAATGTTGCAACTACCGAATTAACCCAATTTGTGTTTATTGAATTTGTTTAACGTTGGGCGGCTCCATATTTAACCTTATGAGATGACATTTCTTTAAGTGTTACCGCGGCTCTTGGGATTTGTGTACAACAAAACATTATTTCTAATTTATCACCGTATTGTTTGTAACTACATATATCATACACTGAAAAGTAACCTGCCCGTTCATTTATGCTGACAAGCGTTACAGTTTAAATTTGCGCCAAATACATGTTTGTGTTTGATCTTAGTGCCGACTATAAAATTTCTAATGGCGCATATGCATGATGGGAAAGTTTCATCTAACGAAATAAGGAGTTTTAGGTATATTTCCGATTTATAGAGGTCAAGCTGGCACATTATCAAATTCGTTTTAATCTATTATTGTTTAGAGTTTTACACGCCGCGATGCAATCATTTTTCTAATTTTAAATTTATCTATTTCAGCCTTGCGGAAAATTTTGACGCATACAAATTAGTATAAGCGATCATGACACGCACTGTCATACATATTTTTGGCAACATGTCGCACAAAGTAGTTGCGTAAATGAAAGAAATTGTTTTGATGAAAACGGAAGCGCTTTAAGTTTATAAATTTGTATATCCGATGGATTAATTTCTATGATTTATAGTAAATCAATCATAGAAATTGATGCAAAACAAATAAATCGACATACGACATTAATTTTATTTTAAATTTTTGTCTGGCTCCCACATGTCCATGGTTTCCATTGCGTTGTTGTTTTTCGATTTGGTATGGTCATTAAAATTAAATTAATTTAAGAATAAATGAAATGGAACGTAGAATTTGGCGTAGAATTAATTTGATACCAAAACCATTGATGAAGTAATTTTGGTGTGTTTGAAATTTTATTTAGTGATAAAATTTGGTAAATGTATTTTGAAATAATACTTAAAATTTTAAATAGTTTTAAAATTTGATTAGGGAAAGTGACTGATGGCTTAAATAGTTCTACCGTCTACGTCGGTATCAAGTTCAAACGAATAGTACTCACGGTAGGGCCTAACTAACGGGTCACTTCTGATAAAATCAATAGCGAACTTTTTAATTTGATTGGGACGCGAATTTTTTAATTTGTTTGAACACGGCGTCGTTATAATTTGAAAAAAAAAAATTAAAATCGTTGATTAAGGTACCAAAGTTCTTAAATACTTAATTATTATTAAATTATTAAATACTTTAATGAGGGTGAGTCACTGGAGGCGAATGCCATGTTAGAACTTGTTAAACGATGGACAGGTGAATTTAAAGATATTCAAATCTTTATGTTTACTCTATCTGCTGTGCACATGAAAAGAATTGAAAGCATACAAAAGAAGTTTCTGATTTTTTTGTTAAAGGAAAGTGAACGGGATTGTGACCAAAATTTACCATTCCATGAAAATGATCTCGGCTACTTTCGTACTCAAGAAGATGTGCGGATTACTAAATAAGCACCATTGAAAATAGACGTCTTCTCGTTTTGCTTGGTGACGTTGATTCAGCTTACATCTTGGAAAACATATAAATTCATGTGCCATGCAAAACATTTCGAAACCAACTATGGAGAAAACAATTTGACTTTAATTTATCAAAGGATAACTTCAAAAAATCCTGAAGAATTATTTGTAAAATTTTTGGTGTTAATTAAAATTTGGTTTTTTTTTATATAATTTTTGTTTGGTTTAGGCTTTTTATTAAATTTTTAATTTATTTTTTGTTTTAATTTAATTTTTGTTTTAAACTGAATGTTCGGTTTTAATCTGAAATCATACGCATGTACTCACAAAATAGATTTCTTTAGAAATAAATACATAAATGTTCTTCAGTTAGGGATCAGATAACTCTATATATTTGAAAGCTCCTTTTTCAAGGAACAGACACTACACTGCCTGAAAACTGAAACAACAAAGCGTGAAATTACTCTGCTACAAACGTGGTACGGCCGATTTCGTATTTACTAACGAAGTATAATATTCAACCCAAAATGTTTATAATATTTTCAAACCCGGGCACAACAAATGCGTTGTTTTCGTTGACCAAAAACCAACTTCTCTTAATAATCTCATTTCGATGTAATAACAATAAAGTTTAAAAGATTAATACAAACAGTAGGAGAACCCTTCATATTGTTTCATTATAGGAACATTTTGAAGAAAAAGTGTTCAATTTGAAATGATTTTGAAAAAGAAACATCCCTATTCCAAACGGTAGCAGCATACCTTTTACCATTACTAGTTAATCTGAAACATTTTGTAACAAGAAACACATATAAGTGGTGCGATAGTTAAAGTTGTGGTACTTAGATTAGTACGGGTGCTTTAATAGATTTAGTAATTAATATTTCAATCAATTTTCTAATTTCTTGTTTTCTATTAAGAATTGCAACGACTACAACGGCCCAGGTGTGAAATTTGTAAAAAAGCAGATAACTCGCCGATGTTTTAGGCCGTTTAAATAACGGACGATAAAACATTTTGGTCTAAAAACATTTAAAGCCCTCCACCAAGACAGTGGTTTCTAAAATGGTTTTGACATTTGCTTTATGTTGGAAGACATTTTGATTATTTTTTAATGTCTGGGATGCAGTGTTGAGGTTGGTTAATTGTTTTAGCGTACCAGCAATTGTAAGTTGGTGGTTTGCATTTTTCGAGTGGATCGCAGAATGATCACATATCCAGGTTGACCAAATAAATAATAGGCGATATTTGGAACGATTGTTGCACAAAACTTCTCTCCCTACAGCCTAGAAGTAGCAACTGATGGTGGTGAAATATTAAACTTAAGCTTTTTCAGTTGTTTTGGAGGTTCCAAATTAATTTTACAGCAAGAATAGTTCACATCAGTTACCAAAATTAAGGCGAAAATGATAATTGTTGAAAAAAACTGTTTTTATAAAAAAATTCGGCCTCTTTCGTCTGCCCAGACGGGTTAACTAATCAGGATACAACTTCATACTTAAGCTTTTTCCATAAATTTGGAGGTCCCAGTGGCATTTGGCTTACAAAATTAACCCGGAAGTGGGCGATTTCATAGAACCTTTTTGTTTTTTTCTAAATATTTTAAAAGTAAAGCATTTACGGAAAAACGATTAAGAACAAAAAAATTCAAATTATATTTGAAATAAAATTGGTTTAGATTATTATTGTAAAATTTTAGAGGAAATGGCGAGCTTTAATAAAATTTGGTTTTGACCAAATTCGACAACTTTATAGAGCCCAGATGATTTACTCATCGGATGAAACTTCATTCTTAAGATTTTTTCATAAATGCGGATCCCAGTCAAGAATGAAACTTTAAGTTAGTTTGTTTTCCATAAAGTTTTTACCAAAATTCTGCCTAGCTCCCGATTAGTGATTTTTCGAGATCTATGTACAATCGCGTTAAAAGAAAGTCGGGTGTTGACCACAACATATTTATCCCTCCCCCTCTGTTTTTGCTGTACTATCTAAAACTATATGGCTATCTACATTAGTAAATATTAAAATCTCGTCTAACGAAAATAACGAAAAATGCGATGGGAGGGTCGGCGATTCAATGCTTCTAATATAAATTTACGACACTGAACTTATATGGCGATGTGAGTGTCAGCGATGTGGTCGAGCGATATGAGTTACGACCGTGTGGTTGTGTCGGTGATGTGGGTTTCGACGACGTGAGTGTCGGCAAAATAGTTTATCGGAGGCGATCTGGTTGTGTGTGAAAATTTTGATTTTCGACCAAAAATCCTGTCGGCGTTGTCGATGTCCATGATGTGGATGTCGGCGATGTGGGTGTGGGCTTTGCGTACGCTTCTAGCGGTACAACTATTTCTTATAGTTATATTGTTTTAATTAAAATCTATGGCATTCCTAATAAACTTATATTGTTCACGGCTACATTACCAGCACCGGTAAAGCAAACTTACACTTTGCTAATTCTCGAATTCCTATATCCATTTCATATGTTGCTTTCGTCAATGTTTATTTCGGCACCTGTCGGCCTTGTAGATAGCGGCCATCTTTTATTGCCAACTATTATTGTCTAAAAACAAACAATTTCTGAACATGAATACAAGCGTAACATGATTTTCATTTAAAATTGACCAATATGGCATTCAAGTCCATAATGCAGAGCATTTTTCATCTTTTCAAAACTGTTTGATTATTTGTTCGTAATGGGTCAAACTGAAATGAATTTTACTTGTCATTGGGCTTAAATTTAAACTGCATCGAGACCTGTCTAAGCAATTTTATTAAATTCTTAAATTCTACATAGCAGATCGACACTTTAGAAAGAATATCAGCTGGTATACCACAAGGTAGCATATGAGAGACTTACCTGATATTCAAGGTACTGCAGTAGTAACATTTGCAGACGATATAGTTATCCTTGCGGTTGTAAAAGATTTTTCGAAAGCATCAAGCAAACTTCAAAATTCGGTTAACACTACCAAGCACTACAAGCCAAATCAGTACGCGCCAACTTTACAAATCAAAATTAAAACTGTATTTCCGTAGTTATCAACTCAAGCCAAATTTCATATGCAAATACAGCTAAATACCTTGCATTACCCTCGATGCTAAGCTAAGATGGAAAGAACAACTCAAGAAGAAAAAGGAAGAGTTAAACATCAAATATAGAAAAATGTACCCCAAGGTCTTGAAGATGGGATACGTCACCGATGAAATAAAGAATCAAGCAAGGAAACACGTACAACGACTACCTCAACATGAAAATGCAGATATCCGTCGTATGTTCGACACCACCAATGGAGCGAGGAGACTCCAAAGAAACAGCTGGAGCTGGTCAGCTTGAATTACAATAAGAAATTATTGTAAAATGAGAAAATTATTTAAGCTAAATAAATTACTAGACGATCTCTGCATCAGTTGTAATATTGAAAAAAAAACTAAGTAAATCAGATTTATTAAACTCCAGCAATCCAACGGTTTTGTGTGTACTCAAACTGATTCTCTATGAAAATCGCTCATTTACTTTAAACGGACTACCTATTTGTTTTTGGGATGACCCGTAAACTAAGTGCAGCAATAATTTTCATAATTCTTTTAAATTCATTAGAATAATGAAACGAGCACTTGTAACAATATAATGTTGTTGTAGCGTGACAGTGACCCGAAATACGCTTTAACGTAACATTTTAATTTCAGGAAGGCATTTCGATTAATGCCACCCAAACAGATTTAATTGGAACAATTCGATCAATTAATTTGTAATTTGAAATCGGATCTGGCTTGGGAAAATTAGTACCGTTATTATAAATACTAGTTTGCAAAGTAAAGAGAAGCAATTTTAAAGATTTAATTAAATTTAATAAATTATAACCTTAAATGATAATAAACAAATTCATGCAAACGTTTTGTCTTTCTATATTGGAGAATTCAATTCAATTGACATTAATTTAATGCCCACAGTAATTTAGATCTCGAAGTGCTTGTGAAAATAAATAATTTAATATTTTTTGATTAATAACAGTATCGTAAAATTTGAATACGTATTAGCGTAGCTTAACAAATAAATCTAGACCCCAAAAACTATTTATTGAGGCCGCATGTATATTTTTCATATCATGTTCAGACGAATTAACAAAAATTCGTACAATTTGTACTTGACCTTAACCACGCAAATATTTTGTATACACATTTATGATACTTAAGAAGATCAAAAATCGAGTAATTACAAACATTCTTTAAATACACAAAACATTTACTCGATCCCAACACAATACGAGTATCTATTAATAGGTTCAATTGAATTTCTAAAAAAAATTGTTTCAAGTTTTAACCAGCAAAATTAAATTAAGTATCATTGCTCGCGTGTATACTACTCTACAAACCACATGTAAACATGTAACCTTTTCAATCAGCAAAGATGTTCGATTAAATCCAATTAATTATGATCAGTCAAACTGTTTAACGTTGATTGTGTGTGTTTTGTAAACATGTAATGCGATGTAATAGATCTTTGAATGACTTGATTAATGATATTGTTCTCACAAAACAGTAAACGGTACCGCATAAAAAAGTGACGTCAAACATTTTAAAACTTCTTATTTTTATTCAATAATACGGCTAAATACTTACAGTTGAACGTAATCTGTTAACACATGGTTGTGACACATGTAGACACATAGTGTGTTAATTCCAGACTCCTGACACTTTGGACATGAAACGCATTAAAACAGGTTTGAGATGAAATTTCTTTCTCTTTTAGTCTTATTCTGTGCCAAATATTTTGTTGATATAGGAACAATTGCAGTCCAATTGAAGATCAATTTATCAAAAAAAATTTTCAAGCAGACTTTTATTTATGGTAGTTTAAAATTCAAGGATACACTCATTATAATACTGATGATGTAATATGGACATATGTGTGTTTGTTGACTAGATGTACATGCGTATTGTACAGCATAAATAAATATAATAATTTACATATTTCTTTGTTTTACATGCCAAATTATATTTGAAGTGGCGCGAATTTTTTCAAATCAATAATTTTTGGTAACTGCTCTTATGCAATTTGAATAATGAGTTTTGAAGATTTTAAATAAATAAGAGGGAAGAAGTTAAAATCAGTACAACAATAGTATTATTCAAATGTGGTTACTATATATGTATGTTTGATCAAATCAATTTAGTTATTATAAGAAATCTGAACCATCGGTGGTGTGCAACCGATTAAGTATTCTGCAAATGGCTCAGCTAAGGCTAATCCTCCGATGCCGATTCACCTGACGCCGATAAGTATGTTTCTGAAACCGTGCAGAACTTAAATGTCGTTCATTCTCTTGCCGTTTATGGCTATCACCGCCTTGCCGATACTCAAACTAAACATATACGCAGATAATTGAGTTGTTGATTGGAGCGATTGTAAGTTTCTCTTAGCAATCTTAACGAATACGTTTTATAACAGCCTGCTGGCCCTATGAAGTACATATTGAGGGCCCTGAATTTGCATCATGCATTCCATGGATAGCCCAGAGCACTATTTTTAATTTCAAATGCTTCGCTTTAAATTTTAAACTATTTCTGCAACCGTGAAACAGCAGAATTCACGTCGACTTCATCTGAAAATCAAGGATGCCGAACCTGCATCAACGGAGATGCAAACATCCATCACTGTGATATCGCTTGTTGCTCAGTGTGTGACCCATCCGACGGCAATCGTTATGTGATCAAGCGTTCGTTAACTGGATCCACTTTTGGTACACCGACTAATCTGTATGTGGATATGTATGTGTGTGTGTTTTTTATAAAGCGTGAGCAAAAAAAGACAACTCATTTGACAGTGTCTGACGACAGTGTCATTTTCTGATCCTCAAAGAAGAAACAAGAGCCGAAACAATTTGAAGAGAGTGAGAAGAGCTGGAAGATAAAAACTATTCAACCGTCTCCTCCTTCACTCCACCACCGAATGTAAATTGCCATTTGTTTCCACGAAACCGGCCACTGCGGGTATACAAAGCCGTTTAATTTTTCCAGACCGGCCATTTTGGTGCTGGACAATTCAACTGCAATTTGAAAACACTACACGCCGCATGCGCATGGCTTATTCATAACGAGTGGCATCTTCGCACCTTATAGCAGTTCATAATTGTCTGTACGTGTTTTGCAAAGTAAATCTTTGTCAATCCACAATGGATCGCAAGCGGAATACTGGAAACGGTATTTGTTTCCAGTAAATGTTACCTTGAAAGGCTCAATTACACTGCCAAGCTTGGTTATGAATGTTACTGCGGACATCAAAGTAGTTGGCTGAACCGATGCATATATTTTTTATATCAAGTTTTATTTGACAAATGTTTTTAGGTAATTCGGTTGGCAATGTACGCATTATAATGAGGTAGATACGCGAACGGTTAATCACTTAATCAATTTTACCAAGGCAATTTAAATTTAATACTAAATACTAGGTAGGGTGCGATAAACTAGATAAACTAGAATTGGGTTTTTATTGTGTTACTAACTCCTGGACGAGACTTCTGTCCCAGGTTTCGGTTTTGTTATGCGCAAAAATAGTGTAGGTACGGTGGTCGAAAGTCTTGGTCGTACATTAAAAATCAGTCAATCAAATTTTGATTATGTTTCGATTGACTTGTTATGTTCGGCTACAGTAATTCCGTTTGATTATCTTTTTATGTACACAATAAATGCAAGTGTTTCTACATGTGTATATATAAATTATATGTATAACACATTATAGACGAGAGGATTATGAGTCATAGTCTCTCTTCCCCTTTTCTGCTGGTAACGTTTTAACAATTAACAATTCTTACTGACCACATTTTTGGTTCCAAGGTCAATGCGTTTTATTAAGACAGATTATTATTTTTTTTTTTTGTTAATCATTTAAGATATTCATCATGATTTAACCGGATCAGCCTTCAGCTAACGTAAGGACAACTGTTAGATTTTCAGAGAAAATTTTCCTAAGGCGAGAAGTCTCGAATTTTTTCATACAGAGTCGCTAAAATACCGTTCGTGCTTTAATTAGTTCTCTTGGAACGGAAGTAGTTTAAAGGCCTTCATGAAAATTAATTTCATTTAACTGGTTTTCTGCTTATTTTACTGCTCGTTTGTTTTATGCCCCTTGGGGTACACCAGCTAGTTTCCAGAGCGCGAATTTCTTAAAAGTTTCTTTGATTTATTATGGTTCTGACCCACCCCGAACGAGAATGATTAACTTTACACACGTTTCGGAACGTTACACACGGAATTTGTGAGGCAAGCTAGATATACCTTAAATATAATGATATTAATGGAATTTAATAAAAAATTTGGCTTCATTCGCAAAGTTTGTTTTCTTAGATGTTTGACATATATGATTTCGTTGTTCAATTTCAAGATTTTTCGATGTCAGCAGTAGATGAGTAGACATATTTACAAATAAAACAGTTAGTGACAAGCAATTCATTTTTCTACAAAGTGCAGGGACCTTCTTGAATATATCCTAGACAAATCTAGAAGATCAGCTCTACAGCGAATGCCAACGTTGTATAATTTTTCTGTGGCCTACTTAATTTGAGTATTTTCGTTCGTCTAATGGTGAGTGTATAATGAGGGATGTACCTAGCTGAAGTTATTACGATTTCAAAGCAACTGGGCAATCAAACCACCAGAATCAAAATCCAAAAGGTTGCACGTAGTGCAATTAATCTTTTACCGAGATGAGTAAGCATTTCAACAAGAATTTCAACCGGGTGCCCGGTGATTCGGAATGTATTTGTATATCTGAAATCTGACAGTGTAATACGGACTACATATATTTAAATGTTTCATTTACAGTAATAGAACTGATTTGTACCGATATTGGCCAGATGTCTTAATTTTGACTGTATTAATTGATTCAAAGGGTACAGACCACAAAAATACGCAATATACGCTGTATGTCACGCAAGCCATATTGTTGATGAGAGTTTCCAACCGGCTTTATTTCGTAATTCGATAATTTTATGCAGGTTTTCGTAATTAGCAAAATTATAAAACCAGGACTTTTAGGGTTTTTATCAAATTGTAAACAATTAATACAAGATGAAGGTATGAAAGAACTATCATTACTGATCTAATTATAAAATTAAAAATTTTGTGTTATATACCGTTTGGTGTACTAATTTTTCCGAAACACGAAAATTGTGAATATATGAAACAGACTAGCGACGTGTAGCGACCAATTATATCTTGTCAAATCAATTTTTCAAAATCTTGTTTTACTCGTAATTTTCGATTCCACAACAATAACGATAAGTGCAGTTTTGGAAATTTTCATGTTTCATTAGAGGACAAAATTTCAAAAGTTGTAATGGCCTTCCAAAATTCCACAAACTAAGTTTTTATTCAATAGAAGCGAGTATGTATTTCTAACAAATTAAATAAAAGCGTTCCCGAAGCTGTCTTTATATTCCAACGCAAACCAGAAATAGTTTTGGCGCCAGAACTATAGGAAAAACAATTACCATAAATAAAATTAAATATTCTAGCCACGCTTACTGCCAATTAACGCTCAACGGTTGTACTGATAAAACGCTCGTAATTACATCATAATTTCCAATAAAACTATAAATAATATCTATGCACACTGAAACAACACAATTCTGATCGTAAGCGATAAGATCATCACAATCTGCCATCGAAATAATGTAATCGTCACCTCAATTTACATATTTTTATCGTTTTATAGTGTAACACGATATATTTATGGAGCGCGCAGCAAAGTCGGATCTATTGAATATAACTCTTTATTGTGGTGTCTCACTTACATTAATTAATTATTGTCTGTTTTCCGTATCAGATTAATAAAATATGCGCGGAGTGAGATCACTTTCGCGTACATTTTTCACATTATTATTGGGTAATTAATATATTTGTTTATTTATTTCGATCTGAATTGTGTTTTGATTTGGTTAAACCACAAGATTGGCATTGAATCGTGCGAAATTGCTTGCTAACTGTTTTGATAAACAATGAATGCCAACTATTTCGCCATACATGTAGCACGTCGGGTAGCATGCCACACATATGTTATAGTTTATTATTTATTTGAAAACTAATAAATTTTAGTTAACAAGTTATTAATATGAACCATAAAAAAATGTACGATTCGTTCATACACGAAAATATTTTACGATTTTAAATACAGTAAATGTAGCAAATATTTTATGAAATATATCCAATAAAATCACAAATTAAACGGCCATAAAGTATAAATTTTGAAAAATTAAAAATAAAACAAACATTTTTAGTGTTAGGGTTTTAAGATTTGATGGCACGTTTCGCGATGTAATAAATTATAATTAGTTTTCTGATTTGAACTGACATTAATAGCTCTCGTAATGGTGTATCAACATTTTTAAATAAATTAACACTTTGAAAACAATTTTTGTTTGGTCGTCGTGTGGCAGTGAGTATATAACGACAGGTTTATTAGTTACGATCGGACAATGAGGTAGTAAATTACGAGTATTAATTCTTTTGTGATTTGAGAGCTATGAATAGATCGTTTATAAAAAATATAATAACAATATAAAATCAAATAACAAACAATAAATTAATTCGTCACTTTCTACATAATAATTTACTAACTATAAAATTGTTTTGCCTAGCACAAGCTTAGGAAATGTGTAAAATAAATTGCTCGTACTAAAATAATGTTTAAATGCGCAATGGTGCCTCTAGAGTTTTAAATAATGCTTTGGCAACATTGATCTGTTGAGGTGTTCTTTTCATGCAGTAAAAACGCCGTTTTTGAAGACGCTCATTCACGTCTGATGAATGGCGATTGTTGCCCTAGTTTCATATACGAGTATAAATTCATAAAAAGTAAACTTCAGTAGCCGAAGGCATATTGAGATTTAACATAGCTGGATGATTTTTTTTGGCAATTGATATAGTTTGTAAAGTAATTACCTATTCACATTCATACAGCTCTATCATCCATTCATTTGTAAAAATCCTAGTCCTACATATGTAGCATTTACTGTTATTTTGTATTGACACAATTATTTTGCTCGTAACCTTAATTTTAAATATAAATAGTAAGGAGTTTTGAACTTAATTGTAATTTTTTATGATAGCTGGTACGTCAAATAGAATACGAATGCAATTTATTTTCATTTCATTTCAGCGTAAATCAGCAATAATTAAATGTACCTACAGTATTTTAAATTTTTGAAACTCTATATTTTAAATAATTAAACTGACAAATATAAGGATTTTGGCAAAATAAATAATTATACGAGAGAAGGAGAGAACCCCAAAAATTGGATTAGGATCGCATGTATGTGTCTAAAAAGCGTTTAGCAGATTTTATATATAATTCGCTAGTTTTAACGGTTTATACTTTCTCCAAAAGCACAAAGTATTAAATATTATTCTAATTGGAATAATATTTAATACTTTGCATACATTACATCTAATTGGATGAAGTTGGACCAATTTTTCATTAGAAAATGCTAATTCTCTTCAGTTCGAAATCAACTGACAAGACCATTCAATTTTGGGTAATGCCTCAACCAGCGAACACTAAGGAGCGTAACACTTAAGACCGAGAAATTTTGGTGGTCATACCGCGCCCCTAAGTGGCCCAAAAGGAGCATAACTTAAGCTCTTAAGTTCTCGCTGGTTGAGGTTTAATTTCACCTTCTCACGTAAAAAATTGTCCGGCTAATTTAATTTGGAATAACCCGACGTTTCAAATAATAAATTGTATTGCTTCTGTAAGAGGAAGGAATCCAAGATTTGAAATTAATCAGATATTTTAATGGAACCAATCAAATGAAATACTACCGTCTGGTTTATTAATCAATAGTTAGTTCTGGTTCAATTTCAACAGTAAATTTGATTCGATTGTCTAATCAGTGCTGCAATGTTCTCATCTCTCTCTCACATTCCTTTATTAAAAATATTAAATTTAAAAGTGGAAAAGTAATGGATTATGTCATCCACATATAACGAAAAAACAATAAATGTTGAAAATTCATAGAATTTAGCGCTATGTTTTCAAAATATTCTATCATTAGATTTTTAAACAAGAGCCCTTTTAAGGTCAATAAATACTCCCTTTTGCATCTCCACACTCATCACCCATTCACCTAGTCAGATAATTTATAGTATACCATCTGTACGTTGCAACCTCCATGCCAATCTGAATATTGGCATGGAAGATGGGTGCTAACCTAGGGTCATAGTTGCATTTATTAACATCAACGATCGTAATCGATGATGAAAATTCACTTTAGCATCCTGCATCTGGTGGGATTCGAACTTAGCACCTCCCAGTCTAAGTGCTGAAAGATTAGCAACTTTTGGTCTTTTGGAAGACAATTAAGGTTTCTTGTAAATTTTGTTTTCGAATGTTATTCGTTATTCGTTCAAATTCAAAACAAATTATAAATCGGCTAAAAATTGAATTTTTGGCAATTTCGTTTTAAAATTTCTTTTGATACTCCTCCAGGTTTAATTTATGATATTGGAAAATATTTCCCATAACAGTTTAACCAACCATACAATTTTAAAATTTGTGAATTATGTTTAGTTTACATTTGGCACTTTCATCAATATTTTTAGCATCCTTTTTATTAATTTTACTCATAGTTTGGATCGGAACCGAATTATCCTTGGGTAATTCAATATTGAAATTGTCTTTGACTCTAACGCCAACAAGATGTTTTGTTTGTTTTGCATTTGACATAAAAAATTTATTTTAATTTTATTTTAAGATCGAAATTTAATTGTAACTGTTGGAACACAAATTTTGTTGAGATGGTCGTTTAGGAATTTGTTGTGGTTACAGGACTTGTTCAGACAGTGGTGTGGATTGGCCAATTTGATTTATATTGACCCTATGCTGGAATGGTCCAGGTGCTTTTGTGTTTTTGTGGCATGGAACTGGGTCGTGAAGATTATTTGGACTGGTGAACAATGTAGCTTTATTCGGTGTTCATGTTGTTTTGTAACCTCTGATCTCAGCATCTTAAAAATCTCAAAACAAGGACACATTATTTGGAACTCATTTGAAATGCCTCATGATAAATGAGCTCATATGTTCAAAAAGGGTGCACAGTTTTCAAAATTTCGTATTTGTAAATAAATATTGTAAATAAATGCTGTCATTCGAATTTTGAACCGTATACGTAAAAATTTAATAAACAAATGCATAGAGCTGTATACGAGTAACCATTTAAGTGTTTCCTATTTTCGATAGGCTCAATTTAATATTTAAGGATGATATTTGTTAGAGATTCCATTGTAGTTAAATTATTAATTTTAAATTCATTTTATTAAGAAATTGAATTGTTTAATGTTGATATAGCTTGTAATCGCATAGTGTTAGAAAGTCAATTTAGGTGCTTTCCAGTTTAGCAACCGGCAAGCATCCACTAATGACGGTGTAATCCGGTGTAATGACAAACACCCACAACACTCAAAATGTTTTCATGAGTAAGTCATAACCTAAATCGTTTTTTTCCTTATCTGTCACATCGTCTTCCTTATCTGTCTGCATATGAAGCGATTCTGCACTTAACGGCCAGTGGCTAAATTATGCGTAACTGTTTTTAACTATTCATGAAAACATATCAAAAGCAGTTGCGAGTAGTTTACTTAGAAAAGATAAAAACCATTTCACTAGCAGTTTGCTAGCGATTTACTACCGGCTGGTAAACTGGATAGCATTGGATTGATCGGTCAAGTTGAAGAGACTTATACTGCGTGCCTAGTACCGATATTATTGTCTAAATTTCCGACTAACTTAATTGATGGTTAGTTCATACCGGCTATTGATAGATGTCTCTAATTTATATAAATATTTTGACGATTGATAAATCCTAATTTATTCACCAAATTTTAATTAAACCTTAAACCATAAACCATTTGACTTAATCGTCAAATTAGTTAGTCTGAATTTTATACATAAAACGGTGTCAGACACACAGTATAATATTAAATTTATGTTATTTGAATTTTGCAAATATTTCTCAATTTTCCATTTTCTTAATTGTGTATAGCTCAACGTTAGTCGTTTGAAAGTGAATTCAACATGATTTCACTTAAAACTAGAGCATCCATATCTACTTCTAACAATTTTAGTGCGTCTGTTGTTCATGTATGTATGTAGCTCAGCTGATGTGGCAGTTGTTCTTGTTGACGAGCCTACCACTGGTTGTAACTTCAGTTTATATTCCCTATAACTCTTTTTTACCTCCTTCTTCAGATACATTTTAGAACGAATAAAAGCTTCAATTTGTTGATCGGTTGTAATTTTAATGCTTTATTTAATTTAAAATTTAAATTCACATTACATTCACTAATTCTAATGTATTAAATTGTGGGGCGGCTCGGATTGTAATAATAGCGGATTACCGCTTAAGTTAGTTAAATAATTCTGAGTAATATTTTCCAAGTTATCTGTGAGTCAACTTTTGCTAATTCAGTCCAGTAACAGACATATGTTTATGATATATATATATGTTTATGATAGTCATTAATCAGTGATTTAATTTCAAATCAGACAGTGATCATTGGGATATTGTTGACCAAATGGCACAGTGGTTAAAGCTTTGGCGTTTGGATCGCAAGGTACTGGATTCGAATTCCGATAGGGGCAGGATGCAAAGGGAATTTTCATCAACGGATTACGATCTGTGATGAAATGGAACACATCTATGACCCCTTGTCGGAGTATAAAACTCATGGGCTGATCTATCTTCCATGCCAGTATAGGCTGGCATGGAGCTATGCAATGTGCAGACGGTGATGAAATCGGACCTATAACCGTACGTCCTCGAATTGGCCAACACTGGTGTAAAAGTAAGGACGGAAAAGGCAAACCGCGAAAGAGTTGGGAGTGCCTTGGCCCCAGAACAGATTGCAGGGATAGCTAACCAAATGACAATTTTCTCTCTCAAATTTGAACCTCTTCTATATCCACTAGAAGAAATTCGTACTTTTTGTGCCGCTGAACAGCGAGCTTGGTTTTTTTCTACAGTAATCCCAGATTCGCTCGATAGATCTTGCCGTTTTTTTATTACTAAATAAATATCACGAAAGGAATATATTTGGTGTTCCCATTTTAAAATAGTTCGAGGATATCGATTTCGCAGTTGCTTCTGTAAGTTCTCCTCACAGTTCTCTTCTATTGTTGTTGCAGGAATAGGCCAGCATTGACCAAACGAAAGCGTTTGAATCAATTGTCATTTGGATTGAATTTCTGCTTAGGTTTCGTTTTATAGCGAAATCAATATTTCAGTAATACGTTTGCAGTGGTTTATTCATCGAGAGATCTTTACCACTTTGCCACTGGCCATGGCCGCTTTAAAGATCATCTTTGTGATGAATGCCTCGAAAATATTATAGTCCTTCAAGCTTCAAGAATGTGTGGTTTAAAATGTTCAACACTAGATATCTGAGTGTTGATATGTAGCTTTTGTTCGTTTGGTTCAAAGCTTATTAGATTTGCTAAGACAGCAGACCGCGTTTGAGGTTGGGATGCAATCCATCCCAATGGCATTGCACCTTGGTATGTGCGTGCTACATTCAATAATCGTTTTAACCAAAATTTCCTCCAAATAGAAGCCAATCACATCTATTTATTTTTTAATTCAAAATTATGTTGAATTTAATTTCAATAGGCATAATATGTTTGCAATGAGTTGTAGAAACATAATACCAGGTTCTCGCACTTTGAATGAACAACCATTGTTAAACCATTAGTTAAATTTAGATTTTAAATCTGGTAAATGATGGTATAGCGGATATAATCAGACCAGATCAATGCTATATTTGTAAGAGCAATATGGCTATAATTACGCTCTCATGCTCAGGAGTGTGAAGATCTTTTGCTTCCTGTTTTCTAAAAGTTTCGAGGAAGGGCAAATCAGTTTGAACGTTTATACTTAAATTGGACAGTTAACAAAATTGTCTTAGCATCAGACCATTGCGACCATTGTATACTCACACAAGCTGCCACAAATAATAAACTGTTTTCTCTATATAAAAGGGGAGCAAGTAAATACAAATTCATTAGGTTTATTAAACGGGCTTTCTTATACGTTTCTCACGGCAGGGTCGATGTTTCCTAGCATATCAAACGAAATGGACAAATTAGCTACCAGAAATGTGTTGAAAAACAACTCGTCTAAACGACCCGCACTTTAATAAATTTGACAATGGTTTTACTATAACAGAAACTAATAGTCGTGTTATCTGTGTATCCTAAAAATGTAGTGACAAAGCGAAGCTATACATATGTCCTTTGCTCTGACGCCTTAAATTTTTTTTAAATATTGATGTTTCCCTCTCTCTCTTCGGTTCCTATATGTATGCACTTTGTTTAATAAATACTAATTATTACGGCCAGTTTACGATTAGCGTTCTTACAGGGAACCAACTGAAGTTTGGTGCACAATTAAATAGATAGTAAAATATTATGTTGTCAAATTATGAAGTCATCGACACTAAAGAGTATAAAGCCATACATTTCTACAAAGAAAATTTTTCTTTTCAGCTTGTTTTCCAAAAAGTAAAAGATTAATTTTCAAAACCTGGCAAACCCAGGAATTGAGTAGCGTAATGGAATTTGGTAATAGTTACGTACTCCTAAATGGTGAACATAAATTAATGTGTAGTCACATAAATAAATAATCATAAAATCATAGTAAATAATCATTTAAATAAATAAATAAATAAATAATCATTTTGTGTACCACATCGCTTTTCGATAAAATTTAAAAAGTTAATTAAATCGTTTATAAAACTGGTATCACAGATAACATTGAAGGCCAATTAACTTCCTTAATCAAAGCTAGATATGTAATAACAATTATTACCCAGTTCAATTTTAAAACATGCTGCAATAAATTAAACACTTTAAATCAATAAATTATAAGTTGTGCATTCAAATTTGACAATTCATTTGATAAGGTTAGAATTACTGTCATAATAGAAATAAATTTATTTGTAAAAAAAAATTATTTATTAATATTAATTGCAATTTATACGGCGTGATGTCATATACGTATTAGGCGAAACGAGACATGCAAATCGGAGAAACGTCTTTCAACGTTAAAATATGCGGATATACGTTTACCAAAATCCAGAATTATTAATTACGCTTCAGTTTCTATATAAAGAGGTCATGATCATGTTTGGGATCATGACGATATTTAGTAGATTTGTTTTCGGCGACATTGAAGTGTCCTATTATTATAGGTATTTCTTCTAAAACTAGAATCGTTTATACAAGCACTTAAGCTGCGCTATCATATTTCTATTTACATTACGCCTTTTTGAGACCGAGCATCATCACTGTAATAGTTTACGTGTTGTCCTCAAGCAATGTAAAATAACTTCAGATTTTAGACAAAATGACAATAAAAGTTGTGCACTTACTCTGAAAAAATTAAGTTGAGGTAACATTGTACCTCAGTGTTCATATATACTAGTACGTCTTGTTCAACAATTCGGTGATAGTTTGCTATTTTTAAACTTAGTTATGTCATTTTTAATTATGGAGAAACTATAAACAATTCTGCATTAGAACAGAGAAGAAAACAAAATAATGCAAACTACAAAATTATTTATTGGCTTACCCACTAAACAATTTTGTCAGGTATAAATTATTCAACTATTACCGTCAAAATTGTCTTACATGATGATGATGATGAATTATATTTCTTTTAGCGTAAGTCATAAATTACAATATGTCAGAGACAGGTTTGCAGATCATATAGACATTGAGATGTGGATTAATTAATCCGTGGTCATGTTAATAGAAGCTTGTATTTCCAGAAATATATTCACATATAAAGAAATTCCATTAGCACGTGATCATAGTTAAGAAAATTAGTTGCAAAACACATTTTTGCATTTACAATTACATAAACATTTTCTTTTTATTTGTTGTTTTAAATTTAACTGAACACGAAAATGTTTATAAAATAAAATCAATTAATGTACTCGCAGATTTAAAACACGGTTTAATCAATTCCCTAAAAAAATATTTCCTCTTACGTCAAGATTTAAACTAATAAATGTTTTATAAGTTTCTTTTTAAGATTTAAGTGCAAAGTGGTGCAAATATTTGAAAAATTTGTTTAACATTACAAAATTTTAACAAAACTGGATCAGATGTTTTAAATGTACACGAATATTGCGGTCTGGTCCATTTAACATCTTTATAAATCTACATAATACTCGTACTGTATTAAACGCACGTCAGCCAAATTTACATAGACATATTTAAAAATTTAAGGAGCGTTATACGATACGAAATGCTAAAATTAAAATGACAATGAAAATATATAATAAGCAAGAAATCTAAAGATTTAACTGTCAAAAGAAATTTTAAAGCTAACACAACAACACCGACTACAGAGATTTACATTTAATTCCAGACATGCTGAAAAACTGGAATCATGAAACCGTCATAAATTATAAAAGTGTTCTTCTTCTTCAAGTCTGCTTGAAACTTTGATAAGCGTGTCATGATCGTTTTGTGTAATTTTACGGCTAATTTTTAAAAATAAACATTTCAAAGTGGAATATACAATTTATTATATTCTTGTAGTTGAAATTTTTAATTTTTTTAAGATGCTAACCCTTCATAACTGATAATTATACTTTAAAGAAATTTGATCAAGCGCGGGGTTTAAATTACGGTCTTATTATATTACGTTTCTTTAGATGTGAATACGTAAACATTTAAAAGATGGTTACATGTATTTTGGTTTTGGCTATCAAGCATTGCGTGATGGATATTATTGATTATAAATAGCATTTTTTTATGAACAATTAATAGTCTATTGAACTGGTTGTCAGTCCACTCATTCTTAACTAAACCATCATTTAATAATAAATTGTAATAAACAACCGGTGTAGATGGTCGTTAAATAAGGTTTGAATTTAAGAATTTGTAGATTGACAGGAAAACGAATCTGCTTACCATTAAATGAACTTTCTATGCTCACAAAACGGGACATACTAAAAACGAGAAGCTGTAACCTCTAAACAAAAAGCTCGTCCCGCTCGGAAAACATAGCTCAAGTGTATAGTTGTCCTAATTGATTTATTCAAATTTCTATTATTACTTTTTTAAAGGTTTCAATATTCAGTTTTTCTGATTCAACGAATCCGAATCTTTAATTCTGAAAATTGGCGAATCCTTCGAGTCGTTCATTTACACGCGATTTTATTTTAGTTAGTCACATTAACATATCTGGTTAATAAATATTTTAACTGAATCTCCCGCGGTTGAATGTACGGTATGTCGTAATATTTTAGACCACTCTGTTGTAGTTTTCATAATACTTAACAGGTTATGGATTATACCATTGAAGCCGACTTAAGTGATCATAGTTTTGTACTCTCAAAGTTTTGCTTCAAGCCTAAAATAAGTCATCCAGTTTTTTTTACTCTACAATGGATTTTTGATACGTATAATGAACTTATTCGTCAGTTTTCCATACTGAAGTAAATGAGCGTCAAAATTAAAAATGCAAACGCTTGTCCCTCGATGACTCTTGATCACTGGGGTTTAATTAAACTTAAAATCCGTTCTTTAAAACGATTTTAAAGGAACAGTAGTAACTTAGAACTAAAATATCAATAAGATTTGCTAAATAGGAAGATTAAAAATGGAAAATATTTTGCAAAGAAGCGTTATTTCGAAAATTTATTTAATAATTTGGGCCAAAACGAAATCTCGAAACAGTTAAATCACTTCATGGGAAATAACTCTAATAATATGATCCAGTCCGTTATTTACAATGATGTTGAGTACCATGATCTTATTATTGTTAATATGTTTAACACCAGTTTAATTAAGGTTGTTGATTCCTCTGCATCAGCAAGTAGTTCTAGCACAGATTCAGATGATTTAAATATATTTCATACTTTGGCGCCTAGCATTAATTCATGTTTTTTTTCAGCGAAATATCAAATTTAATTTCCATTCTTGATAATACGAGTATAAAGGGTTATGGTTATGATAACATTCGAAATGCGGTTCTAATAAATATTCATCATTTTTATCACTGTAATTACTGATAGCTGAACTATTTAACATTATTTTGGAAAGCGGTGTATACCTCGATTCTTTAAGTCTGAAAACTCCAAACTAGTTAATAATTATCGTCCGATTTCAGTTTTATCAGTATTTGGCAATATTTTAGAAAAAACTGTTGCAAATGGAGTGATCGATTTTCTTAATAACTCAAATTTTTTTATTCTCGTCAATATCGATTTCGGCAAGGTTCTGGTATAGATTTGGCCTTAATAGACGTTACTTGATCTATTTGATCTACTGTAATTTTGACTAGCAAAACAATATATCTGGCCTATTTCTTGATCTTCGTAAATCTTTTGACTGTATATAGATCGTAAACTACAAATTTATGACTACCTAACTGTGGCCTAACATTTACACTTTTAGTAAGCTACCTTTGTTATCGAAAGCCGTTTGTGAATTTAAATGGTGTACAAAGATCAACTTTAGATTTGAACTGTGGTGTTCCTCAAGGAAGTGTCGTTGGCCTTTTATTATGTTTAAGTTATGTACATAAATGATATGACCAAATTACCGCTCACGGGTCATATTAGAATATTTGCTGACGATATGGCCCTCTATTATGAAACCAGAGAATGTCAGCTAGAAATGTCACATATGAGGGATGATATTATATTTTTCTTTTGGATTTTTTTCATTTAAACAAAATATCAGTAAATTTTAGCAAGACAAAGTTTATAATTATTCACTCTCCACGTCTACGACACTGTAATTTACTTTAATTCCAAGTTGAAGTATTATTCGACAAGCATATGACGTTGGATGACCATATTAATTCAATTAGTGGAAAGCCCATTTATTTGCCTGATTAGAAAATTGGCTGATCCGGTGCATGTTTTAAAGAAAATTTATTTCGCATTTATTCATACCCAGTTCTTATATGCTTCTTCAATTTTCAGCTGTTAAAACAAACTGAATAAATTGTAGATTTTACAAAATAAGTACTGTAAAGCAATGGTTTATACTGTCTGTTTCCTACTGTAGAGCTTTATCGAACTGTTGCTACAGACGTTTTCCGAAAATTAGTTTTTGAGATGTTTGTATCGCTTGGTGGTAAAATGTCTTGGTGGTAAAAGATTTGCCACAATGAAAAGGAGGAGTTTGCGGTTGAGGCTATTTGCAGCAGCTCGACGGTTTTCACAATAAACAGGGTATCTCAGCTATTGAACATCGCTGGGAAAAGTGCATCGATCTAAAAGAAGACTATATGTTAAGAAATAGTAAGATCGGGTACTTCGGGAACTACCGATCTTGAACTGATTGCTATAAAAATCTTAATGAGTCAAGGTAATTAGTTTCGCTGGTTTTCAATTGATAGTTACAAAATCAGAACATAATGAAGTAGTCGGGGCATTTTTTATATAATGGATGGTTTGGTGGAACACTTAGTTGAACGTAAAGCTGTTTTTATGGAGCAACAGCGAATTCAATTAGCATTAAATATTTGGATACATGTATCGATTTTAAAACTAAAGAATTTAAGATTGTAGCCAATAACTTTAAAAATTAACCGTTAATTAAGGGAATATTTGCATTAAAATGTTAGAGATCCTTTAGAGTTTATAGAGGATGCAACGAAACAGAAGTTTTCCTTTGAAATGAATGACATTTTCAAGAAACATGTAGCAATGAATTGGAAATTTTGCACAAGTAATTTTGTGGTATTATGGAGGAGCTGAGCGGAGTGAAATCGATAACATAACAGCAAACTTTAATATTTCAATACTTTATAGGTATTACAAAGCGCAAACCGCCGTAGGCAGGGTGGCCAACTAATGCAGTAATGGTAAAATGGAATAATAGATCCCAAAACAGTAATGGCATGATACGACTATAGTTGCGAATAGTAGCCTCGATGCTACAGTTAAATTACCTTTTAAAACCAATTTAGTCTGACCAGCAATAGAAAGCTGCTATTTAGGATGCCAAACTACACAAAATCATTTAATAAAATTCGGTGACATAATTTTTAGCGCGAGATGATCGGATACGATATTGCGCCAGGCTGTCAGCCCAATAGTGGCCTCAATTCATTTTAAATATTTTATCTCTTTAAAACTAAACGTCAGGAGTTCATTCTTCAGTATTTTAATAAGAGACCATCCTGATAAAATTTTCTAATTATTATTTTAATTGACGCTGGCTCTGTTTTTGTAAATATCTAAATGACCAAGCCAACTCATAAATACATTCGTTTAATGCAACGGTGAACATGAGATTAATTATTGAAAATTTTACTGGACCATTATGGCTTATGTTTGACGAAGTACTCGTAGTTGGACAATTCATGTTAATTTTTTGTTTAATTAGAAACACATTTGTACATTTAGACTTTCCAACCAATCGCATTGGAGATAAATTCACTTTTCTTTATTTCTGTAGGAGTCGGTTGTGCAGCCAAAGCGAACTTAGTAGCTGGCTGGGATTCATAGGAAATCAAAAACAACTACTGAAAGCTGTTTGAGGCGGTAAAACTTTTTCGTGAGATGCCCAGTCAAAAAATAAAGGCGCAATGATCATAATTCAACTTATGTGGGAAAGGTCCCTTAAGGAAACTGGCCCAAATGGTTCTCAAGCTACTATAATCATCCACCATCTAGTGATTTATTGAGTGTACTAAAATCAGGTGAGAGAGTATGATTAGGCGCAATCACTCCGTATATACTCAATAAATAATTTGCAATATTTAAATAACTGTTGAATAAGGTACTTCTTATTAATTTGTTTTTTATTAGTCATAGACCAAACCCGACATGGAATTACACTAATTCTAATTCACAATAAAATATTAATAGTATGTTAATATATTCTAAATCTAATCCTAAAATGCTTTTAACCTTATATTTCAATAAAAGTTTCTTATCAAGAAAATCTTAAAAGCATAAATCTTAAAATTAGCCAACATTTCACCTTAATATACGAGTACGTTTGACGTTTCCTGTTTAAAAATAAACAAATATCGAGTTACCATCATGCAAGAAAACACCTCATAAATTATACAAATGAATCAGTTAATTTTAATTCAAACTCAAGGCAGACCAATCTCAACAAATCACATTTCTCATGTACTACATACAGAAATGTACAAGTTAACACCTTTTATGAATAACACATGTACCACTATTTATAAGATACAAAGCCATGATAAGAGTTAGAAAGATCTCTATCTCTGCTGTGATTGGTATCTTGTTCATGTATCAAAGTATGTTAATATCCCCACTCGGTATGTATTTGAAATGTGTTTACAATCTAATTTTCATCCAAGATTTAGCCCCATATATCAAGTACGCACCCAATAAACCGCATTTTGTGTGTCTGTGTGTTCAATAATTATTGTTTGTAATAATAACTTACTAACTGATTTACATACATCTAGAAATATAAATTATGACTGTTTGATTACGCCAATTAATAAATAAACCTTCCTCATTATAGCCGCGCCATTATTGCTTAATTAAATCGTAATGAAGTGTTTCAATTATGGATTAATTAATAAATTAATAGACGCCGTTGGAATGCAATAAACAAAACTTAATAGTTTCACTGTCATAATGTCGCACGGTGTGGCATTCAATGTTGCTTGATAAGTTGATTTACGTTTTTGATGAATATTAATGCGATAACACATCTGATCCAATCACACCTTTAAGTGTTTATGTTTGTTAATTTGAATATTAAGTTATTTTATTTGTATATAAATGATGAATTATGATCGGAATATTAAGATCGTAAATGTTTTTTTTTGTTAGTTAGGCCAATTTTATTTTTGATGCTCGTAGTTTGTGTAGTTTTTCATTATGGGCACGTAATTAATTATTGTAACCATATAATATTTGGCAATGTACATGGTTCACAAACTAATTCACAAATAACTGCTTTGTTATCAAACTTTTTCGATTGATAGTTCATTTTGTATAGGGGTAATTAAATTTAACAAGTTACTAAAACGTTAAACGATTTGAGGTTTCCAATAATAAATTATTTCTAGACAATATTTAAATTATGTTTTGAGTGGCGTTCAATGATACGAAAGACTTGAGGTTAAAGACGAATTTTCAACGGTTAAGGATAAATCCGACGATGATAAAGTTGGTGCAGTGTCATTATCCAAATGTTCAATTATGCATCTGGCTCAAATGGCTCGCTAACAAATACTAACGCTTTTCAGTATTTACAAAATATCTATGGACCCTATTTTAAAATTTTCACCAATTTTATATTAAACTCTTTAGAAATGTCTTTTTTATTTGAAATTTATACAGGCACTTGTTACATTAACAACTATATAGTAAAAATTGAAAAAGACGTTGCAATTGACCTGTCATATTTTCATAAGCAGTCGGCCCCTCTGTCTTCCGGTCCATAATATTTGCCCCACGATTTAGTAATTCACAAATCACATCGCCTACCGTGTCTCTCGTTGAGGCATATATAATTGGTGACATTTCACGATCGTTTTTAACATTCACCTCGGGATCATATTTTAAAAGCGTAATTATACGATCAAGACAAATATCTGCGGAATGGCGGCAATATAGATTTAGTGGCGTATCGCCATGTATGTTGCGTACTTCAATTTGTAATCCACGCTCGATTAATCTATCGACAAAATCTATTTTTCCGTAACGGGTGGCGGTATGTAATGGTGTATTTTGAGTATAACTGTCAATTACAGATAAATCCAGATTTGGAAATTCCAGTAATACGTTGGTTAATTCATCGTTGTGTCGGATGGCATCAAAAATGAGTGGAATCCCTAATTTGTATGGTTTATTGCAGTTTTCTTGTAGATATGCACGAAATATAGGATTTGCTAGTATATTATTAAAATTCGAAATCGGGTCTTCGAAAAACGGTTTTAGCAATGGTAAATCGTCCATTTTGATTGAGTGCTGAACACTGCTTTGTTCCAATAAAAAATATCCTAAATCATATCGACGCTCTGCAAAAGCATGATCAATTACAGTTTGATTGCCACGGTTTATTAAATTTAGATTTGGTTTATATTTTAAAAGAACTTTTGCCATATCCACATGTCGTGCATGAAAAATGGCAGATTCGCCAAATTGACCAGTTTCATCTATATCACCTTTATTTTCCAGAATATATTCTACTAAGGCGATTATAGTGTCTGTGGGCTCACCTGATACAATTCTGTGTAACGGACTTATCCTGTTTTTTAAAGTAGTGTCCGTAATATACGACATCGGCATAGCTGAATTAACTAACTCAAACATCTCAACATTTTGTGCAAAGTCGATGGGTAATCTTTTATCGGCAGAGGCATCACTTTCATCTATTCGAAACTTTAGTTGTAACAGTTTGTTCACTGCGTGCAAATTATTAGCCATCACCGAAACATGAAGGAAATTATATGTCGTACATTTTTCTTTGTACGATACACTATTTCTAATCAGTAGATCGAATATATCATTGAATTCCGATGAAGGCGATGTCTCATTAATATTTTTCATTATATCAGTGTACCCCGGTACCCAGCTTAAATTATTGTTAAACACTGGGCTGCTGTATATAATACAATAAAATAATAAATTATAGGCACTACCGTACTTCGTGTCTGTTATCATTTTTAATCGATCTTTGTTTACTTTTACTAACATTAAATTGAACGCATCCAGATTACGGTATTTAAGCGCTTCCAACATTGGATTAGTACTTTGTATTGATTCTAACGACGAAAAATCGTAATTTTCCATAGACATTACATACCGAAGTAGCTCAACATTGTCACTCATCACTAATTTATTCAATATCGAATACATTAGGTCATAATCAATGTACTCACGGGAGCTCTCAATCAAAAATTTAATCTTATCGAAATGTTTTCGTAAGATCATCGTCTCGATACACTTCAATGCAATAGATTGGACTTTGAAAAAAATATATTTTGCTTTTGGATATTCCCCGTAGATTTGAATTAATTCATCTGCCGAGATTGAAATTATTAATTTATGAAGAATTGTAGACATTTCTTCGTCCCTCACACCCAATTGTTCTGGATCCATTTCAATTGCCTTAATAATAAAATTGTGATACTTGTCAAAATTATTGGTACTCCACTGTAAATAGTAAAATGGAGTTCGGCCATGTTTATCTTCAGCGTTGAAATTAGGATCGTAGTTTAATAAATTTTCCGCAATTTCCATGAGGTTGTTTTGAATTGCGAAAGAAAATAGGGTAGTGCTGGTAGATGGTACCCGAAAATTAATAAACTGCTTCCATGACATTTGTTTTTCCGCAATTATTTTTTTTGCATAATATTTGACGACCTCCCATATATCACTGTGCAGGATTTTATAGCAATAGTTTTGAAAAAATTCGTGCATATCGGTTGGGTAACGCTGATAGAATTGATCTAGAAATTCAACTTGACCGTATTGAATGGCGTGCAATACTATCTCGATACTTTTACTCTGAGCTCCATAATCTATTAGAGTGTTAAAAATAGTTGTCATACCTGCAGCGGCAGCAGCATGTGCCAATGAAATTCCTGACCTGGTCACCTGATTTAAATCGAGAAATCCATTTGAAAATAAACAATTTAACATTTGCACGGTTAGCATTTGCCCATATCTCGTTTTTGGCGATAAACACAACACCCGATTTGGTGAAAAATTATCAGTTTTCAATAATACCACAACACAGTTAGTTTGATAAATATCACCTGAAATTTCACAATTTGTATATTCAATGTACAATTGTTCAATTTTTGAATTATTTAGGGTGCCACACCCTACCACTATAGGATTTGTTATCAATAATGTTTTGCCGCATTTAATCGATTCGTGCACAAATTTTAAATCATTCTCATATATTGCCCACAAAATATTGGCAATTTCAATGTGTTGACCCATCAAGGCGAGATGTAAAGCAGTTTCAAGAGATTCCGTTGGACTGTAAACACTAACCCCATTAATAATACATTTCTCGATTTCTTCAATGTTACCGGTAATGGCAGCTTTATGCAAGTAATTTAATTTCGAAGTCATGTTTATAGTGATACTAATTTTACAATGTATAAATATACTGAATTTATAGCATTTTGTTGCGATAAGGTTGGCACAATTATCTCCTGCATCATACACAGCAACAGATTCGCGGAACTCATTTTGATTAACTACTTTATTTCGTTTTACACTATACAGTAAACCACTAGACTATAGCTATACCGATTTGGATTTTAGTATAACTCAACAAATCATCGTAGCATTATAAAAATGTTCAGTTCTCCACAACATCCTTCGATTTTAAGAATGAACAATGTTCCATGATACACCGTCAGTTTTTTAATAATGCCAGCCAGCCTTTTATCTCGGAAAGGTGCACGTTTAGTGGAGATCTTGAATGACCTTGGACCTTTTTCATTTCATTTAGAACTTTATGGTTTCAGAGATAAGAGAAAAAATTGGTCTGTATTACAGCAAAACAATTTTTTCTAAATTCTAACACAGGGTCGTTGTACGGGAAATAAAAATATATAAAACCAATTGCTTTTTGCCTTAATAAGCAAAATTTTATTTAGATACTGCCAAGTCTCAAAGAAGAATTAATCTTATTTATTTTTATTTCTCGTCACACCGAAACATTGTTAGAAACTCAGGGTAAATTGTTTTGCTGTAATGAAGATCATCATTTGTCCATATCTCACCTTTACAAAAAAGAAAGGGTCTTTCCATAAGGACGCCGATTTTAAATTTGAAGTTAACAAGTTGTGTGTGATCTATAAACCTGGCGAAATTAACTGGATGACGTTCATTATGTTGACTTTGAAGGCATCAATTGTTTGCGGTTTATTCGCATATACCTGTGATTTGAGATAGCTCCAAAGGAAGAAATCTTAAGGCGTTAAATCACACGATCAGACATGCCCTCAAATCGACCGTTCTAATCGCATTTCATCGGTATCCATATCATCCAGTTTAGGCCACAAGAAGTTGCTTATCATCGCTCTGTAGCGCTCGTCGATGACGGTTATAGCAATTCCAGTTTCATTTTGGAGAGAAGTACGGACCGATGATTTCACCAGACCAAAATCTGCACCAAACAGTGACTTTCTCGGGATGCATTTAGTGCTAGTGTATCTCGTGTGGATTGGATTCATCCAAAAATGAACCTCGCCGTTAAAATTGATTTTTTTACGCGAAATTTGGATCAACTTTCAACTGTTTCGGAGGCCAATCAGCGAACACACGGAATTGTCTATATTTGTTTACCATAGAACATTGAACTTGCAGAAAGGCCAAGTTCTTCTGAACTATGAGAAATTAACTGGGTCGGGGTTTCCCGTTCATACTCACGCACAGCGGCGATGTTATCAGCAGATCGTGCGTCGACTTAACGTCGAATAGTCGACTCGACAGGACGATTGTGGTGAGGATAAAAACCACGTAATGCAATTAACTCTGGCTCAATAATACTTCCCGAATAAAAAATAACGAATTTGTCAAGTGCTACGCTGAAGGAAATTCTACAGCCAATTCCAATATGAATACAGAAGTAAATATTAGGTTAAGCTAGAGTCAACTAGCATTATCACCAGCCGCATAGAACTTGATGAGAAGAAAATTCAGCGTGAGTATGAACATTATTGTGTTCAAATCCCCCATAACACACAGACTTGAAGAATGTTGGTTTTGTAGCAGATCACTGAGGAGTGAGAGCGATACAAACTATCACTACAAAACTTCCCTAGTATTCCCAACTAAACCATCAGTCGTAACAAGATTTACAAGTGCAGAGACATTGGACCTGAATCATCCTTCACAAATATGGCGGCCTTACCTAGGGGTACGCAATGTCTCACCTTGCAAATATATAAGGTGCCAAATGCCAAATACCTTTCCCATAATTTTGTTAAGGATGCTTACCAGCTAGACTAAAAATTAAAATATATCTACATCCGAACAATAAGCGTAAACTCACTAACTAATTTTCTATCCAACTCATCTCCATACTTTTCAGAGATAAGATAAAACAAAGTACATTGAACTTAAAATATATTTTTACGACATGTAATCTTTGTTGCGTATCTCATTCATTATATACCCATCCCCCGATTTACACGGTAGATTGGTGCCGCACAAAACCGTGTAAATCCGAAAATTCCGTGTAAATCGAAAATGCGATTTTTGTATGAAAAACCGCGCAAATCGAAAAAATAAAATAAAATTCTTAAATTATCGGTTGGTCTTTAATAATTCATTTATTTTAACATAAAATATATAGAATAAATTAGAAATAATAAATAAAAACTTAAAAATATAATAATTTTGTTTGTTTTTTTCAAACGAAAAGCGAAATCGTGTAAAAAAGTACCGTGTAAATCGGGGGATGGGGTACGATAATTTACAAATCATGTTATCTGATATCGTAAGTCTCGCGAAAACAATTTAACATGTTCAAAATTTATTTGATGCGCTGATGGCAAATGCCAATACACAAATACATATTTCGCATAGTAATATTCAGCGTATAATTCGATCCAGCATGACTTCGCATATTTATATTGGGTTAAATATGCAACAAAATATCATAACTACATATGTATGTACATATATAGATGAATCTGCCCTGCGCATAAATATTTCAATTATGCCAATCAATCACTCGGTTATCTTCATATACCATGTGTGAATTAAAATGGAATTGAACACGTTGTTCCAAAAATAAACTACCTTGAAATCTGGTATTCAGTGTTTCGCAATTGAGGTGATTAAACTAATCGGTTAACGGTTTTGCTTGTTAACACCTCATAAATTTGAGTCAAGTAAATGTTTAATTTGGGAGTTTTCTTTAAAAATAACTTCAAGCGGTTTTCATAGAGATGCGAACCAACCCGAAACGGTATGTTAATATAACAATTTTAATGTCACTTAATGTAAACGAGAAAGAAAAGCAATGACTTGGGCACAAATCAAAACTTAACTCTGCTAATATTACATTTTGTTCTGTCGACCTCATATGGTGAGATGAGCGTATTTTTATTTTGCGGATACAACCAGACGTCTTGGCAAAATAAGATCAGCATGAGCTGCATGACTTTATTTAAAAATTTATATGTTAAATGTTGATTATTACAAAATTTAATAATCTGATTATATAGTGAACGTGACAAGCTGACTAGAGTAATTAATTATTTTAAAACGCACTGCCCTCATTTTTGGCGGATACAATCTGTAATCCGATTTCATTTAGCACTCCTCGTAAAATTATCGTATAGCGCGTCACTTAATAAACTTAATTCTGTATACCAAGCACAATCCATTAAACAATCCACACTTAATTTTAATTATTAATCCGATAATAATTTATGATCGCCTATCATCAGCTTTAAAATTGGTAAAATTATTTTGTGCTCGGTCCAAATCGATTTTTGTATCCGCGCATCAATGGATCTTAAAAATAATTAGTAATTTGTTTTGGTTTGGCATCGCTTTTTATCAACATTGTAAGATGCCATAAAATAAATGAGTTTTTTGTCAGGTACATAATTAATTTACGATATACCATCAAAATGTCTAAAAATAAAGTGAGATGTAATAAAGATATTTTGATGGATTTTTATAGAATGGGTTATAAACAAATTTAAATTTATTGGTCACTTTGTCATATATTTTCAAGTGTTAATTTAAATTTGTGTTTCTGGCGGAGTTAGGCTAGCATAATTATCTATCGCAGAGTCTTGCGTTTTGAACCACCCCGGTTTTTTACATTAGATGGAATCCACAGCGAATGCCATGAGCAAATAGTGCCACACAAACACACACGTAATAAATTCAATTTGGATCGAGTTCGTTTATTAGTAGTCATGACTTGTAAGCGATAACCTCTGCCATGCAGAATCGACATCAGGATTTATAGAAATTCTTAAACAACGAAACCCCCAATGTACACGTACTCTTGATAAACTGGGCAATTGTTATTGAGAGATCATTATATTTGTAATAAATTTTGTGTTATTCATAGAATTATCAATCAGATTAAAATAATTTTATTTCGCAATTTTCATGATCTTACCTGACTAATGTGCAAACTATGAGACCGTGTATGGTTTTTCGATGATTGCTAATAACTTTTTGAGGCCATCACTGATTTCAGAAGTGCGATCCTTATTCTCCTGATCAAATGTTTCGTGTAAGTGATGTGGTCAATGCGTTCCACGAACTTGGGTGCATTCCATTTTTTGGCAAAATAATAGCATACGAACGCTTATTTTGTGTGGTTGCAGTTTTGTTTTTTTGAGAACATGCTCAAGCAGCC
Organism: Nephrotoma guestfalica; assembly: GCA_963691935.1. NCBI lineage: Eukaryota > Metazoa > Arthropoda > Insecta > Diptera > Tipulidae > Nephrotoma > Nephrotoma guestfalica. The sequence goes on along the minus strand of OY829914.1, from coordinate 305,928,298 downwards.
AATAATACAAAATCATTAAAAATTGAATTTCAGTAAGAAAAATAAAATACACTAAGAAATTCCATGCTTAGCTTCCTTTACTTCGGTTAATTACATTTATAATTTAATTTAATTATTTTCTGTTGACATAAATAACATAAAAATTAGTTTTCAGACTTGATACTCGTATTATACATAGACTTTCAATAATTAGTGTACTCCACATCGTGAAATACTTCAAACGTATATGTCTTCAGCGTTTTCATCATTAAATACATATTCCAGACTGAGAGCAGGGTAATTATTGCAAACGGGAGCGTTTGATCATGTACATAGAAAAATTTGTCCTCCAAAAATTCAAAATAATCAATCAATGCTTTTGATAATGGTATCAGTATGGAGTACAGTGAAATTGAAAATGTACGCATTGTTATAGGAGCTTGGATATATGAGTGTGCCATGCCGCCAACGTAAAATATTGAATCACTCCACGAGAAGACTAAATATTGTGGCAATTGATATAATATCGATAGTTTAAATTTTATTACGTCGAGTACCAGCTGTAGAATAAGGGCCACATGAAATGCGACACATTGTACAAACAATGCGAGCATCAAACGTCGTATTCCTGTATTTACCCCATGCTGCGCAAAAAATGGGTATAAGATGAAACGATTTAGATAACTAAGCGATAATTTTAAAGCTGGTTCAATCGTACTCATTGTACGCCGATCGAAGTATATCATATGTGTTTCGCTTAGCATTCGGTCCATTCTATCACCTTGCCTATGTACAATATACGAGTAGACAGAATTTAACAGAAGATATAAGAACACGGGTATCAAGAGCCTTAAAAAATGTTCAATAGTTTTCTCTTCACGATACCGTTGTAATATACGGGCTTCTTTTTCATTTTGAGCCAGTGTCGCTCGCCTCGTATAATCGACATCTTCAGCGCGTTTTACTTTGCAGGTCACACAAAATTCTAATAACTCCTCAAATAGTTCTATAAGGTAGTTGCCATCGTTGATCCGTTTAATAAATACATTTTTCGATGAGACCAACAGAACCAGAGTGATTGTCATTAACGAGTATATCAATCCCATTATTTGCATCAAAGAAACTTTTGGATTGTCGCCCAATACAATGCTTACTATAATTGCAACAGCACGACTCGAATACAAAACTCCAAAATAATCTATAAAAACGTTTTTCTCGTCCGGCATTTTCATTTGTTCTGCTCCAAGCGTATCCATCACTATAGCATATGCCATACTTGTCATCATTGTTGTTACCATTCCAATTGAAAGAATAATTATTATGATATGCTCGTTGAAGTGTTTATATTGTTCTAAAATTAGTACGATTAAAATAAACGTAACACCACAATAGTATAGTACTCCCAGTATACAGGCCATTCTATATTTTCCAACACCCTCCGATTCGACGAACACTGAGACAATAATTGGTGCAAATAAAGATAACATCACTACCGAGTTTAGGGCTAAATCAAACTCGGATTGGTTCACGTTGAAAACATCGCAGGCGATAAAAACAAATTTGGGCAACAACGAGAACATTTGCAGGTAAAACATCAATTGCATTATGATTATGAGTAGCGCACCCAATGGAAAATGTAATACCCATTTTCGGTCGTCGTAGTGTTTCATGATGCTACCGCACTTTTAAATTTGACTTAACTCAAAATATATAAATATTTAATTAAAATTTACAATGAAATTACGATTTTGATTACAGTTTGCGTTTTGTGCGCACAATTTCAAAAAACAAGAAAATTTTTTACTACCGTTTGAATGAAAATACAAAGGTTTCTAATTTCTTTTGTGTTTTCGTGTAACACTACATGTCACGGCCATCTAGCCGCAAAATCAATTCCAAATCAGCGTAGGTTCTGTAGGTTAGGGGCTGCTGAAGCGGACGTCTATCTTTTAGCAGTGGCTCGCTGTATAAACGTATCTCAGATGACTGAGTGCCTTAAGATTTATCACCAGTAAGCGACACACACGCAAACTGTGGGTTAAGCGGCATGCCCATCTACTTACTCGCACAAAAACCTTCAAAGAGTGTAGCAGCGTATAGTTGATTTCCACCCTATCAACAAGCAAATATTCACATATATATGCTAATTTATTTGTATGGTACATAAATAAAAATAGCAACAGAAATATTATGAAAAATTAACAAATACAAAAATAAGTTTCCTCGTATTTAGTAAAAATTATTTTCCAGAAACACCTAAAAGTTTATTATAACTAATAACCATTCTTATATAAATTCAGAGATTTAATTCGGTGTAGATTTCAACGAAACGAAGAAACGAGATCAATAAATGTAACGTGCTCCATAAAATGAAATAGGGGATTAGTGCACTAATCTAGATCGTAATCCATACTCTGCGCACTGTATAAGGGCCCTAAAACCCTAATTTAATTATAAAAATAATTATGTTTTAAAAATATTGACGAATAAATAGTTTATAGATATTGCATAAATTTCTTTATATTTCGGAGTCAGATAAGAATACCGTTACATGGTCACCACTGCCGTTTGTCAGTAGAATTTACGCCAGTAGAGCAACATTTTTGACAATCAACCTATCTATCCTATACAACAGACTTGCTAACAATCAGCCATCTTAGTCTACAGTTAGAATGTGCCGACAATCGACCGCCTAGTGTATACCACATACAATTGCTGACAGTCAGACGCGTTAAGGCGCACAATCACTAATGATTGTGTTGTTCAAATTTGCACACAACTGGAGTGTAACCGGTGCAATATCAGATGACCACATCTCCAAAGTCGCACGTGATGACAAATGATCCATACTTCCATACATCACGATAGATGATTCTGAAATTGAGGGCTCAACCCAACGACAGACAGCAACTGAAACAACCACAATCTACCATTCCAACATTGGATATCGAGAGCATAGCCGAGGAACAAGTTTGGAACATTCTACTAACCACAACAAATAATTTGTCATCAGAGTTATCATCGCACCAACCGTAGTCAACCTTAAAGCTCATTCCATTCGGGTCACAGTACCGCAGGGGTTTTCGGTTTCACACTCTCCAGTCACAGCTCATTCTCGCCAAACCAATCGGGAACCGATTCGTAACAATCACCTTATCGGCTCTTAACCATCGTCGCAGTTTCGTCGCAACGTTGGTGATGAATTCATAAAGATAATCTGACTGAAACGCCTATCCAACCGTGCACAAGAAATATTAGCTCCAACCACAGATTCATTAAATACAACCAAAATGCGTTGGCAGATTGGTTATTGGAAACTAGAATATGTTGCAAATTCGTGTAGTTTCAGTATCGTCCAACCGGCCTGAGAATCAGAACGAACCCTCCATCCTGTTTTAACGAAACGAGATTGGCGGTTACAAAATGTTCCGGATCATAAATGCTCACAGAGTAAATCACCCAGCAGACAATTCGCTACTTCAAGAAGTTCTGAACAACTGGGATGCTATTTCCACAGACAGTTCAACCAGAAATTTTAAACCAATTGGCCCCCAACGGAGTGAATTCAAAGCAAAAAATTAAAAAAAAAACCTCACAAGCTGCGACTTAACTATCGAATTGTCATTTCCTAATTTTAATTCCTATATCAAAAACCAATTTTGTAATTGACATCGGTATTGTTATCTCCGTAATACCTGCTCACGACAAAACGAAAAAGAACATCGAATTTAATCTCTCTTTCTGTACCCAACGGATCAACATTCAGAACTTTCGGTTGCCGGCGAATAGATTTAGATCTCGGCCTTAGGAAGCATTTGTGACAACTTTGTATTGCCACAATAAATTTCGTGACATTTTGAAAAAGTCATCTCATCAGCATCGCTTTTTAGAACTCACAACTAAATTGTCATTTGATTGCAGTTACAATTTTAGTACAAAAATGGTGAAAATTTTGCAGTCACAGTTCGCAAAACTAAAGCACTTTTGGATCGCCAAAGGTGGAGCACCTTCTCGGCCGGCAATAGTAAAACTGGTGGAAACATTTGAGCTGCTGGGACAAGTTAGTGATGTGAAGAATCGAAACCGTGTGCGTCGCTCAAGAACAACTGAGAAATCTGCTGTTGCAGCCCGTAGTGTTCACGAAAACCGAGGTTTGTACTAGGCATTCCACAAACGGAAATGGAAGATATTGATGTGCACGATGTTTATTTTCAACAAGACGACGCTATGTGCCACGTAAGCAACGAAACAATCGCAATCTTGCAAGCAAAGTTTCCTGACCGTGTTATTTCTCGAAGAGGTGATCACAATTGGCCACCGAGATCTTGTGATTTATTTATTTATTTATTTATTACACACACAACATATAACTAATTTTGTTCTCTTCAATCCTCCCTCCATCCACACGCCCCATTTTGAGCAGCAGCTGCTCATTCTAATAGAGTGCAATTTTAATACGTTTAGACGTTTCTCTTTGAGGTCAGGTGAAAGATAAGGTCTATGCTAATGCTCCACAATCGATTCAAGACCTTAACGATGGAATTCGTGAAGTTATCGAGAACATACAGCCGCAAATATGCGAATTGGACATGGACAATTTCATGAAAAGCATATGGTACTGCAAGCGTTGCAGTAGTGGTGGCCATTTGGCTGGTATCATTTTCAAATGTTAATGGCATACCCTTCTCTTTACAATGAAATAAACATTCATTGATTTCTCTTAAAAATACTCGTTTTTTTATATCAAAATGAAATAAAGATTTTTGGAGACCGCGTTAAAATTTCTTTCCACTTTGAACTGAGTACTATAAGGTTCAGTTAGAAATATAACAAACATGTACAAACAAATTCTATTCATAGCTCCCTGTGAAACATTTCAACACAACAAAAATGTGAGACACTCAAAGAAAACTCCGGATAATTACATTTTTAATTTAATTTAATTATTTTCTGTTGACATAAATAACATAAAAATTAGTTTTCAGACTTGATACTCGTATTATACATTGACTTTCAATAATTAGTATACTCCACATCGTGAAATACTTCAAACGTATATGTCTTCAGTGTTTTCATCATTAAATACATATTCCAAACTGAGAGCAGGGTAATTATGGCAAACGGGAGCGTTTGATCATGTACATAGAAAAATGTATCCTCCAAATATACAAAATAATCAATCAATGCTTTTGACAGAGGTATCAGTATGGAGTACAATGAAATTGAGAATGTACGCATTGTTATAGGAGCTTGGATATATGCATGTGTCATGCCGCCAACGTAAAATATTGAATCACTCCACGAGAAGACTAAATATTGTGGCAATTGATATAATATCGATAGTTTAAATTTTATTGTGCTGATGACCAACTGTAGAATAAGAGCCACATGAAATGCGACACATTGCACAAACAATGCGAGCACCAGACGTCTTAATCCTGAATTTACCCCTCGCTGTTCAAAAAATGGATATAAGATGAAATGATTTAGGTAACTAAGCGATAACTTTAGAGCTGGTTCAATCATGCTCATTGCTCGCCGATCGAAGTATATCATATGTGTTTCGCTTAGCATTCGGTCCATTTTATCACCTTGCCTATGCACAATGTACGAGTAGACAGAATTTAACAGAAGATATAAGAATACGGGTATCAAGAGCCTTAAGAAATGTTCAATAGTTTTCTCTTCACGAAACCGTTGTAATATACGGGCTTCTTTTTCATTTTCGGCCAGTGTCGCTCGCCTCGTATAATCGACATCTTCAGCGCGTTCAACTTTGCAGGTCACACAAAATTGTAGTAACTCCTCAAATAATTCTATAAGGTAGTTGCCATCATTGATCCGTTTAATAAGTAACTCTTTCGATACGACCAAAAGAAGCAAAGTGATTGTCATTAACGAGTATATCAATCCCATTATTTGCATCAAAGAAACGTTTGGATTGTCGCCCAATACAATGCTTACTAAAACTGCAACATTACGACTCGCATACAAGACTCTGAAGTATACGGTTAAAACGTCTTTCTCGTCCGGCATTTTCAATTGTTCTGCTCCAAGCGTATTCATCACTTTGGAATATGCCATACTTGTCATCATTGTTGTTACCATTCCAATTGAAAGAATAATTATTATGATATGCTCGTTGAAGTGTTTATATTGTTCGAAAATTAGTACGATTAAAATAAACGTAACACCTAAATAGTATAGTATTCCCAGTATACAGGCCATTCTATATTTTCCAACACCCTCCGATTCGACGAACACTGAGACAATAATTGGTGTAAATAAAGATAACATCACTACCGAGTTTAGGGCTAAATCAAACTCGGATTGGTTCACGTTGAAAACATCGCAGGCGATAAAAACAAATTTGGGCAACAACGAGAACATTTGCAGGTAAAACATAAATTGCATTATGACTATGAGTAGTGCACCCAATGGGAAATGTAATGCCCATGTTCGATCGTCGTAGTGTTTCATGATGCTGTCGTACTTTTAAATTTGACTTAACTTCAAAATATATAAATAATTAATTATAATTTACAACGAAATTACGATTTTGACTATAGATCGCGTTTTTTGTAAACAATTTCGAAAAACAACAAAAATTATTATTGGCGTTTGATTGAAAACACAAAGGTTTCTAATTTCTTTTGTGCGATCGATTATTAGCAAAATACACGGAGCGGTTTGATTTTATTTTTATTTATCTAGCAGGATATAAACAATACTGGACCAACGGAAAATATTTATTTCTTTTAAATTAAATGGATCATGCACTCGTGTGGGTGCCATAATAAATACAGAAACTGCGGCGTTAATATAAATGATTAATAGGTGTGATCAAAATATTGTTGCACTTTTGATCAATGAAATCTGATCGAACTGCAGATAAGAATAAAATAATCATTTGCCACCTCGCACCACCGTCCTCAAATTAGTATGCGCAGTGCGAATTTTTCTATATTTAAACTTATCAATCAATTAATTATATTATAATCCTCGGCGCCACGATAATCGTGTTATATTCTAAAATGTTGCGTGCTTCGTTTCCAAGGAACAGTTTTTATTAACTGCATAATGATCTTGAATTTTGCTATTTTGAATAATTGACGTCAATCAAAAATCTAAATTTAACACATTTTCAAAACGGTCATTTCAAAATGAATCTTGCAAAAAAAATTCATTTAAAGTGATTAACTTTCTTTCCTAAACAAGTGGTTGCACGATTTGAATGGTAAATAGTATTGTTTTCTCGTGTAAACCTTTTTCTTTTTTGAAAAGTTAATTGATGAGACGGTCCCAACCAATTTCGGATGTATGAATAATCTCATTTTAAAAGTGAACTAACAAGTTATGATTTTAAAATTTAAATTTTGTTGCACTCCAAGAAGATCGCTAGCTTACCAAACTACAGTTCGACGAGAGTAAGTCTAACGGGCAACATCTTATGCGTTATTGCCAAATCCCTTTAGGAGATCACTATGATTGTAAACGATATTGTTACCAAATTATTGTTGTAAATGGATTCCGGTTCGACGAGATAGGGTGAAACGGAATGGAATTATTTTTAATCTAAATTTCCGTCCGTTTTCCCACTGAATAATTCCTTTCCATTATCTTGAATTCTTGTTCGTTTTACGAGATAATTCTTTTAAAACGAATGCTGTTATAAAGGGTGGCGCATAAGTAACGTTATGATTTAATTAGTGAATACATTTTTTGTTTATGTATTTTTTTCATTTTTTCAGAATTAACTTTGAAAAACTTAGGAAATTTGTGATGAAATGACTCAGCACTGAACAAAGAACCAAAGTTGTTCAATTTTGTTTTGAAAGTCAGCATTCGCGATTATTCAGACACGAAGATCATATCGAAATTTCTTTCATGTTCGAAATGCACCTAGCTAGGCTCCAAAAATTTACCGATTGGTTCAGCGTTTTCGGCAACAAGGGGCTGTCTGTGGTCTTCCGAGTACTGGAAGACCTCCTGCAGTTCAAAATAATGTGAACATTGCTCGTGTGCAAGCAAGTATTGAGGTAAACCCCGAAACATCCACCAGGCGACGTTCTCACCAGTTGGTGATGTCTACGAGGATTTTAAAAATAATTTTACATAAGTTACACCTTTCCCCATATAAGATTCAATATAGGTTGACGAGTTAAAACCAAATGATGCACAAATACGCATTCAATATAACCGCCGTTTTCAAGAATTGTGCATAGAACATAACGAGTTTATTCACAAACTCTTAATGAGCGATGAGGCCCATTTTCACCTCAATGGTCATGAGTGAATAAACAAAACTGCGGAATATGGGACACGCAAAATTTGAACGGCATTCAATACAGGGCAATGATTGAACATTTTTTAAGGCCAGAGTTAGAGAATAATCCAGAATTGTGGTTCCAACAAAATGGGGGGGGGGGGGGCACAGATTTTACACACAAATTTTTCACACTGATTTTAAGTGGCCACCGCGTTCGCCCGATTTAACGGCTCCCGATTTTTTTCTTTGGTCTGGCTACCTAAAGGGTGAAGTGTGTGCCAATAAGCCAAGAACCATCCAACGGCTTAAGGCCAATATACGAGAAGAAGTGAGGGCGCTGGGACTTGAAATTCTAAGAAAAGCTATGGAAAATGCTCTGGAAAGAGCACGTCAGGTCGAACCAAAGAATGGCCACCATTTGAAAGATATTATCTTCAAAACATAATGTGAACATATTTCCAAACTATAATCTAAATTTGAATAAGTGCCAACGCTAAATAAAATCAGAAACAAAAAAGTTATTCATTAAATAAATCATAAAGTTACTTATGTATGTGCCACCCTATATAAACGTACAGAGGTAATTTTAAAAAACTTTAAATTAGAATTAAGATTATAGTACCGAAATAAGTAGTGTGGCGCCAATGCCTATGATCAATCTATTTCTCACTCAACTATTTGAAGCATATATGCTTTAAAATCTATAAATTATTTCTTACATACTTAGTATTAGTATTTAGATATTAGGCGAAACGTTAAACAAACGAATCTTCAATTTTGTTCACGCAATTAGACGCCAATAATTATTTTTATGTGAACATGATATAGATTTACCCACTGTCAAATACAAATACGGATAGCTAAATGTTCTGTAAAAATGATTTGCACTTTTCTAATAAGAAAAAAACATTAACGCAATTCACACACAAGTTACCTACTACACTAATTAATTAGATTTCGTGTACACCATAAAAAGAAATTAACGATTTTAGTTGTTTGCTAAAAACTTACAATCAGAAACATAAAATTTAATTACCTTGAATACAAATTCCAATAACGAATATTTCAAACAAATATTTATAAAACATTTTTTAATAATTAAATTTATTAATCACTTAGAACCAAATAAAACAAATATGTATAATTATTAAATAATTAAGCACAATAAATTTTCACTTAATTTTTCGTCAAGTTGCAAATAGTTTTGTTACACAAAAATATTGAACACTATAACATATCAACTATACACTAAACAATTTTAATATTTAAAAATTTTATTATATTTTGGTTGCTGTAAACCGTTTTCGACAATTGTTAAATTAAAACTAAGAAACTGAAAAATAAAAGTTCGTTTCTCAAAGTTGCCGTAGAGATCTTTTTCCGTTTTCGTCTTATACTAACGATATTTATTTATTGTATTTTCGTTGTTGAATGTTTTTTTGCTAAAATAAAAATGTATTTTTATAAATTATTTTCTTTCGTATTTAGATATAAGTCTACAAATACATGCCTATACGTTCATATAAAGGACAAAACTACTTTGCTTTCATTCATCTACAAAACGATGTTGTAAGAAATTAATGATAACACATAACCATAAGTAAAGAAGTAATAAACCGTGATATAAGTAGTATGATTTAGATAATTTAAATGGTTATGATTTATGGATTTTGACTTATTTAGACGAAGACGCTTGTCTAAATGATGAATAAAACCTTTTCGTAAGCTTAACATGCTCCAATGGTTTCAATAGTAGTTTATAAAAAAAAAATGGTAACCGGTATCGTCAAAGCAATAAATCTTGTTCATATCTAAAAAAATTTAAATACCATAAGACGTCATATTGATAGAAAAAATTGCCGAAACATAAATGACAAGGGTGATTCGGTTGTTCAACCTACACGCAACTCAATATTGCAATCGATACTCAATCTGTTTTGCAAATTTGAATTCCCATGTAAGTTCAACTTCAAATACGAGTGTGTATAGTGATGCTATATGAAAACCAATTATTGAATTTTGGTTAGGATGACCTAAGAATTTTATAAAAACTCTTATATTTGTTTACTAAATATTTCTAGTCACACTGTCTTACTGTTTAAGTTAAACATTCCACATGGAACAAAATGTTAGGACATAATGAGCTTTTATTATTTAGCTCTCGGCGATACGAAAATCTTGTGTTTTTAAATAAAAATTTGCTTTAAGTACTGTACAATTGACTAATCTACTATAAGATTTACAAAATTCAATTTCTACCGGTAATGCATTTCCATTCAAAATTGCTCGATAATGAAATAGTTGTTGAACACAACTACCGATACATGTAAACTTTTATTTATTTGTGTTTTCATACAAAATATCATAGTTGGTTCACTTTAACCATTTTTTGAAATTACTGAGTTTGTTCATTGAATTATTTTACCGTCATTTTTACGGTAGAATTTTTGAAAAATAGTTAAATCTACCGAACATTTAGTTTAATTGTACCAAAAATAAATAAATAAACAGAATCACTTAATTTGAGCTTTGGATTGTTGAAAGTAAATTTAATATTTCTTTTAAAAATTCTAACTTAAAATTGGTCAAGACATCAGCAATACCGGATTAAGGTTAATTCAACAGTTTATGGGCCCAGTCTTAAATTAATAAATCGATCCCGTTTAAATGAATAAATCGAAATAAAAACAAAAATTGTTAGTTCGTGCGTGTGGTCTGTACGTGTAAAAAAATTTGAGGTTACAATATCCGAGAAGTGTTGTAAAATCGCTGAGAAGCGTCGAGAAAGGATAGTGTTTATTATAATTTCATCATCGTGTGAAAAAAAGAATTCGGAAGACGACGATAAGCGTGAACTTCCCGACCAAATGGCCCAGTGGTTAAAGCTTTGGCGTTTGGTACGGAAAGTACCGGGTTCGAATCACGATAGGAGTAGGATACAAAAGGGAATTTTCATCAACAGATTACGATTTGTGATGAAATGGAACACAACTATGACCGCCTGTCGGAGTGCAAAACTCATTAGCCGACCCATCTTCCATGCCAGTATAGGCTGGCATGGAGCTATACAATATGCAGATGGTGATAAAATTGAACCTACAACCATACGTCCTCCATTTGGCAGGCGATTGCGTATAAGGTAAGGACGTGAAAAGCGAACTGCGAAAGAGTTAGAAGTGCTTCAGCCCCAGAACAGATTGCAAAGATTAAATCTAAAAAAAACGTGAACTTTTTTATGATTTTTTATTATTTCGAAGCAAACCAAAATGGCAGGTGAGTGAGCATTGTAATATTGGAAGGTGGCAGGAAATGGCAAACATGGAAATTCCAGATGCGTCAAGTTCTCTAGAGGCCAGTAAATTGTTCGACGTAGTGGATGTCACCAATCAAAAAGCAACGATTGCTGATGAAGGCTATGTGTTGAATATTAAGACATGGAAACAGGATGATTCCTAAGCATCACCTGCAATTTTGATGAAATGCAAAAATAAGCTATTGCTGCAAATAATACAGCAACGTGGGCGACACTCAAAAAGTATGTATGAGCAAATATCAATATGTCAAAACTCATCGAAGTTGTGCAACAATTAAAAGATCAAGGTGAAGAGGTTTCCGAATCGATAATTATGACGAAAATTTTAATGTTTTCCCACCTAAATATGACTGATTGAATGTACATAAATCTCGAATATACCAACTTGATTTCTAAGGCGAAAAATTCGGCGAAAAAGTTTTGTATAATCAAGAAACATTATCTCAGAAAAAACCAGGTCAAACCATTGTTGATTTAAAATTTAATTTTATTTAAATCTTTTAATTCTTTTGCGTTTTTTGTAAATGCTAAACTTTTCACAATCATTGCAAAAATATAAAAGGCTTCCAATGAAGCTGTTGCTTCACCAAATTTCGCAAAGATCTCCCAATTAATGGAAAAGTATTGGTATGAAGTTTTAATCCGCTGGGACTGTAGAGAAACAAATTTATCCAAACTCGTCATTTCCGGTAAATTTTCAAAAATGATATGAACTTATTTTACTTGAAATTTAAATTACAATTCTTTTGTTTTAATCATTTTTTAGTAAATGGTATATATTTTCCAAAATATTTGCAAAAAATAAAATAGCTACTATGAAAGCTGTCACTTCCGTGGACATATGTTGGTCAAAATTAAGAGGATCGCCCAATTTATGGAAAAAGCTAAAGTATGAAGTTTCATCCCAACCAAACAATCCGATTGGGCACTACAGAGACTGCATTTTTGTTGAAAAAGTGGGTGTCTGTACCACGTGTTCGGACTTATGGCGTCAATATGTACAGTTAACCGCATATATAATTTTATAGTTCTGCCCCTGGTAGCCATATTCCAGAACTTGTTTCAAAAATTATTTAAGAATCCCATTTCCATCCAACATAACCAATCCCATCATAATCGGTTAAGAAATTACCGAGTTCCCTCCCATGTGGCCATATTATAGAACTTCTTCCAGAAATCTTTTAAGAATCCTATTTCCATTCGACATACACCATCCCATCATAATTGGTTAATAAATTACCGAGTTCTGCTCCAGAAGGCCATATTCCAGAATTTGTTCCAAAAATCATTTACGAGTCCTATTTCCACCCAACGTACCCAATATGATCATAATAGGTTAGGAAATGGCCGAGTTCCGTCCCAGCTGGCCATATTCAAGAACTTCTTCCAAAAATCATTCAAAAATCTCATTTCCGACCAACATATCCAATCTCATCATAATCGGTTAAGAAATTACCGGGTTCCACCCCAGATGGCCATATTCCAGAACTTCTTCCAAAATCATTTGAGAATCCCATTTCCATCCACCCAACATAATCGGTTAAGAAAATACCGAGTTCAATAAAAACTGCGAAAATTAAAATGGCGGTGTTTCCCCCTCTATCGCAAGCGATGCGTCACAGTCCCCACTCAACGTAATAAAATAATTCTTTGATCCGTTAGCTATCCAGTGGTGTAATTAAATTTTGGATGTAGATGATAGGTATATAGTATATAGCTGCAACATCAAACTGTATCCCCCGATTTTGTTATCATCAGCTTTTTGAATTGCCTATGTATATGAAAGCAAATTTAAAGACGTATTCATGTGAAAACCGTTTCTTGTCAAATATCGTAATTTCCGCTTAAATTTGGAAACTAATTTGGGCATGGTATTATTGCAAAATAAATGACGACCTATCACGACAACCTATCACATGAAACTGTAGAAACAAAATAAAACAAAACGTGAAACAGAAAGGGAAAGAAAATTATTTTTGTCCAAAATCAATATTTTTGTGTCTGATATTTGTAGTACGGAATTTAGTATGGAATTAGAACTATTTGTTCCACACAGTGGAAAATCTGGCTACTGAGTTTTCGTCTTGCAGATGTCGATAGTAAGGTTTGTTTTGTGGGTTTCGGTGTCGATTTTTTTATGAAACATTTTTGTTATGTTTTATTATTTTTTTCAATCTTTTTCTCAATCATTTTGCAGATATCAAATATCGTTGAATAAATTGCGCGCTATAGCACGTTATAGCACGCTACTGTATTTTAGTGAAGGCTCAAATAAAAATGGTTAATTTTCTTCTTTACATTATCACTGCCATCTTCCAAAAATGTAAGTACATTAATAAACTTCTCTTTTCAACATATGACATTCTAAATTCCCATTGATATTCATATCATCACTCATCAGTTCATCTGTGCATCACCAAAGGTCAACGCAAAGATTTTCGGTCAATTTAATTTGTATTTTACATACCTACCTTACATGCTTATCAAATGTTTTATGTACTATAAAACTTAAGTGCATTAATAATTTGTTTGTTTACCTGATGATATTTCTTCAAAAACTACTTCCGCCTTGTTAAAATTCTAACATGTAGGATATACCACATCGACCGCACCCGCACCTTTTTACTCCGCGACCGCGAGGCATAACTAGGATAAGCAAAATTTCCTGCGCTTATATTTATTATTTCCGTATAAGGCTTTGTATATTGTTGGTAAACAAGTAAAACGAAAACATCCCTGTTTTGCTTTTTAATTTCCACGTTTCATATTTGTTTCTTTATTTCCAAAAAAGAAAAATTAAATTAAATTATATATTTTAAGTTATGACAACAAACTCAAAATTATATACGTAGACTTATCCATAATTAAATTTGTGTTAGTCGAGAAAAACAACAACAAAACATAAATTTTCTACATAAAATTGTTTTAAATTATAATTAATAAATAATAATTTATGTATGTATACTCATATGTATTGGCAAATATATTTAGTTTGTTTAAATTTTTAATTTAATTTGGTATTCAATTTGAATTATATAAATTAATTATACATTTGTTATTTCATTAAATGGCAGTTTAATTAATAATAATAGTTACATAATATAAATGATTTAATTCGATCACGAATAACTATAAAATAATAATGCCGGCACACGAAATCAAAATAATTACATTGGTTTAAATTTCTTATACAACCGTTATTTAATTAAGAATTATATGTGAAATTCACAATTTTCTTATTACATATTTTTAAGTAAACTCACACCAGAAAAACTAAACAAAATTACATATTTCCTTAATTAAAATTTTCTCATTTCTGTTATTTACGAATACAAGTAATTTTAAAAATTATTAAATATTTTACTTAAATTTTAGTGATATATAATATTGTTTTCAAAATCTAAATTATGCATTTACTTTAATTAAATTAAATTAATTCATATTGCACACCGAAAAATAATTACACAAAATTAAATTATAATTAATAAATACAGACACAAACAAATTATGTTTGTTTGATTAAAGTGTGGTATTCGTTTCTTTGAACTGGCTCCAACTAATTCATCAAAGAATCAAAAATTATCAAAATAGAACCCAAACCATGAAAAACTGTATTTTGAAACCTATATTCATCTGCATGCTAAAATGAAATACATTTTTAATTGAAAATCATGAGATTCTTAAGGACTAACTCTAGGTGGGAGATTTTATTTTTATGTACAATAATCATGCAACACAAAACTCATCCAAAATTAATTCGGAATTAAACAAAATCAGCTTAATTCGTCCAACGAACGGCCCCAAAAAAATTGAACACGAAAAAATTACCGCTCAAGTTGCGGTTTTTATACAATACTACTACTACTAGTGATTAAGTTTAAGCTATCGTCGACCCCGTGAAACGCTTCATCCATCGTATCCTCATTTGTCTGCAATATGATTTCATCGTTCACAATAAACTCTGAATGAAAATGTCGTTGATGTTTTTTGAGGTAACCGGCTGTTTTAAATTTTTTAAAGCATATTTCACATTTGAATGGCCGACTATCTTTGTGGCGTTCAATATGTTTGTAAAGGGCTGCTTCCGATGCGCACGTCATGCCACAGATACCACACTTTTTATTCGAGTGACTCAGATAGTTGATATCGTTAACGTTATTGTTAACGGTTGGAGTTGCGTTACTGCTATCGGTGTTATTGCTCGCACTGCTAGTATTGAGACTAGACTCAGGATCATTCTCGTTATAATCGTTTTGATGCACTAACATGTGACGAATCAAGTAGCTCGTATTCGGAAATTCTTTCGTACAAATTCGGCATTTTATAGCATCGTTATTCAGTAAATGCTTATTCATGTGACGGTTAAGTTTCTCCTCCTTTCGAAATACTTTGTCGCATTGTGGGCAATTAAATTTGGCTTTTCCTTCCTTTTCATGCATTCTCATATGCTTTTCGAGGTGGATCAGAAGGCGAAACGGTTTACGGCACACCGTACAATGAAATAAGAAATCAGAGTCGTGCATTTTTTTATGCCGCCCAAAATATTGCTCATCCTTGAACCGTTTAGGACATTTATCACATTTAAATGGTTTTTCGGTTTTGTGGCAGCGTACGTGTATGCTGAGATTGTCCTGCTGTTTAAAAGTTTTCCCACAAATGGAACACTTAAAAGGACGATCGTTTGTATGCACTGAACGGTGGCGAATCAAGTTGAACTGATTTTTGAATTCTTTTCCACAAACAGCGCATATACTTTGTGTTGTGTTGCACATTTTGTTTGTTCGGTGGCTCTCCAGATAGTCGAACGTTTTAAATTTTTTTCCACAATCATTGCAGACATATGGCCGCTTTATATCTTTGTGGAGTTTCATATGCGATATCATTGAATTTGGCGTCTCAAATGTCTCGTTACACGTAAAACATTTATAATTCATTTCATGGCCGTGTACTTGATGCAGATGAGTGTATAGTGCACGAGATCGCTTAAATGTTTCGTCGCATTTTGAACATTGATACGGTTCATCTGGTAAATCATCTGCGCTCTCATCGTTACTAACCGATGAATTGTATCGTATTTTATGTAGGCGTAGCCCGCTGGAACCGAATCCGTTACCGCGACTGTCACGTTCAATCCATTTACTAATCTCATCCCAGTGGTGGTCACTGTCTTCCTCGTCTGCCGAATTTTCATCGTATGAGTAGTAGTCGAGCGAAGAGGTTTCAATGTAGTGATCATAATCGAGTATTGTCTTTTCAGAGATGAGCTCTTCTATACAAAAATCATCGTAGTAACAACCAATTCGACGATAAACAACATGTGGCGCCTCTACTGGCTTTAATTCGTAGTACACTTTTTTCTCTTCCCCCGTATCACCTCCACCTTCATCAAAGCTAATCTCTTCAATTTTCATAATTTTCTTATTTTCATCCAAGATACGATCCTTTTCACTATTTGTATCACTACCACTACTTCGGCACAACACTGGTAATTCTATCGCTGATGTCGATGTCACTGCTGGTACTGTAGTTGTTGTTGACGGATTGAATGGGCCCAACAAATTCAATTCAATTTCCATATTTCCATCCAAAACTACAAGTTTTCGTAACACTCAGTGCGATATGTTTAGTCGATTTTCTATTTTATATATAATTGTGTGTAATGTCGACTAGAACGAAATTGAATTTTCTTTTTGCTTTTCTTCGTTTTCCTCGCTTTGCACACACAGAGCGAATCAAAGACGAAAAATTTTTTTTTTGCCTCCACACACAACTTTATCCTATTGCACTAGTAATTAATTTGTTTACTTATTATACATGGTATCTTAGATATAATTACGTTTATTATTATTTCACAGTTTTATTTATACATTTTTGTTTTGTTTTTTAATCAAAATAAAATTTTATTTACAGAGAAAGGTTGTACAACACAAAACCAAAATTCTTTTTTTGTTTTTATTTTTATTTTGACATTTGCGGAATGAATTTTCTCGGGAGGGGGTGAAATTTGCGCGTGGTACATCAATATAAAAATGTACTAGAGCGGTTGGAATGGTTAAATTTATCGGACGTTAGATGGTGTGCACATTTTTTTTTTATTACAAATTAATATTGAATTTGGAAAATTTGCTTAATATCTACCATTGTATTTTTGTATTCCGTTGGAACCGATTTAGAGAGATTGGTCAAGACTTGTGAATTTCTGTTTCATACTACATATTTTTGAGAGCGCCATCATTCATCTCCTTTTTAAAAATGAAGTCGTAACACTATGACTCTATTGTTTTATTGACTCACTGTGAAGATTGCGGGCCAGGCAATCAGAGAAGCCAGAGATTTATGAAACATTCCTAAGCTTGTTATTTGATAAATAACAATTAATTCTACAATCTAAGGAGACATTAAAAACAAAACTCAGTACACTGGATTTCATCGTCCGTCGAAAAAGTTCATAAAATCAACGGACAACATTTAACGAAAACGTTGAGGTGACAATGAGGTAAGTAACATATTTGCTTCGGAACAGCCACCATTTAGAAAAATATCAAATTTTGCTTTTAGATATGAAAAGTCTTTCCGCGAATATCTTTTAAAAGGCCTCGCTGAGATGTTTGGAACTGCGATATTCGTTTTCATAGGATGCATGTCTTGTGTATTCGGGCTCGGTGAAGTGCGGGATGCGGCTCTTTTAAACACAAGCATTGGATTCGGTATAGGCGCCATGGTGTGCGTTCAGACCTTTGGATGTATATCACAAGGCCATGTAAATCCATCGATTACGGTAGCTTGTTTAGTTTTGGACATAATTTCAATTCCAATGGCCTGTGTCTATTTTGTCTCGCAATGTTTGGGCTCTTTACTTGGATTTGGAATATTAAAAACAGTAACACCACTTAATTTGCAATCGGAAGATTTTGGCGCTGGTGTGTGCACAACGGTATTAAATCCGTTTGTATCACCCATACAAGGACTATTTGTTGAATTTCTACTCACCGGAATTTTAATAGCAGTGGTTTGTGGAGCACTGCATCCGCGGAATTCCACAAATTTTGATTCAATTTCAATACGCTTTGGATTAGCAATTTGGGTACTCGCTCTAGCCGGAGCACCGTACACTTGCGCCTCAATGAATCCAGCTCGATCTTTTGGCCCAGCTGTTTGGAACGGACACTTTACAAATTTATGGATATATTTCGTTGGGCCGATGGGCGGGGCTGCCGTGTTTTCATTTGTTTATAAAATGTTATTTATACGTTATGTACCGCCTCCACCACATTTTATTGGCGAAGCTGAAGAACCAGAACAGTAATCGCATGGTTCTAGAAAATGACCTAAAACCTGACCATATCTTATTTATTTATTATTTATTTTGGCAATGTAGTAAAAGTGGGAGTTTTTAGAGAAAAATAAATTGTGTAAATTAGTATTAAAGGCAGTATTTAATTATTCTTCGGCAAATATAAAATTTAGCTGGTCAGATGTAAATATACATTGTACATACCTACATATTTCTAAGTTTAACTTTAATTCTTTTAAGGGTTACATTATTTAATACGATATCTAGAACCTTGGGTTCAGCTTGTTTAACAGATTATCATTTATAGAAACCAGCTTCACAGCTAAAATGCTGCGGTAATGGAACCGTTGTTAGTGTAAAAATAACACTCACTGATTTTAAATTACATCGCCTGAAAAGTTCCCGATCTGACCAATAGATGGTGCCACAAATTTAAAACCCATATGATTTTTAAATTCTACCAACCTTCAAACGCTATGTATCAAAATTCCATTACATTCCGATCCGACCATTATTTTACAAGTTACAGTTGTTTTAGTGACGCTAATGGAGAAAAAAAAATAATTTCGTGTGTTGATTAAACACTGTTTTTTGATGGGAAAAAACACCGTTCAAGCAAAGCAGTGGCTTGATAAGTGTTGTCCACACCAGGAAAATCAACCATCATTGACTGGTATATTGAATTTAAACGTGGTCGTACAACCACCGATGATGCACTTCGCTCTGGACACACGCTAGGTAACATAACATGACACTGTAAAGATTCACCGGACAAGTGGTGGTGCAGTGGTTAAAGCTTCGACTCTTGGACCGGGAGGTACTGGGTTCGAATCCCACCAGAGGCTGTGTGGAAGCAAAGCGAATTTTCGTCATCGATTACGATCGGTGACGTTAATAAATACAACTAAGAGCCTCTGTTGGAGTGCAGAATTCAGCGCCGAAACCACCGTTCATGTCAATGTACATGACATGGAGCTTGCAATGCGCAGGTGATATACGTTAATAGTGTGAATGGGCGGTATGTGCGTGAATGAAAAGTAGGCTATTAATTGACCTTCAAGGGACATTAAATCCACTGGACAATTAATACTTTCTTTAAAAAAAAAAAAAGATATCAATGGAACGTGTTGATCATATTTTGGACGAACATATTTGTCCATGAATAAAATTGCTTTTGTCACATTAGTCGATCGCAACAATGGCAAAATTGCACGAATTGCACATTGAATTGCTTCCGCATCCACCGTATTCGTCTGATTTGGCATCCAGTGATTATTGCTTGTTTGCAGACCTCAAAAAAAAGCTCCAGGGAAAAAGATTTGGCTGCACTGAAGAAGTGATTGACGAAACTGACGCTTATTTTGAAGACAAAGTTAAATCGTTCTACAAGAAAGGCATCGAAATTTTAGAGAAGCGTTGGACTGGTTGTATCGCTCTAAAAGGAAATTATGTTGATGAATAAAATTTATTTTCCCCCAAATAATAGGTAAGGTCAATCATATGCACTTTCACTCGTATAGTATGTTATATGAATCGAATTCGTCAATTGATCACCAATCAACATGTCTGTGAAGGGATAGTTTACAAAAAAGTGTATGAGTTTTTATAAGAATGCTCCAAACTGTATGAGTATAAGGATTTATTAATAAAACATACTCTTTTATTAATAACAACAACAATAAATGTTAGCTTTTATTTAACAAAATTTAATAGACGTCTTCACTCGACCATCAGTATCTACATACATTATGAATCATTTCTAAAATATAAAGAATAACGCAATCAACGGTGTCTCTCCCAAAAATGCTTAGTTTCTCGACTCAGCTCAACTGCTTACTGCACAACCACAATTATTTATTTTTAGTTATATTGAGATAAGTCTACAAATTTGACTTGAAAAATATGAATGTAAAAATACAGCATGAAATAAATCCACTTTTGATTTGAAAATTTAAAATATAAAAGTAAAGAACGAATAAGTAACAATAATAAAATCACTAGTAATTAATTACCTTAATCTACTTTCAAATTATCTTTAATTAAACACAAATCAAACAAATAGTTAATTTTGTTGAAACTCGTGCACATCATCTTCACTGGTTCATTATCGCCATAGTTGGTTCTGTGTCTATCTAAGTGGAGGAAGTCATGATCTCTTAGTTGTCTACTAGGAATCTTTATTTTAATTGAATTTAGTACAACCGGTGCATCGCTTAGGCCTAGTAGGAGATTACCAATAAATGTACTTTTTAGCAATTCACGCCTATTTTCTAGCGTTGCCAATTTGTATGTCTTACATCCAGTTAAATATGGTGGTTGTCGCATATGTTTACGTAGTATGGTATGGTCAAGCAGCGTATAAACTTCTTTGAATATTCTCAATACTTTGGATATGTTCTTCGTAGAACGGACACCACACATTTACAGCATATTCCAGCGGTAATCAAACGTCAGCACAATACAAGGTCTTAATTGTCTCCAAATTAAAAATGTTCTCCGTCCAACGTTTGACAAAACCGAGCATATGTAGATCTCTATAGCGATGCACAGCTCAATGTGATTAGTAGAGCTCATTATTTCAACGAAAGTAACCGCTAGTTCTTTAGTTTCAAGTACTACCTGAATAAGTACCCTATTTTTCTTATAGCCATGTGTAACAGGGTTGGCTTTTCGGTGAAATGATAGAGATTTGCACTTTTCAATGTTAAGACTTTGGCTTTGTAGATTTTGAGATTGATCTTTTGGACATAAAACCATGTTTGTATTGCGACGTATACCGCTTTGAATAAGCAAATAGTTTAGGTATAGCAGATATAGATGTAATACCTGAAAATAGGCGTCACTCTAGTTATTTTCCACTTTTGTGGAAAAGTTGCCAATCTTAATGACTGATTAAACAAAATGCTTAGAAAGATGCTCAGAATTTTTCGAAAATCAAGCCGGAATTCCATCAGGACTACATTCTTCTCCGAATCCTACCAATGCTCGCTGGGTATCTTCTGGCTCGATGTGGGGAGTAAATATGAATGTATTATATTCATTAGCGGTTTGATTTTTATAATTATCAATGCCTTCTGCTTTATAAATATCTTGGAAAACTCAGCATATATGTTGGTTATGATCTGTGGATCACAAGACTCTTGATCTTTAAATCTCATCCAGGCAGTGAAACTATCAGTTTCGCGTTTGGTTTTAAAAAAAATCCAACACTGTCAGGGATCGCCTAAGTTCAAAATAAAATTCAAAATTTTGGTTACACGTAGTAAATTTCTGATTAAACAAATAAGTAGTAGGAATATTAAAATAAATAAGTAAACTTCAACATTGTGTAAGCTGAAACATAATTTGATCTATTGACCCAGATTTAATTTAATTTTATAACTAATAAATAAACGAACAAGATGAGTGATATTACAATATGTAATGTGCAACAGAATTTGTGCAATCCCGTCCACCATCTAGACCAGTGCGAGAATAAATAATAAAAACGAATAACTAACTTCTAATGAAATGAAATGGATGGCACAATTTATTGGATGAAAAATTGAAAACAATTCCGGACCTGATAACAAATTAAACGTAACTGAAATAAAAAATGTATTTATGATTTTATCTGAACGGTAGTCTTGAACTACTGAAATTTTAATTTCTTCGTAATGCCAGGGTTAACTGCGTTTTGCATTTACATATAAATTTACTTTGAATTGACTTTTTTAATATATTAAATATTACAGTTACACAAACTACAGATAAACGCTCTACTAAGATCATAATATAAAATATTGACGTAGAAACATTTTGACAGTTAGAATAATTTTTTTCTTGTTTTTGTTTGTGACAAATGAGTACGTTTTATGGCAACATGTGATAAAAATAACTGATTGAATACTAGGACTATTTCTATATCGAAAGTGCCCAGGAAATTTGCAAGTATGCCTTAGTAAGCCTTAAAAAATAATTTAAAGAAAAGTTGTATGTAAATTATATCCCAATTCCATATTTCCACAAAGGAATAGAAAATAGGGATAGGAATTACCAGAATCGTGCCACATATGGAGTCTCTTATGATGCGTTTATTAAATAAAGACAGTTCGATTTCGGCAATACGTAATGATTTCTATAAGTACATAATGGGCCGATATTAAATGAAGCTGCGGAAATTTTGATAGGATTCGCTTCGATGCAAAATGAAAGTTGTGGTGTGTTTCCTTGTCTATCACAATTGGATACGAATGTTATAATATTGTGTGTGAAGTAGAACCAGTGTATCGTCAATGCCGATGAAAATATTAATAGGCGAGAAGTTTTCGAAATCAAAATTTTTTAAGAAAAAACCTTAGTGACAACGGAGACCTGAATTCCGGATATTGCAAACTAATTAAGTGGACCATGCTAAGTGAGAGCGAACGAAGAGATCGAAAGAGGTCAAAAAAGTTAATTGTTGTGCCGTACGACATAGAAATTGAAGTCATTAAGCAAACCTATTCAACACTTTCGATTGGTAAAAATGAAGATAATTGTGATCCGTGAATATTATATAAAAATAATAGATGCTACTCATCGATCATCTGACGAATGAACTTTAAGGGGCCTTATAAGTTACAATAATTTTCGCAATGGAATAGCGCTAGGCTTATAATATTTCACATGTTCAATGAAAATGAGGTTTTAAAATGGTGTTAGAGTAACGCAATATAATATTACGAGGAATATTATGTATCTATATATATATATATATACGAGTTTATATATATATATATACATATATATATATATATATATATATATATATATATATATATATATATATATATATATATATATATATATATATATATATATATATCTATTTACGGTTCCGAAAAACCACGAACGATTTTCAAGAAAATTACAGAAAAAAGGGTTTCGAGTACCAGAAATCAATTACGATGGGTCGTGGTTTCAACAAAATTCTTTTAGGAGGTCGCCCGAGTGGGCTCGGGTTCCTTTTTATAATTTTTTTCTTAGCTCAAACGACTTTGATGACAATATCTGAGGCGGTTTTTCGAGTTCCAGTAATGGATTGCAATGGGTTCCGATTTTGGAAAGGATCCCGTTTAACTTTTTGTTTGCTTTCACGAGTTTGATAAAAAATGGTGGTCGGGATTTTAAATTGCTAGAAAATGATTGAGATCGGTCCTGCTTTCAGTAAAAATCGTTTAGGGCGTCCTGCGGTGGGCACTGGTCCCTTTCTTTAATTTTTTTCTTGTCGCTCGATTGTTTATAAAAATTAGAGAGGGAGAATTTTCGAGTGCCAGGAGTGGATTGCGATGAGTGCTAATTTTAGAAAAATCTATTCAGAGTGTGCCTGGTGTGGAGCCCAAGTCCCCTGCTTTTTTCTCGGCTCGCGAGATTTTAATAAAAATTGTTGGAGGAGCGATTGTGATGGGTTTTGATTTTATGGAAAATTCTTTGCATTTAAAGACATTCGTGTTTTCTGGTAGGTATTTTATTTTGATGGGTGGAGTTTATCTAATGGCCTTTCAGTGTTTGGTCTGAGGGATATATTAATATTGTATACTTCCGATCGTATTGGTGCCTATTGCAAACCCTACATGTGTTATTTATGTTTTGCGTTTGTTGATCGTTTTCGGGAAAAAGAAGGAACGCCTTATCTTACTTTACACGTCTCTTATCCCCCTATGTATTTTGACACCCATCATTGGTTACGTCTTCAACCATTTTCATAGTTAAAACGAAATGGTCGTTTTGAGAGAAATTCTCCCGAAATGATTCCTGGATCGTTTGATACAAGCTTTCTGGTGCCAGGATTGCGGTTTGTTTACCGTTATGGAATTTTATTATGAGATTCGTGATTTCTTTGTTAAATGTTTCCTTTATAATTCATTTAAAGTTTTGAAATATATCTTCAAAAATTGTCAAATTTAGATTTGAGACCTTCAAAGATTTCGATAATAGTTTATAGGACGGTCTGAAAACCGTTTAAATAAGTCGTCAGATGTGTCCGAATGGACTGTTTCGATATCATTATTCTAACTATAGGGGTGATTTTATGACTTCCTACAGATTCACGTGTAGTGTTATATGTTTCATGGTTAACATGCAGTTCGTTGTTTATAGTGGGCGTTCTGCTATGTACAGCAAGGAGCCACCCTTACAGTCAATTTTGCCACAGAGCAAATGCAACAATCGGTCTTTTGCATACTGTCTTCGGGGATCGAATAATCAGCCGTAACGGAGATGTCAATTGGCCAACACGTAGCTGCGGTTTGATCCGTTGGATTTTTTTTGGGGGGAGCCGTTAAAGATAAGTGTTATGCTAATCATCCAGATATTACCCAAGACTTGAAAGGTGAAATCGAAGTTGCCATTGATGAGATAGGATCCCATACAATCGAAAATGTTCTGAAAAATTGAATTAACAAAATGGGGTATTGTTAAGCCAGCCGTGGAAGTCATTTGAATGAAATTGTGTTCCATACTTAATGGCAATGTATACTCTTTCTAATAAAACAAACCGCTATGAAAAATATTCATTCGTCTTTGTATTACATACAGTCAAATTAAATTGCACACTTTAGATGGTCCGTCCAGTACTTAAACCTTTTGCATAAATTGGGAGGTCCAGTGAAATTTGGCGATAATCGTCCCACGGAAATGGCAGCTTCCATAGGAGCTTTTTAATTTTTTGACGTGTTTTGCAAATATTAAGAAAATTATAGCATTTACGAAAATTTAGTAAAACAAAAATTTTGTAAATTAAATTAAGATAAAGGTAGTTTTTGTTGATTTTCAGGTAGTTGGGCGAATGACGATTTTTAGTAAAACATTTGTTTATAAAAAATCTTTCATTTGTTTAGATCGGGCAAACTACTATTTTGAAAAGAAATAACGTTTTCTTAGAGTAAAGCTTAGAAAATGATGGCGCATGAAAATTTGAGAATTAATTGTTTTGTATTGAGAATTAATGAAGCAACTGATAATAGTTTCGACTTTGATTGAAGTCGTCCATATATTTTTAACGGTATTACAATTAAAAAGTAACGTATTAATTTGAGATTGTTTATACATATACTTGGTGGCACAAAAACCTCCAATTCAACTGACTTTGGCCGAGCGACACCTCGGGGATTTAATTATAGATAGAGGGACTTTTGAGGTCATATTTACTTTACAGATTGGATAAAGTTACTCTTTAAAATTGACTGTTTTGTCGATAAAAGGTTCATAGGTATAAAACATTTTAAGAATACCATCACCAGCGATTTTGAATATAAGGCAAGACCTAGTAAAAGCAGAGGAGTGCATTTCGTTATTGAATAAATTGTTAAGATGTTTTCATTGAATCTTCCTTGTCTGAGAAGTTATTACCCTCATAATTGACTTACCTCAAAACTGCTTTACCATCACAGCAAAACTAATCCAAAATGATTTATTACACAAAACATGATTTTCGATTTATTTTTTACAACAAAATAAAATTAGTTTATATATTTGTTCTAAGTCTAAAATAATTAATTAATAATATTACAATTATTTATTCACTTTTTTCTGCTATTATAAATTTACGAACTAAAATAAACAAAAAAATGGCAACCCTAACATATATGTAAGTATTTTGTTTACATAAGTATTTTTATTTAGTAAGTAAGTTAGCAGTTTGCTCGAAGCTTTACTCTCTACATTACTTTCTTCTTCTAATCCAATTCTTTCAATCTTGCTTTGGTATTAAATTTCTATAAAGTATTTGTTAAATATTTGTTTTCATTTACGCTGAGTTTCAAAAATTTATCAACTAAAAACTAGTTTATTACGACGTATTTAAGGGCTCATTTTTTCCCGTGCCAATGGATATTCCTCAAATTGTTTTTGGGCTGGCGCGGGAACTTCACGCCTAAATACTAGTTTAAAGACGAAGGCAACAATAACGGCGGCCGATAATGGGCCGACCCAGTAAACCCAGTGGTTTGTGAGGTATCCATTCCAGACTGCAGGCGCTAGTGAACGAGCCGGATTCATGGAGGCACCGGTATATGGACCAGCAACTAAAGCGAGTGCCGAAATCGTTAAACCAAAGCGGATTGGAATTGAGTCAGTATTGGATGCATTTCGTGGATCCCATACACCACAGCACACCAAAATTAGTACAGCTGTAATTATGAATTCAACAAAGAAACCTTGTATTGGTGTCACGTCTGCGTGAAGTGCTGTTGTACACATGCCCGCGCTTACATTAGTAGCCGCAAAATCAATCGGTGTTAGTATTTTTAGTAGGCCAAATCCAATGAATGCGCCCAATATTTGTGCAACTATATATGCCCCGGCTAATGGTAGTGAAACTAAATTATAAATGAGTGCAGCTACTGTGACCGAAGGATTTAAATGTGCTCCGGATACGCAACCAAATATTTGAATGATTAGCATGACTGCGAAACCAAAGCCAAGGATAGCATTTAGATGGGCACCATGTTTGTCTGGGAGGAGGCCGGTTACACAGCCCATGCACCCGAGGAATACGAGTAGCCCGGTACCGATGAATTCAGCCAGTGCCTTTGTAATGAAATCGATTGTTTCTGCTTTCATAACTGAAATTAAAAATTAAAAATAATTAATTTCGAATATATTATTTATAATAAATCTTAAATTACATATTTTCTATAGTTTAAAAGAATTATTACACATTAAAATAACTACCTCTAAACTTGGACGATCAATTGGACGGGGAATTAAATTTTGAAGTAAACTCGAACTAATTCACTCTTAAGTAATCATCGTTCCCAAGTTCTTATTATTCAAAGTTAATCTATTTAATACTAAACAGATATTCTGAAATCTGAAATTGGACGTTTTGTTAGTCACTCGTTGTCAGTATACTAATTATAGTATTTATTAATTAATATTCTATTAGTATATAGTTTTACATTGTAGCAAAGGTGCCGTCTAAATACATAGCAATTTACATATGTACATTTCAGTAACTACTAGTCTACTTTAAAGACAAATAAACTTTGAATACGAGTAGCATTGCGTGCAATTATTTGTTTATTTAAACTTTGAATAGCATTACGTGCAATTATTTGTTTATTTCACTACTAATTGATTAGAATTCTTCTATTGCTGTAATGAAATATACGCGACAAATGCTTCTACCTGTCTCCATAAAAAGCAACCTTTGAGATCTTCTAACTATGTGTACATGATAAACCTATAAACCATTTGGACGCTTGAGTGTAAATAATCTCAGCAGATATATTATCAGCTGCCACGTTAATACGACAATACAATTATAATAATGATTTAGTAATTTTATAGAAGTAGTTTATGACCATCTACAATTACTTTATGATGTGATTTAATTACACTTTTCCTTTTTCGTAAAGTAAATTTAGCTCTGATAGCAAGTAGTTATATTTTTAGTCTAGATTGACTTATATTTTGCTTCATCAGGCAATAAATTTTATGACCATGTCATACTACCTACTATATGTTAAATTATCTAGAGAATCTACTGATAATAAATTATTAATTGGCCTTTTTGGTGTAATCAAAAAATTCCAAATCGTTGACGGTAAAACACCAAAAATATTTGACACATGTTCAATCTTTGTACTTTGACGCGTGCTTTGTACAGTGCAGCTTAAATTAATCAGAAATATAAATTCATTCGCATAAATTGAACAAAAAATTGTATTACCTAAAGTAATCTTTTCAGTAATCCAGAGTATTATACAGTTTTGATAAAATATTCATTTTGTTGCAAGTATGTATAAAGATAAGAGGATTTCTTATCATATCAAAAACACGTGGTTTTTTATGTATGTAGATATAGACTATCTGACTGTAGATACAAGAAGTCGCTAAATAAAAATTTTATCGTAAATTTCACAGTAGTAAACAAACTGAATATTCAAACGTAAAACTTTGTTTATAAACGAATTTAAATTGTAAATGAACTTATTGAGCACGTTGTAATTGCAAAGTAACCCAAGTAAATATTCGTGAATATTTTAAATAATTACTAAAATAATAATGCTGCTATTTTGAGGTAGGTAAAGTGTTTCGTGTTTCTGTATTAATGTATGTTTTATTCATCCGTTCGTTGACCGAGGAATCACTATTTTAAGAATAATTTGAAAGCTTATCAAAACTATTTTTAACACACAATTAGGTTGCCAGTCGTTATGAGAATGTAAACTGCCAAAGCAATTATACAATTTGTGTGCAGTTCTTATTGGCTTTGACGATAGAAACAAATACCGTGCGTAAATTATTGTTATCAGTTTCCATCTTTTAAAACGGAATACTTGTTTTAGCTTTTAAGAATTTGCACAATTAACTGTCGTCTAGGTCACTGCTGCAGATAGTACGGATTGCACGGATCAACTTAAAGTTTTGTTTGGGATTTTTTGAAAATAGTTAACGAGGCGTTGTAATTATTATGTGTCAATTAACATGTAATTTCAAGGTCACATTAGCTGAAAATATATCATATAACCAAATAGTTCATAATAATTAATACCTACGTTATATAATTTTGGCATAATACTGAATCTAAAATAATGAAGTCGATTCCTTGCGTATCTTCTAGTTTTATATTCTTATATTCCTGAATTAGTCTAAGACTACACCTTCAAAATCTAGCTTAACGCTGTAGCTATAAACAAAACCCGGTTTCAATTTCAACTCTAAATGGAAACACCATGGGGGTTTATGTGTTTTACGACATTCGACTACAACAACTGTCAAAAGGTTCTTTAAAGAATTTTGAATTGTAATTATGAGTTTTTGTTGTTGTTTTAGTCTAACACATTTTTCAAAATTAATGCTTACATAATCACCATTTTAGTTAAAGCGGTTTGGGTTGTCATGATTCGACATTTTGTTTTGTAGCGGAACTTATAATGCAAATTTATTTTCTTTTCTTAGAAAGTATTTGTTGGCACGAAGATCACTATCAACGCCAAGCAACCATTGTTTGGGTTAGTATAAATATGTGTGGCCGAATAGGAACAACATAAAAAGTTTTTGTAAATGGAAGGAAAACAAGATCGTCGGCATCCAGAATGCCTCTTCCAGTAGCTCTAGGACCTGGCTAGGATTCAATCCCAAAATTATTTGATTATGTAATGACAAAAACAAGGCGGCCAAATCCCTCCATGCGCCAGTAAACTAAATACACATACATTATTCAGAAACAATTTAATTTGTCAAAAATATTTTGTTTCGAGAGTCGAAATCGTAATGCTTACATAATCGACCCCCAAAATAGTTTCAATACGAGTTGAAGGCGAAACAAAAAGACTAAAACATGGTGTTTAATAAATAATTACTAAAAATGGCTGTGGTCGTAGTTATTAATTTATATTTAACATTTCAATATTACGAGTGTACCACGTTACTTAAAATTAGAAAAAAATTTCTAAATATACTATATTTTCTTTCATTATCCAAACTCCACAAACGAACTTCGGTAATTATGTCAATATGATAAGTTAAGCTTGTAGAGTGAGATTGGTATTATAAAATACAAATTTTCATACAAATTTCTTCTGTTGACAAAGTTCTTGTCACCATGAATGAAAATGATCCGTTATTCAAAAAATTTGTTTTATATGATTGCATTTGTAATTGCTACTTGCCTTTTGGCCAGAATTTTGGAATATAACCGTGTTGAATGAACCTCAATTATAAAATTATGATAAGATTCGATTTGTAGAAAAGGATTAAATGCTATTTTAGAATTTAGTGAATATGCTCAGTAATACTATTTATATAAAGATACAGACTATTGGGGCTTTGGTAAAATACGATCCGCCGCGGATAGTTCTATAATGAACTTGAAATAATGAAATCTCTATTATGAAAGTAAAAACAAATTAAAAGTCAATTAGAATCCGCCTTAAGTACGGATATCGTAAAATACGAACCTATAACTTAAATAATAATGTTTTTATGAATATTACAATATTATAGTTTTTAAGCAAACGTATATAAACTTATTTATTTTAATATATTTAATGGGTTTTAATAATAATGATAATGTTCAATATCACTTTTTTTCTAACATAAGACCAAATGAAAAATTTCATTATTTTGTTTTCTAAATTTTACATTTCGTTTATGTTTCGTAATATGAATATCTGCGGCCGATCGGTTGTTTCGATTTCGTTTTTTACGAAATTAGAAATATTTTATAATATGCCACCGCCTGATTTCCTAACTATCGAGTTTTGAGTTCCCCTTGATTTCGTTGTAATGATTTTAATCCGAACCTTAGCAATTCATATTCAAAGCATTCACATTCATAGCAATTGTTATGGAAACAAAATTTATTTTGATCGGATCAAAATCTAGCAGTCTACTGATTTGCCAGTCAATCAAATAAATTTTAAATAATCATGTTGAGTAAAATCAAAGCCAACGTTATGAAAATGTTTAGTACTGTGAAATTTTGAAATCAAATTGGCGATGATTTCACTAATCATGATGCCAACAGTTGGCGGTTCTGAACGCACCCAATTGTGAGTAACGATTGCTGCCGAATGGGTGATAGCAAAAATACTGAAGTATCAACTGAAGTACCAACACAAATTTATAAACACGAACATTAATCACAACAGTTTTATACTCAAATTTGGATACACTATGGCTTCTAAAAGCAATCAATAGTTACTAAATAAATTCATAAAAGCGAAAAGTAACAACGAAGTAACCGACACAAATGTCTAAATAATAATTCTCGTACCTACTTGGCTTAACACAAACCAAATTCAAAAGCGATCGTACTGGAAAAAATTTAAAATCCCGAAAACAAGGAAAACTAAAAAACTGAAAAATAATTTTTGCAAAATATGTATGTATTGCAACGTACCAGAAAACAAAAACCTCAAAATCCTCAAAAATTCATCAAAATAGAGCTCACTATTACGATTAAACCCTTTTCGACGGAGTGTAATAATAAAATACTAGAAGTTGAGTCCAAACCTTAAACCGTCACTTCTAGAGCAATAGTGGACATCAAGTTCATCAGAAAATAAAACGAGCTGCGACTAGCATATATGCTATTGGTGAAGATTTTAAATCTATCATTGTTAGTTTTTCAAGCAATCTTGTTATATAGAAGGTGCTGCAGTTTATAGAGTTGGATCTTCTGAAGCTACATTAAAATCTGCAAACATTTGCGCCTCAACAATATTTCTGGTTTTAGTGGTAAGGGTCGTGTTTTCAATCATCACAATTTGGCCACAGTATTATAAAGTTTTTAAATTGGCTCTAATACCATTATAATTCAAAATGGGTATGTCGCATTAAAAGATCGGATTCGATTGGCTCTGATCGTATTCATACCTCATTCATACGCAAGCTTCTACCTTATGTCACGCCCCTCATACATATTATTAATACTGATTCAAGAAAATCTATTTTCCGGGGAGCTTGGAATCGGGGTTCATTTTTCCTATTTAAAAAATTTCTAAATTTGAAACTTTGAATGATTTTAGGCCAATTAGCATTTGGAATTTTTGTCAAACGGAATCAAATCAGAGAATCTAAATAATATTTCTAATTTTAACGATCTGAACAATCTCTAGACTGGCGTTCGATTAAATCACATGCACAAGTTAAAGTTGTTGATGATCGACTGCTGAGTTTCAAAAGTTTAATTTTTCAATGTTGCAGTTCAGTTTAGTGCTTCACATTTATGTGATTTTCCATATTGTTAATGTTGTGGACACTTTATCAAATCCAGTTAGACGGATTTCTGGAGTTCCGCAGATGCCATTTTGGGTTCAATTCTGTTATCAATATTTATTAATGATATTGTTGCTAATATTCATCCAATCAATTATCATCTCTTCGCAGATGACCTTCAGTTATGTTATACCACTTCATCAAGCGACGCCAATTTATGCAAATGTATTATAAATAATGAATTAGGCTTATTGTAACTTGGAGTAATCCCAACTGTATCAAAATTAATCATTTGAAATTTAAAGCTTTTCTTGTTTACTAATAAATCTCTGTTGCAGAGACTACAATACTCCGAGGTATTAATTGACAATGTTAAGATTGAATGATCACATTAACTTCTTTTGTGTTAACATTTTTGCTACACTAGTAACCTACGCATGCATTAAAGCTATACTCCGCTAGGTACCCCTCATTTAACGTATTATGCACCAATATATTCCGGATGCTCGAAGATAGGCTTTCAGAAATTGAAGGTGGCATTTAACTTTGTGCACGCTACTTATACAACAAAATAATATCGAATACAATCTCAATCTTCTCTAGGAATATTCTGAACCAGCACAATTATAGATATCACCACGGTTTTATTCTTGTACAAAAGCATTCTTGACCAGAAACGTTCATATCTCTTCGACTTGCTAAAGTTTTCTAGGTCTCCTCGTTATTTTAATTTAAAGTTGTCAGCAAACTATAAATTGAAACAACGTCAGATTATTTTTTTCATTCGTGCCATCAAACTGCGGAACTCACTAAATTACGATCTGACATTTCAAACTAGCTTTAATTCAAAAGCCTAGATTTTTCCTCTCTCGACTAACATTTCTGTTGGGTTTTTATTTTAATAACTATAATTGTTTTTGTTTTTTGTTGATTTCTTATTTGATCTCCTTCAGTGTCAAGCACAATTTAATTTGCTTTTCCTTTTATGTTTGTATAGCTTAATTACAATTTCCGTTATCGCTGGACTATGTATCTACATGAATTCTTACTATACACAAAAATAGTTTTCAGTATTTTAAGAAATTAGTTAAAAATGTAATCCTTATTTGTATATTTTTTGGTATTAAAAATAATTAAATATTTTAATTTAGTTTAGTAAACTCTTTTAATTAGTTAATTTTCTGCATTAACTTCATGAAGTTTGTTGCATTGAACGATATTTTTAACCTTAGTTAAAAAATAAACTGTATTAGTGTTAAGTTCATGATATGGTTTCAATTATTATTTCGGTGGAGGAAGGATTAGGAAAGAAGAAGCCGCATTGGCCACGTTTATATTATTTTATTATTAATTTAAATTCTCTGGAACAATGAGAGGCGGCTGTGCAATTTGGTGTGCTTTGGGATGAGAATTTTATTATTGATTCTAGATGCCAAGCCAATTTGAGCATATAGGTTCCACAGCCGGTTTTGATTTTTCTACAAAATTCTTGAAGTAATAACAGAATCAAATAAATGTGATGAGATGTTTTAACGTTTAGGCCCTTATCGCTGATCAAAATATGCAGATGATCTAGTCTTTGTTAGAGATGCTGGATAACTTTACACCCGTACGACAGGTTCTAGTAAAATGTGTTGATTTAATATCATGTGTGTAGGCCAATATGAACTATTAAAACATGAGAATGGTTTTAAAAATTGTATCACAAATTCAGGAGCAGAGCAATAACACAATTAAATATATTTATATTTGGTATAAAGGTAGGCACGATAACCTAGTGTTATCGAATATATTTTCTCTTAGATTATTTCACAAAATCAATATTAGACAACAGCTCTGTGCACCCGTTAATTAGCCAAGTTGATAATCAACAGTTATTTTTTTAGTTATTTGTAAAGATTTAAAAAATTATTTGTTAAAAGTACTCTGTTTTGCTTTATGATTACACTTTTTGCTAATTTGTATATGTACACTTTTATGGGTTAACACTTTTCGTTAAAGTGTGTGGCTACACGATTTGTTAACGTTAAAACCGGTCTTTTTTTGGGCTCATCTACTGGCGAGAAATATTTGGTATAGTAATTGACACGTATATTTTTTATACGTTAAATTCGAATGATTATGAAACACTCTCCTAACGAATCTTATTGCAATTTAATCCTTTTGAAATTGTATCTCTAGCTGCATTATACACTCGTTAAATAATTACTATAGATTAATGGTTTGTGGAGCTAGAAAATTAAAGGCTCATTGCATGTAAAATTTTTAAAGTAATTTTGAAGGTAATGCAAATTCATAACACACTTCCCAATGCTATTCATAAAACACATATCACGTGTTTAAAAATAGGACTAGAAAATTTGGTTTATTTTATATTGTGACGTTGTAACTTATAATAAATATTTTTATATTTAGTTAGTAGTACACAAAATAAATAAAAATAGATCTCCGTCCGCTGAATGAAAATGAAAAGAAAATGTTCACAAATATTCACATTTAGTTGTATAACCCACATATCTCCGATATCGCATTCATTATTTATATCTCTGTTCCACAAAAAATCACGAACTCACGCGTTTCTTTGAAAATATCCTAACAACTCTATATCGAGAGTTGAAAGGTTAAGTTATTACTTAACGTATTACCCTCACCAAATGTTGAAGTGACTTGCATTTTATTTTATTTAAACGACTAATTAAAATGTTAGCACACACACTTATTGATTTTTTATATATCGTAATTTTACTTAATTTATTATAACCGTCTTTAACTTATTTTTCGATCGCGAACTAACCCACCGACCACTTAATTCAATGTCATACTAGTAAAAACAATTCTTATGGCTGGACTATAGATGGAATAAAAAGAATAAAAAAAATAACGTAAGAGAGCGAAAGAGAGGATTTACATGCAATCGACTATACTGAGAATAATAAATATAAAAAGAATAACAGAAATTGCGTTCAATTTTTTTTCATTTTTGCTGTCACTTAAAAAGAATAACCGAGCGATAATTTTCGCCCAAGAATAAAAAACTTAATAACTACAACAACAAAACTCAAATAAATTTTAGTGCGTTGAATATAATATGCATATTTACTTTTTTATGTAAGGGAATTTTAAATTATTCGTGTGTTTTATCTTTTCTATTTATAAAATATTCATGTATGCATATGCTAATATGAATATAATATCAGAAATAATTTGCAATACACTGTAGAATTGTATTTTTCTAAACCTAACCTAAAAAAATACTTTATCGAATTGTGGTGATTTAAATCGCATATAAACAATTTTTATAATTTTAAAAACATATATTTGTTGATATAAATACGTTTATACTCAAAAATATTGTAGTTTCATTCATAATTGTAGGAAATATATCACAAAAATATATGAATGAACTTAATATTTCAAGTCATCTATAGCCGCAATGTCAAATTGGAATAATAATTTTTTGTCTTCGTTTCTTACGTTATTCTTTTTATTCTTTTTATTCTATCTATAGTTCCCACATTAAGTGGGAACTATAGATAGAATAAAAAGAATAAAAAGAATAACGTAAGAAACGAAGACAAAAAATTATTATTCCAATTTGACATTACGGCCATAGATGACTTGAAATATTAAGTTCATTCATATATTTTTGTGATATATTTCCTACAATTATGAATGAAACTACAATATTTTTGAGTATAAACGTATTTATATCAACAAATATATGTTTTTAAAATTATAAAAATTGTTTATATGCGATTTAAATCACCACAATTCGATAAAGTATTTTTTTAGGTTAGGTTTAGAAAAATACAATTGTACAGTGTATTGCAAATTATTTCTGATATTATATTCATATTAGCATATGCATACATGAATATTTTATAAATAGAAAAGATAAAACACACGAATAATTTAAAATTCCCTTATATAAAAAAGTAAATATGCATATTATATTCAACGCACTAAAATTTATTTGAGTTTTGTTGTTGTAGTTATTAAGTTTTTTATTCTTGGGCGAAAATTATCGCTCGGTTATTCTTTTTAAGTGACAGCAAAAATGAAAAAAAATTGAACGCAATTTCTGTTATTCTTTTTATATTTATTATTCTCAGTATAGTCGATTGCATGTAAATCCTCTCTTTCGCTCTCTTACGTTATTTTTTTTATTCTTTTTATTCCATCTATAGTCCAGCCATAATTAATCCTATACCAAAATATAAAATAATTTTTTTTTTTTATATGCGTTATAGTTCCAGTGCTGCACTAGGTACACGCATGCAGTACATTTGATAGGGGCTACTGAAATTTGTGTTGTATAGCAAGTCTATCTCAAATTCGTAACTACTCGAACAATTCACATACATCTCTTTTGTGTTTGTATTTTTCGTTTTCTACATTGAAAATCTATATAAAAATGTTGTGTAACTTACGTACAGTGATAAAAAAAATCAAATAAAAAAACATAAGCATATGCACCGAAAAATAAAGTATGTACATTGTACCCTCACCCCTAATTGTACACGGTAGATGGGTTTTGTTGAAATAACGCGGAACTGAAAATAATCGTACGCACCGAAACAACGTGCATTTTAACGATGAATGCATTTATGTTGTGGGTTAATAAATGACCAAACCTAAAAGGTTTCTGATGTGGTCCACGAAATTGTCTACTATTTAGAAAAATGAGGCGGAATGGGAACGCAAATTAACTATATCGTTCGACAATTGTATAATGCTAATTTTGTTACAATCCAATTATGGTGTTAAAACACTATTGAAGTATCACTCTCGTGTTGAAATTCAAATACGAGGTGTGTTTAAAAAGTTGTAGGATTGAGCCGGGCGCAATTTCTGTACGCGTTTATTGGCATGAAATTTATAAGAAAGTTTGAGTTCAATTATAAGAATAACCATCCCAATCGGTGAGAAAATATTGGAATATTAGTCCATCAAAATGTCGTTTGATGAAACATTTAGGGGTCACACAATAACGATATAAGGGCTAGATTACGTAAAACAAGAAATACCGGTGCGTCCTCCGTGAAAACGACTGCAAAATACGAACAAACAACATAAAGAACATCTGCAGCATTTTTAACCTTTGATAATTCTGATCTCCCGGATGACGCCTGGCCCACCGTACGCTCTTTTTACACATAACAAAGCCGAAGGATTATATAGGTTAATTAGGTGGGACAGAATCCGTTCAGTTACAGATGGAATAGGTATAGAATATTAAATGAAGGTAGGTCTGACCCTAATTAAATAAGTTAAGTAGATTTAAATAAAATTATATGCCATATTAAAGTTAAGTCTTAATTAATTTAACCCAAGGCTGTGACGATTCGCCATAAAATCTCAATTCATAAGTAAAACCTGAAAATATTATCATTCCGCTATATTCATTATCTATCGTAAAAAAATCGCGCTGTCCTCATATTTGCACTTTATCTTTAGTACTATCACGGATAAAGCGACAAATCCGGTGATCACGAACAACTACCGGTTACTACGTACAATCCCCAGTGTATTGGGCAAATTTAATAAATGTCACTGCCTTTCATCTAATTTTTACCGGTTACTACACACAATCACCAAACGTAGTTGGCAAAAGTAACAAATTGTGGTTTATTTTGCTGTGCCCGTGCTTCGTTTCGTGTATCCGAAATATTTGGCCAAATATTGAAGGTTTTATAATTTTAAATTAAGAAATTGAACTAAAATATTACCTCGCTTCTTCTATATTGGGCCAATATATCACTTTTATCGCTCCGCCTAGCCCCTGCATTCCACTATTTCAAAATGACCAGGTAATTTGACCTTATTGTGTAAGCAATACTAAAGATGCTTCTACACCATCCAATACCATTTTTAGCATTTTTTTATTTTTCATTTTTCTTATAGCCAATTACAAGCTGAGCACAGTAAATCATAACCCATTTTATTAGCCATAAAAAATAATTTTTCTTCAAATATATCAAGCCATAATGAATTATTATTATTACACTTTTAAACTTTTATATACTTACTGCTTTTTAAGAAATGGCGCTCGCGAATATTTACATCCACCGGTAAAAAATGAACAATTTAAAAAAAAATTATCATACTCGTAGTTAGTTACCAACGGAGTTGTGTACGAAGTAGTGTATGGATATAAATATACTAAAACTACAGAATAGAAATCTATTCAGAACAGAATAAGGAAACAACTTTTAAATATGAATATTTCTGATTATTGAGGTGATTTTGTGTTAACAATTTTTTTTTATTGAAATATACTGTGAAAACATCTTTATGAGTCCTTAATTGTTTATTTGAAATAAAAATACTCAAAAAATACGAATTATTTCCTACCTTATGTGACTCAATGTCAAAAACTGAGTCGAAGTTTTGTCATACAAAAATAGTGTTGTATAGTTGTTATGTGCTAAAATCACGATACAAATAACAATTAACTGACCGCGCACCAACGTGTCTTACTATGCTCGCTCTCACACTGTCCTAGTGTCCTCTTTCCTTTCCATGCAATGGTATAAAACACACATACCAACATATTATTCCTATCTCTAAATTCGAGACAAAAACGAAACATACAACCACAGCCAATCAAAGGAGATTATTCATTTGAACTAAAAAGTAAAACAAAATTTATGTCTGATAGTGCATATTCACACTAGGGTAACTTGAATCCGGTAACTTCTTCGTTTCTCCCCCTTTACTTACAAAATCGGTTTTATTGCGACGCTAAAAATCGGTTTTATCGGTAAAGGGGAAAGAAACGAAAAAATTACCATATTCAAGTTACTCTAGTGTGGATATGCACATAATCCCAACGTCATCGTTGTATCTGTGATTTTTCGATAAACTGCATATACTCGTACGTATACGCAAAGGAACAACATATTTTTGATGGTGTTCGACTATTCATAGAAAGTGATCACGCAGTTTAAATTTTTACGTTTACAAAGGATGAAATATCTCTTTTGGTTGTCTCTGATATACAGCCAAAACTTATGAAGAGAAAGAAATATACGTTTATGTACTGATTTTTGGTAACGATTTAAAAGATAAGTAAACAAAAAATAATTTTGAGATACTAAACTTAGTAACGGATCGAAAAAGACAGAAAACATTTTTTGTACTGAACATTTTCTATACAATTACACACCAATAGCGAATGGTAAATAAAAACGAGACACCTCAAATTCATCTTTTACGGTTTGTGTATGTAAATGGTGTATTTAATATACATGGAAATTGTACCGGTGTGCAAATACAAATAAAATATATAAGTTTACAACTACAGACTTCCAAGAAATAAATTGATTCATTCTGCTATGTTTTCGACTGTTCTTATGTAAGTATAGACAACCCTCGAAGAACACGGTACTTGAAGAACACCAGTTTTGAAGAACACGGATACCTTCCCTCGAATTACACGGTTTCAAACTACACGATTTTCGAGTAATTCTTTTGAAAAAGAATAAAATATGTATTATATATCGCTCATTTGCTACAACAGTGGCACAACTCAAAATTGATCCATTTCTAAGATATTCGACTCAAACGATTCCCAATAATTCATATTTTTATTATTTTGTATCAAAAATACTCTCTTATGTACGAGTAGTTATTCCTAGAAAATTAAGTAAAATTCCATATGCAAAATCACTCAATTCGCGAAAGAATTTAACGTTTCAACATATTGGAAAGTATCCTAAGAAAATTTGTAAAATGTTAAAGAATTATAAAAATTAAGATCCGATTAAGGATATATGAATAGGAAAAAATTTATTTTACTATCAGAATGTATTTTTATTTACTTTTGAAAAATATCGTTTTTATAAACAATTTTGAGTGATATTTTAGATCGCTCTACTGAAAAAATAACATTTTGGAATATGTCACTATTGCCGCAAATGAGCGGTCACTCCTCATTTATTTTGTTTTTGTATATCATACAAACAAGTTTTATTTTTATTTTCACGCTCCCGTTTTTGTAGTCCCGAACAGCATGGTTTCAAAGAACACGGAACCAATTAATCGTGTTCTTCGAGGGTTTCTTGTAGTTTCTTTTGAATTAAAAATATGAAAATTCGCAAATAACAAGATAAACTTGTGGATTCATTAATTTACATGATGCAGCGATGACTTCCGCGATCTAAATACGCGTAACGTTAGAAAGAAGCTATCAAAACTAAGAGGAAACCATAGCTCTGTATACTGAATATACGAGGTTCACAATACTTTTGACGAATAAGTTTTTGTAAAGCGTCTAATGTACGATTGTATAAATTATTTAAAAAGCGTTTCACTACACGTAACCACATAAAAACTAGATTATGCTACAGTTGAATTTTCTAGTGTATACGTAATTTGAAACTATCTAATCGAGTATGAAATTAGGTTAACATAGAATATAATCGAATAATGTAATCGAAGTCTGTCTGTATTGTGCTCTACAAAATAACTTTTAAATTTCTCTTAAGTAGAATGGGTTAATTTTGAAGTCTAGCAATGCATAATTTGCAAACATTTAAACTTCTTCTATGCACAGTAGCGTCAACTTTATGGTGGAAGAGTCGTTAGAAGCACAAGTCAAATTAGTCTGTTAATAGCGCAATCACAAAATAACCTGTTCATACCTCTTATAATGTACAATTCTACCCCAAAGTATCAAGGCGTAGAAGATTTATGCGTGGGTCATTCGAACAACCATTCTTCGAGGCACAGACAAGACGATTGTTGAAAATCTTAAACCTTCCGCACAACGTAATGAAAGAAATTCACAAATCACATTATACTTCTGCTTTAAGTAATTTGTGGAAATTGCAGGCGAAACAGAGGAGGAAAATATGGTTCTTTGAAATATTTTCCTTTATGTAAAATACCACATATAGGTAATTACGGTTACATATTATTTTGAGAGAATACATTTTGATTTACTCTGTATTTCCAGTCTCGTTTTGTATGATTTATCAATGACTGTATTATTACGTTTAACACAGAGGCTTATTTTACTAGCGAAGTGACGGTCGATATAATTGTATGTTTTGTAAACCGACTGTAATTCTGATTTTCTTACAGGCCTGTGGACATACTATTTTCTCATAATTTATATTAATTTGAGGTGAGTTTGACGCTGAACAAAAAATATTTCACTTTACAGCAACAGTGTCCCTCAATTTAAAAGAAATCTTAGACATAACTTTTGACTAAACGCGTGTTAGGTTTTTTGATAAATTTTTTTTACGGCATTTGTATCAAAAAATATTGAACTGACTTATCTTTTCTGAAAACAGGGTTAAAAGTTGTATATTTATGGTTTTATCTCCAAAATGAAATAGTGAAATGGTTATTTTTATAGCAGAAGTTAATTTTTGACTTCGAGATGGATTAAACTAGATAGATTAACCAGATAGTCTTAAATAAAACTAATTGGGGTCTCGATATGCTTAGCTGTATACTATCGAAGTTTTTGTTTGCCGGTCATAGACAATGATTACTCAAAATTCGACCAAAGGCGAAAATAAAATTGGAATTATTTTCATACAAAATTGTTTCTCAAAAAACGAATTTTCAATCAAAACTCGACTGCAATATAAAAACTTCTCGCCGGTAAAATTACATTACATAAAGTATATAGAAACGTTTTTCGAAAATTGCTAAAGTTGGAAAATCAGGGATTTCAGTTATTTAAATAACATACATTGGCCCATAAAGTTTTATTATTGAACTATTTGTACCACATTCATGTCACAAAAGCCAAATTAATGCTTGCTTTTTAGTGTGCATTTGATTGAAATATGACCAAAAAAGCTATCGTAGTACCAAGAAACTAAAAATATTTCATTAAATTCGGGGTAACTGCACTGATTGAGTTCAATCCGAGTGTATGGCTAAATCCATTGTTTCCAATACACATTATACAATATACACTTCACTTATTCTGAACCATAACCATTTTTGTACTTGTTTCTACCCGATGTCGGGCGGGAAATTTAAATTTAATTTCATGAAAGAACAAAACTAAATATAATGTGGTTCTTTTAAGTTTTTATCGTGGAACGAATAGATACATGGCTGTAGCTTTTATTAAACGAGCTTATTGTTTATTTAAAACACAGCTTACGATATTTCGTTTACCAAAATTAAAGGGCTTATTTTGTAATACCTTTAAATCAATAATTAAACCAATAATTATACCAAATAATTTAAAGCTCTTTTATGTCATTTTATGACAATTTTATCGGCTGACTTATATTTGATTGCTTTATAGAATTACAGTATCCTCAATTTATCCAACATTAATTAGTATACCAACTTTAAAATAATTGCAACATCGTTTTTGGTTTTATTAATAACTATATAAAGTAATCAAAATGTTGACGCTGCTTCCCGATAATCTCAACATTTTTAAATTTTTAATTCGTAAAACATGTTCAAAGATTATTGCTCCAGAAAACAGCGTATTGAATTTCAGTAAATATATTTAGGTAGGCTACACGAACAAAAGCCTTGACTTAAGCTTTGACTTTCGTGTCGAATACCTGGCCTTCTATAGGGAAACCCGAATTCGATTAGGAAATATTTGCTCTATTTTGCTTTGTTTTCCTAACTAGCCTTTGAGGCAACGGGTTGTATCGTTTAGTATCCATTATAATCTTTTTAGGCAGAAAGTACGTAAAGCAGGAGCCTCGGTTTCATTTAATGATAATAATATTGTAACGCCACATGTTTTTGGCAGGCACTGGTACATACAGAGGGCATTGAGAATCAATCATAAAAACTTACTTGCTGAATGCTGAAAATTCATCATTATATCATGAAACAAACGAAAGTAAATAATAATGTATTCTGCTTCATAGGGATTAAAGTAGATGTGTTCATTCACTATACAAAAACGAATTTTCAATGAAAACCCCGTAGCAATATAAAACTTTCTCGTCAGCATATTTAAAATCAGTCTAAAATACATTATTTCCAAAAAACTTCTTGATAAAAACATAGTTTAATAAAATTGAAGCCGTGAACGTCGATTATTGCTCTCTTTTAGTTACTCCTTATGGCCTTCGGCCTCGGTAATTTCCCCACTCGAGTAATAATCTCCTATTTTACTTCCTTGATATAGAGTCTGCTATTATCCTATAAAGTTAGTCGATCTAATAAACATAATTCTTGAGGTTGTTCGTTGACTTTCGCTGTTTGGCTGACTTTAACGCTTTTATTTGGATAGTTACTAGTGGCGTATACGCGCAAGGACAAGTTTTGCTAGTATGTGCAACTGAAACGTACAACTTAGTAATACGATGTACATCCACGCCCTATCTGATTTCACATACTTGATTCGATGACATAACCTCTTTTGTGGAACCTTTCTCATAAAAATAGTAAATATACCTATCATACCATATGACTGTTATATTTTACTAACTTTTTTATAACTTCTACGTACTAAACGAAAATTGTTGCTTTACTATATCTTGTAAAAGTATTAGTCCGCCTTTAAAAAATCAAATGTTTTAATTTATTGCTACTAAGTACTAATAATCAGACTGTCAAAAGAGCCTGCAAACCGTTTCATACACAGTACGGTTTTCTTGCGAGCCACTTCAGTTGGACAGCCAGTCATGGTGTGTATGGGCCAGGCCGCATTAGTAATTGATTAGTTTAAGATACCCCGTACTAAGGAAGTAGTATGCTAATGATATTAAAATTTAAATTTCTATTTCTCAGAGCCAGCTATTTAAATAGTTTCCAATTTATAAAATAAAATAAAATCAATAATTTATAATGTAAACAAATAAATCGTCAACACGTTAATCGAAATTGTTTATTTAGAATAAAAGTATGTAGGTTAATTTTAAGTGCGACATCAAATGTAAAATGCTGAATAAATACTTAGCTCTAGCTCCGACCTAATTCTACTGTTTATTAAGAAATTTCCTTACAATATGTCACTTGAAAAACGGCAGCCCTATACACCTAGACCTAATATGTATTAAATAAAAACTTCACATAACAGACACATTCGCATCCGTCGTGTTTGTTTTATACTTACAGCAGATTATTTTAAAGGTTTTTGAGGTATTTGGTCCCATTCGAATTTCTGATAAATCTGGCATGTCATTACTTCATATATCCAAGGAAAATTATAGGAATGCCTTCTCTGAAGATTAAATTTAATAATGGCCTCCATATTTGGGTAATTTCATTATTACAAAGTTACGACTGCACACTACTAATAAACTTGGGCTAGGTTAGTTGTTTATAGAGCAGATTACCCAAACTGATTAGATTATATGATGATGACTCTAAGCTTTATTTTTCTAATTGCAACTGATTACTAACGGACTGAGTAATAATTATAAAATTTTATTTATCAATAAACTAACCATCCCTAATCATTAGATTACGGTTATTATATTTTACAATACTAATAAAAAAACC
Source organism: Nephrotoma guestfalica (assembly GCA_963691935.1). Taxonomy (NCBI): domain Eukaryota; kingdom Metazoa; phylum Arthropoda; class Insecta; order Diptera; family Tipulidae; genus Nephrotoma; species Nephrotoma guestfalica. The sequence goes on along the minus strand of OY829914.1, from coordinate 305,883,304 downwards.
GGTGGTCTATTAATAGGTTTAAGAGAGCGATACATTACTTTGAAATAAATTGGAGTTCGAAAACAAGGAACTAAATACGGAACTTCTTTTAAAACAAAATATTGATTGGCTAAATAAGGGAATTACTGGGTTATCATTAAGTTTGTAACGTTACATACATTTATGACAACGTTCATCGCCCTGATTTATAAAAATTTCCCAATAATACCTTTTATGGAAATATATCTTTGTTTAAAATTTTTATAGCAAAGAAATTCAGATTTTTATTTTTCTCTTATTTTCTATTTGTATCAGTGAGTGACTAGTGCTCGACTTGCATGTTGAATAGAGTCTTCAATACTATACAGTGATGAATATAAAATAAGTATATAGTACTGAGGGTTCGTTGCATTTCCTTCGTTAAACAAGAACACATAAGGCTTCTGGAAACCCCACGATTCTTACTCTAAGTAGCTGTCGGCTAATTGCACTGTCCAGAAACCTCTTATGTCATAATTCTGTTAACGAAACATGCGTTCCATGAATCGTGATCGTGATAGGGCAATTCTCTTTAAATCCGCTCTTGCTACAGAACTAGAACTTAAAATTCTGTAAATTGTTGTGCTCCTATAAAACCTTACATAATTTTATTTGTGTTATACTCGCAGTATTTCGTTAGATCTTGTAACAGAGCTATTTTCAAAACAAACTAAATGTTATGTGATAAAATCTATATTGCTGTCTATACATGTTGAATATTTTTGTGTATAAATAAAACTAGATATAGAGGTTGCCAAAAAGAATAAAATATTATTGATTTGATTTAAAATAAAAATAAAAAGATAATTCCATGCTCAGGCGTGTACTTAGATCTTATTGGGCCCGAATAATTATATAAATTATACTAATTTCAATTTCACCAGCCTGATACAAAATGACATAAATGTGAAACTTCAACATTTTGTAATAGCATACAATAGAACAATCATCTTTGTAATGTTGTTCGATAATTACCGAAAGTGGTTTCAGCCATGCCAAGCCATTCTTTCTCTTGTATTTAAATACAAGACGCATGGGAGGCAAGGCCACTCTTGCGTTATTTTCAATATAATTTGTCTTGTGGACACCATTGCATCATATTTTACAGTATCAGACTAACTAGTGACAAACATATTGCTTATGGTGCCCTCTAGGTAAATTCCTACTTCAACGTTACATCGTTTATAAACCTTGGCCCTGTTGGGAACTAGGAGAAGATTTCGATTGTTATCCATTTTAAAACTTTTGATTGTTATCCATTTTAAAATAAATTTAATCCAGTAGTGAATATCTATTTAAAATCTATGATTCGTAATACATCAAAAATTATGGTTACCCATGGAAAGCTCGATGACAGTCGTATGTTCCAAAAGTTTAGAGGCAACCTGTGAGATGAAATAGCTAAATAAATGTAGGCGAGAATGTATTTATGGACATGCTTTGCCTTGGTGACCTAACACGCAAACGTTGAATGTAAATGATTTTGAATATTGAATAACAATATTGTTAGCAAATTCAAAAACTTGGAGGCACTGTCGACATCTCTATAGAGAACATCAATTTGGTGGAAAAAAGGAACCTCGTTTGATTAATGGAAATATAAAAATACGACATAATTAATATATTTTAAGAAAGCTGGATGGTTTAGTATTGAAACTGAGACTGGTTGGGAATAAGTTGCTCCGTCAAAGAGAATGATTTACTTGGGAATTACGGAGGTGGGTAATTTAAACCGACATTAAGTAGTAGATGGCACATTGGCTGTCTTATTGAGACCTGATACCGGTCTCGGTTTGATATGGCCGAGCCTTAAAAAAGCTTCAATAAGTACCTTAACGTTCTATGCTAAACGCATGGTGGGCCAACTCGCCCATCTGTCGGTGTGAAGTTGTTGCCCAAATAACAAAATATACAATGCATCATATAACTATCAAAATTGTCATTAAAGCTGTCAAAGTTTCTGTGATATTGCGGAAATAACAAACAATATGAGTGGAAAAGAAAAAATATGGGTGGAATTCTAAATATCATTAAAATTTACATACGTTGCAGACTGAATATTTGGGCGGATCCAAATTAATTTCTATATCGTAAAACTCTGAGGTTTGAATAAATTGTTGTAATAAATTACGCATTTTACTCATAGGTCTCGTTATATTTTGTATGTTCTAGATATAGCTGCCCAGTTTTTATTCAATGTGACCTACTACTTTGGAATGGCCCAAGTATGTACTTGGGGTACATTGAGGCATAACATTGAGGTTTAGGTTAGAGTTCGAATCTTATTCAGGTCTAAACATCCCATGGGGGTGCTCACCGTTTTAAATAAAAAATGATGATAGTAAATTAATCTTACCTCACAATCAGGCTTAAAGGGTAAACTTAGATTAACTAAATATTTAGAAAGAAAAGCCCACATTAGATTATACGGAACATGATTATATAACAATACCGACGTTTATTTTGATTATTTCTCGCAAATTGCAGAGGAAGAGATAGAAATCGCCCAGTAAAATACTTGTTTCTGTGCCTATAACTTTTAGAACTAACTTTTTCATATACCAAAAACCATATCTATCTACAAATAGTGTTATGGTTAATATTAGTTTCATTTTAAACGGTTAAGTAGCTTTTTGCACCTATTTCTAAAATGTTCTACGGTAAATATTTCTTGGTGAAAGTCAAATAACTTGTGAACTGATTTTTTTGCCATGGGAAACTTACATTGGTTGAAGGAAGCTATAGGAATCAGTATGCCTTACTATAGAATTATAGCAGATATTCGTAAACCACAAATTGGTCCTTAAGAATATTTAATAATTTATTTCAAAATACTTATTTCTTGACTAAACACACTGGAAGTTTCAGCCTTCAACTTGTTAAGATAATTTTAGTTTGACCGTTATTCCATCTAGAAAGATAACTTGCACTTGCGTACGAATCAAAAATAATCAAATTCTAATATTATTTCAGAAGTTTTGAGCTAAAGACAAATGTAAAAACAAAATATTATTGACACTGTATGATCCTAATTAAATCAGACTTACGATAATTATGTAATATATACATGCAATATAATTACGAGTGCATATACTTATGTAGGATGTACCTTCTCCTATTATATAATAAGCACGTTTATATTTAAATTGTCATCATATAATCCATATAAACCAGCCGATCCATATCAATACACAGTGTCAACAGGGTTAAAGGTTGAATTGATAAGCGGATTGATTAATCATGAATCCATTTAAAAAAATACACCGGATATGTTCTAGTAAGCATGCGGTCGTTTCTGTTATATAAATGTTCGTAACTCAATTACATCTTTCTTATTACATAAAGATGATTTTGTTTCAAATTCAACTGATAAAATATATTGATTTATTTCTTATGACTGCCAACAAAAATACATATAATTTTTCGAATATTCTGAAAATAGAAATAGGTATTGCCGAAAAATTCGAGGTCGCATTCGTAATCAACTGTAACATTTAAAATGTTTTTGAGTCACTTTCGTTTATTAAATTGATAAACACTTAAATACACTTCAATCACGAAATATTAGACATACAACAAAATCAGGTCCCTTCACTTAATTCCACACAAAAACTTAACCAACAAATAAAATAATTCCACCACATATTTAGAAATATAGGTTAAATTCTAAAACATTCCTTTCATTTAATCGTTTACTTCAATAAGAAAACAAAATTTGATAACATAATTAAGTATTCAAAGAATAACAAGTAGCTTAGGAGAAATCGAATAAAACAATATTTTGTGCATGTCACTTTTTGAACTTTCGGAAAATATTGTAATTGATCAAAACAAATTTTTAAAATTGTACCACGAAAATCAAAGCCGATAATCCGATAAGAATTTTGAAATTTCAAACAATTTTGCACAATATGACCGTGAAATAATTAATAATGCATACTACTGATTAGATAATAAAATTTAGAAGATTAGTTTAAATAAAACACAAAAAAAAAAATAAAAATTATTTAAATATTAAATACTCACTTAAAAATAAAAATAAAAACTAAATAAATATTTAAAATACAAATAATGTCTTTTCCTTAAGACAATATTGTTCAAACTGAAATTAATATTTAAAAAAATTCAAGAAAAGACAAGAAATATATAAATAATAAAATAATAATTTAAGACCCCAACTTTTGTTGTTGTTATAAATTATTTTACTTATTTATTTATTTTCTGTTTAATTAAAAATCAAATTGATGAAAACAGAAATAAAATGTTGAACGTAACTCGCGTAATTTTGTAGACGAAAAACTTCTACATCTACTAGATAAGAAAATTTTTTTTCATTTGTTTTTTTAATGTGATAAGAACATTATATTATCTTTATGTATTCTTATTATTGATATACGACTGTTTTATAGTGCGCGTACGAATTTTATTCTGAAGTAGAAGATAAATTTAACTCGTTACGTGTACTACATACTCGTGTGCGGGGATTACGTAAATTACACTTAACCTAATTATCTGGTGTTTTCGCGCGGCCATGGTACAGAGCGGGCAAGGACATAGGCGACATTAGAGTTGTTAAAGAAATCTAGCGTATTTTTATGTTTTCGGCCGAAACCAATTTACTGAAATACGCAATTTTGAAAAACAATTTTATTTATTTATATTTTCTTTTTTGACAAAGTTTTGTTCGGAAAAATCAATTTTTCTTTGGTGATGTGGTGGTGATAAAATGAGATTTGTCCTTGGTTATCTGCTTACTAATGGATTAAAAATAGAAATGTATAAATTCGGAATACTATACCACATAATTTTGCGCGCGTATACAGCGATTGTGGTTTGTTTGAGTTTAATATTTTGGAGGTGTGTTTTTAAATGTAAAAGTTTGATAGTGTATAATTAATTAGGTAAACACGCGAATAGCTTTACTGTGTACGATTATTTTTATTTGTGTTAAACCAATTTTGGTAATTGGAATAAATCGGTTCGCGTATTTAGTTAGTGATTTGTTTACAAAACATAGAATTTATCTCTTTACCAATATTACAATTCGAATTTGCAATGACGTATATTACGATCGCCCACCACAATTTTGACAAACATTATATATCAAATCACATTAGTTGTCTTAGTGAATAGTGAAAGTAGTGGGTTTTTGATTTACTTTCACAACATACATATGCATAACTTATATTTAATACCGATAGTTAGTTAGTAATCGATCATCGTCCTATCTTATAACAACAATTTTAATTAAATTATTTTAGGCCTTTATATAATGTTGCATCTATATCAATTTACACGACAATAACATCATTAATTATTTTGTAATTGATTGTGCTCTGGCATAATTTACTTCTTATTTCAAATATTAGAAGCACTAACTGGAATAACGCCACACCACCAAAATAAATGTTGGTCAATAAACAACATTTGACAATATTGGTATACTCGTACATATCTGTTATACAATAATCATTTACATTCATATACAATCACGAAAGCATTTTGCGACAAAATTCGAACATTGTTAACCCACATCAAACTCAGCTGTTTATTGATATCAATGAAAGTAAAATGAAGATTACAAGTAAACAAACGGTATACTGGCTCATAAAATAATATATTTATTGAAACGTATTTTGTGAGGTCACTATCGTAATGTTGCACATTTTTGGATTAACCGAAATCAATTTATATATAAATAATCGGCAGTATTTGCAGTTGCCTATACAGTGGTGAATCGTGAAAATTTGGATTTTTGAAGTAAGGAGGTACTATCTGGATAGACTTTGGTTAGGTGATATTTCATCTCAGGATAACATCTTGATAAGGAAATTATATACAATACAAGCCACTATTTGACGAGCTGCATAGATTTGGATCTTAATTTAGCTTGAGTAAAAATTAGCAAAATAAAAACGCAGTGATCTCGCCCGTTGCTCCAACCGCAGACATTCAGCTCGAACCAAACAAATTATGGCACACGTAGCATGATACATTCCGTGGCTTTTAGCAGTATCTGATTCTCTACCGGAACCAGGCCAACTATGACGTAGGTGCAAATAAACCGAATACAATGCCAGTCGGAACAATAAAAGTCCAGCCAGAATCAAACCATAATCATGACACAAGTAGCACGATGCAGTGTGTATAATTGTGAATACTTGATTTTTAGCTGAAACAAATGGACAATCCTTGTTAACAATCCGTTTCAGGTTTTATGCATATACAATTTGAAATGATTGTGAGACTCATACCAAAAAATGGAGGGGTGAATTTGTTGTGGTCAACACCTCACTTTATTTTATCACGTATGTTGAAAAAATTTCGAATATACACACTTGATTTGTGACGCGAAAAATAAAACTTACCAGAATTTTAGTAAAAACTGTCTTGTAAACTGGAAAACCAACAAGATCAACTCTTATTAGAAATCTAACCAACAAACTTATTAGAATCTTTTAAGTCTTGGTAATTTTTTGTAAATGCTATTCTTGTCAACATCATTACACAAATTTTAAAAGTTCCTACGAAGCTCCCATTACCAGTACACAGATATTCACCACATTTCGTAAAAATCTCCCAATTTATGGAACAACCGAAGTATGAAGCTTCATTCCGATTACTTTATCCGCCTGGACTGTAGAGAGGCCGAATTTAAGCGAAATAAAGTTTTTTTTGTCAAAATTTGACTAAATTTTAAAATTAAATAATCTGAATCGTTTTTGTTTGATATTTAATTTATAATCTTTTCATTTTAATCGATTTTTCATAAATGCTGTCCAAAAATTACTGGAATCTGAAGTCTGAAGTTTCAAACCGATCAGTTAATTAGTCTGGGCTGTATAGGGAAGGCACAAAGGTTTACTCTGCACGACACCGCATATATACACACGCATAGAATTTTGAAAACCGTTTTTTGGTATTCGGCGGTATTAAAATAAAGTAAAATAACACCAAAAATCTACACTGTTAAATTTAAAAAAAAAAATCCAATTGGAATTGTTTTGCAGTACAATTGAAACATTTTGATATTAGTTTTAACTTTTAAAATTGCTGATATTCAATCCTTGTGATATTTAAGGAGTTTCAACTATGTGACAGAATAGCTCGAACTTAGCCGTATTTCTGCGATAAATCTGATTAATATATGATGATTTTTAACTTGCCCAGCTTATTATAAACATTTGTGGTGTTTGATTTAACACTTTTTTAAATTTTTCTATTAGTCCTAGAAAAGTTCATTGGTTTTTGGATGTATTTCATTATAACCTCAACATAGTTCTAACGGTGAAATGAACCGCGATCCCACTGTAATTATCATAATAACCGAACACACGATACATACAAAAGATGCTCCCTGAGTCTGAGCTACATGGTTGGATAGCTCTGTCGACATCCTATGTGTGTTATGAACGGAATCTAGTTATATTAATTTTTAACATTGTAACGTCATTTCTACGTTTATGGTTACACCGCCTAACCCAAAAATTTTCACGGGTTCTCGTCCATATATTCTGATAAATCAGACTATTTTCTATCAATGTAGTGATCAGTGGCCACATACGATGCATTTAATCATGGTTCTCGATATTTAAAAATTTATGTTTATGTTAAAAATAATAATAGTCACTAGAATAGACCTGGCACTAGCCAGCATTATATACATATGGGTTCGTAGTTTATTTGGGAATTCCAATTGGTTAAATTCCAATTGACGAAAATACCAGAATTTCCAATAAAGAAAAAATTTAGTACGGTAACCCTCCTACAACACGGTATCATACAACACGATTTTACTATAAAACTCATATCTCTGAAAATAAAATTAGAAGTGCTGTTGTTGCCGGTTCTTTCATATCCGCAAATTATGCAGCTCGTTCCCGGTGCGCTGATTATTGATTAAATGGAAAAAGCACTTAGCATTTGGATTGAAGATAGCTGTCAAAAACGGATTCCATTGGACGGTAATATAATTAAGCAAAAATCGCTTAACATTTATAACTACCTTAAATAAAATGGAGAATCATCTGTGCAATCAGGTTTTCTAGCAAGTATAGGCTGATTCGAGAAGTTCAAAAAACGCTTTTCACTTCGTAACATAAACATTCAAGAATTGCATCGGCAGATCATGAAGCTGCCAAATCATAACTAAGAAAAATTAACAAAATTATTGAAGATCAAGGATACACGGCCTTTCAAGTTTTCAATGCTGATTAAACCGGGCTTTGGTGAAAAAACTGCCCAACCGAACATTCTTGGGGGAATGTTTAACAAAACCCATGCTAATTTATAAATCTTTGAATCCCCTTGCACTAAAAGGCTTAAATTAAAACACATTACCGGGTAACTGCTGATTTATTTAGAAATTTGATTCTAAATTGTTTTGTGCCAGAGGTGGAAACTTTTTAAAGCAGACAAATTTAGACTTCAAACCGCTATTACTAATAGATAATAAGCCAGATCATCCACACAACTTAAATCATCTACCTCCTAACACGACTTCATTGCTACAGTTATTGGATCAAAGTATTATCTATACGTTTAAGACTTATTACATCAAAAGATCATTACAATGGATTTTAAACATAACTAATATCTATTGATGTAACTGTAGCTTGGAAGCAATTTTCAGTTAATCACTTCATTGAAATCATATCCTTATCGCTAACAGACCTAAAAATTACTACATTAAATGTATTTTGGGAAAAGTTATACTCAGCATCAGATGAAATAGAAATCGTGTTACAATCAGCAGAAAATGATATAGGCTGCATATTAAAACTTGCTAGATCGATCGGAGGAGAAGGATTTGTGGATATGGCTAATAAGTACGTTCAAGGTTTACTAGTGGAAAAAGAAGTCGAAGAAGATTTGGTAGAAATGGTATCCCTAACCCATGTAAATTAAATCGATTCTAGCTCTGAAGAAGGTAGTGGTGTTAGTTAATAATTGTATACTAAAAAAACTACAAGGTTTAAACTTAGCTGAAAAGTTGGAATCATTTTTGCTTAAATACAGACCCTTCTACAGAAAAAAGCCAAAAATTCAAATCGGAACTCCAAAAGTGTGAACACATGAAATTACAACGGCCTTATAAGGACACAGAAAGAAAGCAAGATTACAGATTCTTTATGGATTGCAGAAGGTGTGGAAAATCTAAATGCAAAAAACTCAGAAAGTGAAGATGAGGTCGTTCAACCAATTAAACGTTTTAGAATATTTTAGAACCTAACCTCCCTTTTTATACGAGCTTCTAATCTCTTTCCATATATGGCAATTTTATTTATTAACGTACGAGTAGAAACTACTTATGTAGAAATGAACTTCATCACAAAACCAATTTCTTTGAGAACGGCGACGAATAGACAAATTTTGACTCTCATTGAAACTTTCGCTTATAACAGAGATTTTAACTTGAAGGTAAATTTGTCTTCGCGGTACTGCTACATGCCATTTACATTTCGTAGATTTTGTGTCTATATTGAAGTTGCTTATCATAATCCTGTTTACTTCACAGAAAGTAGCTCGGCGTACTTAAATTTGCATATAATAAATAGTCTTTCAAATCATAAACTGGCGATATTACTTAAATTTTAGCGGATGCCTTTTGATGGAAACGTCCCAAAACAGGCAACTCTTATGCAATAATCAACTCTTATCCTCTTTGAATTATTTAAATTAAAATATTCGGTCATCCCTTATTTTTGTAATTTTGCAACTGCAGTTTGATGAAACTGACGATTCATTTAATTGAAAGAATTCAAAGTTTCATTAGTTCGGGACCAAACTCTCAACCGCCTTCGTATCCTCACTGCGATGTAAAACAAATATCTGGCTATTCCCCAGAATATCGAAGCCAAAACTTCATATCGAAACAGCATGTATGCGTCAATTAGCAAAGTCCGAGGTTACGAATTATAACCTAATGCGTAGCAAAGTATAATAATTCGCTAAAATCGAATTTATATATCTTATGTGTGACAAAATATGCCGTACACTTAAACGTGCATAGATCTGCATACATTTAGTTATCCAGATAACTCCACGTTAGTTAAATTAAACATTATCCCAATTTTTATCGTATCCGAAATAAACCATATGCAAATATCGTTCATTTGAAATAAATTTACTCGAAAAGTACTCATGAATTTGAAGCTTTTCTCGTTACACCTATATTACATATCTATAGCTATAGCTATAGATCTAGCTTATATACATAAATAAACTGCAAAAACATGCGCACAATAGATCGAGTAATACTACTAACTTAAACCTTATTAACCTAACCCTGGTTTATAATTAAACCGATAAGTAGTAATAGATATGTCTTCCGAAATATATACATCACGACACTTATTGATAAAAATAGTTTTCAAAACATAATTCTTAAAAAAATGGTTTCCATTTTGGTTGATAGTTTTTAATATTTGACCAGCTCCGTAATTTTCTATTCTGTTGGAAAATTTAATTTAATTAGTAAGATTTGTAACTTATTTCATTTTCAGATCTGTAAACTCTTTTCAATTTTTTTAAAATATTTAAATACAAATTTAGACTGCTTAAAATACGCAATTATTTATTGCATTTTATACTGGTATTTTGTACTGCTATTTTTGGTGTATAAGGCGAGTATCCGATTAAGGACATACATATGTACGTTTGCTACAATGAAGGACATTGCTCCTCCAAATAAAATTAAGCGCATTTTATCCAAAACAGTTTATTTTCTGAAATCACAGAAACAGTAGTACATTGTGTCGTCGCGATTCTTTCCTCGTTTCCTTCCCCTTCACCTACAAACTGCTGTTAGTTTGTAGGTGAAGGGGAAGGCAACGAGGAAAGAATCACGATCAAAGAGAGAAAGTGAGGAATGGCGGATTAGGATTAAAAGTGATACTTTGTTTGGCGAGCAATTATATTTGCATGTGAGGCGAGGCGCAGCGTAAGGCAAAGAATGCGAGTCAAACAAAGTCACGTTTAGTCCGAATAACGCATACAATTTTTTCTCCAACGAAGAAAAGCTCATTGTAAACCAATTATACGAGTAGGTAAAAATTATGTAATTAAAACTTCAAAATTGAAAATAATTTTGTTGGAATATTTTGTAAAACTAAGGAGCTCATGACTTTTGTTTGGTTTGACTATTGTACGCGTCAAACGTGCGCATATAAGCGGTTTTTGCAGTGGAGTACGGAAAAAATGTACAATCTGGATTAAATTCAAAAAGAATAAAAATTATACTTATCATACTATAATATCTTTCTCCTAGTATTAAAAGTACCTACTTTTACACCGAGGATTAAAGTGTAGCTTAGCAACATACACATTTTTTAAAATAGTAAGAAAAAGGCCAACTTTAATACCCAAAAACAGTATTAAAACAAGAGGCTTTTAAGACGTAGGGAGAAAAAATAAATTTTCATCGGACCCAGCCAACTTCCACATGATATTTCATTTTTGTAAAACACATTTCTATTGGACAGTCGAAGCCATAGCCAAACGACCTTGTCAACTTCTCCAAATCGTTGATTTTGCTGAGATACTCGTATTTATGTACAATGACGAAACCTTTACTTATTTTATGAACGTCCGAATTTGAGAATTTTATATTTAAATGTTTGCTTGTTTAAGCATAATTGCTCAAGTGACTGTGGTTACTAGATTTTGCGGTTTTCCGAGAGACAAAATTAGCATTTTTTATGAATACACTCAATGGCTGTCTTTCTTGATGCGTCATCTGCTATGCTGTGAAACTACAAACTTTAAGATCAGTAAAAAGAAATCCGTGGTTTACAATTGTCTCAAATCACTCCCTATTTCTAACTATTTGAATCGTCGATAGCTATGGCTTAGATAGACGAAAAGTACACGCAGTATATAACACATTAAAAATAAACAGTCGTAACTTTTCTTGATACCACCGAGAATAAAGAATTGGGAAAAAATGTTTCCAGAAAAAATTTTCGCTTGCGAATTTCCAGTAGCGAATAATATTTGTTCATCATAGTAGACGTATTTATCAGTAGTATTTTACGTAAAACGTGTTCGGATTACAATTACTACTGACAAAAAGCCAACTGTGCTGACTGATTTCATTTTGATACGATAAATTTTCAAACAATTAAAGTAAACCAAAACTTGATATCTAATATTTTTTAAACTGATTCCATCAGTAGGCCAGAAAAGTCAATTTAGGTGAAAATGCTACGAACATATTTTTCCCAATTTTCTATTCCCAGGGCAAGCCAGATCAGTGCCACTGACCTCCGAATAATACAGCGTTTCATTTTCTCTGATTAGGAAGGATGCAAAAATATTGCGGTTGAATTTTAAACATTTATCTAGTTGAAATAAAATGTGTTTCAATTTTTGTGAAAGAGTAAAAATACACTCGGGAAAGATTTTTGTAAAATCATTAGCACACTTTATTCTATTCTCTTAAGCTAAAGACTCGGATTTATTCACACAAATTGATTCGGAAATCACTTCCTAGCCTGCCTTTCTAAAATCTAATTTTTCGACTAAAAATTTAGAATATCGATTATTTTATCTACATTTACAGCCGTGTTTTATTATTCGAGCACTATCCGGCGCCGAAGGGAAATTTCTACTGAAACTGCAGCTATTATTCACTGGTGTTGCATTTTTTCCCACTGATGATAACTAACATGGCGAAATATTTGAAATTAATTTATTAATAAAATTATAAATTTCTATATAAAAACCCAGCTTGATGCATACATCAAAAGATTAATAAAAAGACAAATTACGAAAATTATATTAGATATTATTTACACTTTTTACTAAAAAACAATTTCGTATTCTCGAAATCATAAAACATAAAAAATTGACATTACGTCAAAATTTGTAAACGAGAATGGTTTGCTTTGGTTTAAGGCTTGTACAAAACAAAGGAAATTTAAAATTTCCCTTTGAAATGGATAGTGCTCCCGATAGCGGCTCCCGATAAATAGGTAGAGCAAGATATTTTATTATCGATCTTTAACTAAAAAGTTGAATGAAAAATCTTAGTTTAGAGTTAAATAAATTAATTATATGCAAAAATGGGGTGCTCCGAATACATCAATCGGGTGCTAATAAAAAAACACGGCTTATGTAACTTACGTATGTAACTGTATGAACAGAAGGGGTTCGGAAATTATAAATTTTGAAGCCAAGAAGAAAACGTATAATAAAAGAACCGAGATTAATACCAAATATGTGCTGTCTCACCAGAGAGTTCAGTAACTATACAAGATGAACTCCTTTGTGCATTCACATATTGTTGTAACATAACATTAATCTAGCGAATTATTTCGCTAGATTAGGAGGATTAGGTAAGTAAGTTGTCTTTTCATGTTATGCTTATATGGACTAAGTATGTAAGTAAGTAGTGATATAACATCTCATTAGACGCTACGTCCAAATATCCGACTATTATAATCGGGACATTTTATATAATTAGTAATATCTACATTTCATTGCTACTTACTGGGCTACTTACGAACTGCTTGTTATCAAGCACAGTTTATTTATTGAATAGTGATAAGCAGTATCAAAGTCATCTGACATATTTGTGATGGTATATTTTCAATTTCAATAACATGTAAAATGCACTGTATAATGTAAATTTAGGCGTGTATGTTAATGTTAGTCAACATTTTGAAATGGTTAAAAAAACTGATATTATTGTTGTAAGTAATAACAAAAAATTTATGTTTAGAGCAAAATATATTTGACCGCCCACAAATGTTGTTTAAAAATGATTTGTAATCAAAATAAACAAAAAACGAATATGATTTGACACAATACCATACATTTGTACATTCATCACTGCGCTAACTCATTGTGCCTACATCAATATCACGAAGGAAACCGGATCAAATCTGGTTAGTTTATTTTATAATTTGGTTAATCCTAATTTATCATTATTCAACAAAACCGCTCGCCAAAATTGTAAACTGTTGAAAAAATGACAAGACGCTGTTAATGTCAGCAATACATTAACATATAACATATAAAAATCACAATACAACATTAAATTAAATTCATTAGCGTGTCACAATAATTGGGTGTTTTCACTGTCGTGGGCCATGTGAAATGGGAATAGAAATAAGAAGACAGCATTTTGTTGTTTTAAATTTACATATAGTTGAAATACTAATTTGAGATCGACCTAATGCTCAGATTTACAGTTTTTATTTGTATAACTTTGATGGGACTTGAGAAGAATCGGAAACGTTTAAATGAATTTGGTCTTTTCTTAAAAGCACGTTAGCGAGGAGATTGTATAAAGCTGCGAACATTACTAAACCCCTTCTCTAAAATTAAGTTATTCTCACTTGGTAGCCCATTTCACAGTTTTTAATAAAATTCGACAAAGTTAGTAAAGAATGTCTCTGGATTTTTTTTTAACTATTAATTACATTTTAACTATTTTCAACGCATTCAGTATCAATTTTAGTAGTATTACTGAATTTAGGTCCTAGCAGGGTATTCCATGATATTAAAAAATTAATTTTCATAGAAACCTTGAGTGCATTTCTAAGTTCATGGTAGGGTGTTCTATGAGATTAAATATTAAAAAAATATTTTTTAAAGTTTAAATATCTAAGTAAAATTAGAATTATCGCCATCTCTTAAGTTATTCATGTACGAGTAGCTGGTAATTGTAACGATTTGTTGTGCTATATATTCACTCCAAATTATTAATGTTTTATTGTTCAACAATTAGTATGAACCACGGGTATTGGACATTTCTTGAACAACTTTAATGAAAACAGCTTGGGATGTTTTCAAGTGCCGGGAAGTTCCAGACTTAGCTTCTTCTAAAATTTTCGACTCGAGTTATTTTGATAAAAATTGGCGAGGGGAGCTTTTCCAGACGCCCGACAATTGCAATGATTTCTAGTTTCGATAAATTTCCAGTACTCGGGTTCTTATAAAAAAACGGCTCGAATAATTTGGTAAAAATTAGTGAAGGGGTTCTCGAGTAACAGGAATCAATTGCAATGACGGGAAAACTAGTTTAGGAGATCTTCCGGTAGAGCGATTGAGATTTAGGTTACATTTTAATTTTTTTTGGCTCGATACATTTCGAAAAATTGATAAGAAGGGCTCTAGATGTTGCATCGTGTTGCATCACATTGCGCCTTATAAGTTCTGAACATTACTGTGGATTAGGTCCTATTTGATGATAAGTATAAGCTAGTTCTTAAGTAACTATAAGCTGAACTAAGTAACTTGAAACGAACTAAGTAATTTCTAATCCGAATATATATGGAACTATTTTCATATGATGAAAAATGATTATCATATAAACATATAAACATGTTGAATCATCAAACTACGCGAGTCAAGCAATCAAAAATATTTTTTTTTTTTGATCAACAATTGGTATATTCCAAAGTTATTCTTAATATTTTTTAGGCATCAACTTTGTCTGAGTGCATATTGTTTTTCTGTGGGGAAAGCCCGACAACTGTGGCTTGGAATATTAGGAAAATGCACATGACTTATTATAATCACTCTGTCGCAACTTTTTATCTCGTTTCCACCGGGAATCGAACTCACGGGACTCCCGAATCTAGGTCGGACTATTTTGGTAGGCCAGCATATTTTAATATTGCATTTAATTAGCGTAGCCTTGTCATCCACATTACATAAAATATAGTTTTGTCTTTTAATTGGATTTGGGTTAGATTGTAAATCATGGGTGTTTTGATACAGTGTTCATGAACGAGTTGAGCCAAGAAGGTTTAATTAGGCATTAATAATTTAATTAGGTCTTACAATAATTTTTTAAATATTTTAATGATATTGGACTCGTTAATGGACCGCTATACCAACACTCTACCAGACTTATTAGAACTTTATAAAATTTCTTAAAACGAAGCAATCCTGTATGCTTCTTATTATTTATATATAAGTATTTATTATTTATTTTAGATAAATAAATAACAGAATTTTTAACAAAACTTCTATTTCGTGAAACTTCATGTAGTCACTGTTAAGAGATGTAAGAAAACCATCAATTGTGGCAGAAACAAAAATCTGTTATTTATTATTTATTCTCGTCAAATTCAAGGCGAGATCCATTAGAGTTTTATGAAACTTCCTGGAAACATTCTTTCAGATTTTAAAATCCTGTGTTATCACTCAAGTTGATGCTAAATATCTTGACATGCTTAGAATCAGTTTGGAATGTTAATGTATTACACGCTTGAAAAATTAAGCTAAGCCAAGTAATTTCTAATGGATATTTTTTTTTATCTATAATTAATTTCAGCAATATGAGCACTGAAGAGACTGTTAAATTCTGTAAAATTTATCATTTGGAATTAATTTTAATTAATTATTTGAATTAAGATTTATTTATTAAAAAGATTTCAAAAAGTACTATTCCTTGTGTACTGTTCATGGTTCCTGGGAATACCGGTTTTAATTTAGACAGGCCAACAATAAACTGAAAATTAGGGCTTTTCCAACAAAACTTCCTTTTCCCGGGACCACAAAGATAAAATTAGTTTCCGTTATCCCGGGAATCCCGATTTTATAACTGTCGAACATAAATTCGAACATAGACGATTGTCCTACAATACTACAAAAGTTGACTTCCAAATAACGCTCTTCTGGATCTAAAGCTTCCGCAATATTACTTATCCCTAACAACTATTTGAAATAGTGATTTTTTAATTTTGTCAAACTGCCAAACTCATTCAGAAAATTTTGAAGGTTTTTGAAAAATGTAAGTATTTCACAGCCACAGAAATTGGCTCGCAATGTATTTATCACCAGGAACACTTAAACAATAAGTGACTCTTGATTATTTTTGGGTAAGTTTGGATAATTTTTTATCACATTAGAACTTTAGGTCTTCTATTAAAGTAACTTTGAACAGAATGCGATGAAAACGCTTTTCTTGCGACTTTCTAAGAAATTTTGTTTTAACAGCTGTTAGATTAGATTGGCCTGTCAAACAAAATATATGAACTACACTTTTAGTGATTCTCGAAAATGAATTGAATTATTCATGCAGAAGTCTGTTTATTTGTTTATTAATGTTGATATCTGTGTTGGGACCGAAGCACTCCCAACTCTTTCGCAGTTCGCTTTTAACGTCCTTCCTTACGCAGTACCGAAATCGATGACGTACGGCCTGTCATTGTGTTACAGTTGTACCACCAGTTATATCATCAACGATCGAAATCAGATGATTAAAAATCTCTATTGCATCGTGCTCCTATTGGGATTCAACCCCACAATAGCTAGAGCTTTAGCTATTGTGCCCTTTGATCGGTATAAAGCAGCAATTTTACACTAACTAGCATCAAGAAGAAGCCTCATGTTCATACTGGTTTCCAGAAGTTGTGCGTTATTCTATTGCGCGGTTTATGAAGTTTTTCAATCAATGAACATTTTTAAATAAAATCCTTTCTTGGATGAACAATTTTTAAACTACTTGTAGAATGATCGAAAAAAAACTATTAGAGCCGAATGTCAGCTCAATTTCCTCAGCGATATCTCGAATAATAAGTTCGACTAATTTAGGGATTTAACTGATCTATAATGAGTCATAAAAATGATCAATCGCTAATCGCACGAAGTGAAAATGATTATGAAACCTGGCGGAGAGTACAATAATAAAAATGGAGTTACAATAAGGAAATACTCTGAACGAAACAGTAAATTTTGTAGAAGTAAGAAAAGTTAATGCATGCCAAGTAAGAATTTGATAGATAAAATATTGTATATACTTAGTTTCAAAATATTTGCAATGAAAAATTCTAAAATTTTTTGAAAATACGAACCTTCAAATCATATGTTTCAACATTTTATGACAATCCGACCAGTAGTTTGCAAGTTTAGGTTTTGAACAATGGAAAACAAGAATTTCGTGTGTTGGATAAACACTAATTTTTGTTGGGAAAATATACTGTTCAAGCAAAGCAATTTTCACCGTACAAGTGGTGAAGTTGTTAAAGGCACATTCCGCTTCGGCACTTCGACCAGGAGTATCGGTTCGAATTTCACCAGAGGCTGAATGCAAAGCAAATTTTCGTCATCGATTACGATCGGTGATGATAATAAACACAACTAAAACCGTCTGTTGGAGTGCAGAATTCAGCGCAAACCCACCGTTCACGTCAGTGTACGGGTTGACTTGGAGCTTGCAATGTGCAGGTTGTATACTGAAATTGTATGAATGGGTGGTTTGGTGTGTGTGTGTGTGTGTGTGTGTGTGTGTGTGTGTGTGTGTGTGTGTGTGTGTGAAAAGGGGAGTATTAACTGACCTTTAAAGAACATTAAATCCACTGAACAATTAATACTTTCTTTAAAACACTAAAACAAAAATAAAAAATGGTTTGATTAAGTCTTAGAGAGATTCTGTTTCATCGAAAGCAACCGTCGAACGTTGGTTTAATGAGTTTGCATGTGGCCGTATAAATACGTATGATACTGAACGCTTCGGTCGCCCGAAGTAGGCAATTACGCCACGACAAAATGATGATGTGGACAAAATCGTTGTGAAAGACCGTAAAGTGAAATTGCGTGAGATAGCTGGTATCTTAAAGATATCAGACGGCAGTGTGTAGAAAGCGCTTGCTCACATTGAACCATAACAGCAACCGTGGTTTATTCAGAACAGTGTTTGGAGCAGTTTCCGTATAGAGATGTCAAATTTGTGTGAAATAAAGCTTAGTTTCTCAAAACTCGTCATATCCGGTAAAATTTAAAAAAATTTCCTGAACAAATTTTGTTTCGAACTTAATTTACAATCTTTTTATTTTAATCGTTTTTTCGTAAATGCTATATACTTTCAAAATATATGCAAAAAACGATAAAGCTCCTATGAAAGCTGTCAACTCCAGTGGACAATTTATGGAAAATCTTGAAGTATGAAGTGTCATCCCGATCACTCAATATTTAACCACTAAAATTTTGAAAATCTAGTTCACAGGCGGGTTTCTCATAAATTATATATTTACGTAAATATTTACGGTAAAAGGCATTGAAGTGTTAAAGAAGCGTTGGAATGAACTCTTGAAGGAACCTATGTTGATGAATAAAGTTGAATTTTGCAACAAAGTGTTTTTGTGCGAGTGACGTGTTAATTCCTATTTTATAAAAATCTCAAAATAATGAGATTACACATTTTCTCGATTTTTCCTAATTTTCGTTACGATGACTACAAATAACATGCTGTTACCTATTTCCATAGCTGTTACCAACTTAATCTTTCATTTCTTTGTTTGAGTCGAACTTAAACTAGGAAACCGATTGACTAACTTGTTGTTAGAAAATAACCGAGTCATAGTATCATGACTAATCAGAAGATTAAAATTTAATTCAGTATTAGAGTAAAATATGAAGAGAAGGATCAATTAAAAATTATAAGGAATAATAAAAAAATAAATTCTATTAGACTAGCTAAGACGACGCTCCTAAACATTACAACAATAATTGAAATCCATCTCAGGTGTGCTTTAATTTACGATAAATTTTACTTTCTGTTATAGTATATAGTTTAGCCCAGACTTGTATCTGAAAAAGGCTAGGTAGATCTTTACCCTTCTCTACTGTAAAGACTCTCTATAAAGTTTGATTTTCATAACTTTTTAGAGTTAATACATTTTCCTATACATTCCGGCTAACCGATTTAGATCAAAGTAGATTTCTTAGATTTGAATTGTGTCTACTCTATATGTATAATTCAACAGTTAATTATGGTACAAATTGAGATAAAATTGCAAATGAGGTTATCAAAATTTATAATTAGTTTTTTGAATCAAACGCCTTAATTAGTGAAATTTCTAAATGACTTTTGGCTTGTCATTTCATACAGAATGTATATTACTGTGCAAGTGTTTTAAACCATATCCCAACAAATATGTTTTAAATTGTGATACGACGAACATTTTTTATGACTATCGTTTTTCAACTTTCGGTTATCAGTAAGTGACCTGCTACAATACAGTCAACTAAATAAACTTGCGTATGACTACTTGCAAATATTTAACTTTCAACAATCTACTTTATCTTGTTGATATACTAGTAAAGTCGTTCATTTGCGCAATTTTAATAGAACACAGCAATACACAGCATACGCAAATCTCATTTAAAATCACGCAAGCCAATTTTGCTACAACATTTTGTATTTGTAAATTTATTTTTGGATTAATTTTTTTTATTAATTTATTGAAGATATACGAGTAAGAAACCGTACGTTATATTTTGTAAGTAAAACGACCCAGTTGTCGTACGATTTTATATACATTTAGACGAGTATGACAAGATAATCGGACAAGTAATACGATGCAAGTGAAACCTCGTTACTTGTTTGGTCCAAATAGGCAATATGATCCCACCTTTTAAACATTGTTGCGTATATGTATCTCGAAAAAATTAATTGAGTTTAGGTACTATCGGGTGAGCCAATGTTGATTTTGTAGATTTATGCTTGCGACAGACTCATTTGGTGTAATAAAAATGGTTTATTAGTCCTTGAACTTGTCTATTGAACTTCATAAAGAAATTTGTGTGCCAAATTTTATAATATCGAAAGTAACAAATCTTTATACTTGAGTTTTCTTCTTTTCTTTGGGTTCGTCGTGTGTACTTAAGAAAATGAGATAACCAGGAAAATAAACAATTTTTTATGTGAGTTAAAATGCTCGGGAGATAAACATAACGTTTATATTGTATAAAATAAGAGTTCTAAATATTTCGTTAGGAATTTAGACAATATGCTTCACGTAAAATTATTCACATACGTTTTTTTTATTGATTCTCGATTTAAACGGTTAGTAAATTCTTGACCATGATCTTTAGATGAAAGTTATGTAACTTTTTGCGAAAGGTGTGCGCCGTTTAAATGGGCCGCCGTGCATAATTTATTATGGTAGAATGATTTATAGTGTTTGTAATATATGTCGTACGCCTAGTAATTTATAGTAACGAGAAGTTTTAGCGTCGTATCATAAATAATAATTATTGTAAAGTGGATATGGATGGTATTTTTTAGAATCATTTTGTTTTTAGGAGAGTAAACAAAAACATACTTCAGATCAATGATGAAACTCGGACATCTTCAATTCGTAATCTTTATGTAAAACATATGTTTCGTATGGAAATTTATTTAAATTTTGAATAAACGTATTGTTTTATTACTATCTTAATGGATGATAATAAGAGGAATGTTAATTACACAAAGCTCTTCAAAGCTAATCAAATAATGGCTCTGTTATATGATTTTCTTAAGTGGTTGATAATTAGATAAGTATAACCTGATAATTTTTCTAGACACTACTTATTTCTCACGATGTGATATATTCATTATTGTCATCATGTCATCTTGAGAAAATTTTGATAATATTGACGTACCAGGTTTTTTACTAATTAATATATAACGGCGAATATAACCCTCATAATGAATGACGCCATTGCACTTGCAGTAACTTTCCGTGGTTAATCCTTGGAATTTATACTTTCAAAGCGCCCGATCATTTATCAATGTCAAGTCAAATACATTCAGAGTAACAGGTGCTATACGACTTACAAAAAATTCTATTTGAAATCGGGTTTTTATACGTATTAAGTAGGGCGTACTTTATTTTGATAAAGCAGTTTGCGATCAAACTATAATCAACAAATTCCGATCAATCATACCCTTTTAAAATCGTATAGAATAAACAATACTTACATGAACTGTACTGATTTACTATACACATGGCCATAAATAATGATAACATTGTTGAGCCATACCGATGAAAACAAAACAAGTCGAACAAAAAACTAATAAACATTTGTACTGACGCGATCACTACGAATATTCAAGTGTTTACTGTAAAATGTAGTGCAAATATAATACGTAAGTTACGTTTTAGTTAAGAAACATATTACACTGAACGAAATATTTTTATCCAAAAGATGTCACTGAGATTAAGTGTGAAGAAATTTAAATAAAATAAGCAGTTTCACGTAGAAATATTAAAATAAATTTCATACTCACAGTTCCCTAATATTTTATCATTTTTTTCGTGTTCCACCAACACTGAATGTGACCGATACACATCATTATTTGTTCCTGTTGCACCGGCCGCTGGATCATTGGTCACTTGCGGTATTGCCAAATTTTCTGCATTATTTTGAACATTTAATTTATTATTTTTTTCAGAATTAACAAGGTCCATTTTCATTTAATTAAAAACTTTAAAAAATTAATACAAAATAAAATTATTTTTTTTAAGTTAAAACAACAAGCTTCTTGTAACTTTGATCGTAAACTAAATACAAATATTTGAGTAATATCACATTTACTAGTTACTTATAGATCAATCAATATTGAAGTATTTAAACTAAATGAAATTTTGCACTTATTTATTAAGATTCGTCGTATACCACCAATGAATTTATTTCAAAAGCAGCAACACAATTTTTTAATTTCTTATACCCGCGCACAGTAATGACAAACACAGTTTTTATCATCGCGGTCACAAATCAAATGTTTTGTTGTGCTCCGCGTTATTATTTTTATTATTAGTATTATTTTTTTGAGAAATAGATAAAACCTGGAAAATATAGAAAAGGAAAATTTATTTATTTTACAGTTAAAATCATTAATGTACCTTACTCGTATATTATGATTATGATGAAGATGATGATGATGTGCAATCGATATATCGAGATAGAAAAAATTAATTATAATTATTTTGTTTGTATAAATTAATTATTTTATTGGCTTTAATTGATTGCCAAAAGCTAATTTTCTGTATTTTCATTGCTTCGCGCGCATAATAATTGAGTGTGACGTACAGTGGCAGAAATATTTATTTAATTCGTAATTTTAATTGTTTTGTGCCATATCAACTAACTTACGAGTAAAATATAATAATTTTGGTGATTTGCTTTCAGCTAGAAGTGTACAATGTGACTGAAAATAGTTTTATCAAATTTGGTTCAAATACAATTCTTAAGCAGTGCCACATTTTAATATGTATGAACCAGACATTTAGATCAAAATAAATTGTAAAACATACTCTATTAGGGTAATTGTAATATGCTTTACTAAATACAATCAACCACTGGTAGTGTACTTGACTGTCTATTCGAGTCATTTTAACGTCTTTCGTCATTTAATATTTAGAAAAAATGAGAGTTCATTAACTCATTTTTCGGTTTTATGAATTTATGCATTTCACATATGGTGGTCTATAGTTCTTAACTCTTTGAGATTTTAGCTAGTGCACAAGGATGTGGTTTTAATATGCAACAGTAATTGTAATGAAATTTGCAGGAATTTTTCTTTAACGATAACGTATTAAATTTTCTTCCAAATACTGTCTAACAGGTTTATTATCGTTAAAATTTATTTCAATCGTTGCAGATACGTTTAGGCAAGTATTAAAATTTGCATGTAACCTACAAGTTGGTTGGTCCCCTGTTTAATGGGGTTTAAACAATCCATGTGAGCTTTATTTTATTTATATAAACGTAAAAAACTATAACGAGTTATAGTGGCGCTACAAAACCAAATTTCAAAATTGAATATTCGTGAGACGGATGGGAAACGACACATTTATCATTTAATCCACAAAACATTGTAACATAATACCTTAGAGGTAACATCTTAAGACAATTTCTGTGACATTTATGTTAGGAGATTTATTCAAAGGAATTGAATTTGCCTCACAAAAACCAATTTAGAAATGGAACATTCGAAAATCCGTTTAGAAATGGCATTTGACCCATTTGATCCCCAAGGAGTATAATACTCTCATGGTAGCGTCATACCTTAGAGCAATTCAGGTATTTATTAACACCAATTTTACAATAATAATTTGGTTACATAAAAAAAAAAAAGTGTATATGTATTAACAATAAACCTCAAAAATATAAGTTCGTTCAAAGATGTTTGCGCCACATACCTAGTTGGAAGCAGCATAATTAGTGCTCCGAAACGATAACTGAAACCGAAAAATTCCTACCGGCAATTCATTATACGCGTATATTAAAGTTGCAAGATATCAAGACAATCTATCTTGAAAACAAGCATAACCTCTTACAAAAGTTGACGAACGCGTTCTCAATCCCAGATGATACGTCCATAGTAAACGAAACGAAACTGTTTTAACTTGTTTATGTCATTAAGTATTGAAATATTGTAAACAGACATCGTTACTGAAGGTGGTGGATCATGTTTTCGCAGCAGAGTGTTGTGTGAAATCTGTTGAATATGGTTTACTGAAATCAATAAAAATATCTCGTACCTTCCTCCAATTTATTACTACTATTGTTCAGAAATGTGGTTCTTTAGCAATATTAAATTTGCAATCGTCGATATTCCAGGAGAAATCCGTATTATTTTGAATTAATAAATTTCGGCGTGTAAGGAAACAAGTCCCTCTTTACCATTTTTTCAAACAGTTTCGGTAAAATAAACCAGATTTAAAAAAACGGAGGGGTGAATGTGATGATTGAATTTGATTTCTAAAGCGAACAATTAAACTTACCGGACTTTTGGTAAAACTGTCTCGTATAAATAAAATCATTATCCCTGTTTAAATTTCAAAAAGCCGACAAGGTCAACCCTCGTTGGTGTAAAATTTAATCTTTAAATTTATTTGAATCTTGTAAGTACTAAACTTTCAACATCATTGCAAAAATTGAAAAAAGACCCCAATGAAGCTGCCACTTCTGGTGCACAGATTTTCACAAAATTTTGCGAGGGCCTCCCAATTAATGTAAAAAAATTAAATATGAAGTTGATTCCGAATAGTCAATTCGCCTGGACTGTAAAGGTACCTAAGTTGCGTGAAATGAAGCTGTTTTTCTCGAAACTTGTCATTTACGGTAAAGATATAGTAAATGATCTGAACTGATTTTGTTTGAAATTTAGTTTAAACTCTTTTTGTATCAGTAATCGTTTTTTCTTGAATGCTATATACTTTTCAAAATATTTGCAAAAAACGATAAAGCTTCTACGAGCTTCGTATATTCTAAATCATTAGGGTATACCAATTTAGGAGAAAAGCTTAAATATGAAGTTTCTATGAAGTCCTGGCTGTAGAAAAGCTACAGAAATTTAGTCTGTATGGAACCACATACACAAGCACGTGCACACAGAAATTTTTTAAAAACCATTTTTACTACTTCGACGATATAGCGAATGGTAAATTTTCTAAAAACTTTTTTACTACGTAAAAGTCCGTAAACAATACATGAGTCTTGGCAATTTTCAATCTGCCGCCGCTTGGATTTTTATTGTTGATAAAATTCCAAAACCTATCAGACTTAGACTTGATGGTAAATTTAATTTTAAAAGTATAAAATGCAATTAATTATTCATCCCCACCTACGTTGCAGGTCAAATTTATTGTAATTAAATTTATTTTGACACATTCTATACTTTATGTATGCTTTATCTTTTTTATTTGTAACATTATCAGAATGAATTTATCTTTAAATTTCAGAACGAATTTGTTTTGGCCTCCGTTCATAATATTGTAACATTCTTAAGCCTGCATCAATGTTATTCCTGAATAATAAGGTGGCCAGTCGACGTTACCAATATTAATAATTTACAATAATCTTTGAATAGAGATACATCTATCTCTAACGCCACATGTAGACACAGCTACTAAATCCAGCTGCAAAAGCTTGAGGTCTAAAACGTTTCCATCCGTCTAAGAACTATCTGCGATTTGATACAGCTTATTATCTTCAAATATAATGCCACGCTGGAGCGACAAGGGTTATATCAAATTTAATTCGAACGGTAGGCAATTCAAGAAGTCGTCTATCTTTTCGATAAGTTTGAACATTGGTGACAGGTTGAAACTGAATACCGATCTGGTTTTTGGTTTACGTTGATGGTTATTAAATGGACGAATTATTACGTCTGGCCAGAGGCCACATATGGGAACTATTCCATTTCATAAAGTAAAATACTCACTCAATCCAGTTATAAATTAAATGAACATGAGGTCATTTAAGCGATCCTTCGAAAGCAACATCTTACATTAGGCTTCATCCCGCGTAATGTTTTCCAATTTAGTAAGCTTAGTATTTAAGACGCTTAAGTATGAAGTTTCTTCTAAATCAGTCAATCAGTCTGAGCGAAAGATACCCACCACCTTCAAAACTTTTTTCCTTTAACTTTTTGAGAGTCATTTTAGAAATGTTCTCTAATTTCTAATTTAAATTTACTTGATTCTGATATTTAAATTCTTCGAATTTTAGAACTTTAATCATTAGAATTTCCTGTCTACTAATAAAATTATATAAACTTGAAAAAATGCTCTCTCTTTCTAAAATATTATAAAAATACCAACAATTTACCAACAAAATACCAACATTTTACTACCAACAATTGCATTGTAAATCGAAATGACTGATTCGAACCAATTCCAGCTGTTGAACTAAATTCATGTGCTACTAGTAATAGACCGGTCACTTTTGATAATGAAAAATCGAAAATTGGCCATTTGTAGAATCAACCGCCTTATTTCAATCCAATGGGATCACTCCGAGCTTTATTCTAATCGCTTGTAAAAAGGTTTACCTCCATTTATATTACACAAATTGTGTCTAATCAGATTTCCCACTTTTCATACAAACGTTCAGAGGTTATAATTGAATTCTCATAGTTTATTCATCTAATTGGTTTTTTCAAAAATAGCAAGTTTCTAGAACCGAATCCGAAACCCATATGCAATCCCATTCTTTGTGGTTACTCTGATCCTTCTCTTGGAGTAACAAATCTCCTGCTTGCTAGACCCAATTGTTCTGAAAACTTTGTTTAGTGTACATTGTGTTAGTCCACTTGGTTTAGGAAAACTTTCATTTAGTGTACTTTGTGTAGACCACATTGTTTTAATGCACTTTGATTAGTACACATTACTTTAGCACACTTTGATTTAGTGTACCCTGTTTTGTGTACTTTGATTTGATGGTCTATTTGTGGTGCTCCTTGCTTTAGTGCAATTTGTATTAGTGCAAATTTTGTAGTCCAGTTCAGATTGGTGCATTTTGTGTGCGTACATTTCACAGTCTAGTGTTAGACCAATGCGTGGTACATCATTATTAAAAATTGCAGATAATATCTACTATAGTTTAGCCCAGGACAAAGTTATTCTTCTGGTTCTTTCAAATTTCTGAAAATATTGCGATAATTCTTACTACAAACTTTTACCCATCTTGTGTCAAGCTGTTGATTCAACTGTTGATTCTTACTAAAGAAATATAATTTTTGTCCTAAGATCATATCTAACTGAACCGTCGTAAATAATCTGCAAATATACTAAATTTGGGATTTGCAATAAACTCAGAATTACCGTGCACTAACATGTTATCTTAAATATGTGGAAATACTTAAGAAAATCCAGTTCTTCAAAACGGCGTCTAATTGATTGTTCTCCATTTTCATTCACAATTTGGTTCACAGCATCGATATTTTCCGCAGTAGATTTTCGTTTTAGACGGGTTGGATTCTTAACATAACAAACATTAACATTTATCTTCAATTTTTTAATTATATTACGAATAGTAAGCTCTGTAGGTCGATTATTCTGACCATACATTTCACGTAATGCGCGAAACGTAGCCCGAATAGATTCATTATTTTTGTAAGAAATTTGAACAATTTCTAAACGCTGTGAAACTGAGTACCTTTCCGTGGTGATTTGTCAAAAAATGACCTCTATAATGTTTGTAAAATATATAATCCTGATTTGATCACCCTTTATATACTCCGCGAAATCAAAAGCATTTTGAAATCATGTAATATTTTATATAAATAACTTATTTAGCATGATACAGAAAAACAATAAAATTGAGCTACCAGAACAAGCATTTCGATTTAATACTGTAAATTAAGCGCTGAAAGCTAAACTACTATTTCTACAACTTCCGCAATGGTTAAAAATTCAATGAAAATCTGAAACCGAGGACAGAGCTTTAAAATAAGGTATTGTTCTCAGCAATTTTATAAGAATGCTACCAATCACTACTTATGAAAATTTCAGTTCAAAAAACTCTGAATATTTTTAAATTCTTCCACATTTAAACAAATCAACAGCTCAAGAAATCAAGTCCGACCATATCCGACAATTTTTGGTTTTATTTGAAAATTGTATAGGTAACAAAACTACAACATAGAAATCGAATATTATCAAGTCGATGTAACAACATATAAAGAATTTTTGTAAGAAGGTAATCTGCCGTCTTTCACACATTTATTGATACGACACCACATTTCAGATAATAATACCACTTGAAACGATCTACGGTGTCGATATTTTTCACGACCTACAATTTATCGAATCTCCATATTTTCGAGCAAATACTGTTCGATATTTAAATGTTTGTCCTGCTACATTTTTATTAGCATTCTTAACCCCCTATGCTTATACTTAAGGTCACTGACTTCGAGTATAGTTCACCTGCCGGGTTTGGGTGTCATTTTATATAAAATACTGTCGATATGAAGTAGACTTAAAAACAGCTATGCCAGCTTCTTTTATTGCGACTTTTCGTACCTCAAGCTAGTCGTTTTGACTATTAGTACTTCAAATAAAGTAGAGGGCGTTAATAATAACTGTAGAATATTGCTGAATAAAGCAAATATAGAACATAGAAGTTTGATATAAAATAATTCTAAATGGATTTGGGAATTTGGAAAAAGTTTCAACCGACGCTGACGCCGTCTTTTTGCCAGCCGAACTAAACAACTTTTCAGTTTGTTAGACCATACAAGTTAAATTCCTTCGTTTTCCTGTCTGTGAACTACGTTGCATTGACATTTTTAATTTGCTTCCTTGTCTTGATAGTTTTAAGTTTGGACATTTAAAAGGGTTCCCGCATTTAGAATTGCAACTTACTGAACTATTTACGGCTAGAACGAGCCCATTGCTAGGGTGTTGCGTGCAGTAAACACTTACAATGGACTACTTTTTTACCGATCAAATTCGATTAGCATCATACAATAAAATGATAAAATGTTCGCTACATGACCGGAAATTAATTTTAATTTCAATAGCAATCCAAATACAGTAAACAGTAAAGTTTTATATTATTTCAATGTCAAAGTTAATGACTTCATAAAGGTAGTTGATTTTGGTTATAAGTTGGTGAAACCTTTACTGGAAAATGATACAAAAAATATGTTCAGCTTTGCCGTCTCAATATTTTATTGATAAAGTTGTAATGTAATTTCGTTTTTATAATTTCGATATAGGTCTGAGCTTAGCTAAATTTTGCGAAGACTCCAATGCTGTCCACATTGTTTCTTAAACAACATAGTGTTGAGCATATTTAAATTAGTTAAATGAGGCCAACTATGTATTTACCAGACGTACTATTTATTTTCTACGTATTGTGCACTTGTTCGATCACTGAACTCTAATAAGTTATTTGTTATTAGTTTTAAAAACATTTTATCTATTAATAGTATGATGATAAAATGGCGAATGGCAATACCTTGTACATAGCTCAAAACAATCGTATCCCATATAAACATTTAATCGTAATTACAAACATGTTTACTTCATATTATTTAATGTTATCATATCGATATTTTATAGGCAGTCAATGTACAGTGAACGAAATAAATATTTCGTATTTAAAACACGTAACTGGCTAAATAAAACACAGTTTTTATCATTTCTTTTTAGATACCCACCCCTACCTAATTTACCCCACACTTTTAATTAAACACAGAACATGGTAAATTATTAATTTTGTAGTATAAAACAATTCGTAGGACTTTTATTTGATTATTTTGCAATATTAAATGATTTAATCTGTCTAAGGACGAAACCTTCGAGAAGACACGCGTGTGACTGCTTATACTCAAATCAAAACTGGGACATGTGATAATACAAATCGATAATATTGATAACACACAACATACTTAGATGGTTAGTACTTGAATATGTATTTTGTAATATCGATGTTAACATAAAACAAACACTACATGTGGCATTACATGGTTAAGCTCTTATCAATAAAAAACCTTAACCGGAAGTTCGATTGCTAAAGTACTAAACGAAAATGTATACATATAACTGCTGACTTGAAAGTCTAAATTATTGAATGGAATCGATACACGAAATTTATTTATGTATTAGTGTGGCGTGTTTATTAAGATTTGGAAATGTTTCGTTTATCAATCAATTTCGATGTACTCGTGTAGTTACAGATTGGCATTGATACGATTATGATAGTGAAGTTTGGTTGAGGAATGTATGATGAACAGCTAAAATGTTGATTGATTGATGTGTTGAATTCGAAGTACCAAAGCCGATACCAATTTTTATTCGAGTGGAAAATTTCAAATTACCTATCGCAAAACCATCATTACCATTTAACCTTTGAATTGTTTACAAATTTTTATTCGGCCGAAACTAGAATTAAACGATATTTTATGAATTTGCTAGTATGGATCTGAAGAGAATTGCGTTGAATGTAAAGCTCGGGTTTTAAAATTGTTGAAAAATAAATAAGCGTTTAGGCGCTTAATAGCAGTACAAAGTGCGTTAATTGTAAAATGCATTAAATTTAAAATTACAAAATTTCTCGTAATAATCTCCTCAAGCTCAGTCTCTCAATAATCTTGATGGCATAATTATGTCTACAATTTAAAGTTACACTTTCCACAAGAAAGATTTATTAAGGGAAACAAAATCAGCGTGTGTTGTTGTAGGTTTTATTTATATTTTACGCAATGGAACGGTTATCTAACGCAGCCGTCGATTACTGTAGTACACGTAGATTTTTAATTGCACATCAAAAGAATTAAACGCACTGAACATTTTTTTTTGATTTTTATTTACAGAAAGGTGAGTGGGATTATGATTACATTTTACCATTCCATGAAAATATGGCTCGGTTACCTCCACAAAATGGACAAATTACAAAACATGCACCTTTGAAATAGACGACGTTTCTTGGCCACGGCATTTATTGGTAATGTTTGGTCCTACTGATTAAGCTTACATTTTGGAAAACATATCAATTTATGTGTCATGCAAGGCATATCGCAACGGTTGCACTAGGATATCATTCCACGAACTATGGAGAAAACAATCCTAACAGGTTGCCAATATTCAACATCATCGATGATCTATTTGACTTTAATTTATCAAAGGACAACTTCAACACTGAATATAATTTTAAACTGAATATTGAATCTTAAATCTGAAATCTTACCTGTAAATCACTAAATAAAGTTCTTTAATAAATAAAAAAATAATTGAGACGGTTGATTCAGTGCATCTAGATATTAATGGCCTCATTGCTTTAAGAATTTTGCTATATGACGTCATTTGACGTCGACGGTTTCAATCTTTGGCTATAGATGGCAGTATAATATAATCACTTTTCGTGAAACGTTAATCGCCGTGAAACAAGCAGTAAATTCTACAATAATATCAATAAAAAATTATTTTACGCGCTATTGGTAAAAATTAATTCATTATATTATTATTAAACTATGCACTCCTGGTGACTGCCAAA
Organism: Nephrotoma guestfalica; assembly: GCA_963691935.1. Lineage (NCBI taxonomy): Eukaryota > Metazoa > Arthropoda > Insecta > Diptera > Tipulidae > Nephrotoma > Nephrotoma guestfalica. The sequence continues at coordinate 305,851,771 of OY829914.1, read as the reverse complement.
AATATGAAATGCACAAAATTGAATCCGTCTTACGCAACATGGAGAATAATATTAAGGCAAAAGTCTGGGTTATTATTTTCCCACAGGACGCGGATCCTTTTCGTAGAAACGCAAAACAACTTTTCATGTTCATCAACCTCTAACTGATCAAACTCCAAATAAAACTCATGTTTGAAGCGATGTCTAGAGCTGAAGTCAGACAACTCGTTTGGAGAGATAATTTTGAATATTTTGTATAAATACTACAGTTGCAACTCTCACTTGCGGATTCCAACTTGCTCAACGGTAAAATAAATTTAATTTTCTTCAAAATTTTTGTACCGAATTAGACAGAGTACCTTTCTACGATGCCAAATTTCATTTATTTTAATTTATTATTTAATACTTTATATGTGCAAATGGTTATTATAAACAGAATCTCTTCATTTTTCAACAAGGCAATCGTTAAATTAAAAATATCGATAACGTTAAAAAACTATCAAATTTTTGATTGCACAAACGCACTTTCTGTGTGAATGTTTCTTTGGCTGCTGTGGTGTCTTCTATTATAAAAAAAACATTTCCAGTAGCCAGTTGAGAATGTTACTCTTTGCTTATCATGACTAGTTTCACCCCTCGCCAACGTTATTAATAAAATAATTCCAAATTGGTAATTTTTAATGTAAAACAAAAAACATTTCGAAAATGGTATACTTTAGAATCTTGGTTCCGTTACAGGTCTCTCAAGCCTTATCTGACATATACTGTTATGGATTCATACTGGATTTTGCTAGTAGAACACTTAGTGTTTAAGTTATAAATTTTATTTACACCAACACCTCTAATTCCCCAACAATTCACTCATTCATTTCTACTTCACACTGTTCAATTTTTGCTTCTTATAACTTGCATTGTTCACTGTTAAATATAATTGTCTGCGTTCCAGATTGCTCGGGCATATATACTTGTGCATCACTGTTCGAGATTATTCCATTTATTGCATCTGACGATGTATGCGTATCCAAATTATTAATTACTTGTATGCCGTTGTACTCACAAACAATCCACATCATCACCCCTGATTTGATGTTTGACGCCATTGTTAATTCCATATTCTACTCTGCACGGAATGCCCATTAAAAGCTAATTCCCAATCAGTATTGGAGGAATATTGATGCAGCAATATCGATGCATGCTCAGAATAAAACTAGCTCAATAAAATTATTGCTTGTGGGACTCGAACCAACGACGTTTGGGATGGTAATACGGTAATGGTGTATAGCTTAAACATTCGACCACCACCTGCTAGAAGAAGTTCTCGAACGCAGACTCGTCCCAAATCGTATTGCTTCAGTCTATCGCATTTGATGACTTTCCGTGAGCCTCCAAAGTTTTCTTGTATCACATCATTGTTGATCCTTTTAAAAATTTTGGACCCTTCCAAATGCGTTGTACTTCTTGAGTTCTGGTTTTCGTTTAGTGTATAACCACACCAAATTACCTCGTCGAAAATTACTACGTCTTCCATGGTGGTCGTGTTGCATCTCCGATTTATCCCTGGCGCTCGGGATGTTGCTCTCTTCTGTTGTACGTTCGTTATGCATTCTTCGTCGTAGATCTTATACGTTTCAAGTAAGGCAATGCATTATTTGACTATTCCGTCCTTCACTCATCCTGCTCCTGATCTTTTCGCTGTCTCAACACATTTCTACACTCCGCCTTCTCAAACCTGCCACATTAGCACGTCTCTCAGGCAGGGTTTTGGATCGCTCTCTCCTTAGCGACCTACCAACTCCACTGTTCCGGAGTCATCTTCAAAAATCGTATTGGAATTTTTGGCTGGGCCTGTCACAATCACCTTTCCTCTACTCAGTAAGCAAACTTGTCCATCGTTTTATCTGGCCGTGCACTCTCTTCTCGCAGTCTTTTATCTTTCGATTTTGACTTAAGCATTTACCTCTGTGTTTGTTCATTTCTTAAACAATCTGTTGTTTTTCGTATTCCCTGAATCAGGCTGCCTCGAAAGACCAACATTCCATAGGTACTGACAATTTCGAATGTATCGTTTCCCAATTTCCCGCATGTCGCTCAACACACTACTGCTATAATTCTCTTTGACCTTGAACGGTATTTGCCAGACTTTTAACCCTTTGATTTACAACTGCCTCTAGCACTGCATTGACGATAGATATAAATCTTCGCACCTGTATCGGTCCAGTGTATAGACCTATAGACTTCTTTGTTCTACGTAGTATTTCAGCTCCAACTCTGTCACGACTCGGTCGTCCCTTCCTCTAGCTTCGATATGGTTTGCAAAGTGTTGTGCTTTATCTTGAACATTGAAATGCTCGAATTTGGTAGGTTTCAAAATTTCCATCGAGCTCTCGGTAGCAACGTATAGTTCAAGCTGTGGACTCCTTCATTGGTAAGTGAGTCATGTCTCCCAAACCTGGCATCAACTTCTTTAATTTTACTTTGAACTTCCTGCTGAATTTTTAACTCGAAAATTGTTCACGAGTTCTCACGGGCTCACGAGAGCTAACCGTGCCTCTCATGACGTTTAGTCATCTGATGGCGCATAAATGAAAATACGGGGATGTAGGAGGAAAGGTCAACACAGAGGCATGACCAACTATTACAGAGGGGTGGTTGGATGATCAACCAACTAAACTACCTCACAAATTTGAGAAGTTTCTTATACTCGTGGTCAATTAAAGAGAAATGGGTTTGATTCCACTTCTTTGTAAATAGTTTAGTTCTAAACAATTGGAGTTCAATTTCCTAAACTTGTCAAGTAATTAGTTCAGTTGGTTGTTCTTCTCGAAGTTGTCCTTAGATGAAATAAAGTCAAATAGGTCATCGATGATGTTGAATGTGCAATGGTTCTAGTGTTAAAAACTCGTGGTTGCGAAATATCCTGCATGGTACATAAATTGACATGTTTTCCAAACAAAATGTTACCAACAACAGTCGTGGCTAAGAGAAAATGTCTATTTACAATTGTGCAGATTTCGTAATCCGTGCTATTATGACAACATATTGTTCAGTTGAATTAAAAACGCTGGTTGTAAACTTTTTCAGAATTGTGCCCGAAGCTAAATCTTAAAATTTTGCATTTATTATTTATAATTATTTTCCTTACCTTAAATATTTTTGCTCTTATTTTGGTTCAAGTTTTATGTTAGATCTATCCCATTTTAGAATTGCATATTTGAGAGAATATAGCGTATATAGTTTCTCTTGAACTTTCTAGAGAGGCATTGCTTTCTCTTTGGTTGATTAACTCCAAGAGGGCTGACAGCGATGGCCGATGTGTTATTAGCAAATCAATGAATGTCGCAAATTGTTAAGGTCAGTAGGTGATTGATGTAAACCAAGGGCAGCGTAGGGGATAAAGACAAAGCATGTGGCACCTAACGCATTCACTTCATGCGAACTTCAAGTAAATCCATCCGGGTGAAGTTAACTTATTATACATTAATCCAAACTCTATCAAATGCTTCTGAAATATAGAAGGACACTACACTAGGTTCTCCAAAATTTACAATAAATCGCTCCGAGCAGTGGTCATGAGCTCACCGGAAATGAAATTTTTCCGAAATTCATCTCTCAGTTTTCATTGACAGGTGAAATAGTTTGTGGCCGAGCGAGAGAATTGTAGTGAGAGCAATTGCTGGAATATTGCCAGGTCCAATTGCTTCGTTTAGGTGAAATATTCGAGCTTGATTATGTTTTAAATTGAAACATTAGAAATTAAGTTTTATTCTAAAGTAACAAATTAGATGTTTCTAAATATTTTGTATTTTCTATGTTTTAGTATCTGATAGCTGAATAATTATAAGATTTCCTATGATCGTTGGCGCAAAAAATCGGACAACGATGAATAAGATGTATGCTATACCAAAATGTAGGCAGTGGTGTTGTAAATAAAAAATAGAAAAACATTTCATTTTTAACTGTTTTATTTTAATTTTACTTTTTTTGTTTCAATTACATGTACTGGTTATGAATTTCTTCCAAACTCCAAACTGACCATCATAACATCTCCATGGCTAAGGTATTTTTGTCACCCAAGATATCATCTGAAAATTATATTAAATACAAAAATATCACAAATTCGAAATAAAAAATGTAAAAACTTTCAACATAAAATATAAAGATTAAATCGCTCAACACAAATTTTACAAAAATTTTACTTCTCTCAAAAATATATGCAAAACCGCTTGTCAAGCAGATTAAATCTATAAATTGTCCAGTAACTTCGCCGGTGCGATTCCTGCCCTTTGAAAATTTCAACCCGGTGTTCTTTTGGACGGCGGTGGAAAACTCATGAATTGTGTCGGTATCTAACAATTTTGGACTACAATAAAGGAACAACGGAAAGAGAGAAATTTTAATTTCGATGTGCGAGTACCGGCAGCAATTACAGCATTGGCATGAAAATGAAAAATTCAAGATAAGAATCACGAAACCTAATCAGTGTTATAAACCGACAAAATGACGAAATTAAAACACTAAATTTATTTAGAAGATAATTAATTAAATTTTATATTTTAATTTTGGTACCTTTTTTGGAAAATATATTTTCCTTCCACTTTGATGGATTCTCAAGGTGCTTATCTGTGATAAGGCCGGAGGTCGGTTGATAGGCTGTCGAAGATGAATGTGTTTTTAAATCAATGTGGTACCAATTCGGCAAACATTGCGTATCATTTTGCAGAATATATTTTTACCAAACTGATGGCCACCTTATATGTTTACATCTTACACTTATCTAGCATAATAAATGTATTATTCGAGATGATCTGTCTATCTTTGTTTTTCGTTGCTACTCCGATTTATACCGTTTCAGAAACGGCATGTCAAGATATCTGAGTTTTTGGCGTGCATTTTGGAAATATTTTGATTGAGTCAATGAAATTTATTTTGTAATAATCGTATTATCAGCGCTGGAATATTCTAACAATCACCCTTTTCAATAGTTTATTAAAATTTAAACGAAATAGTCATCAAATTGATTCTAGTAAAACGAGATGTAAACTTCGGTAAAAGATCGATAAAGGTGATACTATTTATAGTATGTATTAGAACGTCTCAGCACAGATGATAATTTGTCGGTTATTTGATGCATTGACGGAAACAGGTGGCGATAAGGACAATCATTTTTAAAAATTGGAATTAACAAATGTTCATGTAGAATTTCAGTTTCGTTTGCTCATATACTATTTGGTTGATACACTCCGAACACGTTCCAGAAACCATATTGTGAATCTATATCGAAAAAGGTGATTTTATATCAAAAACATTAAGAGATAGACCCTCGTTTACTTTTATTTATTCGCTTCATCTTTTAAGTGTGCACCAACATTCCATTTCACGTAATTTTCACGATCGATTGCTTCCGGAACCCGAATTAAAACCAATAACTGGTAGGTATACAAATGGTTCTTTTCAGCCATTGACTTTTATGATTTGAGTGAGTGCTTTTATGTGCTGAGTGCAATTCAATATATTATATGTTAAAGTACCAAATCGATAAACAAGCAATACAAAATTGAAAAATACGTTTACATGAGTAAACAATTGATATTAAAGGGGTTCTACCCTCCCGATGTGCTAATTGAACTACACTCCTAAGCCTGTGGTGTTTTATTTATTCCTCCTAAGGAGGACTGAGGCAGAATGACAGCTAGATAGTAATACCAAAATATAGTCTGTCGCGCAAAGGGTGACCATCTCGCAAATGAAAGGCTCCTATTACAATAATTTCGTTACATTATATCAGTTTTTACTTTATTAACAAATTATTATTAAAATAAATTACATTTTATGATCAAAAATTTAGGTCGAAAGGTTTTATTCAAAACAAAACCCTCATTGAATTTTAAACTAGAAGGAATCCAGTTCATAATTTTGAATTTATATAAAACGATTAACAAATCACAAAGGTAAATCGATAAACACTTGAAGCAATTCTATATCACGGCAGGTGTTGCTTGGGTGCGTCACGATACAATTAGGATTTAATGAGACAGATAAATGGGCTATAACTATTCTTTGAAATCACACGCATAAAAGCAAACAAAGTAATCGCAATTCCAGTAAACTTAACATTGCAATTGTAAGTACTTAACAAAATGATTTTTATCTCTACCTTGATCTCACCTTTGCATTGCAAATGCCTAATTAAAATATAGAAAAGTAAGTCTAGGATGCAGTATATAAAAGCTACTGTCTGTGTCAACATAACCATCAGCAAAATATTTAAAATAATAAAATAACTTAATAATTATTGAAGTATGTAGTAGCAAATTAGTACGAAACTAAGTGGAGTTGTAAGTTGGAATTTTATAAAAAATTCATTATGATAAGAATTTGTAACCTTTAGATATATTACGATACGAGTAAATAAATTTATATGTACGAGTAGTTTGTTAAACTGTGCAATGGTAGTTTATTTAATTATTTGGTTTGTTACGTAAATAATTTTCGAACCGGTGAGATTTGAACTTGATTTGAACAGCGATAAAAGTAATATAATTGCAAATTTGTTAACTGGAACTGATATTGTAATCCACGGTGACATGCACTTGCCATAACATGTAATTATTCTACACATTCACTCGACAATCACATTGAAACTCAATCGAATAATCCGCGCAAAGTGCATTTATTATCGCTAAATGACATTTAACTTCGCAAAAAACAAAAAAAAAGTCAAATCGGTGTGTCACATGCACGTTGAGATTTGATATTCGTATAAAAGCAAACGAAACAAAATTTCGTAGAATTTTGATAATTAACCCCGGCATACACCATCAAATTAATTTAGCCGGTTGAATCTGCTTTCAGCAATCGGGCCAATCTTAACAAAAATGTTACTAATTAAACTGATCTTCGGTTTTTTAACTGTCACGAGAATTGAATTGCGATCTACATATACGAGTATATCTGAATATGAGTTCAAAAAATTTCTTAGAAGCAATTTATAATCTAATATTCTACATTATTGGTACTAAGAACATAAAAGAACGAAATCATCTCGCCACTAAACGTTATAATAAAATTTAGTTTATTATGCAAATGCAAAACATTTTGCAGCTAACCACGTACCATCCAGAATATACAGAGCAAAAAAGTATTCCAAGCACAAAAACCTATTATTAAACCAATGAAAAGAGCTTTGTGGTGCGATTATACAACGAATGGTTGCTGCATTTAATGTTAAGAAAAATTTTTACGTTTGGTTGTTTGTGAGCCTAATTAAAATTCATCTAACATCAACAGTAGAAATGTTAAATTAAACCTGATAGTTTTTGAACTTGAATGAATACCGATTGTAAGCGCCTGCAAATGAATACTAATTGCTGTTGAAGGAATGCAATTTTTAGTTTTAAATTAAATTAATTTTATGTACTCGTATATTCGGAAGAACAGATGGTAACAATAGATTTTTCGGAAGTAATAAATTATGTTGTGTGGTACAGTAAAAATTAGGGAATTGTTTTTAGGTGTCTAATGACACGTAGTAAAATTGATTAACAACATCATAAATGTTATTTGCACTATTGGCCATTACTCTTTACAATGTTTGCAAAGTCATATAAAATTAAAATAGCACACTGGTTTTTACAAATTTCTGAAGATCACGAGCGTTACAAATCTTTTATATCTATAGCGGAATTTATAAAATATTTACTTTTCAACTGAATCGTTCGGCATAGTATCTGCCGTAACTTGGATCAAATGTGAATTAAAGCACTAAATTATTCGCGAGTCAAGATTATTTTTGCATTTAGCTTGAGCTTCCTGCTTGTAGCTAATAATATACTCGTAGCAGCGCGTTTTGTTTGGAGCACACAAATTTTATCAGCGGCACGGCATCATAAATTTCTCAAACTTCAGAAAAGATTTACAATGTACGTATAGAGAGGAGTGATGTTGTCAGTGTAACACCAAGTAATTTATATAGGGTATTTAGATCTTTAAATCGAGTTAATCAAATACGCATTACAATTGCACGTGGCATAGTATCAACATATTTGATGGGCTTCTGTGCCTTGATTTGGTTTTGCAAAATTAATTACAGTGCATATACGCATAGATGATTTACAAATAGAAATGACTGAGAAATAGATGAATATTGCACAAGATGCAAAATATTTACAAACGATAATATGTTTAAATTCCAAACCATTAAAGACACTTTTAGCATCAATTAACAATTTTAAGTCTAAAGTACTCATCATCAATATTGATCATAAGTAAACACACTTATCGGCCACTTATGAACCTTAATGCGTCACTAAAGTGCAAGATCTATCAAATACTTAGATAATTAATGCCATTTTAGAGTATACAAATTGATCAAACGATCCCTAAAATTAATCTTAATTGCTGTTTTAAAACTGCCACCACGTTTCGCCTTATATGGAGAATTTTTGGAGTGTTTCTGCTGGACGCCCTAGCAAATAGTTCCTAACGTAAGACCTCTGATAGATAAATATTCGAATTCTGGGAATTAAGCGTCATAACTCTATCAGAAATAAGAAATTCGAAGAAAGCAAATCTCTCGAACATTCTATATGCGTTGTTTGACAAATCTAAAACTTTCCAGTCCGGTTTACGAGTTCCGATTACACGCCGTATACTGAGCCTCAGATAAGACCATTGAAAATGCTTCAACACTTATAAGTCTTATAAAATATTTTATTTTTGTTGAATTTGTTGATCATCCGCAGATCATTAATTAATACGCGGTGCACGATCGGCACTTTTGTAGTGCTTTGTAGACCTGAACATTTTATGTTTTTTATGGGTTCCGATCAGTTTGGGAATACTGCTTACCTCATTCTTTTCATGTTTACTTTTCGACTGAATATTGATGATCGCTTACCACTTAAATTTGAGTTGAGCAGCCTTGCTCTCTTCGTAAAAATTTAATTACTCAACACGTTTGGGCTTGTGTTATTGGAATTTGAAATAGTTTAATTAAGATGCCCAACATTAGACAAATGTGAATGATGATTTACTGAACGAAGCTCTAATTGATTTTTAAGATTTTAATTTAATATGATATTCTTCTAAAGCTTATATAGCGACAATACTCCTATTCAAAAGCCACATCTAAACCTTGTATTTATTATCTTATATGAGTAAATGTAAAGTAATGTAAATTAAAATGTTGTCCCACATCGGAGCCTTTTTATATTCTGTTTGTGCTGCTATAAGCTTTCCAATCAATCTGAAGGATAGTCAGTTTGGATCGTAGCCTTCTAGTTGCTTTCCTTTATTTTACATTAAACTACCGAGGAGCGTGTGTTAGTAGTTAACAAAAGTTTAAGTTTTTTCGAAAGCTATATAATGCGATTGCTTTTGCCAACGGCTTATCTTTTATATTGTCAGTCGAACATGTCTCTTTCAAAGGAATCAGGAGCGGTTTGTGTTCAAAAGTGTATGAATCTGAAATTGCTAGCTACTTACTATGGTAAGATTTTTAAGATGATGTCTTTTAATGTCTAATCAATAAGAGACAGTACAAATCAATGTTAACTACGTTCCTTGTAGAATTAACAAATGTTGGCTCAGACCTTTATGGAGGATTTTAAAATTAAAGTGTAGAATTGAAGTCAAGGCAACTAATAAAGGCCCAGCCGCAGTGCTATCTATGAAAGTAGCTCTAATAATATTGGTAAAAATGGTAGTCTAGTATCGGGAGCGTTGAAACACATTCGGCCCACCCTTGGGTCTAGTCCAAAAACCGCACCATCACAGCAGGTAAGGTTCCTGAATATGTAATTCATCTCTAAGCAATACAACTAACAGCGCCTCGAAGTCATAACGTGCTGCATTGTTATGATGCAAATTATGTTGTTTGCTTGGAAGTCATTTTGAAAACCAGCTACTAGAATATCATATTTTATTAATCCTTTTATTACAATCCTGAAAAGATTTTGAATCTGATCTCAAGTGCTTATTGAAGAGTTGATTCGAACCCGGCGAATCACTCTAATAACTTTCGGTCAACCATTTCTAGTCTTTGAAAACTGATGTGGGTTTCGAAAAGTCCAATAAGTCTCCTGTTAACTAGTGCGTATCTTAGTTTCTAATAATTGATTCGTACTCCTTGAGCTAGTGGACAAATCTTGATCGTCTAGAACAAGAGTTGACGACTTATCGGGTAAATCGTTTACTACGATAAAAACAGTTTTCGAATTTACCGAAAAATTTACTTAAATTTGACTTTACCCGACTTTTGACACACATGCTCAGAACGTAACAAAAACTAAAAATTCTTTAAAATTACCTTACTTCACCGTTGTATATTCCTGTTTGTATTGAGTTGTTAAATTGCTTCTTCTTGAAATCTAACTCCATTGTTCACTCAATCACAGTAAGGTAATTTATATTTTCACTTCACGTACAACCAAAACGGTTTCACAGAATAATTCGCACATCCCAAATATGGCATCACTAAGTTTTAGCTTGTAAATGTACCGTTTCACTAAAATCTCCTGAGTATATAGTAAATTAGGTAACGCAATACTAGCCAGCACCTTATAATGTTTTAGAGAAACCAATGATCTTACTGTTAAAGTTGGAGAGTAAGACATTCACTTTCTGATTTCGAGCTTTAATTGCCTGAGATTACAAAATACTGCTGGGTTAATGATTATAAAGTTGAAATACATTTTTAAATATGATATGTAGTTAGATGATTATCCTCATCTGTCGCCTTACTTAAATTACAACAAAGTTGCCTTGAGACTTATCTCAATTATGTTACGTGTAGGCCAGCGTATTCATATACCACCACTAATTGCCAGTTTGGCATTTTCGCATTGCTATAAAGTTAAAATTTTGTGTGATCCGATTTGTTTATAAAGCGCAAATATATCACAGAATAATTTATTTAAATTTTGTTATCTCACCACACGGTTTAATACCAATAGGCACGTTAGTCTATTCCAACGAAAATTTAGATTGAGACCAAAATTATTTAATCTGCTCTAGTAAAGGCCAACTATCCTATTATGTATGCCATACTACTTCAATTAAATTGAGGTGCGTTGAACTTAAGTTCGGTATAACGCATCGACATCGTAGGGAATAAATGTAGGTGACATATGAAAAGTGAATATTTTGGGGACAATGAATCTTTCTAAAATTAAATCGCCACTGTCGCCTTTTAGAGGAGAGGAAATCACTTTGTAATAATGTAACGGTAACTTCCGATTTTATTGCCAATTTAAAACGACAAAACCCATAAAAGTTTTAATCGAAGCATCTCTAGGAACTTAGGTTAAGTTTCGGATTTGATTGCAAATAAAGTTTTTCAAGACTGATACAAGAGTAAAAGAGATTCACGCAACAGTTGTTTGATATAAAGCTAACTCCTTTGGTACTCAACTAGATCTGCTAAATGAGACTTACTGGCAGCCAGGAGACTTTCGCAATTGGTTGCTTGGAGTAGTGGTGATGTTGTTTACGTATTTTATGTCTGATGATACTCGCCCCCCACCAATGGGTTTTATTTCAAATGGCAATATGAACTCTGAATAATTTGAATGGGATGAGAAATGGCTTAATCCTATTTCTAAGTATTCCTTTCTAGAACCCCATTTTCATTAAACAAATCGAATTCTAATTTGTTGGCAAATGGCTTAGTTCCAAAATTAAATCTGACACTTTATAATCAACGTTTCTTTCAAATTGTTTGTTGTATAGCCCATCTTCGTTCATTTGGCCGATTTCCAGAATGAACGAACCAAACCTTAAATTAATAAGTTATAGTAGTAATATCGGCGATATTCATTAACATCTTTTGGTATTGTATTGCCAAATTTCTAAAGCCAAATCGAATCTTCCTCTGCAAATCTCTCACTATCCGCTACTAGGTCGTACTTCGTTTTCTTCGTTCTCTGGTAACCCAAACCAATGGTGTGGACGAGTTTTCTTTATGTTAAGATTTTGCACAGTTCTTGGAATATGGATAACTCGAAGTTTCCTTGATTAGAGTGTAGTTCTTCTGGTACTCTGAAACGTGCACAAATGTGTCAGCTACTGTCCGGGCTTCATGATTCATTATCAGTTATTCTTCTACCCTGCACTTGCGGAAGTATTCAATACGCACCAGTATATATGTGTATCGATTACCATCCTGAAAACTACAGCCCCCAAATTAAAATCAATCAGTCATGTTTTTTTCTCAAAACCGTTCGAACTGAAAGTAATAAACAAATTGAACCCATAAACGGGTCCACTAAACGTATTTTCTTGAAAACGATGAAAACCATCTGAGTCCGAAACACATGATACAATCAAACCGAGATTAGATATATAAGCTAAATCCCAGATTAACCGACGTATTTCCAGGAGAAATGGATAAATTATCACGAATCACACCCAAAAATTTTTAAAATGCCTACTAATATTTAAGAACCTGGTCATAAACAAACTTATTCCGGCAAAATCTTACTTTCTAGTTACAGATCTCCATAGAAACGAGTTTATTTCGGTGTAATGTATGCTAGAAAATCACTATTGTATTTTGAGTTGTGGTTTAAATCAATGTACCTAGAGTACCAAGCAGTACTGCTTGATACGTCATTAAATTTATCTCTAGTTTCTTTTCTAAACTGTAGAAGGCAGTAATGCTCGTAAAATGTTTTGAGATTTCGAGGTTTTTATTTAACAATAAAATTATAAATTTATTCTTACCAATATCCCGTAATATTTTTTTTAATTGATATTATTGTAAAGTTTATAAAAATCATTTCATTTCATTCATTACACTGTCGTCTATAGTTAAAGATTGGAACCGTCGACATAAAATGACATCATATAAGATATTTTTTAAACCAATGAGACCATCTAGATAATGATGTATTGTTTAAATTAACAACAAAGAGAAATTGAATGATATTATGAAACCAAGTTAGAATTTTTATAAAATAAACAATTTTCTATTTGTGGTTAAATATATTTCTTAAGCCGAAGTAACACGAATGGAAAATATTGACCAATCGACACACCAATGCATCTATGGAGCGAATGTGTACCACTGTTGGAAAATGTAATCTTGAATAGTTTCCGTTATTTGTTTAGTGGCTACATGATTTGTTTGGACATTTGTTTAGTCTGGCTGAGCCTTTAGATTTGTGAACTGGCGATCTCTTTGAAAATTGTTTAGTTTACTTTCGCTGTGTTCCACTTGTTTGATATTTATCAATTATAAGACTAACATTATTTATTAAACAATAACAACAATTATTCGAGACAATGTTTCGTCAGTTTATCAGTATCAACTGTATTTTATTCATTGTCCAACTTTATCCGAAATTAAAAAAAAAATTCCGTATCTGCCATAGTAAAACCATAAAAAATCACACCACCAGGTAATTAATTCGAAAACATGTAAATAAATTAATTTTCGCAATGATTACGTAATTTACTGCGTTCAATGATGATTGATTGATGATTGAACCAAAAATATCTAAATTATAAATTATTAGTATGTGCAACTGCCAAATTAAGTTGCTTGTAACGAAAATACATGTTATTTCGTTTGTTGTATGTTGCGTTGCAATGAATTTTTAAAAATTACATTATCGCTTTGAAGATGTCGTTAAAATCGGTAAATGGTGTAAATAGTAAAGACACACACATATTTTGTAAAATTTTATTTTCTCCACTAGATGGTAGTACGGTAAGAAAAAATAAATTTAAAAGCTTTTACGTAAAAGTTGAAGAATGTGTCCGTAAATTATAAATAAGTTCGACGTTAAATAATCAAGCAAATAATATTTTATTTATATTTGCGTGAACACATAATTGACATTCACGAAAATATATTGAGTTGAATTGCAATTCGTTAATTATAAATATTGTAATAGGAGACTATTACAAAAAACCACCACAGAAAATATGACGATTCTCAAGGGGGCAATAGAATTTATTGAGGCGCCAACAATAAAATTAAATTCCAAACAGGATAATCAATTTTATTTTTAAATTGTTTTATATATGTGTCGATACATTATTGTCTATTCAGTTTGGTATTAATTACTGTCATGTAATAATTATGCGGTTGATTGTTATTTAAGGATACTCGCGCACATAAAATGAATGCACCGGGGTGAGAAAACTACTCAACGCAGCTGAAGTACCATAAAATCCTTATGCTACCAATTTTATGTACATTCTGGTGTAGTATAAAACGGAACACACACACACATGTACAATATAATGGACTCGTACAAATGCCTTAACCACCACAATTAGTTTTGTTTGTTGTACGTGAGATGAATTTCCTTTTGTACAATAGTTTCGGGATAGAAGAATAAACAAAACGGTATTAAAGACAAAAGTTTTGGTTTTCCCTGTAGCTGCTCACAAGAGATTTTTTTTCTAAAACGTTTGTCCTATTGTTTTTGGCTTTCTATTTTATTCCAAAGAAGTGGTTATATTTGGTGTATTACACGGCAGAATTTTTAATTCTGAAATAAGCACTGAACCAAAGTTTAGGATGGAAACATATCTTAAATGTCTACTTAGAAGTTTCCAACTTATAACAGAACAAAAGCTGACTACTTCAGTAGCATGAGAAGCAGTTCTTAGTTATTTGGACTAACTAATTGAAAATCACCAATAAACCACGCGCCCTGATGTTAAACAAAATATTCCTTTCAAAATTTAGTCATCAAGTCTCTCAAATTCTGGTTTCAATTTTTAAAATCTCCTCAAATCTCACGTCCACGACCTAATCTAGGACAATTTGTGAATTCAAAACGAGATCTAATCCATTTTCCATGACTAAACACGAAGCAAATCTACTGTTTCGCCTATTCATCATCCCTATATTTAACATCTGTACATAGGATTTTATGTATACATACATATGTATTTATGTAATATGTAGAACAAATTTACAATTGTAGGTGTTTTTATGGATTAATTTAGATTTAACAAAAATAAAATTAAAAAAATATATTTATGTAATGTATATAAAATACAAGATTTCTTGTGAATATAAGAATAAGCGTAAGAAGGAGTACAAACATAATATTCTTCTTAAAATATTCCTGGGAATAATTAGAAAACGTGAAGAGTAAATATGTACGAACGAAATTGTTGTGGTAGAGCTTTTTTTACTGCTGAATTTTCATTTTTATTGTTTTCCGTGTAAATTTTGATTGCGTCATGCTCGATTCTGGTATGTAGAGAGGTATTTGGTATAACACAAATTATTTGGTTACGCTTTTAGTCTCTTACAGTTTTTGAATTTTACTGTTTTTCATTAAATTAAAACAAAATTAGAGAGTTTATTTATTTACGAATGACAAAAGGGACGAAAAGAAAAGTTAATTGGATTTTTGAATGAAGCACTAATACTATTAAAAATGAACTGCAAAAGCTTGAGCGTGGAGAGGGAGGTGCGCTATCCTTTATATTGTAACGTTTATTTATTGGGGATTTTAGTTAGCTACTTTACATCAAATACAAACATAAAATTCCAATGGAACCGCACGTCATGTGTTTATGCCACTAGAACAAATAAGAAAAATAAGCAATTGGGAAATAGAGTAAAACGGGAAAATACAGCAAATTATGTTATTTCTACTACTTTAAGTGGAAAATATGTTTGTGATATGTGTGTATGTATGCATAACTCAAAGTACAATACAGGTGGCATTGAATAATGGTACAAATAATTTTATTTAGCTGCGTCTTATTTTTTTGCGGTTGCCTTCTACTTCTGATGGGTAATGTACCTTAATAATTTACAAACAATTCTTATACTTTTGATACCTTAATATAACTTGGAGGTTAATTGTTTTGGTAGTGAGGAAGGTATTACTAAAAGCGACCGCATGGTGTATATGGTGACGTTGAAGGAATCACCAAATCATCCATAATTCTAGAAAAAATAAAAGAACTTCACAACTGATCATCATAATCGCGGGTTCCGTATGTCACAATTTTTAAAAGTAGCAGAACCTCTACAGTTTTACCTCATAATGAGGCATTTAGTAGGAACATAATATATAAGCCTTAGGCTGTTACGTATCACCCTAGGGACTACAAGTTTTTAGGTTTTTAGGTTTTTAGTGGGGGGTTGAAGAAGCAAGAAACAATAATACATTCAAACTCATATTCACATTTGTTTCTCATGTAATTTATTTTATGTCATTTGTCATGTAACATTCATTTCAATGTTTCATACAATTGTTCTTTTGTATTGTACATAATTACACTGATAATTATATTTTCAACTTTGTTCTCAGAAACAGATATTCTAAAATCAGACTGGCATGTTTGCCATATATTTTTCTGTAAAATTTTTGATTCAGTATTGTATGAAAGTCCGAGACAATTAACCTAAAAATAAAGAAAATAGTTTTATTAAAGGTTGTAAAAATTTATTGTCGGTGCATACTATCCGCCCATATTCATCACACAATGATATTGTGCAAAAAATTCTTTCTTTTGTACCGAATTCATGCAGATGTCATCTCTCCGGTTTTTGTTTTCTTCGTCAATTTATGAACCCTTTTTCTTCCTTCTCTTTTTGAGTTTGACACGGATTTTCATCCAGTAAAAGTTTAGGTTGTTTGTTTTCAAATTGTTTTACTGCGCCTGGACCTGGAGCGTCCTCAATGTTCTAAAATTGATGCACACAGAACAACAGCTTGTAAGTGACTGAAACTTACGTCATAAAAAAAGCAATTACTAAGCTACATATATCCGAAATGGAGGACGATTTGGATGCGTTCAAGTATATTTCATGCAACTAACCGCGAAAATTAATTTTTTTATTTCAAACCCCTACAATGCATTGCCTCGTTACCTGGTTAAACAGTAAAGGCAATTGAAACTCTCATAATTTAAAATTATAAAATGTAATTGAACGAAATTATTGGCCACAAAATAAAAAATAAATTAAATTAAAATTGTTTTTAATAAACTAAAATCTTAGTGATCTACTGTCTATAATTATGTCATAATTAGAATAAGTTAAACTGCTGATTTAGGCATATTGATAGGATCGCTTCACGCACCGATGAAAGGTCTCACGCCTAGATGATCTAGTTGTGTGTGTTAATGGGCGTCTGCCGGCTATCTGCTTTTTCGGAGAATCTAGAGTTGGCGATGTGGGTGGACCCCTTCCTTTCCTTTTGTTTGCGGTGAACGGAAATTTTCTGTTCTCAGGCTCTGTACAGCATAACGTAAATTTACCGGTGGAAAACACCTTAACTTAGTACATATTAAGGCAATTTTTTTGCTCTGTTTAAAATTTATTTCTCCTGTTATTTTTTATAATTATTTACTGTTTTATTTACAACATGATCAGTTTACCTTATATTGGCAATTTACTTTGTTTTAATTTAAATAACCTTTCCAGCGGAGATGGGGTTGCCGGCGATTTGAGTGTGGGCGATGTGGATGTCAGCGTTGTCAGTGTCGGCGATCTGGTTGAGTCGCCGATGTGGCTTGTCGGCTAAATTGATTGGTCGGCCTAAATTCCTGGCCGGTCGGCGAATTTGTTGGCAATGTGGTTATTGGCGATGTGAGTTTTGGTGTTGCGGATGTTGGCGGTGTGGGACGGCGAGGTGGGTGTCAGCGATTTAGGTATCAGCGATGTGGTTGTGACTGTAGATTACCAACCCCGCTATGGCAAACTTACACTTTGCGAATTCTCGAATTCCTATTTCCAAATGATTTGTGAATTTTGGCCATGTATATGTGAATGGCCAATTTGAGTTTCGATAATGTGGTTGTGTCGGGATGATGTGAGTATTAGAAATGTAGATGTTGGCTCACATCGCATGTCGGCGATGTGATTGTCTGTTTCGTTGATGTAGGTGCCGTCAATATGATTATCGGTGATGTAGTTGTCGGCGAAAGGGTTTGAATCATTTAATTTAAATCGGATGATTTAAACTGATTTAAATCGAGGTGATAACATTATTTATGTATTTTGATTTCTGTCAATGCATAAATTTAAAAAATTTGAACCCATAAAGGTGACAGTTATAATGAAAGCTCTGTTTACGAAGTAAAATTCGTTGAAACAGGGTTAACGAAACTATCAAATCGTTCACAAAAATTGGGCCCTAACGAAAATATGGTACAAGCACGGAGCAAATACTGATAAAGAAATATAATCGATTGCATAAAACATTTCAATAATCCGAATGCTGTTGATTTAGGTAAAATACAGAGTGGTACATCTAATATTGCAGAAAGTGTAGCAATTTGGAAGCAATCCGAAAACAAATTGTTTAGTATTTGACTAGTAATGTTGCAATGTTTATATTGGCGGTGTGAGTGTCGGCGAGGTGAGTTAACTGGCAAAGTGGCTTATCGGCAATCGGGTTATTCTGCTAATTGTGATTGTCGGCCAACATTTCTGCTGTCGGTGTTTGTGTTGTGGATGTCGGGGATGTGGGTGTCAGTGGATGTCGACGATGTAGTTGTGTCGGCGGCTATGTGGCTTGCCGGCAATCTTGTTGTGTAGGCTAATTAGGCTTGTCGGCCAAAATTTCTGTCGGCGATGTGGTTGTCTGCCACCTGGGCTGTCGGCGATATTGGTGGGGGTGCGACCAATACCCTTCGATTTACTGCCGCTATACAAGAATGAAAGACTGCTCTTGAATTTTCATTGGTGACAGCGGTGAGGTTCACGCCATTACTGAATGGTGATACATTGTGCCTATATTTCGGATTGCTGCTGATACATTGCATACGTGTGAAAATTTTTGTGATACAGTCAATTTGTACAAACTGATTTAGTCATCGTATTTTCGTCTTACGTAAAATTTACCACGTTTCCATATCATATAATGGATTACGTCATTTATCTATTGATTGATCCATAATTGGCGTAATTTGTTCTAATCCGTGTCCATTCCTCGAATATTCTGGATGTTTTTTGTATCGAATCGTCTAGATTACTGTGAGTACATCTGGATTACTGTGTGACATGTCGATAATTTGCAAGTTTTTGTTGATAATAATTTAATAGCGGCAAAGGCCAATCAAATTCGACTTCGCCTGCATGAATTAAGTGCCCTGTGAAATCAATTTCTAAAGTCTCAGACAAGTTTAGAATCAATTAATAAAATTGAACTAGAATTAGATACGTGTGGTATTGTTGATAGATCATATTTTTAATTGAGACCCCCTACTTGAAGACGTACTATAGAGCAACTAAAGGCAGATAATAAGCTGAAGGGCAGCTATAACTTAGGAAAGTAGGTTATAGTCGTCTTCGTTGGTGTTACTTAGGAGTTTGTATATTTAAATGGCATACTCATTTACTAATCTATACATCGCAGTTAAAGGTGATTGAATCCTCGGGATTTAAGACTCCCTATATTGATATTGAGTAAGAAACTTTGCATGTTATATTTATTTGATAAGCCACGTCATGGGTGAGTGACCTTGAGACTTTACTGGTTTGAATAAAATACTAAACATTTAATTTCCAGATTATGTATATTCCCTGTGGCCAGCCTTGTGTCAAAGGCCAGGCTTTTTGAATTTTCAGCAATCGTGTTCTAGCGATAATAATATATTGCTATCCGCAATCAATGGATTTGTTCAATTCTGAGGACGGTAGAATGCAGGTAAACGAATTCGTAAACTTCGCAAATTCGTAAACTTCGTATCTAATTTAGTATTTTTCATAATATCACAATTACTAGGATGCCCCTGCTGAAACTGGAGGATACCAGATTTTCGGAGTGCTCTGTTAAAGACCAAAGGGTATTCTTTGCCCTTTGTGGATTGAGGATTGCTCAAGTCCTGATAGGCAAATTCACCTCGTGTATGTTGTCTTTTTCGTGGTCTTCAAGCGAGAAACGCTTAAATGTTCCCATTATCGTTTTTTGATTCTAAAAAGCTCTAAAATTCTACAAGTTTTCCAAGTTTCTAGCCCCCAACTCTAGTAATACTGCAATCTGTTCTTGGTCAATTTTTGATTTCACACATCTTCCTTGAAATAATAATCAATTTTCGAGATCAGAGCAACAGTGAGTTATCTGACACTTTCAAAAATGTTTATTTTACTTTGACTAAGTTACAGGTATCCGTAAAATTAATTTTGATTTATGTGTGATTCTTAGGTTAACCTTAATAATTATACTTTTATTCTTCTAAAGAAACGTCCTGCATAAACTTCTTTATTTAGTAAAATAGTATTTGTTGTAAATGGTAATGTATCAAAAGTTTGAAAATTTTCTGGAATCACCAGCCTAACACAAATTAACTGTAATCGATGTTCATCCGCACGCTTGCTGTCATCAATGAAGCATTCAATATTCATTCCTAAACTAATCCCTCGTAAAAATTAGATAACGCCGTGTATCGGTTTAAATATCAGTACCAGAAAACATAAACACTATCGTGCCGCAAGGGATCAATACTTAACACGCCATAATCTTAAACTTCGCACCTTAGAGTCAACACAAAAGTTTGGCGATGCATAACACAGATAAAATATTATTATTCCGTACAATCAAATCAAAACTTTAATCATTGGATAAGGCCAATAAAACTTTTGGGTCATTATTATCTGTATAACTTTTTTGTTTCATGTTCTGCAATTCAATCCAAGAATGGAGATCCAAATTATCTTCATTCTTTCCACATTTTGTTATATATTGAATAATTTTGCTATAAAAATAAAATAAAAATGACGAGTCGAAGAAAGCACAAACAAAAAGGAAAGTTCAACAAAAAATCTGTACTGAGCTAGGTCTGTATGGGTGTGTGTATGTGTTTCGGTATAAGACGAAAATATGTAAATTTAGTACATAGCAAAGTCCCAAAGAAAAGGAAAACGTAATCTATTGAGTGGAAAAATAATAATTTTTCCACCATCATCATCATCAGCATCATCATCAATCCCATGAAAATAATAACAATAATAATCATTTACATTTGTATGATAAACCAATTTAAGGAAAATATGTAGCTGGATAAGACAACAGAAAACGGCAAAAGACGGAAAATCTTATTTTTATTAGTTTTCATGTAACACAGTGATGAATCTGTCTGTGTGTATTCGAGGTACCAACAAAAATTAGATAGATTTTGGAATGTCACATGCGTTAGATTTATTCCCAACGGGTACAATGAGTATATGTACTTCTAATAATGTATAGGTAGGTACAGATCGAGGTAACCTAATTCGAAATACAAAGCAATAAAATTTTATTACCTCTGTCACTATACACCTCTATTGCAAATTTTATGTCTAATTCGATTGAATTTAATAAAATTTTATGACGAAATGAAAATTAGAAATTCCCCCAGGGACGTAATAAATTTATTAAATTAAGCAATTTTCCTATTCGTACAGGCACATAACACTATACACTCTTTTACCCGAATTTATTGGTAGGGGGTATAGGGTCGGAAGGGGACAACTCGGTTTATTTAAATTTTAAAGTTCCATCACGAATAAATCGTAAAATTATAAACATTACAAAATTAATTAAGATTTTTAATATGATTTATATTGGTTAAAGTGATTTGGTTATACCTGCCGAGAGTGGAGCTGTCGGTGATATTTAACTGGTGTTCCACGAAACGTTGGTGAAATGATAAATTACTATGACGGAATTACAACCATTCAAATCGTAGATTGGTTAGTATGACATTTTAAAATCTTATCTTGTTACATTTACCTGCAAACAAAATGTGGGTACGCCTACGATATTTTCCTATTTTAAGGTTTAAGCAGTATATTCAATTCGATTTTATCGTAATTTGGATCAAATATCATGTAATGAAATTTTCCCATTTAAATTGAATTGAAACAACCAATATAGATAATTTTCGTCCTTTAAATATTTTCTTTACTGTCATTGGCTACCGTTTTTGGATTTTCGGTACCAACCTTCAAATTGGTTAAAAGATACTGATTTATCATCTACTCCTCATTACATAATAAAAACATATAAAAATTATTAATCCTAGGCATTAAAAAAAATGTTTTAATCCTAAAAATTTATGATCAAATTATCCAATTGAAATTAACTTCATTAAAATAAAAAGAAAATAAGAAACTGTACTTAGCTTTCTTCCTTTTAAACTTTTTATTTTTAATAAATTTTATATACACGAGATTTTTATTTTATTTTCTCCAAAAAATAAATAAATTTTCAATAAAACTTTGTTTTAATTTTTGTAATAAGGAAAATTACGTAAAATGTTCTTAATTCACTGTGTTCTCAATTTCAAATTAAAGACGAAATCGCTCCTTTATGCTGTGTATGTTAATACCACAGAATTTAGTAGGAGCTTTATGGTATAGGTATGATTCTACAGTAACAAAACTTAATTACTTTTTATATTTTTGTGCTATTCATTGTTTTTCTATATAAATTCAGCAGTAGCATTCCACTCATCATGCTGGGAAATTGTTATTTTACTCCCAACCCCCTCAGTTTGGTTTGCTGTCTGTTTTTAAATATAATATAAAATTTAAAAGTTTTCTCTCTTATTTTATTTTGTTTTTGTGCTACTTGGACTCTCGACAATTAGGGGATTAACCATAAAAGTCTGAATAATAATTTTATGCAAATGAGCGCACATCACATTCAACGGTTTTGTTTGTTGGCAAGTTTAATCTGGAGATAAACGAAAGAAATGTAAAATATTACAAGTGGCTTCTTGAGAACTCCTTCTTATCATGGTGATCTCATACTAACGCAATCAGTACACGTTTTCTCACCATCGTGGAAGTGAACACGACTCTGTTCATCAACCCATGGTTTGCCGCACCCGTCTCGTCTCTATGATTTTCGGGTTCGATTGCAGATCGATTGCATTAGATTTATCGCAGGTTACGGATGCCTTAAGGTATGATTGGATGCCTCAAGATTCTTCTTCAATTCGTGACCCACACACGTAACGAGCGGGTTAAGCGGCACTCTCACAGCTTTTTCTCATAAAAACAACGAAACTTTAAACGCTACACAAAGGCCTCGGAATATACCATATCCATGGCTACTTAGCCTTTTAAAGCCTGAAGATCTCCAAAACCTTTCGATCCAAAGAATTATTCATTACCACCAATGGATATACTCTCCATTACAGCGACCATCGAAACGAACTAGAATTTGTAGTTGACTTCTCATTCAGGCTGCGTGAAGCAACGTCGACATGCTCCGTCATATCTCGATCGATACTGTACATGCACCCACCGAACAAGATGATTTCACAGATCAATTCTTTGTTGAGTTGGAAGAGGTCATCAATAACATCCTGCACCATCACAATGAATTTTCGTGGGCGACTTTAATGCAAAAATCGTTAGGAGTGTAGAAAATACATCGAATATCGAAGATCAAGTATAAATGCAAAATTACCAATAAGCTGAAACAACAACCGGTTAAAGCAAGGAACCTTCACTCAACATCCACGAGCAGTGGCTCGCTATACTGTCAGCCATAACTATCACGACCCAAAATAATATTGGTAGAAAACCACCGTTTTGTCGTTAAAAATAAGCAAACGAATCGGGATAAATGGTTGGCTCGTAACACTAGAAACATTCGATCAAAATATTTTTGTGCTAGGAGAGCTGTACAACAAAATATCTCCGACAAAGCAAGCGGGACCATATGAGTAAATACATCCAATACATCGGTTTCCAAACGGAACAAGGAACCTCAAGAGACGGTTTTGCTAGTGCCAGAAATATCATTAAAGACTAACACCCAAGAAGTACAACCTTCAAAGACGGGAAAGGATTCCGGAAAACAAGCTTGACTGATGTTCTATCAGTATGGCAAATCTACTTTCAAAATCTGCTAAATGAATGACTAAGCGAAGAGCAATTGGTCGGGGTGAAAAGGTCTTTGTAGAACATCCCACAGTAGAAGCAGAAGCGGCAATTGGGAAAGATTAAAAAATAGGAAGGCACTGTTCTTGCATTAAATCTATACGATCTCGTCGTCGCAATTGGGACCAATAAGAAGAACCGGAGAATGGGTAGATCAGATTTATCAGTGTGGTTTTCGCCCCAACCGATTAACCACTGAATAGTGCTTCATCAAGAGATTGATAATACAGGCATATATCAACTATAAGAACTAACCCCTGGGAATCGTTTCTTTTGGCAAAATTTCAAAGGCAGCTTCATACCAATAGATGGCCACGAAAGAAGACTTGGTTTAAAAGTGGACATCATTAAAACAAAACTCTTTTCAATACCCAAGAGCATCTCTATATGTGCAAATATCAGAATCGGCAACCGTAATTTTCATAGCGTAGAAGACTTCAAATAGTTCGGGTCATTAATAATACATTCAAATAATATGCAGGGAAACATAAAACCCTAAATCGTTGGCAGACAACGGCTTTTCTACGCACAACCGAATTAGATGGCTGAGCCACGTGAACAGCAGGTGAATGTTGTAGAGGAAGACGCAGACTGTGCGAGACGACGCAGAACAAGACCCATGTATAATAGCAATTTAGGATCGAGATAGATAGAGAACTACCATGGGGTCATAAAATTCATTCATGGCATGTGATAGATAGAAAAAGAACGATGTATATAATAGTTTGTTAAATATGATTCCATTGAAAAAGCTCTGAGTAATTTGGAGCTCACACTAATTTGGCAATCACGATATTTCGCGTGTGATGACGCGGTATAATTTCCTTTCAAAACGCCGCGAATAGATGATGCGATACAATGATGCATTTTTTTAGTTATGCTGCTTTAGGCAGGAGCTAGATGAAATCATAATGATTTTCTTGGGCGCACTTGTGTGGCGGCTATCACAACTCATATTTATTATTATAATCTTTTAATTCACATTAATACAAGATTTCGAAACAATTCATTCAATTCTGAGTCGATTCGTTCAGTTTGAATTTTAACTAAATTTAACTAAATGTAATGAATTTTGTTTAATTTGCAATTATAAATGCTAAATTTAATTTAATTCTAAATTTTATAAAACGCTTGCGTTTAAATTTGAACGATGTAAAGTTCCAATAACAATAAACTACTTTATAGAAAGAGCATGGTTATGACGTCACTAAAACTTTCTAGTTTAAATAATTGACATTTAGCGACCTTTGAACGCTAGTTGAATGGTTTAACAATTCAACACTAAATATAACTAATTTGAACTTTATGAGAACCTTTACGCCAAGGCTTTACCAAGGCATCTACACCTCCGAGACGCTAAGACACCTAGAAGTGAGTCGTAGCTTTGAGCTTTTTAAAAATAATTATCGCCAAATAAATTGAATATCTCTCCAATAATTGTTGAACGATTTTACGCCGATAGAAAAAGCAAGAAACATCTTTTCCATGGAAACAACCGACAAACAATTCTCAAATACTTAATTAATTTGAGATGGAATCATTGTTCTTATGAAAATTATTTTATGCAGGACTTAGGTTTATACTATCAATTAATCTCTTTACACAGAGTGACTCCTAAGTAAGTATGTATAATAAATTCGGGAGATGATGGAGGACACTAATCTGAACAACAATTATATGGCGGCACATGTCCTATCTGTAACCGCTACAGAGATAATCAAGGTTCTAATGAAAAATTAGTCACTTTGAATTTCACTCATTACTTAAAATCTATCACTAACAAATAAGTACATTTCACGCTAAAAATGGTGTGAAATGTTTTTGCATATTTTCAAAATATTTGGAACATTTCAAAGAAAAGTTCTATATGATACACTATATCAAGTCTCGCAGGAAGAAACATAGGACCAATTAAATATTTATCGATAATTCTCATCCGGCCATTTAGCGTAAATTTATGCGTTTTCGATATACTAAATATGACCATTGTGGAAATCATGATGGCGCCTTTGAGAAATTTGCCTCGTCAATTAAAAACACCTTACCTATAAATTGGGGATATTTAAAAAATTTCCTTTGAATCCATTGACCAAAATTTAAAAGTTTCGGAAAATTACGTGGCAATAGTTCCTGTACACGTTGAATTGTCCATGTTAACTTTTAACTCACGTTAAGGTTCTGAGTTATTTTTCTTGTGCTCGTCTTTGGTTGTTCTGTTTTTTTATTGAAAACACCTTCCTCTGGTGTCAGCGTTCTAGTTGTTACCGACCTTCCTCGCACACTTCTCCATTTGAAGGAACCTGTTTCTTTAAGTTTCTGATGGATTCTCATAAAGGTCCGAATATTGGGTACTCGGTGATTGTGTATACCTCTCGCTTTAAATGTGCTGTGCTTGTACAGCTTTTTCACCAGCAAGTACATAAACAAAATTCATATTTGCTGTTTTGAAATTTGCGAAATTGAGTTGCTAGTAAATTTTGAATTAGTTTAAGTTAACATCAATACAAAATGCCAGCACAACAAAATGCGCAGCATGTTATTTATAACACAAAAAAGTGTATCTTGTTAAAGTGTTAAAAACGAGTTATATGGCATGAGCAAAGAAAACCTCTTTAAATTGTTGTTTCGGCAGAAAGTTTAAGGAATTTTTACAGTTTGACGTTGTTATTTTGAATGTTACTGCTTAACTACTGTAAATTAACTTTTGTAAAAGCAAAGTTCTCGACATCATTGGAAACATTGAAAAGCGCTCAACGAAGCTTCCGGTCCACAGATTTCCACCATTTAATGCCATATTGGATCCCCCAATTAATGTAAAAAGTTCAAGTATGAAATTTTATTCCTAATAGTCAATCCGCCTGGACTGTAGAGATGCCAAATTTTGGTGAAATAAGGTTTCTTTTACAAAAACTCGTCATTTCGAGTTTGTTTGAAATTTAATATCTTTTGTTTTTAATCGTTTTTTTCTCCTATGAAAGATGTCACTTTCGGTGGACCGATGTTGGCCAGAAATCACTGAGATCTCCTTAAAACTTAAGTATGAAGTTTCATTCCGATCAATCAATCCGTATGGACTGTAAATGGCCGAATTATTGCTGAAGTTTTTGTTCAAGAATCGCCATTTCCGCTTAAATTTTGGAAAACTGATCTGGACCGTTATTATTGCCAAATTAATTTTCAATCTTTTGCTTTGTTGAGGGTTTTCTTGTAAATTATAAAACTTTCAAAATATTTGCCAAAAATCGAAAACACTCTGGAAGCTGCCAGTTTTGTTGGACCGATTTTGGCCAAAAAACACTGGGATCTTCCAACTCATGGAAAAGGCTTTAAATATTAAGTTTTGCCTAGATCAGTCAATCCGTCTGGGCCGCACAAAGGGATTTTGTAAAAACTAGATTTTTCGACTTCGGCGGTATAGTGAATGGTAAATCTGTAAAAATCTCGAGGTCAAAAGTTTTCATGATTACTATACTTGTACCAGGTAAAAGAAAATAATACTTTCTGTGCATATATTCGACATTGAAAAAATCTGCGCAAATTGGTATGTACATTTTGAATTTAAACACAATTTTTAACAAAAATAATCTTTGAATTTAATTTGGATAGGAAGTACGAGTAGTTGTCGAAATACCGTAGTTTTATTATTATCGAGAATAAACGAGCTTGCTTTGATTTTTTGTGGCACTATTCTGACTTTCCCTGAGAATAGGCGAATAAGTTTGGTGTAAATATTTTCGAAACAAAGTTAAACAAGAAACAATTTTCCCGATAAAAATTTTGTGAAACAAAATATTCTCAATTAGGTCAGAAAAGTACAATTTGGACAAAAATGCTATGAAATCTTTCTTCCCAATTCCCTAATTCCCTGGGAAAGCCAGAATAGTGCCACATTGCTAGAACAAACAATTATTAGGAAATTTGTAACAATACAATCCATAAACAGCACTTGAGGCTAACAGGGATGAATTGTTTAATCGTAATGCCGATAATCACAAACATTTTGGTAAAATACGTAAAAATGTAATTGCATTCGTACAAATAAATTAAAATTTTAATTTCGGCTTTTTAATTGAATATTTGAGGTTAAAATATACAATATAGGCTTATTTCAACACAACACTTGTTATGTTATGTACGATTGTGTACGTACATGTTGTTCTGATTACTATAATATCATGACGTACCGAACAAAAAATAAGCAATTGTTATTTATTCTTGTTAAGCTTTTATTTATAACAATATTTGGATTTTTATTATATGTACAGCTTATACAACTGTGAATGCGCTGAAAATGTTAAAAATTTAATTAAAAATTGGCTTTTGTAATTGAAATTGTTTTATTATTTCTCTTGTTTAGTTTGATTATTTTCGAGCATTTATTTCGGGTACCTTAACATAAACTACAAAGGGACGAGGAGGATCAGACCGAAATAAATTTTATAAATGGTTGATAACCAGTGTGTAGGGGACAGGCAAATAAAACAGGATATACCCAAACATGTCGTCTGAATTTCCACCCTTCTTAAACTTAATAATATTCTACCTGCATGTAATACTGTGCTGTTGATAGTTTATTTATTTTCGAAATACACTTTTATATACTCGAATTGTTTAGTGAAGCTCCTCACACCTTTCGAATATGACTATTTATTACTGTAAAATTCTTAAAATTTACAGACAATAAAATGTTCACCTCCATAAATATACAAAAACAAAGCGAAACGATAATACTACAACAAGGAAAACATTAACAAAACGGAAATAGAAAAAGAAATGATAAATTTTAAAGCAAAAAAAAAAAAAACAATAAAAAGTTTAAAATAATGAAAACTTAATAAATTATCGCAATAAGAACTTTTGGTGACAATTTACAAAAAAGGAAGCAGAAAGTTTTTAATTTTGCTGTATTACAGGTTTTTATGGTTATATACATAAGTCGTTCACTTTATAATGAGTTAAAAGCTTTTCAACTAGAAAATCATGAATTTTTACAGGTTTGTTTAAATATAATGTTTGCCTTTCTTCGGTAGTTTTATTCTTACCGACGGGACGCCCGAACCATGAATAGTTAGAAATCGGCAATTGTTTATCGGAGATGAAAACCTATTATTTTAACCTATTTTTTTTATTTTATTTTATTTTTTTTTTGAATGTTTTCATTCGTAATTAATTTTAATTTATTCACAACCCAATTTATTAATAGTATATTAATAAATTAATTAGAAAAATTAACTATAAAAAGAAAATAAGATTGTAAGCGGTTTGAGTATTAGCTGGTACCGCAGGATAACTTGGTTGTAACTGCAATTCTATGGTAGTGCCGTTTCTAACAATTAACAAAATTAAATATGGATTAGTAAGTACACTGTTAAAATATTTCTTATACTATTTTTAAGTGAAATAAAAATCTCATGAAAACAAAAATTTATTTTTTCCTTATGATTCGAAGCCCACCGTCATTTTCTGCCTATCAAGAACATTCCCATTTAAATATTTGCGATACAATAAGATTGAATTAATAAATTTAAAAGAAACTAATAAGACCTATGATCAACCAATCATAAAGTAAATTAAAAGTAATTTACATTTAATAGCGAATAACAAGATATCGCAGAGTTTGTACCAAAATGTTAGTGACATTTTCTATAGGCTTAACCTTTTAAATGAAATAGGTTTGATTCCCAAACGGATTGGTTGCGATATATTTTTTTGAGTAAAACTTATTCACTGAATTCATAGAGCATACGTTGAATGGCCAATAACAGGACATCGTAGAGTGTGTACCAAAATTTCATAATATACAGAGGACACCTATGGTCTTAACCTTTCACATCAGTGACATTCCAAAACTGATTGACGTCGGAAGATTTTTGAGCAGAATTTATTCAGTGCACTCTTAGAGTCTGAGTGGAATACTTTTGGCAACCAATAACTACTATAGCCAATAGCTACTCCAAATTCTTCCGACGTCAATCCGTTTTGGAATGCCACTGATGTTATATGAAAGGTTAAGTCCATAAGTATGTACTGTACTTAATAAAATTCTGGTACAAACTCTACGATGTCCTGTTATTGGTCATTAAATATATTCCACTCAGACACCATGAGTACACCGAGTCTGTTTTACTCAAAAAATTTTCGGAACCAGTTCAGTTTAAAATTTACGGTGTTCTGCTATTGGAACTTTAAAGTAGACCATTTGTGTTTTTAAATAAACGAATTTTATGGACAATTTAAATGTTTGATTCAAATTATTGCTCACTTGTCGATGAAATATTCTTAGAAAAGTTGAATTGAATAATCAAACACTCAACATATAAATTGAAATATATCAGATTAATGAGCAAGTGAGCTGAATATCATTAGAAACAGAATTAGATTATTTCGTATTTAAACAAACATGGCGAGCGTTTCATCTCTTTCGAATATCGTAGAACTGTCCCTTTCAACAATATGTTTAACAGTGTAAAAACTAATAGATGCCTTTTTCTAGAATATTCTTATTGGATTCGTATACATATTGCTGTTATTTTTTTGTTAGAAACACCACTTTCACGGGATTCTTTACAAAATAACTCGCAAAATTTTGAAAAGGATTTATGATGTGAACGGGAGTACTAATTTTTCCTGCTGGGTAATTTCAAAATTTCTTGAAATTTAACTGGTAGCAAATATTAAACATATTGACAGAAACCTATCCACAGTTAAAAACTGTAAACCCTTTTAAAGAATATCAGTTAAAACAAGAAATGGAGGGGTAAATATGTTGCCGCCACACACGACTTTCTTTTACCACGAATGTATAAATAGATTGTGATTACACGACAATTGAATTCTGAAGTGAAAAATTAAACTTAACGAACCTTTGGTAAAACTGTCTTGCATAATCAAAATCATCATCCCCGCTTAAATGTCAGAAAACCATCAAGGTCAACTTTGTTGAATGAAAACTTTTTATTTATTATTTAAATTTTTTAATTCTTTATCGTTCTTTCTAAATGCTGTACTTTTCAACATAATTGGAAAAATTTAAATATCACTTCTGCTACACAGATTTCCACCAAATTTCACAAGGATCTCCTAATTTATAGAAAAAGTATTGCTTGTATGAAGTTTTACTCTGAATAGTCAATGGGGCTGGACTGTAGGGACTCCGAGTTTTCGTGAGCTCCTATGAAAGCTGTCACATCCGGTAGACCGATTTCGACCAAACATCACAGTGACTTGCAAATTTATGGTAAAAGTTTAAGCATGAACTTTCATTCCGATCAATCAATCCCTCAAGATGGTCGAATTTTTGTTAAATGTCATTTTTTGTCGAAATTGTTATTTCCGCTTAAATTTTGGAAAGCTTGTCTTTGTTGACATTTTTGCTTGATAATTTAGAGTACTAAAAGATTCTTCTTCTTCCTCTATTCTTAATCGTTTTTCTATTCTTAATCGTCAAACATCCACAAAAAAATTATTTTCAGTTGAACAATTTTGGATCACGGATCTCGAGTCGTTGCCATTTTCTCTATTTATCAGATTTTTCCAAAACACGAGTAGCAGATTATTATGTTTTTGTTTTCTGGTAAAGTGAGTTTCTAATGGTGCACACATCTCTCCTCTAATAGAGTACGGAAACTTCATATTTCCAGATTTTTTTTTATTTTCGGAATCAGGGCTGGAACAAGCAAACATAACCTCGTTTAAACGTATTGCTTTTGCATTGACGGTGTCCAGTAATTTGCCATCTCTTGAAACATCCTACGCCATATTTCGAATTTTTGATACAATTATAGCAGAAACAAATTTGGTAGCTAATTTTAAGGATAATTTATTGGTAACGTCGCCCGACAAAAACCGATCTCCGGGAATAATATTTAGATTTTTGCTTTGACCACTTTACTATAAAAAACTTGCAAGTAATGGATGACTCATCATCATTATTGAACAATAAATCACGTAATGCATAATCTGATCCAGACAACGACATGTGTTGGCCAAATTCGATGTAATGTGGAGAATACGTAGTAGACTCATCTATCACATTTCGTAATGCAGCTGCCACGTATTGCAGTTCGTGATCTTCAAAATAAGAAGGAAGAGCTGAAAGTAGCGTTCAATTTACTCATTCCGATGCGTTGCTTTGTGCGATATTTTATACTTTTCATGAAATTATTTGAACAGTTAGAGGTTATTAGTTTACCGTTTTCTGTAATAATGAAAGTGTTACGCCGAAAAAGATGCCGACAAATAATTCATTTTCTAAGACCAATAAAAAAGCAGTTATTTCTCAGCTGATGTAAGAATTTCTCCGTTTGCCCAAGGTTACAGCACCAAGAAGTCCACATATAACCTTTGAAAAGGTCAGGTGGATTCAAACGGGAAACCCATAACGGGGTGAGTTGAATAGTTCATAGTTTTATTTATTTTACACTTTGTGCAATTTGGAATCAACTGTTTCACTTGAAAGACCATATTGGCCTAATAGAGGGTTGCCTTTTTCGTTTTTTGAGTGTTTTCGAGATGCCCGTGAGAGAAGAGGTTTGTGGAACGTGAGTCTCTTGAATAAAACCTTTTTGTAATGAGATTGGAACCACCTACTTCCATTCAGACAGGTCGGTATCGGTGTATCTAGATCCATATGAAGGGGAAATTAATGTCTGATAGTAAGTTATGTTCTTGACCGTCATCCTTTTAACGCGATTAAGCTGGGATACATATTCATTATCTAAAAAAGAAGGTGATTTCAGATGCAAGGCGATCGGAGGTCCCTCGAGTAATATAGTTAAATTAGAGATAAGGAGAGTTTTATTGGAGTCTATGCGTTTTGGCCCTGAATCTGTGAATTTTACAGGGTTGGAGAGAGGGAATCTTCCTGACAGCTGGCTCCAGATGATATTTGTGTCGACACAGGACACCGATTTGAAAATTGAAGGACTCGAGAGATCCAGATCAAGATCCTTGAGTGCAAATTGTGTATAAATCCCTTATAAACCTACGATACGATCTGCACATTCCTAAAGTTGGATTTATTGGATCATCATCCGTTGGATTTGTATCCCTAGTGGTTCGAGAACCGCGTGGTGGGTATATAATTGTGTACCAAGTGGTTTTCGGAGCGGAGCAGAGTAGTGTCAGATCTATCCGGAGAATCTTCTATAGGCATTAGGGCAGTAAAACTGAAGGTACGCTATAAAACAAATTACAAAGCAGCGGTTGCAAAGTGGGACAAGTTGTAGTACCAATTAACTTGTGTTAAATAATCAATATAGGCACGTGGTGTTGAGCCAGGGAGAAGGGCAGCTAAGCAACATTCAGTTAGGTTTGATAAATTTGTAATTATTTTTTGCCTCCGACTTTATTTTGTGTCAGTAAATATCGGGCATGTTGGTATCGAAACTATCGTTGTAAAGAAAATAGTGGGAAAGGAAAGAAAAGTTAAATAAATTAAATGTTTGTAATGTTTAAAATAAAATAAGTGATTTTTTTCGTGTTTCACCATCCACCCAAACCTCACAAATGCTGCGGACGGAGAGATTGTTAATGGTATGGCCGAAAGGCCGTGTCGTTACAAGGTTTTGAAAGAAGCAAACGTTTTGCTATGAAATATAGACGTGTCGCATACCATTGAAAAGGATTTAAAGAACGGCATAAATTATGTTGAATCACTTTAGTATTCAAAATTACGGTTGTGGCGCTGGAGGCAGTTATATTTTACTCATTCCAATAAAATCGTTAGACATAACTTTTGAAAGGTGTTGGAAAAAGCAATAATTTTGTTGTAAAAGGGCGCCTAGGAGAATTACATATTTAATTTTCGTTTAGCAAGTACGTCATTATAAAATATTTATTGGTTTATTTCTAACCGCATAACAACAATACAATATTTTTCTAAAATTAGACCGCCCCTATTTCTATGTACCGAATAGACGCGCAGGGGTTGTGAAAAACACACTATTTTCTTGCAGAATAATTTTTCAATGTTAGAAGTAGTGCCAGGTCCCATGGGGTTATATTAAAAACGTAAAAATATAAGAAAAGTATACATTATGTTCTTATACCACCCCTTTTCTTCTACATATTTTCATTTATCAGAAATTACGCTTATTTTCCTGCTATCTTACTACTCGACTATCCTCCAAAATATAATTAAGTTACAATTTGGTCGCAATATACATATACATACATATTATATTTATGTATGAGTACGGATGTACGTATACAAGATATTCAATATACGAGTAGATACATTTCTAAGACGAAGTTGATTGGATTCAATTAAAATATATTTCTCGGTTCCCAAATTTAGATTTAGGGGGATTCGGCCGGATTTCCTGTTCACACATAGAATTGTAAAAATTTTGATTTGAATTATAAATTGATTTTCACATTTGGTATATTTGAATGTAAACACAATTAGTGCTACATAACCGAAGAAAAGTTTTTATTGTGTTTTGTGTTGTCGGATTCTGTCGAAATTGAAATCGTAAAAGCTATTTTCCGATTAAACATCAAAAAAATTGGTTACACAACAATACCAGTGAGATAAAAAACGGGTGTTTTTCCAATAAATGAATAAATAAAATGTGAACAGCTTTCGGAAATTTGTATAGTTCTAGGCATGAGTTTAACAAAATACCGAAATTGTAACAATCAAAATATTGTTGCACTTTAATGATTCGATTCTATGTTAACAATAACAAATTTAAGTGATGTACGTGAACGAATTTTAGGATTGTACCTAAAAGGGATGCTTGAGTACTTAGGGATGAAGAATGCATTCCGGTATGAAAAAGCCGTACACAATTTATAAGTCCATTTCGATAGTGAACCACAATAAATAACCAACATACACATATACAGTATGCACAATACAATTACACAGAATAATTCAACACATTTAGCCAAAGAGTAATTAGACGACAAGTTGGAAACAAAAAATAAATATAAACCAAGGAAAATTAACAACAAGAGTTTCCTAAGAAAATTACATCTCTTACCAAGCACTCGTGCTCGTACATAAGAAGTAAAAAGTTCTAGATTATAATAATTACTATTATTTTAAATTAGCATCATAAACAATTTATTTATTTAGTTTTTTCAGTTTAGTTCTTTTGTTTTACTTATAAATAAATTCATGTCATGAATAACTTATTTAATTTTCACAAAAAGTTTAAAGTTTTCCAAGAAGAAAACACCATCTGATTTTTAATTTAAATTCAATGGTATTGTTTTGTGTTGATTCTCGTCCTCCTTTAAAGGATGCGAGAATAAATCATACCTCCAGGTTTTAGAGGTTTTCTTATAACAGAGGAGTGCGAAACCATACCATGTTAGCAATAATGATGATTTCTGTATTGTTTAAAAGCTTAATTCTTTTGTTCTGAACGAAACGTTTTGGAAATTGATTGATGAGCTTTAATGACATGTTTCAATATTTACCGTTCACCATTGTTGTTGTATTTAAGTGTTCGCATTTTTTTAAATTTTATTATTTTGCTCCCGTTGTTTATTCCAAGGTGAATTATTGTTTTTTTTACAAATATTATAATTTTTAAGGATATTAATGTGTATGGTAATGTAACGGTTTCAAAGTAATTTCAATTTAGGGGCGTTGGATATTTGCAGGCGGATAGAAATGCTTAGGTGAGGGTTCATCAATAAATTTGTTAAAGATTATTTTAGTCACAAACTATATTGAACTATTTTAAACTAAATTTTAAATTTAAGAATAAATTTAGATTTCTTGACCGATCGATAGCCGGGATCCTAAAAACTTATCTTTGATATAAGAAAAAAGTGTGAACAATTCGAAATTGGTTATTCTATACAAAAGGAATTCATCTAAATAACATCGGCGAGATTCCAGACCTAGTAAAATTGACCTATCTAAAGGCGGATTGTTACGATTTCGCCTATTGGACTATTGGTTGTTTCGCCTAAATTGGTTTAGTAATATTTTGATAAATTAATGACATCTAAGTTTAAGTAGCGTCACTATAAGTAGATTTATAACACTTTAGTGGTATTGCAGATTATAGCAGAGTAGTTGGGATTCTTTGCGGGCAATCTGGAATGTTTGGATGGGTCTAAGTTCAAGGTCTTAGTTGAGGCGCGATACGCGATAGAATAAAATTGAAAAATCGAAAAAGATTTTAAAAGTGGTGTTAAAATTAAAATAGTGGTTCAATAAAAAAAAATCTGTAAATGGAATGCGAATGGTGAATTAATAAATAATTGTGGAAATTATTTATTGTAGTGTCCTAGTTACTAGTTGTTATTGAGAAAAATACGGTGGGAATATTCGGGAATACTCCATAATTGGTGTATGTATTACGATAGTGGTGTAAATGTTTGAGATTATTTCCGGTCTTGTTGGGAATATTGGGAAGCGGTATAAATTACGAAAATTGCTATTGTAACTAGTGTGGTGACTAACTAAGTATGACTTGAAGAAAAATGAACAACTCATTGCAGGTGTAGCGATGCTATCGCATGATGACGAAGGACAGCCAGAACGAGCTGGAGCCAAATTCGAGAGGGTTTGACGAAGACGGAAAGACCACGGATGAAATATTGGTCAGAGAGGGCGTTAGTAGCGTGGATTTTTTCGAGGATTATAGTATGAATCGGGAAATGTGCGGACAGGTTGTGCCGAGTATGGCGGACACGCATATCGTACCAGCAGAGTCTAAGTGGATTGTCATCCAGGTGGATGGTGAGGTGGAATGAACTATGGCTGGTGAGTACGAGGTTGTTAGCGGACAATTTGGATTGTACAGCGCTTTATATAAATACGTATGCGATGAACCCAATGGGTGATTCTTAAGTTAGTTCTTATTGAGTGTTGAAAGTTAGTGGCGGGAAAACTATTTGTGTTGTTAAAGTAGAAATAGTGGTGTAATTAAAAATAATTGTAAATGACGTGTTAAGTGAATCAATAAATAATTGTGCAAATAATTTATTATTGTGTTTTAATGACTAGTGGATATTGGGAAAATTATTGGGGGAATATTCCAAAGTAGTCTAAGTAAATAGTTATGTAAGTGCTTGGGAGATTAATTTCGGCATTGGTGCCATTTGTCGGCTTCATGATAATGAAAAAGTCAACCGGAATAGTACAAGAAGAAGAAAACGAACTACTCCGGATTTTCGGTGCTCAACCGTATACAGAATTGACTTCTCATATTGACATATGGGGGAAATTCGGAAACTGGCAGAGATCAGTGGCGAGAAAGAGCTGTGTAGAGAGCGACTGACATGAAACAAGGCCTATGGAAAATATAGACAAACAGTCTGGAATTTGAAGGAATTATATCATTTATTTTTGGAATTAATTAAACGACCTAGCATGACGTTTACATTATTTAGATATAGTTGAAGATATTATCTCCTAGGTCATGCCAATATTATTATTTCAAAAGTGGATGGAATGGATTGATAAAGGAATTTGAAAAAAATCGTTACACCATACAGTGGCAGCAAGAAAAAGGAGATCGAAATACCGCAGCGTACAGCAATTATAATTATGTCGGTTTAAAGATTCATGATTTATAGCATTTCATCCCATGAGTTATTCAACCAGACTTCAAGATACCTATACAAAGACAGTTGGATATTACGTTGCAAAAATTGTGTGTAGGATTGAAAGTTCCAAAAATTAAAACACCGTTTAGTCTCTCCCAATTCACCCGAAAGCTATGTGGACTACGAAATACTAAATTGGATTGTAAACATAAGTTTCTGCGATGGACGTTTTTATATGTAAAGTAAATTCCACCATAGCTGGATCTAATTTATTTTACCGTCTGAATTTTCTATATCCAATGTATTTCCATTGTATTTCAAATAAATTAATAAATCGGGTTCGCCGCTCATTTTGGAATGTCAATAGGGTAAACCGCAACTGGCGAAAATACCGTAATTTCCAATTGATAAAAAATTGAGTAAAAAAATTTACTCAAAATTTAAGAAAATAAAGAAGAAAATTCGTTATTATACCTGAGATAAGCGTAATGACTATGAACGTAAAATTGACGTTTGACAACCTAAATATGTTCATAATTAGAACCCGTTTACCACATAGGTCATGTTGGTTGGAAAACCTTCTTTGATCAGCCAAAAAAAAAAACTAGAAAATTAATTGAAGTCCAGGGCATAAGTCGTGACAATAAATCATGATTTTTGTCTGATAAAATTTTTATTTATCATATTTCTCTTTTATAAAATAATATTTGGGATTCAATTTACAACCAGGTATCCACAGCACTTCGGTGCGTATTTTAATTTACTTGATACCGCTCGACGACGTTCAGGTTGAATTTATTCCGCATGCCAAATTTTTTTTAAATTTTAATTTGAATTCTAATCGTCTTTAGAACGGAAACTTTCATTTTTTATATTTTCCAATTTAACTTTTTTGTGTTTAGGTGCTCATGTACTCGTATAGTATACCTTTTTCAAAAACGGCAAAAGTTTTTTTAGTCTGTACTTCTATTTTATTTTCCACTTCCGTGTACGTGTTATCAAACCTCTCCAACCAACACACAATAACTGGGGTGGAAGAGGTGAACAATTTAATGGTACTCACTTCACGTTTGTTTTGTTATTTTAAATATTTTGCGTACGGGTACACCAACGTCGGATACAATGAAAAAATGAAAGAAGATGACAAGTTTGTTGTATTTGTGTATGAATGTATACAGTTACTCAATAAATGGGTAGTAATAACACGAAGAAGAAATAACAAGATTAGAAATATGCTTTTAATAAAGAAAAGATTCAATTATGGGTATATAAACGAATAACGGAAACAACAACGCCGAAAAAGGGTAAAGGATCTTGGCGGATAAGAAATAGCTACTCATGGTTGTATATAGTCGCATAAGAAAACTTTCTGACAAATTTATTGGATTAACTAAGATTTTTGCTTTGGTGCTCTTGTTTATTTTTGTTTTGTTTATACTTTAAGATATTTTTCGTGCGGGATTTACCAAAAGCTTATTAATTTAACGAAATTTTCCATTGTTTGCCTTGGTTAATTTCAATTTTCCGTAAACTTTGTTTTGATAAAGTTCAATATTATTAACTTTTTAACAGAAGTACAAAGAAATACAAAGTAGTATAATCATAATTTAAGTCAATTAGTAATTGCAAATCAGGCTACTGAAGATATAGAAAAATTTTAAAATATCCGCAACGAATGATAGGGGAGCTTGATAGCTTTTCTTGTGTACTAACAAGGTTAATGGTGCTAAAACTAGATCTGTCTAATCCAGAAATTTGATATCACTGCAAATCATATGTTTTCAATACTTGGGGCCTCTTAACGTGATTACTGTCCTAGTTACGAAGATGAAACGGAGGAAAAACGGATTGAGCAGAATAAAGTTTGTGGGAGCTCCCTTTAACGGATTCACTGACATCTACATGGTAAACTTTAAGGCCAATTTATACTTCCATAGGTTTTGATGGTTCAAATGAATAATAGAAAAACTTTTATCATTCCTTTAAGACAGTTACACTAATCTAACCTAACCTATAATCTTAAATTAAAATTCCTCATCAATTATTTTTTACAAAACTTATTTGACAAAAAAATGTAAAAATTCTAATTACTAATTCGACTAAATAGTTAAGGAACACCGTCAGGTATCGAACTTTATATAGAATTATGTGGCATAAATAAAAATGTTCGTAGTTTCGTACATTATGGATCACCAAATAATTTAAGCACACGCAGGTTATCATATATTTTCAAATAAATAACTTGGCTACTTCTTTCTACTTGACTACTTCACAATTAGTATAACTAGTTATTTCTAATTAAAATGATGATTCAGCTGATTCAATAAACTTATATTTAAAAAAAAATCTAAAGTGTTAGTAAATTTAATTATTTATGATGATTCTATTTAGAAATTGAATGATTTCTTAAATTCATATAAAGGGTTGTCCATTTATTGAATCAAGTTGGGTACTTTTGAAGGTTTATCGATGCCATTCATGTATGAAAAATGAAATCATTCAAATGTTCACCACGGCTGGATTTCCAGACGTCGATCCGATGGTCCAAATTTTTGGCGTTAGATCGCATGATGAATGGCGTTAAATCGCTTGATGTTGCCAATTTTCATTTTCGCGACGCAAAATTAAACTATTTTCGAAGAACCTTTGGAATTCGTCGATATTCTCACGCGTAGTATGGCAAGTTGCACCTTGTAGAAAATAAATATCATTCAAGTCTGGGTAGGTCCTTTAAATAGCCATTTCAAGTGATCGACGCGTTGTTGATTGTTTCGGATTATCTCTCACACTTTGCCTCACAACAGAAATATTATCTGGTGTGCCAACAGTTTTTGGCCTGCCAGGTTTTGATGCATCCACCACAGACCCACAGTCTCGAATTTACGCATCAAACGACCGATGGTTGTTTCATTTGGGCATTTTTTTTTCTTGAATAACTTTAACACGGTTTTCAATCGAATACGACTCCATAGCGATAAATGACAAACATTCGACTAACAAAATGGTATGAAATGACAGAAAACAAACATGGCGTCTTTGAAAACTATTTTTTATTTTCCTTTGTATCATTTGGACAATCTTTTACATTCGATCAATTTATAGAAGGTTATTGCAGTATTTTTATTCATAACGAATTTTTCTGCTAACCACAGTAGCATCCGCTAATATCTATTACCATGTTTCCATGTACCGAGTTAAAAAAGTTTATGTTTCGTTGAGTTGAACATTTGTTGGTGTTAACTCGTACCGTTTCCATGAAGCCGAGTTAAGTTGGCAGCTATGTTAATTTTTATTTATTTATTTTAAGGTTAGTTTTAAAATATTTTTACTCAAAATCTGAATTTTAACAGTTTAGAATGAGCGCCATTTTAAAATACACGTAAAAAACGTTGACAAAGAGAACCTAACCCAACCGTACTAGTTTCGTTGAGTTAAAACAGATTTAACGAAATTCAACCTTAATCTGTGTTTCCATGTACGTAAACCTGAGTTAACCTAGGTTAACTCTGTCATGGAAACATGGTATATAGACATAACATTAATAGTATTTGTATTTAACCTTATCATTGTATTTTGGAAAAATGACCATGACTAACCACCATAAAAACCTCCAAAATAAGCGTAC
This sequence comes from Nephrotoma guestfalica, assembly GCA_963691935.1. Lineage (NCBI taxonomy): Eukaryota > Metazoa > Arthropoda > Insecta > Diptera > Tipulidae > Nephrotoma > Nephrotoma guestfalica. The sequence goes on along the minus strand of OY829914.1, from coordinate 305,810,795 downwards.
CAGCGAATGTGCCAATTTCGGTTATGGACCTCCAAATTTACATAAAAAGTTTATTTCCTAATCTTTAGGTATGATAAACTGTATACTTCTTTTCTTTTGTTTGTAAAAGGAAAGTAAAATGCTTCCTCACCCTACGGAACCCTTACACGAGAAGTTGAAGTATCTATTCTTATAACGTTATGAACACGTTTTCATTACTTTTCGGGAAGTAAAATCTGTATATGTTTGCTTATTGGTATATGATTTCAATTCAAAGGGTTAATATGCATACATGTTTATACCAGTGAAACAAAAACATTATGTAAAGGACCATTAGCATACACAATATCGTTTTTTATCTTAATCCGCCATTAATAATGTTGTCACTGTAATGTTTTTTTGCTTGTTTATTTAAGTATTCAAATCACTTTAATATGTAACACTTTAAGATGAAGAAGAACGAAGGAAATTTATTTGATCAGGAAAATCATATAATAATCATAATACATAATAGGAAAATATATTTCCTGTCGTTATTCCTTTTTTTTTGTCATTGTTGTCGTTTTGGAAATTGTGTCAGTTTGCTCTCTATACTCGTATACATATAGAGTAAAATATACAGTTGCTTGTTGTATGTTTTTTGTGTCATCAACATTGCAAATGCCGAAAGATGAAAATTTTGTTTTATTTTTTCCAACTCGCAAAATAAATTTTACTAGATTCTTTTTCCGTCTGTTATTATTTTTTCCTCTTATCATATCATCTGATGAACAATTTCTGTTTGTTTAAATTGAATATTCCGTTTTCTCTTGTCGTGATATTTTGTGTATACTCGTAGCGACGACGAGTACAGAGTGCAGAAATATTTTCCATTTTAAGAAAGAAAATTGCTAGTTTTAAAAATATTTTTATTTCCGGAAATGATAAGGAAAAGTTGTTTCTATCTTAGATATACAGTTCGGATTTTTTTGGGGGGATACAAACGAATCTTATGGTTTAAAATAGAATATAAATTCTGGTACGTATTCTGAAAGAGAGAAAGTTTTTTAAACATTTGTTTCCTGCATTACACAGATTTAACGTTGAGAAATGGAAATTCAATTAGATTTTTTTTTTCTAAAATCAACTTAAATTGTCGAAGTTTTCATTTATATATAGAATTTAACCTGCAGTATAAGCATGTCTACATAAATGAAACTAGGCTACGTGTAATCGAAACAACATTTCTATGATATATAATAAAAAGTATCACTACTTTCTTAAACGTATGACAAATTTCTATTTAAATTAACAATCAAAATTTATATAATCATTTGCTCATATTTAAATATTTACTTAAGAGCAGCATACAAAAACATTGAACACAGAAATCCAAGGATTAAACAATAAGTTCCTATTTTATCCCAACTATATACTCGTAGAAGATAAATTACCTTTCTCTTTAACATTCACTATGTACGAGTATGTACGTAAACACCTTTTCTCTTTATAGATACAAAAAGCATGCAAAGTTGTTTAAAAAGTTTTAGTTGGGAAATCTTTCTTTCCCTAATGTAAACATATCTCGAACTAATTTAAATCCTCCGTGCACAATTTTTTGTGTGATTGTGTGTGTATATTTTAGTTTGACTTTTCAGTTTCCCGCAATGAAAAAAGCAATAAAAATAGCTAAATAAAAAACATCATCACGAGGGAAACGACAACAGCAACAACAATAAATCAGAATAAATATGAATTTTCAGTTTAATGGAAATTTTAAAAATGCATTAATAAAAAATGAAAAGCTTTTCTTGTGTGCATGCTTGCTGTGTTGTGTTGTTCCTCCATATTGAATGAGTTCATTCAATCCAAATAAAAATTGCTCCACTTTACAAGTACGCTTTCTATAAATGAATGCTTGTTACTTACAGTACTTTATCATCGATTATTTAGTGAATTTTTTATATGATTGGTATTGTCAACTGTCGATATGTATGTACAATGTACGTACATACATGTATTGTCTACGCGAGGGGTGGCTAAGTTTATTGTCTACCAGCACATAATGAAAGAAAATTAACAAAATTGTAGCAGCGTATCGATGTTAAATTGAAAGGAAAATAAAATTACCCCACCTGTGTTAGTTACAATTGTTTCCGGTGTGTTGAGTGCCATTGTTGTTGTTTATTCAAATTGATTTTCGTTATTGTAACAACGACATAGCTGTTGACGTGTTGACAATTAAATTAACAAGTTAATGTTGGAGGCAATTGTAATACAGCGACCTAAAAGACATTTATGAACTATTTTAGTAGGGTGTTGTCGACACACGAATTTTCATAGTTCCCAAAATAAATTATATTTATACAAATTTAGACATGTCTTTAACAAATCGTCATTTATTGATCCGGAATTTCTTTAAGATTCTAAGATTCTCACGTTATATCTAAATTGTCAAAAGATTTAGGTAAATCAGATTACAGATGATATTTAATTGTATTATGTTTTCGAAAGCTGTTTCCTATCCTAAACTATTTTACCTAGATACACTAAATATTCATAGTTGTAAGAAATGTTGAACCACAAGTCAGCAACGAGAGAAAATGAAACAACAACTTCACAAACAAAGTGAAACAAGCGTTGCTTGGGTTAGTAAAAATTAGGGTGACCACATAAAAATAAGTGAAAACTGGAAGGAAACGATGATCTGGCTTGAATTCAATGGACCAAGTCATTCATTAATATGAAATTAAAAACTGATTTGTAACCTTAGAAATCAGAGGCCAAATACCCCAATGAGTTGTAGCACCACAGCAAAATAAACATAAAAAAGTCAGTAACATATAGCCAAGAATTGCCTGTCATCAATAACTTCTAAACATTTTATTTGATTTAACTTTAAGTTTAATTTTGGAAATGTAATTCTGGTTGATGTTTAACTTCACATAGACAACACCAATCACGCAGAAAAATAAGGATATGTAGTAGCCATTTCCAACAATTGGAAATTTAAGTAATCGATAAAAAATGTCGAGGTACTGCACATTTGAGAGTAGAAATTAGAGGCTCTTTGAGCTCTGCAGAACTCCTGAAGACGAACATTTTATTCTAGGTTTCATATTTTTCGAGGATATTTACTGGGTGTGGGTTCATTCAAATTTGCAATTTCTAAAGTCATGCTAAAATTATATTAGATTCTCATTTTCATCATATAATCTGAGGTATAGCCCCATTAGTTGAGAATCGGACTAAACGATTTTCAAGAAATCGTCATTAAATGCAGAAGCAGCCTGATGCTCGAAATTCCGTCGCAACAATTTTAAATAAAATCGGTCGAATCGTATAAATTTTTAAATTATGGACCCAAGTGCCCTACTGCCCTAATCAAATTTTCCCGATATTAAGATTTATCGCAATCAATTCTTGAACTCGATCCCTCTTACCAAAATTCTATACCGTATCAAAAACTTTCGAGATGACAAAATGTATAAAAGGACCCAAAGAATTTGTCTGAATTTGAGATTCTTCAAAGTCGATCAATTACTGAAAAATCATTAACTTCAAATCCTGCAAAATGTCTTGACTGACTAGAGAATTAAATTCCTTGTAAATGTCATGTGATAAAGTTTGGTGTCCGATGCGTAATAAACTGTAATTAGGTTCTTCATTTATTAAAGTTTTAATGTTTTAAAATGTAAACTACTGGCTGGAATAACATGTTACAATTTGCAAAATATTACCCATAGTCGACTGATTCCTTGAATACTACATTATCTAATTTGGGGTTCAGATAAGGAGAAAATTTAGATTTTTTGTTTCCTCTCAATCTAAAATAATGGGTTTCCAAACTTACCTGATTGGAAAAACATTATTCCTATTCTACAGAATAATGCAGAATAGTCATTACGTTACTTTTTTGTTCAAAAATGATGCAGAATTTTGTTTGAGCTTTGTCACCGAAAGTTGGGAAAAATTCCATATTACTAAATTTTCAAAATAAACAATTAGTGACTCATAATGTACAATGAAGAAAGGGTAGCCTATCATAACTGAAAATTTTATTTTATTTTGTTTAGTCAAGAAAATCGAGCGTTGTAATTACAAATGTTTATGTTTAAATGTTAAGTTTCTATTGAAAGTTTTAAGGTGGCTTTAGGCGTAAAAGAAATTTCATAGAGAACCGGAATAAAGAGGAGCATTATTCACCAACAATCACCATAACATATATACAAAAGACGCCCAGCGCCGAGTAAGCGTAGAAAGGGTCGCCCTCACTGGCTTTACGATGCGCGAAGTGCCCCGGATCCCTTTAGTCCTTTACAATGTAATACAACATCCCGCAATATGATGCGACAACCCGAAACATGGTATAACCTCACCAAATATCAAACAATGGTGGCTCCACCAGAATACCTAATAAATTAATTTTTTGGGATATTCGGGCTTCCTCCAATCATTTCCTTGCACTTGAAAGCTACGCTTTCAGTTTTAAAAATTCGTTTAATCCAAAAAATGTATAAAAAGGAGTTCAAGTAATGAACTTCTAAATGCATTTTCGCGAAATCTGAATCCATTGTTGTCATGCCTGGCTCTCGAAACCCCTCCAACTGATATTTTAATCAAATTCATTCCAGTAGAAAAAAAATAAAAAGGTAAACCAGGTCCCAAGCTGAATTGTCTTGAAATTAAGACTCACGGCAATCGATTTCTGCCACTATAAATCGAATCGATTTTCTAAAAGGAGAAACAAAACCCTGTCATGACATTTCCTGAACAATTTTTCCGAAACAAGACCAATTGCAATTAATTCCTGGTACTCGAAATCCTGCGAGAAAGCTGAAAAAAATGAAAACCACGTTTCACGTTTTCACTTTAATACGAAAGACACCAGTCCTTAAATAAAAAATGAAAAAGCGACGAACCTGATGTTAAAAACATAATGGACAAGTAATTTAATCAAAATGGCGTCATTTACTGCTCAGAATGTTCTATAAATAATTGAATATTGCGTTGTCATTAAGCACTAAAGTGTTCTGTAAGTTTGAGACCTCTAGCAAATCAAGAAGTTTGTGAAAATTCGATTGCAAAATACCGCTGCCAGACAAACAACCACGAACGCGTTTCATTTCCATGCACTCAAATTTGGTTGATAACGTAAGCAACGCTTACGCGACGACGATGGTGTAGTTGCTTTTGCACTATCTCTTTCTGGCACGCGCCCCCAGATTATAACTATATGCGATTAACGATTAAACAGAGAGAAGAATAGAATATATCTACTTGTGTTTTAAAAATATTCAGTATGTGGAATATGTGTCGCTGCAATCGAGAATTGCACTGCGTATGAAAATTACAACTCAGCAAAATTGTTTATTGATTTCATTTATATGTTACGGTTAAAGAGTGAAATCTGGAAATGTGTGTTCATTTACACGATTAAAAGTCAGTTATAATGAAGATCAGATGTTCAAAGAAGTGTTTTCTGACCTCTCCTCATGTATCGTCGTAGTTCCACTTATTCAATATTATGGCGCTATCGATAATAAAGGGCAGTTATCTTTCGCAGGCCCGTGAGATGACTAAGCACGTTAGCCTCTACTATTTCGAATGACTTCGTATTATTTCCATAAATAGTGATCCGTGGGGTAAAGAGTGGGCCATTTCTGGAATATAGGGTTCCCATTTCATAAACTGGAGTAGTAAAACAGTTTTTTTTAAACTTTTATTTGGACATTTTCCGGATTTGCACTTTCACGCACTTTCAAATTAATAAAAGCACCTCAATATTATTTAAAAAGCTATCCAGTGACACCAAACTCGTGACACCACGCCCTGATAGTGAGGCGGGGGCAAAACTATAATCGCGAAAATGCTGATTTTCTGGAACGCAAAAACGATAGACATATCATACTTGGCTAAATAATCAGTGATAATTGTAAGGTAATGTTGATTGAGTTTGGTGTCACTGGATAGTTTTAAAATTAGGAAACCTGTTTTTCGGTTGGTGGCATTTTATAGAATTTTGTGAAAATCAGATTTGTTCCGATTAAACCAAAGAGTTTTGAAGAAAATTTACATACTTTGGGGTGTAGAATCCGAACCCGCAATAAAAGATGATAGGTTCTCATTTAAAATTTTAAAGTTTCCTGGGTCTAGTGGTCGAGTTTGATGTCACTAGGTAGCCTTTTAAAAATATTGAGCGCCTGTTTTATTATTTTTCAATGAGATGTTTTTTTCAGTTACTTTAGGCTTTTAATACTTTTCCTCACCCATTAATTTCTTTCATTCATTTTATTAGCAGCAGCATTATTCATTTTATTATTTTATTAGACTTCACATTTAGACACACACAACACAAAGAAAAAAATATTTATTTTAAATAATTAGAATAATAAATCCAGGTGTTAAATATTTATTTGATGAATTAATTACTAAATAATTGAAATCGGAAATAGCGTTAGAGTATTATTAGAAAAGAGAAATTATTGTTTGTTACAGAACGAAAGCAAACAAAATCATATAAGTTATTTCATCATCTGCCCTAATTTTCCGATGACCGCTTTAAGAAAGACCGCGAAATTGAAATAGGTATATCTGACGAGATCTTTAACTTCGTTTGTCTACAGCAGCAACGAGAGGGACGTGCAGTGTTGTGCACGTAAATCATTATTTACATGCAAAAAGAAACATTTTTACAAGCGAATATTTAATTACAAAATGTAATAAATGTTCAAATGTGGCGTCAGCTTTCAATAGAAAATTGATTAACAAAATTTTTAAATTAATTTTAATGTACATTAAAAACTTTTAGGGTAGAGAAAATTAGTATTTATTTTAGATGACACTAGGTTTGCATATTTATTGCAATATTTACATAATATTTACAATTTTTTTACTATTTTTCTACTACGAGTGTTATAAAAGAACTCCGAAGTATCACAAAACAATGTTAAAAAATGATGTACAATGCTTAGCATTACACAACCTCCTTTTGCCTCTGCTCCATTTATTAATACTCCAAGTTAATTATAATTTTGAAAAGATTTTTAAAATTCAAAAATTTAACTATTAACTTAAAATATTAAATTAAGAAGAATATAAACGAAAAACTAAATTAAGATTTCAAATTGTGTAAACAAGATTAGGATAGATTTATCCGAATATTCCCGTACTCTAATGCGTCCCGATTTACAGTTGTTGCACTATTATTAAGGACATTAAATATAACAACCATCAAGATTGTGCCCCTATTTTCTATAACAAACAAATGCCAACAGCAACAACAAGAACAACAACGACAATAAACATTTCAATTACCCACAATTTAATACATTTTCCGAATAAGTTATCGTTCATTTTTGTTGTTGGTTTCATTTCACTAAATTTACATTAAAATATAAAAATGCCAAATGTTACCGCGCTATAAATGTGCCATAAACAAAATCATATTCTCAATTAGAAGTGAAAACAACAAATTTTCAACCTCAATTATCATAATATCCACTAAATTAATTTCCATTTTCCTTTTGTTTTTCGTAAATCGTCAGAGGATAATACAAGAAATCATGATAATCATCATCGTCATCATCATCGCACATCATGTATCAATTATGAAAAACAATCACTTATCTGTTTATCCTCGTACTACATATGCTGTGTGCTTAGTGTACGAGCGCTATTCAAATTAGAAATGTTGAAGAAGCGGAGAAACGAAATAGGAAATAACCAGATAAAGTTTTCCCGCATTTTGTGATTTCCTCTCAAATATCTATCCAGTAGGTAGGTACACACGAAATGTAAATTTTTTTTATAGTAAAACTTCACAAGAGTTCGTTTCCTTAAGCATACACCATTCTATCCATTTTCAAAATTATTTGTTTTTGTGGTTTTTCCAATTTTTCAATTTGTTTTTCTCGTATTATTTATTCTCATTTTCCATTCTTGGTTATACTTTTTCAATTTGTTAGATTTGCTATGTTTCGTTCGCTTCGACTGCCGAGGTGATTGGGATTATAAGAAGTTTGTTTATTTGTTGGGTGTGTATCACCACTTGCGATTGTATTAAAATTTTCTTACTTTCTTTTGTTCATTTTCATTGAATATTTTATAATTTTTTTAACTTAACGTTCGTTAAGATTAAATAAACAAAGATTGGAATAGTAGAGAGAAGGAAAATTGAATTTTGATTTTAAATTTAATTTTCACACGAAAATGGAAAAATTACGTTTTATACTTCTTCTGAGTTCTTACGACTGTAACAAACAATTTTAAAATAAGAAGAATATTGAAATATTTTTTTAACAAAAACTGATTTTCTTTATTTAAATTGAAACAATGTTCGAGTTTGAATATAGATTCAAAGTTTTGCGCTTTTATATTAAAAATGTTTCGTACTATTACGGTAAGTTAACTTTCGTATTGTTCAGCTTTTAATGATTATCAAAATATTTAATCAATAACATTATTGAAAACATTCTGTAGCCACATCAATGTTTATTCTACAATATTTTCATTTAACAAACTAAGGTGTGGCTTTTACCGTTTTAATAATTGAGATGTCTGGAAGTGTACCACGAATAAAACAATTTACTTTGTACTAAACTCGGTTATACTGAATTATGAAAAATAATCGATCAAAACGGTATATTCGCGTTCAAAAACATAAATCTTTCCACAAATGGTTTGGTAAGTAAAAATGCTTACCTTGCTACTAAACAAGATTGTTACATTCAATTTTAACCAAATATAAATTTCATTTCTATAACTTCCAATTTTGCGATTTTTCAATTTTGCAATTTACGAAATTAGAAAAAAGTGAATTTTCAAATCTAATCAATCTTCAGCATATCTATACGGAATAAAAATTTCTACAATCAATATCTCAAATAAAATATTTATGGCTCAAGGGTAAATGTTTGGAAAATTCCTATATTGCCTACATATCGATGTATGGAATACATATGTATACACAGAATTAATCCTAATATTGTTATTGGTGTGATGTGGTGTACATATCGAAAAATAAATTTACGTATGAATTTAGTCGCAGACACATTTTTATTTCGACGAGCCGATAAAGGTAATATATCACCACAAAATCATCTAAATAAAGATTGGATGTACGTATGATTGGGTGAATAGCTTGTGTGTAAGCATCATACAGGCAAATTGTTTGGTTCTGATTGATTTGTGTAATTGGCTTCAATCGCGAACGAATGCATCCTACAGTATATGGTAATTTATTCGAAATGCCTTTGTGTCCTGGGGTGAATAATCAACCATATATTGCAAATAGTCGTAACATTTAATCCATTATTTTGTACAGGAAAATTGTTTTCGGTGGAGATATTACATTCGGCATCGAAATATCGGAACTAGCTGAACGGCGGCGCTCCACGCTCTTAGAGCTAGTGAGCGCTGCAGTGATACACTTCACAAAAAAAATTTTCATACGCCATAAATGTACTAATGCAAATGCATATAAGCTGATGCATATAGTGTTGATAAATCTTCAGGTGCAAAAGGACACGTTATAAATCTGAGTTCAACACGTGTGAATGGGATGCGGAATTGAGAGTTTGCAACATAAGAACGTCCATACTACCTCAACAATCAGTAATTAATAATAATATAAGTTACTGTTTTTAAATTTTGTTTCTTTCTAACTATTTTCTTTATAGCGTAAAGTGTTTTTAATAAATGGTCGATTTGTAAGTTTTCGGTTTATCTATGGCTGTCCTTAATATTTTCGATAGTGGTTTGATCCTTCTCTTGCGATAATTTTTCTTAGCGAATTCAATATTAGTTGCTTTCCAATCGACCACCGAAGTACTTATAAGCACTTAAGGTTTTTGTCTTTGCTAAATTAACTACTCACAACCACATCTGTTTTATCTTTTTATTGAATGTCACATGTGAAGCGCTAAGAAAATGTCGGATGATTATGATTTGCTTTTTTCATTTTTTGTGCTTTCCAATCGATACTTTATCCAATACACACTTTTTGCAGTTACAAGTACTTGCGGTGTTCGATTGGAAAGCAACTATTGAATTTGTTTTGTGAGCGAAAAGAAAAGCCTCCATCTTTTTAATTAATGTGCCTAATATATCGGGCAACAGGCAGTTACTAACGTAATAATAATGAACCAGTGAATTATAAACTTGTGATAGTGATGTGAGTGAGTGACTTCGCCAACGTGAAGGTTTTGGCCAGGATCAGAAGTGTTGATACCATTTGAGGTGTTTGACCCTGTGAAGAGCAAATCAGATTTTCATAGCTGGTGAGAACTAGTACTTCTTACAACAGGTTTAAAGTTTTAATAAAATAATTGAAAGAATCGATAAAAGTGTAATCGGAAGAAATTTTTTTATAAATTTAAATAAAAAATTACTCTAAAAAATAATTAACAAGTGTACTAGTAGAAACTCGGCTCTGATGTTGGTTGCATTAAAATATACTTGAACGCATCCAAATCGCCCGCCATTTTGGTTATAAGTAGCTTAGTTTTTATGACATACGCTTCAGTCATCTACAAGCTGTCGTTCCATGTGCATTTACGTCATTGCACTCTATTCTGTTTTCAAATGAAACAAATGCTGCTCAAGCTATGTAATTGATTAATTCGACTTTGAACATTCTGTGGGTCATTAAACAGTAAAAAAGTGGTTTGCAAGATTTCGTAATGGCAATTTTAGTTTTGAGGACGTTACACGTCCAGGTGCAGTAAAACAATTGGAAAACGAACAATTTACAATTTTACTTGATAAAATCCTTGTCAAACCAAAAACGAGTTTGCAGAACAGGTAGGAGATCATCACCAAGCAATATCAAGAAGGCCGAAGAAAACAAAAACCGAAGAGTTGACATCTGCATGAATTTGCTTTCTCGGTACAAATGAAAAAATTTTCTGTACACAATTATTATTGGTGATGAAAAATGGATTTTGTACGATAATCCTAAATGCGGGAAACCAACAGAGGACACATATAGAAGTTTTCGAACTTCAGCAATATATCAAATGGTTAATCAGCAAAAATCTCAATGTCGATTATTTTTGTGATAACTGTACTTTGTGTTATTATGTAAAATAAAATAATATGTAAGTAATTTAATTATTTTAGTTAGTTAGTTTAGTGATTTTACTTAATTTATTAAGGCAGACGTTTTTATTGATTTATATTAATTATATTTTCATTTTAGATGGGGCTTTTTGATTGATTGATTGATTGGACTGTAGGACCAAGTACTGGACAAGTGTCCCGGATAACGCCAGGCCTATTCCTACATCCTGTTTACACATAACAATAGGAAGAATAGGAAAGGTTTTTTTGGGACATAACGACCCAGTTTCAGACACCTAGCGATTGTACGGCACAACACAATTCTAATCTACTTGAGGAAGGATAAAGGCTTAATAGGTTTAATGGATAATGCTGGTATTGGTCTTCAACAATTGCTTCTCTAAATCAGCAATCTGAGAAAAATATTATTATTTCATGTACATCTGGAATTTTCCTGAAATTTAATTCTCCATTAATAATTACCGGCTTCCTAAACAAAATTAATTGATTGAATCGGCCCAGTTACATACTCCAAGATAAAGTCGGCGGTTAGTAACACAATGACAATATAATTCTAAACTACACTATCAGCAATTAAAAATACAAAGAAATATTATTTCACAAGCATCTGCAGGTTTCCTGAAATCGAATACTAAATTAATATGTTCCTGCTACCTAAATCATATAAAAATTTATTAATTTAATTCTCTCCTCCTGCAACTCCACAACTTACAATATAATTTCAAAACCATAGTTAATTGATTATTTAGGACAATATACGATATAATAAAACTATACTTGAATAAAATAAATGTAAAGTAATGATTAGTATTAACTAAATTATGTAATTTGGTTCTCTTAAAACAAATAAAATAAATCGAATCCAAATATTGTAGAACTAAAGTAGGAAAGGCAGGCACGGCCTCCCTAACTTCTAAGTCTGTTGATTTGATGGATTTATTTATAGAAAATATTTATGAAAGTCACTTGGCCTTGTCATCCCTAATCTAATACAAATATGTTTATTTATAAAAATAGAAAATGACCAAACGAAAACTGGTTCCAAAAACAGCTAATCTGAAATCTGTAAGGTAATGTATTAATAAAGAAAGTTTTTCACAGCTTTAGAATCCCCAATACCTTAACAAATTAAACCAAAATTAAATAAAACTATTAAAGTAATCAGGAATCTGTAAGATGACGGAATTAATAATAAGTAGCTAGCACATCTGTAGAATCCATGATAATCAATTAACCCAATCAATTATTCAATGCTTTAATTATAAAATAAATGACTCAGAAAATATTAAAATAAGACATTAAAAATTAATCTACGATAGTTAACTATATACGATAGTTATTGCACATTTACCCTAATGATACTACTGCAATGGGAGTATGATGGGGGTTGCCATTTGTCCAAATGAAATTCCCTGAATCTACGAGTAGAGATTATGCAAATGAAATCAATAATTGTAAACCAAAAAAATAAAACTGTTTTCTAACATAACATTAGTAAATTAGATTAAATACTTCCGAAAAATTATAATTTAAAAGTTAAACCAACAATTTCAAATCGATCACAGCCTATACTCGTACATGTCCTAAACCAGAGTTCCAAAATTCATTAAGTTATTATTATCACGTTAAAATAAGAATAATACGAAATTTAAGAATTTTAATTTTAATTTTACACTGAAGCCTAAAATTCAAATTAATAAATTATTAATTTATATTTCTACAAGAATCTATATATATGAATGAGTTAACAATTAAATAATCTGACTCCTTCACACCAATATCCGTATATTGATGAAACTTTATTAATCTGACAACACTCCAATCACCATCTAGAATGATCAGAAATGATCAAAACAAAGGCTGGAAGTACATATGCATTTGCTATTTCATCCTCATTATAGTGTGCCTCTTTAACAAAGAAAGGTAGTCCCACTCAACCAACACGCACTTTTCTCCCCACTTCTTCAACCGAAAGCAGCACCACATCCATTCAAAAGTCGAAAACAAATGTACTCCACTCCCTAGGAACCACAGTAGATGGCATACCAAACATTCTATTAAAAAAATTTAATAGCTTTCCTACAAAATTGCTTTATGAACTCGAATCTAACGAGGAACCACTCGCCAGTATATTCTATGTAAGAAAAATTGTATTTACTATAAATCACTTGAGAAAAATATCTTGCCTATAATAAAAGGTGTCGCCGAAGAAACATCGCATGCAACACAAGAGCAAGCACCGATTACTGTTTCCTTATACATGTTTAACTTCTTATACCGAAATATCATCGCTAGAGCAAAGTCAAAATTTGGACAAAATAGATTTGGAGGAGTTCGCTTCGTTAACGCAATTTACATTTACCGAACAACTGAGATAAAATCTCCTCGTCCAGCGGCCTCAAAAGACAGAATCAAGAAAACATCGGTTAGTCAAATCGGAATTTCGAAATTTTATTAAAAAAGTTTGGGATAAGAAAGGGTGCTTCTGGGTAAAGCAGTCTGTTTGCTGAAAAAAAAATCACCCAGAACTAATCCAAAAAATTCGTTACAACGAAACTCCTACAACGCGAAGTAATTCTTTCCGGATTAGCAAAACGAGATTCCATTCCATATCATTAGTAATCTATAGTGCCAATGTTTTTCAGTACAAATACTAATCCAACGTTAAACCGGTTATGACTTCACGATTTAAACTTAGATTGGGGGCTTTTTGATGACACAAAATTAATCTCTTGTTTTGTCAAAAACTGTAAGCAGCTGAAGGTGAAAAACAAGCCACCACTCTCTAAATCAGTTACACTAGCTCAGTGAAAGTTAACGGTTAGCGTATCAAACATACAAATTTTAATGTACTAAGTTCAATTAGATTTTGTCACATTCGCCTCGTACAAGCGATCATCAACATTATTCTGAAAATATATGTTTACAGCGTGTATCCTTGTCAATACCATATCTCTGCTTATTTAATTAATATTACCACAATAATTTATAAAATTTCTAACAGAAACATTTTCTATTTTTGAAAGAGAAAATTCCATAAGACCAAAACCAAACATACACCGAACCGAAACCATGCTAGAACATAATATTTTCAAATTATTTTTTTAAACACTATATAAAATACATAAGTACTATATGTATACATAATTTTGGTGTAGGCGAACTCAAAAAGGCTATATGTATGAAAATTTAAACCGAAAAATATTTCATTTTAGTTTCCACACAGGAATAAAACAAAACGTTAGAAGAAAAATATTTATAAATGTTAATCCAATTCCCAAAATATTTAAGTCCATCGGAAACAATAAGTAAGTATATTTCTTTAATGGAGTTTACATAACCCTCACTTCAAATGTTCACTATATAGGCTGGCTCTCGTGATCATATGGTTCAAAGCCAAACGATTAAAAAAAATTAAAATTTTATTAAAATTTTTATTTTTACTGGTTTTTAGGAAACTAAACCAATATTTTACTGTTGTTGGCATAACTCGAAAACCACACGTTGTATACGGTACGTATGTGTTGTGCCTTATAAAGCACGTATACTGTATCGATATTCCACATAGAATATAAATGTTTCGTGTGCCTTTGCTTGCTTCAATATTATTTCATTCTACCGGTAGCATTCTTGCTTTTCTGATACGAGATGTACTTGTGAAATCTACCGTATTCGTAAAATATTTCCTATTTCTTCTAAAACTAGAATTTTGTATACACACAGCATACAGCTAATTCTTAAATTTTATGTTATTAAATCAGGAAGTCTCAGTAAATTTGTGAGTTATGCATACCTTTATTTGGTGCCGACCGTGGTTACTTTTATATAACGATAGATATTACCTTCTATTACCATTATTCCTGTAGATACGCCAAAAGTTGTAGTTAAATTTGAACAAAAGGCCAAACGGTTTGTAAATCAAATAAAAATTATCCGCATTACGAAAATATTAAAATTTATTTAGTGGAAGTTTCTTACAGGAATACAGTACAACCAGTTTTATAATCCAGAACACATAACTGCTAGATAAATTAATAGTGTACCGAGAAAAGAAAACTATCCTGTACGTACCATACTGTATATCCATATTTTAATATTCCCTAAAGTGAATTTATATTATATGTAAGACTTGTTTCCCTCTTTCAGACATTAAAAAGAAGAAACGAACCAATAAAAAAGCTGAAGAAAATTAATAGGATTTGTGTTCTGTTCTGCTCTGCTTAAAAAATCTAAAAGGAAAATAAATATTCGTACAACTCTACAAAACATAAAAAAATTGTATTTAATTTATTTTTTAAGTTTTCCAATAAAAATAATAAATTCTTCAGAATACACATACCGTATAAGAAAAGTATTTAAGGAATGGTATGTTATACGAATAAACTGTACGAAGAGATTTGGTAAACTAAACTTATGTACTACACAGTTTTTCGTTTTTTTTTTTGTTGAGTTGTCCTTGAGACATTAAGAAAACAGATTTTACGATTAAATGTGTATGCATGTATACACCACCTACCACCCTATATATTACTTGTACCGCACATGTTACATTGTATGTTATAATGAGTTACCTCATTAAAGTTGTTAAGTATTATTTATAAAAGTACTTAGCTATGTATTTACCATTGTATATTTGTGTACGTATGTATAAAAAGCTTTTATATTCTTGAACGGCCTTAATGAACTTTTTAAAGTTTTCATTCAAGGATATGCAATTGGTACTCAGCGACAAACATTTCAGAGTTAAAATAAGATTTATATATTGAAATTATTATAATTCTTGTACAGATGCTGTTTATTTTTCTAATCTAAGATAAATATACAAACATCAAACTGATAAATACACTCCAAAGAAAAATTGAATGATAAAAGGCAGATAACTAAAAATGAAAATTTAATGATTGGTTTGGGACATATTTTCCAAAATAGAAATTTTCCTTTTTTAGTCGGTTTTTTATGTTTACGGTTTCGTTTATTTTTGTGAATTTCGATCTTATCAATTTACACCATTGCCACAAAAAGATAACAATATAAAGCAAGAGACAAGCAATTTATTGGGTCACATTTAATACAGAAAAAAAAATAAATTTAAATTATTTTTTCTTGAGCTTTTTGCTTTGTGATTTTATAACCGGATTTGTTTTTACAATTTAATATGTGGCATGTGTTAAACTTTTCGATGAAGTGTAATAATTTATACGCTTAAGAGTATTGCATTTAAATTGTTTAAAGATTCAAATTCCACTTCCTACTAAACACAGATCAAACAACTGGATAAAATAATGCTTCCCGATTTACTCTAAATCAATTTAGAATGCAAATAAAACAAATTAATATTTCAGGGCTGCTGTTATTTGATCTCATAAACCTACAGGAGTAATATGAAAACGATACAAAATACGGGTATGAAAAGGTAAAATAATATTTCGCAAATTGATTTTAGGAATATTATAGTGATCTCCTACTTTGGAGCTCAACCTGCTTCGCCGCGACCCTCAACCAGAAAAACTGGTTAGAAGCTGTGTATATATTCTGGCCATCCGGTTTTATTTTACCGTATGTACGTAAATCGCATATACACTGCACTTGATTACTAAGATGTGTAACGGATAATTACATTTTATTATTCATAAGAAGCTCGCATGTCAACATTTATTACAACCATCCAGGCGTGATCGGGTCACTACATGTACAACTATAGATAAAAGAAACCTATATCATCTAGAGGTTAATCAATATCCGTTCTGTTACGTTCATCGGTATATGCTAACACCGTGGTTGAGTTTTTCTTACAAAAACGTAGCAAACAGTAGAATTTAGATTTTCACGGAGTCGATGTCATACAGCTCAGTATGAAAGTTGCGCTAAGATTACGCTCCACAAGTCGCAAAATAGATCCCGATAAAACGTCAAGCTAAAACTATTATATGGAAGTAAATGTTGATCCCGATGTAGTTTTTAGCATAGCATATAGTCAAAATTTTTGTTTGTGTTATTTATGTCATAATTTATCTTCAATTTATCGGCCTAGGCTGATAATTTGCTGCAAATATTTCGGTAGACCTGACTGTGGCGCAATCTCAAAAATAGATGTGATATACTGTTGCAGTTTTTCCCTCCGGGCTGCTTATTGAGATAGCGAAACCATGGGCTAAATATTATTTTTTAATTTAGTGGGTTAAATTTAACAAGCAAGTTGGAAAAATTTGTGTTAGTGCGAGCTGCATGTAGAAAACTGTGGTCTTGATGAAAAATACGTCAGTTAATAAAAATGGATTAAAAGCCACTTGATGAATTGCTGCAGAACTGTTGTGGTTGATAATAATTACATTTGCATTTTAATGATGGAGAAACAAGCCGCACTACTGAGTGGAATTGCACAAATTGAATGAAAAGCTTCGAACCAAAGTACTACTGAATATTTCTTTATTATAAAACTTGTATTTTTACTGTTCACCAGATTATAATGGGATGATATTTTGGTTTTCCTAAAAACTGAATTGTCCTTTTAACATGTAAACCGAAAAATGTAAAAATATGGATTCATGGTAAAAAGCTTTCTAAACTTAAATTTCCCGGTATTATGGCAATTTTAAAGTTATTACGTTTGCGCACAATGCACCTATTTGTACCACAAACCTGTATTACTGTTTGATGTATATAGAAATTATACGTTTAATGACAGGTTTGTTTATAATTTTTTGACAGTTGTGTAAATAGTGTTTCAAAAGGTAAGTACAAATTAATAGTTATATAAATTCAACTTTAACTATAACAATTTTAATAATATTAGTGTTTTTATGAGCCTTAGGGCTAAATAAATCGAAGTGGCTTTAAGTATGTATATACATTTAATTCATTAATTAAATATTTATTTTGTTTTAGGTGAACGTAAGTGTTGGTGCGACATTTCCTGCGGAAATTGGAAATGCCAATTAAATAAATACAATTGTTTGATTCTGATTTTTATAGATTTTGTGAAACAAATTGGTGTATGTGTCTTTTTTAAAAATTCTCACCAACACTGCGCTTAATAAACAAATGAAACTCAATGAAATCTTGTCAAACTTGAATCAAATTTACAATTCCATTCTTAAGCACCATCACTGACTTAAAATTAGTCTTAGGTAAAAGTTTTTATCTTAGTTTTGAGTTTTGTCTTAATTGTGACACTTTTTGTGACATTTGTGACACACATAACTATTTAAGGGTCTTATTGATCACAGTTTGACATTTCCTGAGCAATGCGTTATGCTCGAATATGAAGATTGAATGAAAATAAATGATTAAAATTATTTAAATTATTTTAAACATTAAATACATTTTGTATTTATTTAATCATTTGTGCAGCTGCCAATTTTTCAAAAATTTTTACTTAAACCCTTTGTGTTTGTTATTTGTGTTTGGATTTGTATTTTGTGTGCATCCAAAAAATCATTTTTGCTGTGTTTATTACTAAATTACTTTATAGATATTGCAGCTAATTGCATAAATTTAAAATACCTTGTTAAATATTATGCAAATAATACGTATGTGAAATTATCCCACGATTCTATCCCAGAAAATAAAATAATTTCATCAGGCAACACTAATCAATACAAACGCCATTTGCTCTTATGTGAAGTTATCCCAGCCCAGAATTTCTGTTGTATGGAGTTGTATGGATATAAACGATATATTTGGCCCAGGGCCCAATTTCGCAAAGTTGCCACGAAACGATTTTATTAAGGCAGGCGTGTGAAGGCCCCAAAACCACATAGCCTTAATCCGACAAGTTTATACTTTTAACGTGCCAATTACCTTTATCGTGTCTAATGTAATTTTAGTTCATTCATGTTCTATTGATATAAAATTCTCTTAATTTAAAAATAACGAATTTAATTATTGTATTTAACGTGATTTTTAATACATTCTGGGCTGGGCTAACTTCACACAAGAGCAAATGGGGTTTTTATTGATTAGTGTTGCCTGATGAAATTATTTTATTTTCTGAGATAGAATCGTGGGGTAACTTCACATGCGTGCATATAATTTAATATTTCATTAAAATAAACATTGTAAATACCATTTGACAGATCTCCAATAGTCTTCGGAGAGTTTCCACAAAACAATTTTAAAACGTTTAACGTATAGACAAAATTGGAATGTTAATTCATTTAGCTTGTTAGGGTGTTTTACCAACAACAAACATTGACTTTCTAGACTTCCAGTAGTTTAAAAAAGATTAACGTTGGAATAATCTGTAATAGCCTCGCAACTGTGAAATATCAATTTACTATAAAGTTATGTTTAACATATCTTTATCTGGGATAAACATATAATAGATATTTGTGTTTATATGTATAAAACTGAGCCTCGTGGAACACCAAACTCAATTCCAGGAGAAGGGCTAAGGGCACTTCCAATTTTCACTTTGAAAGTTCTGACACCACGATAGGATTTGAATCATTCAAGTGGCACACGGCGGAAACCAGCAAATTCTGCGCCTTTACCAGACCAAAAATCAAATCGCCAATCACTTTGAACAATGAACTTAGTAAGAAAGCTCTTAACCGTTGTATTCATAACTTTCTCCATGATTTTAAGAATCGTACTGTATTACACTCGGCTTATAATTATTCATCATAGTTTATCACCTTTTTTCAATATTGGTAAAACTTCAACTGAAGTTTTTAAAGCAGATGGAAAAACACTCATTTTTAGAAAGCATAATTTTCTAAAATGTACCAGAGTCTCGGATATAATTTGACTGTTACATTTAAACATATTAGAACTAATCTCAAAAATATCTTTACCCTTACCCGAGATACAAAAATGTTAAAATAATCCTAAAGTTTATTTAATGATTCAAATAATTTAATTTTAATTTCAATTGTTAATCATTAATTTAATTTCTTATAATTTCTATTAATTATTTAATTTCCATTAATTTCTAATAAAACCACCAAATTTGTATTTCTTACGTAATACATTTTTAATCAATGCCCACTAAGATTACGTGCAGAATACGAAGTGTCATAATTAAGACTAAATTCTAAACTAAAACAAAAAGTCTTATCTAAGACCATTTTTCTATTTTTCTGGTAAGTGACGGGGTGTAAAGGACTGGTCACACCAAGCGCGGTACGTCAACATCTAAATGATCCATCATACTCGACGCACATACCCTCCGTTCACGCCAAACGCGAGGTTTTTTTCTTTTCACTAATTTGGAGAATTTTGGACTTTGGTTGTATTAATCATTATTATTGGTGAACGTTCTGAATGAATTCATACGTGAATGAATGACCAAGGAAAAATGTATGGACCTCAATTGAAGTAACATTATATTTAGATTATGTTCGGCGGTGATGTATGAATATTTTTGGACGCGGGTGTGGGGCATAATTTCGCGGCGGCGGATGCAACTTCATTCGACACAAATTCTTAAAATTACAATTTTTTTTTATTAAAAAGCTAAAAATAATAAGAATTTTTATAAATAATTGGTATATGTTTCTTATACTATGGGCTTCGAGCTTTATGGGCCTTTATGGAACTTCGCTTACCGTTTCTGCCAATTTCTGTAAATAGAGAAATTTGTTTGAAATTTTCTCTCAAAATGTGTGTCGATTGTAAATCCACTCGGAAAGGTTCCATTCGCCAGAAATTTAAGCCGACGTTTAACTGAATTAGATTCAACTGAATCTACTAGAAGCGAATATTCAATGAACTTGGAAGACTTTATCTCCATAGTAAGGCATTGTCTTTTCTTGTGTTTAAGCTAGTCGGCAGGGATTTTAAATTGTGTGTACCACTATGTCTGTCAACCGCAGTGAATAGAAAAATTCTGGTTTCAGATCATGTAAATATTATATACCGCTACGTCTGCCAGCCCCATTGAACCGAGAAATTATGGCCAATATATATTATCAATATCAATGATCCACCGAACAGGACTAAGAGTATTTTCTAAAACTTTATTTAATTTTTTTTTGATAGCAAAACCAACAATGTATCTGTGTGATTATTTTTTTAGTAATTTTGTGAAATTTTGTGGCCCATTGCCTAATTCGGAAAGATTTTAATTAGGCATTTTGGCTGTGGATTATATGATTTGTTGATTGATTCATTATTACTTTCTTTTACGTAGTAAAATAAAGTATAGAAATTTTTGCAGGTTTATGATTCGCTATATTGCCGAAGTAGAAAAATGACTAATTGTCTGTAGCTCCTCTACGGCCCAGATGGGTTGACTGATCAGGATGAAACTTCATACTTAAGCTTTTCTCATAAATTGGGAGATCTCAAAGATTTGTGGCTGAAATCGGTCACTCGAAGTGGCATCTTCCAAAGGAGATCTTTCGCTTGTTCCAATTATGTTGAAAAGTATATCATTTAAGCCTGGTATGAATGATGTATTCGAAATCTATGTATACTTTCGGAGAAAAAAAAATCGGGTGTCAGCCACAACATTTCACCCCTCCATTTAAAATAAATAAAAATTTAACTTACATAAGTTTACATAAGCCAAATCCATTCTTTTTCTCTGTTATTTAAGTATCCAAAAGTTCATTTCACCATTCACTTAGGTAAAATCGCAAATTGACAGTAAATTTTGAAAAAAAAACGGGTTTTAAAGTTACGTATAAAACGTATAAAAAAAGGTATAAAATTTGTCGACCATTTAAAATGCTGGTTCTTAATTCAAATGTAGGTAAAATTACAATGTTATTCAATAAATTGGCAATGTTTGTTTAATTTAAAATAATGGAATCAAATACGTGAAGCAAACGAATATTTTATATATTCCCAACGAAATAAGTCTCATGATTAACTTCACGTGATTGTGTTTATGTTGAAGAAATCACAAAAAACTAACAATCGACAAATAAAATGAAATCCTTTTATACATCCTGATTAAGTTTATATTGATCCTTTTCGAGCAATGGTTTTGCTAACAAAAAATGTCAATATAATGTTCGACGTACACTACCCAAATTCTAAATTCTATTTTCAAAGAAAATTTTATTGACAACAACACCATATAGTTTTTCACATCGAACCTAACACATGATACGTAATATATAACATAATTAAAATGGTAAACATCCTGATTATTTCATTTTGAAATTCACAATGGATTTAGTTAGATTTAGGAAAAACGAAAGTAAATCGAAAACATTTTGTTTAAAAAATAATTCGTGTTATCCTTTTTTTACGAATATTTCCTATATTTTGATTTTTGGTACCTGAATTTTCCTAAATATAAATAAAACGCAGTCAGGCACAGATATGATAAACCGTATAATATTCTATAGGATTATGATTGAATCCCAAGATTTGGCACAAATTGAATTTTATCTATGTATATGGAAGCAAAATCCAGCAGAATTTATCTAACATTAAATACGATACTGCAAACGTGTATCTATGTATGAAGCATATATAAATCATAAAAATGTGCCAATAAATAAAAACGTTCTTGGAGAATCTTGTATAATTTGTAAGTTCCTACTGTGTTACCCCAAATACACAATTCACATACAAGATACAGTAGATTTTTTGTTAAAAATTTCATTCATTTCATTTTTAAGCTTCACAGTTTTTCACTTACTATACTAGTATTGCTATCGCTCTAACACTGGAAATCATAAAAATAAATATTCCCACTAGAATTCTGGTTCTGGTATTCCATCTGTGCTGTGTTATTTTCATTTTTCATCGGAAGAATAACATTTTCTCCGTCCCCCCCCCCCCTTATTTATACCTAAACGTAAAGCAAAAAGTACTTGCTGGAAAATTTTCGAGTTATTTTTATTTCGCGCTGGTGCGGCATATAATTTTATACATGATAAATAATAATAACCCTTTAGGGATAGTTTGCTATTGTTAAGAACAATTTTTCTGTTCCTTTTTTGATTCTGTCATTGTCACGTCATAAGTTTTTCATTTTTTACTAAAAGATTTTCCTCTTGTGTTCCTTTTATAAAATATTATTTTTCTTTTGATTATTTACATATGATGGAGCTGCTTTATGGTATGGAGGACAAAATATAAAAAGTTTTCCAGTAAATTTAGATCGACTGGTATGGTGTTCTGATGTTAGACACATGAGAATATAAACATGTTATTATAATGCTAGATGATGTTGTTTGTGTACAATCTGCGTTGTACACGTTCGACTCGATTTTATAATATAAGAAAATGGAAAAATAAATTAGTTCGATTCATTTCAACTCACGTTCCACATCAGAGAGCTAAGTGTTGTTTAATAAATACACACACCATTATGTGAGTGTAGGTATAATGGTTTGATTATAATATCGGTATTGATGTGTGTGGCTGACGGATAAAGCAGAACACAACAGTTGTGGACAAAATTTTGGTTTACCTCAAATATATATTTTTTTGGGCAATTTCTTATTGATCCAATGAATAAATACTAATTTTCCACTTGCTTGATTTGTAGCAAGTTTCATATGGTAAACTTTGGACCTCAAAAATTTTTTATGCATAAAAATAATTAGTTTTTTCCATAGAGGTATAACAGGAATATCCACTATTGGTGTTTAGTTTATCAAAATAAGGTTTCCGATTTTACTGTCGAAGTTAACACTTAAAACCACATGAATTAAACCATATGAATTCGGATCAACGATTTCAAGACCAGTTTTTGTCATGCTAAGTTACGCTTACACCATCTACAGCGAGTACGATGTACGCCTTGCTATGATTTGTGCCATTTATCAATTACTGGTACAATTTAATAATTTAGTTTAAACGGTAATTTAATCAAGAATTCAACATCACAATAGCATCCATATGTTACGAGAGTAGCAGCAAAAATTTATTTATTCCTCAAGTTGTTCTTGTCCAACTGAATCCTATATTTGATATCAGATATAAATTTAGAAACGTTTGGAAAAAGAAGAAAACTCTAAAATGCATATATGTATTGTGTACGTATGTACATCATTTGATGTAAATTTGTATATTATCGTATGTTGGTATACAGTGTTCAATTTTTGGACGTATACATTTTATCGATGGCAAAAGAATAAAAATGACATAAACGAGAACGACTATGGACACATCCGTACATGCATGCCATATGTATACGAGATAGGAACTGTACTTGAATTTGTAAAAATCAATTGTCCGAAAGTTATTTAAATATTCAGGATCTTTCTGAATTGTTCAACAAACAATTTATTTCGAGATGAATCTCTTTCTATGTGCCACATTCAAAGGTTGTCATTGTTGTCAAATAACTTTAATAGGCAAAATCTATCTCATTTAAGTATGTATAGTGTTATATGTACAGGGGGTATGGTAGTTATTCTATCGTTCCAATATGTACGTACATACATCAGCATACATGATACAGACATGCTTTATACTCAAGAGATAAAATGTTGAAATTTTATTTTTTCGATCGTTTGGCCCATTTTTTATGGTCGATTTCAAAGTTTTTATGAGGGATGTACGTTTTGGTTGGGTCAATCAGATTTTGGTACATTTGGTAGTTAAATTTTGATTATCTACTTAAATAATTTATCCTCACCAAATTTTCCGGTTATTTCGATAACCAACTTACTAACTAACGCACAGTTAAAAAATAAACACACAAAAAAATTAATTGAAAATTTTCTGCTGTGTAGGGTTTAATCTAAAAATCACAAAAAATTGTGTCAAACCCTTGCTCGTGTAAAAGTTATTTGAAAACATAATTTTGTTAAAACATAACAAGATAACATGATAATGTTTATGGTAACAAGGAACAATAATAATCATTATGACTATGGTGATCAACAGTAACATAATATTTTTACATAATTATGATGCTTTTACGGAATCATAATAATAAACATTAGGGGTATATTGTTTGTGCCTTTAATGTGAGATACTCTTGAGTTTTATTCGCACTCCAGAACCCGTATATATTCAGTATCTCATTTATATGTTTATATTTGAACCTCAACTTTAATATTTTTGAAAGATAGCTTAACCGATTAAATTTGTGCTGAAATGTGGTTTTCAAACATTTTTAATCATATATAGAACCAGAAAAAACTAATACACCACATCGAGACCTATTAGTACTACATTGAACAACAAATATAATTGAAAACAAAATACGTCTACCGTTCAATAATATGTAATCAGGCGTTTGTAATTACAGACCAGCATGGTTTTCTCAAAGGACAATCCGCGACCACAACCTTGGCTGAATTCACTTCAAAATCATTAAATACCATGGAGACAGTGAATAAGGTGGATGTTATTTACACCGATTTTAGTAAATCGTTGGCTTAACAAGATTTCTCATGAAGATATTTTATTTAAGCTTAGGGTTTTGGCTGAACACCCCAAATTAAAAGACCGTATATAACATGTTCCGGTCATCAATGCTAGCTCATTGCTCAGCAACAATTGGTATGCCCCAAGTTAACCATTTGGGGCCATAATTTTTCATTCTATCTGTCAACGATTTTGAATGCATATGATATGAATACTTACAAACGGATTTCAAACTCAAACCAACAAGAGCCTATTTCAATTCGACCTCAATAACTTGTCCACATAGTGAGCAAAAAACAGCCTTGATTTGAACGTCGATAAATGCCAAACAATCACCTACTCTCGAAAAACACAATCTTTTCTCGTGACTATTATATTAAGAACAATGCCGTTACCAGAGCCAGTTCTTCGAATTGAATTTCAGACATCACATCAATCGTGTTATCAATCAAACAAAACTGCACTAGATTGCATTAAGCGTTGGTCGAAATAATTCGATGATCCTTATGTTACGAAGGCTTTTTATTAAACTTTCGTTCGCTTGAGTACGCTAGTCAGGTAGAGTCACCCTATCATGAAGATCCCCATACCAAGATCATCTCAAATTAATTGACTTACAGCCACTCAGTAAGCGCTGAGTATTGAAGACATGGTTTTCATTCGGCAATTACTTATCTTCGATATCGATTCTCCTGTTCTATTAGAAAATATTAATCTAAATCTAAACTCGCGAGATTTGAGAATGGTAAGTAACTTTCGAATCGACCAGCATAGAACTGATTACGATAAGATTGAGAGCATGTCACTAGAACGTTGCTCGGGGCTAATCAACGTTACCATTTCATTGATTTTAATATGACGGAACGCACGTCACAACAGCTTTTATCTAACTTAACAGGTTTGACCTATTATATTTTTGTAATTCATTTTATTTTGTTTTATTTATTTTGATTTTATTGACTGATATTTTTTCAATTTAAATCTGTCTGTTCTAAGCAGACTCAGCTTCAGTTTTCCCTGCCATCCGCGACAGGTTCCGTTTTGATGTTGTTGGCATATTCGTCTCTTGTTAATTTCAATTTTTTTTGTAACTTCACTTTTAAGTTGATGAACAAATTAATAAAATACTTTCAATCAAAATATTTTAGAAACCAAGTACTTTACAATTCTGGTTATATAAACCTGTGGCATAATTTCCCTACCAACCAATGAACTAATTCATTTTTCTTTAAATAGAACTGCATCTGCCATTTCTACATAACCATTGAGGCATGCTCGTTATCTCATAAAAATGTTTGGTTGTCTTTACTTTACTTACTATATGTTTTCTCTATTTAAGTTATCTTAACTTTACTTAAATTTACTTAACCTTACTTCCTTAGCTTTACTTACCTTTACTTAACTTTACTTAACTTTACTTAAATATATTTACTTAACTTTACTAAACTTTACTTAATTTTACATAACTTTACTTAACTTTACTTAACACTAATTAACTTTACTTAACTGTACTTACCTTTACTTAACTTTACTTAACTTTACTTAACTTTACTTAACTTTACGTAACTTTACTTAATTTTACTTAACTTTACTTAACTTTACTAAACTTTACCTCACTTTACTAAACTTTACTTAAATTTACTTAACTTTACAACTTTACTTAACTTTAATTAACTTTACTTAACTTTACTTAACCTTACTTAACTTTACTTAACTTTACTTAACTTTACTTAACTTTACTTAACTTTACTTAACTTTACTTAACTTTACTTAACTTTACTTAACTTTACTTAACTTGACTTAACTTTACTTAATTTTACTTAACTTTACGTAACTTTTCTTAACTTTACTTAACTTTACTTAACTTTACTTAACTTTACTTAACTTTACTTAACTTTACTTAACTTTACTGAACTTTACTTAACATTACTTAACTTTACTAAACTTTACTTAACTTTACTTAACTTTACTTAACTTTAGTTAACTGTACTTAACTTTACTTAACTTTACTTAACTTTACTTAACTTTACTTAACTTTACTTAACTTTACTTAACTTTACTTAACTTTACTTAACTTTACTTAACTTTTCTTAACTTTACTTAACTTTACTTAACTTTACTTAACTTTACTTAACTTTACTTAACTTTACTTAACTTTACTTAACTTTACTTAACTTTACGTAACTTTTCTTAACTTTACTTAACTTTACTTAACTTTACTTAACTTTACTTAACTTTACTTAACTTTACTTAACTTTACTTAACTTTACTTAACATTACTTAACTTTACTTAACATTACTTAACTTTACTTAACTTTACTTAACTTTACTTAATTTTACTTAACTTTACTTAACTTTACTTAACTTTACTTAACTTTACTTAATTTTTCTTATCTTTTCTTAACTTTATCCTACAAGTGTTGTAACTTTACCCTACATGCGCTGATCTGACACACAATCCTCGCTTGCAAATACTATTACCAAAATTGCAGTGTTAGATGTACGAGTATGTTGATTGAATGATAATGACACATTGAAGCCTATCCGATTTAGAGTTTGTAGATCAGAAGGGTTAACCCAAATGCATTATCCGGTATGATTACATTTAATATTGACAAAGTATAATGTTAAACATTATCGGGCCACACACACACATCCTTCCTAAACAATTGTATTTATATTTCATTTGACTTTTGGTTTTCGTTTATTTCGCGCTTCAGCATTTGTCGATTTTCCGCGTATGCTAGTCCCCCTCGATTCACAATTCATTGTGAGTCATTTTCTCGACTTTTTCGTTGGTTAGAGTGTTTATATTAATTTATCTCTAACAATATTGAAGTTTTATTGCTACAGTGCGATATTTTTGTTGCTGTTATGATTATATTTTATTTATCCTAAAGCGTTATTTATACGCAAACCCAGCCGCTTTGTGGAAACAACAAATGGCAAAAAGCTCATAAAATAAAAATAAAACATTTTCTTATACATCTTTTTGTGTGTTTCTGTTTTTTGTGTATTTTCTTGATAAGAGAAAATAAAATATTTTATTTTAAGAAATAAATACAACATAAAATGTGGGTGTGCGTATTTGTATCGGTGGATATAAGAAAAATGTTTATGATTAACTTGAGGGCGCTCAATTTCCTATCTCGGTGGGGCTCTGATAAGATTTGATGATGATTAAATTTTTTGTGCTTTTCCAACAATTGCGTTATTAGTTTTCTAAACGGATATTAATAAGTTTTCTGTATATAGTGTAGAAGAATAATTCGGATACTCAAATGTCAAGGATGGTTGCTATATAAAGACCTGGCAAATTGTTCCGGAAATGAAACTAAAATTTCCTCTAGAATTATGAAAGTTAAGTATACAAACGAACAACAGTACGTTTTCTAAGCTTGTTTTTCTTAAAAAACATACTCATCCTTATTAAACGGTGCTCCTCACCAGCAAATTACCAAACAGAGCAAAAATGTCTAATTTTCTGCAAATAATATCTAAAGCTCGAGCTAAATGAATTTGTTAAAAATAATAAACTTAAATTGTTGACATTACATTTGATATTTTTCCCGTCGTATTTTCCTTATTTTCCTAAAGCGAGGAGAAGATATTTCCGTTAGGTTCACAATTTTCATTCCTGTTCGTTTGTTTTTTTACTTTTTGCGTTATGTTTTATGATTTTCACTTTTTATGATAAAAATTAACATACAAATATGTTTTATATTTTATAGACAAATTTTTATTGTTTTGACATTAATATGAGTCTCTTTAAATTCAGGGTGAAGTTAACAGTTAAGAAATGCAACCAGGCGGTATCGGTAATGGTAACGGTGTCCGCTAAACCTAGTACGCGTATAGTTTAATTGCTACACATACGAGTAATTTAAAATATTTTAGTTCTTGTGAGACATCCACAACATTATGTAAAAAAATGAAAAGTGGTTTTATAACTTTGGTTTCATTTTATTGCCTAGGAATTATTTTTTTAATTGGTGGTCATAATTTGACGACGCTGTGAACACCATTTTTTATCGATGCTCGGACCTGACATCAGCTTAATTAACAAATTGTGTTTTATATTAGTTTGTAAATTTTTAAGTTGGCTCTAATTTTTTATTATTTTATTTTGTTTGTAATCCTACCAAGGTATCCAAGCAGCTTCCCTGTGGAGAACTGTAACCATTAGTATCGCTTCGAGGTTAAAGTTTCTCGTATAGAATGTTTTAAATTTTTGTAAATTTGTTTCAAAACTGATTTCTGCTTTTGTTGCTGTGTAATATTTGCTGATGGTTTGCATCTGATATCCTTTGGAAAGTGTCATTATCTTGGTGAATTTTTATCGACAAATAATAAAAAATAGTTTCCAATACTTCTCCTTGCCCCTATTTCTGTGAAAGACTTTCCAACTGATTTTGCAAACGCCTTTTGCGAAATCGTATTTGTTGGAGCAAATTACGAAATAAAAAACGATGGAACCAAAACGTAATTTAGGAAAAGGAGTTTGAAGTCAGAAGAAGGACATTTCACATTCGAAAATGCCTTGTTTAAAATTAGCAATAGATTTTTATTGTTTAGAGTGACCACTAATCGGTGAAATTTCAGAATGATGTAAACACGTCTGGTGCGATTTCCAACACTGGCCGACCATCCTAAATGATTTTAATACTTTAGTTCGTGATGTCGTTCTCCGGGATTGGTAACAGACATAGCTCTATTACCGGTCACTAGGAAACGGTGCTTTGACATTTTATTGTAGCGTCGCAAACTCGACTGTCGGATCCTGGATTCGTTTCGATGATTCGGTAGAGCAATCAGTTAGAAATTGACATGTTTTCGTCATTGATGAAAACCATTTGGTCGAAACCCATTTTTGGTTCGTCAAAAGTGTTGGCACATAGTTTGAACTTTCAATGATTTAATCGATTCGTTTCCACCTCGAGTAATGTTATTATTAAATTGTGTGGGAAGTGTGACGAAGCAGGAGTAATATATTTCCAGGTGGTATTGAGTCATTGATGTGATTTCAGTGTTCGTACCTCTTGTGCATTGCTAGCAAGCCATATGTTACCAACGATATAAAATTTGCTGGGTAGTTGTAAAATGGTTTTAGACCACTCAACTATACCACCGATTGGAGGAAATAAGATTTATAACGTAGAGCTGATCGGAAATCAAGTCAATGCAATTAAAAGATAGCATTGATGCTATTTAACAATGCACCTAAAGTACCAGGCAGTACTTCGCGATACGTTTATACATTTTTTTTTTAATAATTCGAGGTTTAACGAAATTTTAAGGCTAAATCTAATAATAATATAATAAATTAATTCTTGCCGATGGCCTGTAAGAATCCGTCGGTCAATCGGCCAACCTTCAAAGTTAAAGGATATGTGTCAAACTTTATAACAATCCGACCTTTAGTTTTCAAGTTACTGTTATTTTAGTAATACTATTTTTGATATTTTTAAACGATGGAACAAAAATTATTTTCTTGTGTTGATTAAACTGTGCCTTTTGATGAGAAAATACGGTTCGGCTCTGTTCTTTCGAAAGCAACTATCGAGCATTGGTGCTGAGCTTAAACATGGTCGTACAACCATAGATGATGCTGAGCGCTCTGGTCGACCGAATTTGGTAGTTATTCCAGAAAAGATAAAAAAATGCACAAAATCGTTTTGGAAGACCGTAAAGTGAAGTGGCTTTAGACAGCTAAAACCTTAAAGATATCAAAAAGTAGTGTATACACTATTTTGCAAGAACATTAGTTCATGAGAAAGCTCTGTCCAAAGTGGCCGCCGCACTTGCTTTAAACAAGATTTGTTTTCGTCGGTATGTAACAATTGATACCACTACACTCGAAAATCAAATGGTCAAGGAAAATAAATTTTGCCGACACAAACGAATATTTTGAAGCCAAAGATAAATCGTTCTAAAGAAGGGCATCAAAATGTTAGAGAAGCGTTGGAATAAATGTATCACTCTCGAAAGAATCTATGTTGATGAATAATGTCGAATTTTGCAAATAAAACCTTTTTTAGTAGTTAGTTAGTCTCGAAAACTCATTGCGTCGATGACTCCGATCTTTTACAATAGATGGCAGTATCATGAAACAAAAGATATAATTTTTTGTATAATCTTTTCTTGCGTAACGTCAACAAAAATATCAAATTAAATTTATAACTCGTCGATCAATAACGATGATTTAAAATTTATAATTGATATTTTTGTAGAATTTTCTATTTTTTCACCTCGATTGACGTTACACAAGAATAGATTATACAAAAAAAATTCTTTTGTTTCAAGATACTGCCATCTATAGTCTAAGATTGGAGTCATATACATAAAAAGTTGCGAAATTGTGAAAGCAAGGAGGCCATTAAAATTCTAGGTGCGTTCATCAGTGAAGTAGGCAAAATTTTGGGTTAATTGTAACAACATGAATCGTACAACTTTAAATGTGCGTTACAAAGGCACACCAAAACAGTGTTGCCATCTATTAGTTTTGGTGGATGTTGAAGTGCTGATTAGTGTTATTAGAAATTTGTTCCAAAAAATAAAATGGAAAATTAGTTTAGTACTAAATAGCACTTAGGTGCAAAATCTATTTGGAAAGTACCAAATTCAAACAGATAATGGTAAAATCGCGAAATTGGTCGTTTAATTGCAAACAAAAAGACAGAACACTGGCAGTAGAGGTATTTAAATTATTTCATCCAAAACCATTATGGTCATATTATAGTTATTGGGAACAAGGTGCGATACAATTATTTTTACACATGTCGTCATTAGAATAAAATAAGTACTTATTTAAAATGCTGAAAATAGGTTTTTTCCGTAATTTCGACTAACTAAATCGTTGCGTCACTTTATTATATGCAGAAATAAACAAAATAATATTCTGCTATCATATAAAATTAGAATTTCACTAAAATAATAAAAGCAATTTAATTTATTGCCTTTATTTTTTAATAAATATTTTTATTTTTCACTTACATGTTAAAGGTAGGTTTTCTGTTTTGGAATTTCAAAAATTTAAAAAATAATTTATTATAATTTTTTTTACAAAATGCAAATATCCAGCATGCATGATTTATATGAATATGAAGTTATGTCAGGAATATATTTTATATCACACCGTAGCTGTGCTTGCGTGTACAATTTTTACGACAATCACTCTCAATCAAAAAATTATACATACACGAGTACACATAGTTGTATAAAGCTCACAGCAGTAATAATAAAATTCAATCATCTAAAAAACAATCGAAAATAATGATAATCGCAAAACATTATCGGAAACATAAAGAGCGTAATGCTAGTAAAAAGTGAGGAAAATAATTGAAAATCGAAAACCCAAAATAACTTTTTAATCAATAAATCAAAAAACAAAACTTTTTTTTGTTATAAATCGATTTTAATGTAATATTCGTTGTTGTTCATATCCTGGCATTTCTCCATTACATCTCCAACTATAATATTGTACTCCGCATTCTGAGCCTTTTACAGAACAAAGCAGACGTAGCAGAGAAAAAGAAATTCACAGCTTTTTGAAATTTGGAATGGAAGAATCAACCAATAATAAATAAAAATAAAAACAAAACGTCTATTATGTTCCATGAGTATAGGAAGTTCTCGTAGCTACCGTATTTTTATTTTTCGGCAACCTAACAAAATGAACAATACTCTGTGTATCGCTTGCTACATTTTTACTCATGTAGATGAAGCGCTGGAATAATATCAAAAACAAGAACAACACAAAAAGGTTAGCTCTCAGGGGAGCAACTAGTTTTATTTATTTATGTTGCTCTTTTCGTATACAGTTCCTCCTTTCTGCAAAAACAAAAAAAAAATCGTTCGAAAGAAATAATAGAATATTTATAGAAGATGTTTTATGTTTACCAAAGTATAACTCATTGTTCTAGAATATATGAATAAAAATAATTTGCATAAACACAAATCATTTGGTGTGGTACCTACAATATTATCATGGGCGAGGATATATGTGCGGCATCATGAATGTTCATTCGTTTTTAATCATTCTATTCTTAGAATACATATCTTAGAATGTAAATGAGTTTGAGCAAATCATCTTTTCCGTTATTTATGAGTAGCACGTCTTATAGGGTAATCTATCATATCAAGGGGCCTATCAAATTCGGCATTTAACAGAGACTCGTGCTGAACCTGAATAATACGCTCGACCGAAAAGAACGCTTCACATCTCAAAATAAAACTATTCTAGGTGTTGTCTGTAGAAAAAATAATTAACAATTTAAAGTTTAAATTGGCTTTATTACAATTTATGTTTAGGGGTTAACAAACTAATCCGCCATCATATTTGGACATTGGAAAGCCGCCTTTGCCGGACTCCAAGTACACTTATATTAAAAATGTCAACCTGTATACAACGTAGTTGCTATTTTACCGGAATATGAACGCTTCAGTTCCCTAAACTTTATACCATATTAAATTAATTTGCATTAATTGCGTCCTCTTCACATGTTTTATACAGTTTTCAACATAAAAATTTCCCAAAAAATAAAATTAAAATTATAGTAAAAACATTTTTAACTTTTATTTATCAAAACAGGAATATGCACAGAGAGTATACGAAAACAAGTTCTAGAAAAAAACCGTAAATTTTAGGAAAAGTACATGAAAAACTTTTAATTAGTTAGTCTTCCTCCTTTTGATTTCATTTTTGTGTATATGATTGTGTGCTCTTGTGCTACTTAGCTGTGCACTGTGTGCATGCGATACAATAACAAGAAAAATCTGTTTCCACAACTTCAGAATTTTGTTTATTTGAATTTTCAAATTTCATTTTTATCTAAATGAAAAATTTTACTAAATAGAAAGTTTTAATTTTAATTTTAATTTTTCTAGATGTATCTCATTTGGAAATGCAATTAAGGTTATTCAAAATTTAAAGATAGAAAAATAAAATTTAAAAAAAACAAACTATCTCATAGTGAACTGAGAGTTGGAAAACTATCAAATGAAATCTGTCAGTGGTTCCGTCAATGATAGTTGGTTGATTTTGCTTACGAAACTTTATTTTATCAGGCGGTGTTAACTAGTTTTATTAGGGGAAGCATGTAAGGGCATCTCTATAAAAGTAATAATAGTATTTACTTGTGTCGGTTTATGACTATTTTCTAACCGAATTGAATCACATAAACATCAGATAAAGCGATTTGTTGCTATCGCAGATAATCGAAAATTGGAAAACAACTCGTCTGAAAATTTTTAAATTTTGAACTCGTCTCCAATATACATCCAAAACGATCCCCAAAAATAAAATTCAATTTAATTTTTTAAATTGACTCAGTAATAACGTTACGAAAAAAATAAATAAAGTTTTATCGTTATGGCTGTAGCATAACCAGTAAGGGATAAATAAAACGAGAAGCCGCACACAATGTTTCATAGTAATGCGTCG
Organism: Nephrotoma guestfalica; assembly: GCA_963691935.1. NCBI lineage: Eukaryota > Metazoa > Arthropoda > Insecta > Diptera > Tipulidae > Nephrotoma > Nephrotoma guestfalica. The sequence goes on along the minus strand of OY829914.1, from coordinate 305,776,030 downwards.
CAATCGCAAATTGATTAAGAGAAATCGGATTATTAAGGCGAATTATCAAATATCAATCGAATTATGATATTTGTGATTTTAAGTTAATGTGATTTGTGCAATCTCGATTCCATCATCCTAAATTTTCTATATCATGGTGTAAAAAAGTTATGAAAAAGATTTAATATAATGAACCAATCGAATATGTTTGATTTTACTTAAAGAACTCGAGGGTTTTTTTATATTTTAGGATTAGAGAACAAAAACAAATATTTTATTTATTTTTGCAAAATAATCTTCTTGAAGATAAATACACTTTTGCATACGTTTGAAGCACTTTTGCCACTCCGATTGAAATAACTCCAAAATATGCATTTTGGAGGCATCAACCGCTTCTTAAGGTGTAGAAAAACCTTGATTTATCCATTATCGTGGTGGAAAATTCTCCGTCGTCGGCGGTTCGTTTTTCTTATTTCGTCAAACACTTTTTGCAAACAAAAGGTTGTGTATCATTCAGAATTGACCGTTGTACGTTTCACCAATGGTACGGTTGCGACATGTCCAGTTTTTCCGAAAAAACTGGCAACCATTTGCTTCGAAGTGGTTCGTGCAACAAGTTTTATTGGATTTGGGTCATATTGGAGCACCAATACCGTAGACTGCCGTTTGGTTTCATTAGATCAGCCACGATTGAATTCTGTATACCATCGATCAACACTGGTTGGTGGTGCTTCATCACCAAAAGTCGAATTAAGTGCATTAATGTACTGTTTTGAGTTCCACGTTGAAAGTTGCAAAAAATAGTCGCACGAGAATGTTTACGATTTAGTCCCATTTTTGCTGTGAAATGAAATTTAGAAATAATTTGAGGAAATATACCATATAAAATGTCAAATTTTACGATAGTAACGTCTGTTACCAGATAACAGCACTAGGGTTGCCCAATCTCAATTAGGAATTATTAATAATAATCTCAAATCGAAATGAAATACGAAATTACAAACGTTCAAGAATCATCAATACTTTCAATACTTTGTACTCAATCAATTTTAAGAAAATTGCTATTTGAAATTATTATTTCAATCGATTTTTTTTGAATTTGTAATAATTCTTGTTTGTTTTGGTTGTGTTGCACCTACATTTTTAATCGTTTAGGCAGAAACAAATAACAACAATCAAACAGTTTGAAGTTATGTAAGAGGAGCACCGTGAATTGGTAACTGGCTCTTTTGGTCTTAAGTACGAGACAGAGTATGTAGGAGGGTTGGCAGGAGTTGCCTTTACAAGTTGTTTGAGTTCGTGTATTACTAGCGAAACGAGCTCCAAAAAATTAATTCAAATTAGTTGGAGACCTTGCTAGCTGATATACTTTCCAACCCAGAATCAATTCATTTGATTGTGAATCTGAAGAAGAATAGTTCAAGCAAGACCTGCAAGATGATTGATGTAATACTCTAAACCAGAACGCTGTAAACGAGATAACCCACATGACTATCGAAAACAAAAATTTGTTTTTCAAAATTTTAGTTGCAAATAAAACTTTAACTTTTAATTTCTTTGAAATTAATTGAGTTTATGTTCCTAGTGTTATTCTACTTTCAGGGTGTGGTATCAATCCTACTACCATTATTTAAACATTTCCAAAAAATACAATAATTTCTAACATCGGACTCACACGGTTAAATAGCAAATTTCCGCTAGTTCGCGATGGAAAAAGGTAAGTAACATTAATAGTGCTGAATAGTGGTCAATAAATAAAGTTTAATAATTTTTATTTATTCTTTTAGGTTTGGGCGGTCTTCAAAACCATAAAACCCACCAGGACAATCATCAAACAGGAAGTGGGTCTCGAAAGGGTTTCTTAACACCATTGTAAGAGGAGGTGTTGCAATTGACTGATCTAATGGGGTCTGTGTCTGGACTGGATAATGGGGGTGATTCCCATTTTCAATCAGATATAGAAATGCCATCAGATTAAGTAACTTAATTGCATGTTCAATGCATCAACGGGACCTATTCTGGTAATCCTCCTTGATTAGAGTAGTTACCTGGCAAGAATTTCTATGGTTCTTTATCAAAATCAGTTTTATTTGGCCTACTGAAGAATAGGGCCACAGTTGGTTATAGCACATAGCCATAAGTATGTTTGCTACGATGCCAATTTATGTTTTCACAACAAAGTACAACTGCAGGGAATCTACTCACGGTTTATCACATATTATCATAGGAATTTATTTGGAAACGTTTATCTTAAGCCTTGAAAAGGACAAGTTTACAGTTCACAAATTATGGAACGCAAACTTTTAAATTTAGGTCCCCGATAAATCGCCGAGTATTTAATTCTCGTTCGCATTACCAACATTTTCATTTCGAAATAATAACTATGGATAGGTAGGTAGAATTAGGTTTCCCGACGCTCGTAGAGACCTAATATAATAAATAGAAATCCTCCTCACAATTACGCAAACACACTCTGAAGAAAACCACTGTATATAGTATACCAGAAAGAAAATGATAAATGAATTAGAAAAAATTTAAAACATAGAGTGGAAAACAATTTTCACCGAATCATAAAAAATAAGTTTTTCGAAAACAAAAAAATAAACAATTTTTTTTTTGAAAATATTAAAACTTGAAAAATATTTCGAAGAAATCTTTTAATTTTATCGTTCATCTGATATTGAAAGAGTTAATTAATTTGTTGAAAAATTTTTGTTTTCTTGTTAATGGTGTTGCTTGTTATTGTTGTTGTCATTTCTAAATTTTTCATTATTTAACAAGTTTTTAGCTCGACATCATTTTTAAGTTAACTTTTATGATAGCTGTATTAAAGTAGATACATTCAAATATTCCTCAGATATTTTAATTTGTTCCAGGCACCATAATAATTTAGTAATCTAACTAGATATATTATATTTGAGTTGAAACTATGATTGACTCAATGAAAGATTTTAGCCCAATGGCAGATTTAAATCAGTTGTGAAATATTTTGAGCATTTTGTTAAACAAAAGTTTCATATTTCAACACTACTTATTGTAATACTGGGCTTGAATATCATTGTCCCATCCCCTACTCTAAATTAAAGCCTACAGTTTCTGAATACCCTGGGAAAACCTATTTCACTCACTAAAATTCTCAACATCATGGGAATATTCTAAATTAAAGTTTATTAAATAAATTAATTAATTAGCCAGTAAACTGAAAATAAATGGTATTCCTGTTGCTTAACTACTTTAATTACTTTCAATTAAGTTCCACCCTCCCATTTATAGATTCCTATTGTTTAAAACTATCCTAAAATGATCAAAATCAAAAATTCCAACGATATCGTAATCACACCCACTTCATCTATTTAAGATAACAAGTAATTAATTGCCACTTCACCAAATACTTTTCGACTAGCACAATTTTGAGAATTAATTTAAAATACAAACTGGCTGAAAAATTGATGTGAGAACATCTAGTTAGGACTCTTCCAAATAAAAACACCAGAAAAAGGTCAATAAAAGGTCATTAAAGTCTCACTTCTGCTATTATCATCTTTTATTAGTAGACAGGGACAAGTATTATGTAGATAATAACGATCATAAAGAACAACCTTTCTTTCAAATAAAACTATTTTTAATCTGTAAAGGGGAAAGAAGGTTTTTAATGTAAGTTTTTTATATCGAAATTTGGAGGAAAAACTTAAATTGATGCTATGGCTGCACAACTTTACTTTAATTTCATCTTTAATTATTATTTTTATCACTTTAAATTTCAGCTTCAAACACGGAATCCTGAATCAATCTTAATAATACAGATACAATTTAACATCACATCTTAACATGATTTTTTCCCAGGGTGGACATTGGTGACATTTTATGTCTTTTTATATTTTATTGTCAATCAACGGTAATTTAACGACCAACACTCTCGAAAGACCCTTGACAGCAAAATGTAATTGGTAACGTAAGTCTCGCGCGCATAAATAAACAAAATCACAACTTTCTGATTAACTTCCGATAACTTGAAGATTTGGAACACATTTCATATTTTCCCGACAAGAACTATATTCCTGCCTAACTAATTGTTTCATTATTGAAACAAGCCAGAAGATTAATCACAAAAAACCTTTAAATTTTACGAATAAGACACGCGTTTATATTTATACATTGCTGAATTATCAAAATCAATCATAAATCTTGACATTTAGTGTAAAATTGAATATTTTATGGCATCCAAAAAAGCTCCTCTCGGATGTAGGCCTAAAGCTCGTATTAAAATCTTGTCTATCCTATGAACGACATAATCGGATGGAAAAAATTCTAGAGTTGATAATTCCTGTAAGCCACGGCTCACAGTTAACAGTTGCATGCATTGTAAACGTGGTAATTTATTGGATGGACTACCCGTTATTTTTGTTTAAAGTGTTTGTGCTGCATTATTTAAATTTTCTCTAGGCTACCACTACGCGGGCGGTCTCACAAACTTAACTTGTCATGTCATAATTGAGGCAACTTCTACAATTAAAAAATTTGCCGAAAAATTTCCTTTACTCTAAATATATGCCAGTTAATAAAGATCTCCAAAAGCTTTTGCATTATAAGGATGATTTTTGCCGCTTTGTACAGATTTATACCGCATACATCTATTCGCAAGATCTAAATGGTCTTTCTCCATTAATCGTCTTTAGTAGTTAAGGACTCATTCTGGTTAAATAGAGCAAACATTTTGGATAACTGATTAAATTTTAATATCTAATAAGAAACTGGCACCGCAAATAGTTTTCATGTGTTGTTTACGTTTAACAGTTTTTCAATACTTTTCTTGGGACCAATGCTGTTCCCGGAACAATCAGATATCTACCAATATTAGTTAATCAAGTTAATTGATTTTTTATTCTTTTGTACGAAAGCAACGACGGACGATAAATAATTAAGTAGATTGGTATTTTGATCATTCGCCAACACTTCTTACTCGTATAACTATTTTTTTACGAACAACAGAATTTGCACTCAATATTATTACAGTAGAAACGTCAAGATTTTCAAAATTTGTATAGTGAATTGTCTACGAGAAGTAATAAGAGTTGATCTTGAGGTTCTGTTGCATCGTATAGCGCCTCTAAGAAACTGCATTTATCATAAAAAGTTTTGTAATCTTTTTCGACATTATGCAGTCGAGAATTTGGGATGATATTCGATTCTAAAGCTAATGTTAAGTTAAAATTTGTCCGACTATTCTTTTGCTGGCTGTATCAAATCGACAAATGAAGAAGTAGATGTAGTTGTCATATGTGTCGTCGATGTGGAATAAAACCGACTCTGCCAATTAGAAACGACGAAAAATTTATGGAAGTATGCAATTTCAACAGTGTATTTAATTTATTTTAAAATAATTCGAAACACTAATTAATAAAATGGATAAAATACAAGGAATAGAAACGTATATAGTCACTATGCGAGCTAATCTCTGAGATTTTTGCTATCTGGTAGAACGTCCAGTCGTATAAAATACTCTCCTTGAATGACATATAGGCTTACTGATTTAACTATTTCAATGCCTTTTCGAGTGCACTTCAGTGACCAAAATTATAACCACGCAGTAAAATGTTTAAACACAAATTAATTGAATGATTTATAACAGCTATCAAACGTCTGTATTGTATTGCGGAAAACCACTTAAATATGTGAAATATTTATGTGAAGCTTGTAAATCCGTCGGGCGAAAGAATCTGATTATATACACCATTCCATTCATGTGGCCTCCAGGTTTGCATTCCACACTTTTCCTTAAGAAATGGATGATAAACTTGGGTAATGAAGTTAAATGGAGATAGTTTCTTTTACAGCCGCGAATCGCGCCTCGTATATGGTGTAAAGACATTTTATTTGATATCGTTAAAATTCATCTAGATGACCTCGATTCCGACTAGAATTGATATTTCTAATTTCTGTAATGCAGCGCTGGTTGCAGAAAAATTATTTTAATATGCTCCTATTTACCGGGTTCCTTCACTAATTATTCGAAGCGGATTACATCGACTACTGTGTTGTATCGATACTACAAATAACGTACCAAGAAATGTAACAGGATTGTGTTAAACACGTGGAATTAAAGCTAAGGGAGCTACCGGCGTTCGCTTATATACCGATATATAACTCGCGCGAGTTGATGATCTCGGCGATCGCTAATTTACCGCGTGATATATGCAAAATAGTTTTTGAACCAAATCATCAAACCACGCAAATATTATGGTAATCCAAATATTTAATGAGAACAAAAAATAAAACTAAAAAATTTCATTTTACGGGCGGGAATGGAATCGTTTATTGTTGTCACAATATTAAAAGCATCGGTTAACCAAAGTGCTGGTCGAGACGATAGACAGGACTTGATAAATTATTTAGTTCATTGGATATATACGTGAATTAGAACATAATACAATTCTGTAATCTTACCTACTTTAAAATCATTAAATGTTGATCCTGATCAGCGAGAAATATACTAATGTAGCTGGATACAATTTTAATCACACTAACTGTGATCATTTGAGCTTGTTGCAACTGCATTTTCAATGAACAGAAACTAAGTTTAGTGCATAGTTGGCTTGCAAAATTTCTCAATATATTGCTTGAAGATGCTCGATATGGAAAGCAAATGATTGTTGGGAGCGGTGCCACACATAATAACGTATCAAAACAATTGGAAGATTAGGTGAATAAAAAATGCCGAAAATTCTAGGTACATCTGAGCCGAACAGCCTATTCATTTTTACCACAAAAATTGGAAACTAATATTTTGATTTGAATTAAGAGAGGCAATTGAAACTGGAGGGTTTTAGTTGGCCAGTATTTCTGATTTTTTTTTAATTTTAAGGTTGACACTGATTATTTCGATATACACGTTTTAATAGTTTAGTTTAGTTCGAATATTTTTTCGAAATTATTACGCTTTTGAAAAAAATGGCTCGATGGTGACATCTGAAAAGTGGTAAAAATTGAATTTCTCTATGGTAAGAGAAAAGTTAGTCGTTCAGTAACGTCAGTAATGGATATAATATGTGGCGCTAGAGTTTGGTAATGAAACATTTGAAAATAAATTAGAATATCTCGAATTATTCTAACACATACCAAACAGTAATCTCACATATATGTTTTGTTTAAATTTAATAACATCTTTCACAATATTGGAAATTCGCACTGGAAAACTTTGAGATGGTATTCTTTTACTGAAAAATAACTGGGAAGACAACAAAAGTGTTAATAACACCACAAAAATAATTGTAACATAATCGAAATTTAAAATTTTACCAACTAAATAATTAGTTAATTACTTGATTATAGTTTGTCGATTACTAGAACTATAAAATTTCTGCAAATGTTAAAACTCAGGCATACGAGTATTTAAGAATTTTAAATGTATTGAACTCAATACTTTATCCAATTTACCTTACACTATTATTGAGAGAAATGTAAAGAATATCCACCACTATATGGATGGATCATGGAAAATAACATAACACTGGTTCATGATCGAAACAATGAACGGTTGTTGTTCTCGTTTATGTGGTTCAATCACTTCCAAATTTAAACAGAAAGCGTTATCAGAAGAATTTTGTGTGTTGGACTTAAGGTTATTGGTCTTATAATATTTTTGGACCTTCTGATGCGTTGGAAGAGATGTAACTCCATTTTTTAAATTGGAAATTGTTTTCTTGTGGATATGTCAAAACGTCTCTAGTCAAAAATTATATCCAAATGAAAGAATAGTCAAGCACGCTTAAACTTATTATTGTTTCAAATAGATTCTAAATAATTGTCATTGTTGTGTGGATTTAGCTATCCATAATTGTATGTACGTGCATGTAGTATTTGCTCTATATATTTATCTGCATATATGTACATAATCCTTAGAATTTTCTCGGAATCACAGGAAACACAAATGTGGAGAAGAACATTTTCGAAATAATAGAACGAAAATAGGTTGTAATGTATGCACTTCATATCTACTCAAATGTACACATGAAAATGTTCTTACTTACATAGTATAGGTAAATTAGAATAATATTATATTTGAGATGTGATAAGAATACATAACAGACAAGAAAAATTGAAAATTTTGGATGTAGAAAATGGAAAATACATAATTTAAAGTACATTACGTAACATATAGCTAGTTCGTACATAGAAAACTAAGGAGATAAATAGAATTTATTTTCGAGTTTAAACAGAAAAATAAAAATCTCCAGAAGACTGATGTTTAGTTTGCTTTCAACTTTTTTATGGTATTTTCTCGTTCTCTGGTAAACTTTGCTTTTAATGTATATTTATATTGGTACTAACTATTTGAACTTTTAAACAGTTTAAAATGTGGATTCATTTTGTTGGATCTGCACAATTAATTCAAAATGGTACAAAGAAAAGTTTATTTTATTTTGTTAATGCACTGTTCTAACGTAGAGAAGTTGACATACGGTAATTGACCTAGTTTTTTACCAATTTAAATTAGTATTTGAAACTAGTAAAGTTTCATTATGTTACTATTTAGTTAAGTCCTATACATTTTTATTCATGTTAGTCATGTGACTTGTGTTTTGGTCGATTCGATAATTCGATAATTTCTGCAAATAAAATTAAATTTATTTCTTATTCTTCATCAAGACAGAAAAATTTTAATTTTTGCCCAAAACTAAAAGCTCTGAGGAAAATACTTTGAATTTCAGTATATTCAATATATTTCGCACGCTATAAACTTTTCCACATACATAACGATTACAAATTAGGAAAATCATCCAGTTATTATGTTATAATGTTCCATACTCGTATATGTACAAACTTGTAACCTTTACATCTACTTGTACAATGTACTATGCACCTACCTACTAGAAACTCTTTCTACTTTTTCTTTTATTCGACTCTGGTATAATAAAATCAAAGTTCATAAAACAAAAAAACAAAGTCGAGCTTTTAAATATTTTTTTTCTATACTTAGTTTTTGTTTTGTGTTCTGAAAGGAAAGTTAAGTTTCAATATCCACTTGAGAATGATTATTATTATTTTATCTAAGATGTCTTCGTTATTTTTTACTGTACATTATCTTATTTTTCGCCATTCGACGTTATTTTTAATTTTTTCCTTGTTTGGTGTTTTTGTCGACTTTTGCCTTTGATGAGAGTTCATAGTAGGTATATTCCTGTAATGAGATTATCAAATGTGATACGAGAGGCGACCGAAAAAGTTATGTTAAAATTCCTGCGCCCGCATTAATCTGTTTGGCACATATATTTACATACATAATCACATATAAGGACGTGGTGTATGCATTTCATGTTTCTCTCAATTAGCACTTCGTGTATATCTTGTCGAGTCTAATTAATTAACTGTAATATTATAATTAAGAAGATTTTTTAATAGTCCGTGATATTAATTTATTTAAGATTTTTTGCGGCTTTTCGGACAAAATAATGTTTTTAATGGCATACATACCATGTTTACGACATTTCTAGTCATAGAAAAACAAAGAGGCCATTTATTCACAATATATCTGGTGGTTTCTAGAACACTTTTTGTCAGATAATTGTTCATTCAACGGTTGTTGTTGTTCAATGGAATTGAGCCAATTCTGGATTAGCACAAATTCAGCCACTATATATTTCGGATGCTAATGAACATATCTGACAGGAATATACTATCTGAATTGCTTATGACTTCGATTTTAGAACATTTTATTTCTATTGTTTAATTTGTTGTTCAACAAAAATATTATTGAACGATATCTCTGTTTTTTTTTAATATAGTATCTTTCAGGGGCTAGTTTGGTTTTCCTCGATTTATGAATGAACGTATATGAAAATCATATTTCTATGATAAGCACAAATTTCATCAGCTTAGCGGCCTTTAGAAAGTTTTAAAATTAGGCTTACATTATTTCTGTTTTTTCTAGAAATCAGGTTCTATTTATTCCGTCTTTCAGGCGAAATTTGACATTTTGTTTTCCCGTTTTTTCGGCTCCTGGATTAGCACTAATTTTTTCCCGTGAATTGGGTTTAATCGGTATGCAAAGTTTCATTTTGAAATTTGAAAGTTTCCCTGCTGCGGTTACCCACACTATATACATCTCACAGGAAGTCTATCGGTCTTAGATCCTGTAGATTTTCGTTTCGGAAAAACATCACAAAGGTTTAGCTGAAAATTGGCGGCTGTAAACAATTGAAAATGTAAATGAAGCGGAACTTAGTTACCACTGTTCTTAACTTTAGTTTACTGAAAAAAACGAAAAGCATAGCAAAGAAGTCTATTTTGAAAATTAAGAGGATGAATCCTCAATCTGGAACGAATCAATTAATGGAATTCGTAAGCCTTTATTTTGGCCGGTCATCACGCTCTAGTTCCGATAATAGTTAACATGATTCATACATTTGAGGATTTTAGTGAAATTATTGATGAATTACCAAAAATCTATTATTTCTGGTGCTTACTTTAACAAATTTTAGTATTACATGGTTTTAGGTTGTCCTTAAACAAATTTATAAGAAAAATACTACGTTTTTTCGGAATAAGGAAAAATCCCGAAAAATCGTTTGATACGCGAATTGATATTTTACAAAGTGCTAATTCTAAAACGTACGGTGTTAGATGGTGTTTCTCTATTAGTTTTAATGCAGAACAACTCAAACGCGCGATTAGTATTTGGTTGCGGGTTTACTTTACTTAACTTTAACCTCTTTACAAATTTTATATACGCGAGTATTAAAACACCAGGTGCTTCTAGATTTTTTAATAGAATTACGTGTTTCTCTTGATTTTGATCCGGAACAACTCAAACATGCGCTTAGCATTATCCACTGAGTAGTAACTAAGCAGGTTTATCTAAACATACACAACATGTCCAGAAAATGGTACGATGAGCAAATAACGGTGGAAGGGTGATGACTGGGGTAATGAGCGAGGAGTAATGACCAAGGACGTAATGGCTGGGGGTAATGGCCTGAGGGGAATTGACCGGAGATAATGATAAAGGGTTATTATCAGGGGGTAATATCCGCGGTGGGGGTGGATCATGTCATGCATCGGGTTTCAAAATACTGATAAATTTGTAGATGACACTAGTTTTGCATACTTATTTACATTGTTTAAAATTTTTTACGGTATTTGACCATTATTTAAGTAAACAATGTAATCATTTATTTTTCCGCCAAATTGTCCAATACTGAATGGAGTAATTACTGAAACTTTAACGTCGGTAGATGCCACACAAACCTACGAACCTCAGAAAGCTGCAGCAAAATTTTGAGTTCGTGTAATCTTTAATTACGTTCATCTTCTGCGCTGCTTTCATTGTTCAGTTTAAAGGTATTGTTGTCCATGGCAAAATTAAAGATACAAACCTTAACGTATCCAAAATATTAGGAGGAGACGTTAATTTAAGAATTATTCTCAAATATTTCTTGCCTCAACGACTCTCAAATGAATAAACTAATCTCTCAAGTATCAGGTTTTTATGGACGGGGCTATGTCATTACTAATCAGGAAACTAAATCAACTAATTTTATTTTTATTTACACTTTTCGTCAGTAACTTATCGCCCATAGCAGCCGACAATTTTATCTTAAAAGCCCGTGGTTTGATGTCGAGTATTTAAACATTGATTACAAATGGACTGTATAATGGACTGTTTAAGAAAAAAAATTCCATGTTGTCGGCATAACGGAAACCGTTACCTAACATTCAGGAATATATTGTGAAGTAGTGGGGAGGTGTTGGCCAGGACGAGTGGTAGCTTTGTTGGTTAGAAGCGGCTCTTGCGAATTTTATACCGCGTTATAGAAACTTCAACATTTTAGGGGATTTTAACTTAAATCTTCTTCATCGCGATGAATTTCGTACTTTAATGTCAATAACGGTTTTCAGACTTGAAGCTGACTGACTTCGATTTCTTTTGGCGGAGTTGCTCTAAAATAGATAAAGTTGTGACCAGTAATCCCTGCCTAATTACTTACTTCGGTTGGGTACTTCGAATAATGTACTTAATTTTCCTTCACGGGACATACACCAATCAAGACTATCTCTATTGTTCAGATGCCCTGTGATTATAGTCAATTTAATCTTGATCAGGTTACTTTAGATAATGAGAATTAACTTCTCCTAAATCCTAACTCGTTTATTGATCAGCTTCTTTCATAAACATGTCCGCAATTAGAACTAAGCGAGTAATAGCTGAATCCAATGCTTGGAATACTAACGAAGTCTTAAACGTTAGGATACTTAGAAGCGTAGTCTATCGCGCACATACTGAATATAGATCTGTTGATAGGTCGGCTGTGTACCACAGGTACCGAAATATTGCGTTGGTGTACGATTTGATCTAAAAGTCAAATGCTATAGGCCTTGATTCCATCTCTATAGATTCACGAAGCTAGTCTTTCCGTCATTCTCTCATTATTACTTCATATCCTAAATTATATTTTTACAACGTCAATCTTCCTCGTAACTTGGAAAGCAGTACTAGCAGGAATACGTCCTACAAATAACAACCTTTCTCAGATGTTCAATCTATTGCTTATCAATATTTTGCATTCGTTGCCTAAATTATGTCAGCGGTTAATGAAGCATCGAATAGTTTCGTTCATAGATAGTACAATGTACCGCCACCACAACCAGGCTGGTTTCAGTAAAACTCAGAGCAACATCGCTGTTATCATTGGCGTCCTTGGGAATATTGTTAACTTGTTAAACAGATCCCAATATGTTATTATTCTGGATGGATGCTCCTACCATCATCTAGAACTCCCACAAGGTAAAATCTTCATCTGTTCAGCTTTTTTTTGTATAAATGACCTTCCATAGGTGTTAAAGGTTAGTCTCGTTCATCTATTCGCTAACATAATTAGGATCTACTAGCCGTGTCTGATTGACTCGCGCTCTGAATGGCAAGCTCTTAAGTTCAGTAAATTTGGTTATTGTGCTTCCTGGGACATTTAGATATTGTAATCCACAAATAATACATAAAAATTCGTTCTAATTAATTTTCGGTATTGAGTGCGCTAGACTACTTCTATATTTGAGAGAAGTAATAAATTGTTTAATACTGTTATTTATTTAGTGTTAAGTTTTATATGAAGAGGCAGTTATTGTTGTATCGATAAACAAATCATTGGTTCTGCGAGCCACACGGGAGGTATACATATAGGAACGTTTGCGGATAATCTTAGCAATCGAGTACATCATACAGCAAGTTACAAACCGCTTGCAAAGAGATGCTAACTCTGTTAATCACTAAAAATTTAACAATTTCCCTAATGCTAAAACGAAAAGCGCATGCCAAAAGGAAGCAGAATAGTTATACATCTAAGTCGTAAAAATGAAACGGCTCATAAGGAAGTACTGAGTAATCGTGGCTGATAGTTCGGTGCTACATAACCTATGTCATATAACACAGTGCTTGTTTTATAAACAAGCACTGTGTTATATGACATAGGTTATGTAGCATAGTCTAAATTTGAAACTCGTTTCTGAAGAAATAAACAAACATGCAAACGGTTAAAGTCGTACAATTGTAAAGAGGATTAACCAAATGAAAGTAATACAATAATAACATTCAGTTAGAAAAGTTATACGGGTTTTGCCATCAATTCCGATGTTTCTAATCCGCTTGTTCATTCCGCAGATTCAATGATCCAATTCGCAGATAGCACGAGAATTCAGACATATATTATGATTTTCAAGTGTTGAGTCACATCCTGCAAAATATGTTTCTCTTACAACAAATAAAATACTATAAACCGATGGTGATAATTAGGCACAACAACATTAATTAGCTACAGACGAACCCCATACAAATTTGAAGAGAAGAGTAGCCGAGTTAGATTATAATTAGTCTTATTCCTGAACAACCTCGTACCCAGTACTCGTGAGTTACTCAGAATTTGCGATACAAACATTAAATATTCTTCACAAATTAGATTGCCCTATTGATCAGTAACAAATAGCTAGATCCTTTCAAAATAGTCATATTCCAAAATACAAAACGAATTTTAATTGAAACTGAAACATTTAAAAGTGTATCGGGGTATTAACTTTACATTGAAATATTTATGCTTAATCATCTTTACCCTAAATTACATGTACAAGTACAGATAGTGTGATTCCAAGCACATGCCACCGATTTACATAATTGAGCACTCTATAAATAATTTAATTCCTTATTAACAATTATTATATTTTATGTCATTCCATATTTCTCCCCCAACGTATTAAAATATTTTTTTCGGGTTCACCAGCTTGTGTTATACATAATTCGTATTATCATCACCATCATTAACCCACATATAAATCAAAGTGACACAGAAAATACTTTTTCAACACAAAAAACTATCATTAATCATCCAATATGAAATACAAAAAAATCATCAACTTTTCAAAACTAGCAACAAAAAACCAGACTGCACTCATGCTAATGATCCTTATGAACCTGATTATTGTACACAAGGAGACAATAATTTTATATTATCCTAGATTTTATTATTTATAAAAAAAATTGTTGAATGTCATTTAAATATGTTTGTTATTTTAATTAACAATTTATTAAAAATATCAACAAATTATGTGTCCTTTACTCCTTTTGTCTTTCGTATATTGTCATAGTACCAAAAACTAACCCTACATAATGTCTACTGCTATCATTTCCATTGTTTTAGTTTATCAGGTTGATTAGAAGAGATCCAATTGTTACAGAACAACTTTCAATCACACCCAAGTTAAGTTTGCTCTATGTATGTGGACACAATATACGGAGGCATATTTAGTAGAATTATGATGAGGATATAACATCGAGAGAACATAAAAGAGGATACTTTTATTTAAAACTTCCTTAATTTTTTATTTAATGTCACAACCAGAACATATTTGTTGTATGTGCTACTATCGTTCAGGATGTAGAGGATGAGGTGTAAACCGAGTTATCTTTTGCCTATATCTGCCCGTTTTGAGTAAATTTATCAAAAAGTTTCTTGACTTTGGTTTAATTTTTTGTTTTTATAAAATAAAGGATGATTAATTAACATTTTGTTTATTGTATTTTTAATTTAATTTTACAATAAATTCTAAAAAAAAAGATTACTGGAATTATGAAAAGGAGAGTCTCGTTTACATTTATTGAAAATAAAAATTTAATATTTTACAATTATTGCAAATCCATTTATCCATCTATAGAGACTAGAACGATATACAATCACAATAGCACATTTAAATTTCCATCTTTATGCTAAAAATTAGAAAATTTATGATGTGTTTAATGTGGTACTTCTTGTATAACACATGCATAGATATAATATTTATTTGCATATTTATGAATGCTATTAATATTGGGTTTGATTTATTCCTTGTGGAGCGATAAAACGAAATGCTTCAATTTTGATTTTGTCGATAAAGCATAGAAACATTAAAGAGAATTGGTTTTATAGATTATGGTGATTTAAAATATTTTGTACCAATCGTTTAATTTTGATGATTTCCCTAGAATGTCATTTCGGACTACAAAGATTTAAGTAATTAGTTTCAATGACCCAAGTGATTAGTAATGATTTCTATGGCGAGCGAACTAAAATCTTATTGAGTTAAATCTGGGCTGGCCACACGATGAGGGAGTCACCGAATTATGTACCAAAAATAATTTTGTGGAGTAGATTCGCAAGGAATCGTGGAAACAAACGATGCTAACAGAAGCGAAACAACGCAACAAGTCATTAGTAGAAATCAAAATTATCGTTTCCCGATTAAACTACATCGAGAAGTTGTAAGCAGACAATTGCAAAAAAGAAAACCACGACGAGTCACTACACTACAAATCCGTAGGCCCGTACGTGACAAATTTAAATATCAAAACTCCTATCAATCAAATAATCCAATATGCACAACCTGTCTTCGATCTATTAAGCCAAATAATTGTGAAACTCGAAAAGCACTTATTAGCTTGAAAGCTCTAACATCTCCAAGTCTTTATGTAAAGTTTATTAGAAGTAATAATCATTCCTGTCGATTAGACATTGATTTAAATTCTCTAAAGTTTCAGTAATGTGTAGATGATAGTTAAAAAAGGTCTGACAGTCTTAAATAAAAAAAACCTAAATAAGTTTACAGGAAAATTGGTTAATTTTTTTGAAGTTGATTGATACATTACATGAAGGTTTTTTAAAAGCCGTAATCTATTAATTTCTACAATTTACAGAAGATACAATATATATTTTGATTTTCGATTTGCTTAGTTTAGAGAACAAAATAACGAGTGGATCATGTTTATTGTTCGATAATAATGATGTGAAAATTATGATATCGGCCAAATATTCACCACGCCTTCGGCGCGCACACATGCAAGTTGATATGAGGGTTGTCGAACATACTTTCACGTACGGTGTAAAGGAATAGTCGAAAGGTCCGTTAACAGACACGACATAAGAGGTCTGCGCAGTTATAAAATCGAAAATAATACAACGAGTGTGCTCACGCGGTCACGCATAAATTATTTTTGTTGTAGAGAGGTAGTTCTCCGGCACGAAGAAAAATCGGATACCCATCCGATTCAATTAAACATAAATTTTAAATATATTGATTAGAACATGGTACAGCTTGTTGCTCATGTTTGGCATTCAAGTAAATTTTGACCTGAAACATCTTGGTGTAGTTGGAAACAGTTTCTTTAATAGGCTTTAGGTAAAAAGGGCCTTTATATTTCAATCGATAATTCATAAGTATTAGTCGAATTTAATCCTACTCCAGAGGAACATTTTTAGCGAGTTTGTTTATTAGTGAATAGGTTAGGTTAAACTTTGGATACTATCGCGTATTCAATCTGAATAAAACGTAACATTTAAGTATCTTAATGCTCAATTTATTGGTTTTAATTTTGAACTGTTGGACTCAGGTTTTCTAAATGTACCAAATGTTAACCACATCGTTGTGGTACTGACAAGAGGTACCTTCACATAAGGATTTTAACGAGACGAAATTTAAAGTTATGATGTTTCTAACGCTACGGAGAAGATATGTTTTCGATGGTCATGGCAGTTCTAAGTGATCTACGCAGGCGGTTTTACATTCATTACCTTATCTTTAAATTTACACAAAAACAAACTTTCAAAAGCATTTAGTAATCATTTACTTCTTCAGTCTCTTAATTACCAATTGATATGTGTTGTGAATTATTAAAAGTATGACCAGCTAATACCGAACTTTACAAACTTTTGTTTCTTAAGTGATACCCACGTTGCTTGAACCGTTTTTGGATGTGAAATCGTCCAAGATTTGGTGGTTAAAATTCCTTCAGTTTCTGGATTAGGATACTGTGTATTTAACCTAATCATCGTTTTGTTTTTATTTTCCTTTAATCTGTTCTGGGGCCTAGGGACTTCAAACTCTTTAACCAGCCAATTCGATTTAGATGACGTACGGCTATAGGTCCGAATTTCGTAGAACCATCTGCGCGTTGCATAGCTCCATGCCAGCCTATAGTACTGAATCCCTTTTGCATCCTCCCGGTACCTCCCGATACTCTAATAGTTTTCCTGACATTAGTTTGAGGCCAACTTCCTTAGCTAAAGCTGATAGCTTCTGTACTTTCTATGGCATGTCGGTGTGCTTGAATGTTAGCAGACATATGCCATCTGGGTAATAATCTGGATTGACACGGGAAGCCGTTTAATGTTGCAGTATCAACTTTTCTCATGGCATTATCAAATACTGATTTGTCTTACTCCTTGAATAGTACATGAGTCACTTTATATGTCTTTGTATTGTATTCGATTATGTGCATCCCTGTACATACGAGTATCTTGTATAAGTTCGCTTAATTTCTTTGGGATGTTTTTTCACAAGCTGATTTCCACATTGCTTTCTCGTGTATGGTATCGTAACGTTCTTATCAGAAACCTACTTGTTCCTTCCTTAATTTCGAGTTGAAGGTTTACGAAATTTTATCTAAGATGATCATTGCTAATATCTTTATGTTCGCGAGCTTAGGAGGAATATATGCCGTTAGGAGGAATCTTAGTCAAACCGACCTTCCATTTTCGCGGTATCTTGTCGAAATTCCATAAATGGAACTGCCATTAGAGCTCTTACGTGGTATATTCATGAGATGATCAGACGTACTCCTTTCGGGAGTACAGTACTCCTTTCAGTAATCAAGTATTCCTCGAATATTTTGTGTTACTTGTGTGCTCCTTTTAACCATTTTGTATTGCTTACCTGCCAAAATGCCGTAAACATCATTAAGAAAGAAAAAATCGAAACTGAACAAGGAGTTCAAATTAACAAAAGAGGCCTTCCACTATGTATGCTCACTTTTAGTAGCAAACAAAAAGTAGAAGATGTGTATAATATCAAGACAATACTTAGCATGAGAATTAAAATAGAGCCATTGAAAAAAATAGCGGATTAATACCGCAGTGCAAAAGATGTCAATGTTTTAATCATACGCAGAAATATTGCCAAAGAGAGGCTAAATGCGTGAAATGTGAGGGAAAGCATCATGTCCAAGTATGCCCGGTTAGTAAAAATATTGCTGCAGAATGTGTCAATTGCAATAAGTCACATCCCGCAAACTACCAGGGATGTGAAATAGCTAAAGAGCTACAAAAAATAAGAAATAAAACGCGAAAACAAAATCCAGGAATATCGATAAAAAATTATCAAACTTCCACCAAAGAGGAACCTAAACCTCATGCTAGTAAATCGGGAGAACCAAAACCAAAACTGTACTTACAAGTAGTCATGACAAAACCAATTATTTCGGAGCACACTACTGAAGGTACAGCAGTGCTCCAAAAGATACTAAGAAGCATGGAAGCTCTTAACATTCGTCTAGCAAAACAAGAGAAATGCCTTCAAGCTCTAAGCAACAGGTTAGATAAGAAAGACTCTCGAAATGAAATGAAATCTATGCTCTATTAAAATGATGCAAACAACAACAAATAAAACATTAAGATTAGTAACCTGGAATGCAAATGGGCTAATGCAACATATTCCAGATATGCTAAATACTGAAAAAATAGATATATGCCTAGTATCGGAAACCCATTTTACTTCAACTTCATCATATCTTAAAATATATGGATACAATTGTTACCACGCCATTCATCCAGCAGGGAGGGCAAGGGGAGGATCGATGGTGGTTATAAAAGAAAACATCAAACGCTTTATAGATCTTAGAGGAATTTATGCAAGTAGTCACTTTAAAATTATTTATAAATAATAACAAAGAATATAGTGTATCGTCAATATATTGCCCCCCAAGATATAATTTAATTAAACAAGACTATTGCACGTTATTTAAATCACTTGGATCAAGTTTCATAATCGGAGGTGATTTTAATGCAAAAAACACCTACTGGGATCAAGAGTAACCTCTAAAAAAGGAAGAGAGCTGTTTGCAGCAGGAAGACTATGCAATTGCGATTTTCATTCTGGAGATCAACCAACTTATTGACATACGGATAGAAACAAAATACATGGTACCATCGACTTCTTTATAACCAAAGGTATAGACGAAAACTACATATACCTAGAAAGCAGCGAGGGGATCATGTCGGGTCACACGCCTGTTATTATGACAATCAGTGCAACGATTGTTAAAAAACCTAGTCCATCTTCGCTAACGAACAAAAAAACCTGCTGGGAGAAAAACCAGAAACTTGTTGAGGATAATATTGATATTCAGGTGCCAAATAAAAACCTGGTACACATAGAAGAAAAACTACAACAACTCAACAGCAGCATACAAGAAGCAGCGTGGAGTAATACCCCCTCAAGTTCAAAGAAAATGCGCCGAAATGCTATTTATTCTCTAGAAGTTAGGGAACTGGTTGCAGCAAAACCAAAAGCAAGAAAGGCCTGGCAAAGAAGTCGAGCGCCAGAATATAAAACAACTCTTAATTTTTTATCCAATAAACTAAAGTTGCTAATTAAAGAAATCAAAAACGAATCCATTAATATTAATAAATACTTTAGTGGCCTTACTGGGGAAAAAGATACCGAGTACTCCCTTTGGAAAGCGACAAAAAGTTTAAAACGACCTAAATTACAAATTCCACCAGTAAAAACTGAAGATGGTACATGGGCTATAAGTGCAAAGCAAAAATCTTGGTTGTTTGCAACCCACCTCGAGAACACGTTCCAGCCTCTACCTAGACAAACTGCGCAGAGGAAAATATACCCCCAGTATATAAAATGGATATCTGCAATATATCTCCTGTCATATTACAAGAATTAAAAGAGGTAATCAATCTTAACCTAAATACAAAGAAATCTCCAGGATATGATTTACTACGTAAACTACTCCAAATAATTAATGCAGTGTCCAGACTTAAATACGTTCCAAGTAAATGGAAAGTAGCAGAAGTAATTATGATACCTAAACCAAACAAAACACTTAATGACAAAAATTCGTATAGGCCGATTTCCTTACTTCCAATAATTTCAAAATTATTCGAGAAACTACTCCTAAAGAGACTAAAACCAATAATAGCAGAAAGAAATCTTGTTCCTCCACATCAATTTGGCTTCAGAGAAAATCATTCAACAATAGAACAAGTACACCGAATTACAAACATAATTGAAGACGTACTTGAAAAAAAGAAAGTATGTTCAAGCGTCTTCTTGGATGTAGCATAAGCCTTTGACAGAGTATAGCATAAAGGTTTGGAATATAAATTACAAAGAGACTTACCAAAGCAGTTTTATGAAATTCTAAAATCTTACATATCTAACCGACACTTTCGAGTTAAATTAGAAGGTGAATACTCAGAAATAAAGAAAATATCAGCAGGAGTACCACGTCGAGCGTTCTGGGACCAACTTTATATGTTCTATACACCTCGGACCTGCCAACGATAGAGGAGACTAATATAGCCATGTTTGCGGATGATACGGCCATCTTAGCAGTTGCTAATTGCATAGAAGAATCTACAAGCAAATTGCAAAGAGCTACTAATATTGTCAGTACCTGGACCAAGAGATGGCGAATAAAACTTGAAACTAAATCTGTTCACGTAAACTTTTCCAATAAGAAGTTCAACTGGATACCAGTAGAACTGAATTCCCAGCAAATTACCTATGCAAACACGGCAAAATATCTAGGCATGACTCTAGATGCGAAACTAAAATGGAAAGAGCATGTGAAAAATAAAAAAGAAGAGTTAAACATGAAATTCAGAAAGATGGATTGGCTCTTAGGAAGAAATTCTTAGCTAACTCTACATAATAAATTGCTACTATACCGGCAAATTCTAAAACCGGTGTGGACTTACGGTATTCAGCTCTGGGGCTATACAAAGAAAACCAATGTCAATATCATCCAGTCATTCCAAAGCAAGGTCCTTCGTGGAATAGTTAATGCACCGTGGTACATAAGAAATGTCAACCTCCATAGAGATCTGAAGATGGATTTCGTTAGTGAAGAAATAAGCAAACACGCGAGAAAACACATGCAACGTATTAGTCTACACCAAAATGCTGAGATACGTCGTATGTTGGATGATTCAAACCCAGTAAGGCGGGTGCGAAGGAAGAAACCGCAAGATCTTCAAGATCCAATAGGGACCGACCAAAAATATAATAAAATTGTAAAGGGGACTAGCCAAAGGGTTACAACCCTTCAAACAAGAATGTAAATTAACAAAGAACAAAGTAGTATGTAAAATTACCATTATTCAATCACATTAGCAACACACAGTCAAATCTGGCAGGCTTATATAGATAATTTAATAACATTTCAGATACAAATTTTTCAAAAATCAAATTACAAATTTTACTCTCTAGACCAAAAGAATAAAATAAAATAATTCATACTACAGCAAACTGAAAGAGTCGTTTGTGCTCAAACAATGAATCAGTACATCTTTTAGATGAAATTTTACATTGGTTTACAACCATAAATTAAAGCGCTAAGGTTTCTAAAGAATTTTACATTTTTTATTTGAAACCTTCAAACCAGATGGAAGACCAATCGAAGTAGAAACAAGGCAGCGCTTTTGCTGACCAGCGAAGCAAAAAAATATTTAGAACCGATTTTAAATATTTCAAAAAGGAAGGGGCTGAGGAATGGTAAAAAATGAAAAAACATAAAGTGTGAAGCTTTTAATTTTCCTTCTACTTGTTCATTGAAGATGCATGACAAACCTATAATTGGGTTCAATACGTGGAACGGCATGTGAAACAACATTATTATTTTTTTTGAATTTTCATATCTCGTGCCCTTGGACTGATAAACGTCGCATCTTTCTAGTTAAACGTGATTTTTAGAAGGCATCTCATACTCGTATATCTACACTCAAGATCTACAATTCGAAAATTATTAAAAAATTATTATATATATGTATTGTCTGATTAATTTAAATTAATTTTATTTTACCATACAAATAGTATATAAATCATTTCCTAGTTATTGCACAACCCTTTACCAAAACCATACCCATCAAAAACAAAACGGAAAATCTCCCACCGCTAATTAATTATCCACAATAAAAGGATTTTTCTTGTTTCTTACCTCAAAATTAATTGGTTCGCAATCTACCTATTTCATCATAATCGTATATTTCTTCCCGTGCGCTTAGAAATCTCGTAACCGATTTCTATTTCTTAATTTCACTGTAAACATTTTTCTATATGGTATGATTTTCGTTTTCCTTGTTTTCTTATTTTTCTTTGTACATAATATGTATAATACATAATCACAATAAATTATATTCTTAATTCACTTAATTTTCTTCTTATACATAAATATATTTTACTTCTATTATGGTACTTTTCTTTTACTTATTTTTTGTGCTTGAATAATTCATTAATCCAATTCCGAAATCATAACAGAAAAAAAAACAAAAGAAAAACGAGAAAAAAACTAAGGAAAGAAAGAAAAATTATTGTATAATTTTAATGGATAAAAAAGCAAAAATGTTTCTTCAACTAATTGCCTCATCAAATTAATATAAGAAAATACAAAAACAAAACATAAAAATTCTGAAACTGAGTAAAAAGCTTGGAAATGGGAAAACGATTTCGGTTTTCTTATAACATTTTTTTTATATTTTCTTCGTCTTTCCCAGGTATTTTTTATTTTAAAACAGTTTCAGTTATATCTACGAGTGTAACCGGAATACTCATGATGTTGGCCTGATTATGGTGAAATTAAATGAATAAGTTCTGTGGTAGCTTGTATATCAAAATGACATATAATGTTTGTTGTCAGATGTCTTTTAAGAGAAGCTTAAAATGAGATAACAAGTTATTTTGTACAATGGTATTTGGATTAACATAAAAATACCAAGGATAAATTGTTTTGGATTAAATTGTTGTTTGCTTAATGCAAAACATGAGGAGTAAAACCATCTAGTTGATTATTATTAATCATTTCTTACGGAGCGCACACAGAAAGTAACCTAAAGGGAAAATTGCACAGTTTGGTATATACGAGTATACAATTACATAATATTTACTACGAGATGTGGTTGGAAGTTTGGTTTCGACCTACTGATTTGAATTCAAATCAAAAAATTCGATCGCCTCATCAGACTGCAGTGACCAAACTACAAAAATATTGGAAATAATTTGAACTTACATACAAAATAAAATGAGTGAGTTCACGGTAACACACCACCATGTGGTGTCTAAAGTCGTGGTAGCCTTACCTTGATGTAAAAATATACCCACCCTCTTAAACGATTTAGCGGTTTGGAAAAAAAACTATACTTTTAAGTTTTTATTTGTTATTTCTAATTTATTCTATATATTTTATGTTAAAATAAATGAATTATTAATAAACTAACCGATAATTTAAGAATGTTATTGTTTTTTTTCGATTTATACGGTTTTTCATACAAAAATCATGTTTTCGTTTTACACGGGACTTTCGGATTTACTCGATCGTCCACGGAACCAATCTACCGTGTAAATCATGGGATGAGTGTAACATCTGCCTACACAGAATAATCAAAATTTCATATAGAATCGAGGTTACGAAGAGGTTAACAAATGCGCATCGAAACACAAGAATTATTGCTAAGGAATTGTGGCATTGTGATTATATGGCACTTTGTGTGTAAG
The DNA here is from genome assembly GCA_963691935.1 of Nephrotoma guestfalica. Lineage (NCBI taxonomy): Eukaryota > Metazoa > Arthropoda > Insecta > Diptera > Tipulidae > Nephrotoma > Nephrotoma guestfalica. The sequence goes on along the minus strand of OY829914.1, from coordinate 305,751,976 downwards.
TTCAAAGTATTTTCAATATTTTTCTAGTTTGGTCACTGTAGTCTGATGAATTGACCGACTATTTTGATTTACGGAATTTAATGTTAAAATTATATCCGGATATTAAAAGTATGGAGTGTCGTTAAACTAAAGTGTTAGGAGATTCCGGTTTTATTTTAGGTTGTTGGACTTCTGCCAATTGGTTTCGCTTGTCTTGTCAGTGACTTTTTTGCTACCTATTTGTTTTAGACATACGTATGTTAATGTTAAAAACATCAGGCCTGTGATAATCATGACGGTGTAACTTAAAAATCGGTTGATGTTGGAATCTCTTTGCAGAGAGTGAGTTAGTTCATTTAGCATTTTTAAGAGTAGGAGTTTTTTTCGTTATTTCTCATTCGGAAGTGCATGCAAAATTGTTGGATGGAATTGGAATTTAGACTCTTGAGTATAATATTATTATAGTGAAGTCCACACCCCAATCAAATCGATATCTACACAGCTTTCAATTTCATTATTTTATCCCTGCCATGTTTCACGTAACCCTCAATAGGCCCAGTTGAAATTATTTATATTTTAAAATATAATTATTTGTATAATTTGCATGGTACATTGAAAAATAGCCGACTGCTTGACACGAACGATTTTCCTATTTTTTATTTAGGATAATTATTTCTTGCGAAATTTTCTCTACTGTTAGAATGTGTTGGGTGTTTGTGACAATGCGTTTCGCTGAAACACTTTTAAATGTATTTTTGATACAAGACGTGTCCGCCCAGTTAACCAAGTTTTTTGATTTCCATATAGAAACATAGTTAAATTCTAAATTTAATTTTATCTTATTATTCAGTTCTTCATTATTTTAAAAGCATTTTTTATTATTGGCAAATTATTTAATCTGTTGTTAGTTATTTTCTAATACATTAGTTACCTTTTGTTTGATCTTTAGAGTAGTGATTTCCTGCAACCCATTTCCATGATCTATCTATAAAGTCAATGATTTTTTGAGTTTTCGTGGTCTCATATTTTCATTTACATGAAGGATTTGTTCTAATTCGTGGGAGATATAAAGAAAATGATTGTGTTTTCTATAAGTATCCGTATTAATAACTATGAGCGAATGTTAGATGTAACCTTCTCATATTGTACGTCAGCATTTGTAGATAAAAGACAGTATCTGTAATGAAAATTGCTCACGGTTCGTGCGGTTCATCCCGATTCGGTTCTAACAATCCAATTCTAGTTTTATCTCACTATTTCTTTCACGAAGCGCGCTGTCAACTTCAATTTTAGTCGTTTATTACGCTGTAAATTATGTCACCTGGTAAGTGATAAATCACGAGTTGCCTGTTTTTGTTATGATATTTTATACCTTTTCCTGTTTCCATTTTAGCTTCTCTATGTTGCTAAAACGAACTCTTTCATTTGTTCCGGGTACACATCAGGCGTTCGTCCAACATATATTTCTACGGGTTTTTTATGTATTATGGAATGCATTAAATGGTTATATTCATTCTCGGATCTCTCAATATGCTGTGGTCAACACCCGCCTTTCCACGAATCTATACATAGATCTCGAATATACCACAGTTGATTTCTAAAGAGAAAAGTTAAACTTACCGGACTGAAAATTTAATCTTTAAGTTAATTTAAACTTTTTAATTCTATGTCGTTTTTTATAAATGGTAAAATTTAAAAAATGATCTGAATAAATGTTGTTTCAAATTTAATTTACAATCTTTTGGTGTTTAATAGTTTTTTCGTGCGATATACTTTAAAAAAAGACTTGCAAAAACCGAAAAATGCAAAAATCAATTTATGGAAAAACTTAAGGATGGAGTTTCATCTCGAACGATCAATCCGTCTCGTTTTTTGTCAAAAATTGTCATTTCCGCTTACATTTTTTGAAAACTTCAAAATTAATTTAGAATATTCTAGTGCATTGTCGTTTTTGTCGTAAATGATATACTTTTCAAAATATTTGCAAGCAACTAAAAAGCTCCTATGGAAGGTGCTATTAGCGTTGGGTTGATTTCGGACAAAAATGATTGGAACATCCCTATTTATGGAAGGAGCTTAATTATGAAATTTCGTCCCGATTAATCAATCCGTCTCGGCTGTTCAGAAGCCGAATTTATGTTGAAAAACATTTTTTTTGTCAAAAATCGTCATTTACTGTTAAATTTTGGAAAATTGTTCTGGGCCAATATATTACAAATTCAATTTAAAATCTTTTACTTCTTCGTTGTTTTTATCGTCAACACTTTACGTTTCAAAATATTTATATAGAACGAAAAAAATCCTATGAAATGTGCCATTTCTGGTGGACCGGATCAGTCAAAAATCAATGTATACTCCTCATTTATGAAGAAAGCTTATGTATGGAGTTTACTCCGGATCTGATAAGCCGTCTGAGCTTTGGAGAGGACACAGACATTTAGTCGCCACCGAACCGCATACACACACTGAGATCTTTTTAAAACCACTTTTTTGACTTCGGCGATATAGCGAAAGGTAAATCAGCAAAACTTTCGAGCTCGAAGATTGTCATATGATTACTAACTTATTTTACTACGTAAACGAAAGTGAAAATTAATAGTATTAATTCAAGTGTACCTATTCCTTGGACAGGTAGATTATTCGATGCATTATGCTCGATTTTTGGGGATATAATCAAGTCTATAACCTATAGAGAGAAATATGGTTTGAAAGAGCTTCTGCTCGTTAGGCTAGATTTTGGGGATTGAGCTATTCCAATATATTGTAATTAATTTTGTATAAACTTCTAGTATTGCACTCAGTAAGGTACAATGATTTTAAATGGTTGCGCTCTTTTGAGGTAGTTTTCTGGTGGATTAAAATACGCCAATACGTTGTAATTAATTTATAAAAATTCCAGTACCACTACCAGTACAATACAATAAATGTTAATAGAAATTCGAAAAGTGTGGTGTAGCTTTGTCTAATGTTAGTCCACACGGGACCTGAAGAAAATGTTCTAACTGTGTAACAAATTGTGGTACAAGTGCTGGTGCAGCACGTTTGTGAAATTACGATTTGTGATTTAAAACATTATAAATTCGCTCGCTCTAGAATTACTAGTAGTGCAAAACGATCGAAACTGACCTACCGGAAGTGACAGTTATATAAGAGTATATCATAAAAGTCTAATTTAACCGTTTTTGTTGAAATTGAATATAGGCGTAAGTTGTGCCTTTCAACCCAATTTAAACTATTCAAATACAGTTGCATTTCTGATTACGAATCATTCCTGTGTAATAGGGGTCACTATATCTTATTGAAATATTATAAAATATTATAACATAATATTTAAATTATAACATAGTTTAGAAATGTTATCACCGCTTCTAAAATTTATTTAACACACAGGATGCAGTATATCAATTCAGAAATATCAGTCACCTTCTTCGAAACTACAAAACTACGAGAGAATTATTATGATCTATTTTCAGTTGGTACAACGTTTGCTGCAATTAATATTAATAACCATTTATAGTAAAAAGTTAATTTATTTAAATGGTTTAATCAGTTCACAGCACATTGCCAATAATATTGAATTTTCATTAACGAAAAAATACCTAATATTTATTTTGTGCCGCACATTTACCAATGTAAGCCATTATTTACAAAATTACTGCAGTGTACTAATATTGATGTAACAATAAATAAAGACGAAGACGTATTATCTTCAGTGTTTGTTTGATAAGCGTTTTGTTATGGAGTTCTTCGAATTTTAAGTAGGACAGAAAATATAGATTAAGTGTGTCCTTGTCCGATCGTTCAAAGTTGTACATTCAATTAAAACTTAACTGCTAGGCTTGCTGGGCGTTGGTGGAAAGCTCACCCTAACCACTTTAATTAAAGAAGATCCCACCAACAATTTCTTCGTAAATTTATTAGCTAACGAATTTGTGTTTGGTTTTGTTCCCTACTTAATAGTAATTGCTCATTATAAAGTAAATTCAAATAAGTATTCAATTCAAGCATTCTTTCAAACAACTAAGCATTCGTGGGTAAGGTAATCGGTAACGTAATCTTAGAAGCGAAATTTACATACATAACAAATTCAACATTCGACAATTTCACCAACAATTGCAAAAAACAGTGTGGCGACTTTATTGGCTTCATTTACACTACCCTCGTTTTAGCCGCTACCCTCGTTTTAGCCACCATGTAAATCCCAAAGTCCAACGTATTTCGGATCGCGCTTACTGTAGTAGAATTGCCTATCGTCTTGTAAGTTTATTATTTAATCACTTCTCACGTTTACTGTAAATCGTACAATTGATTTCTTAATTTTTGTAACCGAACACAAACGCCCAAAGTAAACTTAAAGCTATAAAGAACAATAAAAATTTTCCAATTTATCAAGAGTCAATGGTTATAAAAACAAGTAACACAAACAAATAAAATAAGTTCCATTATAAATTAAAACTTAAACAAAAGAAAATATTCTTCACTATTTTCTTTTGTACTACGTACACCTACTAAGTACTTGTCTTGTATTCACATTAAAATCTATACCAAAAGACGTTCGTACACGAAGTATATTATCATAACACAAAAGTTTTTTGTAATTTTCCTTCCTGGTAAGGAATTTAAAGAATTACTCTTGTACAAATAATACATTTTCATTCACCTTATCTACCAAATAAAAAATATATCGTTTAAGATTAGAACAATAGTGTTTACCATGCTGTACGGACCAGATTTGGTACTAATGATGATGATGGCATACGTTATAAAAATTTAAAACCAATAAAACCCAAAATATCGTTTTTCGATTGAATTTTGATGTGGTTCAATCTAGTTGATGTAGAGAAGTTTTTATCTGCTTACATTTGAATGCTATATTACCTCAGATCCATATACAGCATTTCCCACACAATTTATTTACGATTTACATACAAAACCGATTCCTTACGCTAATTTTTCTCGAATATGGTTACAGACGAGTACTAAGCTTTACAGGGAACATTTTCATTTAACATTTTTCTAATTCCGAACAAGTATATCGATATTTAATCCCGCACGAAACTGATAACTTGGATAACTTTTGTACTCTCTGTGCTCCTATATAATACTTATGGTAAAACTTTTGATTATTAAGAAAATGTAAAATTGGTTTTAGATTGAATATTATAAACTCGTACTGTAGGAGAGAAACATCTTAATTTTTTATATGTGAAGAACATTAACACCAGATGTCAAACAAATATATTACTTTGGTGTAGTATGGGATTGGAACATTATTTAAGGTTTACATTTTTAAAGTCATTATCGTAAATTAAATAGTTATTAGGTAAGTGCAGGTTAGGCATGTAAATACATATACAGGAACACCTAGTTCAAGTTTTCCGTTAGCTTTATTCTTAAGAGTATGTGCTTTACTAAAGAATCGGTATGTTGGTTTGTTGTACAGGTTCGATAAGTTATTTGTGGGAAGATTTTCTTCCAGAATTTTTTCTTTATTCGATTTTTTTTAATTTTTTGTATTACCTCTCGAACTTGGAGAAGTTGTGCTGGCTCGATCGTCATTAAATCCATAATCTCGTGCCTAGTTTTATTTGTTTTTTAATATTTTAACTCTTCATATTATAGAAAAAATTTAAATAAAAACAGATTGCCCACAACTTCCTAAAAAAGTTGATGAAAACTAACTGAGGATATTTCCGTTAGAGAGCCAGGTTATTTGGTATGCAAATACGGAATTTTTCTATTAGGTAGGTTTACATAGTCAGGGAAAATGTATAAATACACACATTGAAATTAAATTTTTAACCAGGAATCATAACAGCTAAATAAAATTATGTCTATCCGACTCTGAAGAACACTTTTCTCCCAACACCTAGATTATCACTTAAATAAGATGATAAAAATATGGTAAGGATTCTACCTGAATATCATTTGATTTTAGAAATATTGTCTTCAGTCCGCCACAATCTTCAATACAATTTTTAAACCACACACGAAATTTTGAGCATATCAGCTCATTTTTAATGGAGTGTCCAGTTCATGGTTCAACTACGAAATTTGGTCTTCGTCTTCTATTTCATTTTTATTTATTTTCATTGGCGTGGTAACCCGTGCACCTGCTTTTGGCTACCTTTAATTAACACCTATCTCACATTTCAGCACCAGAATCCCAGTTTACAAAATAAATTCACGCTGCTTCATTACAGAACTAAACTTTATAAATTTTACTATCTTGCATTAACTCAAAAATATGTTTTCAATCGGCTCAACAATTTTCAAATTAATAGCACAGAAGTTATAGCATTTAGATCAGGGGGTACCAGGGTTCAAATACCGACAGTAACAAGATGCAAATGAGATTTTTCTTTTGGTTATAACTGTAATATTTATAAACATAACTAGGACCTTGGACTCATACACCGAGCTTTCCGTTTGCATTTCTGGCTTATACGACAGGCAGTTAACGAACGATTAATTGTAACACGGAATTGTACCTTCTTACCAAACATTGGGTTCACTGTGAAATGTCTCAGCAGCAAGCTTTATATTTATTTTAAATAAAGCTTTTTCCAGGAATACAAAAAAATTACAAATCTGCAGCGCTTTCTCTTTGGTATGAATTAACCTCGTTTGTGGGAAAATAAAAAATAGAAAAATGTTTTTATCCTTAAAAATTTAAATAATAATAAAAAAGGATTCGCTTGTCAAAATTCATTTGCAAATTAATTATTTATAAACCTATCAGGTAAAATTTGAAACTGTTCACCTCGCCGCCAAAATGATGTACAACTAATTTACTAAATTGCTTTCTATCCACCCCAAATATAATGTTGCCTTTATCTAAAATGTAAAAAATCCTTTTATTGTGTATGTACCTACATCCAGACATAAATTACAATTTTCTATGTTGCTTTCTTTTGCACCGTTGGCATACACATTTTCTAATCCTGACACATACAACAAAACCTGCTACCACCTGCGTCATTATAAATCAACTGTTAACATTTTTATTCATACTTTTACTTCTGTTCTTTCATAAAATCCTTTCTCAAACTTTTATCAAGTCGAGCTTTTCCATTCCGTATATGCGCTTGATTTACATTTTATACTCTTGTTTTGGTGTTTACGTAAAAGTTTTCTGGTTCTCGTTCCAGGATTTTTCATAAATACTTTACGGAGAATTGTATAATAAATTCTATGAATGAAATATGTAGAATCAAAATAACTTTTTTCAATGCATTAATCTTAATTGTTTCCTCCAGATAAATGCATATGTTTGAAACTTGCTAGACTTGAAGACAGCAAGAAATATTAACGCATCTAAAACTTAGGCAGGTGAATTGAGATGTGTAAGTGTATTGATAATTGCTTATACTACTAGGAACAGTTTAAGGAATATTTTATTTTGCCTCTTTAACACACTTTGTTTGGCATTTTCAAATGTAAATAACGTTTCTTTTACATTTTTTTGTAAATAACGTAAATTACGTAAAAATGTGTGTAATCTACGAAAAATGTGTAAAAAAACGAGAGAACTCCGAAAAATGCCTGACACAGATGTTTGTTTATAAGGTTAATACACATCATAAATATCAACCAAACAGTTCATTTAAACGGTCCATTGCTGCATTTGAGTAAAATTGCTGCACATGTTTAAATGACATTTTTTGTTTTATTGTTTACAAAAAAGTTTGAATTACATATTTTGCAGCTGAATGTGTACCTTTGTATAATTAAATTTTTCCGGAAATTTAAAAAAAACTGCAACAAAACTCTAAAATGAAAAAAGTCGAAAAGAGTCGAACGTGAAAGTGTCTGTTTTTGACATTTATAGCAACACACGGTATGAACGCAAGCTAAATACTATTGATGACTTCAGCGTTGCTATGTTAGCTGTGGTATAAACGCAACGAATCATAATTATGTTCAACTTTTAGTTATCTACAGTCATAGGACAAAATTGTGGCGCTGAAGTTGCGAAACAAATCGAGTTTCATTTGTCTCGAAACTTTTGTACTAACTTTTGTACTGTACGTCTTTATCTGAAGAAAATTCTAAAATCGATTTAATTGACAGCCTAGCCAATGTGAGAATCTGGGAATATCACCATATTTCCACTACATATGCAGGGATAAGGGATTCGAGGTGAAACAAAAAGTGGAGTTTGGTGGCAATTTTACTTTACCTAAATACATACGAAGATTTATCTACACTAACAAGAGTAAAAATAAAATGTCCTAAGTATTCCTTTTAAAAAATTTTAATTTAACTTTTTATTCCACTCAGCATCAATCATCTGTTTCTTCATATCTTCCACGGTTACTTTACTTATAAGTAGGTCAGTTCTGCCGAATTTTGTATTAGTTGTCTAAACACTTTAAGACAATAATGCTAATTCGGTAGTTTGTCTCGCACACCAAGCGATTTCAATCCTCAAACACCTTCAGTAGCTACCGAATCACCGCGATTATGTTTCGCACCAATTTCTGCTTGAGTCCCCGAAATACTGCGACAAACTAAACTATTGCTGTATATCTCTAATTTCTGTTTGACAATCAAGACACACACAAATATACTTAAACAGTTCTGGATGCACAGGGTGAGTGCGAACCATTTACCCCGAAGACATTATCAGGACTAATAAATTTTTACTTCACCTTTTGTCAAATTCCGACCTTGTTATTTGTTGGCCACATAATGTCAGAGGATGTTATTTGAATTTTGTTCATCATTTAAGACAATATCATTATCATTCTTCAATAATTTTGTAAGTAATTTGTTGGTTCACAAACAACAATTTTCTTCGTGATTTGTTTTGTTGCGGAATAAAATGAATCGTGTATTTCATTGCTACTAGCGGCCAAGGTACCACCTCCACTATTTGGTGGCGAGGGCAGTCGAGGCTTGGTGATTGAATCAAAGGAGCGGGTTGATTATTTCAAATTCATCATATCATCTAAAATGAGGCTGGATAGGTCTGATATGAATAATTTACGGTTATTTTAATTACGGTTACGGTTATTTTAATATACCGTTTTGCGTGCATATTGAGTTTGATTGATATACGGATTTTTCCAGTTTTCCACATCGGTTATAAGATCACATTCAACAGATCCTGTGATCGTGTCTTAATGATAACGTCTTGCCCTAAAATTAAAAATATCAACTAAACCATTATATCGCCGGCGACTAATGAATCTTAAGCGTCGTTAATAACAGCTTGGGCGACATCACTAACATAGTACGCTTGTTTGATTGTGTCTCACCGTTATGCCAGACTGTCATGGTTCTAAATTGTCGACGCTCAATATGGGCATTATATCTCAAGAACCGGTCTGCAGTGCACTTTTCAAAATATTTATTCTTCAAGAAATTACTTCGTTCAATATTGGTTGAGGATCTGGAGTGGCACGTTCAAAGATGAAAGATGCAATTATCTACAGCCATTTCATAACCAATATGGACAACATGATGTGCTCCATCAACATGTAACTACATCTAGGAATTTAAAATTTCTTGTTTCCCCATCAGGACTTACTAAATTTATTAAGTTTAGGCTGTTTCATGGCCTGACGTATAGACTTTTCATTACCCAAATGATATGCGTGAAACAACACCTTGACCCAAACCACCAATAATGATTGGGCGATATGGCAGTATCAGTTGTATACCAATCTTCCATAATTTATTATCAATTTATATTTTATTATAAATTCGCCAGCTCTGCGTTTCTATAATAAGAAAAATATATTATTAGTGAATATGACGAATTAAATGTTGGTGTAACCTCAACTGATGGTTTTAACATACACAACAAAATTTTAAAATGAAATCTTCAATTCAGAATCACGTACTAGTAGCATTTAAGCTATTAAAAACACTAACGATGCTTATAAAGTATAAAAACTATTAAATTTGACATCATCGGTGGATGACTTCAACTAACCTCAAATTATTTGACATAATCCAGTCCACTGGATTCTTGATGAATTTATTTCAAAGTGTGTTAAATTCGGTCTGTTAGTTAAGTTTTTTAACGCCAAAATCGTTGTCGTACCAGCAAACCTTCCTTTTTCTTTAAATTGTAGTTGAGGATGTAAGGTAGTTATAAAGCACAATAGTTTCTGTATTTCAAGTTCAAACTTGATCAGTAGAAAGAATGATCGCCTAATCGAAAAAGTGTACATATATAAAAAAATGTGTGGCAAACAAATATAAAAAAATGTTTATAATGCTGAAACTTTGATAGACTACATAAAATTGACCATGCGAATGGTCCAAATAAGCACAAAGTTCTCAAGTCAATTCCATCTAAACTTTTAATAATAAACTACGAGAATTTAAATATTTGATAACCGATTTATCTTGATCTTCGATCTTCTTGACCATTTGAGTAATTTTGGGTAAAGTAAGTAGTCTAGCAAAAACCGCTCTAATTGTAAATAATTTCTTGAATTTCAATTTAGTAGTCTCTGTTGAAAAAAGTTCGCAGAGGCAGCACTACAACTAAAGAGAATGTCTGTTATTATTTTATAAGCAGCAAAAGTTTTTAAATCATTTCGTACCTCATTTTTATTAGGACAAACTGGTTTATTTCTGAGGTCATGGAACTTCGTGTAGGACATTTTTGAATTTTAAAGTGCTAGTAGGGAACACGGTCATTTCATAATATTTCATAACGAAATTTGTTGGGGATTCTAAAGTAAGTCTTTGTTACTATTCTGGATTCTGTTCATGCTGGAGACTCCGCCCTATTTCTTAAACAATCATGATGAAATTTGGTTTCTGAGGTTATATTGAAATTTTAGGATTGGATTTGGATTTTAGTATAATCCGTGCTGCACAATTAAACTCGATCCTAAGACGCATTTCTTAAGTTATAATATTGACATTTGGTTCATAGGTTTATATTGTAATTCTAAAAAGTAATTTGAACGTTGTTCGGGAATTGGTGTATGCTGAACTAAACACATAACTTAAGCGCTTCTTTACAAGTAAATTTGAAATTTGATACGCAGGATTGAATTTAGCATTTGGGCTTAAAACTTGCAAACGTTCATAGAAAATTTGGGGGGATCTGACGTTTAGAACCCTCATAACTGATTTTAGGGTTTTTGTGACCAAATAAAGCATTTCAGTTTCTTGCCAATATTTTAAAAACTGTAACAGATAACCAGCAAGTTCAATTGTCTTTACTAGCTTTGATCATGCTAAATCGAAATGAGAAGTTTGGGTAATATAGTTTTCAACATAAATTTATGAGCTTTACTTCTAGAAAAATTACCGAATATATGGGTTACCTGTAAAATTTTTTGAGATATTTGGCAGAAATTGAAATATTTTATTTGGCGGCAAAACTCAAAACACAATTGAAACATTTTTAAATGTTAGATCTCCAAGTCCAAATCCAACCCTACGTTCAAAATTGCATGTTTATTTGTAAAAAGGTTTACGCGTTTAAAATTTAAGTTTAAATTCAAATCCAACCCTAGACATCATATTTCGCATATTTTATCATTGGTTATGAACTGGCTAAGCCTGACCAAGCATGGACAGATTCCACATCTTTATTGGTTAAGAAAGGAAACAGTTCTGTCTAGCACTTTAAGATTAAAAGATTTCATATATCGAGTTCCTTGGCCATTAACTTGTCAAATTGTGGTCATTAAATTGTCAAACTGGTTGACGTCCAACAACCAGTTTGACAATTTAATGAAGAGTTCAATACAGCAATGTTTTAAGGACGCATAACACCGATCTTTCACGGCACTCCACAAGACGAAGTGTCACAATTTACTTCACCAAAATGGCTGGTTACACGATCACCACATTTAGTGCACAAAAGATCGATAGTTTGATGGATGGTGTGGCATGTCGCGCCATCCTAAATCCGAAATTTTATCGCATAATTCTCCTCGGGCTGATGCCGCTATTGTTAGGTTCATACGACCTGTGCGAATTGACGTTTGTGGATTGAGTCGCATACTATCGGCTATACAGCAGAAATATTTTTTGTTGTACGCACTGTAAGAACACCAGGATTATTTCTGTTTTTCACTAATATGCCCACATTACTAACTTTTTTTTTAGAAATTTACGTAGAGCGGGTGTTGTTGCTTCATTTCGCCGGACATTTATTTTCAAAATTTGCACTATTTCAGAAACCCAGCGCTTAATTTTCAAATACGTTTTCAATATTTTCCAATCAAGCGTAAATGTTTTTATTTCAATCCGCAGAAATATGATAATGAGGTATAAATTGTACAGAATTGTTTGTAAGTAACTAAACCAAATTTTGCTAGATTTTACTTGGGCTGAATGCACTTATCACCCGCTTGATGAGTGAATATAATTGGCTTTACTTCGCCAGACTTATGGCCAATGGATCGTAATAGTTTAGAACTGACAAAAAATATTCTTGAACCGCTATATTCTTCAACATTCATTTGTCTTTACACCTCAACCAAAATTAATATTTTTTCAATGTTCTCTGCTCGTTTTTTCCCCAAAATTGAGATACTTAGTCATACTGTAGCTTAGAGACACAATTATTGATAGTTAAAAATTTCATCGTGATAAAAATCATGTTATGTACGCGATTTGGGAATTTATGAACTTTACGTTAAGAATAATAATCGCCCAATACTCAACTCGAACCCGCGACCATTGCACAGTAGAGTTTTTAGTCAATCTCGGATTAATTTTTGTGCAATGCCATGATTGGTATAAACTATCATCAAATAATTTATGAATAGTTTTAATTTCATTGAATGTTTATTATTTTTAATAAACCAAAATTGCAAAACGGTAACGTGCCTCCAGAAACCCTAACAAAATTCTCCGCTCAATGTAATTCCATTAATACTATTTTAGTAAATAATTATATTCAAGTGTTTGACTTCTAAAGACCAACTATACAATTAACGTGAACATATATTAAGACCAACTTATTCCATTCCATAACATATTGTCTCACTCGAATAATTTATCCTCAAATGACAACTAAATTTACTATTTTCAATCATCCGATTACTAATTATGTTAATCTTCATAAATCTTATTATTGTTGCTCACACTTTCGTACATAAATTACGAAACGTACTGTTTATGAGGTTCAAACGAAACCTTACACAATGTTATAATGAAGCAATATGGACCTAATTGGCTGAATCTGTAATTAAAGATAATCAAATATGAAGAAAATGGTTCTCATCTCATCGTCGTTATACTGGAATAGGTTGGGTACTCTTACAAAATAAAATTAGATATCTTTGAGTAATTCCTTAATTTAATTCAATAAATAAATCTTTCTTTGTCGATCCGTATGTGTATGACTTGGGTTATAAATTTACTAAACATACTCATCGTCTCGTTCTCGTAACATAATTTCCTTTTACATATTTACAAATAAAAAACGAGAAAAAGTTAAGAAAAATTGTAAATGATGCAACCTGTCTCAATAATATCAACTTTCCAGTTCACTGAACTGAAAATATATTACCCACCTGTGATATATCGGTTTATCAGGTATTCCAGACATCTATCCTTTCCATTATATTTTCGAATTCACATTTGTATTTAGATATGTAAGGTGAGTACTTGTGTTCTAGTGTATGCTCTATACTGTTACCTATTAAAAAAAGAGATTTTATTGTTGTTGCTACATTTTACTATTTTTCTTCGGTGGCTCATCGTGTGTTTCCATATATTCGTTTGGAAAATCAAATTTAAGAGATTGAAAATGCTGCATTTTAAAATTACAGTAACGTTACCAAGAGTATTAATTGAATACCTTATTTAATTCAATAACAACAACATTTAAATTTTTGTTTACAAACTGACGTTTAACACGGAAATTTAATAAACTTAAATTCCAGAAATATCTGAGAATGTGAATAATACAAGTTTTTATAAAATTCGTGGGTTTGTATCTTCTATAATAGTTCTATGATGATATCAGAGCAAGACATACAAAGTAGATTTAGCGATTTTTTACATAAAATCAAATCATAATAAATTTTCCAACCTATCGCTTTGATACATCGTCGTACAGACATAAAAATTGTTTTTCATATTCTATCTAGCTCTGTCGAAATGGAAATATGAAAGTAAAGAACTTGCAATTTCCTATTACTCTTAAACTTACTCGTATGTATACGTATGTTTATATGTTGTATATTCAGAAATCATATTTTAATCTAAAATGTAAACATATAATACATAATATGAGGTTCAACAACAAAACAACCCCTAAGCTCGCAATACCATTCCCAGAGATAAAAGAAGAAGTTACCTAACGCAAAATTTTTGAGAAATGAACAAACACAACAAAGGAGTGCACAAAAAGGAAACTGGAAAATAAAGAATTTTCTTTTTAATATTGTTGGTGTTGTTGTTGTTGTTGTTGGCAGACTGTTGTGTACAGATAATATGTACATATATGGTAATATTAAATGTTATTTGTTGTAATGATCCGATGACTATACTCCGTCCGTTTATAAATCGCGATGGTTTTGACAAAATGTACTCTCTAACCCGTATATGGTTTTCCAGGCACCTAGTTTTTCAGCAAATGGTCTGATGATATTGTATACCAAGGTATGTTGTAAATTCATCAAGAAAACCTCTAATATGAGAAGAAAATATTTTTGAAGTATGATTGTTGTTTGCTGTTCTTGCTGCTTTAGTTGTCTATATGAAACGTGTATTTACTACCTGTTATCCTAGATATTTTGTAGAATTTTAAAATACCAATTGAATATAATCAAAGATTTCATTATAACAGGGTTTGAGATACATCTGATAATGTTGTAAGATTATCATAAATTAGGTCGATTGGTGCATGTAATCGATTGAATCGATATATCAAAAATTTAATATAAATCAAGGCTAAAGTCATAAGCTAACTTAGGTACAATATATAGGGTTTTCCAATAAGTGGTTTAATTTTGAATAGCCTGCTATTTGGACAGCTGTCAATTTTGAAGCGGTCATATTTTGACATTTGACAAGCAAAAACTACGCCATCACTAGAAGTGGTACGATACATGCTTCAACAACGCATTGAAATTGTTAAAATTCACTACAAAAATGGTAAAAGTTTTGCAATCACAGTTCGCAAAACTAAAGCACTTTTGGGAAAAATTTGAGCTGTTGGGACAAGTTAGTAATGTGAAGAATCGAAATCGTGTGCGTCGCTCGAGAACAACTGAGAATATTGCTGCTGTAGCCCGTAGTGTTGATGAAAACCCAGGTTTGTCGATTCCTCGTCGAATTAGACATTCCACAAACGACATTACACCATATTTCGCATAAAGACTTAGGTCTTAAGGCTTTTAAAGTTCAGTAACACAAAAACTCAAGCCGGTCGATCACCATAAATGTCTTATTTTTGCTGATTGGGTCCTTCAAATGCATCAAAATTGTCCGGATTTTCATCGAAAAATCATGTTCAGTGATGAGGCTCATTTTCACCTTGGAGGCTACGTTAATAAGCAGAATTGTCGCATTTGGGGCTCAGAAAATCCTAGAATGATTGTTGAAAAGCCTGTCCATCCTCAACGTGTCACTGCGGGGCGGTTTTTGGGCTCGCGGTCTGATTGGACCTTACTTATTCGGAAATGAGGCTGTTGCAACTATTACGGTGAACGGATTGTGCTACCGAGCTATGATTAATGATTTTTTATGACCGGAATTGGAAGAAATTGATGTGGACGACGTTTATTTTCAGTAAGGCGACGCTACATGCCAGATAAGCAACGAAACAATTGTAATTTTGTTCCTGACCGTGTTATTTCTCGAAGAGGTGATCACAATTGGCCATCGAGATCTTGTGATTTAACACCTTTAGACTTTTTCTTTGGAGCCACGTGAAAGATAAGGTCTATGTCTATGCTCTACAATCGATTCAAGACCTTAAAGATAGAATTCGTGAAGCTATCGAGGACATACAGCCGCAAATGTGCGAATTGGTCATGGAAAATTTCATGAAAAGGATGCAATGAAACAATGAATGCAATAAACGACATGCATACAATGAAATAAACATTCATTGATTTCTCTTAAAAGTACTCGTTTTTTTAATATCAAAATGAAACCTCTTACTGGAAAACCCTTTATATATTAATTTGAGTATTTGCTATAGCTATAGCAAACGACACTAACACAGACAACTAACACGGTACGACATTCAGGGTTTGAGATTTATAAATTTAGCCCAGCCTTGATCCCCAAAAAACAGAAAATGGCAACACTGAACTATCACGACACCTTTTCATCTTAGGATATAACTATAAGCCCAGTATACTTCTACCATCCCAGCATTTATCATCCTATCAGGAAAAAACTATAACGACACTAGACTAGTATCCCAGAAAATAATTTTTTCTCAGCTATCGCTGAAGAGAAAGTAATTATCCGATCAATACCAGCCCAGACATTAGGTGCTTTCACGGCAGCCAACCGTTGGGTACATGTTGAGTAAAATCGAAGCCAACGTTAAGAACATCAAATTGGCGATGAGTTCACTAATGATGATAGGGGACTAGAAGCCATTGGTATCTAAGAAAAATAACTACAAAAAATACTATTTTTGCAGCCATATAATGGTAAATTTTTCCATCCCAAGATATGACTGTCGGATCTTTTATGTAGCATTAATATTCTGCATTAATAACGTAAATAACAATAATAAAATATAAAAGGGTGAACAATTAAAATAAAATTTCTTACATACGGAGTTAAGAACCAAATTTAGGGGTTAAAAAACAAAGTTTTTTTTAAGTTTTATGAAGTTTGGTTATAAATGGAGGCGTGAATATGATGCGGCCAACACCCAACTTGACGTGAATAGGTCTAAGCCATTTCTTAACCGATTGGAACGGATTAGGTTTGATTGACGAAAATGGGATTTCATTACGAATTTCTAGCCTGGTTCTAGAAATTCATCGGTTATAATGAAACTTGATCTGGTGGTTTATGAAAACCTTATTTGAATAAAACTAGGCCAATGATCACAATATTAGATTTGGATGTGATTGAGAATCTGAGTGCGTCAAAATTTTCTGAAAAAATGTACAAAGTTTTAAAAATTTGCTGACATTTATCGTAACCATCACATAGCATTTACAATTGTTGTTGCATTTACAATTGTTAAAATAACAAAGATATTTTAATTCAGAGTGCAACAAACATAATATAGAAGGAAATTTTATTTCCCAAATATTTTGATTGGGCCGTTTTCCTCTCTTGCAATACTCTCAGTGAAACTTGTCCGAGAAAATATGACGCGGATTAACAAGCAATCGCTATGACACGGATTAACAATTGCAGATTGAGCAAACTCATTAGAGATAACATAACTCTGGTCTCGTTTTAGATTTGCTGAAAATTAAATTTGTAATTCAATTTCATTCTATACTTTCTCACGTAGAGGTTTTTTGATATTTCATATCTTCTAAATTTTTATAGTTTTATTTGAAGCGGTGGAAGCAACCATTTTCTACCACTACAGATTTATCCATGAAGGGCTTTGGGCACTTGCATGAAGTTTTGGTAATACTTTAGTTTCAGATTAATAAATGATTGGTCTATTGGTTTTTAGCTCGTAGGACCGGTAGCTGGGATGCTGGCATGCCGAAGAATAGGCTTCAAAAAAGTGGAAGAGCGGGAACATACCCTAGTTGGGATGGTTCAGTCGCTTAAACCTCATAATAAAGAAACAGAAAGATCAGATAATTTATTAAACGAAATTCTTGAGTTATAAGAATAGTTTGCTATGCCTTCTTCTAATTGTTGTCCGAAATTCGTTTTTTATTTCTTTTGGTTTATTAACCAAAATGTGACATGTTATTGGTATTCTTGGGGCCGACCCAAATTTATCTAACATTTGTGCAAAGTCTATTCAGTATGGTTATGTTGCAAAAGGTGTCCTACACATCGAATTTAGCCACAGCCATTCAGTAAACCGCCCAAAAATATTTGAATTTAAAATTTTGACGGTCAGTTAAGAAATAACCGAGTTTCCTAAATGGTTAAATGGTTCACTCAGTATGGCCATATTTCACATTCTAAATGTAAGATTTATCCAAAATTGATTTAGATATGACCAAGTTCTATTCTGCTTTGCCAAATTCCAGTTACACTTCAAGTATATTGATATTTCCAGAACTTATACAAAATTCATGATATAACCCCTCATCCAATTTGTAACAGTCAGTTAAGAAATAGTCAAAGATAATCAGAATAGCCAAATTCCAAAACCACGTTCAATTCTTAATAGAACACTAACCTGATCCTAGAAACCATATAAGCCTTTTAGAATTATGACGAAACAGTCTTGGACTAAAAGGTGTAAAGAACCATTTAATTTGGGAAATTAATAATCCATATCGTTTTGAAATTTCAATTGTATATGACCAAATTAGTGTAAAAACATAAATATGTTAAGAAATGGCTCACAACATTTGTACTTAGTCGTGTCCCTTTTGAAAATTTTTGATATTTGCTAAACGACTTTACGAATCCGTACTTCAACAACAGCGCCTCTACTTCATTTGAAGTATACCTGATTAGTGGTTTAGTAAATCTTTTGAAAAATCTTGCAATATCAAATGTCTATATGTGACGAGTAGTTTTGTGAAAAAATTTGTTGGAAAATAGATACGAGTGACTTGAGGATATCTAATTTCGGGATTATAAAACTTGTAAAAAAACCGGAGCGAATTTACGAACTAACAAAATTGTCATTTAAACAAAATGTCTAAAATTTAATTCACAAGTCTCCAATAGCCTTGTTGTTCTATTGTGGTGCGAGGTAATCAAACGATACAATCAAGAGAATTGAGTTTCGTTTTTTGATGTCGATTGGAGTCAAGCCAGATTAAATAATTTCCAGAAATACAATTTTACTCAAAATTTAGCAATAATAATAGATCAAATGAATTGTAACAATTTAACACAAACAGAAAGATAAATAAAAGAAAATTTGTAGACAAAACATAAGAAAATACCACTTGTCATTTTATCCGTATTGTGTAGGTATTTATGTAAGGATGTTTACCTGACATTCAACAAAAATACATATCCTTACTTACATAAAAATTTCCTTTTGAATAACATGAAGAACCGAAACAAAACTGAATTCGTATTCGTAATGAAAAGAAGGAAAATTCTTTACGTTTGTTTTTATCTCTCAAATAATGAGAGCAGGTATACGACAAAAAATTTCTTCCGTTTTTTATGTAATAAATCCTCAATTCAATAAAACAATGGCAATAGAGTAATAAATGGAATACATAAAATTCATATTTGGTTGGATTGGAATTTCTTACGTTATATCACTTTCGAATTGGAGTATAAATCATATCGTAAATGTAGACGTACTACAAAACATAAGTAGCATAAAGATCACGAGGGTCCATTACCAAAAACCCATTTGAGTATGTATAAATATACCTAAATCTCATAAAATTTTACTGGAATTTTCCCTAATTTTTTTTTTTTTTAATTTATCGTAATTTCCATACACTCCACACAACTAAAAAATATATTGTCATCGTCGGTGTCCTTAAAAACGTACATAAATATTATGTTACGTCATATCAACCTCATCCTTTAACTTTATCGACAAAGTTTATGGTATAATAAGCGATTAACATTTTTTAGAAAATACATATTTGGTTCTGCTGTAAAGTAAATTTTCTTTTTTTAATGTGTGTGTGTGTGTATTCATTCGTTTCTGATGCCTTGCCGTATAGAACACACATCTGCGATTTATCGCTTTGTTAGACAATTCGCACATTTTCACATCATATTCCCGACGATGGAAAACCTTTTCCGTTTTTGTGTATATATCTATTATACTTAGTACAAAATGGATAAAATGTATGTGTATCCATTATGCTCGTATGTTTTACGTGAACTCGAGCATGTACAAGAGCATAATATATTGAAAATGCTCGAGAAATATAAAAATTTATATGAGCGTTTTTCTGTTTAGTTACCACTTTTATGAGCTGATCAAGTTGATTATATTGATAAAAAGTGTGAGATTTTTTCATTTTGCTACTCTGATTGTAATGTGTAATAAATAAAACGTGAAAACGCACCTTCTCCTGTACACCCGGGCATGCGAACTGTTAATTGAATAAAAAGTTCAGTTGGTTGCTTAAAATAATGTGATATAAAACACGGCACTTCGTTATCAAATTATTTTTATTGGTATTTCTATAGAAGTACACATAAACAAACATACGTGAAAGGTATAAAATAATTTTATGAGGTAATTAAATATTGCCAAGGTATCTTCAAATTCAATCTCGTCATGCTTTAAACGTGTTTTTGGCTATAACTCTGAGGACAAATGCAGCGTGTTAAAATATACGCAGTCATGGAATTAATCATTTTTTTTAAAGAACACCTAGCGACTTTCAAGAGCGTTCTAATTAGTTAAATTATGTTCGTGTTAAAGTATCACATCACAAAATCTACGTTAAATAACTGACATTAAATTTTTGGGCCTACATATTTTCATTACTTTCAATGTTCTAACAGGGAGTTTCTCAAACATAGAAGAACAATCTACAGTATGTTCATCATCCATGACAAATTTTAGCGACTTTTAGTGAACTTCTTTCACTTTAACACAACCTACCTCTCCACTTAACAATTATTTTAAATAATTTAATTATTCCAAGAATAATAAAAACTACACAATGAATTGAATAACTCCTTACTAAAATATTACAGAGAGAGAAGCCATAGCTGAAATCGGTTACAACTGATAAAACAGGAATACACATATGGAAGATTAAAAATACTCAGTCGTACTATTTCTTGGTCACCACGGCGAATCGAAAAAGTGACCACGCTTATTACAGAGGAAGGGGATCCAGTCGAAAGTTGGTATTCATAATTCTCTCGATGGATAATCTACTGAGAAATAATAGTCACTAATATTGAATTCAGTCCACAGTTAGTTGCGTAGTCTGCAAGTCGATTCTGGTATTACAGAGGACTAAGTTTTTTTTTAAAATTAGTCTATGCCCGAAGCAATTAATACTTCTGCGATTTCTAAAGACAACCAGTCTGTTTTAGAGGGATCGGATGTATTTGTTAGATCTTACGTATACCTGAAAATTTGTAAACAAGAGGATTATCATAATTCGGAGCAGGAAAAGGGAAACCAGATACTCGTATTTGTGATATGTCAAGGAATCCGTTAAATTACCTTCCGTCATCCTTAACAAACTATGATTTTTTATTATTACTATTATGAATCGGAATTTTGTTGAAAATATTTAAAACTTTTTTTTCCATAAATGCTATATTTGTTAACTTATTTACATAAACCGGAAAGGCTATATTGTGGAAGGTGACACTTGCGGTAGGCCGATTTCAACCAATAATCACTAGGACCTCTAAATCTCCTATGCATATAGGTTTATGATTATGTTTAAAACCACAAATTTTGGTCTGCACAGAATCACAGAATCACTTACACACACAGTGAACTTTTTGAAACCCACTTTTACGGACTTCGGCAAAAAACGGAATTGTACACCTGCATAAATCACGCGGTCGGAAATATTCGTGATTACTTTATTTTACTAAGTAGAAAGGAAGTACAAATAGACGGATGATAAATTTAAAGTCATTCATTTTGATCGATTGATTTGTTCTTGTAAATGGGTGTTGTTCTAGCGATTAGCTAACTCATTGTTCAACACTTTGTTCATGCTAACAGAGTAAACGCATCGACGACTAATGAGGATGAAACTTTATACTTAATATTTTTTTTATGTTGGGCAAACCTAGCGAGATGTAGTGGATATCTGTGTAACGGATGCGATGGATACAACTCACTAAATAACAAAACCATTACTTTACTACTCTTAAAAAGGTAAACGGAAGCTTAAATACATTAAGGTCACAACTCGTTCATATTTATAGTTATTAGTATACTTCAGTATTAGTTAAGGCACAGAACCTTTTCTTGTCGAATGACATCATAGTTCATTACAAAAAATATTAGAACCGGGTTACCGTTATATTGTTTACGACTAAAAATTACTTCGATATTTGTAGATCTACCGAACCGTAGATGTTTCATAAGTGATGCTTTATATCCAATCAAACTTCTTTGATTTGAACGAATAACTCCAATGATTCTCTCCATCTCTTCAAGATACTCTCAAATGATTCACTCTCCCAATGTTCGATGTAAAGCACATCATGCGTCTACTTTTCTTAGAGATATTTGCCGAGTTCCATTGGCGTTAACAAAGTACTCGCACTTGCAAGTACTGTAGCTACTCACAATTACACAATTAAAAATTTTGTTTTCTAAAACAGAAACAGTTTTTTGTCAAAAATCGACCTTTCCGCTTAAGTTTTGGAAAATTGATCTAAACCGATTTTGTTGCAAATTTAATTCAGAATCTTTTAGTTCCTAGTCGATTTTCTCATAATTAACATACTTTTCAAAATATTTGCAAAAAACGAGAAAAACTCCTATTTAGGCTGCCTGTCTTGTAAAAAGCTGGATTATGAAATTTCTTCGAGATCAATCAATCCGTCTGGGCAGTACAGAATTTTTGTTTAAAACGTGTTTGTGCTTGTCAAAAATCATCAATTCCGCTTAAATTTTGGAAAACTGATTTGGACTGGTATTGCTGCAAAATTAATTTAGAATTTTTTGTTAATATCATTTTTCTTGTTATACTTTTAACAATATTTGCTTAAAACAAAAAAGCTCCTATGGAAGCTGCCACTTGCGGAGGACCAATTTCAAAACAAGATTAAGTGAGATCTCTTAATTTGTGGCAAAAGCTTAAGTGTATGTAGTTTCATCTCGATCAATTAGTCCTTCGTACAGTGGCTGAATTTTTCTTGAAACCCGGGTTGTCGTCAATTCTGTTAAAATTTTGAATACTTGAAATTGATTTAAAATTTTTTGTTGCATAATATTTTTCTTGTAAAGGATATACTTTTCAAAACTTTTGGAAAAAACTAAAAAAACACCAATGAATTTTTTTTAATATTTGCAAAAATCCTAAAGGCTACTATAGATGCAGCCACTCTCGTGGGCCGATTTTGACCAACAATCACTGACATCTCCAAATTTATGAAGGAAGCTTTTGTATGAGGTTTTACCTCGATCAACGAAACAGTCTATGCGGGAGAGGGCACACAAAAATTTAGTCAGCATGTATACACGCACGCACTTTTTGACTTCGGCGATTTAGCGAATGATAAATCTGCATAAATCCCGAGATCAACATTTTTCATCATTACTGTACTTTACATTACTATGTAATGGAAAGTAAAATTAGTTCGTTGTCACTGGTCTGTTTTCTTCCTTTCTTCCTTTCCCTCCGCCTACGGTCACAAAACTCGTATAGTGATAAGATCGATTTGACATCTCAACTTATACAATTGTTTGATTCAATAGAGATTCGAATATACAATAGGTCCAATTTTTGGTGTCATTGTCTTCCATTCGCCTGGCAAACAAAAGGACTGCGCGTTGATATTTTTGTTAGACTAAAACAAATGGAACTCGAAACATTTTGTAAAACATAACCAACGTCTAAAAAAAACTTCAAACAAAATATGTATGTAAATCGGGTTTTTTCAAATTTATCTCGTCGTTTGTTGATTTATCTGCGTGCTTTGTATGGCTGCAAGAACATTTTGTTACTACTCCTAAAATAAAATTCTTTTCGTCAAACATTTTGCATGTACATTAGTTAGAAAGAAAATGTTTTTGCAGATGTGTTTTCGAATGTATGTATGTATTATAATAAATATTCCGTTTGTTTCGCGAAAATTCATAAAATAAAACAAAAGAAGGAAAGACAAAGAGCAGAAAAATTGTTGATCATGATGAAACATCAAAGTGTTTTTCTTTTTATTTTCGTTCATTCAATTCATTCATTCATTGTAAAAGTTTTTCACTTGTAAAATCTTCATTTTTTTATCTTCTTATTCTTTTGATTACTATTCTTCTTGTGAGCTTCTGCTTTCTTTCTATGTGATGTTTTAATTTTAAAAAGCTTCTTTCTTCATTGTTGCAATGAAAATTATCTTTATGAATTTATTATGTGATTTCCATTTGTTTTCTTTTCTTTAACTTGCTGTTTTGTTTCCTATACAAAGTATAGATTGGATCGACTTACACAGTGAACTTGTATTGTAACATTCATAATATGGGATTTTGGTCATTTCCAGGAATTTTTGAACTTACATACGGCCAGTATCAATTGTTACTCTCTCGATCCATGCCACAATAGGGATTCAGCAAAAACTAAAAAAAATTTCATATAAATAAAGAAGGTTCAATTCATTGTTATTCACCAAAGCTTAAATTTATATAAAGTTTATATTTTCCAACTTAATTCAACGTATAAACAAGCAATGTTTTATTTAATTTTTATTTATGTATTTACTCGAACAATTTTATTCTTTCTAAATTTTTTTATCATAAAAATATATTTAACTCTTTTTATGTTGCTATGTTTTCATTTCCGAAGCTAGTATGTAAACCAGCTATTATACATATATCCATGTAAACAACATCAAGCAATAATGAAAAATAAAAATAAAAGCTCAAATAATAATAGCAAGCAACAAAAATGGGTGAGAATACAAAACTGCTCACTCCTCATTTTATATTCGTACACCAATCTACAACAACATAAAGTACAAACTGATATAAACAATACGATATACGATATAATTAAATTCTAGTTTATGTTCGTTCAAAATTCATAAAATATATTTACAAACAATTTTTAACCCTCCGAATCCAAATATCTAATATACACACGGATCACAAATTAAAAATGAAAATGTATACGAGGAAAACTGGGAAATAAAAACTGGCTATAAACAAAACCAGAGCACTAAAAAATCCTTTATTTCGTTGTTGTTACCGGAAAATCCTCTTGAGTTTTTGAATATTCAATTCTCATCCTAGCTGCGTTTACAATGCCGTAAGCAAAAGAAGGTTTAAATAAATTTTAATTTTAATTTTAATTTTTATGAATCGTGATACGGAAATCTTTTCTGGAAATATCGCAGATTTACCATTTAAATAAAAAATTGCAAGATCCGCCTGTACTGCTAAGGAATTGAAATAAAAACATGATATTTAAAATACCCGGCAGTGACACAACAATTTTTATTAAATTTAACCGATTAATAAACTGTAACATTGCAGAAAACACTTAAAACCTTCGGAATAACCGAAGCATATATCAGGTGCGTTTTACATCTTTGTCAATTAAAGGATGTTACTAAAAGCGATGAATCTGATTGAACTTCTGAGTCTCTCTCATTTTGCGTAATTTTGTAAAAGTTTCTGTCCTTATTAATATTCAAAGTGCAGATCAAAAATGAAGACATCAAGATTTTTGAAAATGTTGGCGACAGTTTTATTCTGACAGCGACGATATTCAGATTAAAAATGG
This sequence comes from Nephrotoma guestfalica, assembly GCA_963691935.1. NCBI lineage: Eukaryota > Metazoa > Arthropoda > Insecta > Diptera > Tipulidae > Nephrotoma > Nephrotoma guestfalica. Next base: position 305,726,528 of record OY829914.1, on the reverse strand, counting down.
TTTATAATTTTGTATTGCCCGATGGGATAATCATAATTCTTCTTGGGTTCGTATATCCCACAGTAGTCTTTATCGTAGTAAAATAAAATATATAATCATGAAAAACATTGAACTTCAGATCTTATTCGATCGAGACCTATTTATATATTCGTTGACCACAACATATCACCCCTCCATATTTTTGAGTAACGATGCTTGCAGAATTTATAAAACAGCTCGCTCAATCTTCACTAGGGTTTGATTTAATCGACTTTTGAGATCAATTTTTTATTGCGCTATTTTTCTAAAAAATTTCATTCACTATGCTTTATTTTTAGTATTTTGTGCTTTTTAAGTAATTTAACGTAATTCAAGTAACTTGAATAAGTAACAAATAACACAATATACTAAAATCTAATAGTTATTCGTGTATCTAAAGTTCAATATAGTATTTTGTTGCTAGGCTGAATGCGTTTATTGTCCGAAGCTTGTCGAACAAAGTTCTTTGCGCTCTTTTTCCGAACAAACATTTATTAAATCAGTGTAACCAGTTAAGTGGAAAGTTCTTAATGAAGCCGCAACCATTTCATTTATTACCACTAACTTCAATTGCTTAGTTTATCATCAAATCGTAACTCATGTCGCTGTCAAAATTTATGATTCATGTACAGAGTATAACAGAGCAAAATAATACGCTTCTGACACCAATAATAGACATTTCAAAAACTTCCCGGATTCGATAAACAACATCGTAAAGCGTTAAGGTTGCCTCGTCTTTACTGTAACTTCGTCAATTTCATTATCTTCTCGTATGATTAGTAGGTCTGCAAATGCTTTATTACTCGATCATAATCGAGTCGAGGAATCTATGAAATGTAGCTTGTATGATGCCAATTCGAACGAAAATACTATGTTTTCTATATCATAAGTGTGGATCGTGACGGTACTAGTCACTGTACTTGGTGAATTGGAATCGAAGTTTGATTTATCGATTCAATGTTGCACTATATTTATTCTACTTAAGCCGTCATGATTAAGCGTAAATACATTTGCTAATCTAGTGCCTTATTACGGCATCAACTTGTTCGAATATTAGTTTATCTTGATTTCGATGATATATGCTATTTGTAGAAATACTTCCTCGTATGGATCTGGTTCATTGATAATTTATCTTGGTGCAATCCCTTTTTACTGACGCGTCTACACCAGTTGATTTCATTAAATAATTACGGACAATATTTTTAATCTGTTGTGGTTGCACCTAATCAGCTCTATCAAAGCTCTCTGATGAGGAAAATCCCACTCGTGTAAAGTTTTCTAATGCTCTGTCTATTTTTTGACAGCTAAAGCCTCTTGTTGGGGAACGTGGCCGAACCTTCTGCTAGTTTGAAAAGTGTAACCTGACCAGCTCATTCAAATTTTTCCATCAATGCCTAAATTTATTTATTTAAATTGAGGTAAGTTCACAAATTTGATTATTTCAAAAAATTAAAAACGGAAATTGTCCTAATTAGACTTGACAATTAAATTTAAAATAAAATAATAAAGTCACTTGAGGCATAAAAATGCGTCAATCTACTTGTAAATTTCGATATAATTATGGTTGCTTGAAAAATTTCAGACAAATGATAAAGTTTATTGAAGTTGCACCATAATTGGTTCTGACTCTATCTAAATGGAGGAAGTCACGATCTCTGCGGATCATTTATTACCAACAAAAAAACTTTTTAACAAATCGCACCTTTTTTCCAACATTATGAAGTTGTATGTCGTAAATATCTGCTCGAATTCAAATGTCGTAATTTTATGGATTCAGATGATAAATTTGTTCGGGCCATCGCATATTGTAGTGACAACGCCATTACTTTTATCTATATACGAGTATTCTTTCTATTGTTGAGTGTGCCTTGAGCAATTTTCGATTGGTCTCATTATTTTAAGTTTTCAAACAACTTGTTAGTTAGCCGAAGGTTTCTAACAAAATTATCCAGTTCTTTGGTTTCCATACTTTGGACACGTTTCAGATTACTCGGTTTAGTATAACCCCATAGGTGACTACCACACGTTCTTGCATAATATTTACTTAGATATTATCGGTTTATTTTGTGTTGATAATTAGCGATTCCTTCCCAAAACCCAATACATTTTGTTTTAAATCTTAACATTCCCTCTTGTCAAGCACCTAATTACATCGCAGCTTATAAAAAGCTGAATAAAAATGCGAAAATTTGTCAGCGTAAAAAAAGGTTACGTTATGTCACGAGTGGCAGAACAAGAAAATTTCTGTGTTTTATAATCGGATTACATTTTATTTTTTATTCATTTTGTACAAATTTGTTCACAAAAGAAACATTCCATCGAAATTAAATTTTAAAAGTGTTCCTTAAATTCGCAAATTGATTGATCTTCGAAGTAAAGAAACTCGCTATATGAAGTTTTTACACTTTACAATATTCCATCTATCTCCGCTGTTTCTGAACGAATTATGATGGAATTTTGTTTGTCATTTTGTATGGAGATGCTAAAGTGAGTTTTGGGATCTGTTCATGCTGGACTAAATTTTACCTATGAAATAGTATGGAACAAATCATTTTGAAATTTTGTTTCTAGAATATTGATTTTGGGTTTAACCATAAATTTTAGAAGGAGTTCTGGTATCTGTCCATTCTACACGATTAAAATTGATTCTAATATGCATTTGGTCTCAAAAATTCCCACAGGAAACCAAAATGTACGGTTATTTTTCTAATAGATTAGGTTGTATAGGGCCTACATGATAAAATTTAAAAAAATGTGTCGTTTAGAATCTGCACTATAAATTTTTGAGTTTTTGCGGTCAAAAAGTTATTTTCACTTTCCGGCCAATATTTCAAAAACACACAACCAATACGAACTGTTGTTTCTCTAATACGGGTCATGCTCGGACAATATGGAGAATTTGGGGAAATTCATTATTTACAATTAGTTTGACAATATTTCGGAAATGTGGGAGTTTCCGATAACCAATACTTTCGGTTGCATTTCTAATATCTAAGATCCTAGACCTTTGCTAATAAGTTTACTTGAGCTTGCTTGGCAGCAAAATCTCAAATAGAGACCATTTTAAATTATATATTTTCCCCAATAGTCTTAGTCTGAATTTAGCTATAAGAAAAATAATCGTTCGTAGAGGTTACCTGTGAGAGTTTTTGATATAGTGGCCAGAAACTGGTAGGAACTTATACGGTCGCAAAACCTCAAAAAATTATAGTGAATTTTCCGCGAATTCCCCAAGTAGACTTAATATACTAACCTTAGATATTACAAAAATAATTGTTACTTGTGGGACATGTTGAGATATTGGTTGGAAATTGAAAAGAACTTAATGACCGTAGAAACTCAAAAAATTATTCAGCGAATTTTAAACGATAAATTCACTCCACATTTTCCATGTGAGCTGAGTATGAAGTCTGCTATTAGACAAATAATGAGATTTTTTGGTTATCTCTTGGAGATTTACAGATATTAGTCATAATCTGAAATTTTTGTTGAGAATTTCAATCGATAATTTTCCTTCGTTTTCTATTTAGATTTCCAAGTTTCCAATACACACTGCTAATGCAACTCTGCTCTATTTTTATATTTAGTTGTAAAGAAGTGGGCGAGATGCGCCCATCATTGACTTATTTCAGAACCTTGTTCAAGATACATTAGAATTACAATATAGACCTGCGATGCAAATTTCATAATTATTAATTAAAAATTAGCCTAGTTCTGTAAGAAGAACTATAAGAATTTCCGCCAAATTTAAGAATTTCTTCAAAATGCATACTAGAACAGATCATAGAAATTTGTTCAAAACTCACTTTAAAATCTATACCCAATACTGCTATCCAAATTTCATCATAATGCGTTAAGAAATGGCGGAGATAGATGAAACATTGTAAACTTTCAAAATTCCATTAATTGAGTTTCTTTACTTCGGAGGTAAAATATCAATACAAGGAAGTATTTTATGATTTTGTTCCGCTGGAGTAAATAAAATATAAAATTATGTTACGATTTTGTCCTGTCAAATCCGGTTCGTATCACTGGATTGTGAACACAGCTATATAATTTGATGGTTACAACTACAAGTTACACCGCTTCTGAAAGATTCCTGAAAATACCAGAAATATTCCTCCAATAATTTTCTTTCGAGTCCTTTACACATTTTTCTGGGTGGTTTACCGGTTCCTCATCACAAAATCTTATAAAAGAAGAATTATTTCCTGTTTTTTTTATTGTTTTGTTAGCATCGGTTGGCTCGGTGCAAGCTTCATTAAGATTATTTTCTATTGTAAAATTTTCAGAATAAAACATGGTTTTCCATCTGGAATGATAATTTTTTTCGGTGTGGTTTCCGTTACTTTAGTCTTTGTAATTGTTCCGCTGGGAATATCTACTCCATTACATATACCCAATTGTTTGGAGGGTTGTGTCTTTTTAATAGAGGATTCTATCAGAAATCTGAATTTCCCAAACTTCAATATCACTGGATGATTTTACGTTTTAATCATATTAAATCCCCACATTACTTTACAAAACACACCACAACAACAATGTTAATTGACGTTTTGTTCGTTTCGTGTTTACTCACAATTCGCTAATCCACTGATATTTATTATGGTTGTATGTACCGTTCGAATTTGACCAAAATACCTCGCACCCCTCCTACTAAGTAAAATTTCAATTGCAAAATTTGTCATAAGGGTTGTAAATTAATGTCCATTGTATATATATATATGGCTTTATATACTTACAATGTGCAATAACCTATACATATGTACAACCATATTGTATACTAGATATAAGCGTAAAAGGTTAAAAGCTGAAACGCGTATAAATTTGTATATTTCCAGTCGAATAATTTCGATATCGATAAGGGTGTTCAAGTAGAAGCGCGTTTGTTATAAAAATTTAATGACTAAAAATAAAAATATTTGTATGAGATTAGGTCGTATGATTTGGGGGGGAGGTACTCGTAAGTGTGTATCATACGTAAACGTTATTTATCTCAATTAAATATAAATCCATTCATGTGTATCTGATATCAGTTACGCATTTTAAATTAGTGCGAACAAAATAATCCGCATATGCAACAAAGTGTTTTTCAATATACTGGGTGTTGTACTATTTTTTTACTGGGGGAAAAAATTTAATTAAAAAAAATTATTAATTATGTATATTTTAGTTTAAATCCTTTTATAAAAATGTTCTCGATAAAAATTTACAGCAACAAAAGACTTCATATAAATTTTTTGTTACGACTAAAGCTCTATAAAAAATAAAATTATTTTTGCATTATTAAAACGAAATTCCCAAATTCTAAAATAAAATTATGTACACCATACATACCTATTGATTTTGGATAAAGCGCAAACGAAACTAAAATCAGCAAGCTTGCACAAAATTTCGTTATTTTTCATACGCAAAATTTTAGTATCCCTAGATCGCAATACATACTCGTACATATGTTCTAATAATGTTTTGTAATATGTAATTTAATTACACAACTAATTCTGGATCAGTGAGCTGCACAAAAAAAATAAAAATAAAATTTGTTGTGGGAAAATTGCAGAGTACCGTTTTGTCTTTTGAGCTGCTTGAAATGGCGATAAGGGGACTTCTTTTTGTCTAAATTCTGATAAAACATTCAGATGATATCGCTACCACTAAGTTGTATGATATAGGGAAATTAGCTCCTTAAGAAAAATCGTGTCGAATTTTGAGCTTTAAAATGTTTTTTGGAATTTGTTAAAGATTTGTTACGATCTCCGAAATTTCTTGCTACCTAATTTAGTAAACAAATAATTGTAAATACCGTAAAATGCATGGTTGGTTTTGCCACTCCATATTTGGTTGTCAGTGGCCGTCAGCATGTGTATGTGTATCCACTAGTTGGATGTTATGAAACATTTCAATTTGAACGTTCTTCTGAAGTGATTTTGATTATACTGGCGGATCTCAACGAAACGGTGATCTTTCGAAACATACAACTGCCAATGAAATATAACTTGCTGTTTTGTCAAAATTAGTGCATTGGTGACTTGGATTAAATTTTTGTTTGGTGTATTTGGAATGATAGTATTGTGGTGGGATGTTCTATAAGCGGCCATTACATAATCAATATTAATGTCATTACTCGTAATGACAATACTACCTCAAACATTACTTCATCATTTTTAATGACAGTATTTTTGACATTTAAGCGTTTGCGTATGTCGTTTTGATTTTTAAATATTTTGTATTTATTATTATTTTTAATAATAATTATTAAATTTCACGTTACAAAAATTCACGCACTAAAAATTGGTTATTTAAAATAATTATTGTTAATTGCAAAAATTAATGTAATGAAAGCAATAACGATGCACCTCGCTCACACGGTCAGTGCTAATGTCAATATTCTCTCCACACCTCAGTAATATGTGTGGAAATCAGAAAATCCGGATTCATGTCATTACAGGCCATCATTATAATTTTCATCAAAGTACACGACCAATATTAATGTCATTACCAAACAGTAATGATATTAATATTGCTTGTGTTGTGATAACATCATCCTTTCCATTTATTGTAATTTATGTCTCGCTCCTCTAGAATTAAATTGGTCTACCAAAAGTAGCCAGCTACTTTAAAACATTGTGATGTTTCTACTCCATTTTTGTCACCAAATGGTTTATTTTCGTTACTTGAACGAAAATAGGAAAATAGATAATGTTCAGATATATTGAAGTAGGTTGGGACACCAATGGAAAAGAAATAATTGTAAACGAAACTGACTTATAATAGATTCTTGAGAACGGTGATGTTAGAATATCCTGGAACTGATGACACAATTTATACAAAATTCTAAAGACAATAGTACACTGTAATATGCCAATTAATGTGGAAAGTAACTTTTTCAGTAATTAACCGAAGCGTTTGACCTCCTAGGGACAGCTTCACGCAGAGTCGGATTCTTAATGAGGCCATATTGTTTAGTAGGGTCCGTTCACCAGGACTTCGAACAGCGTCTATTTTCTTGTTTTGGATAGCTGATTCATTAACCTGGCCATAGGTAAAACAGGGACCGTAGATGTATGGAGATGTACAACCTAAGACATCGGAATAAAACAACGCCGCTGGTCGAGGCGTTCCTGGAGCCAGCGCTTGTGATGCTAGTATTCGGACGTTGTTGATCAAATATTTAGCAGGTGGACATTGGTCGAACAAATAACTATTGCCGATAACAATTACAGAAGCATGTATAATTTCTTGACAACAGCAGCCTCTGCCACTCCAACAACCAGCTCGTCTAACCATCGTGAAGTGACTACTCATTGCAGAGAATGCACAAACCATATAAAATGGGCACGTGACGCCAATACAAAACGTCAACGACACACACATCACACTAATATTAAGTTCTCTAATGTTTAATCACAGGTCAAAACCTGGTAGATAGAAAGAATGTCATATTGGGAACAAATAGACAATGATGATAATGAACTTAATGTTGAGACCCAATAAGTTTTTGAACAACCTGCATTACAAGAGCTTCACGAAATCTGATGATCCTACGATAAATATTGCGAAAAATTTCACGGCTACTTGAAACTGTACCGTTCCACAAGCCTTGCTGATAGATCAAAAATACCAACACTAAAATTTATTGGAGGCCATTCAATATCACAATTTCTTGAAATAATCGAATCTCCAAACTTTTCTCGCAATAATTCAATTGTTGCACTTGCTGTGTGGCACGTAGCCCGTCTTGTTGGAACCAAATGTTGTCAAGATCCACTTCTTCCAATTTCGACCATAAAAAGTTGGTTATCATCAATCTATACCGATCTCCATTGACAGTAACGGTGTTACCAGCTTCATTTCGAAAAAAAATTCGGGCCGATGATTCCACCAGACCAAAAACCACACCAAACAGTCAATTTAGGTGAATGCAATGGTTTTTCATGAATAATTTGTGGATTTTCTTCGCACCAGAATCGACAGGTTTGTTTATTTAATGCACCACTGTGATGAAAATGAGCCTCATCGGAGAAGCTGATTTTCTTAAAAAAATCGTTATCGTTTTCAAGTTGTTCCAAGGCAAAATCAGCAAATTCACGACGTTTACGGTGATCCAATGGTTTCAGTTTTTGAGTGAGAACAATTTTATACGGATGCAAACCCAAATCCTTTCTCAAAATCCGCCAGGTTGTGGTTTGAGACAGTCCCAATTCTTGAGAACGTCTTGGAATCGACAAATTGCGATCTTCAGCAACACTTGCCTGAACAGCAGCAATATTTGCATTACTTCGAGCAAATCTTTGTCTTATTGGCACTTCAACATTATGTAAAGAAAATGTACGCTCAAAATTTCCAACAATTCGACGAATAGCGAGCACACTTGGACGATTATTACGACTATAAAATGGCAAAAGCGCACGAAAAGTTGCAATTGGAGAGCGATAATTTTGATAATAAAATTGAATAATTTGTAAACGTTGTTCTTGCGTATATCTCACCATGATGAAATTGTAAACATTACTGAATACAATGAAACAAAAAATGGCCGATACGTCACTTAAAAATCATATCATTCCTATTGGAAAACCGGACAAGTGGTGCAGTGGTTAAAACTTCGGCACTTGGACCGGGAGGTGCTGGGTTCGAATCCCATCAGAGGCTAGATGCAAATCGAATTTTCATCGTCGATTACGATCGGTGATGCTAATAAATACAACTAAGACCCTCTGATGGAGTGCAGAATTCCGTGTCACGCGCCGACCCACCTTCCATGTCAATGTACAGGTTGACATGGAGCTTGCAATGTGCAGGTGGTATACTGTGAGTAGGTGAAGTAGGTGGGTTAATGATGTGGAGTGAATGAGTGGTATCACAATGGGCCTAAAAATTGGCCTAAGTGTGCAGTAAGCAACCACTGAAACCTAAACCTAACCATTTGGAAACCCCTATATATATAGAGGTTAAGGAAAGCCGCATGAAAAGCAAAGTTAATTTTTGACCACATATTATGGAAAAATATCGTTCACTCTTGGAGTCTTGACGATGGCGTGGTCTGAAGTTTTGTTCATATTCATGTTTCTGTTTACTGTACACAGTAAAAAATTTTGTTGGAATTTTACTGTAATAAACGTTGGCACAACATTTGCCAACGTTTAATGTTGTACAAAAAAGCCGAAGAGTAATTTTACACTTCTATTACTAATTATGCTTGATCGGGAAGGAAAATTACACAAAAGTCTAAACACACTAGTGGTAAAATAAAAAGCTAATTAAAGAAAGTGCATCAATTTACGTTTCGATTTTACTATTTGCCCGAATAATAAATTCGCACACAGCAAAATTATTATGATAGTATGAGTAATATTAATATGCGGAAGTAATAGCTAGTAAAATTACATGGTTTTGTAGGTATATACTATTTTATTTTTAATATTTGTGTATTTTTGCAAAGAAATAATTTCCTTACAACATAAATGTTGTAAAAAAAATATGTAAAATTACACATTTTTTTTACTGTGTACATGTATTCACACTTATACACTCGTATATAGCAGGTCTTTCTTTTCTTTAACGCCCGGCAATATCTTATAGGCAGCCGTATAGGCGGCTATATGTACAATAGCAAAAGGATCATGTACCCACCATAAAAATTGTGAAATAAATAAAAATTCAACCATAAAATCTAAAAACAAAAGAAAATATCATTTTCTATGTACAGTAAATTGTTTCTATGTGTTTCTTCCTTGGGTTGGTTCGTGAGATGTATGTATGGCTGATAGTTAATTGCTTTTTGAACACCCAAAATCGTATTTTTGCTCGGGAAGAAAAACGTACCGTAAAAAATTTTGGTTCTTCGTCGTCTTCTTCCGATTTTAATGATGAGAAAATAAGAATCTTATGTCTTTTTGTATTTTACTAATAGGCAAAAGGAAATATGCTGTAATCGCTTTTTTCGTGAGTTTTTAGGCAAATTTATGTAAGTGATTTAATGCTGATGGTCCATGTATACACCCATCGGCTAACTATATGGTGGTTAGGAATGTAAGTATAACGTACTAACGATATATGCAATGGTATTGTATATAGAAAAGGGATAACTACTTATTTGTATATTGCCTATACAGACATCCGTTAGTAAAATAGAAAATACAAAGTAATAATAAAGAGGAAGATATCCTGATAAATATAAATTATTTTTGAATTTCTTTTTTCCAATGCTCCCCATACATTTAGTTGTGTGAGACTAAGCGATTTCAATTTTTTTCAATTTTTGGGGATTGAACATTTTTTCAGTTTGGGTATCTGATTAAAATGTTCGTATGAATGGAATAATTATATGATTGAATGCTGGTGTACGGTTACGAGTTTTAATGGGATCTATATAATGTAAGATTTATATATGAAAGAAAATTATTGGTATTTTTAGGGGGATTTCCTGGATTTTCATGGGGTACGCATTGTTAACTATACGAATATATTGTCTAAATTGCATTTAATAATTTACCTAATTTTAAAGTAAATACATGGGTACATTTCTTATTCTTCCTGTATTATAAATATTGCTCCTTAGTAACACGCAAATGTACATATGTGATGGCTAACACTTGACTTTCATTTTCCACTATCTTTGTACAAAAATCTCGAATACACCACATTAAACTTATAAGGCGAGAAATACAATTTACCAGAATTTTGGTAAAACTGTCTTGTATAATGACAACCTTCCTGGAAAATTTAAACTTTAAATTTATTTCTTACAATTTTTGGTTGGTTTTCAAAAATGCTTTAGTTTTCAAGAACATTACAAAAATTAAAAAACCTTCCATGAAAGCTTCCACTTGCGGTATACAAACGTTCACCAAATTTCACTTGGACCTCCCAAAATATGGAAAAAACTGACGTATAAAGTTCAATACTGATAAGTCAATTCGTCTAAAAACATTTCCGCTTAAATTTGTAGCAAATCTGATTTAAAACATGTTTGTTTATAATGGCTTTTAAAAATACTTGGGAAAAACTGCCACTTCCGGTACACAGATTTAATTCACACATCAACAGGATCATTAAATTTATGGAAAACTTTTAAAAATCTTGATTCAAATCTTAGTCTACATCTTTCTACGCTGTATAGAGGCCGAAATTTTGATTGATCATCCAGTCAATTAGTTTGGGCTGAGCCCTTGATCAAGAAGGAATTTCAATTTAAGCTTTTTCCACAAATTGGGAGGTCCCAGTGATTTTTGGCGAAATCGCTTCACCGGTAGCTGCCATAGGACCTTTTCCGTTTTTAAGTAACACTTATAACGTTTACTAAAAACGATTAAAACAAAAATATTGTAAAGTAAATTTCAAACAAAATTAGTTCAGAATACTTTTTTGATAATTTTACCGGAAATGACGAGTTTCTGTAAAAAAAAAATCTTCATTTCACCAAAATTATGTATCTCTGCAGTCAATGCTGATTAACTGTTAGGAATGAAACTTCATCTTAAGCCTTTCAATAAATTGTTGAAAGGTTTAGCATTTTCAAGCCGTCAAGGCTTGTTGGTTTGCTATGAATAGAATTTTTGATTGAAGATAACAGTCTTTATCAAAAATACGGCGACTAAAATCGTTTTAATGCTCGATTTTATTTAAGGACTTAATCTTTATTATTTGGTTTCCCGTTCTACACGAACTGACCATTACAATCATTTTAGACGCACTTGCTGTTGTGGGCCTGTTCTTATGTGGCAATCGGGCCTGATTCTTGGGACTAGAGAAATCGCCTTGTATTAATTTGTATTTAGTTAAGTCCTAGTTTACGATTGTATTGCTTTAACCACTTTCTTTATAATGTACTTGCTAATATGGTGCTCAAATGTATTGATTTGTAGTCAAACCATCGTTTTAATATTTATTGAAAGTTTTGATGTAACTAGCGATAACTTGCCGTTTAAGTTCGTTGAAAGTACTAATATAAATTTTCAAAGTTTTGCTAGTTATTCACACTATCTCTTAATCGGCTCGGTGGGTCAGTCTTAGGATAACGAGAGTATCATACTCGTATCATCAAAATTTTAAAATTCCCATTCCACCTTCTTCATAATGCAATGTGAGAGTATCCACAAATTTCAGAAGTCTGCAATCTTCGATTACTATAAGTTAGTTCATTCAACAACAAATTAATAATTAAGCGAATTTTTCCTTATTATGTTAGTCTACAGTTACGAAATCCTTATATAGCGAAAGCAAAAAATGTCCGTTCTTCTGAATGTCTAACTGCACGTCGTCCGTGCACAATATCTATTTTTAATTAGCAGAAATTAACAGGATTTCACGATTTGGGCGAAGAATGCCACAATTAGCTGAAGCATCATAGTACTCGGAACTATCCTTGTATTTCGGAAAGTGGTAATATTCTATCTCATCCCATAACGTCATGTTTTACCAGGTCGTTAAAAAGCAACAATTTGATTATCAGCACTTTAATTCGTAAATTCGACGTTTTCTTGCTGCCAGCTAATTATTAATTTACTATCATATGTAAATAGAAGTGTCACATAGTATTGGAAACATCTTATAGAATGCCACAAATTTAGCTGAGCACCTCAGTACTGAAATTTATCTCTATGGTACTCGGGGCTCAATCAGGTGGTCAAGCAAAATTATTGTTAGTACATATAGCACTTTAATATACAGATCAACCGTTAAGGCACTGTTGATTAATTATTTACTAATGCAAAATACCGCAAAAACTTGTCACACTTCCACCGGTTCAAAATTGGCCTTAAATCCGATTACCTCGTGAAATTCATCCTTTCAGCCCTTAGCACTTTATTAAAACCTTCATGTAAAAGACCTATACTAAACCAATTTTTTAAATCGAAAATAGTATTTTTAAGGTGGAATTCATAAACAGTTATACAGTTGTAAATTTAAAAGATTCACCAATTTTATTTAATTTTAATACTTAGGAAAAGAAATAATTAAATATTTGGACTCTACCGCGACGAGTAGTTGTAATCCTCACGTTCAGTTCATCTTCTCACTATCACAGAAATAATTCTAAAACTTCTCTATGGGTTTCTTCATTTATTTATTGTAAATTTTGAGGTTCTAGCTTTAGGAGTTCCAACCTTTAGCCTCTATAGTTCTTTTAAATTTACTGCAATCTTTCTGCATGCTTTCTGGTAGGTCCCTAATTTCACATCTTAGTGGTGGCGTTTAAGAGTGGTATTTCTAATTCTGCCAAGGTTGAACTATCGCACGGGGCCAGTACTCCAGCTCTCTATGTTTCTAAGACTGAGCACTAGTTTAATCTAACGTTCAATGAAGATTCGTAGTTTGATATAACGACTCTTGTGTTTCGAGCAAACATGTTACCTCTTCTTCAGAATCATAGTGGGAAACAGTAGATTCGGTAGTAAAAACTAGGATCAATTATCTCAAACTTCGTTGTAAAGGTATACTGTGCGAACTATGAATGACTGTTGTTGATAATGTTAATCACACCCCGGAAACAAATAGATAAGATGTGAAGAATTTTTTAATTTCGTCGTCGTAGCTTTAAATTAAAATAATTTTAAATATTTTTTAGGTGACACAGGTTTTTTGTAAAATTAGTATCACCTCGAAACTGGATGTTAGTTCACACCTTTATTGAAATTTTAATCCTATAACGTAATAGCACATAAGTTCAACGACTACATTCATCAAAATATCGAAATGTTCTATTCTACAACTTTTCGCTTAAGCTATGTACTCTACAGACTTCAAGTATGGTAGGGAAATATGCCCTTATTTATTTAAATTCATATATTCACCCTAAAAAATTGCCTATATAAACTTCGACAACACAAAAAAATTGATTCAAAATATTGATACCTTATTAAAGATTTAATATTACAATCAAAAGTATTGAAAACATCAGTCAGATGAAAAAAAGCTGTTGGTCTACCTCATCGGTATATTTCTATTTATAAATTGTATAACTTTTCCAATTTTCGTAGAATCCTACAAAAAATACTCGAACGAAGACGAAATCCATGAATATGATTTGCTTGAGTTTTTGCATTTAAACATAATATACAGGGTATTCCACAACATACGGGCATAAATTAATAAAAATAATCAACACAATAATAAATTCGAATTAAAAGTATAAGACGTCTTATAGTGTGAGCTTACTACCATAGCTAGCCGGTGGTTTAATAAATCCGATTTCGTAAATCTCATTCAATTTCTCAATGGGAGCTGTTTATGAGGAAAAACTAGGTAGTAAAAGACACCCTGTATAATGTGAGAAAGGTTGTGATAAATATGAGGCCATAAAACATGATATAAATTTAGAAATTGTTCGATTTTTAAGATGATCGACCTAACCTTAAAGCTATTAACTAAATAAATATGTAAATTCGAGGAAGCGTAGACAATTTTTAAAACTCCGTCATGGGTTTCATACGTATTTCCTACACTGTACCGAAATTACTGTTACTTGAATATTTTCTCTATACATTTACGTTTCATGTTTATTTATTTATTTGTAAATAACGTTTTTCCTATTTTATTTATTTTGCTTATCTTTTTTCTCCTTTTGACATCGTTATCATCCAAAAACTGTATATTAATCCTTAATTGATTTTTAACCTTTGACAGAAAATAGATAGATTTTTCCTTTATGGTTTTTGGTGTACATAGAAACGAGAGGATCTTAGGTATATGGGTTTCATTTAGTAGTAAAGGGCACGTTCCTATGACAACCAGGTATACTGGCCGACTCTATATCTAGGCCAATATCGAGTTAAGCATATACACAAACACGCATACATTTACATTTTTTATAATCCTAATTTAGATTTCATTATTATTATTTTTGTTGCGAAAGAATTTAATCCGTTTTGTTGATGCCATTGTGTTCCTTCCTTTTTTAATTTAATTCATTTTTAATAGCATCAACGAAAACATAATATGACAGTTATCTAAATTTAATAGATTTGTTGTTGTTATTTTCCTTTATGTTCGTAGATAAACTGATAAAAATTTATAGATATACAATTTCAAATGGGGTGATTATGAAACGCTCTTTGTGCTATGGACGCATTACCCGCTATATATCAAAATGCTTGGCTTGTTATCTTAAAAATATCTAATTTTAATTATCTTTTGTCACACGGTTTGCGCTTTATATAAAGACAATAGGGAGATGGCATACGGATAAAAACCAAAAGAAATGTTCTCTAATTTGGCGATTTTCCAAATAAATTATGTTCAAATCGATTTTCGTTTAGAAAAAAAAAATTGAACAAGGAATATCGCAAATGCACAAAGGAATTGTTAGTAACTTTCTAGTTGCATAACCAAAACCAGACAACAACCAAAAACTAACTAACTTAAAACTACAACGAAAACTAACTACTATTCCAAGAAACTTTAATCTTCCGTGCATACTTCATCTCCCTGCATGTGTATTTAAAAATGTTTAAATTTTTCCAGTCTACATTTTATTTTTTATTTTTTTTTTTGAAAACTATTAGCAAAAAACACAAAATGATATCTAGGAAAAAAAAACGAAAAGTTTATTGAAAATCGAAAAGTTTTCGAAAAAGACAAGGCATAAAATGTTTTTGTTGTGGTGTACACCAGCAAGTAAGAAAAACGAGTCTCAAATGAAAACATACATGTATGTATCAAGATTTTATTTTTATCCAGGAAAACAACAAACAACAACAACTACACATATTTGAAACAGCCAAAACTTGTAAAATTTAAAACGACAAAATGTAAATCATGTTGGGAAATATAACAATAAAAACATTGTCTTGATCATGAAAAACAACAACAGCATCTTCCAAAACTGTTATTGTTTAGGTAGTTGTTGTTTATTCTTCTGAAATCCTAGGCAACTGCTTTATCTGAGCCACTTGCACAAAATGTTAGCACTGTTAAACCACAGACAATCCTATAAGTTTTTAATTTGAACTAAGAAAATAAAGCAAAACTATTTTTGAAAATTCCAATCAAATTCTCGTGTTATCTGAGCTTTTTCGGACCAAAACCTGTTTAAATATTTTTTCCGTTAGGATAAGGCGTTTGTTTCAGGTTGTCTCTCATTAAATATTCCTAATCGATTTTTTTAAATTTATTTATATTACGACAGAGTGTTGTATCCATTTAGTTATTTATCTTGCATAATAAAGTATTTGATTAGTCGGCGTAATCAACTGATTATCCCCAGTTACGTATAACCCCTCCTCAGATTTCTCGCCTCAGTAAGTCTACTGACCTCTTGGTCGCGATAAGTCCAGTGGTTTGGTTCTTTGCAGTTTTCTTGTTGGTGTGGTAGTCAGCATACAGCGTAAGTCCAGATTTTCATGCTGGTGCAGACGTTGTAGGTGTTTTGTTGAATAATGCTTGATTTCATCCGCGACAAGCTCGATCTCTAGATCTCAATGGAGGTTGTCGTTTCGAATGTACCACGGTGCATTAACAATGCATCGCAGGATTTTATTTTGAACTATTTGTATGATTTTAATATTCGTCTTCTTGACACAACCCCAGAGTTGGCTACCATATGTCCATAAAGGTTTCAGGATTTGTCAGATTGTCTCCCTAAGAGTCATAGCATTTTTCTAAATTTTATGTTTAGCTCTTCTCTCTTCTTTTTTATGTGTTCCTTACACCTAAGTTTAGCATCTAAAGTCATGCCGAGATATTTAGCAGTGTTTGCATAATTATTAATTTTATTGGTATATGAAACAACTTTTAGGTTTGTAAAGTTCACTTGGATTGATTTTGCTTCATTTAATTTAATTCGCCATTTCTTTGTCCAATTACATATCAGGTTAGTAGCCTTCTGTAATTTACTAGTGAAGTCATTGATGTTCTTTGCTGTTGCAAGTATTGCCGTGTCATCCGCAAAAGTCGCCATAGTTGCTTCTGTAATTTGTATATCTCTAGTATAAAGGAGATAAAGGATTGGCCTTGTGATACTCCTGCTGTTATCCTTTTTAGTTGGGGGTATTCATTCTCATACTTTACTCGGAAGTGCCTCTCTGATATGCATGATTTTAGAATTTGAAAAAATTGCTCCGAAAGATCTCGATGTAGTTTGAATTCTAACCCCTGGTGTCATACTTTGACCCTACTACATCAAGGAATATAGTTGAGCAAATTTGTTTGCTGTCTAGTGATTTCTCGATTACACCAGTAATTCGATGTACTTGTTCTATTGTAGAATGTTTTTCCCTAAATCCAAACTGATGTGGGGGATAAGATTCCTTTCTTCGATAATTGGTTTTAGTCTTTTAAGAAGATCCTTTTCAAATAGTTTCGATAATCTTGGTAGCGGAGAAGTTGGCCTATATGAAGCTTTATCATTCGGAGGTTTGTTCGGCTTAAGTATCATAATTACTTCTGCAACTTTCCATTGCCTTGGTACATATTTTAGTCGAAATGCTGCATTATTTATATGCACTAGTTTCCTCAACGTTTTCTCCGATAACACTTTTATTATCTGACCCGTTATAAGATCGTATCCTAGAGCCTTATACGCATTCCGTAAAGGGCATTAATACAGCTATACACAAAGGTAAACAAGAGGAGAAAAAGGAACTTCCGAAAGAGTTTGATGTAGAGAACTCATCAGTTTCAACGAACGGTGTGCTTACAATCAAGGCGCAACCAAAAGTACAGACGATTGAATTATACAAGCAAACGTTTTAAATGTAACAAATCGGACCCACCCGTCAGTCAATGAATTCAAGTCAAAGTAGCCAAAAAGTGGCTAAAGCAAAAATGTCTCAATAATTTATAATTAACAGTCATTCCCAGTTAAAGTTTAATTTATTTTGTTGTAATTTTCTGTGAACATATCGATCGGTCGGTTTTATATAGGATTTATTTTGTTTGCATGAAAAATTCTAACTTGGGCGTATCCATCCTCGATACAAATATTATCCTTAAGATTATCGTTCGAGTATTTCATTAGAACTGATAATACTCATCATTGTTTGTCCTTTTGATTCAAATCGAGCTGATACGTGGTCATGTGGATGAGACCCGCTTCTTCCTCGCACCCCCATTAAGTTATATGCAAGTGTAGCTATGTCAGTAGTCTTTTATTTTATCAGATTTTGGAGCTTGTTCAAGACGAAAACAGATGGAATTGTAAAAAGATAGATGATTTTTATTCAAATGTAAATAGCTAAAAGTTGAAAATAATTTTACAACACATTTTTGTATTAAACATTCAATATTTTAAATTATTTTTGAGTGTTTTCACGTTTCTTAAGTATATTGTACATAGTTTTGTAAAATACGCTAGATTTCTTTTGTAATTTACGTTTTATACACGTAAAAACCTATTTTAACATTTAAAATGCAGAACTGTGGAGAAGATGGTACTGAATTTTACTGAATCCTTTCTGGATTTTAAGACGCAAAATTGTTTGTCTCAGATTTTAAAACTTTTGATCAGTTTTGAAATAATTAGAGATCCCGAAATGATCTACACTTAAATTGGGCTACGAAGGTATACTGTACTCTACATGGGCTACTTTCGTATTTGAAACATGCGTTTTTCATCGTCCATCAAATTTGATTCGATTTTGTCACCCAAATTATCCAACGTTTTTTGTCAAATTTCCCTGTTGGAAGCCTTCATGATTTGTAAGTCGCAAATTTTTTTATCTTAGATCTTAAATTTTTTGATCATCTTCGAAATAACTGGAGATCCCGAAATGTCTACGTCTCGAGGACAAAATTTTTCATGATCACTGCGTTTAAAAGAAAGTAAAAATTTAGATTGCGAGAAGATGTTTTCGACCATAGAAAATTAATTAGGGTAAGAAATTTTTTCGATTTTCGCAAAGTTCGCTTCCAAATTCTTAACCTTTAGCCGAAAACCTCAAGCTACCATATCTGGCCGATTGACCACTTACTGTCAAGGCGCAAGAATTTTCACGATTTGTTTCCATTTCCGACTTATGGTCATCTTTCTAATAGTTGACATAGAATATCGCTTGTCTTCAGAGTTTGCTTGACGATTTATATATTCCATTAAAGCTTTATGCAATCATCTCTCTATGCCGGTTGATTGCTTCGGATCCATTGAATATCGTTTGACTCTGAACGAACAAAAGCGTGAACTACATACTACTGGATTAAACGTTTCACGTTCGGCAAATGAGAAAACTCCTCTCTATGTGCCAAACTATAAGAGAAATAAAAGGAATACATGCTTAAAAGGAATACAACAACTTTAACCTTGGCCAAAAAAGTTAGTAGAACAAAATTGGATACGTTCGATTATAAATTGAATAAACTGACGCTTTCTGCGTCTACAAACGCAACAGTCTTTGCAGACGCTGTATGCTGCATATCACCTGCATCTGTAGGTTTCTGAATTATGTCTTCCTTACGAACAACCCTGTGATGCTTTCTTAAACATTGGCGACAATGTCTTATGGCAGGAATGGGATGAATATACATTTCGTAGCTTAAGGACACTCGTATTCGGTGTATTATACCACGCTGACACGTTCGTGATAAATCATTTCGTATACTTTGGGTGATACATAGTCGTCCTCTTTAAAAACCGTTTATGTGACTCTAAGGAGTACACATATCCGTTTAGATAAACAAAAATCGAACAACTCATTCAGTGTTGGAAAATCTCTTTTGGCCGAAGACTGAGCTCACTAGCTTTTTGTTTTTGGATCTATGGTAATTTGTTAACATGGATTTAAACTAGCCATGGGTCTCTGATTTCTGCTCCTGCAACCTAATTTTTCGGGCCCCCCATTATCTCAATTTTTGTAAACGCATTAATGATATGAGGCTTCATATCATATCGCTGAACAAACTTGAGTAGGGCTTCTGAATAATTGGCTTCGGTAGCGCTACATCATTGTATAAATTATTGCCAAATTTGAGTGTAACAAGAACAAGTAATAAAATGATTACCATTCCATATAAGTTCTTGAAATATAGATTTTGGGAAATTTATTTCCAGCTGCATTACGAGTCAAGGTCAGTAATGGAAAGCGATGATTACAGATTGCGGATGAAGCATGCACTACAAAATTGTCTCCAAAAAATAGATAGAATAGATTTATAAATTCAAGTAGACTGACGGACCACCAAACGAATTCTGAAGGCAGCTCTAACAAAGCGGAAGATTTCATACTCGATGATGACGTTCGACGGCATCCAAATTCAAACTGTCAACTTTTGGCTAGTCCATACAGCTAAGCGGAAGATTTCATACTCGATGATGACGTTCGACGGTATCCAAATTCAAACATTCATCGTTTGGCTAATCCATACAGCCTGATGTATACTTCGATAAAAACAGCTTTCTCAATACCGTATTCAGTTTTTGTTGATTAGTGTAGCCATTCTACAAGACCCCTGTACCATAATATTAAATAATGACGTTTTGCTGATTCGATTCCTCTAGGAGTCCGTCGAGTTACTCTAGTCGTTTATATGAGTCTGGCTAGATCTGATAATGTTATTTAGTAATTTTCTATATTGGTTATCGATCTAATGTATTCCATTTGAAAGGTGGAAAGTCAGTCTAAAATGCTTCCATTCAAGCAGCCATTTTAAAATTGAAGTTTACTTTATCGGGGTCATCTTCGGTTTTGAGCAAAATAAATGAATGGTCATAGCGCAATTTTGTTTCGTTATTTAGAGGCGTCAGAGAATTCATATAATGCTGGGATCTGCTTACTCGTACGAGTACTACACGATGAACTCACCATCACAGGTGATTTATCGAAGAATACTGATGGTATTGGTGTTAAATTTATCGATATGACAAGCTCGATTTGTGATCATTGTATATACGAGTATATGTGTAAACCTGTATGTTATACCTGAAATTTTAGTCATTGGTTCTACTATATTATACTGACTGTACTCATCTTGTAGCTAGTAGATCTTCAAGGTATCGATATAGTTCCCAAGTAACCAGTTCTCAACTAACACCGCCGTTGTGGCATGATCTCCCTTTCTGCATGGCCCATGGTATTGTTCTAGAATTCAACCATGCAAATTTCTTGGTATAATAATAATGGGTGATCCAATAAGAGCGTCCGGAATTTTTTTGAAATGAAACGCATTAAAATCAATTTAATAATCAAAAATTGTATTTGTGACGTAAGTTCGGTTTATGACATTTAATGTTTGAATATAATTTCTTTTAAATGTTGTCCGCGACTGACTCTTAGATGATCCATTCTATGGGTCCAACTTTCGAGCACTCTTTCGAGCATTTCGGCCCATATTTCATTAATTACGCGTGTTATATTCGCTTCTAATGCAGGAATTCGATTGTGGTTTATCGATATAAACAAGTGATTTCAGATACCCCCATAAAAAGTAATCTAATGGCGTTAGATCACAAGATCTTGGAGGCCAATTCACAGGTCCGTTTCTGTTCCAACGCCCTTAAACCAAATCGTTGACGCAAAGGAAGTTCAACCAGCTTCAATTCTTGAACAAGCTGTATTTTGTTCTACAGCAGAAATATTCACAAAAGATCAACTTGTACGCACCCTAGTTGGTTGATGAATATCCAATAATGAAAAAGTGGTTCGTAATTTATTGGTTGTTTCGCGTTTCGCGAATAGTGCGTTCAGTTGGACGATTATGAACACCATAAAATGGTCGAAGAGCACAAAAACAATTTTTCACTGAACACTGATTTTTGAAATAAATTTGCACAATTAGTAAACGTTGTTGTGACGCATGAATCTCAATGGGAATCCTAATAGGAAAAAGTACCTCCTATTGGATGACCCTTTACGATTCCGTGTTAACATTATATAATTTGATTTATAAATTGCAAGTAATTCTTAATTATTTGGTAATTTAGGCCTGGCTTTCTCTCAAACTAAAATTGAAATCAATTTGGCTTTCAGAGTTTAAGTCACTTTAGTTAATATGGTTATAATGAAAATTAAAATAGAAAGTTCATTTAAGTTAATATTTTCAATTATCACCTATAAAACTTTGCTAGAAGTTGATAGATAGAACTACTTTGTTTGGAGAATTAAAATAAACACAAAACATGAAGAATCGATTATCTGAAATTAAACTTCGCTTTGCCTTTCTTGTATAATAAATGTAACACTAATCCACTGGAACCCCAGGACTATATTGCTTCATCAAACGAGTAACAATCATAATACGTTAAGGAAACGTCTGCTCAGTGTATCAGGTATGATTTTTCTCCTCCATAACAATAATTAATGTTCATAGAGAATGGCTTATAAAACCGTGCTTGCTTTAAGCACATTTTATGAGAGACACCTAATGAGAATTTTGTTGAATACCGATGGTGGTAAGGTGTTGTCACGACAATGCGCATACTTATTTTATAAAATACTTCCGGGTATTCTTATTTTCCTGCCATCACGTTTTAGATGCCTAAAATAAGAAATATTTTTCTCACTAACAGTAATTCTTAAAACGGTATCAGAAAGAATAGTTTTGTATTATTCGTATTAATATAATTTAGCCCCCTTTGTGAACACAAATCGATTGTGATTGTTAATCCGATTCAAGATGTTGGTGAAAAGCTAACTAAACTTGAAATGAAAGAAATAACAGTAAAATTTCCACAAAAACACATTTCACCTTAATGGCCTAATCATAAAAAATTCCAAACCAATAATCTCGACTGTCAAACACGAAAATTATATTTGTCAGCTCCAAATTAATATAAATTTTAGATTTTTATTGTTACATGTTTTCAGATTACATTTATGTCACAATGAATCTGTCTACTCGTTTAGACGATTATCATTGTTTGAGGTTGAATTATGTTGTATCAATAAAAATGAAATCGGCAATAATAGTATTAATAATCGCAGTGGCATACTATTCACCCTAATGGTATGAGTAGTCGGTCGGGTTGGGTGGGGGATACTAAAAAATTAAAATTAATGTGTTCTCATATATTTGGTCTTCGGCGTTATGTCAACACACACAGTCTTCACACAAAGATTTGTCTAGGATTTGTTTATCTCCTTCCTTTTCCATTGTGGTTGATTACAAAACATACATAAAGGATGAATAAATATTTCATACCAACTTTTTATATGTTTATAGTTATACCGATTGAGGGTAATTTTTTTGACCGATTTTTCGATCCTTTGTTTATGTACGACTGAATACCGGATAGGTACAAGGATTATGTGGTCTTATGTAGAATACACTTTCATTATTTTCCTGCACGCCGATGTATTGATGGATGATATTATATGTACATATATACATTGTACAGGTGACATTTTTATCAATTTTTCATTATTGAGAAATTTTTACAGTAACAAAAAGGACGATGATGTTGACTGCTTTTGATTGGGATAGATTTGTGGGATATGGTATCAGATATAGAGCGACTCTTACTGCTAAGTCAAATTTTAGTGTAATAAAATGGGGATTATGTTTTGATATAAAATTTAGATGGTTGATTTTATTGGTCAATAAATAAGGACTTTTGACAACTAAGTTCTAAAAATTTGTTTCATATTGTACTAGACATTTTCTTATGTACCGTGTCAGGGCAGCACCGTAACATGATTTATATAGCATTTCAAAATTAATTTTAAAATCTGTACTGATAATATAATAAGTGAAAAACGGTGAAAATATTTATAAATCTGTAAGTTCTACTTAAAATATCAACACCCCAAAACTAATCTACACCCAAAATCCTAGGCAATTTTAATTTATTTACAGGTCAGGTACAGTGGTATTTTGTACTGACAATTGAGGATAAGAACTGCTTTAACCATTTGTGACATATTGATATTAGTCGGAGAACACAACCAGAAACTATCACAACTGTTTCATTACAAGCCAAATAAATTACGTAAATATTGTGCGTGCATATTTGCCGTAAATATTGGAAATGTCAAATTTATCATTTTTATTTTATTTAAATTATGATTCCGCCGCATATTTTTATGCGGTAAATATTTTTTATTTTTATTATTTTCGGTTTGGTTTATTTTATATATTTCACTTGGTATTGAGTTGTACCGTTGGAATTGTTTATCATTTTGTTGTGTTTTTGTAGATATGGATATGGAAATTTTCTTTACATCCATCATCGTACGTACCAGCATACGAGTATTTTTTACCAACCATAATGTGGAATAATCATAAAAACTAAACATGAAATAAATAAAATAAAATTCGAACAGTTTTTAATGATTAGGAATTTCTAACATTTTATTGAAAAAAATAAAAGGAAATCGAATCGATTGGCGCAGATTGAAAATTTTAAATTTAGGTCATTGTTTCTATACACGGCAGGGTATGCCAGCATGATTCTGCTTTTATGTATTTAAAATAAACCAGGCATCATTAAAAACTGCAAAAACAAATTTTTAATGGTCAAAAACAAACGAAAACTGGAATTCAAATGTAATTTTCCTCAAAGTTAAATACACCAAACTTGAAATAGAAAAGGAAACTCATCATTAAATACAAACTGTCAAACATAAGAAACAAAAATAAAAAGTAAATCCAATATACAATGTGAAACCGTTGCCTTGTCAAACAGCCGCCACATCTTATAATTTAAGAAAAAAAAAAATAAAGGAAATTGAAAGTTCATCTATGTATATATTCTACGGCATCAGTAGCACATCATTCAAATGGAGAAGGTGAAATGGTAAAAAACAGATCTAATTGTGAAACGAAATCAAAGAATTTTCTTTCGTTTATGTTTTGTTTGGCATTTAATTGGAAAACTTCAACTCTCCCCTATAAAATTGTAACTTTATCGGAAAATAAAGTTTTTGATTGAAAAGCGAGGAAAAAATCGTTTTAAATTTTCGAATTTCTTTCCGTTCCTCTTATACGAGTATAGTCGAGAATTACTTAAAACAATCTTAGCATTTTTATATCTTATATACCGGGATAAAGATAAAGTGTTTTCTAACCAATAAAAATTTGTGGTTTGAAAAACTAGAGAAAGAAAATCATTTTTACTTGTCAACCCGAAACAAAATACAAGATACACGAGGCACCACAGCAAACGAAAAATAAGAAAACTCCCAAAACAGAAGTAGTTAAAAAGACATCTGCTGTATAAATAATTGGATGACATTAGTCGGTTTTCTTCTTATCACTTTCTTCTGGTGATTTAATTTATTATGTAATTCATTATCTTTTTTCAAATCGTCGTCCTTTATGATAAAGCTGTTTGCTGTATATTATACCCATATAGTATTTCAGCAGTCTTAACTAGTGATGTAGTTGATTTCTAAAGTTCAATGAAATTTAAAATATTTTTCAAATCTGTGCAAATTGGTCACTTGTTTATAAATGTTTATTTCAAAATTTTTGAGTGAACCCTTTCTTTGTTTTTACTAAACCTATCAGCTGATTACGTAACGCACGCAAATTTCACGTGATAGATGTTCACCAGCATTTTGTTTTATTAACTTGTGCTCGTACGAAGAGTTTAGTGAATTTCGAACAGATCAGGCAATTTTTGCAGAAGGCCGATTATCTTGGAGCTTGCTGTGCTTCGTATGTTGCGAAATTTTATTGATACTCTAAAAAATTATTGAAAAAATTGAAATTAATAATGAGTTTTATATCCTAATCAATATTAACCGTCTTGCTTCTCATTTCCATATTTCTATCGCTGATAGTTTCTCTGCTACGAACAATTATTTTCAAATTGTTAGTCAATATTGAATAGTTAATTTTGTTTAGTAGAAAGGAAGATTATTTTGAATGATTCAACACCTAAAGCCACAAGAAACTAAAGCATTTTAGGTTAACAAGCCATAGTGTTAAAATGAGAGCTTTAGAGTCATAAAAATGGAGGAAAAATTCAAACTTTTATAAAATTTGTAAGGAAATAAAGATTGTAGTGTAAGATTGATTTTTGAATGAAAATGTCAAAATTCTTTTATATTGCTCATGCGAAATTTGAGTATAAAGTTTCAATTTCGAGATTTACGAGAATATTGCTGGAGAAAATTAATGTAATTCTCTTCTAAAATCTGTTTCAATTATTATTTTGTACAACCGCAGTAATGACTTCAGTGTCCGCCTTCTCATTTCAGTAAAATTACTATAAAAGAAATGAACAAAATATCAAAATGCTAAAGAGTATTTTATGTAAAACGCATCAAGACCAATCTGAAGAAATTTAATACCGACATATTAAAAAATGCCGACACGAAACACACATTCCGCGAAGCGCTCAAATTCAGCCTTCAAATTAATGGAAAACCTATCAGTGTAGAGAAACAGTCGAAAGAAATCGAAGATGCCGATATCGATAAAGCTACCAACTCACTCGGGTATCAAGAATACTGATGCAAACCCTGGATCAGTGATAATATTTAGAAGAAAATTGAAGATCGCCAACAACATTCGAACAAAATTCGAATGTGCCAACAAAATATGTCGGAACTGAAACATCAATACGAATTGATGTTCAGTTTAAAGAATTAAGAAAGGCACAACCAGGCGTCAGACCAGGATGAAGTCCCAATCATATTAACTCAACACGCATCATCATTGAGCAATCTAACGAACGGAATATGGAGGACACTTCGTGAAATGGGCATCACAAAGAAATTTATCGAACTTCGACAAGCTATGTATAGGGATGCAACTAATGGAGTACAATACAGAGACAAACAAAGTGAATAATACTGTAATAGTCAAGGAGTAAGACAAGGATGTGTACTCTCGTCTCTTGTGTTCCTAATAGTGTTATACGAGTATATAGTATCATGAGAAAGTTAGATAGTGCATCCCCAACGCCTCCCCCCACCCCCCGCTGGGGATTAATGGACAAACACAATGTTCTGGATTACGCAGATGCAACAGAAAGTACTGAAGTCTAACAGATCTAACTAAATTTGTATATTTTTGTTATACACTAGCTAAAACAGGTGGAACAGACACCAATCACATAAGACATATCCCACAACACCAAGCAATCGTGTGTGAAATCAATGTTGCTTACATCTGCGATAGCTGCAATAAATACCCAAAAAATAGGCAATAAGCTGTTGTAAATAAATGTCTTAGAGGAATACTGAGATGCTTCTGACCCAACAAAATAACATATGATAACAAATGTTGAGCTCCTTAGACATACGAACCAAACAGTCATTGGAATCGAAATAAGAAAGAGCAAATTTAAATAGATTTCTCACACGCTGAGGAAGCCGTCGAATGACGATAAAAAAAATACTCTTAATAGAAACTCCCAGCGGAAAAGGAAAGACGGACTTTCAGCTGTAACATGGAAACGAACGACGCTAGCAGATACAAAACAATTCGGAAAGTCATAAATGGAAATCAAAGCAATAGTACCCAACAGAGTCAGATGGCCCAGCTTAGTAGACGTCCTATTATCCTAAATAATCGCTTTAATAAATAATCGCTTGAATATCAAAGGCAATTCACGAGCACTTGATGACCGAATTCGTTGAAGTTTTGCCTACAAACTGGGCTGCGACGTTTACAAAAAATCTATCGTATCTGGATATGCTCGGTTATCGGTTGGTTAATCAAGAAACCCTTCCCTTAGACCCATTCGGAATTAGTATATTTAGTTGTTGCGACATCATCTAATTCGTTTTTGAACTAGCGGTTATTTCACCGCTTCCCAGCATGAAATTTATTGACGCTACACTAATGATATATTTGCGACAGTCAACCATGACACGTATATAGATGTTTATCAGTAAATGGGACAAATTTTCGTTTGTGATATGTCGGAGATGAGTCGCATGTAAGAAGTCATAGGTGAATCGAATGCGACGTGCGAGATGAATTGTTTCTGATATACCTGACATGAATCGTATATGATATTCAGAAGTAATTTAATGTGTGTACATATATGGGCACATGTAATAAAACATTTTATTTAAATGAAGACTAATATTTGAAATTTTATTTAAATACATCTTTCCGGTACATGCGTTGGTAATCCGAATGGGTGAGCATTTGCATTTTTACTAAACATAAAAAAATGAAAAAAATTTGGTTAGGAAAGTTAAAATTTTCCAAACAAAACAATTACAAAATGATTACGTACCAATTCCATGAACAAAATTTTAACCCTGTATACCGATAATAAAATGGCGTAGTCACAAAGAAAGAACATGAAATGACATTGACATGCAAATTATTTCTATCCTCTCGCTAGTTTACATGTACGTAATGGGTATGTACATATTTTATTCGATAACGTGAGATTCTAGGCCTCGAAAAACATATTCCTTTAAA
The DNA here is from genome assembly GCA_963691935.1 of Nephrotoma guestfalica. Classification (NCBI taxonomy): domain Eukaryota; kingdom Metazoa; phylum Arthropoda; class Insecta; order Diptera; family Tipulidae; genus Nephrotoma; species Nephrotoma guestfalica. Next base: position 305,698,253 of record OY829914.1, on the reverse strand, counting down.
TTCTTGCAAAATAAAAATTTCAAGTTTTTTTCAGATTTACCAAGACTAACCCTTTGCGGTTTTTCTCGGCGAAAATTACCTAGAACATTATTCGTCTCAAAGCTTAAAATTTTTGATTAATTATGAAACACTGAATTAGAACAGAACATTTTTAATTCAAATCCCAATCGATGAAACACGCATTCAATCGATAGTATGTTCATATGTTACCCGTCAATTATTTTATAGGACAAGATTGACCAAGGACTTGTAATACATGTTTCGCGTAAGAAAGAGAATTTTTTTTCGTGTAAGAAGACATGTATATGACATATCTCACAATTGTCGTCGAACGTGTATTACAATTTGGCAAGTCATTTGAGAAACTGATATGATTTGTAATTAATTAATCATTTAGTCAACATACCATCAAAAATCGACCAAACAGCATTTTTTGTCATTTTCATACGCATTCTGAAAAAAGGTATGAAAGAGCAACGTATGTCTGTCGTAAAAAAGTATTCACATGCATGTTGACAAATTTCCAACTGAGTTATATTTAGCTATAATGTCATCTGTCTGTTAAATGACGGAGATTCAGTATTAAATTTTAAATTTCTGAAAATTCGGTAGAAATAAAGACAATACACACGTTCTACATCGCCGACCAGCTCGTCCGATGGAAAATATTGCTGCTGTACCTGAAACTGGGAGTCTAGATCCGCGCACCTCAACCCGCCATTTTCACTAAAATTGAACATAGTGATAGGACTTTGTGAAGAATTTTACACAAAAGTCCTTGGTATGAAGGCCTACACAGCCCAATTGGTTCAAGAATTGAAGGAAGCTGACCATCCATTGCATTCTTACTTCGATGAATGAAGAAACCGAGCATTTTTATCAAAAAATCATCTTTCCGACGAAACTCTTTTTCACCTCGTTGGTTATGTGAACAAGCAAAATTGCCTTTTTTTGGGACACAGAATATCCACACGTGACAATTGATAAGCCAATACAACCAAAACGAGTGACTGTTTGGTGTGGCATATGGTCCAAAGGCATCATAGCCATAGGGCTATTTTTCTTCGAAATTGGGCAAGGAGCCGCACTAACAGTCAATGGCGGCCGTTATCGTGCCATGTTGACTGGCATTTTATACCCTAAGAGTGAAGAGGAGGAATTGGGCTGATATCTGGTTTCAACAGGGCTTCGGCACTGCACACACAGCCAACGATACAATAGACGTTTTGCACCATATCTTCGAAAATCGCATTATCAGCCGTAATGGCGATGTCTACTGGTCCTCTAGGAGCTGCGATTTGACTCCGGTTGACTATTATTTGTGGGAAACCATCAATCACAAATATTATGATAACCATCCCCAGACGATTGCGGCTTTGCAAAACGCAACTAAAGCGACTATTGGTGAAATAGATTGCTCAAACGATTCAGTCATTAGAATGAAATAGTATTCCGTTATTAATGGGAAGGTGTACTGTCGAAAATAAGATAAAGCACTAATCATTTGAGAATATTTGTTGCATTTTCATTAAATATACTGTTAATATACTGAACTAAAAGTTTCGGCACCCTGTACATGTAAAATGATCCAAAATAAGGCGTTTGCAGGAAATAATTATATTAAGTATGAGCTTTTGCTGTTTTTTGACCAGGGAGCTGAAAAGATGCAGTAAATATTGTTTTCGTTATATTGGGAGAATGGTAATGACATTCAAAATTTGCGGGGTTGAGAGTAAAAATAATATTTAAAAGACATCTTGTCTTAAATGTGTCTCTCGACAACACTATCACAGATATTTTCTATGCATATGTGCTGAGATATAATCCTTGGAAGTCAGGAACTATTCGTTGGCTCAACTAGCGGTGCACATCGTTTGATAGGTGAATGTTTTTGCAAAATTTGCAAATTTTTATCACAATTTTTGAAATATTTTGAAAGGGTTCTCCAAATTTTAATTAATTAAGATAAATACTATAATGTATAAGGAGAGAGCTCTAATTATAATGGGATGTCGTAATAGCATAAATAGAATTAAATAGTATTGCCATACGCACCTTTTCGCGGTTGGAATTTTGGGCTATCTTTACAAGGGTGCTCAAATCAACCCTTGCTGATTTAAAATTTAATCTTTAACTTTGTTGAAATGTTTTAATTCTTTATTTTTTTATTTAAATGCTAAACTTTTCAACATCCTTGCAAGAATTGAAAAGCTTCCATTGAATTTACGTCTTTTGGTACACATACTTCCACCAAATTTCGCAAGCATCTTAAAAGGAATGGCAAAAGTTTAAGAATGAAGTCCTATTTGGAATAACTAATCCACATGGACTATAAGTGTGTGAAGTTATCCCAGTATTGCATCCCAGAAAAATTAAAAATGTTCATCAGGCAATACTAGTTATATCCCATCCCAGGAATTTTAAATTAATCCCAGAACATTTTATTCTAGATCTATTCAGTTTATGTATGAATTATTGATTTTAATTAACCCAGGAACCTTAAATGTCGTCATCGATTTCTTCTGATTTATGATGATGATTAAAATGGACCATCCCAGGATGCTTTAGCGCCAATCTCAACAACATACGGATCACCATGTAAATTTAATTTTGAATAACGGACATGATGCCGTGTTGAAATCAGAAGAGATCGGTCACGACACTCGTGATTCCCGGGAACCATTAATTTAAATCAATAATCCATATATAATCTGAATGGGCCCCATTCATACATGTGCCTATTGTGCCAATCTCAACATATGGTTGGTCTTATGATTTGTTTTGTAGATAGGTTTATCTTGGTTTGTGTAATTTCAAAATTTTTTGGGATGAATTTAAAAATCCTGGGATGAGATATAACTAGTATTGTCTGATGATCATTTTTTATTTTTCTGGGATGAAATACTGGGATAACTTCACACACTTATGGACTATAGGGATATTTTAGCGACTTATAGCGTTTTAACAAAACTCGTCATTTCCGATAAAAATAACGATTTTAATTAAATTTGTTTGAAATTTAATTTACAATCTTTTTGTTTTAATCGGTTTTTCGTAAATCCTATATACTTTCAAAATATTGGCTAAAAATGAAAAGCTGCGGCCAAAGCTGTCACTTCCGGTAGACCGATTTTGGCCAAACAACAATGGCATCTCTTGAATTATAAAAAATCCTTAAGTATGGAGTTTCAAATTTATCAGTGAACCAGCGTGTGCTGTACTGGTGGAGATTTATTTATTTAAATCCATATTGTTGTAAATTTAATTTTTAATCTTTAAAAAAACCCAAAAAGCGTTTCGTCCCGATCAATCTATCCATTTCCGCTGTGCAGGGTCCGAATTTTTGTTGAAAACAAGTTTTATGGCTAAATACGTTTACTACGTAAAAGAAAGTAAAATTAACTATGTAATTACATTTTAATTGTCGCATTTGTTAGGCCACTATCAAAAGCCTGACTAATTGAAATAAATCGCATACATTACATGTAGTGGGCTGCAGATTATACACAGTGAACAATAAGTATCATAAATCAAACATGCCACATATAATGTTTATGTCTATTTACCAAGAAGTAATTGTCTCGTATTACATTATTATGACCATTGACCGCACTTAATGCCAAGACAAACATCATAAAAAATAGTTCAAATGGTTAAGCTATCAAAAGTTATAAGAAAACGAAGTATAAAATTGATTCATCTGATCTAGGAAATGTATTTGTACGTTTCAAGTTCGTATGTGCAAAACGTTCAGCACATAATTGACCCAATTTCTAAATAAAACTGTAATATAAGTTTCTATGTTCTATTACTACATATAGCATAGTTTGTACTACTATTATTATTATATATTTTCACACTACATTAATTTAATTTCCCATATATCTCTCTCGAATATGTATATATGCAGTACATATTTCAAACCACAAACAGAAAATAAATATTTATGTGTGTATATGAAACACAAAAATACTACACTACTAGTTTGTAGTAATATATAATAAAAAATATAAAAATTATCCAAATATTATAAATTTTATCGCTCATATTTCTGCAGAGTAGTTGTTACAAAATATGAATGTTACCCAGTGTACGTAGCTGTTGTACCAATAAAATGATTTTTTCACTTTTTCGGTTACTGGTTAAACCTGGTGCTCTTGTTTCCATTCTCGTGGTGTTGTTGCTACATAGGTTTTAATATTTTTCCGTATCCATATATGTACGTATAGTTTTTATGCTTCTCTATGTCTATGTATGCCTTGGTACATATTATGTATGTCACCATGGGGAAGGTATGTTATATTAATAAATATCAACAACAGCGCCAGAAACACCGACATAGCACATACACTGCAAAAAAAGCTCAACATAAAACAATTTTATTTTTCATATTTTTTTTTTTTTTGATTTATTGCATTTTGTAAAATTGAAATATGTTGATGATATGTTGTGCTGGCTCTGTGTGGAATTTACAATGATAATTAGAAAAGAGCAACACCACCAGCTCACATAAATGTGCATACATATACTCGTATGCATGCGATGATGTACGGCGCACGAAGCTTCATTTATATCTTTAATGAATAAATTTTAATTTGAAATATGCCTACCCGCATAACCCATTATTTATGGGTTTGTTCCATTTTACAAGCGGGCGATGATTGCTTTTGTTTTGCGTTGAGCATAAATTTTAAATTCGTGGTTGAAACAAAAAAATTGTATTTAGTTCTGTAGTTTGGTGTCGTTTGTTAGCGAATAGAACGATCACTTTTGGAAATCGCCGCGCATTCAGTACGTGAGCTTTTACATTTTTATAATGATACTATGGCAAGGTTCTTAAAAACGGAATCATTTTTACATGCAAAACCGAAACCGTTCAGGTTTAGCTTCTTACACCGCGAGAACTACTACGATAAATAGAAAAATCAATTTCCACAGTGCAATTTAAATTTATGGGGTTTCGATAAAATAAAACGAAACTACGGCACATAAAAAATACATATATGTTGTATGTACATAAATATGCTCTGGGTTATTCAGATTCTATGATAAATTTATTTTCTTTTGCGCTCTAACTTTTTCCTATCCCCAAGAACACATTACGCTTCAGCTATTTGAACGTATATATAGCAGTGCTCTAAGGTTATGCCATTTTCTTTCCATATTACCACACAGAAATACGGTTTACGTACAGCTAGCTAAAATATACCAAACCAAAAAACTATCTGGGAAAATTTAATTGAATTTTTGGATGTTCTTGCTGTAAGTTTGTTGTTGTTGGTTCATGAAATTATTACTCTTCAGGATACATTTTTGTTTATCCTTTTTCGGTTAAACAAAAAAAAATTGATAATCGATTTCTATTGTATCGAAAGCTCGTAACTAAAAAAAATACGACATTTGAAAGTTTTGGATTAAAAAAAAACTAACCTATAAAAATGGGTTATGTTGTACTCGTTTTTATTTATAGTGAAAGGCATGCATGCGAATTTTCTGGGTAGGGCATCGTAAAATTGATTGTATGAGGAGGACAATTTCACAAGGGGTTTTAAATGGAATAGATGTGCGATTTATGACTTTTATTATAAACTTTGTATCAATGCCGAGCTGCAAATCTATTTTTACTGCGATAATAGAAAATGGACCTCTATCTTTTAGAATAAATTTTTACCTCTGATATTCTTAGTAATTTCTGTTTTGAAAATATTGTTGTAAACTAAGATGAATAATTTATGTATACTTTAATGGAACTTTATCTTACTTGACGAAAATAACTTGGTGGCTAAATATAGCATTCAATAGTTAGCCAATATAACCGTAAATAGCCACTCTACTCCTTAGCAACTACCTTTTTATACGGATACGATATTTTGTTAAACAGAACGACTTTTTGAGTAATAGGCCACAGCTGGAAAAATCACCATTAACCTAGTGGAATGGGAGTCGAATTGTCTTTCGTTTTGTGAATGTGTTAGAACGAGTACAAAACGATACAAAATTTACTATGACACGATATAATAATTCGATAAGTCAATATCGAACAATTATATCGCGTCATAGTATCACAACCAGAAAAATCATAAATAAAAAATGGAGAAGTGAATATGTTGTGGCCAATACCCAACTTTCATTTAGTGTATAATAAAAATCATTACTCCTGTTTCAATTTCAGAAAACCAACAACGCAAAAAACGAAAAAGTTCCTATGGGAGCTGCGATCTCCGGCAGTCGATCCGACTGGGCGGTAGGAAACCAACAACATTTAGCTTACACGTCATGGTACACGCACAAGGTCAAAATTGTTCATGTTTTTTGTAGAAAAAAACGGTTTTTTGAAAAAATCGTACTTTTCGCTAAAAATTTAGAAAACCATAAAAAATCTTCAGGATCTCTCAATTTATGAGAATAGCTTAACCCTTTAGTTAATGATATAGAACGTGCCAGAGTCGCTGAAGAGGGCGAAGAAATCGATTCATTCGCTGACGATAACGACGGTAATGATTTAGTTTACGTGCCAAACAAAATCGTCATTAGACCATGTGAAATATTTGCCAGTGATAATGACAAAGAGGAAATGCTGTCTAAAACGCAAAAACAACGTGCTACCGGAGATTTCTTCTATGGTAAAGATGGTACTATATGAAATAAAGATGAAGCAAATGCTGCTGTTCGTATGTGTCAACACAATGGCATGCGTTTTAGAGCTGGACACAAGGAACAAAATTATATTCCAATTGAAGTATTCAAGAAATTTTTCACACGAATGTGGCTAATCCAGATAAAATACTAAAAATTTGGAGGGATATAACCAAAGTGAATTAGATGCATTTATTGCATTACTTTTGGCTGCTGGTGTTTCACAAAATAACTTGCAAAAATCAGACGTTCTGTGGCGCACAGCTAGCCCATATTCAGAGCAGCTATGGCTCGTACTCGATTCCGTATATTGGCACGATTTATTGAACATATGGAATTATTTGAATCAAAACTTCACCCAAAAAATATGGCTCGCAAGCGAATATTACAATCGATGGACAGCTATGTTTCCATATTGTGGTACAATTAAATTTACTCAATATATTCGGTCGAAACCAGCGAAGTATGAAATTTGGTGGGCTTGCGATTCAAAAATAAAATATCCATTGCCAGGAAAATTAAACCCAGGCCGAAAAGATTAAGCTTAATGTGAAGTAAATCAAGGCGAAAATGTTATATTGCAACTCGCAAACACGTACGCTAACAGCGGCCGCACAATTATCTCTGATATTTTTTTCATAATATTGAAAGGAACTAAGCAACTGGCTAAACTTGGTCTCGCATTCCTTGGCACAATTCGATTAAATAAAAGATGTATCCCTGATGAATGAGGAAGCATCCCAACAAATGAAATTTTATTTGTGTCAAAAACGAATAAGTGTGTGAACTTACTTTCTAGAGTGCTACACAAAATTTTGTCAAAGCCAAGCAATGAATCCAGGGGTGACATATTATAACATCACATTTTCGATACTTTAGCGAAGTTTATGTCTCTTTCTCCTACAACGCGTTTTTCTCTAATTTCGCTCAAGTGTCGAAAACAAATTATTTGGTGATGGAAATGGAGCAGAAATATCACAATTTTTCAATCTAAGAGCCTAATAAATTATATAAAATGTGCAATAGCGTTACATTTTATTCCAAAGGAGCGAGACATAAACTTCGACAAAGTATCGAAAATGTGAAGTTATAACATGTTACCCCAGAAGCAATTATGACTCATTTCACATCAAAACTATCAACAAAAAGGTGGACTTTTGCTTTCTTCTGCAACATGTAGGATGTTTTCCATTTTGCATGATGCAAACAACAGGTGTGATGCAAGACAAAATTTTCTAGTCAAGTTAAGTAACACATTAGTACTCCCAAATATCGAAGAGCGAATGCAAAACGTTCACCAAACAATTTACCACACATTCAACATATGGTATTTACCATCATTTCTCGCATTTTCATTTTGATTTCATCTCAATTATCTCGTTTTCGTTTCGTTATTTCATTTCAGGTGACACCAGAAGTAGTGACTGGCATTAGCGGTGCTGATACTTTCGAAAAGAAGAAATATTGCAAAATGAGGTCACAACAGCTCTCACTCGTTTGTTTTGCACAAAATGCTCAAACGCCGTATTCCAACAGCACTCAAAAAGTGAACGTTAAAATAAAACATAAAAATTCAGCAAAAAAATGTTTTTTTCCGCATTCCACAATTATTTTTTCAATATTGTTAGATGTGTGTAGAGTAGAATTTGTAACACTATCTCCACCTTAAATCTGTTCGTCCAGAACAGGCACGTCCAATTTCAAATCGCTTCAATTTATGAACCTGTACTGTTCACCTCCAAAGCGTTCTTGTATCCGGTCCACCTCGTCGCTGATCCTCTTGACAATTTTGTATGGACCTTTCCAAAATCGTTGTATATCTTGAGATCTGCTTTTTCGCTTTCTGGAATTCAGACACACAAAGTCACCTGGTCGAAAATTGGAAATCTCTCAGTCGTCGTTGTGCAGCTACGTTATTTATGCGGCTTCCTGCTGATTGACAAAACCGTCGTTCCCGATAAAACCTGAACAAATTTTGTTTGAAATTTAATTTACAACTTTTTGTGTTTAATGGTCTTTTTGTAAATCTTAGCTCCTATGGAAGCTCTATTGGTATCTCCCAATTTATTTAAAAAGCTCAGATATGAATTTTCATGTTGTGTGTATCTCGATAAAAACAGTTTTATTGTTAATAATCGTAATTCCTGCTTAAAATTTTGGAAACTTGATCTAGGCCGGACTTGTTTCAAAATTAGTTTACAATCTTCTAATTAATAGTTGGTTTTCTCGTAAATTTTATGGAAGCTTCAGGTGTGCCGATTTTGGCCAAACATCACTAGGACCTCCCAATGTCAATGCTGTAGAGGCTGGATTTTTGTAAACAGTTTTTTGTTAAAAATCGCCATTCCCGCTTAAATTTTGGTAATCTGGTTTGAGCCAATATTGTTGCTCAATTAATTTAGAATTTTTTAGTTCTTAGATAATCTTCTAGTACCAATTTCAGCAAAAAATCACTGGTATCTCCTAATCTATGGGGAAAACTTAAGTATGCAGTTTCATTCCGATTAGACAATCGGTCTGGGCTATAAAGAAGACATTTAGTCTTCACGGAACCACACAGTAGAGAGATTTTTTTAAAACCACTTTTGTTTCTGTCTCCGGCGATAGGCGGACAATATTGCTGCAAAAATCTCGAGGTCAAAATTTTGTTTGATTACTATATTTTATTTTGCTACGTACACGAAAGCACAATGTGTGTCTTTTGGAGTTTCCTTCAATGTTAATTTGCTTTTTACTTACACTGTTCTTACTTGCCAATTAAAATATTAAACACGCCCACCAGGGATTCTCTTTTAAGGAGTTTAATTAAAACACCAACTATTTATTTTACTTTTTTCCAAAAAAAAAAAATTGTACGCAACCCAAAATGTTTGTAATCTTTTGTTTTATTATTCACAATTAAAATATAATTACAATTTTTTTTAAATCTCTCTTTATTTATTTTTTTCTGTTTGATTTTCCACATTTCATTTCCCAGTAAAATAATAATTATGTATTTTTAATTACAATGATATTTATAATTGTTTGTTTTGTAATGTTTTGATTAAATAAAACCTAATTAAATTTGTATTATTACCTTGAACATTTTTGTGTTGACTGTTTAAAAATAAATTCAAATAATTATTAATTAAAAATCTTAATATGTTATTAAATTATTATTGTGTAATATTGATAAAAATAAAATTTCTATAAATTAATATTTACGTTATTAATTATTTGTTCTGTATAAATCTAAATCTAAAATATTATTTTTTTTTGTTTATTGAATTTTTTTGTTTTTGTTCTTACAATTATTAATTTATTTTTTATGTACACATTATTATATAAAATTAAAGATTTTCTTCTTGGTTTATTTGTAATACAAACTGTTTGGTTAGTCAGTGTACTACATAAGACTTATTCACACTGATATGTTTGCACAGCACAGTGTTACACTGACGCACTAAATATAAATTTAAATAATTTTTTTGTTTATTAGAAAAAAAAAACTAAATTATTGATTAAATTATAAAATAATATTTAATTTAGATATTTATTTATAATAAACGTTTTACATTTTATTTGTATTGTCAAATTTTGTGAATTTTATTTTTAAAGAATTATTTTGAACTTTTACTTATTTATTTAATTTATGATACAATAAAGTTTTATTATGTAATTTAAATTATAAACGTGATTGTTTCTATTTTTATGCATTTCAACTAAAATAAATTTATTGTTCATTTAGATAATTGCTTCAAAACCTGCTATATACTTTTTACAAGCTGAATTCGAAAATGATAATATCAAAAATTAATTAAATTATAATTTATAATTAATAATAAATCAAACATTTCATAATTTCTACCATTTAAAGTAATTTGATGCCGAATTACAGTCTCTAGCCGACCCGCACCATTTTGACTCTTGCAATGGCGGACAAGGCCGCCCACCTCGCCTCGCATGTTTTATTACTTTACGATATCGATGCATTTCTCCGATGCCACACGTTTTACTACACGGACTCCATTCCGACCAATGACTTACGCGACAATCTTTTGGCGGGCGCCCTTTTTTATTTCTCTGCCGTTTCCTCTGATGTTGTGTTTGTGGTTTCATTGTGCCATAATTTTCCGCAATATTATTTAAAATAGCTTTTTTATCATTTCTCGGGATGGCATTCGAAGTTTGATTCATTCTGAAATATTAATAAAAAAAAAATTGACATTTCCTATTACTGAATGTCAGCACAAAAACAAATCTTACTCGTTCTTCATTTTTGCTAAAATTCGTGCCCGATTTTTATCCTTTTCTGTCATTCGGAATGGTATTTGTGTCACTTCGTGTTGTCGTTCCTTTTCAATATCCGCCGAAAGCTCATTATTCATTTCGATATGATTATGTTCGATTTCAAGCCGATTTTTTACAGCCTTCACAGTTTCATATTTTCGATCGTCTTCAATGTGATTAAACATTTCACTTAGCTCGTATTCTTTCAACTGGAAAAAAGAAAAATGAAATGTTTATCTTTTATATTTCTACACATGTACATGTTGGTTTGGAATTGGGGTATGTAATATCCGTTTCTGTATGTAGGAGATACGATAATTTGTCAATTTCAAGGAAAGAATATTGTCAAAACATACATTTCCGCTCCAATGTTTCGGTTGCGAGATTAAGATTTTGAATTTTTGTTAAAAAGTGATTGTGTTGGTTGGCTATAAATCGATATGTCAATATAATAAAATTTTGTAAGGTCTGATGGATTTTATGGTTTATAATTTGTTATAAATAAATTATTGGATATTGTGGTGTAACCAAGGAAGCAATACCGTGAATATAGTGGTAATGGGAATGGTAAATTTTTTATGATACGTGCTGAGATATTAAAAAGGTTATTCTGTGTGCTCGGTATAAGTGAGGAACGGTCTAATCGCTGAACCTAAGAATTTCAATTTTTGTATAATTCGTCAAAACTGCAAGAATACCGTTTCGCTGAGTATATACGGTTAACAGTTTTTCGTGATCTAATCAAGAATACTTTAGAAAAACATGCAAAATTTCTGTCTGGCAGAGCTATCATTATTCTACATGAATCGTGTTTTTTGAAAAAATTTGTTACTCTTATTTAACGAACGATCGCGATCTTACAAACGCTGAAATTTGTTCGTGTGTCGAAGTATTGACAAAACTATGTTATTATTAAAGTAACAAGTAACGAAAGCCTTGGAAAATCTTCAGAAAATCTTGATGTTGGGTTGATAAAAGTTCTACAAATAAATAAACAAAAGTATTGGTCAAATGATATTCCTGAGCTCAACCAAAGACAAAAAGACCCAATGCAAAGCTAACATCGATTCGAATAATTTTATGATAGTAGGAAATATATATTCTGCTTATCAATAACACACCGTCAACGTTCTTCGAGGGGTCCCGCACTGGAACTCCAAATCATTCCATTACCCCATTGCTTAACCTTGCTAATTTTGAAACTATATCTGAATTGCTATTGTAACTGATGCATCACAGATTCCATTAGGACTAAAATATTTTATACGACAAAACAGCTGATTATTGAAAAAAATCGTAAACTAAAGGAATGATCAACCGAGTATCATCATCCATGGAATAATGTTTTGCAATGAATCATGAATAGGTTCAAAGTTGGGGACATCATCACCTCGTTTAAAGTATGATAAAAATATAGTTAAACTTGGCGGCGGTTTTAATATTTTCTTGCTGCTGGATCTTAATTTGACAGTTCGATTTACAAAGAAATTCAAAGTAGAGTTGATGATAGCTTATACCTGTCCACTTTATCAACACGGAGATCGATAAAGTGCAACAATTCTTGCGAGATAGCTTGTTGTACACGTTCGTTCAACTATCATGAAGGTAACAATAACTTCAGCTGCTAAAGAAACTTTGCTCCTTTGAAAGCAACCGTCAAATGTTGGTTTGCTAAGTTTAAACGTGGCTGTAGAAACACCGATGATACTTAACGATAAAAGATAAAAAATGCACAAAATCGTTCTGAAAACCGTCAAGTAAAGTTGCGTGAGATTGCTAACACTTTAAAGATGTCAAAAAGCACTGTGTACACTATTTTGTAGGACCATTTGTCCGTGAGAAAGCGCTGATCAAAGTTGGTGCCGCGCTTGCTCAAAAACAGCAATGCGTCGATAATTGAGAGCCGTGTTTGGAGCTGTTTAACGGTAATTAATAAATTTTTGACGTCAATACGTTTTTAAATTTGCTTTCATATAGGGAGGCAATTCAAAAAGCTGATTATAACAAAATCGGGGGATACAGTTTGATGTTGCAGCTATATACCTATCATCTACATCCAAAATTTAATTACACCACTCGATAGCTAAAGGATCAAAGAATTCGTTACGTTGAGTGCGAACTGTGACGCATCGCTTGCGGTGGAGGGGAAGCATCGACATTTTAATTGTTGCCGTTTGTATTGAACTCTCTATTTTCTTAACCGATTATGATGGGTGGATGGAAATGGGTTTCTTAAATGATATTTGGTATAAATTCTGGAATATAGCCTGCCGGGGTGGAACTCGGCAATTTCACAACCGATTATGATGGGGTTTTGTGTTGGATTGAAATGGGATTCTTAAATGAGTTTCGAAATAAGTTCTGGAATACGGCTTTCTTGGGTGGAACTTGGTAATTTGTTAACCGACTATGATGGGGTTGTGTATCTTGGATGTAAATAGGATTCTCAAATGATTTTTGATCCGATTATGATGAGGATGGATATGTTGGTCGGAAATTACAAGAATGATTGGTGGCAAAAGTTCTGGAATATGGCCACCTGGGACGGAACTCGACCATTTCCTAACCGATTATGATGGTATTGGCTATGTTTGATGGAAATGGGATTCTTAAATGATTTTTGGTAGAAATTCTGGAATATAGCCTGCCGGGGTGGAACTCGGTAATTTCACAACCGATTCTTAAATGAGTTTTGAAAGAAGTTCTGGAATTCTGCTTTCTGGAGTGAAACTTGGTAATTTGTTAACATAATCGGTTGTGTATCTTGGATGTAAATAGGATTCTCAAATGATTTTTGAAGAAGTTCTACAATATTGTTGGGGCGGAACTCGGTAATTCCTTAACCGATTATGATGGGATTGAGTATGTTGAACGTAAATGAGATTCTTAAATGATTTGTGGAACAAGTTTTGGAATATGGCCACCTGCGGGCGGATCTCGGTAATTTCTTAACCGATTATGATAGGATTTTGCATGTTGGATTGAAATGGGGATCTTAAATGAGTTTTGAAAGAAGTTCTGGAATATCGCCACCTGGGGTGCCACTTGTTAATTTGTTAACCGATTAATATGAGAATGGATATGTTGGTCGGAAATGACAAGAATGATTGGTGGAAGAAGTTCTGGAATATGGGCCCCAGGGACGGAACTCGGTAATTTCTTAACCGATTATGATGGAATTGAGTGTGTTGAACGTAAATGAGATTCTTAAATGATTTGTGGAACAAGTTTTGGAATATGGTCACCTGCGGGCGGATCTCGGTAATTTCTTAACCGATTATGATGGGTTTGATTATGTTGGATGGAAATAGGATTCTTAAATGATTTTTAGAAGATGTTCTGGAATATGGCCGCTTGAGGCGGAACTATAAAATTATATATAAGTATTCACGTCATATGTACGTACACGTAGTACAGACACCCAGTTTTTTGCATCGGTATGTGACAATAAATGAAACATGGAAAGAAAGGAAAGGCATGAAAGGCGTATGAAGCGAACAAAATCGCAAATGTCGAGTAAGGCTTTGGCCTCCGTATTTTGGGATGCGCAAGGTTGCTTTTTATTCGTCGACTAACTTGAAGCGGCGTTTTTGATGCTTTTGGAGGAAGAAGTTGCAAAAAACAGCCTCAAATGCACAAGAAATCCATTCTCTTTCACCAAGACAACACATCGCATCATAAGTCGTTAGCTCCGATGGCAAAATTAAATGAGTTACTTCGCATCGACTGTATTCTCCAGATCATGGAAAGAGATTTGTGTCAAATGGAAGTCTGAAATCTTCGCCTAATTCGAGATCAAAAATAAATCGTTCTACAAAACGGCATCGAAATGTTAGAGAAGGGTTGATGAATAAAGTAGAATTTGGTAAAGAAAATGTTTATTTTATTAGTAAGATGCCTCCGGGCTTACTGACCGACGAGTTATTTAAAAAAGTTCCGTAAAAATACTTCATGCAGATTCTCATTACTGACTGAGTATTTTTTGAGAAAAAGGTCTATAAAATTTTGCATATTTGCAAAACTCAGAAGGAGGTTGCGAGTAACTTAATCGATTATTGTAAGTGAGTGGGACAAGAATGCTGTACTAAACCTGACGGGGCAAAACTTTCACGACTTTCAAAAGTTGGCTTGACCCACAGAAAACGATTGTTTGTTAAATTGAGCGACTGTGAACTTTGGTTCTAAAAAGATAGATTCCCAGCTCCAAGTTTTTAACTTTGGCTATACTTTGGCTTATACACCATACAGGTGACTATGTTGATATCAATATATGGATATGATGGCTTCATTTGTGAATATCAATTTGCGGAGGGGGTCAACCCAGAAGAATCATGTAATAACTTCAGATACATATTCTGCACTAAAAACAAAAAAAATTCTTAAATACATTTTAGTGGATGTTTTGTAGAGAGTTCACTGGGCCATGTAAAATTTGAAAAAATTCAAGATAATGAAAATTACAATTGTTCAGAAAGAATTATTTTTCATTTAACTTGCTCGAGACAGAAATTCTTTAAGCATCGAAAGCTTCCATTTTGATTTAACTTTAGCTACCAAATTAGGCACTATTAATGAATCCGACTATATCATTTAATGCAACCTCGACCTTATGATTAGTACAACATGATGCAGTGAATTTTAATAAAAATAAACTAAACTAATTTTGTCTTTATTTCTTTACATCTTTATCGAACACTTTAAAACAATTAAAAATTTTCTGACTAAAACAAAATGTATCCACTGTTGAGCGGAATTTTATAGTTTTTAGAATCGGAATAAAGATCTATATCTCACCCCACTATATCCACTAAGAAATCTCGTGCCAGACAAACTTTGTTTAGTATTACGTACAAACTGAATAACTTAACTGAATGTGGGGTGCTGTACCTCCTTAGAAAATTTGAAATTCGTTAGAACTTACTTACGTAGTTCGCGCAGAATGAATTGCTTAATGAAATATGAGATGGCACATTCCAGTTAACAATAAGGCGGTGTTGAATTTAATCTAATTTTATGGAACATTTTGATTAGATAGTCGAACTTATTTGATCCCATAATGAAGGAATTTGATGCCAATTTGTTTTATAACCGATTTATTAATAAACAGTAGAATAAAACCAACGTCTGATTCCATTACCAACAAATCTGGTAAGAAAACATTTTTATTTTTGATATATGGCATTTTAAAGAAACAGTTCAGATTTACTTTCATTTAAATTTACAGTGCCCATCAAACTTTTATGAAAAATTCAGTTATCAGACTGTATTGCGAAACGGCAATTAATGAACTTTTTGTGGGTATACACAAATTTAATTCACCCACGAACTTCAACATTAATTGGAATTTAATAATTTCATATCAGAATCGTTTCTTACGTAAAAATTAACAAAAATTTATCTGGAACTCATAGCACAGAATTACCAGGAAAGAGTGGAGGCATTTATAACCCAACAACTTGGTATCACGATTTCCTCGCTTATCCGGAAAAATATTTTTTATATGCCGTCTTCTGCGCAATATGCAGTGGTTTCAGTTAATACGAAAGATACCGTCAAAAATAAATAAGAAATCGAAAAACAAAAAAAATATTACAGTTAATAAATTTCTAGTCTTCTTCTTGGCGATGGAGGGAGAAATAACAAGATGACAACAAAAATGTACACAGTTTATCTGAAGATATAAAACAACGTATAAAGAATAAGGATATACGATTGGAATACATTCAGAGGGAAAAATTGTTTGGAAAATACAAAATAATAATAACGACAAAATGTCCAAAGTTATAAAACAAATTTTTTTTATTTGCTGAAAAGTTTATTTTGTGCGGTATGTATCTAGCTTTCGGGATGAATAATGACAGGTTCGTTGTTGTATAAAAAACTGTTTGCTGTTTATTGTTTCGAATTTTTTTATTTTTCGTCTGCCAAGATTCTTGAAAGACAGACGATAGAATGATAATTATATAAATGAGGTTTTCTTATGAATTTTCCGCTCATTCGAAACTCGTAAGTATATCAAAAAGTTAAGACAACAACAGGAATTATAGTGGCGATCGATTTATCTTCAGACATAATATATTAATGTCAATGTTTGGCAATTGGATGACATGAAATATTTATTTTTTAATTTATGGGTCGCACATTATAAAACGCGATTTAGCCAGCTTTTTACGTTAATGTATGAACATTGGGAACTTGAATTCTATGATGAGACTATAAATAACATTACAATACATATTTTATGGAAATTTTTAGTAGGTTAGTCAGTAGTATGGGCTCCAAATAAACAGGAAAATCTTGTCGCTTACCTTAATAAATTGAAATGTTGCTACTGGTGGCAGTCGTTTACTATTTGGATAGAAAAAACTACCAGCCGGATGTGCTGGATACCTTGATGTTATTCTATAGATAATACCTTGCGGCTCAGTCGGCCAATTTGGTGCTGTAAATGTGAATCCGTTGTCGGTGCCAGCGTCGAGTGGATCCATTTCGACTGTTACACTGTCTATCCAGGAACCGCCAACGCATAGCTGTAAAATAAAATAGATAAGTGAAACAAAACCAAACTGTTACTATAGTGGCTTACTTGGAACGAATCAACGCCTATGAACCAATCCGGTGACGGTACAATTCTTGTGATTAGTGACACAAAACTATGATTTCCGTCTACAAAAAAATTTGTTTCACTTCGTCCTCCGCCCGTATTTATCGCCGGTATTGTAAATTCATCGTAAATTTTCTCACGTTGATTTCGTTCATCCAATTCTAAATTATCCGTTTTACCAATTTCAGCAAACATTTTCAAACCAGCTGATGCCTGTTTGCCCAACTGGAATATATTAAATGTTGAATCATGTGATCGACCTGCAAACGATACAAGAACACAGAGACACCAAAAAAAATTAATTAGAAATGTTATACACAAAATAAAATCTAGAGAGATAAGATTATCACCTATAACAACCCTCAAAAATTTATATATAAGATGAAGGAGCAACAACAAAAATGTAATCGCATTGAAAATCTTCTTATTTAATTTTTTTTGCGTGTGAAAGCGTTTTTCTGTTATTTTCTCTCATATTTTTTATTTATTTATTTTAATCCCTTTTTCACTGTGCGTTTAGTTCCTACATAGATTTTGATTTGGAAAATCCAATTTCCATTGCTTTTGAATTTTTTCCCGGTGTTTTCATATTTTGGTAGGGGATTTACGTGATATTCGGAATGGTAGTTTATTAATTAAAAAAAACGACGAGGATGAACATTTGCGTTAATTGCTTGTGACAGGGAAATAGGAAAAGATTAGAAGAAAATCTTTTGTTACGCAAAGTGAATTGTAAACAAATTCGAACACAGAAGTAATTTACAAGCGAAGTACAGTGAAATTGGATAACAAGCCCTTAATTTATACGCACTCAGCACATAAAAATGCTTTTCCATAGTTTTTATTTTATTTCATATGTGTCATTTACAGTCACATTTTATTGCGCTCGGGGTAATAAACATAAAATGTTTACGTATACACAGTTCAGTTATGCGTATGATATACGCTTATAAAGGAAAATATAGGCATTCTGTTCGTACACACACATATGTATTGTGTGGAAGGGGTGGGGTAATTCCAAAATATTCCAGGAATGTCAATCATATCGGTTACACACACATTTTTGTGATACATACATGCATGTTACATGCCCCGAGGTATCTTAAAATTTATGGAAAATTATTCTACAATATTTTATTTATTTTTAACAGTACGAAGTAATAATTGGAAATGCTTCTGTTTAAAACATCAATAATTATTTTATGGCAAATTCGTTATAGTAATAATAAAATTTTATTGATCAATAATTTAACTGTTTACGAAACTATGAAAACTATCCTCATATTATTTTCAGTTGGTTTGGCCGAGTCTGTCATTCACCATATTATTGTTAGTGCTTACCTAGTTATTATCTGTACAACTGCAGAAAAATATAATTACAAGAGATTATTAACAAAGCCAGCATGTTGTGTGCATGTTGGATAAGCACTCTAATTATTTTCATCTACACAACTTTATATTCAAAGTCATTTGCTCGACGTTTTGGGGATGCGCCTATTTTCGAATAGCGTTCGAACCATATACATTTTTCCCGACCATATTTAACAAAAATGATGAGATATCTGGACGAAACTAAGCTTTTCTATTTACATATATAGTTCTAGGATTACACGCTGTTAAGAATTTGAGCTAACGACTAAGAATGGCGCAACAAGGAGTCGTTGGTTTTTACGTTATAAATCAGTAAATATAATTTTTAAAAAATCTTTGCTTCGAGCAACAAGAAATTTGACAATTATGTATAAACTTATATAAAATTTACATGTCATCAAATGTTAATAACAAATGTGGCCCAGTGGTCCAGCCCGTGGAAATCAGTTTTCTAGCCAAATAGATACGCAGGAAAAAGCGGATGTACCTAAAAATGCCATCAACCTTATTGAGGGAACAATCAATTAGAGAACTAATAAGATTAATTGAGCACGTAACGGAGCGTAATATGGATATTTCTCATGTTAAATGGGGAAATATAAAACAACCTATAAGATTCAGCCGTTGTACTTAGTTGGCCGGTGTAGAGTTTCGGGACATTTTTAATTAATCTTAGAGATTGGCTCACATAGTGGCTATATAAATTAGGGCAGACATACATTGTGGAAATAAAATGCCCACTTAAATTTCGCAATGTATGCGCTTCCTAATCTATAAAGCTACTAAGGGAACCAATCTTTGTGATGCGAGTGGCCTACAGCATATATCAAAATGGCATCAGGCCATTTTATTTCAACATTGTATTCCCTTTGTAGTCAATATAGCCGCTATGAGAGCCATTTCGCGCAAATTCCTATGTTTGTTCTCCCATTAAGCTCTGTCCAAAATTTTAAGTGTCCAAACTTTTGAAAGTGTTCAGCAATTTCGACGATTACTCAAATGCCCGTCAGCAAACGGAGAGTTATTTTGAAACTAACGAAATCAATGATGGTCTTGCTGCCGCTAATTTCTATGCCAAATTAATCACCAAACATTTTTAATTGAGACAAGGTAACAGATAACAGGAAAGTGAAAATTATTCATAATATAATTCAAGGGAAACTATCGAAGAATAACGATCGATTTACGGAAAATGAATCGGACCTAATATGATACAGAGATTTACGGCAACGTCATCTATATGTTGATGGAGGTAGTCGTTCAAAATGAAAGATTAAAATACTCAAACTAAGTGTAAGGAATGCAAATAGCCTAGCGAAATCAATGAATACTTATTCAGACGACAAAATACATGGTGGTACAGCTATTTTTGAACTCATAAAGAAACCCATAAGGACGATCCACATGTTACATGGTAAGAATGAAAACCCTTCACGAAAATTGGCCATTTGGAACTTGCGACATTCATTATTATCACTTGATAGAATACAGTCAACACATGAATATTACTGTACAGTGCGAATACTGTGGTGCATTGAAATTGAAGATTGAAATAGCCGGAATTTTCTGTATGAATAAGAAAAGTTAGATTAACAGCCAGTGTTGTGTCTCCGCGTAATTCGGAGTTGTCGACATGTTGGTGTCAAAAATAGCGTAGACAATTAATTTTGCTGTAGGCAATGTCGACAATACATAGAGTATTCTGAATATTCGTAGTCAATGTAGATTATTCCTTTTTTCGTTGTTTTCGCCATTGTTTTTCAGGGCGCGGTTGCCATGTCACAGTTTTCAGTTCAAATTGCTATAATTTTCCATATTGTGAAAGTTAAAATAGTAAAAGTTTAAAATAATTATGATTAAAATAGTTCATGATATTATAATTCGTTTTCAGATGTTTTATTTGCAATGCCACCTGTTTTTTCATTTACAAACTGGAGCGCCACATATTAAATTCATTACTGGGAAAATAAGCAACGGTTTCCTCTCACCAGAAAAATTTCATTTTTAGCTCTTTTCAAATGTCGCCATTTGGTTATTTCTTTTCGCAAACATAATTTCAAAAAAAATACTTGAACTAAACTAGACCGTTAAATTTAATTTTTTTTTCTAATCCATGCAAACTGTTCTAGGGCCGAAGCACTCCCTGCTCTTTCGCGGTTAATTTTTTTCGTCTTACTTTACGCAATGTTTACCAACACGAAGATGTACGTCTATAGGACCGATTTTAAGCTACCATCAGCGCATTGCATAGCTCCATGCCAGCCTATTGTACCGGACAAGGAAGATGGGTCGGCCCATGCGTTTTGCACGCCGATAGAGAGTCGTAGTTGTGTTCCTTTTAATCACAGATCGTAATATGTTGATGCAAATTTCCTTTTGCATTCTGCCCCTATCTGGATTCGAACCAGGTACCTCTCGATCCAAACGCCAAAGCTTAAACCACTGTACCATTTGGTCGGAAGTTAAAAGATTTATTTTGAAATTGTCTGTTTCAATTGCTATCTGCAAAAATCAGAAATACTAGCATATCAAAAACAACCAGCTTCATCTGCCTCCAGTAATTCAAATCAAAATATTAATTTATAATACTTGCGGTAAAATTTAGCGGACTTCTTATTCACATAATCTTCCAATTGTCTTGTACACTATTAACAGCCTAACCTATGCATCTCAAAAAATTCCTGCTAATATTGATACAAACTCCAACAACTATTAACACAGTTAATAGTTGTTGGAGTTTGTATCAATATTAGCACAAGTAATATTAATCTTCCATGCATCTTCAGGGCAGTTTCTAAAGCAAAAATTATGTTTGCATCCAGGTTGTGTAACAACACAACTAGCGCCGATGTTATATCACACGTTAGTTTTATATTAAATCAAGTTGCGGGACAAGTTGCGTCATTTAAACTAACGATTCCTGAACCTATATTTGACCTATTACTTTCCCCAGAATCATGGCCTAACATACTTTATCTTATATAATTTGTTAGTACCAAAAAACTTAAACGCTTGGCCCTCTACTACCAGAACGTAAGGCTTGGCCCTCTACTACCAGACTGAGAACAAAATCTCGTGACGTTTTCTCAGCAAGTCAAAGGCTTCCATTTGATATTTTTGGACTCACCGAGACTAATTTGAATAATGATTTCAACGGTAACGAGTTGTTTACCTCGGATTGCAACGCCTTCCGGAAAGATGGTTTTTATTGTCCAGACACAATTTTAACCAGTACAGGGGGTTCTTACTGCAGTATACTTCAATTTTGCTAGCGAAATTTTTACCATTCCCAACACTGATAATATCGAGCTAATATGTGTCAAAATTAAAAATAATAAAAATGTTTTTATCTTATGTTGCTATATTCGCCCATTAAGTTAGATCGTAAGCTACCAGCTTCTTACTAGTACTGTTGATTTCATCTTTGACCTGATGAATACTCAAGATGACATCTTTGTAGTGGGTGATTTCAATCTCCTCGGCCTGAAATGGGATTACTCAGATGATAACACTCATTAAATTGCTTTGAATGCACTAACCGCCAAAGAAACTTTATTCACTGACAATATGTTGAACTCTGGACTGTTTCAGATCACCAATCGAATTGGTGTTTTCCTCTGTTATCAACAATAGCGGCACGCCTGAAACCAATCTAATCCTCTGTGTCATAGATGTATACCATCCTCCCGTTTTAATCACCTTTTGCCTGGACCAAGGGAGTCTAGATGTCGACTCTGAAACTCCACCACGATTTTCGTAAGGCCGAAAATAGTACACCCCTCGCCGGCGAGGATCAATATCTAATGATTTTAAAGTAAGTAATTCTTAAGTGTATAAGCTAATTTACGGAATTGTATTATGATCATATTCACCGGTCTCGACCGGCACTTTGGTGGACTAATGCTTTTAATATTGGAACTTGAAAATTGTTTGGTTTACAAATCTACCGAACATTTTTCGTGAACTATATAACTATTGAATGCAAGTGTTAATGTTTTGATTACTACAAGAAGTATTTGTTGAATTTGGTTCAATGATTATTTATCGAATATATCAATCGGCAAATTAGTGCAAACCGTAGAATCAACAGCTCGCGTGATTTGCTTATCGATAAATAAGCATGCACCGGTAGCTATCTTAATTTTAATCTCAGACGTTTAACACTTGGTTTAGTATAGATACTACAAAGTTGACGATGTAATCCACTTCGAGTAATTAGTCAAGGAACCCAAAAAATCGGAACATATTAAAAAAAAATCTGCATCTAGGACTGCATTAAAGAAATTAGAAATTTCAATTCTAGTATCGAGTTTATCGAATCGTATTTTAACTAGACCAATGCCGTCTAGTGTGTGCTGACAAAAGGCAGACATACAGATATGGCGGCCACGCGAATGGGTTGTTTGTACAATCGAATATTTTTGCCATCTGGATGTACAAGCTTCGTCTAATTTCAGTTTGAGAAAATCGTGTACTTCTGAATCCTATTTGTTTTCATTAATTTTATTTAAATTTAACTATTTCTAAGATTGACAAGTGTTTTAAGGTCTAATGTAGAATCTAATTAAATTTTTAAATTGATTATTGCCTTTAGTGTAGAGTACCGATACGTGATGAACAACTTAGAACCAGTTAATTTAGAAATACCTCGTTAATTAATTCAAATAATTAAAATTTCAGTTTTCCTAATCAGCATAATAAATGCTTTTACTATGAAACTACTAATACTGTGAAATACTAGTTAACGTAAATTAAATTCCAGAAATTATCCTGCTGTTAACTTTTCTACCAAATTTCTTATATTACATAAATTGTGATTAACTTGCGTGCTACCGATATTTTCTACTAACAATTTTATTAACTAATTGATCTGTCAGGTGTTTGTGGATTTCCATGCTATACTAATAAACCTGTCCTATTCTACCCATATTATGTGTAAAGAGGGTGTATAGACGGGACCGGCGGCATCCAGATCACAAGTTTGGGCTTGGCTATACATTCCAATCAAAATAGATGGATCTGTTTTCACTGTTTCGAAATAAGTAACTGTTATCATAACTGGTAGACATTTGTTTCCGTTATTTTCAATTTGAAAGCAACAATTATGACAAGCTGGTATATACAAATGTAATTCCTAATATCACTTTTAAGATATCCATACAAAATGAAGGATTTTATTTAATAATACCTGTGTTTCTTAATGCTTGACCTACAGCACATGATTCGTGAAGCAACACAAACTGATCCTGATCAACTCTATATATTTCGACTGTTAGGTCATTCTCAAGAGTATCACTTCTGATCTCTTCAGGAAATCCTAACAAGTCGAAACCGATAGAGTTAAATAAACAAAAATTATTTAAAGTCTGCGAATTAAAAAGCATCAAGATTTTCTGACTATAGATGCCTCAGTTTCTGATATTTTCAACAATATTTTCACTTGTCAAATTTAACTTAGATCAGTATTAACTGAACATTTCGTTGAGGACTACGCGATAATTTGACGGCAATTTGATCGCCCTCCAATTGCTTCGCAAATAAAAACCAAATAATTAATTTTTATTTCATTAAATACATCAAACCAATAGCCACACAAAACCGTACACCCAAACATACACCCAATTGCAATTCAATTTCCAACACAAGCTTTAATATTGAACTGCTGATAAATTTAATTAAAACGATATACAACAACAAAAACAGCAAAATAAATCATCATAAAATTAAAATTTAAAATCAATCAATGTACTGCTCTGTTCGAACAGTATGGCATTGGATTACAAAAATTGAGATGAATATTTATATACGTACAGTACAGATACCAACTGATAGGTATTTACTGGTAGGAGTGAAATTGAAAATCTTTTCATATCTCACCTTACCGCACATACCTCACATTAATATTCAATGTAATGTACCCATTGATCGTACAATTTTCTCCAACCCCGCATATTTGAACTCAATAAAAATAATTTAATTTTAATTTTGTTACTGCGTTGGAATTTCCATGGAAAATGAAATTGTTAATGTTGATGATGTTTTCATTGTTGCGAATGTATTTTGACTATGCATACATACATACACGTTTAAATAAATGATTGAACGATAGATGTTGAAAGAATTTTGCTTTTACTGAATATTTTGGATGAGCATATATGCACATAATATATGTACGCGAAATGTACCACTCAATAATTAAAGGAATTTAAATAAACGAAATTGAAAAATAATTATGTAAATCGAAATATGGGCGCATCCCAACAAATTTCATCTTCCAAATGAATAACCTCTCATCATGTTGCGAACGCGGTAAATTAATACAAATTTTCTAGACACTTTAAACGTCATCTTGTTCATAAATTAGATTTTTTGTGGTATTTTATATGCTCATACGAATATCTCAAGTGGGAAATGGCAATAATAATAATCATCATCATCAACAACATCTTGAGAAAAAAGTTGATTCACAAACAAGAAAAGAAGTAAAAAATTCTGCGAAAGGAAGAAAAAAGGATCAAAATTTTATTGTATTTTTTTCATCTGACCGCGTCTCTATTTTATTTGTAAAAAAATTGTGTATACCGATAAAATTGTGGAAAATGGGAAAGTAACCCGGAGAAGAGTAAATATTGACCAAGCCGTCCGTACACACAAGAACAACAACACTACAACGAACGATGAAATAAAATTATTGATGACTTAGCGAATTTGTCAGATCATTAATTCTATTGTTGTATTATATTTTCTTGGTATCATCATCGCCATCATCTCGATATTATTTATAAGACCATGGTGTGATGTCTCTGTGCCATATTACTATATCGGTCGTCCTTTTAATGTTCTATTATACAAG
Organism: Nephrotoma guestfalica; assembly: GCA_963691935.1. Lineage (NCBI taxonomy): Eukaryota > Metazoa > Arthropoda > Insecta > Diptera > Tipulidae > Nephrotoma > Nephrotoma guestfalica. The sequence continues at coordinate 305,672,520 of OY829914.1, read as the reverse complement.
AAAAACAGAAATAAACGTAACGGAAATATACAGTTTTACTGTGTTGCTCTTTTACTCCTGCCTCCGATGCTCTTCCATAAAATTAATTTTTTTGTGTTCATCAATTTTCGGAATGATAATTTTTTTTGTGCTTATTTTTTATATTTTTATTTGGCTGCTGTGCTTTTTAAGGGTGCGATTTTATTGGGTATTTTTGATGGTATATTATGAAAAACTTCCCCGATGAAGTGGGAAAATTAAATGATTTCACTGAATATAAAACGTTCTAGAGTATAGAACTGTTTTGATTTGAGATTCTCGTTTATTTTTTTGTGCTGGACCAAATTGTGAAAATCAAACAAGTGGAATGAATTGAACATGAACAACATTCGGTCGGTCATTCGATTTATATTTGTGTTCGTACACAGAGAATTTATTTTATTGAGTTGATTGAAATGATTTGTGGTGTTTCTCCTTAATAGAAAGTCAGGTGGGAAATTTATTTATTTTCGTAGAATGTTATGGGAATAATTTTGCTTGTGGCACTGATAAGGGTAAATTAAATGCCGGATTCCATAGAAATAGTTAAAATATACAATTTAAGCTTGACTTAAAATAGTTATTTATCGTTTGGGCGATGTAATTTAAATGAAATCGATAAATATGTGTAGAGATTGTTTAGGGATTGGCACAGAAATCGAAAATGTAGGTTTTATACACTTTGTTATGCCAACCAATAAAAAATGCCAAATAAACCCATAAATTATTGACTAGTTCCTGAGTCATATATTACTTTGCTAATTTAAAAAAATAGTAGCCGCCTGCTTATAAATAATTGTTTTGGGCTCATGAGATAACACCAGAATAAATTGGTACAGTTGTGGCTTATATCATACTTAATGATATGATTTTGCGTTGCAAGGAACCTCCGCAACATGATGGTCGACAGATTTTTATATAATCAAGTTTTAATGAAGATTTGTGATTCTTTTTGTAATGACTATAGATAACCTTCACTTTCAAAGTATTTTGCATTACACCATGTTGTTGTTTGTACGCAGCTTTACAGAAGTCAAGTGTGAAGGTTATGAAATTTTGTTGTAAATTGAAAATTACGATTCGACAGGCATTATAATAATTATCATAAATTTATTTTTTCAAAAATCAGTTACAAAATTTTAATCAAATTCTTAGGCGAAGATTCTTAGGATATCTTGAATATTTTAAGGAAATCTTATTTTTATAAATAGAGTAATTTGCGAGTTTTTATAATTATAATTATTGTATTTATATGATTTACAAATCAAAAATAATTATAAATATTCATCACGCCAGGACACTTATTTAAATAAGTTAGGTTCCTCAAATAAGTATTCGTTTCGAAAAGGGCTGTGGTCATATTCAACATAGCCATGTATCATCGAATTTCTCCCAGGATTCATTTTAATATTTTTCTTCCTCATCTATAGTACACTCAAATCAAAAGTTAAGTAACTTAAAAATTATAAACTATTTGGTTCAAGATGATATCAGTAACAAGAAAAATATTTTTTATTTTGAAAGCAGAAACGGTGATGGCATGTATACTCCACAGCCTTGCTCACGCTACTATTCACGCGAAATCAACTAATGATCTATTCTAGAAAAAATAATTTTGTAATTCCCACTTCAACTGTGTTGTCGAACTGGCCGGAAACAATTTAAACAAATAAGCCTTCTAGCTCTTCAAAGTGGTAAATCGCTGCACGATTTTAGGATAGCCTACTCTCACAAAGTTTTATAGTGCTTTAAACCTGGACCGACCAAATCAGCCCGCCTCAATGAAACCCATACCATAATGTGTTACAAATTATAATTAAACGTGCACCGCTAAAATTGTAACTTTGATGTAGGTAAAATATCGGGATGGTTCTTGGACCAGAATTTATTTCAAATTCAATGTAATTAACTAGTTCAAGACCACCGCTGTAACCTGCTTAAGGGTAAATTTCACTCCAAACAATTATTTATAACTAAAACTTAAATTTAGCCAACTTAAATAATTTATTACGCAAGACTGGTGGCAGATATTGAGCCTAATGTTGCACTAGAAGTTTTGACGAGGGTAGGTCATCCTTATCAAGGTATGTAATAAATTATTTTTGTTTTATATTAGACGGAAATGGCTTCAGACTGTTTATATTAGACAGAACTGGCTGCAGACTGTTTATATTAGACGGAAGTGGCTTCATAAACGTATTTTACAGGTCAATTTTACCACCTTTAATAATGTATTACACCAGAACGCCACCAGATGTGGACGGTAGGTAAACCTTATCCAGGTATGTCATAAGTTATTTTTGTGTCAGGTTACACGGAAATGGTTCCAAACTGTAAAGGTTTCAATTATGTAATTTTGATTTTATACAACATTTAATAATTTACTACACCAGACCGTCACCAGATATTGAGTCAAATGTTACTCCATGGGCCTTGTGAAGGACAGGTCAACCTTATCCAGGTGTGCAATAAATTATTGAATGTGGTAAAATCGACCTTTAAATTTTACACACTTTACAGTTTGCAGCCAATTGCGTGTAACCTGACACAAAAAAAAATTGTTAAGGTTGATCTGCACTACACAAGGTCCATCGTGGTACCTTTTTGCCCAATGTCTGGTGGCGGTCCTGTGTAATAAATTATTGAATGTTGTATAAATCGACCTTTAAAATACATATTTGAGGCATTTACCCATTGAAGCAAATTCCGTCTTCCCTGATTCAGCAATAATTTATTACACACATGAATAAAGTTGACCTGTCCTCCACAAAGACCATGGAGTATTAGTAGACCCAATATCTGGTGACAAATTTCATATTTGAAGTTTTAACTTCTGAAGAAAATTCCTCTAACCAGACACAAATATAATTCGATACACCTGGATAAGGTTGACCTGCTCTCTACTAGGCCTATTGAATAACACTTGAGCCCCTATTTTGAGGCGTACTGGTGTAATAAATTATCAAATGTGGCAGAATCGACCTTTAAATTGCACGCTTGAAGCTTTTAACTTCTGAAACCAATTCCGTCTAGCCTGACACATAAATAATCTATTACACACCTGGATAAGGTTGACCTATACGATCGATAAGACTTCTAGTGCAACTAGAACTTGCAACTTGGTCGAAATTCTGGTGACAGTCTTGTGTAATAAAATTTGTAAATTGGTTAAATTGAAGGTTTTGCTATAAATAAGCGTTTAGCGTAAAAGTAACCCTTAGCCAAGTTATAGGGGTGGTCTTGAACTAATTAATTCGATGTAATTAATTTGAAATAAGTTCTGGTCCAAGAACCATCCCGATATTATACCTACATCAAAGTTACAATTTTGGCGGGGCAGGAACAACCATAAGCTAAACCAACCACTCGTTCCTCGAAAACGGTAACCAATGTGTAACAAATTATGGTATGGGTTTCATTGAGGCGGGCTAATTTAGTCGGTGCAGGTTTAAATTTTTTATATTTGAATGAAATAGGTAGGATACAAAGTCCTCAGCAATTTTCGGAGGTTGGAATCATCCTTAAGAAGGCAGAATTCTATTTTAATGCTAGCTGAATTCGGTTCGTATATTAACCGTGAAAAACGCAATTATTATAGGACCGTATTGACATTCGAACAATACCTCTTGTATTAAGAAATTTCGCTAAAATTATACTGACTTGTATCATTTACTTTTTTTAGCTTTTAGATTTGAAAGATTAAAAAACGTTTTACTGCTGGATGTGGTCCATATAAAAATATGTTAAACGTACGCAATGCAGATAACCTGTAGTGCCAATCATCCTAAAATTCTCATGTCGATCCATATTGAGACAAAACTTTAACTTTTTGCGAAATAAAAAAACAAGTGTTTAGTCAAATGTGCTTATTAAGTGTAAGTGTGTTTCGTCAAGTGCCTACGGCAAATAGTGTTAAAAGTATTAAATAAAGTTTATTTTCGATGTTCAGTAACATGAACAGGAGTTACCACCGTATGAAAGGAGGTATTTGATACCAAAGTATTTATTGACTCCAGAAGTAATATCAGGATTTAGTACCGAATTAGGTGTCAAATAGTGTCCAAAATAGTTTACCGATTTGGTTACTGAATCGATCAGTAAAAAATTAAGTTTTGCAGCTCTAATCATAGAGTCTATTTTATTACGTGCCCAATAGTATTCAGATCTGTTCCCTTGAGTCTTATAATTTATCCAATTCTTATTAAGTAAATTAATAAGTAATTAAGTAATTAAGTTTACGTCTTGATAATTTTTTAAGAAATAGAATTTGCTAGTTGACATCACATGTCTCATACAAACATTTCCAATTTAAAGAGCTAGAAGTAATAAATAAAGCAACCTTCCCAACATTTTCAAAATTTCTCACATTTGTATATCTGCAATTGTTACTATTTTTCATTTTCTTAAACGGAAAACCATAAGAACCATAAATCCAACTGGTAGCAATGCCAGGTACAGATATTTGAGTGAAAGTCCTAAACTTGTTCAGATATTAGTAATTTCAGCTTTCGTTGTTTAAACGAAACAATCTATATTAAAATCACCTCTCAGAGGATCCTTTCGGGATAATTTAAAAATGTGATTTGGTGGATTGTAAACCACACTGACAGCTAACTTCATGTTATTTTGAATAAAAGTCACCTCTATGCAGATTATATCAAATAAATCAATACTAAAGTTAAAATAAATAACTTTAGGGTTAGACATTTCTTAACATAAACACCAACACCACAACGACCCACACGTTATTTACGAAACAGTATACAATCATAAACGTGAAAGTTTTCACTAAAATGTTTGGACATGAACCAAGAGCAGATAGCAATTGCATGGAAATCAATCACTTTAACACTTAGTTTTAATTCATCAAAATTAGCGACTAATCTACCAGTATCTAAATGATAGAAAGGAAACATAATGAGTACAAAACATCTATAAGAAAAAAAATCTGCTTATTTTAAATTTCCAACTGTCGCCTATGTTTATGCAACATTGTCTACAGCTACTACCGGATATACCGGTACAGATTTTTCATAAAAAAGCCAGTGATATAAAAAATGAATAGCACATCGTTGAGCAATGGTCGTTGGGCAAAACGTAGTACAAGATCACGATTGTTGCTCTATACGTATTACGATGATTATGAAAGATGCGTTTCTTAAAAGAAAAATTCTATAAATAAATTATTTAAGCAATTATGACAAATTCACAATATTATTAATTTGAGACACGAAAATACGAACGAAAATACATTTCTCATGTCTGTGTCAACGGTGAAGTTTTTCTGTGATATGTAACAACACACAGAAATACACAACGAAATCTTAAATAACAAACGGATGACTGATCCGCTTGAATTCCAAAGATTTTTTAAAGTTTAATGTCGCCTTCTATCAACACGTGTTTTTAGTATTTTTATACGAGTGAGATGATGAGGCGTGATGATGTAACATAATTACATTCGAGTGTATGCAGTGTCTCATGCGACTTTTATTTAGATCGTGATATATTTAAAAAGTGTTTTTTCAAACACATAATATGGAAATTCTCTTACATGATCAAATCTCGTACCAACCAAATTTGTACCAAATGAAAAACTTATGCACGTGAAAACCGCATGTAATTGGATAAAACTGAACGTAACGTGATTTTTAAATTGGAAGTAAAATCAGAAACAGGATAAGATTTATTGCAATTTCGTTGTCATCTCTCCCTCTTGTGTAGACGTAAAAAAAAATTTCGTCCCATCATATTCATCCAATTTATCTTGTTCATCTATCATTTTACTCAACAGATTTTTTCGAATCGTTTGTTTCTTGGATTTTCTGAATAGTCATTCTATAAAACGTATTAATACCAAATAACCATAAGACCAATATCAACATATGCGAGACGAGAAGGAACGAGAAAAGATCGAAAATCATGTCTGAATGTTTTCCTTGATTTTGTTACATTGTACAAGATAACCGAAGTTTTTTTGCTGTGGAAATTTCTTACCATAAAAATTTCTCGATTTTACTTATCACTTTAGTTGTTGTTCGTTTTAACGCGAAAAAATTAAATCTTGCCCATTGAATTATTTATCTTTATGTCGCAGGTATGCACTTTTAACAGTCACAATTATATTCAATCACATTCAAATCCCGAAAATAATTTGTATTTTTAAAAGATGTAATCACTCTTAGTATCAGTTGTTAAAATATTCGTTGGCAGGAATGATAATATACGAATCGGTGGTAACCAGTGTTGTGCCGTATTGTCTACACCGCGTCGATAATTAATATTTTACACGTGTAGAAAATGTATGTAGAAAATTAAAAAACTGGCGTCGACAATGTAGAGACAATGTTGAAAATTATTATTTCTGTTAGCAATCTTCAAAATTCTATGAGATCACAGAGATTTTTGGCCGAAATCGGTCCACCAGTAATGGAAGCTTCCATAGAAGATTTTTTGCGTTTTGCAAAATATTCTAAATTAAATTTTAATCAAAATTAATTCAGATCAAATTTTATTAACTTCTAATATTATTTTGTTGAGCAAAGAAATGAAACTCGCTCATTTGAAAGAAATTCATTGTAATCGTTAAGACGGCTCGCGATACTGTTTTACGTTATACGTTTGCTGGAATTTTGCTTCATTGCCTAATGTCATATCCCTATTCTGTGATCTTTATACATTATTCTATATCGAGCTGGAATGTCCACCTAAACGAAGATTAAGACCGGCGATAAACATCGGAAAAATTTTCTCGAAAAAACCTGCATTCAAATTTTAGAAGAATCTAAAAAAATATTAGCTAATAATAACCCACGTTTCATTGCGAGTCGCTAATAAAATTTACAAAATTCTATAACAAGGACGAATTAGATACTGAAACTACAGAACAATGTAAAAAATAACTTCTAACTTGCTTAAACTAAAACTTGAAATTTAAATCACTTATCACTGAATGAATACCAATATTTAAAATTCTAAAAATTGACAAACAACGTGCTCAATTCGAAGCAATTTTTAATACCACGAGATTAAAGATTAGCCGGTTTCATTTACGGCGATATTATAGGTTAATCAACATTGGAAATAAAATGTTAAAAGAATTTATTATGAATGAAACTGCCTCCGCACAAACCAATAAATTCTAGACTTAATTATTTTTATAAATTTCGAATTTCTGAAAAGTAAAATATGTGTAAGTAAAGTCTAGCATGATTTATATTTGTGGAACTCACATGATAATAATATTAAATACGCCCTCGTTAAAAACAGCAATATTAGCAGTATGTAGGATGTACCTAATTTATGTGTACAAGATTTTGTTATTAGTCTCGAGATCTTGCATTGGTTTACAAAACAAATTCCACGAGCACTTATGTACGTGCACAGAATACCTCTTTGACAAACCTATTTTAATAATAAGACATAAAGTGAATAACAAATCGCCTGAAACAACCCTAATTCATAATTTATCGCCATTTATCAAAAATGTAAATCTTTAATATCAGATTCCATATTTTGCAATAAGGGATTTGAAATATAAGCAATCATTCCTTAATATAATTCAATCACGGCAAAAATCTCTCCCCTCGCAACATATCATTAATCAAATCGAAATCAAATCATTTGACGCTGATTTACGTCGAATAAATTGTATCTCAAAGTGTTATTGAACCCGATTTAAATATGTATATTGAGTGCAAATAAAATCGTAGCCAATTCTCGAAATAAACCAATGTGTTCCCAATCACTCCAGTGGACATTAAGTATTATGTATATGACGGGCGTGCGTGGGTGATAAAAATAGAGACGCACAATCTTTTAATTTAATAAATTAACGGATCGAAAACGTGTACGAATATGTTGTGTATACTCGTAGGCTATGTTAAGACAAATTTTATTTTTTTATTTTTTATTGTATGGTGTTTTGGTTGAACTGAACTCATATATGTACACGAGTAGTTAGTTGCTCAAAAATAGACCAAAATAATAATAAAACGAAGAGCACGAACCCACAATGGAAAATAAGGAAAATTCTGTTCTTAATTTTATTGTTATACAACTTACATTTTGGTTTGTTGTTTATTTGTGTGGCTGTGTGTCTTGTGTATTATATCTTCCATTCTGTTTTCCTTTTAATTTTATTATCATTAATCTCTTTCAATTTTTATGTTTTCTTTTTGGTTGGAAAATAAAACCGAGAAGAAGTAAAACACTAAGAAGTTCACCAAAAATATATTTTATAAGAATAGAACGATTTTCATTTCTTTTTTATCTTTTCATCTCACTGCTGTATTTTCTTTTCAATGCCTTTTTATTTTTACAGTTTTTGTTATTTTTCTTATTTGTACTGTGTACAGAAGGAAAGTAATAAAATTGAAAGTAAAAATCTAAGTAACATTTCGAATTACTTAGAACTCTCTCACGTACATGTTTACTTCTCTTCTTGTATACAAGTTAAATTTTTATGAAGATTGATGGAATTTTCCAACTTTGTAGGTTATTTCGCTTTTCTTATTTTGTTTATTTTTTTAATCAATAATTACATTTCACTGTTTATTTATTTTCTTTATTTTCCGTTGTTTTCGTTTACGTGATTTTTTGTTTTTTTTTTTAAGAAAATACCAAAATGAAAAACCTTTAAGTGATTTTTATTGTTATTATGGTATTTTTGAAAGATTTATAGAAGATTATGTGATAAAATTTTTATTTTTATTTTGTTAGTAAGATCAATGTATATGGGTAGGTATCGTACTCATGTATGCATATGTAAAAGGCAAAGGTGGGTTTTATTCTAATCACGTGTTGGATTTTTGGAATACTTTTTACAGTGGGATGCCTTAGGTTTTAATTTTAATCACGGTTCCTTCAATATAATATGAGGGTCTTTCAATTTAATTTATTTTTATTTTTTCAATTAATTTACACAAAAATTAAACCCGAGTTTTCCTTATTACTAATAAAACACATCGAGAACACGATATCTTCGTTTCATCAATTTATGGTTTACAGACAAATTAAAAACTTATTTCAGGTGACGCGACCGGCATGCCGACCAAGACGAGTAGATATACTACTTCTATTGCAGAAAGAGTAATCGGAGCAGTGATCTGCGATTGGCAATTGACAAGAAGCCTATTCAAGAAATCTGTAAGATAATAAATTTAGAATTGAAAAGTAGCACGTCTCTAAAATCCTTATTACCTAAAGAATTAATTTAATTAAATATTTAGGTCAACCTGTTAATTAAATAACTAATTAAACCATGAACTCCTAACAAGAAAGATACATACAAATATCAACTAAGCAAAGCCATATATTTCCAAGATTTAAAATTTTATATTTTTTACTAGGTTCCTCGGCTGTGTGTAGTTCCTAAAATCAAATTAACAATAGAATTGTTTAAGATAGAAATATAATACTTTATACTGGTTGGTTGATTAAATTAGTTACCTACCGAAGAAAAAATAAATTATAATTGTTATTATAAGTATTTATTAGTTTAAGCTTTCCGGAACAACTAAAATTTTAAATAAATACTAAGAAATGCTAAATACCTTGAAGACACAAAATTAACTAAATACAAGATATTTATAGAACTTAATTTTTGTCAGTAACTTCATCGCTATCTGCAATCCCAAGAGCCATGATTTATATAAGAATAATTTTCAAATAAAAATGAACAAGTATTTTGTGGTCACCGAACTAACTTACTTGACCAAACCCTGTTACACTACCACAATTTCGAGAATTAATTTCAAATTCAAACGAAATGAATTCGAGCGGAATTAAAATTTAATCACGATCACTAACAAGAATTTTTTTGTCACCATACTCAGAATAAAAATGATTCAAAATTCAAAACAAAAATTTAAGAAAATTTAAGCATTTTCACGTTGTCACACTAAATTTACTCGAGAGTATATCGGAACAACATCATACCATTATTTATTTATTTACCGGTGATATTTAATTGAATTAATTACCTTCGAATCCCCTTGTTGGCTCTAAGTACGGTATTGATACGGTATTGATTCGGAAGACATAGTTACTACGGATCAATTCTCTGTTCTACTGTCGTCATTTTGTTCGTTGGTCTAACTCTTATTAGATGTGATTTTTCTTACCTCGATTTTGTGAATTGAATTCTTATTTTGAAATCCATTTACAAATATACGTGGGTTTAAATCTAAAAGAGCAACTACCAAAATGGCTAATGACATGTTTTGTCATTTTAGTGAAGGATTTGAGACATTTGTAGTTCACCATAAGACGTACGATTTTTTTTTCCACTCCTGATCATCAGATGAGAATTCTAACGATGGCTTCGGGTTCGTACCGAGCTTGAAATGAAAATAAACGAGAAGATAACAATTTGGCCGTTTACTTGATAATAGCTTTTGTAGAATAAGCATGATAGTCGTTTGACTATCGACGAGTAATTCCCTCGATGAAGAAATAGTGGTAGCGAGACCATTTCTATATTCCGGCATTATTTTTGTTTTCTAACTCGAGGGGGCACAGCTCCCCAAATAATTAAGTATTTAATTTGTTTAACAGTTGGAACACGTAATGCAATGTACCTTTTGCTGAAATAAAATTGCATCCTGCTTACGTAAGGCGACTTTATGATAACCTAAATCTTCCCCTTCACATTTAAATGTTCCCTGCGAAATAAAAATGTTTATATAATCAAATTTTGACCCAGAGGTACGAACTCATGAATAGTAAATTTTTTAATTTTTGTCCAATATGTAGGCCACAACAACTCGTTTAAATCCTCCCGATTTGTTTTATCAACTTCGAGATAATCGGATAATCGAGTAGTTAAAATTTCTTAAATCTACCCGGGTAATCGGGCAATTCTATTTGACCAAACTTCACTGGGGCCTTCCACTTGATAGACAAGCTTAAGTATCAAGTTTAATTCCGACCACTCAATCAGTCTGGGCTGTAGAAATTACACAAACATTTAATCTGCACGGGGTTACACACACACTGAAGGTTTCACTGAAGAAAACCACTTTCTCAGACGCCAATATAGCGAATGGTACAACTACAAAAATTTGAGGTTGAAAATTTTCAAATGTTCTGCCTCTCTTCGAGAGAAGTCTTCGTCGAGTTTACTGATAAATGTGAAACTTTTTAAAGAATGAATATTTGAGTTTTGGCTGAAATCGGGTGTTAGTTTACCACAAAGTTTTTGGGTTTCTGGAAAAAAACAAGGCGTGTAACGTCCATATTTTAAATAAAAATAAATCTTTAGAAATCAATATTAGTAATATCCTTAGACCAAAGAAGCAGAGAAAGTGTCATTTCTTGAATTCAAGCGTTTTCGTTACATTGGTTGCATGGATCATGATGCTTAAATGTAAATAAAGTAATCTGAAAACTCGAAGTTGAGTTTAAGATGGATTTGCAGACTTTTATTTCCGTTCACTATCAATGCAGATGAACATGTTTCGGGCTTAGACATATATTTTAATTTGCCATATGGAGTCACTTTATTATCCAGTATTAAGCGGTTCCCGGAAGCTATTAAAAATAAGAAGAAATAGTTTGATCACATTTAAATTAAATTTTGATCAAGTAGTCCAGTAGTCCTTCACATAGCTTATTCAATATGAATCCTCTACCAATGGTTATACAGAACTCAATATGCTTCACAGGAATCTTGTCCACCGGATGATCAATCGTAATCATATGAAGAAAAATCACGTTTGCATTTAGCCTGATGGGATTTGAACGCAGTTCCTCCAAGTTTTAGTGTCTTTGAAGCTTTATGCAATGCATCCCTTATTTGGTAGAAACTGGATCACCGAACTGGGCAAATCAAAATGTTAAATATGCCGATATTTTCTGGATAATAATAGTTTATAATTTTCTGGTAAAACTACGTCAACGCAATATTCCAAGCGAGTTCAAAATGATAGAGTAGTTCTCCTCTGTAACGATCTAATAAAAACATCGGTTAGATCGTTGCAATTACTAAAACATGAACACATACAAAATTTAATTTAAATATGACAATATTTATGGAAATATGAAGGAGTAATATTTATGTTTGGGATTGTATGCGGATAAGTGTGGAATTATCTTCTGTTACTTACCGACGTTACAAATTCCTCGTGGTACAAGCAGGTTATAGGTTTAAATTGAATAGGAATTCAAATAGTGAAAATTATTTCTAATTACGCAAAATCGGCGACGAATCAAATTTTTTCGCCATTTCAATCGAGAACCAAATTTCATAATAAAACGAATTCGCGTATTGAATTTTTTCGATATCAAAAATAATGGAAATCAAGATACGTAAGGGACTTCCTAGTTGATAAAACGTGTTCAGAGCAGGAGCACCAAAAGGAAAACAGAAGTGTTTGAAACAGAAGTGTGAAAAACGGAAAATAACGACTTATACAAACTACGGGACCGATAGTGGGGTTATAACCAGAATAATTTAAGTCATGCAACAATACAATCATGCGCTATGAATGTCCGAGTTTATTTGCAATGATTTCAGATGTTTTCATCATATTTCTGTTAAAACGTGTTTCATCACCTATGGTTAGTTCTAATCACGAGCAAGTAAGCAATCAAACAATATCGTGAATGACATCGACCGGTATTATACTCAGCAGGGCTAGCTATCATGTTTTGCTCTATGAGATCAACTTACACCCCAACAAGCATAATGACGCTTTAGTATTCAAACTGGTTATCGTTGCAATAGAAGACTTAGTGTTTATTATCGGCACTTATCAGCGAGAAGGTGACTTTGTAAAAACTGAAACATTCTTACAAATTACATATTACCCTAACGCTGTTAAGGCAGTAAAATAGTAACAACATTTTCCAAAAGGGCAAGGGACTGGAAAACTAAAAATGTTAAATTGTACCAACTACTGATTACTGAAGGGTTTCATTTATTTAATTAGTTTATTTATACACGTACTTATATAGACATAAACTTATATATTGTAAGTTGTGACAGGGTAAATCGCTTTATTATCCACATATCGTGTTTGATTTTGCGTTTTCGATTAGTAATTTTGTAGTAATGTGGTGTTACACGAAGCTTCTAATATATCGTAATACTTCAGATCGTTGGGACAATTTTTTTTTTCGAAAATCCAGGAACCACATCATAATACTTCTACCAAACATCCATAAAACATGATATTCTGCGCAAGCATTTTCGATTAATTCAATTTAATAAATTCATTTTATTATCTTGCAATTTATTTGATTTTAAAATTGTTATTATTTATTTTAGTTTAAATCGGGGAACGCATTTCAGATCAGGGCATCAAAATAACGTTCGTACCATTCGCTTGTTGTATACTGAGGGTATTTAGTTTCGCATTTGTGAGGAAAATCATTCATTATACCTAACTTCATCTGCTCCAAAGATATACTGCAAATTTGAATACCGCGTTTTGATCAACTCACCTAAAATGAGAAACTTTTCTAGTAATAATAAATTTCGAAATATTCAATAACGCAATTAAACCCATAATAATATAATATAATAAAGTGCATGTAGACACATTTCAATGAAGCTCTAATACTTTTAAGCCTACTGTACAAAACACTATTATCCAAGTTTACACCTTTCTCATGTTAAATTGCTATAAATTTGACTAAAAAACTTTTCCTTTTATATGTTTTTCTAAAATAACGCTTTTCCCACTTTTCACTTAATAAAAATTAATTTCAAAGGTATAGCTTTAACAACGAACTATAACAAACAAAAGAAAAACAAAATTGGAGAAGCACATAGAAATTTCGAGCTTTTAAAGTAAATTATTATGTTTCAATTCCATTTTTTCAGCTAAATACTTGTTTTATTAATTTAAGCGCAGTCAATCCAATAAAAGCACAAATAAAGCTCTTTCCTGCTTTTATACATTTTATTTTGTAATAGTGTTGGAAAACGAAGTAATTGCACTTTTTAAATTTAGGTCAATTTTTTCTGTAAATGTTGTTGCTTTATGTACTGTAAAAGCTTTCAATATAATGGTTTCTTTACATTTTCGAATAGTTGCAATGCAATATACCAGTGTAGTTAAATGGAAAAGTGAAAAACATAAATATTCAATTTAGACAATTTTCTTACAACAACCAATAATTATACAAGAATATATATTATTATAAATAATAAATTTATTAAAAGAGCTTTTTGATTTAGACGAAGTGATGACTAACAAAGAAAACGTGTACATGCATAAATTTATCTTGCTTTAAAATTTAAAATGACTCAAGCACGAAATAAGACAATTAAAATGATAATTTATGATTGTCGGTCACTCGATGATAACATGTATTGTTATTATTCGCCCGGATAAAAGAATCTTGACAATTATTCTCTCACTGTGCGAGTGCCGGCCTGATGAATGATATGATTTTTCATATTACACACCCGATCGTCTTAATTATTATTTGAAATATTCGAAACGGTAGCGTTTCACATCACAGATCGCGAAAATAACAATATTAAAGAGTTAATAAATTTGAGCTGTATTAAAGTAGAGGAAAACTCTATCATTTTAATATAATGGGCCATGTGGTATCTTGTATGTATAGAAAACACTTAAACCAAACAAACAACAAAAATGTTGGGAAGAAAAGTTCATGTGGTTTCGGACGAAGAATATTAAATGTTGAACAAAAAGCACCTGTTACATTTTTTGATTTATTTTTCTGTGTGTGTAAGTCTACGTACGAGTATATCGTTTGCTATGTGGTCACTGGTATATAGAAAATGCGTAGGTGACAAACATTATGTATGTAGCAAAAACACACTTTATACATGAAAATTATATTTTTCACCTGGAAATTAGGTTAACCTCAAACATATTCTAACTGCACTGTATAATTTTCTCTTGTGTTTTTGCTGCTTGGTGAAAATGTTCACATTTTATTTAATTTGAAATTTTTCCAAGAATATTTTTTGTTGTTATTCATCAACGTGCAAATTAATTATCTTGAGCACGAAATATACGTTGACAAGTGAAATATATTATTTGGAGGTTAGCACAGCAACGAATAATGTTTATGGCTGATAGTAATTCGTACGTTGCACTTAACAATCTAGATGATGATACGATTTCGTGGAAATCATATGGTGGCGTATGGTAGATGATTACTATTTTGGCAACAATATTACTTGCTTTTATCAAGTAAAAGATTTTGTGAACCGAATTTTCAATTAGTGTGCGAATTATAAACAATTTAAAGTGTGTCAAATGTCTTTAAAATTTTGTATGTTTGATGTTTTGAGAGGGTGGACTTTATTGGCGCCAAAGAAATATAATGAGAAATGTATAATAAAGGCGGTTCGTGTACGATTGCATATACGTATATCTAGAGCCAATTAAATTTAATTGATTGTCGGTTGTAGCTCAGTGTATTCTAGAATTAGAGTACAATTGACGATACTTAAATTAGACAGGTAAAATGAGAAGACAACATTTTGACACGAAAAGTTATTTTTGACAATGGCTCAACGTTTTCAAGTTGAGTCTAACAGGCAATCGTTAACGTTAGGGATGTTGCCGGACTGTTTAAAATCATTAGGAGAGTGCCCTTAGGTGATTACAAGATGTTCTTAAGAATAATAAATAACTATTTCTGGATGAACGATAACTGCACAGATGAATGATTCATAACTTTTAGGGAATAAGAGCAGATTAGATTAGACATTTAACTTGGAATCCGATGTAAACGGTTGTGAGGTCTTAATTTAAAATCTGATAAATACGCCTGACCTAAAAATTAAATCTTAGATTTGTTCATTAGTTGTTGGACTGTTATTAACGTTTTACATATGGGTTCAAAATATCATGAAAATGCTTTTATTACGATGAGGTAGTACTTTTACAATCTTCTTGGCCTCTAGTTCTATCCCAGTTTGGCCATACTACAAAACTATATTCAATAATCATTTTATTTTTAGTTCCAGCTTCCGTCCACTGTACCCCACCCCGTTTCATCATGATCGGTTAATTACTGGCCTTCGAGTGGTTTAAACCCTCATCAATAACAAAATCCAACAATTATTTCAGAATCCCATTCACCATACTCGATTTAATCATGATCGGTTAATAAATAGCTCTGTGCCGTCTTAGTTGACCAGATTCTAGAAAACCCAACAAAAATCATTTTAAAATCTATTTCCCATTTGCAGTACCCACCTTAGAGCACAACACGATCATTCTAGCGCTGGTCGTAAATAATTCGTTTACTATAAAATACACGGGTCGCATATATCATTGAAAAGGTCTTGAAGATTATCACAAAGTTCGACACAGATAAATTTGCTCTCATTCTGATATAATCATGGTTCATATCGCTCAAAAGGTAGCACGTTGTACGTTTCTTATAGCACATATACGAATATGAATATTATAGCCAAGATCTTGGAAAATGTCACATATTTATCTAAATGATCTTTTATGGACGACTTGCACGATTTGATTCCATTTTTTTTGTTAATAGGGTTAATTGTTGTTGTTGTCGTTTCAAAGAATTGACATTTTTTTGGGCTTGTACGTTAAGAGGATTGGGTACTTGCCATAGGAAAGCTCATCAAAAATACCCAACACAAAGTAATGAGATTACAGTCCTTTCTCTTTCTCATATAACCATTGGGCATATCGTTGAAAAGGTCTGAAACCAAATAGCTATTGTTATCAACATATTGATAACAACCCTATTTCACAGATCCGCCGTTCCTGCGCTGGCCACAAATTTTTGTTTATTATAGAAGATATAAATGCCGCATATAATTGTAAAGGTATGGAAGAATATCACAGGAAGTATATTATTAGCCGAGTTACCCATCGTAATCGATTCCTGCTACTCGAGAACCCACTTTCATCATAATATTCAAGAAAATCGCTCGAGCTCTTTGCGGAACACATGATGTTAAATACAAACAAAGAATTATTGTTCGTGTTAATTCATTGGTTATAGTTAATATTTTAGTTTTAGTCAGTCATCATTTTTAATCAGTCAAATTTAAGACAGGACTTTTAGAGTTAATATATTCAAATGCATTTCAAATGAACAAATCGTTCAAATTTCAAAGTTCAAATGAACATATGCCTAAGTTTTGGAACAAGATGATTTTCACGGATAAATCAAAATTTAATATTTTAGTGGATGGAGGAAATTAAATTGTCCATAAGGCGGTGGAAACGTACAATTTATAGGTTGAACAATGATTCTACTAACGTGATGAGCATTCGCATCTAAATAACGTGCCAAATAGTTGCCACCAGATCTTAACCTCTTCGAGAACAACTCAGTAATTCCTGAAAGAAGTCAAAGCTAGTTGGATCGATGGAAAAACAACTCGAGCCGGTTACTAGAGCCAAAGGAAATTTTAAAATGTACGCAAACGTCTTATCGTAAGATAAAAATGTGTTTTAGGGCAGACTAGCTTATACCCATAGAGATCTGCAGCCTACCAACATCTTGCGGCTGGAATTTTTAATCAATGCGCGATTACTGAGGACGCTAGAAAAATTCTTGAATTTTGTTGTGCGAGTCATTGTCATGTTGATTTAACTTAACATGTTACTAAGCCTAAGTGGATCTGAAAGCGACCAGACTTTAGAAGCACACGTTGAAATTGTACAAGAACAATACCAAAATGACGAGCATACGTTTTGAGAAAACAACAATTAGATCGTTGCGGCCGAAAGACATTCCAAAACACTAGAACAAAATTGGAAAACTCTTCTTATGTCGAATGGCGCACGAATGCAGGGAACCTTAATGATTGAGGTGGCAGAGTCACAAATGGTCGCAGACTAGATTGTTCTGCGAAACAAGATCTTAAATAGGATAGTAGTAACATTATTAATAAAGGTGTTTTGTGGAGAGGGAGTGTAACAAGATTCACATAACGACCAATAAGCTCTAATATTCTAACTTAATGATGTTATTCCTAACAGCAAGCAACCAAATTATATTAAAAATATACAGTAGATATTAAACATTTCGTTTCTCGGGGGTGAATGAGTATAAGGTTTCTCAAGTCATGAATATTATTACAAAGTCTTCTGTCACACTAATGCCCAGAAGGCTGCCAGATAGCTGTCGTAAAGCCATGTATTGGTGGAGTGAGCAAATTAAGAGTTTATGCCTGGAATGCTTCTACTTGGACAAAACGGAAACTACAACGTTCATATAATGAAGGTTTCGATTTTATCAAACAGTAATGAAATAAATAATAGACCGCCATTCTAACTTTCCGACATGTTTTTAAGTAATGCACAGCATCACTGTTCTTTCAACAGCCACAAAATTAAATAGTTAAATAAAAGTAAGAAACGATGATGTGAGAGACAAATTATTGCAGCCGATGAATTGGTCCAGATTTCCATTAAAGTAGGCAATACAAAGGTAACTGGCCTTGACAACAGCTCGGATTTAGCGTTCCAAGTAATAACTCGAAAAAAAATCGAGCTGTTTTTTTAAAAGAACAGTTGTAGCTCCGATGACTTTACTAAACTTCAGCCAAGGAAAATTATATTTAAATGACTCTAAATAGCTAAAGATTTGTGTTTGTAGTAGTTGGTAAATTGCAAAAAAGAGCTGATTAGCAGAAAATCGCATTACTAATTATGGAGGGTACAACTTAATTCGGTTCGTTTTTTTAATTTTAACAATGCATTTATTTCAAAATAAAATGACCGAACAGATTAATTAAAATATTGTCCATCGCTGCTTACGACTTTGTCCCACCTTTCCGGATGAAATTTTCGAATTCCATCTCGAAACAAGCAGTAATCAGAAGGAACAATGTCCGGAAAATACGGCGAGTGCGGTAAAATATCCCACTTGAGTGTTTCCAAATATTTTTTTTATGACTTTTGCAACGTGAGGCCGAGCGTTGTCGCTCTCATACAGCGCCGTTTTCCTCTTGGGGTTATCGTAGAAGATCCAGTTCTCGTCACCAGACACTATCCGATGTAAAAAACCCTTTCTTGTTTGCCTTTGAAGCAGCAAGAAAGAAATGGCCTTTCCACGTCTCTTAGTTTTATTCATGAGGGACCCAATTGCCTTGCTTTTGAATCATGCCCATAAATTTCAATCATTCGAAAACTGTTTGTTGAGTCACCCCCAATATACTGGCAAGCTTCTCTTGCGTTTGACTCGGATCTTCATTGAGCAATGTCTCTAATTCATCGTCTACGAATTTTTTGGCTGTCCCAAGTGAGGCTTACCTTCATCACTGAAATCATCATTTTTGAAGCGTCACATCCTTTCCCCACATGATTTATCGGTTGAACCGATTGTCATCACCGTAAACTTCCTCAAGCATTCGATGTGCTTCAGCTGCACTTTTTTCCAATTAAAACAAAAAATTAACACTTCCCGCAAATGCTGTTTAGTTATCACAAAATCCGACATATTGAACGCCGTAAAAAACGCGTTTTGTCTGAAACTCAGAGCAATACAAACTGAATGTTAATGGCAGATGTCTAATCTGTTTGAAACATCGGAAATCAGCTGCCACTATAAAAAATGTATGATAGTCAGAGCCACTTTTTGAAAACGGACCGAATTAATTTGTAGTCCCAATAATATAAAACCATTACAAATTACTAGCAAGAAGGTAAATAAAATTATAAATCTGGAGATTATAGCGGAAGTATTATTCAATTAATCTATTACATAGGCATCATTGACAGCAGACGACACCTCCAACATTATGTTAATATTACTGAAAGTGAAAGTTAAATGCCTCTATCAAGACAGAGCCTTGAAGATTAACTGCAGATTTTAAACTGTTTCTGAACTGCAAGTTGAGAACTGCTTAATGCAGACTTCTTCGCTAAGTATAGAGTAAAAATTGTACGTAGGACGTAGCCGCAATGGGAAGAGTACGAAGGGACCTGAGAGGTAACCATTCAAAATCAAATCAGAAGGAGTCAATAAAAGAGAGATATACTAATCGTTTGGTTATTCAGATTATGGTTTGAATGGAAAGGAGATAGGACATAGTTGTTTCCTATAATATTTGCTCAA
Source organism: Nephrotoma guestfalica (assembly GCA_963691935.1). Lineage (NCBI taxonomy): Eukaryota > Metazoa > Arthropoda > Insecta > Diptera > Tipulidae > Nephrotoma > Nephrotoma guestfalica. The sequence continues at coordinate 305,652,465 of OY829914.1, read as the reverse complement.
AAATACTTTCTGGAACTTTTAAACAACATACATCGAAAAATGATTTCCTTGACAAGTTAGAATGGTTTAGTAGAGTCTATAATACAAAGTTTTGGTAATCCATGAGAAGTAGAAATTCCGCCACTTCTTAGTGCCTGCCCTACGACGTAATGTCTAGAGATAATTTCTTTTGGTTGGTGGTTGTAGATGATGGTTTGTATGATGGTTTGAAGGAAAAAACAAAACAGTATTAAATTTCCTTTTTATTTGTTCACTAAAGTAGCAGATTAAGAAGATTTTTGCACATACTCGTAACGAGTGATAAATTTGCAAAAATTTCGAGGTCGAAAATTTTCGAGATTACACAACACTACTGTATTTTGAGTTTATAAACCAAATCAAAATACGAACATATATGGATTTATTATAATTTGCCAACTTGATTACGCCGGTATACGTCGCCGGTATTAAAATTAAAATAGCTTACATTTTATATCGAATACGAGCACGTGTAACCTCAATTGCCCCAAAAATCAATTTGTGCGAATTTTATGACATTATCATATTTATTCAACGACAGCTAAATATAAATGATACATCATTAAAATCATCTGGTATGCTCATTAAAAAATAAAAATAAATGTTTGGTCGCGTTAAATCATTCGTACAAATTCAGTTACGGCCTCACGATATAAATTAATAACCAAAGATTAAAATCACTGAAATCGTCGTTTTTATCGTTATAAACTGGCACTCGTAAAATAGCCGTACTCATACCAAAGCAACAAACACGCATACATAAATTAAAAAATCATAAAATATCAATATCTACCTACATATTTGTATCCATAAAATTCATAATTACCATAAAAATGTTAACCAATAACAATCAAATTTAATTGATACAACCGACTGACTGTTAGGAAAATGTAAATTTTTCATACGGCACCAACAACAACAGCAATAACGAAAATTGGCATCCATTCAAAACGTAATTTAGGTGAGTAAAAATATTAGGTTTGATTACCTTAAACATTTCAACATTTTTCCTACTAGCAAAAGGAAAATTTTTCGTTTCGTTTTTCAAATATATTTTCACCGATGATGATGGCAATAGTCCAAAAGCATAAAAAAAAATTGTTTTGTGCTATGGATGAGAAACTGAATTGGATTTTTGATGATTCAATTCATTTATTTATTTTATTTTTCGTATGTGTGTATGTGTGTGTGTGTGTGTATGAGAATGTGGCTATGTATTCTCATGTAATTTACTAGTGTGTACGAGATGCTGTTTGCTCAATGAAAAATCATAAGATATGTGAATTTTTCAATTTATTTTCTAATGGTACGAGTATATCGTATACGTTCGCAACTTGATGAAAAATTTAAGTCAGTCTCTTGGCTCGATATCCTCAAAACAAAAAATGGGAAACATTAAATAAATATTTTATTAATGATTGTAAATATTATTCAGACGACAAGGCAGAAATAACAAGAAAATAGTAAATAGTAACTGATCGTGACACGAATACAGATGACAGAGAGACAATTAGGTTAAATTTGCTTATTTGTTGTAGGCTGGTCGAATTTTGTGTTTATTTTACTTACAGTGTTTGCCTTGCTTTATTGGGAAAATATGCTAATACTGTATCAGTAAACAACTATATTGTTATTACCCATAGGAGTTATATTATTATTCACCTTTACACTATGATTCCAGTGCAGTATCGTTAATACTAGTGTACCTGCCGCTTTCTTCATTAAAAATTATCTCGGCTATTACTCCAATCTCTATCCTGATTATTAAAATTTTTCCCAAATCAAAATTATAGGCGACTGTGACATTGCGATCGTGGTATCCAAATCTCTTAGCAAAATGTGAACGGCAAAAGAAGAACAAGCAGCATTATTAAAAGATGCATCTCGCCAGCCCTGGAAGTAACTATAATTTATTATTTGAGCCTATATCCAGCAATGATAAGAAGTCAACCTAATGAACTAAACGAGTACCTCGAAGAACGAGATCTGTCAACAGAAAGAAATATAAGAAAAGGCCTGTAAAATCAGCGATAAATCAGTCAGTGCTTAGGTCATCACAAGTTAAAATCCAACTTTTTGAATAAACTTAATTTATTTCAAATTAAAAATTTCTATAAGTGGAATCCATTATTGATATTGGAAAATAAAAATAATTTTTAATTCATTTAGCTTTTATTGCATAAATGATTTCCATAAATTTTTTATTAAATTTTTAATATTTTTTCCATTTATTAATTCCGCTTTAGTGTAAAGCACTTGAAAATGATCTCAGTTGATCGAAATGTTATAATAAACTTAGTTTATTGTTTATTAATAAAACATATTGATAAATTAAATAAATTTATGTTGGACAGAGTGGGTTTTAACCCAAAGTACACACTAAAAAATGTTAGTCCAACACTATAAAGCAAAATTCATCTCAAACTCAAGGAGAAACACAATTACATCGAAAAATATCGAATGAGACCAGAGACGAAGAAATAGCTCATAAAACCAGGGTCATGTTAATGTGAAATTCACATGAGAGATCTAAACCACGGTAAACGAAGGTGCGACTAGTTGATGTTTATTCTGGTTGGCAGAGACATTCAGGCTGGATGTAACAATGGAAAGCAGGTTAATAGGGAAAAAGATACTGCGGTTTTTATATTAAAGTTTAATCGTTTTAATCAAATTTGACACCCACTACTGTGGGTGACGCATATTTGTTTTTTCAAACTGTCACGCTAAAAGTAGCTATCATCAGTAGCTATTATCATACTACTGTCATCCAAGTCTTCTTGGTCTCAGTACTGCCGCGTACCTAATTAACCAAAAAACCGGATATAAATTACCATGACACGTGAAATTCTTTCCGAATCCTTATATATTTTTTGGCCCCACAAAAGAATCGGGCCGTCCGCCGAGTGACCGTCGCCTTTCAAATTCCTGGATTCACCATTAGGCGACATCATTTTCCCTTCTGTACCAAAAGTTTACTCTACCTGGAACACACAATCATCGGTTTTTATAAACCACATTAACATCGGTTAACACAGTGAACCAGTTACCTTCTGTTATGCTCTCAGTAATCAATCACCTACACGAATTACGACCCAGAAAATTTTGCGTCTGATTTACGCTTTAATCTTTCATACTGCTTCCAAAAATGTTCGTTCCATGCATTTTCAGCACAATGTCGAATGTAAACGATTTAACCCGCTTATGGTTATAATTAGAACAGCGTTGAAACTAATTTTGCTTTTAAAACACTTACAGTGCCAAACTTGCCGTAAATGGCATTCCCGAATTTAGTAAATGGCTAAATTTGCCCACCAATTTAAATAATTTTTAGCTGAATTGTTCGTGAATTTCATAAGGTCGATGTCATCGAATTTGACTATAATGTTCTCGTCCATATTTTCTATTAAATAGTACTAATAGTAGAATAATAGTAGTTTATACACAACCAATAGATTTTTCATAAAAACCACCCAGCTTAGCTATATAATTTCCAAAAGATTTAGCACAATTTTCAGTTGGGTGTGCAAATTGTATTGCTATGAGTATTTTATGTCCTTGTCCGCAATTGTTGTTGATATAATTTCCTTATTGCAGCCAAAATATTCTATTAACTCTCTTTGGTGGCTTAGCTGATGAGGAATATGCCCCATTCAGCCAATGCTCAATACTGTGTTTCTTTATCAAACCACTAAATCTTTTCGAAGTGAATTGACTCTCATTGTGTCAGATTAGAATTAATGGCACGCCTTTGAACACGTCTAGTACCACATAAAAATACTATTTTGCTTGGTTGAACCTTAGACAATGTTCCATATAATAAATAGTATCCCCACTCTCCCATAGGTGTCCCTGTTTCTCCCATAAATCTCCTGTAGTTGTGCTATGTTTGTTTGTCTAGCAACCCCAAATTATTGGCGAATTTTATTTTTTTCAATTTTAGGCCAAAAATATGTAATATGCATATGTGCTGCCAAAGCACTATGGTGATTGTTGTGCAAAATCTGGGGAATTATATTTCTTGGAATATTCAGCTTCTATTTTATCCTGCTTGTTCCGAAAACCACAGCCACACTTCAGTTGCCGGATACTTAAGCTGAGTTTAAGCAAGTTCATGACTCATGAAGGAACAGCTTTTATCCGTCGTCATCGTTCTGCATCAGGATGGCTCCAATACGTTTAATGTTAGCAACAATAGCATGTTGCGGACGTTTGGCTACCTCTTTCACCAGAAACTTGTGGTCCTCAAACGTCTTTGACATCACGATTATGCCATCTAGAAACGAATATCCTGGGAATAAAAGACATTCTTTTGCACTGGAATAGTCACCTACCAGGTGCAATTATTAACCATTTTCAGCAACAACGAAGTTAGAGCAACTGATGCCTTTCCCTCATATTAGGAATAAGTGATTCAAAAATGTGTCACTTCTTGGATTCATAAATCGCGGAATTTGGGTACTATTGGTCTTAGTATAGTTAGTGAACATTAAACGTTTGACGAAATGAACATACTTTTGTTTTTGGACTTTATTAGTTAAATAAGTAAATAAAAAGCGAATCAGTGAAAGTAGTAAGTAGCAATAGTGGAATATTGGATTAAAGCAATATGAAATTTTGGCTTATTCAGAGTAAGTCTTGGTAACCTCACCTCGATTAAAGCAATAGTTACAAAGATATTTTTTTTGGACTGAAGAATATATTTTGAATATACAATTCTGGAAGATCTACGGCTATTGAATGTTGTATTTGTAAATCCTACATGAGATCAAAAGTTGTACCAATGTTTCGGTTCATGATTACACGAAACACATCTGTCAAACTCTAAATTAACATCCAAACTGTTTTTAATAACAAGAAAACATTTCATACAAAACGATAATGTATGTTGAAGTGCTTACCACACCAATAAAAACTTGATAAAAAATCACACGTGTTCTGTTATGGTGGCCCCCATAAAACCCGATTTGACATATACACGAATGAATACAAGTTAACAATTTTCTATAATGAAAAATGCTACAAGCACATCACGTAATATGTATGTACGACGTACGTACAAGTAAATTTCTCACGATTAAATTATTTTTGTTAAAAATTAATCTTCCTTAATTAATTTGAAAAGACAAAAAAACATCAAAATCTATTTTTGTACAATTAAAACGCGGTAATTCTTCTCGTGTACTCGGTGTGGTCTGCTCAAAAAAGACGTAAAGTATTTTAAAAACCGCGTCAGTGATTTGATTTAAAAATAAATTCATTCAGTTTAGGCTCGCTCGTTGTCACAAAATGTAAGTCATATGATCTAGGAGAGATCAATGTTCAATGAGTCATGTTGTAATGAGACAAATCTTAATGTTTTATTTACTCATTTTCATGAACACTGTACTGTGTTCATCCATTTCCTGGTATAATTTCGCTTTAAGTATAATTTAAATAATTAAATAAAATTAACAGTAAAATTAATTTATTTTCATTGCAGTACACATAATTTAAAAACCAAAAAAATAAATGATTTGAATAATTTTTTGTTAATTTTAATTTTCTCGTAATGTTTGCATTTAAATACGAGTATATTTTATGAGGATTGTCAAAAGTTGTAAAACCACGCGGGTTTTTGAAATTTATTTGTAGTTGAGGTGAGCTAATTATTTAATTATTTTCGACAAATTGAAAGCGTATCGCAGTTGATAATTTTTTTGTAACATTAGAATTTTTAATATGTAATTACAGCATAATTATTTTAATGTTCGTGTGTGTTATTACATATTTTTTTTTATTATTATTGATAACATTTTTCGTTATTATTGGATTTGTCATAGTTGTACATAGATTTTAAAATTATCGTTTGTTTGAGGATTTAAAATTTCGGGTTTTAATTTTTTTCGTATTATTCATGCAAATCTATTTACATAAAAATAATAATCGCCGGTTGGGCAAACGACAAATGAATCATATAAGCATCTATCGGCAAGATAGGATTAATTATTTTTAATGAACTATAAGCACTTCATAGAACCAATGTGTATCACCATATCAAAATCCTTACCAAAAACTATTTAAAACAAAATGGGGATATTTTCAAATCAAAAAACGGGTGAATTTTAAGGTGAAGAACCAGTTGATTGCTGAAACTGTCGGAAATTTAAAGTATCCGATACTATCTCGATAGCAAAACTAAAAAACAATCGATTGCAAACTATCAAATAAATTGAAATCAATCGATATTACTATCGAATTTTTAAAATCAAATAAATATTTTATAAATCTTTGCAAAATCAACATTGATGAGATTTACGATTTATGAGAAAATAGGTTCCATAAACTATAAAAATAATATAAATTTTTCGAATTTAAGTCGATAGTACGCGAAAAATATCGATAGCTTCCGATAGTGTTAAACTATTGATACTTTCGATAGTGTACAATCGATAGATTTCCAATATACATCTCGTATTGTATGCTCGGACATTCTTCAGATTCCTGACTTAACCACTTCTTGCAATTCACGTACCGCCAAAAAGGAAGATAATGCCATGACATAAGTGATCGTATTTAACTCATAGTGTGCACTGGCATTTACGATTGTTTTACGAAACAGCAAATTTGTGCTTTAGCTGATTTGTATAGCTGATATAACCGCGGTTCTCCTTAAACCATCGCGAAAATTCGGCTTTATGCGAACTTCCTAAAGGTACGTTACCATCTTTAAATGGTAGTTTTACTACAAAACGTCCTCTCTCTCCCTGTGAAATATTCTGTGCAAAATGCTCCTCACATGGATAGATTTGGGGTGGCTCCTCTTTCTCTTAATTTCCCCGCTTTCCTGTAGAAGTTACATAACGCCTTTTCAATATTCATCAGACAACTCAAATATAAGACAGAAGTAGCTTGGTTGGCGGTAAATGTTTCGAAAAGTATCAAACCTAGAGGGGGGAGGGGAGGGGGGGCGAATTGAATTCTGATCAAAATACCATATCTTCTGTCCATTGATTAGTTTTTACACTAACGGGTTCACTATTGAAAGAGATCTAGTATTGGTTAAATGGTGCGTCACGAAGTCATTCATCAAATTTCAAAATGTGATGTAAAATGTGGGTTTAGTTTGAACTATGTAACTCCTACACGACTTCGTAATAACCCAAGTGTCTGTACGTATTCTTCCGATATAAAAGAAGTCTCTGCCCCTGAACTCAATAATATTCTACATATATGCCGTCCGCCCACACAATCTGTATTTTAACGACACACTGTTGGAGGCACCGATATGTTTACGTATGGCGTGTTATTCAAATTCACCGGCCCCACGCTGAGTAGATTTGTAGAGGAAGTCGCATTCGAGTTACTCTCTATTTGACTGGTTTCTGTGGTTTCTGACGAAATTGCATTGGGGGTTAAATTAGTTTGCGGCATTTGATTTGAAGAACCGGTGCGAGACCGTACATGCACTAATGAATAGTGCGGGTTGACAATACTGACATTCAGTTAGTTTTGGTACCCGTATTCCTTGTAGTTTCAATTCTGATGCTACATTTCAAATTATTCTGCCGTTTAATGAAACATCGTATGAATTGCTCTTCTTTATTAATTGTGAATATTTTTTCCTCCACATACACAAATTTTATAAATAGTTGTTCGGTGCTCGTAATTCTTACACGGACATCCTTCAATATAGTGGTATTTGCTGATAAATTGGTTAAATAAGTTCTAAGTTTGGTAAAACTGCTTTTGATATTCGACCTCTTTCGATTTAATATTTCGATCTAATATTGTCGTGGCCATCGTTGATTGCGCAATATTTTAAAAAAATATTTAACCAATTTTAACTTAAGATTTCACCAATAATCAAAGATCAGGTTAATGCAGCAGGCACGCATTTCTTCACAAAAAAACATTTTTAAAAGTCTCCACCGCGTTTACTTGGAACTTATTTTATTATGGTTGTAAAACGTTTAATCACTATGTTAGGCGTTGAGATCCGGCTCGAAGGATCATGAATAATTCCCGGGCCAATACACCGCATAAATTTTGTAATAAAATAAATTCCTGCTTTGTTAATTTAAGTTTAATTTTTAATCATCACAAGGACAAGTGTATAATTTGATACACTACAATAGGATAAATCTTCAAAAATTGAACAAACTCATGTGGGAGTCACCAAATGTGGGAGTCACTTTCGTGAAAAATTTCAGCTTTGCATAGTATGTGTATCACTGTGTTGCTAAAGCCAAGTCTATGCAAGGCTTTATTAAACTCCGGACAAGAGATTTTTATGAGCTATCAACATTTCAAATCCTGTACTATGCATTTGTGAGATCTTAACTTTAATATGGGGTCATTGTTTGGTTTCCTTTTTATAGTGGCGAAATACAAAAACTTGAAGGAGTCGAAAAAATGCATCAACTCCAACCATCAAACTAATGAATACTCATGGCAAGAAGCTAATGCTGTACATCTGGTGGGATCAGTTCGAGTGATTGACTATGAGCTACTCCAGCCTAACGAAACCTTCATTGGAGGACGTTATCAACAACAATTGATGCAATTAAGCCGAGTATTGAAGCTCGCAAACGCCCACATTATGCCAAAAAAAAAGACAAAGTGATCTTTCAGCATGACAACACTCGGCCACATGTTGCAAGACTCGTCAAGAAAACTTTGAAGGCGCTTCTTTTGGGATGCCCTACTCCATCCGCCGCAGTCACCAGACATTATTCCTTCCGACTACCACTTGTTTTGCACGATAACTCATGTCCTGGCCGAGCAGTACTTCACTGCTTATGAAAAAGCCATAAATTTGGTCGACTCTTGAACCGCCTCAAAACACGAGTAATTTTTTGGCCGCGGAATCCGTATGCAGCCTGAAAGATGGGAAAATGACATAGCTAACGATATACAATATTTCGCTAAAGCTTCTTCTAAAATATAAGTAAGGTATACCCCCAATAAAACATAAAACATGAAAAGGTAAACAAAAGTCCAATTAAACCCAAATGTTAAATATTTATGAATTCTTTCAAGAGTACAAAAGTGTAACTCAGAACAGGAGCTGAGTTGATTTAGTGGATTTCATTGATATCTAATATAGCAAATAAATCGTAGAGTATGTAGCAAAATTCAGTTCGTTAAAATGATAGCTTAGAATAAAAGCTAAGCGCCGGGAGGTATCGGGTTCGAACCCCGATAGGGGCAGGATGCAAAAAGGATTGTTCATCCTCAACGGTGATCATTACGATTGGTGATGGAAATGCACACAATTATGACCCCTTATCGGAGTGTACAACTCATGGTGGGTCGGCCATCTTCCATGCCAGTACTAAAGGCTGGCATGGAGCTATGCAATGATCAGATGGTTTTATGATAATCGAGCCTTTAGCCATATGTCCTCGATTGGACAGGCAATGGTAAGGTAGGACGTGAACCTAAGGTAAGAAGGGAACCACGAAAGCGTTGGGAGCGCTTCGGTCCCAGAATAGATTGCAAAGATTAAAAAAAACGGTTTTATTCGTTGTAGTATTTTTAGTTTAAGTAAATTTCTAATATCGTAGTATTTGTCGGAAAATTCCACAATGTGAAAACGTTAGCCTTAGGTTTACGCAATCGAATAAATACAAAGCTACGAGTATATCCAAAATGAGTGAAAGGGCCGGTATTCTTGATCGTTCTCACAAATAAAATCGTTTTTATTGGTTTTGAGTAAATCTAGTTTTGATAAATTCTGAAAATCGTAGAATTTGACTCATTTGTTTATGTCAACGAATATTAACATTTCCAGATAGTTGAATTTTTCGACCAGATATTCTAAGTTACGATAACCAGAATCTATCTTAACTAAATTTCCTCATATCAACAAAATTGATTTGTTTTGTTTGTTGGAACGAAAAGGGATATCCGTCCCCCTCTTTTGGAAATAGTTTTTGGCTCATTTGATTTTGCCAACCTAAAGCTAACATATACACATAATGGAATTAACCGAAAAAGTCTACAATATCCAACATTTATCTTAACTAAAACTACTCAAACCGATAAAATCGATTTGAATTACGAGAACGAAAACGTGCACCTCTTTTTGAGCTCTTTTTTCCTTCTTTTAGAAATGTCTCATGACTCATTTGCGTATGTGAACCTAACATTTCCACATAGCAGAATTTCCCAATAAACCGTAAGATATCCAGGATTAATCAAAACAATTTTTATTCAAACCGATAAAATGGTCTTCATTTACCACAACTAAATAGGATATCTCAACTCTCTGTTTCGAAAAGTTAACTGCCTTTTACTTATCTACAAATATTACGATATCCAGAATTTATCTTAACAAAAATTATAAAAACTATAAAATCCAAGTGATAGAACTAAAAAGGATAACCCTGCTCTCAATTTGTGAATTGCCCTTGATTCATTTGATTGTGTTACCTTCTGGCCTTTTCAGACAAACTCCGAGGTTTTAGTAATTTATTTGTTAAAACTACCCGTACCTAACGGATAGACTTAATTTACCAAGATAAAATTCAGAAGTATCCCGTTTTTATGGAAATGTCCGTTAGTTCACTTGATTGTCTTATCGTAATGTAATAATAATTTCCACGTAGTGGTTTTGTACACAAATTTTCTGTACTCGGTATTTATAGAGGTAAGGAAACAGCTAGTATTATCTTCTGTAAAACTACTTAACAATAGGAATTTTTCGGGCTATTATGAAGAATGTAAAATAAATTTGTTTGTGTTTATTTCTAATTTGTACTCAAAAGTCTTATAAGAATTTTTTAACAGTGTGTTTACTAGTACTTTTGATATTTTGGGCATATTTCACTGCCATCTTTAAAGTTATAGTAAATCTTTGGTGAGGCGTTAATTTCCAGTCCGATGAATTTAAAAATATTCCACAATTTTAATTCTACATATTAATTTTTGAGGTGGAACAACAATTTGCAGGAAAAGATGTGCAAACAAGGAAAATGTTTACGTCCACACAAATAAATTGTCGATCGTACGTATTCGCTGCTCTAAGCCATACAATTAAACTAGTCCGTCCTCTATGTTAAAAATTCACGATTAAGATTAACGAGTAAACAGAATTAGATAGACCTACATAGATCATTTGGTCAGCTTACTCTTTAATATTGACATCAATGCAATTATGTAGTATATTTTAATTTTAACAGCTCGGATTATTATCGAACTGGTTTTATTGCAAAGTATTTCTTAAATAAATTAATTTATTTAACTCGTATTTAACTCGTAATTCAACTATTCCAAATCTTGTATTAAATTTTATTGATTACAGATTTCATTGGGTCCTTTGAGTTATAGAGCTGTTACTCTTCAGTTTAGTTAATCAAAAGTTTAATTGGTGAGACTCTAAAGCATTAATATAAATCTTCTAAATAATGATTAATTAAAATTATATTACGGTTAATTATAAGTGATGTTTTAATATGCAATACATAAAGCAATTTGCACAGTAGTTCCATTATATACGTTGCCAGTACTGTAAGTAAACAATTTCATTGATAAAATTTGTGTTGATACAATTTGCATTTTATTATTTAATTGATGATCACATTTTTGCAATACAATATTTATACTCGTACAACATGCTTCATTATATGTGAATCATCAAAACATCCAAAAAATTAATTGACGACGCTCCGCACAAGTCGCGAAAAGCTAAGAGATCAATTGGCTGGTTATAAATCTCATCAATTTATCGAACTCCATATACAATTATGTTTTGACATTCGAATATTCCATATATGCGAACGTGCGTCAGATACTATCATTTTTATGAATCGGTCGTTTCATTCATTAATAATCATAAAATGAGAACAAAAAATTGGTGCAAATTCCTTCTTCACGAGATATGCTTCTTGTCGCCTATATCCAACCATTGGTATATATTTTCGCACATGTAATCATATTTCATTAATTAAGATTATTGAAACCACTTAAGAAAAATTTAAATTTAATTTGCAAGTAGATGGTAATCATTTAAAATATTAAGGGTCAATGTTTCATCCGCGTTCCTAAACTTTTCGTAACCCTTTACAATTACCTAATTTATACGTGTATATACGAGTACATCGATTGGGAAGTGTTATATCTTGTGCAGTTCAATGTCATTCACTGACATCAAATTATTGATTGTATACAGCGTAGTGGCAAGACAATTTAGAACAACAACGAATCGAATAACGTGGTTGTCATTTATTATGATTGACGTATTTATTTAGCTTATGAGATTGATTGGTTTGAACTATGCTGAAACGCTGTTAGAATGTGATCGATATATAATTTGAAATGTGTCGTTTTTTTAAATGTCTTAATAACCACCCAGTTTCAATGTAATTTATAAAATAAATATTCTAGTGATACGTATAAAATAAAATTAGAAATCAAAATCATGTAAGACACACAATTCCAATATAAGAGATGATTGTACGTCTGAAGACAAAAGGATAATCTCAAAGAAAATAAATGTGTACGAGTACACAAACGAATCGCAATACAAATTGTAATTCTTAAAAAGAATTTTAGATTTAATTTTTTTTATCGTATATATCGTTCTGGATTTGTATTGTACTACATGCTTGTGTATAGACGTTATACAGATTTAATACTCGTGTACGCAGGCATCTTTGAACAATTTTAACAATAAAACACAAAAACACAACCTATATCCAACAGCAGCAGTATAGACACCATGGATGTACCGAACAAATTTAATAATACATTTCCCATTTTCTTTTTAATGCTGTGTCGTCGTGTTGCTCTGTTTGTGTGAATTAAGCTGAAGAACACAACATAAGATAAAAAACATTAGAACGGCAACAATAACAACGGAAGCAGCATCAGCAACACTGGATGGAAATACACTAAAATTGATTTATCCGTTTGGATAAATTGAGATTTTCATTTTCAATTTGATTTGATTTATATGAAATGTGTATAAAGTGGGTGGATTAATATAATCAATATGCGGGAGGTTATTAATACCGATAAATGTTAAACCTTTTCGAATTTAAAATCTGTATAAATCATAATAATTTATATTTCGCGATATTTACTAACCCCGCTGAATAAAAAATTGATAACAGTTCTCAGCGACAACAATTGAATTAATTTTGGAGATCCTATGAATTATTTTATGTGATTTGCCAGCGCATTATAAATTTTAAATCTATTTTATAATAATTACCCGAACTTTTGGGTCCAGTACCAAACGTTGATGTTCTTACCTGCAAAGAAAATAAATAAAGTATAAGTAAATTAGAAAGTTCACTAAACAAATTTTCTATGAAAGCAGGAAAGACTAGACCATGAGACTTCCAGAAATGAACCCTCCAGGATTATTTTCGTCGTAACACTGACGAACATTACTTAGTTAACATTACGTTACTTACTTAACATTATAAGATTGCAGGGAATTTTCATCAGAAAATTATGTCTTCACTATTCACCGCTGAGGATAACATCGCCACAAAAAAAATTAAACAGTAGCTTATTTGGTAAGCGAATGAATACACCTCTTCCAAAGTGCCGGCACTGTGCAAGATCATCACGATAAACGTTGCTTCGTTTCCAGGTAAATGACATTTATTAAAAAAACTCACCCTGAATTATGTTGGTCCGCCACGGTAGATGATAGCTTGATCATTTTTCGATACATTTAGCCACATTATCTAACATGATTGCAAATATTTGCAAAGGAAAATTTTGGTGTCATGTAAAGGGTGATTTTTTTGTGGTTAGGATTTTCATGCATTAGTATTTGACAGATCACGCGGGATTTCAGACAAGGTGTCAAAGAGAAAGATGCTCAGTATGCTTTGACATTTCATAATGAATAGACTTACTATCTGCCACAACGTCGAATTTTCAGTGAATGGGCCCTAGAAAAGTTGGCAGAAAATCCGCTTTTTTATCGACAAATTTTGTTCAGCGATGAGGCTCATTTCTGGTTGAATGGCTACGTAAATAAGCAAAATTGCCGCATTTGGAGTGAAGAGCAACCAGAAGCCGTTCAAGAACTGCCCATGCATCCCGAAAAATGCACTGTTTGGTGTGGTTTGTACGCTGGTGGAATCATTGGACCGTATTTTTTCAAAGATGCTGTTGGACGCAACGTTACGGTGAATGGCGATCGCTATCGTTCGATGCTAACAAACTTTTTGTTGCCAAAAATGGAAGAACTGAACTTAGTTGACATGTGGTTTCAACAAGATGGCGCTACATGCCACACAGCTCGCGATTCTATGGCCATTTTGAGGGAAAACTTCGGAGAACAATTCATCTCAAGAAATGGCCCGGTAAGTTGGGCACCAAGATCATGCGATTTGACGCCTTTAGACTATTTTTTGTGGGGCTACGTCAAGTCTAAAGTCTACAGAAATAAGCCAGCAACTATTCCAGTTTTGGAAGACAACATTTCCGAAGAAATTCGGGCTATTCCGGCCGAAATGCTCGAAAAAGTTGCCCAAAATTGGACTTTCCGAATGGACCACCTAAGACGCAGCCGCGGTCAACATTTAAATGAAATTATCTTCAAAAAGTAAATGTCATGGACCAATCTAACGTTTCAAATAAAGAACCGATGAGATTTTGCAAATTTTATGCGTTTTTTTTTTAAAAAAAGTTCTCAAGCTCTTAAAAAATCACCCGTTAGTTGTGTATTTGTGTATTATTTTCGTTTGTATGTGAATAATTTTGACGTTTTCCGAGCTCAATCGGTTATAAAGAACATTAATACAATTATTTGACAGATTTGAGACTACGGCAGAATAAAATTCCCAAATAATGCCAGCAAAATTAAGAAGTACAAAACAAACCAATAAGTTGCACTGTTAAAAAGATTTATACAATTCTGGAATTAAGATTTCATCCGTTTAAAATATTTTTCCTGTACCAAAAATGAAACCACAATTATAAAATAAGCATTGCAAATCATCCAACAGCCATTTAATACCAAAGTTTCGACATAATATACAAATATTTTTTTTTTCAAAATATAAACAAGTTGCTGCGTTTATTGCAGGGTTGAAAATTTCCCTATGCAATTTTGGGAAATTTTTGGTTTCATTTTGTAAATGCAAAAGTTGTATACCCTTAATTGATTTGCCCCACGATTTTTTTATGTTTGTGTATAAAAATGTATTTACCGATATGGAATTATTTTCGATGTGTATTATCAAAGAAATCGATTACAATAAAATAATTGCAAAACAATATCAGGTGGGAACGCACGTAAATTGGAAAAACAAAGGCTGCTACCATTCGGTTTCACAGTGTGAATCAAATTTATCGGGAAATTTTATTTTATTAGTTTTGTTTGTTGATTACCCAGTAATATCAAGGCCTACCTCGATTATGTTATGGATTTTATGAATATTTCCTACCACCAGCGATGTTAACCGCTAAAAAATAATAATTTAACTCAATAGGCGTATTTAATTTTACACAACGGCTACAAATTAGTAAACGGATACACCTAGTTTATCACAAGATGCATGTTTGAGTACGGATATTTCTTGTGAACCCCTATAATTTTCATATGTAATCAATATGAGCCTTGATTTTGCTGTTAGCTAAGATGATCGAGCAGCTGCATTCCTTAACAGATCAACGACATGCAAATGCTATGGATAATAAGAAATTTAAGTTCGTACACTAAAATCAGACATTTACTTCGTGTAAATTCGGAAAGTAACAATTGCCGTTTTTCATGATACACATTGATCCGGATCAGCTCACATTTTATATGAAGAACTTGAACCAAATATACTATTTTACATCACAAATTTTGATTTGAAATTTAATGTGCCCTTTGCGTTGATTCATGAAACATTAACTGAACCAGATCAGATCAGCCATCAAGAAACACAGCTAATATTACATTCCCGCTAGAAATCCATTAGCATCATCTAATCCGATGAATAACCTGAAAAATGATGATCAATTCGGTATACAGAAACTAAAAACACAACCACTTGGTTCAACGTCATCAGCCAATAATATACCGGACTCCGAGATAACTCCACTAAATAACGGTAAATGTTTAAATTTATAAGAGTGGACATTTATCATTGTTAGAAGTAAGAGCAGAGATGTAAGTTAGAAATTTTAATATTTTTGCCATTCTTATTCTCAAATAAACGGCGAACCCTAATTATTTAAAATTCAATGAAATAGCTGGAATTTTAAAAATCTTCACAAGATCAAGTTTATATCAATACTTTGGGAATAAAAAGACGGGGACCCGTGAACATTTGTTTGGGATTGGCGGTACATATGGTAAACGTAAGTTTTTTGTTAAAGCTATCCGACCATGTAGTGAAAACCTCCGAAAATTATATGACCGAAGGAATAAACTTTAAAAAAATTATTCAGATCACCGAAGATCGTTTGCCTGCTAAGGTGTAAGATCCAAATATATCAATTTTGATTGAAATTCACCATTGTATAGTTGAATAGTAATCTTATATGGCGAACAAAGTACTCATTATTATTTTTGTATTACAGAAATACACAAATATCTAAATACCATGATATCCCCTTAAAGAATGAATTATGAATTTCATAAAGGCGAAAATTTCAATTTGGGAGGCGACAGATGACTATTGGCAATACAAGAATATACGTTTAATAAGAATTTGTCATAATTGTCATAAAATGTCAACAAACATTTCAACTTTTCGTGACAATTTTTTTTTGTTTCATAAAAATTTACAGAATACAACTACAACAATTTGTCAGTACATTTTTGGCAGTTAAAGTAATAATTTGGTGGAAAAAGCCAAACTATGTAAATTATTTGTCATTTATAACAAATCATTAGGACAACCTACGGAACAATTATAAAGACCTTCAACGGGAACTTTACGTCATTCAACGATTTAAGGTAAATTGGTCCTTCAGAGCACTGTAACTTTGGAATTTTTTCCGTTCCCAACACTGATAATATCGAGCTAATATCTGTTAATCTGTTGAGAATTAAAAATATAAAAAAATAATATTTACATTTTACGTTGCTACATTAGATCGTGGCCGTATTAACTTCTTATGTAGTATGCTGTTCATTTCGTCTTTCACAAAAAGGAAACTCAAGATGACATTTTTGTGATGAGAGATTTTAATAGCACTGGCCAATTTATAGAATCTTGGGTAGGATAACTCACTATGTTGCTTCGAATGAACTAACCACTAAAGAAACTTTATTCACTGATACAATATGTTGAATTCTGGACTATTTGAGATTATTATCATCAAGGACAGTCTAAATAGGTAATGCGTTTACATCCTGCTTCTGTTGGGATTCGAACCATATGAAGTTAAATTTTCAACCGGTTTAATTTTTCTAAATGAAGTTATTTCAATTTAAATGAGAAGCTTAAGATTTTCTCTGAAACACTTCAGACACTACAGACAGATAAATGTTTTCTGTCTGTACAAATGGTCCTATATTAATGAAATGTTTGCTGATCTTCCTTCTTATCCCGTGGTCGCATTTATTAGCGTAGACGTAATTACCTCCCGCGAGCCCATGAGAGTGAGTGAAGCCGTTATTTCCTACCTCCTGCATAGCTCTCCTCTCCTATTTCCTCGTTCTATTCCAAATGACTTTAAATTCACACCATAAAAAGTATGCCTAGTGACTCCCAATGAAATGACTCCAAATTCATAAATTTCGGGCAATAAACAGTTTTTTCTAATTTTTATTCGGATATTTATCGATTTCTGTCTTTCACCGTTACATATAGATATCGATTTTAACATCATTTCAAATGAAAGTAATGAAACATAGAAAGTAAATCTCTTAATTCTGCTCTGCAGTTTCTGGATGTGTTGCACAGTCCATACCTTAAACTCGACAAAGAATTGTATTGCCGAAAATTGTATATGCTAAATTGTCTCACGAACTTTATAGCAATTATTCAATCTTATCAAAGATTCTGCTAAAAATTCGACGAATATCCTTCCACTCTGAAATATAAATATTTTTCTACCAATAGTTCCTAAGTCATAACAAATCATTTTGCTGCGCCCAATTTTGTATACAAAACGACTTTATAGGGTTGAGGATTACTTTAAATACATGAATAATTGCGTTCAAACAACCTTGACTTCCAAGCAAATCAGACTCCGTGGTTCAGAGGACTTGTAACTTAAGGATGAGTTTTCATCCAGTCCTGATAGTTTAATATCTTTCATGCTAAAACTGCAGTGATATTCGCGCTGATGGCAATTTTCCAAAAGTCGTGTTTGCTTGGAATTTTTCCATCCATTTGGAAAAGTTTCTTTATTTTGTTACATGGCAAAGACTGCAAAACGGACATATGGAATTATAGGTCAATGTTTTGAAATTGTTTTGAAATTCCTAAGCTGTTTGGAAGCTTGTGTATGATTCACTTTACTATTATTGTAAATCATTATTTCCTGCCAATCAGCATGGTTTTCTCAATTCATGATCCAATCTTAGTAAAGCGTTGAAGAGATTTTTCATAAAATTATTCTTGACCGTTTGTAAGATGTGCGTTCTGTGCCCCAAAGCAACCGTTTGGGGCAGGTTCTTTACAACATCTCGCATCCACGCCGATGACATGACGTATTACAAATGGTCAAACACCACTTACAAGAGCCTGTTAAATGTGGGTAGACCTTCTCAAATTAACTAACTTAGAACCACACTCGCAGTTATGACGAAATCGAATTTCCTATTATATTAGAGTAAATGTCTCTAAATCTTATTCGTTACCCTATAAGGATTTCTGAAATGTACTATGAAAGAGTTTAATAACCTCAAAATCGTAAATTCTTAAATGTTATAGACCTCACTCCAATTTTCTCGAGAGATTTTTATCTCTCGCTAATCAAGGCTCGTGTGAATCGTTGGTAGCACGCCGGTAGTATTTCCATTTCCGATTTACTAAAAGGCGAAATAGTAAGTCTCGTACGTATGGTTGAAAATTAATTGTTATGCCCCTGTGAGAAACCTACGAAGTTTCCAGTTTTATTGAAATTGGATTTTCAATCATCATCTAATTATATGTTAATAGTTAAGAACTTAGCCTACAAATGGACTATGCCCTGACAACACCGATTAAAAAAAATTAGAATGTGTTCAACTTTGCAGTCCAAGCAAGATTAAGTTTAGAAGTTTAACAAAAAATAAATTTACTGGGCTACGAATCCTAAGCATTTATAAATAACTTTACATAATTACCTATAATGACGTGAATAATCCTTAAACATACCTTGGGGTTAAACCACCATAAAATAGCAATTTCTAGCAATAGGTAGCACATCCCGGGAATCGCACAAAAATTCAATTAAAATTGTTGAAAATGACGAATCACCCCATCGATCAATCTCCAAAAATAAAGTAAACAAAACTTCTCACATCCTTGAACCTCATTTCTAATCCTAGTATACCATACATATGAGTATATACTCGTATATTATAATGCCGCCGAACCAAAATACAAAATTATCGTAACTTTTACTTTTCACCACCACCAATTCCTTTTTTTCAGTCATCATATTCCAAAGACAAACCCAAAATATATAATACAAATATTGTGGTAAATTCAGATAATAATTATCGTCTCCTAATGATAATGTCACACATAGAAATATATTATCCTTTTTTTGTGCTTTACTTGCCCTGCTCCCTGATGCTGCTGCTTTAACTCCAAGTCGTGGTGTGTATGTAGCTAATACACATAATATTATAATTCACACAACATTTATGCTAATGTAAATTTTCCACATTTTTATCTAAAAAAATAACAAACAAAAAAAAATCCTATTCGAAGCCATAAAATGAGAAAAATCTTGCCAACATCTAAATATGTACGAGTATGCTCGAATATAGAAAATAGAGACAAATAATTTTCCGTTTGAAGATAAATGAACACAAAAAAGGAATAAATCCTTTATTTTTGATGGTAGTACAAAAATGTTTATCGTAAATCCTTTTTTAATTCATGTGTAACTTTTATTTTTTGAAAACGAGTATAATGATGATGAGCACCGAACATGCTCGTACTCGTACCACTACCACCCATCGAGTAAATAAGTCCCTAAAAGTTTAATGTGTTATTAATCCAATGAAAATTATATAAAAAAAAATCTTTTGATTATGCGATGATGATTATGATGACAAAGTTAAAAATTTCGACTACGAAGTCTTTTAATTTAATATAATTTTTGTTGGTCGTGGGTGGTGGGGTGGCCGTAATGGTATATAGATTCAACTTTTATTCCGATATGATTTATCTTGCTTGTTCCTTTATTTTGTGTATATTGCTGTTGTTGTTGTTGCTGTTGTATATATTTTTAATTTCAATAGCGTAATCAATTTTTTATGAAGTTTAATCAATTTAATTATACCAAACAAAAAAAAACGCAAAATAATAAATTTTCTTTTCCCGCGCTTAATACAAAGAGCTTATATAACAAGTATTCGGTTGTTGAAAAACAAAGCAAAAAATGCTTCAAAAAATATAAATTTAATTATGATAAATTAAATTGTATTAAGTTTGTGTTTTTTATTTGGTATTTTCTTATTTTTTATGTCCTGGAGGATGATTTGATAATAAAAAAAATTGAATAATAGAATTCAGTACAATGAAAAAAAACTGGGGAAAAGGGAAAATTATGTATTCAAATCCTTTTTATTTTGGTTGTCTGTAAAATTTGAGTATTAATTTACAATCAGATTAATATTTTTTTTAGAAAATAATACCAGAAAAAATCCTTTGTTTACTCGTTCCAACGAAAATAACAAAAAATTAATGGTTTCTTAAGGATTTGGAAATGATTCTCCCACTCCTATCCTTCTTTTGTTTTGATAAACATTTTCACTGAGATGTAATCGAATATGTATGCGTATATCTACCCACGAATAAAACTTGTAAGTTTGTTATTCGAGTTACTTAGTTAAGAATAATTAATCAAAACTTAATTATTCTGTCGGTCCTGATGAATTCCGATTTTTGATAGGCGTTTGTTTAATGATTCTATATTTCTTCGATTAGCACATTTTAAACAAAGCTTTTGCTTTGAACATTTTTTAGAAATTCTCATTTTTTACTGTTAAAAACATCCCTTAAAAAATCAGTACATTCTGTGAGACTCATCCAGCCCTAAAGTATTAAGTCGAAAATGAGAGAATGGTTAATGTAACGATGAATCGAATTTCAATTAATCATTTTAAGTTCTTTTGGTATTCGGCAGCTTTCACAATCAGCGTTGAAATATTGAATTGTCACTGTGCATTGCATTCAATGACGACAATATTATTTTACAATTTATAGAGTTTGTGGATGAAAATATATGAAAACTTCAACAAAAATAAAGTTTTGCATTATAAATCTGCAGGTACATTTAAGAATCTAAAATGAATATAAAACACAACACTTTATTCATATGTCACTATTATTAAGGTAAAATATGTCTCTCTAATTTGTGAAACCCCCTTAGCTTAGGGTACACAGAGGGTTCCGACTGTCTCTGTCTATATCTAAATAACTTCGAGTTAACGCGTATAGAAGGAGCAACACCCAATGGTATAACTAAGCAAAATCAAGAAATTCAATACGATAAATAAAGAATGTAATATTCCAGGAAGAGCACCAGCAAGGATGGTGGCAAATTAACAATCTTTGATGGCTAGACTAAAGTAGTCTGGGTTGGGCAATTATTGCCTAATCCATTTGGAGCTGCAAAGGCCCAAACTATCAAGATCACATAGAAGAAAACATAGAACTTCGTGAAATTAACAGAAATAGCGAAATTTACAGCTAATTTGAAAGAAGAATTGACAATGTTAAAGAAGGAAAATTGAAAATTAATAAATCAAAAAATTAGTTACAGATCACATCTGCAGCACATGAGACCTAACCTAAACCTGCGATCGCAGATGACGTAGACCCATTCCATTCGGATGAAGAAAAACTAGAAAGATAAACAAATTATACCAAAGGGATTCTTAAACCGGAAGAATAAACCAAGCAGAAAAAAACTTAACACTCTTCCGAAATGATAGAAACTTTAACAGTAACATCAAAAGGGCTTTCTAAAGCCAGTTAATCGTCAAGAAATAACTAAATAGTTTCAGAACAACTGCCCATCTAAACCAAAGGAGCAAGAACCGGGAGCCACAAGGATTAGAAAATTAACACTGAAAAAATTTGCTATACTTCAGTCACAGAGGAAATACACTGAAGCAAGTAAAACCATAGAACCAAAGCTGTACTTGCAAGTGGTAATGTCAGCCATTAAGAGGAGCAGTGCCAAAGATACAACAGTGCTTCAAAATATACTAAGAAGAAGCTAAGAAACTCTTACCAATCGACTGTCATGAAGTATTAGGTTAGATAAGCAGAATTCACTGAATGAAATGGCATCAATGCTTTATTAATATTTAGCGAACAACCACAAATAAAACATTAAGAATAAAGAAACCTGAAATGCAAATTAGAAAGAGCTACAAAACTTCCTTCCGGAAAAATAGAAATATGCCGTAAATAGGGATCTCTTTTTACTACAATTTACGATACCACGCAATTCAAACAACATGACGGACCAGAAAGGATCGTCGATGGTTGTAAAAAAACATCAAAAACAATCTAGAACCTAAAATTGAAGAGGAATTTATGCAACGAGTTGCTCTCAAAGTATATATAAATTGCAATAAAGAATATAGCGTTTCATCAATATATTGCCTCCAAGATACAACCTAATTATGGAATTTTATTGATTATTAATTTTACTACTTGAATCAAGTTTCATAGTCGGAGGTGATTTTAATGAAAAAATACCTATATACTTGGGGGTTAAGAGCGTCTTAATTTTTTAATCTTTACAATCTGTTCTAGGGTCGAAACACTTCCAACTCCGCCGCGGATCGCTTTACTCGCATTCCCTGTCAAATCGAGGACGTACGGCTATAGGTCCGATAGTTATATTCATTTCCATCACCGTTCATAATCAGATGATGGAAAATCCCTTTCGCATTCTGCCTATCAAGGTTCGATTCTGATACCTCCAAACACCAAAGCTTTAACTAATGTGCCGTTTGGTCGGTGGATCAAGAGCGTTTCCTAAACAAATAACGGGACTGATTTTATATCATACTGGCTGCAGCTCACATAACACGTGCCAAACAACAACTAAAACAATCCGAAGATGAAAACATAGCACTAGGAGATAAAATGGAAAGATTGCAAAATATCTCCTGTCACATTACAAGAATTTAAAGTAAAAATCTAATTTAAAGTATGTAATTTCAAATATATCTCCAGGATATTACCTAATTAGGGGACAAATAATAAAATCGGCAATGACCACGTAAACTCCTATAATATTTCAAATCAAATTGCCGATAATTTCACAAAAATTTCAGCACCGGAGATAATTGAATGAAATATTTGTAATAGCTGAAACAATGATTACATATTTTGGAATCAACGCTAGTGAACAAAACTTGGAAGCTTTACAAAGTTATCGGTTCTGTCAAATATTGCTTTTATATGGTAGCAGTCCATTTCCAAAGCGTACTACTCTGCAGGTGTAGAAAATTAATTGTTTGATTGACTGTAGGACCACGTACTCGACAAGTGTGTCGGACAACGCCGGTCCTATTCCTATAGCCTATTTACACATAACACGAGGGAAGGGGTATTATATTTTTTTAAGTACGGACCGACCCGGTTGCAGACAAGCGAACGTACGGCACAAGACAACACAATTCTAATCTACTAGAAGGAAAGATAAAGGGTAAATAGGTTAAATGGTATCAATGATATTGGTCTTCAACAATTGCTTCTTTAAATCTTGCTGATTTAAAAAAATTATTATTTTGCATGCATCGGGAGATTTTCAGAAATTTAATTCCAAATTAATGGTTTTTGACTTCCTAAACAAAATAAAAATGTATTAATTAAATCTTTACCAAACTACTGAAAATAAACCAAATTAACAAAACGTTTGTAGTGGAAATGAATGAATAAAATTAATCTACATATATGATTTAGATTGACAGATCCCCAACATGAATCAGAATGATAAAATAATTACATTACAAGTTTATTATTAGCATGCAGGTGCTGTTCAAAAACTCAAAATATCATCTTTACTAAAATAATATTCACATGGCCAAGATTTTATTGTAAACCATTACACATTGAAAAGATTAATTTAAAATTTTAGTTTAGAAAACATAACAAATGATACATATTTATCGCCATCACCAACAGACCAACAGGATTACTTGAACCCAGAGGCTAAGCAAATGAAATTAACTTCTAATCTCCGTATTACTCTGCAGGTGTAAATTTCACCAAAATGCGAACTTTGTGATATTCCTCTGTGTGTCAAAAGGGATGGTTGCAAAAACCTCATTTTCAATTTTTACCAAGTTACTCCCTTTAGCACATCCTTGTCATGGTAGTTAAGTTAATCTAAAATTAGGCAATTCCATATTTCCAAAATTTGTTTTAAACTGCATTCAATGGTTATATTGTATTAAAGTCTAAATCATAGGGCCCAGTGAATTGTTAATAAGCTAAGATCCCACGATACGATCTGTCTTAAAAATATTACCGACGTGTCCAGAATATATGTCCAAAACATTTCTATGAACAAATAAAAAATATTTCGAAAAATGATCAAAGTTGGCTTGAACATTTTATAAAAAAAACGCAAATAAACAAAAATTACACGTCTAAAGTTTCCCGACTACTATTCATCATCGAGCATTTTGCACGGAAATCTACTACCCCTAGAAATTGAATTCATACGTTTGACGTCCATAATCAACAAACTCTAGAAATACATAAAATCTTTTTACTAATTTTTGTGGCAACAAATAAATGGTCGCATTATGTAAAACGCGTCATTGAGATTACCGAAATCTGCCCAAAAATATAAATATGTGGAGAACCAATGCTTTCATAAGCAGGCAAAATAAATTATGAGTCTTTTAACAGAGGTATGTCTGCTCTATCGGCTACAGCAAAGTTATTTTGATTGTCAGACATATTTCGCAAGTCAACATGGTTTCATACCAAATAGATCATCAACAAGCTTAATTGATTTCATTTTTTTACTATTATCACACTTGTTGGTGTCGGGCCGTCGTAGTGTATACAGATTGAATAAGGTATTTGATTTTATCAGCCTTAGTGAGATAACGACAGTTTATTTAAATTCGGAGTATCCAATCAATGATTTAGTTGCGTGGTTCAAATTTCAAAAAGCAGATCCAATACAAAAACCTTGGTAATACAACGTCAAGGATCCCCAGTTATTTGCAAGGTCCATTTGGGCTTTTGTTATATTCTTAAATGAGAGTTTGAAGCCATGAAACATCATAAGGGCTTCGCGAAAATAAAACTTGGTATTGAGAAAGCAATAGTCAATAAAACGTTACTTAGGATTAAAATTTTTCAATAAAATCTCATAAGCTAAAATTTCCATAAACGAAAAATGTATTATGAACCACAGGAATTGAACACGCAATTCTGCCATAAAGTGCACAAGATCTGCTATAAATATTATACAAATGAATGGAATAATTTAAAAATCTTACTCCTTCCGCTTATTAGAAAAATTCTCTCTTCAGTTTGAAAAGGATAAACACATTTTTACTAGCTTCTTGCCAAGGTTCTTGGCAAAATGGTAAGAATTTTTGAATTAGGTTGAAACACCCGAAACTTTTGCTCAGTTTCAAAATGATTCGTAAGCTTTTGAAAAACTACCAATCAAAAGCCATATTTATTAGCATTACATTTTGATACCGCGCGCCATAAAATAGATGCAACCAAGAACACAATATTTTTGCATACAGAGTGACTTCTAAAATATTAGAGGAGATTAACCAAAACGAATTACAGAAATTGAACTTGGAATTTTTCTACCAAGTGCATAAGATAAGATCTACGACAAATATAATTCAAAAGAATGGAATAATTTGGAAATGTTATCCCAGATCAACAAACATTTTCTTTAATGGATGCTATTAACATTTAGTTAGAAAAGTATAGAACAGATAAAATATTTTTGGGACACTCAGTCTACTGTTGCTAACATTGTTTTGGTTCACGTTCAACCTATCTACCAAGACGGTGATTCATTTTAAAATGTATAAAAGTATTAGAGTTGGCTAACCTATTTTTCTGCCTACAATTCATCTCCTAAACTTTCCAAATAAGTTCAAATTTTTAAAAAACTTTCAAACAAGGCAGTCTTCCTAAAACAAGTTATAAATTGAAGCAAGTTTCATGTTGAGCATTAAATAGGAACGTTTAATAATTAAAATTAGTGGATTGTATTTTACAGACACCATAGATCTTCTCTGGGTTATCGGTAGCTATTAAAGAGTCATTTGGCGCGGGTGTTTGTAATCATTGAATTAAGTATTCTAGGTAGTTTGGTTTTGCTTTAATACAGCGTTTAAAACTAAATTTAATTGTTTTCCATTACCAAGGAACCGACCCGAAATCAGCCTCAGTAATTTATCTTTAAGGCATAACAATTCCATGCATAATTTAATTTTCGTTATATTTAACTGCGATAAATTTTTCTTGAACCTTTGCAAATAAGTGTCCATCATTTCTTCGGCAAAATCGAAGAGTTTGTAATGATAGCGGTCGTCACGGGTATTGTGTTCCAGTCATATTAACTGTGCTAATCGACATACAGTATTATGGTTGGTTCTGAGTGCTGAAATACAGATGTAGCTATAATTACAATATCAAATTGTTTTCTTATTCGAACATTCGACAATACGACGGTGTCCATAAGAAAACATACTAATTTTGACAAATACAGGCAAAGAATTCATTCAATTCATTCTCGATGTGCAGTTCAACCAAGCATATTACTAATTTAATCGACGAGGATACGAGAGGCTCCTGGTCACTTGACGATTACCAAATTACCTCTAAGGGATAACCGAATGGGAATATGAAATTACGTATACGATCATGCTTACTATTATTTATTGTATATTTTTAATCATGTTGGGTCTATTTGGGAGTGACGCACTATAATCCAATTATGTGTGGCTAAATTATTTATTCCAGAAGAGATGACCATTGAAGGGGTATATATCGACGTAAGTATGTGGAGAAATTGAATTTCTCGCATTTACTTTAAAATATGCAGAATATGCGGCAACTTAGTTCTACAGGGCATCAGCAAATACACCACTCCAGAACGAGCGAAAGCGAGCAACGCTGCAGGTGATGACTGTAGGATGTCTCCTTACGGAGGAGCATGTCGAAGATACATAGCACGTCTCATTACAAGGTATTCGGTTCTTTTCCACATCGAACTTTTCGGCGTTGTGATTTAAGTGTAACATCTTCTGAAGAATACTACAGAATCCGTATTTGTATTCCCTTTCTGAACGGATGCAGTTTCGATTCAAATTTAAGAAGGACGGTAGAATCTGCTAGAATACAAACAATATAACCTTTTTATACCTCAAGGAATTTCTGACTACGGTGCTTCTCCAGACTACACTGGTACGGAAAATGAAGTAGTTTACTTAGTTAGTTAGTTAGTTATTTATAAAGTTATTGGCAACACATGCCGTTAAATATACTTGAGGTAGATTTAAAATTTCAAGATATATAGTTAACATGAAATCATTTATGTATAAGAACCCTTTAATGTGTGATTAAGTAGTTCTGCAGAATCCCTATAAAATAATTTGCACGTGATGTGTTATCCAGCGGCAGTAAAATATAAGTTAAACCGTATTTAGCTATTCTCAGTTTAGATTTAAAATAAAGTAATTTGTCTTTCGTCAGGGAGCCAGCCATTCTCACTTAACCATGAATTATAGTCGTAAACTCGTTTTAGATCAAATATCAGTAATTATATTACCTTTATTTAGGTCCATTGAGCCAGTGAGCCAGCATAAACCCGTGACACTAAGAATTGTTGGAACAGGAAATGACGAGGACACGATATTGGGAATTCGGGAATAGCTCTAGTCAACTATATAACCATAGACCGGTCACAATTTTTAAATACACATTGGTATTTTGTTAGTTAAGCCTAAGGATTTAAATACTAATCTGCCTTGCCAAAATATTTTAGCGGCCTTTTGAAATTTTCTTTCGTGGTGTAATTTCCAGGAAGGTATACTGTCTTTGACGATATAGAAATTTTGTTCTTGATTGGTTAATGAGAAAACAATTCGCAAACCACCATAAGTCAGTTAGAACAATTAAGTGTTTCCGAAGTCATAGTTTTTCATATGAATGGCACTAATTTTACAAGCAATTCATTAACAACCCAGGGTCAGAAAGAGATGAGAAAGTATGTGTTTTGAGGCAACCTTTAGAAACTTTTACGGACAACAAAAAGAAGCCAGTTCGTCTTAAGCATTGCGATACTTGACCATGAATTAAATCAATGTCAAAATGGTTTGATCAATCACAAAATTGTTGCATGCCTTAATGATGGTTTCACCACCAAAAAAACTGCAACATTGAAATTCAGCCTCTGTAACGATTTCTTGTAAAACACGTTTGTCTCTAAAATAATTTTTAGAAAATTTCACGAAAGACTAGTAGAAAGATATACCTTGGGTCAGTCAATTCTAAAGATTTGGTTTTTTGGTTTAGAAATATGACTCATCTTTTTGGTTCAAAATTGTGGTAGAACCTCAAATATCCGAGAGAGTTTTAAACCTATAACCAGTGGTAAGGAGGCGCATTCCTTACTTACTAATTGAATAACAAAGTAATAAGCCATTTGAAACACAAAACAGTAATCGACTCTCTACTTATAGAATTGGCAAAAATTTAACGAGGGTTGTTTATTGCGAACGAACCCCTATTTTTAGTTTTCATTTATCTTAAGCGACAATCAACACTCATTTTAAGCATCGCATAAAATCTCAAAATAATTACTGTGCCCTTCCATTATAAAAACATCAACACCAACTATTAATCATCTCGAGACCACACGAAAACCAACCATAACAAATAAGCATTACTCTAATGTCTTGTATAATAGGTCACGTTTTAAATACCACATAAACACTCGTATATATCCTTAAAGGCGAACGAATGAACTTTAACTAAAGCAACTAATAAAAATATATGGCTTTTAGCTAACCAACAACAAATATTACAAATTTGTATTACTACTGTATGTGGTTTCGTCTTAATTCAGATTAATGTTTAAATATATCCATAACATACATATTGTAAAAGGATTCTATTGGTGTATTGACCTTTGGAATAGAACGTGTGCTTATTAAGGGAGATTGCACTAAATAAAATTCAACATTAGAAATCGATACTTTGTGTAGTTTAATTCTACATTAAGATCAATTTATAAACCGGCTGCTTCCCAAAAAAAATTTGATAGATGACTTACGAGTATTCTACATGTTAAACTCATCCAAGTACAAAACACTTGAAGTTGAAGTGTAAACTCATAAAATTTGATTAAATCACAAAACTTTTTTTGACAAACTTATGTGAGTAATAAAAGCTCCCTGGGTTAATCAATTGCCGAAACTTTAATTAAATGTCCTTCAAGCGATACCAAAGAAAAATAAAACTTTTTTATTTTTATCATCAGGCGCACATATCCTTAATGATAAATTTAATCATATTTCTCTTCCTTTAGGTTGGTATAGAACGAGGTATGTCAGTAAGTTGTCATCACATATAAAAAAAAATTATTTTGTAATTGGATAAAATTCCCAAAACCATTCAAACTTTTATTTTTGTTGTTACTTCTTGTGATTCAAATTTGTGAGTGCCTAACACATACACCGACAAAGCACACGTACATGTATATGTATTGAATATCGTAGATAAATAGATACGAGACACGATGTAGAAAAAATGTCTAATTCAATATCCTGTCACCTGGAATTATAATTTTTCATAATGTTTCCTTTTTTGTTTATTTCGTTTTTCGTTCGTTTTCTCCTCAATTTTCAATTCAAATCAGGATCAGAAGAAAATAATTTTTTTCTCTTGTATGTACTTCCTTTTCTGTTTATTTTTTGTTTTCAGTTTTTGACGGATTATATTATAAGGTGGTTGTTAGTTAGGATGTGCTCGGTATCCATACATGCTAAATGGTATGACAAATATTCCAACTTTTATAATTTCTCTTATACAGTTTGTCAGTGTCTACGTCGTTGTGCCGTCTTCATCGCCTCATCTTTATCTTCATCATGTAATATTGTGACATTTTGATGTATGTCATCATATTTTTGTTGTTCTTGTTTGCTCCTAGTAGGGCTGTATGTCTTCTTACATTTATCTAAGATTTTTACAAAATTATTGTTGCTTTCGTATGTACATATATTACAGTTTGATCTAATAAATTATGTTTTATTTTATTTTTGGATTTTTTGCTATACAATTTTTTTTGTAGCAGTTTGGGATGAAGAACAATTTTTAGACAGACTATAATCTTTTTAGGTTTGTCTTTCGTTTTTCTTTATACTCACATATCTATAAGTATACATACATGTAGAAAGGATCAAATATCCAAACAAAATTTGATTAGGGTACATGAAAAGAAAATATAGAATATAGAAAATTCTATTGAGAATTGACTGACAACAATAACAAAATGAGGAAATCAAATAAACTTATGAAAGCTCTTTTGTGTTTATGTTTACGAATTGAATGAAGCTTTAAGGTAAAAAATAGTCAAACCATCTGCCATTCATTCCCATTATGAGTTTTATTCATTCTTTAAGAATTTATACTCGTAGATACTCGCCTTTGATTCTTTTCAATTTCGCACCAATTTGTTCTTTTGTATGATAAATTTTTCTGCAATTTAATGTTAGAGATCATATACGTACATACTGACCGTCCTCTGGTCAAATAAAATTAAAAATACAATTAGTACGGAGTTTCAGTTTCATCAAGCCATAATAAACCTTGCACTTTGACAACTTATCAGGATGAGAACATTCATATTTATGAATCATGATGTTAAAATGCAAGTAAAAACTATTCCTCTGTTCCTCCAATAGTCAGGTGATTCCGACTGAATATACAGGGCTATTCACATTAACTGTCCCATCGTTTTATTTCATTGTTTGTTGATAAGAACAGTATGTGTGGTTTTTCTAATTAAAATGGAAAAGAAACTAGTTCTAAAATTGCATCAGCAAAGGTTTATAAAAAATGGTGGGGTGAGTAAGTTGTGGCCAACATTTATTTTACCACGAATGTATACATAAATCTCAAATGTACCACACTTGATTTCTAAAACGAAAAACTAAACCTACCGGACTTTTGATAAAATTGAAAAACTAACAGAAAACCAACAAGGTCCCATTGAACATTTAATATTTAAATTTTTGGTTGCTTTTTGACATGATTGCTTAAATTGAAAAAGCTCCCACTAAAGCTGCCACTTCCGGTTTCGCACGAATCTCCCAATTAATGAAAAAAGTTTAAGTATGAAGTTTATTCCGAATAGTCGCTCCGCCTGGACTGTAGAGATGCCGAATTTTCTAGAAATAATTATTTTTTTACAAGATTCGCCATTCCCGGTAAAAATTAAAAATGATCTGAATTTTATTGAAATTGAATTTACAATTTAATTTACTCCTATGAAAGTTTCAACTACCGGTGGACCGATTTCGCTAAATATCACTGGCATCTCCCAATTTAGGAAAAAACCTTGAGTATGAAGTTTCACCACAATATGTCAATCCGTCTGGGTTGTAGAGAACCAATAATTTCATTTTGAGAATCAAAGCTCATTTGCAATGCGACCTGCATTCTATGAAGAATCCAATCATTTTGTCCTTCTCATTATTGTGACGCGATAGCTATCGAACATCCCTCATAAACGTTGGGTTATGCTTTGCTTGTATTTTATTTTACAGTTTGGTAGTCCCACTTTAATGTATCCAAGTCAAATAAAAAACATAAACGTTTTAATATTACATATTTCGAAACAACAACATTTAGTCGGCACGACACCACCCACGCTCACAGAGATTTTTTAATAGCTACTTTTTTAACTTCTACGATATAGAAAGAGGTAAATTTACAAAACAGTAAGTAAAGTAAACCTGATCAGCCCATTGCTGTAAACCGTAAATTTATATATCGAACATTAAATAAATGGTGGATTAAGGTACGATAAAAATAAGATGAAAACTGGAGTTCTCAAGAAGTATGCTTCCAAAAAAATTTGTGAAAACTGTACGAGAACGGAATTGGAAGAAATCTGTGATTCATATAAAACAGCTAACTGTCAATCAGAAGGTGGGATCTTCAGCAATTTATCGCATTCCCACGAACGATCTGCACTTAAACTTCTACAAAAAGCAACAAACGACTGGATTAACTGAGGATCAGAATAAAGTTAGAATCAAAGATGTCACTATCTTGGCACGAGGGTGATGAAATATAATGTTCAGATGAAAATATATGTACGTATTACAAGATCCTTATAACAAACAGTATGATCGTGTATGGTCAGTGTCATTCAGAAGTATTTCATCACTTACATTAGCCTTGCAAAGGTTTCAAATGTAGCAGCTGTGGTTGTTTGGGAAGTAATTTCAGAAACTTTCTGCTGAGTTTTATCGAAAGGGCTATAAAAAACCAATCCATAGTGTTATCCATAGCGATATTCGGAAATAAATATTACTGCTTCCAGCATGATGGTACTCCTTTACAAAAAGCAAAACTAACCCGAGAGAGCTGCCATGTGAATTAACCACCTCCCTTTGAATTTATTTATAATGGGTGGTCCAATAAGAGCTCCCGGAAGTTCTTTTGAAATAAAGCGCATTAAAATCAATTTAATAATCAAAAATTGTATTTGTGACGTAAATTCGGTTTATGACATTTAATGTTTGAAAATAATTTCTTTTAAATGATGTCCGCAATTGACTCTTAGATGATCCATTCTATGGGTCCAATTTTCGAGCACTAATGCAGGAATCGATTGTGGTTTATCGAAAGATCACAAGATCTTGGACGCCAATTCACGGGTCCGTTTCTTGATATGATGTTCTCATTAAAATTTTCTTTCAGTAAATGGATGGTTTCGCCTGCTGTGTGGCACGTTGCACCATCCTGTTGAAACAACAAGTCGGCTAACCAAGATCTCTCTTCACACTACGCCACAATATACCATACGAGAGACCCAGAGCTTGTGAACGGCGACGAATTGATTGATTGCGGTCTTCACGTACACTTTCAGCTACAGCAACAATTTTCACAAAAGATCGACTTGTACGCACTCTAATCGGTTGGTGAATATCCAATAATGAATAAGTGGTTCGAAATTTATTGATTGTTTCGCGAATGAACACCATAAAATGGTCGAAGAGCACAAACACAATTTTTCACTGAACACTGATTTTTGAAATAAATTTCCACAATTTGTAAACGTTGTTCTCGCGTAAGTCTATTCATCCATTCATTCATTAGAATCCCAATTGGACAAAGGGCCTCCTATTGGATCACTCTTTACATGCTTGACAAAATTGGCGGTACAAAAAATTTAAGTTTGTGTTAATTTAAAATTTTATTGATTAAAATATGAGATGAAATACGATAAAATGTCGTGCGAGCACTGATAACGATTTTTCTTCTAAGATTACGTAAAGTTATCTTAGGGTAGTGGAGAAAGGTATGATGAATAAAATTTAAAAATATTTTGAATAATATAATAAAAACTACTTTCGGAACATCCATGGTTTGTTGTTGTTTTATTTAACTTTTCCGCTGGGGCGAAAATCTGGAAAACGCTGAATGTACTTATTCTTCGTCTGTGCAGTGTTCTCTGTTCAGTTGTGCAGATTGTCATGTAAATCGATCCAGTGAAAATTTAAACTGCTGTTATTTGCGACAACCTATATGTGCGACAACCTATATGGGTGCTACAAATTGCGATCGGAGATTTCGAACTCTCGCTTTCTTGTTGTCGGCTCTTCTCGCTTCCTTAGCACGTTTTTTTACAAGTACCTCAGTTTTATTTTGTCTGGCAGTTTTGGCGGCTTCATTTGAAAAGATGTTAAAATTTGGATTGGGTTTGGAAAATGATGATGTGATATATTTAATAATTTCATGTAACACGGTCTCATTGAAATTGGAAACTTGGCTTTCCCAAGGGAAATATTTAAAAAAATACCGTAAACCATCATAGTCAGCATCATTAAAACGCCATAGAAGGCTTGGTTGCCGTTTGAATTCCGGCGGTGTTTCGACGGATATTTTGATGATTGTCAGACTATGGTCAGAATTTCCTCAACACGTGTTTCCATTGAATGGGGGATTGTTGTAAGACAAAGATCGAGAATTTGTGCTTGTGGTGATCCAACCATTCTTTATGGTTGTAATTAAATTCATCCACTAAAATTAATTTGCAGTAAGGATGTTGATTGCAAATTTCAGGTCTGACAAACCAATGAAGGTGTGATTAAAAGGAGTTTACTAATGGTAGCGATATTTTAAGCACAATAGTTGAAACGGTCTTTGTGAAAATTTCGTACTTCTGATGTCGAGCGTATGGTATGTGGTTTTTGACGAACATGCATACTCCACGTTGCAACTCGAATGAATTATTAGTCATTGTTTAATAAAAATACATTTTTTGCACAAAAACCGAAATAAATTAAATCGAATAATTAAAAAATAAACTATAAAATTTAACAAAACAGTTAACGTAGGCTTTATCATAAACTGAGCTTAAATAACAATTACAAAGAAGAGAAAATAACGAAAAGCAAAAAGCACAACGATACATCCATTTTAGTTGTCTCTTACGAAAAGCAGTGGGTGATGTGGTGGCATTCTAGGCGAACTCGTCAACCACAAGAGTAACTACCACAAATGGAATATTTTAGGTCAGAATAGAGAACAATGTCAAAATAAGAAAAGCAATACACGAATATTTATCACTACACAAATAATTTAGCTTACATTAAAAGCTTATATAAAAGCTTTTCATGGCAAAGTATGCATTGCTCGTTGTGTTTGCGGCCTGCCTGCAACTATTTACTGATATAATGTAATTTTTGCACAATAAGGTGCTTCATGTGACCTTCTAATAACAAACCAAAACAAAAATACGGAACTTAGTGCTTCCGAAGAAAAAATAGAAATGA
Organism: Nephrotoma guestfalica; assembly: GCA_963691935.1. Taxonomy (NCBI): domain Eukaryota; kingdom Metazoa; phylum Arthropoda; class Insecta; order Diptera; family Tipulidae; genus Nephrotoma; species Nephrotoma guestfalica. The sequence continues at coordinate 305,617,313 of OY829914.1, read as the reverse complement.
ACAATATTGCTAGTCAACCTTAGAACTTTAGCATCTTCATTTTCACAGAAAAAGAGTAAACATTGGAATTGTTTTTATTTTTCATCACACCCAGGAACTATATCGTGCCAAATCTTTAGTTTCATGCCCTGAAGCAGCAAAGTTACTGAGACTGAAAACTCAGACTGAGACTAAGCTTAAAGTATTCAATTTACAATAATATTTATCGGAATGGCCCAGTTAAAAAATAGTCATTGTGAACTATTCTAAACAGATATCTAACTGTCCTTTAAATTGAATTCGCGTAATAATTCGGCTGCGAATAGGCTATCGAGCTACAGTTAGTACCTCTTGTTAATCCTAATTATGTACATAATATTTCTCTTATGCCAACCTAATCGTTAGTTCCATCCCAAAACGTAAACAAACGGTTTCAAAACAAACAAAAAATAGAATTCAATTTCGTTAAACCAACATAACAATATCAACAACAAAATCCTACCTACATCTTAATAAACTTTCAAGTAATTTAAGCGATAATAATAGAATTAGGATTTTTTCGTACATTTTTCATTCGGGTACTAATTAAATATTCATTAGAAAAATGAGGGCGCAAATAAAATCAAGATAAAGTTACACACACACACGCGCACATTCCCAGTCGGTGGGAAAAATTTTGTAGAGTAAACAGAAAAAATAAATCTGTGTGAATTTAACATAGGCCAATAGATGTTATCTTGCTCCGAAATGGTCAAAAAATTGTGTTCAGTGTTACGCAAGAACAAAAAAGAAACTCAACAAATACATTTACAAGTATATAATACGAGTAGGTATATAATATATGATGATAATTTCAAGTTGGATCCCATATGGATTTATATAAATTTTAATTCAATTTTCATTAGAAGACAAGAGTGTACCCTAAAAAAGGTAATCAATATTAAAGAAAACGGATACAAATATAATATTTTAATTTATATCTAGAAATTCACACACACACACATTCTTCTTGATATACATAATTAAAAACTAATTAAAAAGCAAATGTTTTAGAACAATGAGCTGAAAATTATGCTCGTTCGTTTTACTGATACTAAGGGAAGACGAGAATTCCACCCATCTAAACCTTTTTTTTCGTTATGTCTACTTATTACATGTTATGTTACCCCTTAAAACCGAAATAAATAAAATATTCATCTCAAATTAGGTAACTAATTTCAAATTCATCAAAATAACGAAGGAACAAAAAAAAATTGAAAACGAAAGAAAATTCACACGACATATAGAAAATGAAAAGTCAAACAAAAAAATATTTTTAATTTAATTAGTTTGTTAAGTATGTCGTACTCTATATACTACTCATATATACTGTTTTCCATCTTCATTTTCATCATCATCTCGAACATCACTTTATGACATATAAATCTCTCCCACTACGATAAAGACAACGACGACGACACACCAGTCGCATATACTTCTAGTTACACAAGTGAGTGAGATAATTTTATTTTCATGTTGTTGGGTGTTAATTTTATTTGTATGGGGTGTCGGTTTCTTATTTTATTCGACTTCTTCTTCTACTTAGTGTTTTTTTTTCTATATATAATAAGTATATTAAAATTAATTTAAAGTCTCATCTTATATAAGAACAAAAAATATACTGCCTTATACGTTCTCGTATACCATAAATGAATGAATGGAGCAGAGATAGAATCGTATATTATTATAAGAAAATACCAAATAGATTAAGTTTTAATACTTAAAGTTTTTTATTTTTTTTGCTTAGAAGTTGGTAACAACCAGACTTAAATTTTGTAATTGATTTCTGGTAATTTTGTGGTTTTAGTAGAACAAAAATGTTATTCTTATACTGTTATATTTAAGAAGAATTAAGTATGTTGTGATTTAGCACTACATAATATATAACCTAAGTTACAACATTGTAAAACATTAAGTTTACTGAGATTACTCGACCTTACATAATTCGATTCGGTAACGTAACGTATACAAATAAGCTCTTATTATAAACAAATCTAAACGAAGTTTTAAAATGTTTGTACTAAAACGTGGCAAGTGCAAAAAAAATTTCACAAATTATTTCTTACTGTGTCATTGGAAATAAGCAGCTTTTATTAGAATTAAAAACTCATAAGAGTATTAAATTAAAAAAATCCAAAATGCTTAATTTACGAAAAATTTGGCAAAACAATTGAAAAACATTTACTGCAACCCATTCTTAAGGAGAAAATGGTTTAAGTACTACCGGCACGAGCTTTTTATGTACATCCATCATAGGAAAATTTTTCGAAAGGAAACTAGCGGAACACATACTATACTGGAACCCATTTCAATAAAATGCTATTATCCTCTTAAACAGTTACTAAATGCTGTTAAATTATTAATATTGGAAAGGTTGGTTATTTTGTTAACTATACTGCGGGTCACTGTTTAGGCGCACTTGGAATTTTGCCTTAAAATGTAAAGGTTCCTGTAATTATCCGAATGAGAAAAAATAGTTCAGTTTAGTAGAGAAAACGAGAGAAAGAAAGAGAAATTAGGTCTCAGGAAAATATTAAATGAAAAGATATATCGATAAAGCAATCTAACTACACTTCTCTTTCTTCGTTTTTCGGAATATTGTTCAAATTAAATTTTCGTTTGCGACTCACAATTTTTAAAATAATTGTTTAATAGCTGACCTGGAATTATAATGGATTTAAAATTTATTTATGACAGAAAAATCAAAAATCGCTGCCTGCCGTTCGGAGCGATTTTAGTGCTATTTCTCGTAAAATCAAATCTTTCTGTGCGATATTATTTGAAGCATTTTTCATCATATGGAAGCAACTACCAGAGAAATTATGATATAGTTCAATTCAGCCCTATCCGCCAACAAATTAGAACTACCGCTGGGCTTAACACCAGCCAATCCACAGCTCGACGAGCAACTTGAAGTGTTCTATTTTGAAAATTAAAACGCAATTAACTTCGGCCTATAGGATTAAGTTATTGAAATTGTGATGAAAATGGTGCAAAATAACAACCATCCAGATACAAATGGGCGGATGTTTGATCCGGTCATATCTCAAGAACCGCTTGGCGATTCGAATAAGTTTCCACCAATTTCTTTATTTTAATTCGGAGAATTGAAAATCTTTTGGAATTTCTATGTTAGAGGGTCGAGTGCTTACGATAGGAAATCTCTCCAAAAACCACTCAATAAAGCGATATTGCTTTGCATCATTCCCTTATTGTCGTATAATATATCGTTTGAAAGGTCTTGAACCATACAACAATTACACGATATCGCTTTAGTTCATATAACTACCGTTTTTGCGCTGGTAGATAATTTTTCGTTCATGACAGAACATATAACGGGTGATTTTTTAAGAGCTTGAGAACTTTTTTTTAAAAAAAAACGCATAAAATTTGCAAAATCTCATCGGTTCTTTATTTGAAACGTTAGATTGGTCCATGACATTTACTTTTTGAAGATAATTTCATTTAAATGTTGACCGCGGCTGCGTCTTAGGTGGTCCATTCGGAAAGTCCAATTTTGGGCAACTTTTTCGAGCATTTCGGCCGGAATAGCCCGAATTTCTTCGGAAATGTTGTCTTCCAAAACTGGAATAGTTGCTGGCTTATTTCTGTAGACTTTAGACTTGACGTAGCTCCACAAAAAATAGTCTAAAGGCGTCAAATCGCATGATGTTGGTGCCCAACTTACCGGGCCATTTCTTGAGATGAATTGTTCTCCGAAGTTTTCCCTCAAAATGGCCATAGAATCGCGAGCTGTGTGGCATGTAGCGCCATCTTGTTGAAACCACATGTCAACTAAGTTCAGTTCTTCCATTTTTGGCAACAAAAAGTTTGTTAGCATCGAACGATAGCGATCGCCATTCACCGTAACGTTGCGTCCAACAGCATCTTTGAAAAAATACGGTCCAATGATTCCACCAGCGTACAAACCACACCAAACAATGCATTTTTCGGGATGCATGGGCAGTTCTTGAACGGCTTCTGGTTGCTCTTCACTCCAAATGCGGCAATTTTGCTTATTTACGTAGCCATTCAACCAGAAATGAGCCTCATCGCTGAACAAAATTTGTCGATAAAAAAGCGGATTTTCTGCCAACTTTTCTAGGGCCCATTCACTGAAAATTCGACGTTGTGGCAGATCGTTCGGCTTCAGTTCTTGCAGGAGCTGTATTTTATACGGTTTTACACCAAGATCTTTGCGTAAAATCTTCCATGTCGTCGAATAACACAAACCCAATTGCTGCGAACGGCGACGAATCGACATTTCACGGTCTTCAGCAACACTCTCAGAAACAGACGCAATATTCTCTTCTGTACGCACTGTACGCATTCGTGTGGTTGGTTTAATGTCCAATAAAGTAAACTGAGTGCGAAACTTGGTCACAATCGCATTAATTGTTTGCTCACTTGGTCGATTATGTAGACCATAAATCGGACGTAAATCGCGAAACACTTTTCGAACCGAACACTGATTTTTGTAATATAATTCAATTATTTGCAAGCGTTGCTCGTTAGTAAGTCTATTCATTATGAAATGTCAAAGCATACTGAGCATCTTTCTCTTTGACACCTTGTCTGAAATCCCGCGTGATCTGTCAAATACTAATGCATGAAAATCCTAACCACAAAAAAATCACCCTTTACTTTTCTTATGTCGTAAAAATACCGTTGTGAGCGCGCTGGACGCAGTTACAATTTTTATCTTTCTGATATAATCACATGGAATATCATTTAAAAGATCTTGAACAAATATTTTGTTGTACGTGCTTTAGTTCTCAAAGCCACCATTTCGCAGTTGGTATACAATTGAATATATGTACGAGTTGTTTTCTCATTTCCATAAAATCGTGTTATATATCGTTTGAGGTTTTGTTCGAAGCAACAATTGTGTTATTAGCGCTTTAGACATGATGATACGTAAATAATGATTGATGAGTTACGCTACATCTATTGGAATGATTAATTTAAACATGTTATAGATTATGTTGTGGACTTGACATCTGCTAATTAATGGCGCTACTACAATAATTTATTGTGTAAATTATTACATAAATATTCATTAGTATCAATATTTTTACAAATATAAATGCACTTTTCTGCCGGCAGATCCATCTATGATTCAAAGGCTGAAATATATTGTTAACAGCTCAGGTCAATCACCTTACCAGCTACTAGATTTGTACAGAGCTTATGCAAATTTTATTGGATTTCTGGAAGCGCCAACTAATTATTTCGTGGCCAGTGGAGTGGAGTGGAATGATTAGTTTAGAATTTCGATGTACTGTTACTTCAAAAAAAATTTATGAATTGCTGGGTGTAGCACATTTGGCTTAATTCATCAGGTAGATTGTGTGGTATGATTGCTGATGATGGAATAGAATAACGCTGTGCCATTTATTTACGACTGTTTATCAAATTTAAAAAAAGTAGGAATCACCCAATTAGACTTTACCTTAACCCGGATTTGCGAGCATTGGTATGCACAGAAAATTAGTAACACAAAAAATTAGTTTAGCCAACAATAAAAATAAAATGCAAATGTTAAAATTTCAATAGATGCATGTAATGGATGTATTTTAAATTATTTCAAAATTTAAATTATTTTATTAATTTAAATATTTTCATGCAGATGTCGCTAATCAAATACAGTTTTTACATTTGTTACGCCACGTAACGTTAAAAATCCCACGTAATTAATACAATTATTTACTTGTAAATAACAGCAAAATTAATGTAACGTAACACTGAGCGTTACATATCATTGAAAAAAATGCCAAAGTTTTAGCTTAAGCACAATTATAGTACTCCATATTATTGTGGCGCTGATAACAAGTACTTTTTTACTGACTACTTCTGAGATAATCATGTGGTGTATCATTTTAAAAGTTTTAAACGAAGTAAACATTTCAGTAATGATTGTTACAAATCCGTCGGCTGGCACTGGTAGCAAATTATTCCCTTGGGGTCGAATACATACATGACGCATATATCAATGAAAAGTCGTGAAGAATGTCACAAATTTTGTTGATGTACTGAGCACCAACAATTTTGAGTTGTTATTTACTAAATTCATCGTTTAGCAGCTATTCCTTTATTACATAATATTAAGTGCTAGGGTATTGAACAAATGTCACAAATTTAGCTGAACCGACTTAGTACTCCAAAATACTGCTATAGTGCTGGAGGAACATACTTTTGTCATTCAGACATAATCATGTGGCATATAGTATGAAATGTCTTAAACCAAACAACCTTGTTGTTACCAGCACTTTGCTTCTTAAATTCACAGCTGTGTTATATAATATAGCATATTTTTTAGAAGAAATTTTTACAAAATCAATGAACAATCCGAATATTTTTCTGAGCCGTTCCCTGTCAAATTATTTAAGGAAAATCTCGATTATCATTTTTCTTAAAAGTTGTACATCATATTCGTACAAAGGGTGCGGCATCCTGTGGTTCGTTTTTGAACTAGCAATTATTTCGCCGCTCTGTATTATATATCTTCTGTATTATATTCCCGGTAACCATCATCACCATTATCACGGTCAAATGTGTCGTTAAATGAGTTGGATGCAGTTGGACCGTAAACCTAGAAAATATAAGTTGATAAATTCCAACTGTTTGAATGTTATTGGAATAGACACGACTTTTTTTAAAGAAAGTTTACGGATCCGAAACAGAAGATTTTTCTATGGATACATGTGTGCCTCGATTGCGACGATCACATTGCAGTATAATTGGAAATTTTTAAGAACTTTTTTATTCTATAAATCAGACCCTACAATTCTTGCTAACAGAAGTTTGCCCTAAACTGTAGTATTAGATAAAGGTATCTTCAGCAAAAGTGCGTGAACAACTAACAAAATTTGTTAACATCACAAACACAATTAACATACTTCAGTTCAATCTATCTGGGTCTAACACTATAGAAATATTTTCGTCACAACCATTTATACTTTCAATAAATCTTTCGCAAACCCGAAAACGAGCGAGATAGCCCACCCCCAAAGGTCAATACCACTGAGATGCCTTATCTCCCAAGTTCGTTTCTTGCCATGATTGAGATTTTGTATTTTTTAAAGCAAGTGGTACCTAATTAAGAGTAAGATCCTCACTTAAATCTGTTTATTTGATAAATTGTTTTAAGAAGAATTACAAATAGCAATATACATATAAAGCACTCACCAACACCATTTTGATAAATTCAAAATTTGGGATATTTAGCTATCATTCCAGCCGAAAACTCAGTTAGAGTGTTAAACTTGTACCCATTACCTACTAAACTCTTAAGTGTATTATTCAACCAATAAATAATGCTGGCTGTTAATTGAACAGTTGAACATTTTCATATTGGCATGGCAGAGTGCACCAACACTTAAATCATTATAACGTATGTTCCTAACATTCACAGCAAAACCTCCACGCATTCTATCATCTCTACATGTAAAAAACTGATATTTCGAAATATTAAACCAAAAACTATATATGTGAAGAAAGCCCAAATTTCACCCCCAAAAATAGCGATGGCAACATCAGTTGTTACTCTGAGCCCTGAAAATATTTGCTATTACGATAGCTAAAAACTGTCATGATAGTCGAAATTTTCGAGCTGAAAGTAAAAATAATGCTTAAAAAATCTTGTTTTAAATGCGTCTCTCGCCAACACTATCAGACAACCATTTCTATTCAAGGGTGCTGAGATATAGTCCACAGAAGTCAGGAACTATTCGCCGGCCGAAGTAGCGGTGTACATCGTTTGATAGGTGCGGATATTTATAGAGCATGTACGATATTTTTTAGGAGTTTTCTATACGTACGAGCTGAGAAGTCCACAGAAGTTAGAAACTAAACTATTATTAAAAAATGCCCGATACTTTTATATATACTAGTATCATATACTAAAGACATATACTAAGTTTCAATAGTTTTCAGTAAATTTTTTGTTTAGAGAAGTTTATTTAGGACCCCAGAATTTTGTACATGTTTTGAATTATGTGTCTAGTTTTATTTATAGAATTACGTATACATACTTTCATCACATTTTTTGAAATTTGATGAAAGGGCTCTTAAAATTTGCATTTATTAAGTTTTTTGACATGTAAAACCTATAATACATATATAAGGAGAGAGCTATAATTATGATGAAATATCGTAATACTATAAATAAAATTAAATTGTATTGCCATATGCACCTTTTTTATTTTCGGGGATGGAATTTTGGGCTATACTCACAAAGGTCCTAGAACGTGTAACATTTGAACCCAAGTTTCGCAAATGAATAACAGATTAATATTATCAATAAATAGTAAAACAATATCAACATACATAAATAATATCACACTAGAGATCTAGATATTAGTAATTGAACCATTGTATCAACTACATTTGACATAGAATGATGTAGTCATTTAGCTATCCCAGACCGTGGTATATTATATAATCTGTAAAAATACCTTTCTAATAACAAATATGGTAGTGTAATACGAGTTTTAAATACGATGTGCCATAGTAAATGCGACCGTTAGATACCGCAATAACATTTACTACATAGTTTCAGCCTCCTAACTCAGTTCCGTGACACCCAGAGTTATTTGCCATATTCGGATATTACGGAACTATCTTGGAGATAAAACTGGAATATTACATAAATATACATTTTCGAATGAAGCTTAACCCGTCTTCAGCAGCGAAAGCTTCTAGATCTATTATTTGGAAAAAAAATCCGAGAATTTTAAATTGAAGATGCGAGATAAAACATAAAGCTTTGGAATTAATAATCTTTAGCGATTAGTTCTGGCGCTTAATCGTCTGTTTTTGTCATTAATATATTATTTGTTTTTAAATTTGTTAGTGTTGTAATAATGGAAAATACATAAATCTCTTTGAAACTTTTTGAATTGCTGATGATTAATAAAAAATTTGAATTCCTGAAATAAATAATTCATCTCAGGTTTCAGTTAAATACGATAGAGCTTAACTAAGGTAACGCTAGACTTCTCGTAGCCATAAACTTAATCTTCCATAATTGGGAAACAAATGTTTTCGTTAATTTGCAAACAAATACTTTATCACCCCTCTTAAAGCAAAATTAGCAATCTCAAGCTAAAACAAATCACACAAATAATATTTGATACGTATAACTACATAGTATACTAATGAAATATTACCCCTGAACGTAACGATAAACAGAATATTTTCACTTTTATCCCGTTTATTTTATATTGCTTACTCCTTGTATGCACATACTTTCCTAATAAATAATAACAAATCATTTTTCCTCCATCCCCATCGCTCGATGATATTAATTTCCATGTTTGTTTTCATTTGCTTCCTTTACAATGAAAATAAAGCAAAAAAAATGTATAATAACTCAACAACAACACTATGTACAAAGCGGAAATATTTTCCTAAAAGCAATCTAATAGGAACAAACGAGAAAATCTCATATTTTCATCTCTCAAGTTTCGAAATAAAAATATTTCCTTTTTATATAAATCTAATAAATCAATCAAAATAAAAAATTTCAAAAAGAAAAAACGAAAATTCTTAAAGATTTTTATAAACATTTTTCTTCTTAAATTGATAAAAAGGAAAAACCAAATGGAGAACAAAATGTTCAAAACGATGATAGAAAATTATAGAAACAAGCAACAAAAAAATTTTCTGTAATGAAAAAAGATTTAAAAACGATTTTAATATTTATTCCCATTTATGTGACAAAAATATTTGCACAAAATTAATAAAAATATAATTCGTTCATTTATTGAAAATATTACGAAAAAATCGCGTACCTATCTAAACAAGAACGTTAGTCACCTTTCCTAAAACAACATACTCGTACATCCCTAAAATTGTACAATACGATTAATATATCATCCTATATTTATTATAATACGAGTAAATATCAAAAGTTAAAATAAACTAAATAAATCAAAAACTAAATAAATAAAGTATAGAAAAAAATAAAACGAGCAACACAAACAACAAGAAACTTTTACATGTCACTGTCAATTTAAATTGAATTTTACAATATACGGCAGCACCAGCCAGCAACAACAACAACAATGGACATAAAACACAAAACATTTTCCAAATCTATTGAACCGTAGCAAATAAATTTGATCAATCAGTTTATAATATATAACGAATACATACGTAGGCATATTGGCATATACAAATACTTAAACATACACAAAAAGGACATTCGTTCAATTGAGTTTAAAATAAAATTTGGTTTGTTCTTGTTGTAATTTTCTATTATTTTTTGTCTGTTTGCATTTTCTGGTTCGGAAAATTTACAAATTTTATTTTGTTTTTTTGTTTTTTGTACGCCGGATAAATCGACTTGATATAGAGAAAACAAAACCAAATATTTAGAAAATTTTCATAATTTTCTTTGAATACATACAAGTACAGATACAAAAAACAAATCTAATAATTTTCCACCAATATACGAGTATACGTAATATTGACAGAGCAGGATATAAAATTCATAAAATTTTCGTTTTTTTTTGTGTTCATCTCGGGAAATTTATCCATGTTACAAATTTGTATTTATTTCATTCAATAATGAAAATTGTTTTAATGTTTACAAAGAAAACAAATTATCCTTAATAAGTTTTTGTTTGTATTTGTGTTTCTCGTTTGTTCTACATATCCGTTACATTCACTTAATTTACATGACAGAGGTGTATAATTGTCGGCCTAATTTGATATTCCGGTGGTGTACATACCAGCATACGTTTCTACTGCTCCCAACATTTTAAGTCGGTTTGCATTGTAATTTTGAGCTTTCATAATGTATTATACAGGGCGTACCACTACCTAAGAGCGAGCTACCTGTGCTTTCTGAATATAACTACGATAATATTTTACAAATCAACCGGATGCTTTACTTTACACATTAGTAAATGTGGCAACAATGTAAAATAATAATTTCATACAAAAACATTTATATAAAATATCTAAGTAGTACCTTCAAATTTTGGTTTGGTTACACGTCTAATATGGGCCTACTCAAATCCACCTTTAACGAATGTCGTGCTAATTTTAATACTGCGGTAGGAAGCGCGATTCTCATCGATGTCATTCTTGCGTACAGAACTTTTTAACCGGAACGATGGAAGGCCGGAACGCGAAAGTGTGGTACCTAGCAGAGTTAGGGAACTTATAATACATTTCAAAATCCTTAGAAAAGTTTAATAATACTAGTAGTATCCTAGACTCCTTAGCAGCAGAAATCTCATCAACTGTGTGTATAAGTGCGGTAGTATTACTATGACCAGACGGAATAACCGAAATTTTTATCGAAACAGAGTAAATTATTATTATTCAAGTAAATCGAAACATTTAAGGTGATCAAACATTTGCTTTTACACAATTAATCGAGACCCCATTCCACAAACGAAAATACTGATTTCGCCCTTGAAGTTCCCTGAATTCCCTGGGGTTTCACGTATTCCCGGTTTCTGTTCTGTTCGCCAGTTTTCACTTTCTCGTACCCGGGGATTAGGCTACCTCATAAGACCATCAATCCTTCGTTGTCTCTGCGTGACTCTGAACGATGTTTGTTAATACTGAATCATCGCCCGAGTTTTGTATTGCTACCGGTATTAGTTTAGTAGTTGTGTCGTATCCCGTCTTTAGCTCAGTTCTGTTTTGGTCGTTCAATCTTTTTCTCTTGAGTATAGTTTGCAGAACATTGGAAACAAATTTACTGTCGAATTTTAATGGTGCAAAAACTTCTCTCTAATTTGGTATAACAACGTCCTTTATAATCTGTGGTTAACTTTTTAACTCGAAATTTTCAACTCGGTCATTCCATCGGTTTCCAGCTTGCTGTACTTTGATCACAAGAGATTTAATCACTTGCATCCGGTGCTCTTGAACCAGTATAATTTCCTCAAGTTTCTCGTTCTGCTCAGCGCGAAGTATGGACCTGGTTAAATCGGACTTTTTCTTCAACTCGTATTTCTCTTAATTCCTCACCTCTCTAATTATGTATCCCGAGCTCTATATAGCTCTATATTTCAAGATCCCACTTCTTACACATAATGTTACAAATTCGGTCGGTAATCCATTTGTAATGAATTTTGCAAATAAAACATTCAGCCAAACTTTATTTGTTAACATTTCTTGCTGGCAAAAATTACTAAATATTTATTGTGAGTATTGTGTGACACTGCTTTTCTATAATTATTACATTACTTAGATTAAATATATTATTTACAATTCAAGTATGTATACAAAATGCGTTTTACACCAAATTGCAGAAGAAACACTCCACATATATCAAAGAACTTCGGATAATACTGTTCGTAAAATTTTAGTTTTAGAACTCATTAATATAAAACAAATGAAGCGGGGAATATTTTGTGGTCAACATCTGACTTGTTTTTACCACGAATATTTACAAGATCTGGAATACACCACACTTGATTTCTAAAGCTAAAAAATTAAACTTACCGGGCTTTTGCTGGTCATTTATAATCAAAAAACATTTTCCCGCTTCAATTTCAGAAAACCGACAAGGTAAATCCGTGTTGAAAATTAAATCTTTAAAATTATTTGAATCTTTGAATTCTTCTCATTTTTTGTAGATCAACATCATTGCAAAAACTGAAAAAGCTCCCATGGATCCTGCCACATCCGATAAACATATTTCTATCTCAAATTTCACCAGGAATCCCCAATTAATGGAAAACTGTTTAAGCGTGAAATTTTATTCCAAATAGTAGTTCCGCCTGGAATGCAAAGAAGCCGAATTTTGCTGAAATAAAGGTTTTTTATCAAAACTCGTCGTTTCCAGTCAAATTTAAAAAATGATCTGAAACTTGGCCTGAACTTGGCCTGAAATTAAATTTAGAATCTTTTATTTTCAATCGTTTTTCGTAACTGTTATATGCTTTTCAAAATATTTATAAAAAACGCAAAAATACCTAAGAAAACTGGAACTTTCGGTGGTCCAATTCAGCCAAAAATCACTTGGATTTCCCAATTTATGAGAAAAGCTTAAGTATAAAGTTTCATTCCCAATATTCAATCTGCCTGCACTGTAGACATGTCGAATATTTGTGAAATATTATCTTTCAATGGTCATTTCCGCTAAATTTAACTATCACTGAATTTTAATGAAAGAGATAATGTTTGTTGCAACAAGCTCGAAATTCAGAAATTGCCATAGTCATGAGATGACAACACCATGAGATCATGAGATGACAATTTGTCATGACAAATGTGATGAGCTCTTGACTGCTATATCAGGCGATTTTCGTCACCTTGCCATTATTTGTCTGATCTTTGGAAACAAGTTACGAAAATCACACTATCTGCAAACATTCATACAAATTTCCTTTACGACGAAACTACCAAAACATTTGCCAATCAGCTTTTCAATATGGCTAACGGAAAATTTCTAATGCAAATACAACTGTCAAGTTTTTCCAAACATTTCAAACAACTTCTAAAATCATTGGCTTTTTAAACGTGCAATTTAGATCACAAGAATGGCAGCGTCCATAAAATAAATAATGGAATTCAATCACAACTCCCTGGTCTTCGTATCCTGCAAAATTGTGCAAAGAAACACGGATTTATGTGAGAAAACTGACACGGCATGTGGTTGAAGCAAGAATTATTACTGGTAAAGGTAAAGGGGAAAATATGTTAATCCATGCATTTTAATGATTTCCACCGATTTGCTGTTCGGGTTCGAGCGATACAAAACTACTTTTAGTGACTTCGGCGGTATAGCGAATAGTAAATCTGCAAAAATCTCTAAAGTCTAAATTTTGACGACATTTTGTAAAAGTGATGAAACCTCGGGCACACAAATCAAAACATAATATAAACAGGAGCTAGATTGCGATTCTGATTCACCAAAGAAACTTTAAAGCACCCTTTAACCCAACTTGGGGAGTTGATTCGTATTTTAGAATTCTGGCGATATCATTAATCTTGATTATATGATGATTTGTCTCGCTCAGGCTTAGAGCCTTGACTTTTGTGTCTAGCGATCAATTTATTTTCGCTTTGGAGAAATATTATCAATTTTGTTAAATTAAATTTTTAAGAATAAACTTGTGTGTAGTAGATAATCATCATTTCTGTGGGATGCGGTTTTCTGAATGATGTTGCCGTGTAGATGCGGTTAAAAGAAACGGACGATTGAAATCTAAATCCAACTGAACTACGTGATTAGATGAGCGATCATATGGACATATGGCATATGAACAATAACAGTAAAAAAGTTTATAATTTGAATATACTTGGGCCTTGCATTAATTTGGAATGAGCTTGAAAGCTCAAATAAGGGTGTGAAGTTCCTATCAAAATTTTAACATGTATATATAAATAAATAAATAAATTATACATTCAAAAACATACAGGCTACAACAATTAATGAAAAGTGCGTCGAAATTCTACAGCAGCGATTTAGTGAATAATTTAAATAAAAACGGCCAGATCGTGCAGAAATGGATCTTTTTATGCACACACACACATTTGCAATGGCTAAACTTCAATAATTAATATTTGAATTGTAACCTCATCTCACTTATATTTTCCAAAAATGGCATCGGCTGATCACTTCGCCGGTCGAATAATCAAAGAAAGATTTTGGAAGCGCACGATTATACCATTTAGGTTTAATATTCGAACCGAAATCAGGAAAGTCTGTTTATTTCTAAAAATATTTAACTTTATCATGACCGTTTTACTGAACATAATAGGCAAATCTCCAGAAAAATTATTGGAACAGAGTGGACGTATAAAATACGCATTACCTAATAATTTAGAACTTATTCTGACTGCAATTAAAAATAATTTTAAATTCGTAAGCTTCGAGTAAAATCTTTAAAATTACATAAACCCTATTTCATCATTAAACCTCACCCCCAAACATCGCTTACCATTTAAGATGGTAAGCTAATAGTTTGTATATTAACTTACAATTTACAAACACCTGCACTGTTGGAAAATGAGAACGATTGAACTTTTACTGGAGTAAAAATTTAAAGGTGTAACCCTTCAAGGGTTTCAACTATAACCAAAAAAATTGAGATTCACGAAATAATTATTGAGGAATTAAGGTCGCAGAGGTAGCTGCACTGCATCCACTTACACGATTGGATTTAAAAAGTTGGGAGGTTCTTGTAACACCAGGAATGAGTTATTCAAAGGCAAAACTATATTTTAATTGTTTAATGGACGAGTTCAATTTCTGTATGTTCTGTGACATACGTGTTGTATAAACTTTTGTACCACTTTTCATCTCGACACCGTTGATATTTTGACATTGTGATCATATACTGTGTATCTCGAATGTCATCGGGTAATTTCAATTTGGTTTAATTGAAAAAGTGAACATTTCAATTTCGGTTTCATTCATGAGTTTTGGTGGTGTAAAGGTTTCATCCAGTCGCACATAAAATTTGAAACATCACGTAAGCGATGCCACTGAATGCCCAATACCTTAAACGTGTTGTCTTATTAGTAAAATAGTGATGTCAGTTCTCGGTCGACTACGTAGATACATACCATGATTTGTCAGCATTGGTGAGAACTGCTCCTTTAGATTGAGAACAGTTTCGACGTCTACGCTATCACATATTAGTCGTGTAAGCATCACATATTAGCCGATGT
Source organism: Nephrotoma guestfalica (assembly GCA_963691935.1). Classification (NCBI taxonomy): domain Eukaryota; kingdom Metazoa; phylum Arthropoda; class Insecta; order Diptera; family Tipulidae; genus Nephrotoma; species Nephrotoma guestfalica. The sequence goes on along the minus strand of OY829914.1, from coordinate 305,601,650 downwards.
AAGTATATTTAAGTTAGTGATTGCTTGTGTTAATGTTATAAATTTAAGAATCTTAATTTTTATTAACAAAATTGACAAACAATCGCTTATAGTTTGTTCTACCCGTAGTGGCGCATTTTTCATAATAATTTTCCAATTTTTTACAAATATTGCTGTAGAAATATTGGAATAATTGATTCAAGGCACATCTACCTTAATCTTCTATTTGCATGATATCTGTGGTACAAAATCGATTGTGGAACATAATTTTGAAACTATATGGTACAATTGAGAAGTTGATTCGATATTTGATATTTAGTGTATTTCGAACAGAAGTATCAGTAAATAATTTAACTAATTTGCGTTGTGTCATTTCAGGTGACTCGTTTTCATCTTTGAACTCTATCCGAAACAGAACTTTACATTTGTTTCAATAAGTCCATTCAGAGTAGTGCAATTCCCGCAAATCCAATGAATCGTGCGTACGACTTCAGCACAATTGTCCTACTCTCCTCTACTCAACCAAAGCAAATTTCATAGTAGATCAACCATCGTAGATTTCGTATAGCTGCGCAACGAGAAAGAGGTATTTCCTCATTCAAACGTTCACTTAAAAACCTCTAAGGCAAACTTTTGAAATGGTTTGCAAATCTGTATGTCCTACTATGTTTATACGGCTATGTGAAAAAAATATTTTTCAACCGTGACATGTTGAGGAATGTTTGAAACGTTTTGTCATGTTGTACAAATATATTTTACTTAATGTACGAGTAAAATTCTCATATTAAACAACAACAAAAATGTCCAACGCATTTTATTACCCTTTGAGTTTGCCCATTGCTTTATTGGTTTCTCTAAATACGCAAATAACTAACCAAACCCTCCTGTATCCCTGTCCGTTATGAAAGAATATTTCCAAATTAAACAAAATAAAAACAATTAATTTTCAATTTATTACAAAATAAGACGAAGAATTTCTATTTATAAAATGTGTTACTTCTATATCAAGAATACATAATCGTTCAGTATGATGTGTCTGCCCTAAATGCTCGTCACATCAATATTAATAAAAATAATCAAAAATAAAATTTAACCAATTTATGCCACCCACCCCCATCCATTTATACACATACCATATACCGTTCATATTTCATACACATTAAGTTAGACATATATACAGTACGGTATTCTATTTTAATTCTTGGATTCCGTGAACTCGAATAATCAATAAAATTTTGATGACCATATTTTATTAGATGACACACAGATAGAACGAACGAAAATTGGGAAGCAATCCAAAATAAATTAAATTGATCGATTTGCTCGCGATATATTTACAGTAAAGCTCTTTATATCGTACGTACGCTATCCAAATGACGAGTGAGTAACTGTTTCTACGAATGTTCATATGTTTATGGCCCTTTTCTGGCCAAACATACAATTGACTGAAAATGAGATCTAACTCTCTATCTGTGCACTGTGCACAGTGTTTCTACTTAGTTATAAATAATACCAATCAATCGATCGATCAATCAATCAATCAGTCAAGGAATATATGTTTCACTTATATTCCAATTTATTTTCGAAAATGAAAAGAACACGGGACGGTATAAATCCATCGTGCCTGACTAACACAAAACAACAACAATATGTCGTCATATGATAAAGAGAACAGAAAATTTGAAGATAGATTTTCCTAATGAAATATGATCATTAGTGCATGATGGAAAACGGAAAATGAGGAAAAATACAAAACTAGACAACACATAAAATATAATTGATGAAAATTTAGATGTTACGCGCGTTCGTTTTGTGCGTCAAACACAAATTGGTTAGGAGAGGAAACAGTAATTAATGAGTTGAAGTTGAGTTTGATTATCGGTTTGTGTTTTTTATATATTCGGTTGATGATTGGCGTGTAACGAACGAACATAATCATATTAAGCCATTGGCTGTACTGTTGTTAGTTTGATGCGGCACAATTAATGCGACATAATTGTTTTAGAATTTAGCCTTCAGTGTGTGGATATGCTTACCACATGAAATTAACATTTCTATAATTACAGATGTCCATTTAAATGAGCCGCTAAATGTTTTTACTGGTCCGACATCTCCATAATTTACTAGAAGCCCCGGAATATAAATCTCGTCAGAGCATTTAATTTCATAAATTTCACATTTTTCAGTTTTAAATAATTATCGATTGTATTCCCATTTGATTTAACGTTTCTGTCAAAGTAACGGTACTTAGGATTTTTGATTTTTTCGATCGAGGTACGCAATTTTCTTTCGCCTTCGAGTGTAAAATACATTTCCTTACGACCCATTATAAGGCAACGTGCACATTACCATACAGCGGATGTAGGACTACCCAGTGTAAGCACATTATAAAATTGTTGTTGCCATTCCCCGTCAACGTACCAACATGGGTAAGTACGCCAGACACATAGAGCATTTAATAGAGCATTTGATTCCATCAGTCTTAGTATAGCCTTGACCAGTATGGATTAGTTTGATTTTTCTACGAATTTTGTTATCTGTTTTTCCTCATATACCTGTCGTTGTATTGTTATATTGAAATTAGAGAAGAAAGCTCAAATACAATAAAAGTGTTCTCTCTCTCTCTCTCTACTATTCCACAAACCGTGCCTATCGACATTTTTAATATTTATGGATGGAATATCTAATATCAATTTCAATTCTTCAATTTGCGGATGACTAAAGGTTTTTTAGAAGCACTAAAAACTCTCAAGATTCCAAATTACTACACGTCTGAACAATCCAGTGCGATGAAGTCAATCAGTTACATCTCAATATCAAAAAATGTAATATTAGCTGCATTTCTAGATGCTTGATCTGATCCGGTTCAGTTCATGTTTTTGAAACAACATTAGGGCGCTTAATAAATTTTAATTTAAAATTTGTGATCCGATTTGAAATAATCAGCACACATTTTTCGTGTTACACTTAATGCTATATCATACCTAAGCTGGACTATGCAGACTAAGTATGGTGCCATTTCTGTTTCTATGAAAATAACTGATTGGGATTATGAACACGAACTACCTTACCATGTAAACGTTGCAGGCTCTGTTTGGGATCGATTGTGTTTTCAAATTGTCATGCTGTCATTGTCACACTATTCAGCAAAGAAATGTTTATCCTTCCAAAATTTGACTGCTTCGTACCCCGATAGTCATTCGCCAATTTCATGTACACTATGTCCCACTTTGCATTTGAGTAGTGTGGGTTAGTAAAGAAGGAGACAACAGAACACTTTTTAAACACCTAATCTTTTTCGACGATTAGTTAAAAGGCGTTTGTTACAATGGTCCTGGGTTCATATTAGCGACTGAGTGGCAGATTATTCCCTGTTGCCGTAAGACTAATATATCTGAAATTTCTATGAATGTGACTCAAACCAAAAATGCACACTGTTAAAATTTAAAATTTTCAATTGGATTAGTTTTGTGGTGGAATTGAAACATTTTAAAGTTATATTTAACTCCTATCTTAGAGACATCTACCTGGAGATGTACTTTAAGGTAAGTTAGAGGATAAGTTCAAACTATTATATTTACTGGCAACGTAAACTTCGATTCTACAAAGCTCAGTTAAAGTCATATGTACGTGGTGGGTGAAATTTATTTATGATGATTTTGTGCTTGTCTATATTTACTGGATCTTGTCTTCAGCAACGACATTGACACTGTCAAAATTTCAGAATCCGTGTTATCTTTTGTAATTAACGATATCAATCACAAGCCTTTAGATATTGTATTTGGCTCAACTAATTTAATGGCGAGTTCGGAACATATACAACCAATCAAATACAACTTCAAAAAGCAAACCGTGCGGGGCTACAAAGTTACCTGGAATCCATCAACTGGCAAATAACTCTTAATTTCAATGATATTAACGAAAATGTTGACAAATTTAGTGACATTATGCTGTAAGGCTTCGAACTTTATGTACCTATGTGCTGTAAACAACAAAATGCTAATCCAGTGGATTGATGATAGACTAGTTAACTTAAAAAATCGGAAGACGAAAGCGTTCGCCAAAATGTTGAAAAGCGGGTTAGAGGCGGAGAAAACAATGTTTCTACAACATAGTAACGAGTTTGAAATTTACTTCAAATCAAAATACAGGTCGTATCTCGATCAAATTCAAGGAAAAACCAAAGTAAATCCAAAACAATTTTGGAAATACATATAACAATACCAGCTCCTCAAACTCCAAAGATATAGCTGACATGTTCGCGAAGTTTTTCCAATCAGTCTATAAACCAAGCGTTACTAGTGAATTCAATAACTCCTCCGGTTATATATGAGGATAACATTTTATCGGTTCTAAAGGGATTTGGAGACGGTTGTGGTCTTGACCATACACCCTCTTCTATTCTGAAGGAGTACGCTGACATTTTAGCAATTCCATTATGTTACCTATTCAACCACTCAAACGCAGGCAAACGAGACGACTTTACATGCTACAGAGGAATATCAACTACATCATCAATTCCAAAATTGTTTGAATTAGTTTTATGCAACAACTTTAAATCCACAATTGCACGTCATATATGCCTGGCCGATCCACATCAACTAATCTGGTTGAATTCACCACTAAAATAATTAATGAGATAGAAAACCATCATCAAGTTGATGTAGCGTACACGGATTTCAGTAAAGCATTTGATTCCATCTGCCATCAAAAAGCACTCCGCAGTTTATTCGCATTTGGGTTTTCACTCGAGTACATAAATTGGTCTTAACTCTCAAACCGGCGACAATTTGTAATAATGGGAAATGAGAAAACAACGTTAATAAAGTTACGTCTGGTGTTCCGCAAAGATCTCACATCGGTCCGTGGATATTTATTATTGTCGTAGATCAAATAACCGAGATAATCCAAAACTCAAACGTGCTCATATTTGCTGATGACGTGAAAATATTTCGAACTGTTATTGGAATGCTAGATACGAAGAAACTTCAAGAAGCCATCGATAGATTTAGTGATTTTTCTGATCGAAACTCGCTTTACTTAAATATTAAGAAATGCAAGATCATGTTTTTCCATCGTAAGAGAAATCCGCTAATTACTTCCTACAAAGTCAACAACGAAGTATTGCAAAGAGTTAATGAGATCATAGATCTAGGTGTCACATTTGTCGAGAATGCCAGTTTCAATAGGCATATTGAAAATTGTATTGCGATAGCTAATGCCATGTTTGGATTTATTAAAAGGTGGACAGGTGAATTTAAAGATATGCAAACCTTATGTTCACTCTATTAGGCTTCACGCTGTACCGGTCTGGAATCCATACTATGCTGTACAAATTAAGAGAATTGAAAGCATTCAAAAGAAGTTTCTGATTTTCTTGTTAAAGAAAACTGACTGGAATCACGACCACAATTTACTATTCCATGAAAATGTGGCTCGGTGACCTCCGTACTCAACAAGATGCACGGATTACAAAATATGCACGCTTGAAAATTGACGACTTCTCTTAGGTGCGGCTTTGGTAACGTTTTGCTTGGTCACATTGATTCAGCATACATTTTGGAAAACATATCAATTCATGTGCCTTGCAGAACATTTCGAAACCAGGAGTTTTTAGCACTAGAACACCATTCCACAAACTATGGAGAAAAGAACCCCATTAATAGATCGTCTAAATCTTTCAACATCGTCGACGACCTATTTGACTTTAATTTATCATAGGACAAGTTCAAAAATATCCTTAAGAATTATTTTTTAAATTTTTAATTCTTAAATCAAGATTTGATTTATATTTTTGTGTTTTAATTTAAATTTCGAAATCATACATGTAAATCACAGAATAGATTTCTTTAAATAAATAAATAAATTTATCTCTACATTCGATCAGATCATAATATTTTCTATCATTATTGTGATAAAAGGCCACAGATCATGCATTTTATCTGTTTATTTTTATTTAGCAGTTCTTAATTACGAGAACTGTTTCTCAATTGGAGACATTGGTATTATCGTCTACTGCATTTTACTCAATCGACATTCCTGTAAAAATTCCTAATTTCTTTTAAAAATAGTAAATTTCCTATTTGCCTTACACTATAGCCAGAAGAATAGTCGAAAGTTATTTTTTACAAAGAAGAACTCTGCCATGTTTTGAATATCTTCCACACTTGTGTGACGTCACTTTAGCAAATCATCTTAAAATCTTCAAACCTGTGGGGAATGAAAATGAAGTTTTCTTTAATTAAATTAGACAAAATTCGATAAGAGAGAAAATGTGAAAAATGTGTAATTAGGTAGGTAAAGCGTAAAGTACGAATAAATATAAAAATAATGAACTGAGGAACTGATGACCATTATCGAGCGTTTTTCCTATTATTTTCAAATGGTTAAGTTCCCATGCGTTCTCTCGAAATTAAGCATCCAAACAGTGAATATGGAGCTGGGTCACTCACGTTCTAATTGTAGATTCAAAAGGGTCGCTATTTCTTAAAAAGTATAACTAGGTCAGAGGCAGACGGTAGGTTAATTATAAATTACACACCTCATATTTAAATATTTACATAAAATTTCACGGTGCAATTCAATTATGCAGTTAAATTATCAGAACATCCATTCAACCAATACACACAATGCTTTATTTTCCATAATAAAATTTATTGAAATGTTTCTCCTTCGTTTTTGTAATAACACAAAAATTATAATATTTTGAAACGTTGAACAAAGTAATCAATAAAATTGTATTTATAAAAATTAATAATAACATAAAATAATTAATATTTTGTTTTTGTATTTAATTGATGATTGATCGATTTTTGTGTTATTTGCTTTGGCTCGACGATTGTTTGTTTGAATTATATTTATGTTGAAATACAACAATCATTTGTTAAAACGACAAAATACAATAAAATAATGATAATAATTAATTATTTAATTGGTTCAGTTTTGTGTTTGTTGTAATAATGACAAAAAATAGATTTATTTATAAGTAAAAAATAAGTAATGTGGGGAACAGTAAATAATTACCAATCACCAATTGAATATTTTCATTGACAATTTTGTAGTTTATGGCACCATGGAACTGAGAATATGGTTTAAAAGAATCAAGAATTACAGACTTATCAAGAAACCATTACACCCAAACAGTTACGAACAATAGAATAAAAAACAAACCGGACTATTATCTCGCACTGCGTGGGAGATAAAATTTAAAATTTTTGTCAACTTCTAAAACCAAAATTACATCAACCAGCTAAAAAATTATTCTCATTCCCTCTAGTTACCGACAAAACATGTAAAACAACAAAATTCCTGAAACATAATCAAGATTCAGAAAAGAGAAGATTACCGAAAATAAAACAAGAAAAACAATATCACCTGAGGAGAATCTAAGTATGTACATAAAAAACGCTCGTCATTTTCAATTTTCTATATTTTGTCTTTTTTGCTTAAGATGATAACAACAATGAGCACCAAATACAAAAACACGAAACAAACAAAACTTCACGAGAAAATGAAATTTGAATTTGATTTGACAAAAATTCAATTTCCCTTTAAAAAAACGAAAGCACCGAAATAAAAAATGAGATTATGAGTTTATGTAGCGAAAAATTAATTTTCTTTCTTTGATAAGAAGAAGGATCTAGATAAGAAAAACACAGTGTACAAGACGAAAAAAATAAATTAATTTTTTTTTTGAGTTTTTAGCGGGGAGGGATCTTTAAATTAACTTTTTTTTTGTTACACTCAGTCAGGCTATTTTGGTCGTATTTTGTTTCGGATGCTGCGGCTTGGTCAAATTTTATGATAGTGAAAATAAATCAAATAAAGAATATGCGTACATAAAATGTTTCCAATATAACATCTCCCAATGGAGACCAACAAAAATCAATGGTCTTGCCATATCTATTTTCGTAAATTAAGTTTGGCATACAGAGCTCATTTTCGGTGTAAACACCTACTAAAAATCTAAAATGTACTCCTTATATAGGGCATAGACATATCTAATTCATATTCTAAACCATTATGCTCTACTTAAAAATTCAGCTCGTATACTTTACAAGTAGAAAAATAAAATGGGAAAAGAGTAACAATACGAAGAACCTAATACTAAATAAAAAAAAAATATTTTATTTTCTTACGGGTCTTAACACTCACACTGACGACACAAAAAATTGTATAATTTTACGTTTTCTCGTCTATGTACTTTCACCCCTTCCGGCAATATAAAAATAACACCAAACGAAAAAGAAAAGTGGTAAACTGTTTTCAATTTATAGTACACAGTAGCGACGGATAAAATATAATTTTCCTATATTTTTGTATTGTCTGTGTAAAAGTGATGCTGCAAAAATATGATTTTTGCACAGCCATGTAACATCTCGGCGATGACAAGAAGAACAACAACACGCAAATTGACACTTTAAAGATTGCCACGCTATGGAAGCATACGGAATTTTAAATTTAATATTTCGGTTATGTCTAGTGCAAATAACCCCGTGCACACGTTGTCTTCTGAATTTTAAATTAATGAAGTTAAATTGTTTTTAAATTCGATTTTTTATATTTCTGCTGTGTTGTAGTTGTAGAGTGTGGAAAAGAAAATTTCATCGAGTACGGGTTCATTCTTTATTTTACCTTTTACGTATTACACTGAATCGGTATAAACATCTTGTTTTCATTACATCGTTATGTACAGTGGCACTCACCTGGAATGATAAGAAAAAATGAGAGTTTATTGGACATGATTTAAAACAAAGTTTGATCATTTACACAACATCAATATGGTTTTTATAATGTGAACATTAATTATCACCATACTTAATGCTTGAAACACTCTCCATAAACAAACCTCGATCGGGTTTTATTGTGTTAGTTACTGTTAGTTACTATCATACTTTGAAAGTTCAAATTTTATTCCACCTCATCTCCTACATATGTATATAGAACAGCAGCTTTTTATAGGTGGACTCCCTTAAAATAAAACAGAACACAATAAAACCCTATATCCTCCCTCTCAATATAAGAAAATTATAATATTTATTTTATTTCTTCTTAATATATTCCAAAAACAACTCTCGCATCTCCATTTATAGACAATTTTCCTCGGTTTTCCACCCCACGTATTTCTTACCAATTTTGGTACATTTTTATATTTTCATAATATTATTTTATTAAGATTTCGGTGCTGTTTGTTGTACAGCACATTTATTAAAAGCGGTTTTCGACAATTCCTTTGAAGGTGAGTGGCAAACGAACTAAAAATACGACCACATAAATCGTTTGTTAATAATACGAATGGGAAGATAATGCTAAGCTTTTGCTAAATTTTTAAATTATGATTATGTATTAGCAAGATTACCCGAGTATAACGGAAATCGTTCATATATTTCTTGAATGCCAATAAACGTCAATGGCATGAATTCAATCGTTGCACGTAATGAATATAACTGTTAAACAGCAAAATATTTTATTCCAAACATTTGGTACTTAAATATTTATTGGAATTAAAAATACGTCCGTATCATGAAAATTCGAAATAGAAATCCTGAAAACTAATAAACCGAGACCAACATTACGGAAAAACCAAGTCCTGAAACAAGAAAGAAAATTCTTGAAAATATTGAGATCAGTTATATTCAACCGCCGCGTTCAAATAGTTAATTTAAAGAGTTTTTCATATTTTTTTCTGATTATTGAATGCAAAAATTATGCAATTAAAAATTTAAGTATGAAACTTGAACTGTTCCATGAACCGTTGGAAACATCTGCCTTTAACATTTTATTAAAAATTGTAACCAAATAAACGAAATATCGTTGGTCGTGACAGTATTCCCCTGTTTTATTAAGAACTTAACCCCGTGGTAACGCCTGACACGGGCGATTGAATAGTTTAGCACGTAGCCACCATATTGATTATAGAGCCTTCCGAAGATTTTAAAACTTGGAAAAATCAGAAAAGCAACTGAAAATATCCCTTCAAATTATGTTGGTTTATACGCCTTACAAAATTTTAAAATGTGGAAAAGGGAGAGCCTGTGAAAAATAAAAATTTGTTTGATTTGGGATAATTTCGTTACGAGATTGAAACGAATTCCACAACCCTTGGCTACTTGAATAAATCTGGTATGCTTTTAGAGTTTCCAATAAAAATCCGCACCTCAAAAAGTCCGAAATCTAGTTTCAAAATCTGAATTTGACTAATTCCTTCACAAGAAACCAATCAGTTTCTCGATTTGGAATATATTTGGTGGTTTTCGTTTCTAATGCTTTTTATCTTCAATGCCAAAATCATCTTTTTTAAATCGTCGAAATCATTATTTGCACGCGTTGTATTCGATGGAGCATGCTCACTGTAAATTTCCATAAACAAACGATACGCTGCACTTTTCTGCAAATGATGTTTACTTGGAATAAAATTCGTCATTTTCAAAGAGCTAAAAATACTAGTTGTTTACACTTCAACCAAATGTCGCACACTGCGTTGTCAGCTGACATCAAGTACTATAGAATACCAATATAGCCCATTTATAGTACACGTAAGCAGTATTAGTAACGACACCTATTGGGAAAGAGCGGAATCATATTCACACACTCAATATTTGCCTCAATTTTCAGCGTTCCAGTTTTTACTTCATTGTGAAATTTCAAATATAATTAAACTCACCGATGAACTAAAAGTTCGAATACAATTTTTAAATCATAAATTTAATAGATAAAATGATACATGGTAGGCAATTGTGTTTTTAGTTAATTAAACTTAGTCATGGCGAAACATTATAGTCAATTGATTACTTAAAATTATTGAATGGGTTCAAAGATTAGCAAAGATTCCAGCATCTGGAAATTAGCAAAGATTTCGTTTATAAAATTATGCAACGATTTATAGATCCCCGCTCTTTTATTGTCAGTAAAAGAAATGGTTGGAGTGAGTAACATCAAAAGAGTACGGGATCCGGCTCAAATATCACAATTACCTGCAGCGAATATTTGGAAAAAATTTTAACGTTAAAACCAAACAAAAAAGATATGATCCACGGAGTTTCAACAAGCCGAAAAGAGAAACGAAGTGAAAGGCGTGCGAGTGATGAAGTCATATTTTCTAAAAATAAATAATTAAGTTTTGGAACGCTATAAGACTCCGGCTAATAAGGTCGACAGTCGCGCAGAGAAAATCTTACCGTTTTCTATCAAAGAATGAAGGACCCCTCACTGTTTCACAATTTCACTTAATACTAGTGAAGATGTTGGATGACATCCCAATAGATTAAATGTGTGCTCGCTTTAAAAGAACTGTTGAAGCTCGTTAAGAAGACAAAAGGCGGCATATTGCATATTGGGTTATTGTAAATTCAAAGACATTCGGGGATAATTACGTGAAAAGTTCAAATATTGTTTTAAATTCATTTAGTATACTCACCAGTTTTCCGAAATATTTATCAAACATTTTCAATTTTATCGTATCGTTTTTCGAGTTTACTAATATCGTGGACGTACGACAAAATGTTTGGAGATCAGAAAAACCATTCCTCTCAAGAACAGTCCTAGGAACAATCCTCCTAGCTACGTGACAAGACAAAATTTGTATGGAACAGGATATACGACATTTCTAAAGGGGGTTCGCTTTGAAGTTCCTCATGTACTACTCTTGGGGCTTGTTTGATTTTTAAAACAAGATATCAAACATAACATTTTGTGTTTATCAACCGGACCGCAGAATAATCACAATTTAAAGTGGTGGTTGCTGCCCAACGGGATCAAAATAAAGTTAAGGGTGATAATGAATTAATGACAAATAATCATGTAAAGCGATCAGTAGCTGAATTGTTACACTTTTGCAGATAAAAAATATGATATAGCTTGTAAGACGAAGAAGAAGGACATAATATATTTTAATAAATTATAAACTTCGCATCACGTTATAACTGAGTTTTAATCTCAAATCACTTATAATTAAGTGATATAAAGCAATTTTTTTAGTTTTGAAGTTTGTCGCAAGGCCCAAAAACAGGAGATATACGTTAAAAAATATCAAAACCGTTTGAAATAATTTGGACTTGCAATAAATAATGTTCTATAACTCTAAAAGTAAACTATTTAGAGACATAGAATTGGATCGAATTTTTGCAAGGAGAAGAAAAAATTATGTTTATGTGTTGAAAAACCTAAAAATCTTGGGACCATAAAGGGCACCACGAAAAGGTGCGCGCCTATAACTCGTATTTTAAAAAATAAAAATCTGCCAGTTGGTTTCAATCTCTGCGTAAAACTTCGGATAAATTGTAATTTAAATAATTAGATTAGGACTAATTAACAAATTCTCTACTATAGATTTTCCAATTTTTTGTATTTTTCTGTAACCAACACCAAATACTAGCAAAACCCAAACCAAAATAACCTTTTAAGGTATTCTCCTTAAAATTTTCCGCAACTTTAATTTACCATCTCGTTGCGAATTTTTTAAGCAGTTTCTATTCAGAATTAATTTCGATTACTCTGGATCCATAATTTTTCCAGAAAATATGCTATGCTATTATTAATGAATCTGCATTATACGAATTTTTAATAAAATAAAATTCCCAAAACTTTAGATCCAAATTGTAACGAAAATTCAGATAAACAAGTATCATTTGATCTTTATCTATCTCTATCTATTCTTCGGAATACATCAGATTACACATATTGATCATATAAAGATATTTATAATTAAGGAAGGACATTATAAGTCTGTACAAAAATGTGAAATTTGCCTTAAATAATTTTATTTCTTTTAAAAGATTCGCAAAGCAATCCCAAACTCACTTCACCGGAGAAGTAGTGCAGTGGTTAAAGCTTCGACACTTGGACCGTTACTGGAGGTACTGGGTTTGAATCCCACCAGAGGCCGGATGCAAAGCGAATTTTCGCCATCGACACGATCGGTGTAAATAAACACAACTAAGATCCTCTGTTGGAGTGCAGTATTCAGCGCCGACTCCACCGTACATGTTAGTGCGTGAATGAAAAGGAGGGTATTAATTCAAAGGACATTAAATCCACTGAACAATTAATACTTTCTTAAAAAGCAAATTTAAAAAAATATTTTAACTTAACGTTGTAAAGTAATTACTAATCACGCAAAACGTACTTGCAAATTGAAATTTGAATAAATTAGAGAATGTAATATTCCACATAATATCGTCAGAGAGGTACAATTGGTACAATTTAAATATTGATGTATCGTGTTTTTAATATATTATGTACGTCCAGTTTTAGAGACGGTGGGCGAACTCTTAAAAAGATTCAATGAAAACAAATTTTAAACCACACTGGATCCTTCAGGCATATGAAGTTAGCCCAGTTTTTCATCCCAGAAAAAAATAAAATTTCTTTAAACAATACATTTCATCTCATCCCAGTTTTTTTCTATTTAAACTTGTATAAGACGGAAAATATTTTTAAGTTGAGTAAAAAACAACATAATATCCATCCCAGATTATTTCATTTTATTGTTGTTTTTGTACTCGACGTATGAATAAATGAATATAAATAGCTTTTCTAAGTAATATGATTAATAGGTAATAATTGTTTGTTTTGATTAAAGATAGCGATTGATACTATTTTAAAATATTAATAGTGCGAGCTTACAATGACTAAGAGGGCAGTACCCGCCGTATGGTAGTATTGGCGCAAATGGCCAAGTTCCATATGGGCCCATATAAGAATATGAGTAAATTGTGCCATTTTCCTAGAAATATGATTTGCCGGAAATGATTCTTTATGTTTTGAATAACTTATAGGATGGTCTAACTGTGGCCAGTCGGGCAACACCAGCCGTATGGTAGGATTGGTGCAATCGGCCAGATTCCATGTGGCCCAATACAAATATTAATAATTGTCATTCTCCTAGCAATATGATTTGCCGGAAATGATTGATATAGTTTTGAGCTGGTAATAGTAAGGGCTTACAATGACTAAGAGGGCAGTACCAGCCGTATGGTAGTATTGGCGCAAATGGCCAAGTTCCATATGGCCCATATAAGAATATGAGAAAATCGTGCCATTTTCCTAGAAATATGATTTGCCGGAAATGATTCTTTATGTTTTGAATAACTTATAGGATGGTCTAACTGTGGCCAGTCGGGCAACACCAGCCGTATGGTAGGATTGGTGCAATCGGCCAGATTCCATGTGGCCCAATACAAATATTAATAATTGTCATTCTCCTAGCAATATGATTTGCCGGAAATGATTGATATAGTTTTGAGCTGGTAATAGTAAGGGCTTACAATGACTAAGAGGGCAGTACCCGCCGTATGGTAGTATTGGCGCAAATGGCCAAGTTCCATATGGGCCCATATAAGAATATGAGTAAATCGTGCCATTTTCCTAGAAATATGATTTGCCGGAAATGATTCTTTATGTTTTGAATAACTTATAGGATGGTCTAACTGTGGCCAGTCGGGCAACACCAGCCGTATGGTAGGATTGGTGCAATCGACCAGATTCCATGTGGCCCAATACAAATATTAATAATTGTCATTCTCCTAGCAATATGATTTGCCGGAAATGATTGATATAGTTTTGAGCTGGTAATAGTAAGGGCTTACAATGACTAAGAGGGCAGTACCAGCCGTATGGTAGTATTGGCGCAAATGGCCAAGTTCCATATGGGCCCATATAAGAATATGAGTAAATCGTGCCATTTTCCTAGAAATATGATTTGCCGGAAATGATTCTTTATGTTTTGAATAACTTATAGGATGGTCTAACTGTGGCCAGTCGGGAAACACCAGCCGTATGGTAGGATTGGCGCAATCGGCCAGATTCCATGTGGCCCAATACAAATATTAATAATTGTCATTCTCCTAGCAATATGATTTGCCGGAAATGATTGATATAGTTTTGAGCTGGTAATAGTAAGGGCTTACAATGACTAAGAGGGCAGTACCAGCCGTATGGTAGTATTGGCGCAAATGGCCAAGTTCCATATGGGCCCATATAAGAATATGAGTAAATCGTGCCATTTTCCTAGAAATATGATTTGCCGGAAATGATTCTTTATGTTTTGAATAACTTATAGGATGGTCTAACTGTGGCCAGTCGGGCAACACCAGCCGTATGGTAGGATTGGCGCAATCGGCCAGATTCCATGTGGCCCAATACAAATATTAATAATTGTCATTCTCCTAGCAATATGATTTGCCGGAAATGATTGATATAGTTTTGAGCTGGTAATAGTTAGGGCTTACAATGACTAAGAGGGCAGTACCAGCCGTATGGTAGTATTGGCGCAAATGGCCAAGTTCCATATGGCCCATATAAGAATATGAGAAAATCGTGCCATTTTCCTAGAAATATGATTTGCCGGAAATGATTCTTTATGTTTTGAATAACTTATAGGATGGTCTAACTGTGGCCAGTAGGGCAACACCAGCCGTATGGTAGGATTGGCGCAATCGGCCAGATTCCATGTGGCCCAATACAAATATTAATAATTGTCATTCTCCTAGCAATATGATTTGCCGGAAATGATTGATATAGTTTTGAGCTGGTAATAGTTAGGGCTTACAATGACTAAGAGGGCAGTACCAGCCGTATGGTAGTATTGGCGCAAATGGCCAAGTTCCATATGGCCCATATAAGAATATGAGAAAATCGTGCCATTTTCCTAGAAATATGATTTGCCGGAAATGATTCTTTATGTTTTGAATAACTTATAGAATGGTCTAACTGTGGCCAGTCGGGCAAAACCAGCCGTATGGTAGGATTGGCGCAATCGGCCAGATTTCATGTGGCCCAATACAAATATTAATAGTTGTCATTCTCCTAGCAATATGATTTGCCGGAAATGATTGATATAGTTTTGAGCTGGTAATACTAAGGGCTTACAATGACTAAGAGGGCAGTACCAGCCGTATGGTAATATTGGCGCAAATGGCCAAGTTCCATATGGCCCATATAAGAATATGAGGAAATCGTGCCATTTTCCTAGAAATATGATTTGCCGGAAATGATTCTTTATGTTTTGAATGATGACGTGCAGTAGCAAACTCAAATAAAATAACATTTTATACACATACACATTCGAACCAGTTAAAGCGATCAATTATTGTGTATAATTTTTTAACACAAACACATTCTTCAACTCAATATGAAAAATAGAATTACAGTTCATATCGTTCAAGGGCTCACAAATCTAAATCAAAACAATTTTCCCATATATAGTATATACATATTCAAATTTATGAGGATTTTCACGTGGATTGTAATTGTATTTTTCATATTGAGTTGGAGTATGGGTTTCTTGTAATTTTGCTATGTTGCTTGAAAATGGTAGAAAATATACTTTCATATTTAATATAGTTCTCCTTGAAAATGTTTTTTGGTTTAAACTATTCTTAAATTTGTGAGATAATTTGTTGTACATGCCTATTTGTGCATTGCACGTGCGCAAAACGTTTTTACCAATAGACAAAAATCGAAACAATTATACACACGCGCACACACACACACACACACACACACACACACACACACACACACACACACATACAAACTGAACTTTATGGTCGATTACGATCAGCAAGAAAATATGGGTTAGTGGAAAATCAAAAATTGTCAATAAAAACTATCTTAAAAATGAAAAACAGTGATAAGTATGATAAATAAACATATTTTTAATCGATTTAATCAGAAATTTTCTAAGATTTTCTAAGTTGCATGAACATGGTGAGGTATAATTTTAGTAAATTAAAAAATTAATTTTACTTAAAAGGTTTTACATCCAAATGGAAATTTTTGTTGTTTTTGTTATTTCGTGTCGTCTTGTTTGTTTTGTTTCCTTCATTCAAAATTTTGTTTTTAATACAAAATCGAGTAAATAAATACGATCGTGTGTTTATTTTTAAATAATGCGAAACACAGATACAGTTAATTAAAAACTTCTATCGAATACCTATGTATTTCATGTAATCTATGCGTGTATGAAATAGATATTATACACAAAAATTAACTGTAATTATAAACATGTTTCCTTCAATTGTTTGTAATATTTAATTTAAGGCTGTATGGTACTGGGAAAAACAAATTTCTTTTTTAGTATCGATATTTAAATGCCCCTAAATGTATATACTTAAGTGAATCTTTAATAAGTTTGAGTTCCATAATTAATTGCGCCAATCCTACCATACGGCTGGTGTTGCCCGACTGGCCACAGTTAGACCATCCTATAAGTTATTCAAAACATAAAGAATCATTTCCAGCAAATCATATTTCTAGGAAAATGGCACGATTTCCTCATATTCTTATATGGGCCATATGGAACTTGGCCATTTGCGCCAATACTACCATACGGCGGGTACTGCCCTCTTAGTCATTGTAAGCCCTTACTATTACCAGCTCAAAACTATATCAATCATTTCCGGCAAATCATATTGCTAGGAGAATGACAATTATTAATATTTGTATTGGGCCACATGGAATCTGGCCGATTGCGCCAATCCTACCATACGGCTGGTGTTGCCCGACTGGCCACAGTTAGACCATTCTATAAGTTATTCAAAACATAAAGAATCATTTCCGGCAAATCATATTTCTAGGAAAATGGCACGATTTCCTCATATTCTTATATGGGCCATATGGAACTTGGCCATTTGCGCCAATACTACCATACGACTGGTACTGCCCTCTTAGTCATTGTAAGCCCTTACTATTACCAGCTCAAAACTATATCAATCATTTCCGGCAAATCATATTGCTAGGAGAATGACAATTATTAATATTTGTATTGGGCCACATGGAATCTGGCCGATTGCGCCAATCCTACCATACGGCTGGTGTTTCCCGACAGGCCACTATTAGACCGTCCTATAAGTTATTCAAAACATAAAGAATCATTTCCGGCAAATCATATTTCTAGGAAAATGGCACGATTTACTCATATTCTTATATGGGCCCATATGGAACTTGGCCATTTGCGCCAATACTACCATACGGCTGGTACTGCCCTCTTAGTCATTGTAAGCCCTTACTATTACCAGCTCAAAACTATATCAATCATTTCCGGCAAATCATATTGCTAGGAGAATGACAATTATTAATATTTGTATTGGGCCACATGAAATCTGGCCGATTGCGCCAATCCTACCATACGGCTGGTTTTGCCCGACTGGCCACAGTTAGACCATTCTATAAGTTATTCAAAACATAAAGAATCATTTCCGGCAAATCATATTTCTAGGAAAATGGCACGATTTTCTCATATTCTTATATGGGCCATATGGAACTTGGCCATTTGCGCCAATACTACCATACGGCTGGTACTGCCCTCTTAGTCATTGTAAGCCCTTACTATTACCAGCTCAAAACTATATCAATCATTTCCGGCAAATCATATTGCTAGGAGAATGACAACTATTAATATTTGTATTGGGCCACATGGAATCTGGCCGATTGCGCCAATCCTACCATACGGCTGGTGTTGCCCGACCGGCCACTGTTAGACCGTCCTATAGGTTATTCAAAACATAAAGAATCATTTCCGGCAAATCATATTTCTAGGAAAATGGCACGATTTTCTCATATTCTTATATGGGCCATATGGAACTTGGCCATTTGCGCCAATACTACCATACGGCTGGTACTGCCCTCTTAGTCATTGTAAGCCCTTACTATTACCAGCTCAAAACTATATCAATCATTTCCGGCAAATCATATTGCTAGGAGAATGACAATTATTAATATTTGTATTGGGCCACATGGAATCTGGCCGATTGCACCAATCCTACCATACGGCTGGTGTTGCCCGACTGGCCACAGTTAGACCATCCTATAAGTTATTCAAAACATAAAGAATCATTTCCGGCAAATCATATTTCTAGGAAAATGGCACAATTTACTCATATTCTTATATGGGCCCATATGGAACTTGGCCATTTGCGCCAATACTACCATACGGCGGGTACTGCCCTCTTAGTCATTGTAAGCTCGCACTATTAATATTTTAAAATAGTATCAATCGCTATCTTTAATCAAAACAAACAATTATTACCTATTAATCATATTACTTAGAAAAGCTATTTATATTCATTTATTCATACGTCGAGTACAAAAACAACAATAAAATGAAATAATCTGGGATGGATATTATGTTGTTTTTTACTCAACTTAAAAATATTTTCCGTCTTATACAAGTTTAAATAGAAAAAAACTGGGATGAGATGAAATGTATTGTTTAAAGAAATTTTATTTTTTTCTGGGATGAAAAACTGGGCTAACTTCATATGCCTGATCCTTCTTATTCTGCTTACTGAGTGGAGTTGTTTTATTAAACTGTAAACATAATAAACGCCTATAAAAAGACTTCTCCATATAGGAAAATTTGACCTTCATTGGACTGTTAAAACACGAATTATAGTTCAAATAACGTAATACAGACCCCCTCCCAGAATCTTGCACAAAGTTCTAAGTTCGAGATAAAGTAACTGATGTTGTAACTTGTTAATTGAAATTTACTAATTTATAGAACTGACAATTGCAACTGTCCAGAAATTACGTGCTAGTTAGTTGCGCCACAATTTTCTATATTTCTTGTGATTTTTAGTCAGATAAAACTGGGTGAAAATTAAGTGGAAACATAATACCGAAAACCAGAGATGGGACATTCTCTCTCGACCTTCGTTGCAATTATGTTAAAAGTACATATAGTAAGGATCCAAAAATAATCATTTCGTGATTTCAGCTTGCAAAAATTGGGTCAGTGCCATACATATTGCACCTATCAAGACCTACCATCCGCTCGCAAAAGATAATACTTGATTGATATTATAACAATTGAAATACATGAAGATCATAAAATCAAATATTGAACCACCACCGCCGCTGATGTTACCTCACACAATTTTACATATTAATAAGACAAGTTGAAAACCCTTGAAGCTACACTAATCCTCATAAGAGCATACACAATAACAATATAAAAGCTTATTTTTTAATCATCATCGGTTACGTACATTTTTTACTAGCGCCGTAAGTATGGTGTTACCAATAACAATAATGCAAACATTACACACAAGAACCTACTCGTACCTACAGAAAACAAGAAGATTTTAAAACGTGACATGTATTTTTAAATTCCACGTTCCTTACGTTACGTTTTATTTGTTTGGGCTGCCGTAATGTTTTTCACTTCTAAACTCGTCACTAATATACGAGTATGTACAGCATATATACGATACGTCGTACGTATAGCATCATACACAAAAGCAACTTTCATTTTGTTTTATAATCTTCATTTTTCGGTGTTATGTGTTACTTTATTGTGTCTTCTGCTCAACATTTATACGTATATCGTAACGTACATAAAACCGAACCGGAGCAGGTATGAGGAGTAAAAAATTTCCATGAAAATTCTATAAAAATGGAAATACACGGTTGAATTGGATTGTTATGGTAAGAACTTTCTGTTTTTTTTTGTTCGTAATACAAAAAATTGTCTGTATTGTATGTAAACAAATACAAAAATTTGAAATTGATCGAAATTAGTGCGAGCACATAAGAGGGAAATTTTATTTGGTACTGTGAGGGTACATACAGTACCCTCAACCTCTCTCGTACGTGTCGTAAATATTTTTTAACTTTTACTTTAATTTCACAAAATAAAAAGTTTGTTTACGAAAAAATAAAAACCCAAATAAAAACTCAAGGATGTCGTACCAACAAACACACATATTCCATGACTATACAAATATACAACACATACGTATACCACATACAAAATCTAATTATCCTACCTGTAAGTACTCGTATAATGAAAATCAAATGTTGAACAAAAAATACGTGCTATATAAAATACATTGTTTCTGACATGTAAAATTTTTTAATTAAAAAAAATTTCCAGTTTTAAAAAATATAAAAATATTTTATACTCAGTACGAGAAATGAAACCGCACATTTTCCGATTTTAACATTAGGATTTCCCATTTGCACCTTTAATGTGAAAGGCATGATACACTCGAAGCACAACAGTTTGATCCGCTTTAATGTATATGTGAACGAGTTCTTGTCGCATATGTATGCGGAACATTTAATTAATATTGCTGTACAATTTTACCCTAATAATTAAAATTTTGTTTTGAACAGCACGCCTAGGTTATTTTATTCGACCGCACTTCACACAATTCGTTTGTTTTTTCTGTTTGACGAATCGTCACCCAAAAAAGATTTTTCGTTAAAAACATGTTTTTCACGTTAAATAGGGTTCCGCACCAATTCCTGTAATAAATTTTCGTCGGTTTATTTTATTCACAAAAATTAAGAATTCTCGTTATTAATTAAAAAATGTAAAATTCTATAATTATTATTCGTAATAGTTCCAAGGTCGACATAATTTTCGTTCGATACAAAAACATATTCGTCGATGCCTGTGTGAGGAACCACTAAAATCATTTAAACTGCCAAAATTAATTAATTATCTGAAGCATTAAATATTTCTAAATTCCACAACAAAAGAATATCGAATTTTCTCGTTTCTTGGGAAAGAATTCGGTTTCACAAAAAAGGAAATACACAGTTATTGTGTCCTTGAAAAATGAGCAGAAAAACAAAATACAAAAACAGTTTGGGAAATGGTTGGGGAAGTTAATTTTGATTTAATTGGTGTAAATTTTTGATGATGGATTAATATTGAGAAGTAGAAAGTAAATGTCAAGGTAATTGATTTGTAGTACCAGCTTATCGTCTTATCTAACAGCACAAATACAAATAAAAAGCACCAAATACTAATAATTAACGATCCTGGGAAGGTATTTCAAGGGAAAATACTATTAATAACTATGTCGAACGTAGGAAAATATGCTAAATCAATATGTTGCACAGTCAATAACAGATTAACAAATGAAAATAAAATCGGAAATACCCATTCCTAGAGCACACTGCTCTCTTAAATAATTACCATTACAGCCTGACGAGGCGGCTTATTTTTCGGTAGTTTTCTCCCTTTTATTTTACCTAGTATAATACAAAATGTTCAGGTTTAAACCCCACTTCACGAGTGGGGAACCAAAGTGTTGGCAAACTTAAACAGCAAAAGACTAGGTTCGCGGCTTCAAGCTTTGTTAATTTTAAAACCTACTCATATTTATACTATACCTCTGTATTTGTCATAGATCTCATTTTTTCTCATTCTGACGGTTAGTAACAGATTGTTATTTATATGTTTGTTTATTTTGATGTTTTCCATTCTATCTAATGTTGATCCAGTAGGGCCATCCAGGGCGTCATTACTTTAAAAATTTTGATATATGACGTCAATTTATGTCGACGGTTCCAATCTTTGCTTGTAGGTGGCAGTATAATCAAATAAATGATTAGATTTTTGTATAATGTTTTTTCGTGAAACATAAATCGCAGTGAGAAAGGCAGTAAATTTCACTATAGTATCAATTGAAAATTAATTTGCTCGCTATTAGTAAAATCTAAGTTGTTATTAAAATAGACATTTCGTCTATTAAGTTAAACATTTCGTCAAACCCCTAAATGTCAAGTACTTTTTACGAAAATTAATGCCATCTACAGTTCAGAAAAGAAACTGTTGACATAAATTTGATGACGTATGAAGCAGTAATGCCTGGTATTTTCATATTCTTGTTCCTATCTGTGTGAGTGTGTTTCCTTGAGTTAATTAAATTTGACCGTATCTTTAATTTTCCTATTTCGTAAATGCTTGACCAATGTATTACTTTTCACAATCACGATGTATTAGTTTGTATACTCACGAATTTGTAGTTGTGTTGGTATGATATTAAGTTTTTGTTCCATTTTATTTATGATTTTGTATGCCAGCAATGCACCTAGAGTACTGCTTGATACGTCATTAAATGTATGTCGAGAGTTTTTTTTTCAGAACTGTAGATGGCAATCATATTTTTAAATAGTTTTTGAGATATAGAGGTTTAAAAAAATCTTGAAATATAACAAATTAATTCTTACCAGTGAGCCCTAATACAATTTTTAATTGATATTTTTGTAGAATTTATTGTTTTTTGCACGGCGATTGATGTTTCACAAGAAATTTACAAAAAAAACATATCATTTATCTATTACACTGCCATCTATAGCCAAAGATCGGAATCATCGACATAAAATGACGGCATGTAGCAAAAGTGTTGAATATATCCGGCCTGTTTTATGGATTGATTTATGTTTTCTATACGTTTCATTATATTCGTTGCTTACGTATTTTTGTCCTCACTTTCTATTTTTCTATTTTGTTCAAATAGAATAGATAGGCTCTCGTGTGTTGCTGTTCTTTTTATAAAATTCATTCCATGATCGACTTTTACAATCGAAACCATTTTAACAGTCAGTGTGTTTTATTGTAGGTATAGAATTCTTGCATAATGCAGTATGAATAGCCTTAATTGCCTTAAATAGCGAGATGATATTCAATCTATAAATCATGTTGATAAGGTGTAGTTTTGTCCTTTCTCCAAAATATGAAAATTACAATAGGGTTAGGGTTAAGCAACTAGCTTCAAATTCAAAATGGTAAAATTTCTTCATCTTGCATGCTAACTTCGTCCGGGGCCGGATTTTGCACACAAAGAGTTGTTTTTAAGCGTGCTTTTTCTAAAGGCAGGTATTATGGTATTTGTCGCTCTCGATAGCAAAGCATGCAGAACGATTGCTTTGTGATTCGGTGGTCAACGGTTCGATTCCTGGTGGTGACAAAAAGTTATGACTGGTTGTTTTTAATTATTACATTGTGCATTGTCTATATATCTCAAGCCATAGTTTGTCAGTTTTTCTTCATATTAATTATTTTGCACTAAGCGAGTTAACACTGTATACGGTGCATGGTGTGAAGTAGCCGCGTATAGTTATAGGGCGCTTGTATGCTAATTTGGAAAAAAACTTTTATTAATTTATTCTTCTATATAATTTTAAACAACAGGAATGTGTTTTAATCATTAAAATTAAAAGCTGCCAATGGTTTGACCTTAATAGGTTTCAAAATATTATAGACACTCCTCAAAATACACCGCTAGATTATATTCAGAATACCATCAAACTCTGACTGAACTTGTAATTCGAGACCTTGAATAAACAGGAGCTGGCTAGCTCCCATAATCCAGAATAATCGGTTTTTGCTGCTTAGATATAATTAACGGATAATTATAACTCAGAAATGTGTGTTTACTCACGCTCAGTTCCGTATCAAATATTATTCTGGACAAGTACAAATGCGGCAATTCAAATCCCATGAGACCATATTTTATATCACTAACACCGAGGCTACTTCAAAGAGTTATACGACATGAATGTGTGTGAATATTCCTTTTTAGTTTTGCGTGTTAACCAATAAAATATTTCACGGATTATCCGAATAAAATGAAAATTTTAAATACACACAAAATCAATTAATTTTAATTATTTTAAATCCGAAATAGAAAGTAATTTACAAAATCTATACTGATTTTCTTTTAATTTGTTATTTTCTTATTTCTAGTAATTTTCAATTTATTGTAACGTAAAACTTTATAAAATTATTTTTTTTTTTTGCTTGTTGTGGGGTTGTATACGGTATTAGAATTTAAGATTTACAACAACGAAAATCGTACCGCACAAACAACAAAATTAAACAAAAATCGGTGAAGGAAACTTGGGAAAAAGATTTACTGTCATGCAAAAACGGAAATTTAATTTTCCTTTTATTATCAATAATTAAAATTAGTTGAATAACACAAAAGTATTAAAATTTTATTTTAATAAATACTTACAATGAAAAGATAAGAAAGGGTGGCAAATTATGGTTCAATAAAAACGTTGAAAGGGCATTCAATTTGAAATTAATACTGAAAAGTCTTCCATGGCGGAATGACACAAATAAATTATCTGGCCGTCGAATCACAAGATCATCCGTGTCAACAGCAAAACTTTGCTATACTTAACTTGAGTACTTGTAGTAAATCCATCCCCTATTTTAACAAGATTTTTATGGACTCATGGATACGACATTTTTGTCGCGGTATTAAATTCACTTTTACGATATTATAATATTGCTCATGTCGTTATTATTATTTTTTATTATCATTATTAAATTTATACAGTAGACGAAATAAATGTTATCCACCCCATAACAATTCGTTGTAGATTTCCAATTATTTCTTTACAAAATAAACAAAGATGTCGCTTTGAGGTTGTAGCATGACAATTGTAATACTGGGTAGTAATATAATATCGATTGTTTGATTATTTTATTGACATATCCCTCAGAGACAGGCTATTACAAAAATATATACGAACAACAGAGCTTACACAAAATGAAAAAGGGGGAAAAGTTTTAATTTCTATTTCAATTTGATTATGCTGAACAAGAGGAACCTCAAACGAAATACCATAATATAAAATATATACGAAAAAGAAAATATGGTAGAGACTTTATATAGGCAAAATAAAGCTACCGCTTTTTGTGATGATCCAACCAAAAATTCGTAATCATGTAATGAGTTTATTTTCGATCTTTAAACAGAGTAGAAATTCGAAATCCCATTTCCATTTCCAACTTTGTACGTTTTCTATATCATAAATTTATTTCAGATGAGTTGTTTTCCATGTTCAAAATCCTATTATTACATTTCCCTAACATCCTATTTATTCATATAATATAATATACTGCTGTACGCGGGATTTAAGGCTGAGGGGATAAAATGGAGGGAAACCAAAAAAAATATACATCTCATGTCATAATTTTCAACTATAAAATAGCGAAAATAATAAACTGCGTGAATATTGTCGTAAATATGTGTACATACACAACATACATATCCGTATGTTGCTGACACCATATACTACGTACATGTATATGTACATACCACCAACAAAGCTGCCTTACATAAATTTTATGATAGTCAAATAAATGTCAAATGCGGTTTTCGTTTCTTTCCGACGTACTTTTAAAACATTAGAATTTTTGGGAAGAAAGTAATGTGTAAAGTAACACAGTGAATATTCTAAAATAAATTAAATATGTTGAACCGAATTTTGAAGAATTTTATTCTTATATACGATTTGAATGGTGGAGGAGAAAATTTCATTAAGTTTAAATCTAGTTGAGACTTTAAAGCAAAACTGAGGCCCATGTGGCTTAGCATTTTGCAAATATTACGAAAAGAAAGAATGTCGACCCATGCAATTCGATTGCTTAACACTCCATTGCTACTGCTGACAGAAGAAATAATATTTATTTGTTTATTTATAAATTCTGCCTACAGTGACAACAATGGGCATAACAAATCAATTGGTACACAAATTACGGCCCATAGTCTCGACTAAAAAAGATTATATAAAGCTTTCTTGAATGAATTTCTTGACAAGTGATAATCGAAAGCTCCGTTGACCTTGTTGAACACCCACGATACCCTTGGAATTGGATCAGAAAGACCGTAGTTCGTTACTGCTCGGTCGATGAATAAAGCTCCATCGCGTTGACGCATTCAACGTTCGAGAGGGTACAGGTTGATACGTGCTAGTAACTCGATACAATCGACACGAGAATTGATGGTATCAGGCACAAACAGCGCGGAAGCTACATCTCGGCGATTATCTAGACGTTGCAGTTTCAAACGTTTACTTCGATTCTGATAAGGCGGAAGAACGTAGTCTACAGCACGCATGGGTGGTAAACGTCGTAGCGCGAACAAAATAAACTGTTTCTGGATACTCTCAATCCTCTCAGAATGACAGTGATAGGAGGATAACCAAACAGGAGATGCATACTCCAAAATGGACCGAATAAAGCATAGGTATAATGATGTCAAAGTTAACGGGTCACTAAAGTCCTTGCAGTTTCGTTTAATGAAGGCAAACATAATGTACGACTTTGAAATAATGGCGTTAATATGTCTGGTAAATGTAGCATCAGATTCGCAGTGCAACCCAAGTCTACGAGAGTTTCAATTGTAACATAAACAAAGAAACTAATTTGAAAAGATTTTTCAAACTAGGATACTGAGACTCTCCTACCTAAGGGTTTGTAATTTTTTAACTTTTAATCAAATAAATACAAAAAAGTTGATTTGACTTAAATCGACTTAATTAAAATAACAGATTTCTTATTTGTGAAGAAATAGTGGAGGTGTTTTTGATTAAATGCTGTACTTTTGTATCATTGCGACTAGTTGATTATTATTTTTTTAAATCTTTTGGTTGAATAGTATCTAAGTCGCGATACACCCAAACACTTTCGACCATTCAAAATCGGGCATAGATTCATTTACACTTCTGTTTAAAACAGTTTGCGCAGAAAGGCTCGATTGATCCTTGGAATTTAAATTAAAGACTCAGGAAATATTTGTTTGCGCTACACTAATTGTATGTATTACTTTCAAGTTTTGTTTAACATGTTTCAACGAACTTCACTCGGCAAAGAGAGCCCCCACCGTTAGCCATTGACGTATTTTCGTATTTAGCTCTAATAAATAAATAATATTCTTGGAGCTATTTCCCCTGCGGCTGTTTTATGCAAAATGTTTTTTGTGAATACGAAAATTCATCGTGAATGACGGCAGGAAGAATAGACTTACAAGACAATTTCGATACCAGTAGATATTTTAAATTGTTCAAATCATCAAACCAAAGTTCAAAACCTGATAATACGAGTAACTCTTCTAATTTAATTTCAAACTATTTCAGTTTTTTATCATTAATTTTAAAGAGTCTATTCAGAGAAACAAGTAAGAACACTGACCGATAGTAAAAAAATTATACGTGAATGGAAATTTTCTGAGACCGTGAACGACTGTATTTAGATGATTTGTGTATATGGGTTGTATTGACGGTGGTAGAGTTTGATAATGCGATAACAACTTCATAATCTTCAAGCAACCATTGTATAGGTAAATACAAATTTGGGTGATCTCGTGAAGACAGCACAAAATAAATCTAGTATGGCTCATCCATCGGCCTCTGAGACCAATAATTTAATGGACCAATCAATAAATAATTCGAAGATAATGTGACTACTACAACCTTGATGAGGCGGCCAAATTCTTCCTCGCTTAACCTCAAATCATACTTACAGCCATACCTTTTTGAGAAATATCACTTCCAGTATCATAAATCAATGGATCAAGCCAGAGTACTCGCTGAAAAAAAAATTAAATCTGGGCTTTAAAAATTGCCTTTTACAAATTTATCTAGACGAAATGACACGGGATGACATTATTCTGGCCATTACACCATTAACCATTGTATTAAACTAACCCGATTATTTCATAACCTCGACTCTCATCGCCCGATTATTATGATATCCACTTAAAATCGTTTCTGCTCCAATTCAATTCATCCAAAGATTTAAGTGAGCAACAAACATCAACACACCACTCATCGAAAGCATTAAATGAGCATGTATAACAGAAACAAAGCACTTATACATTATCATTAAATTAAGACGAAGATGATTTTTAACAACCAACGAAACGAACCCAACTACGAGTACACAAAAAATCAATAAAATTAAAGGAACGTACTCGTATTTTACAGGAACGAAATAATTTTTGTTTTGACTTTTCATCGTCGCATTATATCGAATATTATTAAGCAAGTTTTTCGAGCTTTTTGGCAAACACGAATTTTCCACTATCATCATCATATCCACATCTTTTCAGTTTTATTGTTTTCATCTCCTCGTGCGCCTGCTATGTGAGTGTGCACAAGAGGTTCTCGTATACAAACAACACATTATGTGAAATATAATGAAATCTATAGAAATTCACCGTCTGAGGTTTTTACCGCTTCCATATTTTCTTGTTATGTTCTGATGAATTTGCAATATTTTCGAACTCAATTATGCTACTACCCATATACGAGTGCATAGAGACGAGTGTGATATGTAGCAACACTAAAATAATTTTTGAGCTTTTCTTGTTTGCTGGGAAATTATTAAAAATTGAATTTTACCAATTTTCCTAATAAAGAATGTGGATGGTGAAAAGGAAAATATATTTACTGTATGTTTGTAGTTCGTTTATAGAACAGGAATAAAGTGGGAAAATATTCGATTTTTTATTTTCTTGGGTTGGGGTGTGAGGGAGTGTCGCGACTCATTGAATCCAAGTTTTTATTTTTTATTTTAGTGCTTGCTGCTTTTTGTTTTTAGTATTTCATGTCGATAGTTTTTTGTGATTTTGAAGTTTGATAAAATAGTACCTCTGTGTACCAATCGATACATTGTGTTTTGTTTGATTTTTTAATAACGTAAATTGGATGTACGAGTACGAATAGTAAATTTTTTATGTTGAATAATTTTTATGATGATTCATAGTTTTAGTAGATTTAGACAATGGATGGCAAAAATAAATTCTGATTCAATCTTAAAGCTTTGATTCCATCATAATTTCAGTGCATGGTTTATCATGTATGTAACATTAAAATTTAAAATGAAGTTGAATATCCACCCATTCCAGAACAACTTGATTTGTGTTTAAGAGATGCGATAGATATTTATAAGCGGACTACAATCTTTGTCCCCAATTTAATTCGTGAGGCTCAAACATCTCGTGTGTCTTATTTTCATCTTTTGCCAAATTAAGCTGCTCTCATGCATCCAGTATTTGTACAATATTGATCGATTTATATAGAAGAAAATTTCTAGACGAAAAAATTCCAAATTGCAAATGTGAAAACCTATAGATGGAAACATTAATAGAAATTATTACAGCACTTAAACAAGCTTCGTGCTGGTTTAAAATGTTCGGATAAACAAAAATTGTTCGGATAAGATTCGATAAAATTAAAACCGTATTAATCTTCTATATCTATAGTAACCAAATAACCTAGCCTCCTTCGTTACATGTCCTTTTGTAAGTTCCCCTGATATTCTCATACTCAAATTAACACACAGCCGTAATTCATTTTCATTCAACAAAAAAAATTTAATTGATTAAAGAAAATAATTTAGTAGATCGTGAAATCTCAAATTAATTAGGAACTATGGCCAAAATTAATAAGCAATAAAACGAAAAACTAAATTCGAGTAAAATATAACCTTAAGTCTAAAAAATCGAAAAAATTGGAATTTCATGTGGTTTGTCGTTTGGTGCTGTTTTTACGAAACAATAAGCATAAATTTTGTACGTAAAATTAACTTTCCAAAGTATTTCAAATTCCATTAAAACCCTCATTAAAATATAATTGATTAAACTCTTCAAAGTGAGCGTTTTTTGTTCTTATTTCATCATTTTACCCATATCTCGTTACACCGAGCTATTTCATGATTCTTGGAAATAGGAAAAGTCACAAGGCCTAGACCAAATGAATAAGGTAGATGAAGACGCAATTAAAAGGCCAATTCATCTAATTATTGCTGTGTTTGCTGCATCATGGAAAATGAATACGATGGTGCATTGTCGTGATGGAAGAGTATTTTTCTTCTTCAGATGTGGCCCTTTTTCCTTAATTTGTTCATTCAAAGTGCTTAATAATGACGCATAATATTCACCTGTGATTGTCTAATCAATTCCGAAGATAGGCGATTAATATTAAGCCTTATTCATCCCAAAAGACAGTGGCCATAACCTTACCAGCCGATACAACAACTTTCGCTTTCTTTGAGACTCTTGAATGAGTTTCTACATTGTGTTGACAGTTGTTTTGTTTCTGGCGTGCAGTGAAGGATCCATGTTTCATTAACCATTCACTGAATCGAAGCAAAAATTCAGTTGTATTATACTGAAACATTTCAAAACAGTGCTTAGATGGTCATTTGATTCATTTTTTGCACATTTGTTAACAAACGCGCATCCAATTTTTTTGTATTATCTTTGCCATTTGTTTTGAGGCCGAAGCACCGCCACCTCTTTTGCGGTTCGCTTTTCACGTCCTAAAACCATCTGCACATTGCATAACTCCATGCCAGCCTATAGTACTGGCTCGGAAGATGGGTCGGCCCATAAGAAGTGCACTCCGGCAGGGGGTGATAGTTGTGTTCACAATATAGACTTTTTCACCCATTCCTGGTGTTGTAACCGCTTTCTGCCTTCCTGAACTAAGAACTATTCAATAAAATGTTATAAAAGTTTGACAGATTTCTTTAAAAGAACATACTTCATGACATCCAAAGAAGTTGTTACTACCGAGCTAGCGTAATTTTAAACATTTATCAATCCGTCCTCGTATTTTATGTGACGTCACCAGATATATGATCATATCAGATCTCTGTCAAGTTAAAAGCCTTTAATCGAGTACCCTGTGTTGAAGAAACTGCTTTGTCTTTTAAACCAGCTATTAGAATTTTATAATATTTACATGCATTTGAAAGGTTGTAAAATTACCCTCCAAACTTAGTTAAACAAACATAGAACATTAAATTATTTAGATCTGAAATTTTGTAGGAAATTACAAATTTAAACATTTTTCAACAAAAATTTTGTTTTGTGCACGATCGTAATTTCTCTATTGCTAGATGTTTTTAAATAGAAATTAAACTTTGTCTATTTTTGAACCGCTATAATTATCAATATAACTTCAGAATGTATTATCCTTTCTCATACTTCTATAATTACAATTCAAATATTATTTAGTAATATTTATTTATTTTTGGCTTCTCTTATTACTTACGTAATTTTCATTTTGGTTGTTGCTACCACTTTTACCACTTTCAGTGCCAAACTAATCGAAATATCAAATAACAGACTATTCGACTTAAGTCATTTTTTACCATAAAACGAATTGTACGCCATAATAAAACATTTATTTTGTCGTCTCTGTTAGAAATAATATTTACAGTTCACAAGCAAAGAACAAATAACTAGTACGACAACCTCATCTTCTACTGTGTCACCTCGTTGAATAAACAGTGTACCATCAAAAATATTACAACAAAAATGATGACGTTAGCAAAATATCTCTTAAAATCATAATTTACAATTTAACACCCAAAACATTGTCAACGGACGGACGGGACTAACGAACGGGCAATACTTAATTAGGTTACGCCAGTCTAAAAAAAAATAAAGGATAAGCTTTCCATTTCCATTCATCATAATTTTCCAGTTTGTTTTGCTTTGTTATGTTTAAAAACAAAAAAATCAACATCCCTTTTCTCACGGCAAAATACATGGACTGGGCAAAAAAATTGTTTCCTTTACATAATTTAGTTAGACACTACATTATTTCATAAAACTAACGGGCCACCATTACTATAGCATCGTCCGTATGTATTTATTTATCCTGTAAATATTATTTTTTACTACATAGTTTACCTCGCTCATTTATTTAATAATCTGAAAATATTTTTTGCTCGTCCCGCTGTATCCTATTTTGAAACGTAAATATTTCACCTTCCCCTTGTAACACAAGGCTGTACGTGTACGAGTAGGAGCTTCTGCTAATGCAAACTTCCGATATTTTCATTGCTAGTTTATCCTATGTATATTATGTTTGTATTATTTATTTATACAGAAAAAAAGTTTAATTTGATTGAAACACCTTTTTGCCGTGTGCTTTTCATAAAATTTTGCTAGTTGACTGTTTCAAAGGAAAAATATTTGTTTATATAACAAGTAAAGAGGACGACGACGGTGAAAATTGAGCTTTTTTCAAATTAAGTTAAAATTAAGTTTGTTATGCTTTGCAATTCCAATCCATCATGATATTTAAGAAAATATAGACGCTTAGCGCGAAATGAACTATGAACTTATTTAAATGAACCACCAAATTAGTTTACATCATTACCTTATGTACTCGTATTACCGGGAGGATTTATAATAGATAATGTTGAACTTGTACGGTGTAAAAATCTTTAAGCATACACTAAAATCGATGCCTTACCACTTTGTAACATATCCTTTTAAATCTACAAAGGCGTACGCACATACAATTTTAATCAAATTAGTAAACGAACCAAAAAGTAATCAGCTCAACATCTCAGTTGATCCAGAAAGGGAAAATCATACAGTTAATCCACATATGTACACTGTACACATATGGGTGTGTGAGAGTATTAAACAAACGAGAAACAAAAAACAATGTAGTAAAACTTTTTGGTTCAGATTAGACGAAAAACAGAAACATCATCTTCTGTAAATTTTCCACCAAAAAAGTTTTCCTTCATATCATTCATTCATCTTTCTGCTGAACAGCAACTAATCCTATAACTCATCTCCGAGTTTATAAATTTTTCTGTATTTTTTTTGTGTTCCTTTTTTATAAAATCAACTCGCACAGAGTCTTCGAACAGCAACACCAACAACAACAATAATATAATGAGCAGGAAAATTATTGTTTTAGTTGTTTTATGTTTATTTTTAATTACATAAATTTTTAATTAAAATAAAAATAAAATGAAATAATAAAAATTAAGAAATGAAAAATAAACATTGGGCAATGGCGAATAATTTAAACGAACATCAAATTATTTACAAGGCTGACCAGAATCTTTATACCAGGGTAACGCTTATCACAAAACGAGAACAATCACAAAAATTTCACTCTCGTCGTGTAATCAGATTTCAAAATGAAGAAGAACGGAGCAAGTGAAGTGCGAAGAAGACGACAAAACAACTCGAAACACAAAATACGTTTACAAATCCGGAAAAAGGCTATTTTAAAGGCGATATCATCGTATTTTATATTACTTTGTTGCCTTTTTCTCATTAAGAGCTTTTTTGTATTTTAGTTCCATTTCAATTAAATTTTATTTTCAATTTAGTACTATTCATAATACTTTACAGTAGATTTCGTGCTATCGCGTGCAAGAATTTGAACACAACAACAAAATGTTGATTTAGGAATGAGGGGTTTTCAATCAATTTGTGTAGAGCTAAACTCAATTTTTACCATAGCTATACATAGTATTTCGTCTAAAAAAGTTTTTTCCAATTTAAATACATTTCTGGATTATCTTAAAGTTGAAGTCTTAATAATAACTCCTTGTTATTATACCTAATATGTGAGGAAATGAAAGGTAATTTTAAATTTACGATAAGTACTGTCTTTTAATGGGAATCCACACGAATATATAGAATTGCTCTCGTAAACGGTAAAAAGAAAATTTTGTTTCTCTTTGTATATCTACTTCCGGTACATTGTTCAGTTGATGGAATTTAGTTCGAAACGTACAAAAATAACGAATAAATAAATTTTTACTGTTAAAAAAATATTTTCAATTGGAAAATGGTTATAAAAATGGCATAATAAAGAGTTAAAATTGAATTGTTTGTTGTTGTTGTTGTTGGTACATTTCTGAAAATCCTACCCAAACGTAGTTATATTGCCGTCAAAACGAATGTTTTATTTCGATTTGGGATGCCAGCGAACGAGAGATGTTTTAAACAGTCGACTGTAAAATGACAATGTGCTGTGTCGAGTTGTGGTGAAATTATAGTATTTTTCATTTAAGTAGGTCAAATTTTATTGTGCATAATAAAATCCGGAGCAAATTGCAGATTAAAAATGGGGATAAATTTAAATGAAATTTTGTAATAGACGTTATATTAAATTATGTGAGTTTATATACTCGGTAAGTGTCGCAGACACTGTTTGATATATCGGTCGGCCTTTGTTCATGGGACTTCGAAAAGTGTAGCTACACAAATTAACGAAAAGTGTAACTATTAAAAAAGTTTAGTAATAAAAATATGTAAAAAATCAATTTTTGCTAAAAAATTCATCAAAAGTATATGTTAGGTGCAGGTATTGGGTTTAAGTGTAACCAAAACAATTCTACTCTGTTAACTTTGGACTACTAAAACAAGTTTAATCATAAAATGTCTCAAATGAAAAATAGCGATGCAACACCTGATTGATAGTGAACCAATTGAGCTGTTCAAATTAATTAACGCTATTAAAATGGTAAAATTTGCGACAAATTCCAATATTAGCCAAAATACTAGCTACACTATGACTGATTCCACGAATCTTAGAGATGTTACCAAGTGAGAGCATATTTCATCTAATAGTGGATAAAATGAGCTGTTCTAAACTATTAACCCTTTAAAATATATAAAATTGGAGTTAAATTAAATTATGGCTTCACGATAATTTTAATTTCGGTATATTTTAGGAAAATTTTTCTACTTTTACGAGTTTGCACAGCACAATTCCACTACCATTCCCCAATACGACTATTGGATAGGTAGAAACGGCTTTTCATGTTTAATGTGCTCGCTTTCGCAGTTGAAATTAGGAATAGGTTTTAATTACCAAAATTACCTTATATTACTAGATTTATGTTTACAATTAGCTATAATAGCTGTCATTTAAAATGGGTTGGCATACATCATTTCAAACAACGTTAATTTTGTTTATTAAACCCAGGTAAATAGAGTAAAATTGCTACACTTCTTTAATAGTTACACTTTGCATTTATTTGTGTGGCTAATTTTTTCGATATTTGGATGCCACAGTTTTCGCTAAATGTTCACTTCGTTGTCCTTTCGTTAAAGCAATTTCTTCACTCGAGTTAATAGCCATCCCATTTTACTTTCTTTTTCAATTATCTACTAATTTAATATGTACGATATGTGCAAAACTTATTTCTAATGTGCATTTACATCTATTTCAGAATTGTTTACATGTTGCTATCGAAAATAACGTAGACAATTGATTATGCCGCAGAAAATGTCAGCAAATGGTAGAGGATGTAAATAATTTATTTCTCCAGTTCGGAGATCATCCTATTGTTTTCCAGTTCAATTTGGGGGTTTCCCATATTTTTAAAGTTACAACCAAAATTTTAATTTATGGTTAAACATATTTATTTTTAACTGATGCAACATCCATAGTCATGTTGACTCATACAACATGACTTCTTGGTTACTAGATTATAAAATCAAAATTTACTAAATAATTTTGTACAAAACTCACAGTGAATATTTTTTAAATCTTAGTTGGCTGGCTTAGTTTGAAAATAATTCTACTTATTTATCACGTAAAAGTTGCAAGTCATAGAAATTGTCGTTTAGCACTCACAAGGAAATATTTTAAAAACAGCATACTAAGATTTTAAAAAACAGCCACAACGAGTTTTGTAAACTGAAACTAATTATTTGGTAAGTTTCGATTAATAATCTAATAACCAGGAAGATGAGAAGAAACATCGCATGAAGTGATGCTACTAAGGAAATAAGGAAGGTTATCTACATTCACAAGCAAATTAAATTCCATTTACAAACAATCTCTGACATTCGTCTAAATCAAGCGAATTATTTACACTTTAATTCTCATGGTTAATTTTAAGTGTAAAGTCTGTGTAAAGTTTGAAAACAAATGTATGGCTGCAAAGAATGGAATGTCAACAAATACTCAGTGAAATTACAATGTGACAAAACATTAAAAACAGTTATAGTGTTCGCACTGTACTATCGAAGTCAAACTTTATTCGGTGAAATAATGTTTTTTTTATAAAAATTCGTCATTTCCGGTAAAATTTAATAAACTGAACTAATTTTGTTTTAAATTGAATTTAAAATCTTTTTGTGTTTAATAGTTTTCTCAAAAACTTTTATGAACGCTGCCATTTTTGGTGGACCGATATAGGCCAAAATTCACTGGAAGGTCCTAATTTATGGAAAACGTTTATGAAGTTCCATTGTTCGGGAAATCAATCCGAGTGGGCTGTACAGAGGCCGCAGTTTTGTTAAAAACAAATTTTGGAAAACTGACCTAGATCGCTATTGTTCAAAATTTAATTTATAATATTTTAGCCCTCAGATGTTTTTCTCGTAAATGATATAATTTTCAACTTACCAAAAACAGAAAAGCTGCTCCGTCTGGGATGTAGAAAAGCTACAGACATTTAGACTGCATGGCACCATACACAGCCATACACACAAATACCCAGATTTAAAAACAACTTTCTGTGACTTCGGCGACATAAATAAATCTGCAAGAATCTCAAAGTCAAAATTTGTAATAATTACAGTAAAAATATGGAGAGATGTAACTGTTGTGGCCAACACCCGTGACTTTCTTATACGACAAATGTAAATTTATTGAATAAACGATTAAAAAATGATTTTTCTCGCTAAAACTTCAATAAATCGACAAGGAGTCGTCGTATAGAAATTTCGGCAGCATTGTTTTCGAGGTTTCCCGAAATTCTCTTTAAAACGGCTAATTTGGATTTGGAAATGTAATATCGAGCAAGTTCGTTTATACAGTCTCTAACAGCAGCATATTTTTTTCTTTTAGACAATTTTTATTTTACCCATAAAAGTCATAAAAAACGGATTCTAGTATCGAAAAAAAGACAAAATTCCCTTCAATCAAAATTATTTTTTTCAAAAAAATTATTTCACCAAGATATAAGCGTTGAACGCTTCGAATCTGAGTATTTTTTCCAAATAAAATTTCTGTTCCGATTTTAATTTGGCGCAGTGTATAACCGGGCAATATTTAATTTATTTTATAGGTTGTGAAATCTGAAAGGAATGGATGTCAATGAAAATATTTGCTGGCAGTTACAATATACAATAATGCAGAAACGTCTAATCCAGTGAAATTCAGTGTATGTCATGAATGTAATAATACCAAAAAGTATAACACACGTCTAGACATAACATTCTGGTGTCTTGCAACTAAAATCATAAACAATTCATAATATATTTACGCCAGAATTCTTATATACCTACATATAGACTGTATCATCACATTCAATTGTGTAGTTATACAAAGTAAAGTATGTAGTATTTTATAAATAACTCCCCAAATAAATACTCCAAAATAGAATAACAATAAGTCCATAATTAAAATAAATTCCTCGAGATAACAAAAAATACTTTACTAAATAAAACTTTTTGTGTGCTTTCTTCACAAATACCGAAGAAGAAACTTTCTATTGTCAATACACTAAGTGATACGAGTATTATGATGGAAGTTTTTCTCGTTTCATCTCATATTTACCATGATGCTGTAATGTACTCAAAAAACGAATGAAAAGTTCGGAAAAATTAAAGAACTCAACGGAAAATGGAATAAATATAAATACAATCAGGTTACGTATTATTATTATGTATTACTATTATTATTATTGCTATCATTTCGTATACAAAAGGAAAACATACAGCCAGCCTATATTAAGTATCTTAAATATATATTTACAGACTAAGAAAACGAAGAAAAGTGATATGCGATGAAACGAAAATATGTCAGCTTTTGGTACTGTATCACTAACGACTAACGAGCAAAGATGTTTCGTTTTTACTTTTTTTGGTAAATTGAAAGTAAATTAGAGTGATTTTCCTTTTTTGCGGTTTTTGTATTCTTTTAAATTGAAAGCTTTATAACACACTTATATCGAGAAAGTTTTTCATTTTTATCTCCGTACGAGTACACCGATGAATTATATCATACAATGGTGCGAGTGGGGTATATGAAAAATCAAATATTGAAAATATATTTTTTTTTTGTTGAAAACGATAACGATTATGTAATGATATTTCTTGTTATCTAATTTAATATTTCGTATGGGAACATTAATAATGGAGTGGATGGTGTTTGGAAAATTGAATTTATGAACAAAATCAGTTTAATATTATTTCGAATCACGCGGATTAAAATATTTGCGATTGATTGATGAGGAATTATCAAAAGGAGCAAATCATTTTACTTAGTTCATCCCTTTATAGCTTGGGATATATATTGTAGAATCAATAAATAAGTACATACTTATCTAAATTTGTTTCTAATATTTCGCCATATTTTTCGCACTTACCTGAAAAAAAAAAGGAAAATAAATGAGTTAGCAAATTTTATTAACATCAGTCAAGCAATTAAAATGAACGATGGAAATAAGAACAAATCGTATGTATCAAATTAAAAATAATGTTAATTTACTACAATTATTTACATCAATATAACAGATGCTTTCTTCATACATGGCCTACATTTGTCAATATTTGTCTCAAAACGCATTATTTGCATACTACACTCGTTTCACTTTCGAGTTAACACTTTTCCATTCCTCTCTCCATAACTACAAATCACAGAACAAAATCTTGATTTCGATTCAGTAAATGCAACATTTTTTTTGTAAACACGTGTAGTGTTTTTTATTATACAATTTTTGATTTGTTGTTCTAACCAACAATAGAAAAAGTTAGATCTATTTTGCTATTTCCAAAAAAATAAATAATTTGAAATAGTTTTGTGAGATTCATTATAGGTAATTCTGTTAAACACAAGATAATTTTATTTTTCGGCTTCTCTCCATAGTTAGAGTGGTTAGAGTTTCAGTTCCTATATTTTACATTATATTTTTACGTTTAT
Organism: Nephrotoma guestfalica; assembly: GCA_963691935.1. Taxonomy (NCBI): domain Eukaryota; kingdom Metazoa; phylum Arthropoda; class Insecta; order Diptera; family Tipulidae; genus Nephrotoma; species Nephrotoma guestfalica. Next base: position 305,562,428 of record OY829914.1, on the reverse strand, counting down.
GGGCAACTTATATCTTACTAGTATGTAATCAGTAAATCATCAACACTGATTGTTTTTTACAAATGAATACATGTATTTACAACTGTTTGTTATTTCTTATCAACAAAAGGCGATATAATCGTCGAGTATAGTATACAGGGTGTCCGGGTTTTCGATGATACATTATGCTGTGATTCCTTGGATTATTCTGAGAAGGGAAAGGGAATCGTGTAGGATGGATGTTCGCTTTTGATACTCTGTTGTTTATAGTGTATGCACACAATACTTGGATTATGGTTTACAAAACAAATCTCTGACGTTTTTTATTTCAGTAGTAGTAGTAGTAGTAGTAGTAGTCTTGATGGCGGAAGATTCCTACTGCTAAATTAATTCTAGAACGAATTATGTTCTGGTGATTACTAGGACATTACACTGTAATTCGAGATAACATATTACCCGAAAAAAATGCTCTAAATACCATACCCAAAAAGGTCGACGGCAAGGATTCGTGTAATGTACCTTAACATACATTTTATTGCAGAAATAATAGTCAAATGAGAAGTAATAATCCTCGAGTTAACAGACACAAGTATCGTTTGCACCAATATTGGTCCTATGAGTTCAAACATATCGACCAATGCATAAAAATTTCCCATTATAAAGAAAAGAACAAGTGCATTCAGTTGCATTTAAAATTTAGTGGTTTCAACATAGAATTCCTATAATTGTATCCACACGTCCGACGCTAACGCCAGACATGGTATTTTATTTGAAAGATATTTTTTGCATGAACGCAGTTCTGACAATGTCGCGGCGATCCTCATTTCCCCCGAAATCAAGCTTGAGGCAAATTTTTGCATCAGTCTATTTTCCATATGACTCGATTTCCCTCCACCTTATTGGCTGTGGCACGAGTGTTCATCTCACCTTGTCAGCATGTTCTGACACTAATAAAGAGACATCTTCTCTAAATTATTTAATTACCTAAATTCGTCAGAACTTGAAATTATATTGGATGTGTATTAACCATTGTCAACTGTGTGAGGCATAAGTTTGTGTTTTATGTTTCGCATTGATTTGATTTCTACCTGGAGACCAGCAATCTAAGCTATACCGCATAAACCGCTCAGGCCTTTTATAAGGTAGTTTAAAAATTCTAATTATCCATTAAATTCAGTAAGCAAACCTTTCTTAATTTTGATCTCAAAAATCAAAAAAGTGGTAAAAGAATTAAGAATAGGACCTAACGATCTAATCTTCAGATTAATTGGAATAACTTTCTGACAGCATTGAAAAGTTATAAGAACTGGTGAAAAATGGAGTCTGTCGACTTGACGAATTGCGTTTTCCTAACGGATGAGTGACTACTTCCAACAAAAAAATGAGTCAGTTATCTCTAGTTGTTGACTTTCTTGATAGCACACCGGTTGAACACTATAGTTTTTCGTCCTTTAGTTGGGTGCCAGCTAGAAGGCTAATCAAGCTTAATTATCTGTACTAGAGTTGATCATCAGAGAGCTTTTGATGAATTTGACGATTTTTGTATCATGTTATTAAGGCCAACTGGCTCCAATCGTTCAATTTGTTTGCTAGAGTTGCTAAATCTTGAAACAATAATGCTAGTAGATATCTTCCTTTCATAAAGCTTCGAAACACTTCTTTGGAATATTTACTAGAAACTAAATTTTTATTAATTTCTCTCTCTTAGTAACATGCAGCATCCACAACATACTCAACAGCCTAGAAAATTGTGTTGGTTTTAAAGATCGTTAAACAACAAAGAGTTGATCTTTGATAACAAGGCACATTATTAATTTCGGAATCTCTTTACAGGCTTCAGCCAATTTTAGTAGTAATAATAATATATTTACCACTACTACAGGCTAACCCTCGCAAAGTAGTAAAGAGAACCTGTAAACAATTTGGAAATAAAGAAAAAGGCGCTGTCAATAAGTTTTAGATTGGTCCAACCATACGTTCTTAGATTTTAAACCTTTGTTTTATGCCTAGATGCCAGTACTATAGATGGGTCGGACCATGAATTCTGCACTCCGTCAGGGGTCAAAGTTATGTTCATTTTCATAGCAGATCGTAATCTTATGGTGAAAAATTTCGTTTGCAATCTTGCCCCTATCTGGATTCGAACCCGGTCCCTCCCGATGGAAACGTGAAAGCTTTAACCACTGTGTTGTTGGCTCGGTTTTAAATCTGGCCGCCTTATTTCTAAGGTTACCTAATCAGTTTTTATATTTACATTAATGATTGATTACTCCAGTGAGTAATAAGCCAAGTCCCAGATCTGCTAGGAGTAGGTGTTTCCAATTCATTCCAAAATTGTGTGGTCTTTTTGCGTTCCTATGCAGCCACCCAAATTTGTACTAACTGCAACAATAATTACTTTACGCGATGATAATGTTGCTTTTCGATGTTCTTTTCTCTCTGTCGCCCCCCCTCTCCCCCCCCCCTAAACGTTTACGAGTAATAATCTTACATTCGGCCCTACATTTGACATCGAATACGATACAATAACCAGATCCTCATACAACGAAACTTCATTTAATTCACAGTCGAGGTATACAAAATTTTCTTTCAATTTTTCATTTAATATAATTATCTTTTTCATTTTTCGTCTATAAATTAAATTCAATTTTTCATTTTTCCTCAATCAACTTTACCTGTGAATATTATATTTAGAACATTTATTTTAAAAAATAACAATAGCAACAACACCAGTAACAATAATCATAATAAAAATTAGATTTTTCCCATTTTTCCGTTTTTCTTTATAATATCAGAACACTTTTTACCTACTCTTTGCCGTACACAAAACAATTCTATACCTAATTTTCACTGAGTTTACGGAAATTTACGTGATTTGTGAACTAAAAATTATTTTTACACACAAAACAGTTGTTGTTGTTCTTCTTTTTGTATTTGTATTATTTTGTTTGTGTATGTGTGTTATGTTAAGGGAGCAGAACACGGAGGCGTGCAGAGTGTACCAAAAAATCTATACTACACTGAAAAAATAAAAAAGGAAAACTGTTTTTCACTTTTCCTTTGCTTTGTTATTGTTTTTAGATGAAGAAAAATGAATTAAGATGATTTACAGTTGTTGTTTATGAAAGATGAATAAAAATGTGGGGGGGGGTAAGGCGAACACGGCATTGAAAAATTGATCATCAATCAAATTATCGTGTGCGTCTCGATATAATTCTAATGAACGTGGGCGGAGTAATAAAAACATTTCACTTATTTACGGGCGAATAGTTCCGATTTAAAAACACGGGAAATTCTGCATAATTTCCACCGCACAAAAGCTATCAGTACTAGTCCATGTGTATAGTTGCGAATGAGCACACTGTATCAGGTTGATGAATATTTTCATGTTTTTCGAGAATGTATAATCATCAACATTATGTTGTTATAATACATGAATATAAATTAGTTAAGATATCTGAGTTTAGACTAAATCCTAAACATTTAAAACAACAACAACGAAAGTTAAATTTTTGTTTGTAGAATTATGGGGTGATGGAAAATCTAGGTAGATTTTCAAAATTCCGGTTTACACGTATTTAACATATACGTTCGTTGTAGGAACTAACATTTTTTTTTTGCTCATTTTAGTTTCCCAAAAATTAATCTAACTCGTACGATATTATAAAGCATAATGTTTCGCTGTGAAAGCTCTGAATTGGAGATAATATTTCATGACAAAATTATTTAATCCTTGTTATGTTTGTTTTCCAGGAAACGAATAAATATTTTGGTCTGCTAACATTATATTTAGAAAATTTAGGTCAACGTTCATTTGAATATTTTTTTTTGCTATGAGATATGGAAAATAATTTGCATTTAAAGAAAAAAATTATCGGTAAACTTGGGTGCAACATAAAGAATTTCTTAATGTCAGCCAATAAGCAATTAGTACTCTTATTCATAGTTAGACATTGAAAAAAAAATAGTTACCACCGTAACAGTGTTATTCTGTGTATTAGTAATTATTATTACGATTACAGTGGAGAATTAAATATACACAGAAGCCAAAACTTACGTATAGGAACGTAAGAGCTAATTATGTTTAAAATCGAGAGGCAACCTGTACAATAATAGTTCAGACAGGCGATAAACCCTTACTCTCGTCCTCGTTAAGCGCGTGTTCTTTTATTTGGAAGTCCTGGACTCAATTCTAGTTTTGAAGAATATATACATTATTTGCTAGGGGCTGAAACCTCAATAGGTATTCAAAACTTCAAAATTTGGAAAACGCCTCTGTAAAATATATTCTCAATATACAATCATCATCATCATCAGTTTGAACAAAAATTTGGTTATAGTCATCATGATAATCTGTTCAGTAAAATTTTTTCATGATACACAATGAAGCGAAACATTAAAACTGAGAATATTCATTAAGAAATTCGTGACAGAAAGACTCAGGACAATATTCTGATTTTTATTGTCTACTAAAAAATTAAATTAAATCTCTCATGAACATATCTTTCGAAAGGGCGTAGTTTGCTGATGATTCGTCGATGTATACAGTTGACGCATACGACGTTCGGGAGCGTAGAGATTTTACCGTTTTAGGAGTTTCGTGCAATCTAAAAGAGTCGAAAATACCTTTAACTAAGACTGCAGCTGCAACATCCCATCGATAGTCCAAACTTTGTATTTTTAATCAAAACAGCCTTCATAAAGAGGAAGTATAAAATCAGTTGTCTGACTAGATGATATAGACATCGAAGTGCGTACAAAACAAACTGGTTCTAAATACTCTCTATTCTCTTCGAGTGCTGGTATGATGGTGAACATGCATACCATAAATTGAACTCACAAATGAAACGTATATTGAAAATACAGTAATCGGATAGCGAAAATTTTTGCAATTTCGTTTGATGCCTTAAAAATCGCACCGGCTGAAAAAACTATTCCCAGATCAGATATGGATTTCACTATGTCAACTGCTTCGTTGTGCAAACGATATTGATGCAATATATAGGAGCGGATACGATAAAAGGTGAGACGTCTACATTTATTCACAGTAAATCATCTTGGAGCTTGTTACAGTCGGCTTTAATGTTAGCACAAGCCAAAATGTTCATGTCATCGGCGAAAACAAAACAACTTGCGAATAAAGCAGTCAACGATATCATTGATAAATAATAAAAATAGCAAAGAACCTAAGTGATTATCCTGTGGTAAACCTTATGTTACGCAAAATACTTGGGAAGATTGGCCCAGAAGTTTTATAGTTTGCCAGCGGTCTGAAAGGTAAGAGTCAACCATTCTATAGAAATGAATTGGCAGTCCAAATGCCTAAACTTAGTACTAAACATTGAGTGATCAATCTTGTCGAACACCATTGTAAAATCGTGAAAATGGTTGCAGGATTTTAAACTATCAAATAAGCTACAACAATAAGGTTCGTAACTGTAAACCTTACTGGATAAAAACCGTGCTATGCCGAAAATATAATTGGTTTAATGTTGAAACTAAATGTTTTATGAACCATTGATTCAAAAAGTTTTGGTACTCGTATGACTGAAGAACTGCCTGTCCCGTGAACCTAATAAAGTTAAATTCTTCAAAGATTTCAGAGTGGCACAGTACTGTAGATAGCATCGAAACGTTCAAATGTTATACGGAAGCGAAAAATCTTGCAAACAATTTATAAATATCCGAGAGATGACTAGCGACCGAACTCTTGTAGGTCGTTGGAGATGGGAAACCAGCTACTTTTTCCTGGTATTCATAAAACTTCAGAAGTCTTTAAGACAAAATATCAACTCGTCCTCAATTTGCACTAAATAATTACGACACTAAAACTAATTTAACTTTTAAACTATTTTCGGGCTATATCAAAATCTGGGTAGAATTCTATGCCATTCAGTTTGTCCAGATTCACTCTTTATTATACCAAGGCTCCCGAAATCCACCTTTTGTCTTAATTAACTGAACGTGTCTTTCTTTATCATTTCTGAGTATTTAACGACATAATGTACATATTAAAACTATTTCGTTTAAATTCCGGGCACGTTGAATAAAGTTGTATAATAAGATTTAACACCTATATATTCTTCAATAACACAATGATTAGCTACCAGCGCTGAAACGGTTTATTTGTGAACTAAAGCAATGATAACAAAATTGTTTCTCTTTCCACGGCCTTTCTGACGATTTGAAACGAGTAAAAGGCGTTCAGCTCCACCACGGCAATTCAGAGTACTAAGGTACTTCAAATTAACTTGTGACATACTTCAAGACCTTCTCAATGATATGCAACACGTACATGAATTCTATACCAAATTAACATAAAAAAATTTTTGTTTCCTCCAAAATGTTTAAAACGGTTTTCTATATGATTAGAAAAGAATCAGAAAACATTTGTTTTCATTTCCTATAAAACCCGCATCCCACAGGGTCGCAGTTGAAAATTTGTCAAAATCCATGTGAAATAGTTTTTACGGTCCAATTGTCCAATTAAGTCCAACGTTAGACAACAAGTATGAGACATTTCATGGTAATGTCTTAAACGCATCATGTATGATATGTGCACAACGTTTCTCATTCTATCGAGTATTTTATAAAATGGCGTTGGTAAACAATCGAGAGAAATTAAAAAATTACATCTCAAACATGACATAAACGATTCATTTCAGACATGTAACAAACTAAAATTACACCCGTTTGCTGGTAAATGTTTATATACGTGTCATGACTGATTGACTGATGAGTCAGTAGTGTATCGTGGATAAATTTCCTGCTGACACGAATATTTTGTTATACAGATATTTTGTTATACATCGCTGCAATTCGATGTTGTTGATGTGACAGTGGAATGACATAACATTGCATTTGTGGATAGTCAAGTGCAACTTGGTATGAACCCACCACTCACTAAGATTGTTAATTTCCTGTTGTAACCATTCAGCATATCGCATTCCTTTGATGGAATGAAAGATTTTTGCGTCATCACATATTAGAATTGAAATAAGAAATGTCCAAACCCGAGGTAATTTTGATTACTTTGAATTTCTTACTTTCAATTATCACATATTGTGACGGACTATTAAACAAGAGTTGTACCACTAATTGAATTTAACTGAGAATCCAAATGTAGAAAGACTTTCAAAAGCAGTTGAAGTTTATTTAGACTAGGTCTATTTGGAATGGTAAACACGCTACGGATACGAATTATATAAAACACTTGCATATTAAATCGTTAAACCATTTGAAACTCCTCGTAAATTCTAAATTTTACAAGAAAAAACAATTCTGCGGAATAGGCTAGCGTGACAATCACAAAAAATTTACACAAAATAATTAAATGTTATAAATTTGTTGAATAAATAAAACAATATCGGAGTTATTGCTACAGTTTATGTATACTTGAAATGCTTGAACAATAAATACTCAAAACAATAATACTATAAAAGCATTTCCACCACAAAAAGCTTGACATCCGCTTCCATAAAAATAAAATTTATGCCAATTGAAAATAATAAAAAATTATCGACAAAAAAAACAATTTTTTGTGAAAGTAATCTTGAAAATCGAAAATTAGCTTCATTGTTCTCTTCAACACCAACACTCCAAAACGCTGTGTATTGTTTCCGCTTTTTATTTATTTTTGAGCTACTCATGTTTAATAATCATAATACTAAAACATAAAATTAAATTAAACAGAAAATAAAATAAATTTTTTATAACAAATAAAAGATAATTCATACTCAATAAAAAAAAATCCATTAGAAAATTATAGCACATACACGTACACAACAACAATAAGCAATAAAAATAATAAAAAGTTTAAAATAAAATTTTATTCCCCTTTTTTGTTGTTTTGTTATTCACCAGTAATTTCTTTTCTCTTAAACACACACATCCGTACACATAAACTGTTAATATTTCGGAAAATGTAGAAAACAATTTTCAATTTTCAAAACAGTCGAAAAACTATTTTGATTTGCTTTAATAAAAAACCACATTACAACCACAAACAAAAAAATATTAATGAAAATTTGTGTTGGACTCATTCGAGCTTTCTTGAGCTTTGTTTAAATTTAAATATCATCTGAAAATTATAAAAATTTATTTTTAGCGGATCTCACTTCGAAAAAGAAACTAACCCCGTTTAGGCCATCGCTTGTTTGTCTTTATGCAGTCGAGTTTCTCTGGACAAAATGAAGGGTTAACAGTATAGAGAGGAACGACGTAAACAGCTTTATCAACACGTCAAGCAACCATTGGAAACAGAAAGGAGAACATGCAAAATGCCTGAAATGGAAAAACCTTACGTAACAATGAACTGTGAGAGACACACAAAAGAAGAAGCGTCGATAAAAAAATAAAGGAATAAAGCCAAATGTTGGGTTAAAAAATGTACATATTTTGTGTTTCATTTTATTCCTTTGAAAGTTCATTGCAATTATTAAATTACATATTCACTAATATTATTTGTGGTGCCTTAATTTGAATTTAATGCTTATTGTGCTTACAAATTCGGAAAACAGCTCGAGTTATAAAAATGCAGGTACACATAAAATCGAAGTCCAAGAATGTTTGCCTGCCAATTTGGACACAGAATCACTAAACTTAATACCTTAGCTTACACATAAATGGCTTCTCCAATGTAATTAGTCTATAAGTCTATGGAGGAAAGGATGGATATTTTGTAATATTAGCAAATTTAACGCGAAGTCGGCATTCGTGCGGTTAACCAGTTATTGAAAATAAAATAAAGGAAGTTGAATTATTTGTTATGTTATTTTATTAAAATTATGCCTATTTCTTATTATTATTAATTTAATATTTTAAGTGTGCAATTTCAATTATAAGTTCTTGATTTCTAATTATTATTTAATAGTTTTCATGTCATTTGAATGAGAACAGTTAAATTCATAAATTCCAGTAATTCACCTATTTGCTTCATAATGTCGATTTTGGTGTAATTTGCTTAACCGAAACATTCCTAAAACATTACCATTCAGATGCCATCTTGGAACTACCCGACAGACCCGAGAAAACTACAGATAGGACATTTTGTCGTAAATGCAGGCTTCTTTTCTAAGAAGAATCGTTTACCAACCAATAATATATTTCAATTAATGCAGCCAAACTTGGTCTGTTTGGAAATTATGGTTGAACGTCGCAATGTTTTTCTGGATTTATTTTATTGTTGTAAAATTTAGCTGTTTTCTAGTTTGCTAAAAAAATATGACAAAATTATGTGTCTACGGATTTCGAATAGAACATGCTAGGCTATCAACAGATAACAGTGTAACGATTCGTACGGCTCAAGCATCAATCTCACTTCGTACACCGGTGTACATACAAAATGTGAATGTAAATTCATCGTGAAAGTCGAGCGCTTTTACGAACATAACTTGAAATGAGCCTATTTTACTTACAAATTGTTTAAAGTTTTACAAAATTATATTCCTTTAATTTCTAATTACAGCCTACACTGTTTAATACAATCCTCAGGACGAGCCAGAGCGACTTCATCAGTATATCTGAAATTTTATGGAGAATAGCTAAAGAATAACTTTATCTATAAAGAAATTGGCCATATTTCAAAATATAAAAATTTATCTGTGTTGAATTGCGTTTGTCGTTTCGAGTTATTTCTTCCTCCCTCGGATTATCAGCATTACGAAACTACTTAATGTTTAATATTGACTCACTAGGAAGCATGTAGCGCTGGTGTATATCTCTGTTTTAATTATAATCGCAACATAGTTCAGTCTTGGATTGAGGAAGTGATATCTTCTTCTAAATCCTTCGTCTGAATAAAATTTCATTCAAGGGTCATCACTTAGTCTCTCTGTACCATCGGAACCAGAAGATGAGGGTTATGTTTTAGTTTTTATTTTTTTTATCAAATGTTTGAAAAATTTAGAATTGTTAATTTTGTGTTTGCACAAGTTGCCAGAATATACATATTACAAAAGTGTCCAAATATCTTTCTAAACAAATAAATAAAACAAATGTTCAAGGGAGTTTGTACCATAATCATGTGCAGTATAATCAAGAAATTTATTACGAAAATGTCATTAACAGAGTGTTTGAATAAGTAACTAACCTAATTAGTAAAAATGTTTTCTTAATTAACAAATTGAATCTTTTATTGTCAATTAACTACTCTCTTAGTAAAACACAAAATATTTCCAGGTGCAATTTTTTCCATAATACGAGTAGTATACGAGTAAGTCAACAGATTTTCTTTTAATTTAAAATCCAGAATTTTGATCAGAGTATCGAATCATCGTGCCTGTTTGACTCGTACTTATCTTATCATAAGTTTATGAACTTTTCTTCTAGACAAATAGCATTTTCACCATTTATGACGTCAAACAACCATACGAGTATTAAAGGTAATCGTAATATTCGTAATCACCATGTTATTTGTTGCTTTCCATATGTACACTTGTACATGAAAAATGAAAGCTTTTAAAAATAAATAAATTTTCACTTAATGTTTTATTTTAATTTAATTAAAAAGCATAATAACCGTGTACAAATTTTTATGATAATGAATCTGTTGTGTTACAAAATTTGCGTAATGCAATAATAAAATGTGGTTAATGATAAAAGCTTGGAATGGTTTTTTTGATGAGATTAATTAAATTTCATCTTCTTTCCTATATCACGTTGTTTTGAACATAACAATGATTTGAATTTTTTGTTCTTTTTATAATTTTGTTCAACAATAAGTTACTGGCCAGGTCACTGGTCATTTAGGCTTATGAGAGAAGAGGTACATTGCTAACTCCATAATGGTAGTGCCCTCACCACCCTAAAATATTTAACTACGATTAAATATGAAATATTAACACCCAAAGATTGGAGGACTAATGAAAAGAGAGATAATGCAACACCAACTTTACCATTAACGTAAAGCAACCTTTGCTTGGGTGAGTACAAATTTGAGTGCCTGGTATGCCAATATGACTTATTCAGCAGTCCTGAGACACGGCTGAGATTCAATGGAATAATCAATCATTAATCCGGATATAAATTAATTATGTAACATCAGAAAAGAGGCGCCCAAATCAACAAAACAAAATAAATCAAACCCCAAAGATTGAAACCTAAAGTAAATAATTATGTCAAATACTATGGGGCTATAAAACTTATCAAAAAAAGTCAAAGGAGCGAATTGCTATTGCGACTATTAAAACCAACTCTTCAACAAAAATTTTTAGACGTAATAAAATAAAAAAAATGACTTAAGAAGTTTCCTAAACACCGACTTATTGTAAATTTATTGAGTTATTAAACGCCATCTGGAACTTATCTATCAGGTCATTCTAATTATTTGCTCTGACTTTTTTGTAGTGAAATCGCAAAATAATACAATTAAATATTAAGAAAAAATAATAAGATAAAAAATATTTTTGAAGGTTTGTCGCGACTGTTAATAGATTTCGAAATAAAAACGCATTTATTACGGTTATGGCCGGTTGCACAGAAAAATGACTAACGGCCAGTTGGTAGTGCGCCAGTAAAATTTTTTATGTGAAATCTGTTTTCGGAATCAGAAAAAACTCAACGCAAACTTGATGAAATATATTTTATTCAATAGAAATATTTAACGATCAGTTAAAAAGTTATTCAATCGAAATTGGACATTTAAATATTTATACGCAAGCTAAATATTCCCACCGAATAAAATATATTTAATCAGGTTTGCGTTGAGTTTTTTCTGATTGGAAAACAGATTTCATATAAAACATATAACTTTAGTCATTTTTCCGTGCAACCGGCCATTAGTGAAGTTATAACTTTGTAAACTTTTATGTAGAGACGAACTTATTCAAATAAATGATCTCGTGAGATAACTTGTCCACAAATAAGTAAGTGTTTGGAAAATGGCCTAAAGCGTTAACCATGTCAAAATGTAATAGCGCAATAGTCGAAACTACGAGCAGTTTTTATCCGCACTATTCGACATTCGTGCACACCACAAAAAGCAAGAACATGTGAAAGTTGTTTGATCCTAACTACTAAAAAAACATTTATTTTTTAGCAAAATTCGACTTTATTCATTAACAAAGTGTCCTTCAAGAGTGATACGATCATCTCAACTCTTCTCTAACATTCCGATGAATTTTTCAACAACGATTTATCTTTGGTCTCAAAATACACAAATATTTCGGCGATAACTTCAGGATTTGATGCAGATCTCTTTCGCTGTAGTTACTGGGAGCAAGATCTTTAGAATACGTTGGATGGAAGGGCAATTCGAATTTCATTTCTGCTATTTTGCCATCGAAGCCAACGACTTGTGACACGGTGTAATATATAACGGGTTCTTTATTTGAAACGTTAGATTGGTCCATGACATTTACTTTTTGAAGATAATTTCATTTAAATGTTGACCGCGGCTGCGTCTTAGGTGGTCCATTCGGAAAGTCCAATTTTGGGCAACTTTTTCGAGCATTTCGGCCGGAATAGCCCGAATTTCTTCGGAAATGTTGTCTTCCAAAACTGGAATAGTTGCTGGCTTATTTCTGTAGACTTTAGACTTGACGTAGCCCCACAAAAAATAGTCTAAAGGCATCAAATCGCATGATCTTGGTGCCCAACTTACCGGGCCATTTCTTGAGATGAATTGTTCTCCGAAGTTTTCCCTCAAAATGGCCATAGAATCGCGAGCTGTGTGGCATGTAGCGCCATCTTGTTGAAACCACATGTCAACTAAGTTCAGTTCTTCCATTTTTGGCAACAAAAAGTTTGTTAGCATCGAACGATAGCGATCGCCATTCACCGTAACGTTGCGTCCAACAGCATCTTTGAAAAAATACGGTCCAATGATTCCACCAGCGTACAAACCACACCAAACAGTGCATTTTTCGGGATGCATGGACAGTTCTTGAACGGCTTCTGGTTGCTCTTCACTCCAAATGCGGCAATTTTGCTTATTTACGTAGCCATTCAACCAGAAATGAGCCTCATCGCTGAACAAAATTTGTCGATAAAAAAGCGGATTTTCTGCCAACTTTTCTAGGGCCCATTCACTGAAAATTCGACGTTGTGGCAGATCGTTCGGCTTCAGTTCTTGCAGGAGCTGTATTTTATACGGTTTTACACCAAGATCTCTGCGTAAAATCTTCCATGTCGTCGAATAACACAAACCCAATTGCTGCGAACGGCGACGAATCGACATTTCACGGTCTTCAGCAACACTCTCAGAAACAGACGCAATATTCTCTTCTGTACGCACTGTACGCATTCGTGTGGTTGGTTTAATGTCCAATAAAGTAAACTGAGTGCGAAACTTGGTCACAATCGCATTAATTGTTTGCTCACTTGGTCGATTATGTAGACCATAAATCGGACGTAAATCGCGAAACACTTTTCGAACCGAACACTGATTTTTGTAATATAATTCAATTATTTGCAAGCGTTGCTCGTTAGTAAGTCTATTCATTATGAAATGTCAAAGCATACTGAGCATCTTTCTCTTTGACACCTTGTCTGAAATCCCGCGTGATCTGTCAAATACTAATGCATGAAAATCCTAACCACAAAAAAATCACCCTTTAGTATAGTATAATATAGTAATCATGAACCTCGAGTTTTTTGCAGATTTACCATTCGCCATATTTCCGAAGTCCGAAAAAGCTGTTTTCCAAAATTCACTGAATATGTATGCTGTGTGTATGTGGTGATGCTCAGGCTGGGTTTCTACAGCCTAGACGAATTGGGTGCCCGATTTGATACTTCCTACTTAAGTTTTTCCTATTAATTGGAAGATCTCAGTGCATAGCAGTATATAGCATTTAAGAAAGCAACGAATAAAAACAAACAGATTGTAAATTAAGTTTCAAACAAAATTTGTGCAGGTCGTTTTTATTTAATTTTACAGGAAATACCGAGTTTTGGTAAACAATTATCTTCATTTCACCGAAATTTGTTATCTCCACAGACCGGGCGGATTCACTGTTCGGAATAAATCTTCATGCTTAATATTTTTCCATTAAATGGGAAATTTGGTGAAAGTCTGTGTACCGGAAGTGGCAGCTACCATAGGACCTTTTTCAATTTTTGTATGATGTTGAAAAGTATAGAATTTACAAAAAACGCTAAAGAAGTGACAGATTCAAATAAATTTAAAGATTAAATTTTCAACAAGGGTCGGCTTCCTAAAAATTAAGCAGCAATAGTGATTTTAAGTTCAAAACTGTTTCACATTCTTAAGCTTTTTGCTCAAATTGGGATATCTCAGTGGTGTTTGGTCAAAATCGGCCACCCGAAGTGACGGCTTTCATAGGGCCTTTTTCGATGTTTACAACTATTTTGAAAAGAAACGCATTTACAGGAAAAACGATTATGAACTAATAGATTATAAATTAAATTTACTATAATTTCAAAAAAAAAATTAAAATTTCGGCCTCTGTAGGTACATCTCAAAGGGATTGACTATTTGAGGTGAAATTTCGTACTATAGCTTTTGGATTAATTGTGAGACCCTATAATGTTTGGCCTAAATTGGGCCACTGGAAGTAACAGCTTTCATAAGCTTTTTGTTTTTTGAAAATATTTTGAAAAATATATTGTATTTTCGAAAAAACGATTTAAAATCAATTCGCCAAAAAAAGGCATCTTTACTGTCCATTAGGATTGATTATTTGGGATGAAATTCATAATAATTTCCTATAAATTGGGAGATCTTTGAAAAAGGTGGTAAAAACAATGTAAATTTTTCAACAAGGGTTGACATCCCTCGTCTTCTGAAATATGAGCGGGAATAATGCTTTTTGATTATACAAAATACTTTATATCAAAAATCCGGTAGGCTTAATTTTTCGCTTTAGAGATAATGTGTGGTGTATTCGAGATATATGTAGATTCGTAGTAAAAGAGAACCGGGTATTGGCCACAACATAATCACCCTTCCGTTTTCTTTGTTGCATTAAGGGCCATTTATTCGCAATTTCTTTAGTCAAACGAATCAATGAAGCCATGTAGTATTCGCTGTAGATAGTCGTTCCTTTCTCAAGGTAGTCGACGAATAAAATGTCTTGCGCAACCCAAAACACGAAGGCCTAAACCTTACTGGCCGGCATTTGCTTTTTTGATTGCTTCGGACTCTTTTGTAGCTCTCTTGAGCGACAATTAAAATTTATATATCAGCGCTGAATGCAGAAAAATTCTTTAAAAATGCTCATATTTTCCTGGTTTCTTGGCTAATTATTCAAAGTAGAGTTCAACGACGACTGTGAAGTACTGATACTATAAATAACACATCAAGAAATGTTACCGGATCATGTTAAATACCTGGGATTAAAGTTAAGGTTTACTGTCGAGCTGCCTCAAAATAATTTTTGAACCAATTCCAACAAATATACACGGAAACTTATAATCCAAATAATTAATAAAACAAATATTTAATAATTGCATAATTAATGTTATTGATTCTAGATTTGTAAAAACAATAAAAAATACACTTACTGGAATGAAATCACTTATCGATGTTCCTATATTAAAAGCATCGATTAACCAAAGTACCGTTCGAGACGGTAGATAGGACCTGGACCAATGATTAACGTTAACTACAACAACGGATAAACTTAGGCAACGCATCTCAACCGAGAAGTATACCAATATAGATTGATGCAATTTTAATCACATCAATGGAGCTCATTTGAGGTTGTTGCAGGTGCACGTACAATTAGCAGAAGTAATTTTTAATACACAGTGTAAAAAAATAGTATTCAATATTGTGTCCAGATGCTCGATACCGAAAGCAAATGAATGCTGAACAACTAATAAAGCCATAATCTACATTATCGACGAATGTTTACATCAAAATGAACTATGTATACTATTTTCGATGCCAACATGTCGAAAATTTCAAATTACGCGTAGACACACAACACTGTATTCATGTTTCCTGTTGGTAGTTTTGGTGCATTGTGAGCAAGTGCGAGACCCATTTTGAACACAACAAGCTGATAGACAAATGTTCATGTAAAATAGTGTACACTGTCTGCTGATTTCTTTCACGTATCGCAGTTACCTCAGCCAACTTCATTGTACGGGCTTCCAAAACGATTTTGTTCACTTTTTATCTTTTCTGGAATAATTGCCAATTTCGGGCGACCAGAGCGTTTAGCATCATCGATGTTTGTACAGCCACGTTTAAGCTCAACAAACCAACGTTCGACGGATGCTTTAGTAAAGTTCCGAAAACACTTTTCAAGTCATTGCTTTGCTTGAACGGTATTCGTACACATCAAAAATCAGTTTTCCATTGTTTTGAAAATAACAAAAGTAACTAATACAATCGTAATTTGACGTAATAAACGTCAAAATAAAAATTCTTATTTGAAAGCTTTCGTTTACTTATAAAGGAAGCTTGTGTTTTATTTTTTTTTTCGCATAAAAAGAGGAGATTAAACCAAAAGACAAAGACATCTGATCAAATTCTTCTTAAACACATTTTGCCAACGTATTAATACATCAACAAATTTCTCGTCACATATTGATTGAACTGGGTCAGTTCGCATTTCACATGCAAATCAACCACAACAATTGATCTAACTTGCCTCTCCGATCAGAAATTTGATTTAAAATCTAGTAACTGCCTTTTTTGACTCGTCAAATATCATTTAATCCTAAAATAATCAGGATGAATCGATGTCCGCAGATAAATCAAGATAAAGTAATCCACGACTAGTCTAAATTTCACGTTAACACACCCAGTGCATGTATGTACGTAATACGTATCCAGACGCATATAGATGGATGGCCTATATATGAAACACTTAACACAACATTTCGAAATAATTTAAGTACCGTCTCCGATGGGAAATGTAACATCAATCAAATCAGTTGATCGCCAGCCGGTCATAAATCTTTAGGCTCATAAATTCTAGTTTTATTTTTAGTATGTATTTACAAGATACTTAGTGATACTCGTATACATAATGTTTACTCATTTACTCACTGGGTTATTCACCTAACTACGTCACCTTTAGAAACGTTACTCATTTGTAGAATCATTGTGCATTAAATAAGAAAAATTTGATTTATATTTAAGAATTCATAATGTAAAAGATGACAAAATCATTTAGTATCGTAATTGATCTCAGTTTAAATATCATAGAGTAGTTTTGTTACGGTAGAATGGTAGTCTAAAATTTAACGGATGTCATAAATCATTAACATTTTCTTGGATGTTTTGCTGACAGAAAATATAAATAATTAGTTTAAATTGTATTTCATCCAGAACTAATCTACTTAAAGATTGTAATAAGGTGTTTACTGATTTAATGGTATACCTTAGTAAATTCTAATGATATTTAATTTTCTTTTTCCATTTGTCATAAAATGTGCAAAAGTAGTTTTATGTTTCGACTAGCAACAATTACCAACGTTGAATAATTTACGTATAAAAAATACGGTAATTTATGGATGCGTTTTAACATTTATGGATGCGTTTTCTGCCAAAAACGTTTAGGAACTATTTGATAATGGACGTCTCAAAAAATGTCTGTTAAAATTTCCACAAAAGTAGTGGAATTGCTTTGCAGGCAAAGCTAGGTTTAGAAACTGGATAACAATATTATGTATTGTACTAAAATAAATTACAGTTGGATGTGATAAAACCTATGTAGATGAGGTGATCTGAAGTACTATTTTCAGAAAACTCATTCATTAGACAACGAATATAATCTTAACGGATTAGCAACATCCGTTTAGTTGTAACATAAAATAGTTCTATTATTATTTTAATTTCAGGATCATTATCAAAATTCTAGCCAAATTTCAAGAAAAAAAATAATACAACTTAAAAGCCGTGATTGATGATTGTTGAAAGGAAAGTTTTGTGAATCGTCGTTATTAGGCTTTTTTAAATTAATAAAATTAAAAACTTATGCTGGGATTAAGCATATTTTTTATTGATTTTGTTATAATTTAAAACATTAAGTCGTCCACGTTTCGGATATCATCCATATTCATTTTCAAGACGAAACGAAAAACACAAATTAACTAAAAATTATTATTATTAATTATATGACTTTCAAATATTACGATCTATTAGGAGTTTTAATCAAATTTCTTATACAATTTCTTCTATTGCAAGTTTCTCAACAACAAAGCTTAAATACATAACAACAATTATAACAGCAAAGTTGGTCCACATCGACTATAAACATCGAGCTAAACTTTCACATATTAACACCGACGAAACTGAACAATTTATTGCTACTGTAACTAAGACTTTGACTGACGCATAAAAAAGGATGGTTTTGTTAGCCCGAAACACGAAATTTCGTAATCTCGGAATCAAAATCCCGAAAAATTAAATACTGAAAAACTAAGGAAATCGAAATCCTGAAACATAAAATTTCTAAAAAATAACGCGACCACACATCATCACAAACGTCAATCAACCATTGCTTAGGTTCATTAAAATTTGAATGATCGCATGGGAATTGCACATACAAAAATGGGAGGGGGATGAGAATATCCGCTGCAGGACAGTATATCTCATCCAGCAGGCTGAATCAAGAGTGTAACTCCAATGAAAAGTAAAGGATTTTTCGGGAAAATGTTTGAATTGACAAATTATCACTTACAACTTTATTATTGTCGATTATATAGTTTGTATAATATTTAAGTGTGGACTGAGAAATATGGATAAGAAAATATTTGATTTTAAAGTTTAGATTAGTCTTTAGTGTTTTTTACAATTACTCTGAAAATACGCAAGGGTCGATCATATTTATACCCTCCATTGGGGCACTATCCATTTTCATCTAATATTTCAACGTGCATTATGCTCACGTAATGGGTGGTACATATATGTAATTTGCGTCAATAGATTAGTAGACATGTCCAGGGAGTTATACGTAATACGACTAGTACTGGCTGGAGTAGTACGGTGCTGCATCACGCTCATACTACCTTCAAAATTTTGGGAAGCACTTTTCTCGGCCGAATAATATCAGAAAACAGAGATATATAAGGCTCACGATCCCTTGATTTGATCACATCGATATTTTTTTTATTCTTCAGCGTGTACAACAACCAACAATTACAGAATTGTGAATATAACAGTGAAACATTGCGGAACGGTAAGATAAATATTTCTTAAATTATAAGAGGTATTTTACCAAAATTCTAAATAAGCCTGCGTTAAACAGAAGTGAAAATTTTAAATATTATAAAAAAGAAATCAGCCATTATAATCCATTATAACGATATATCTACGGATTATAAGAATCGTCAAGAACGTTTCCGTGTTTACATACAGCAAAATCAACCCAAGAACTCATTTTCTCTCTCTAGACTGGGAAGTTTTACAGCATGTATCATATTCTCCAGACTTGGCTCTCTCTGATGACCACTTATTGGTGGAGATCGATGTCATCATATTTGAAGGACCAGCGGTTCACGAAAGTTGAAGATGTGCAAAAATGGCTGGATGACCATTTTGTTTCAAAACCATTAAGTTTATATCGCAAGGGCATTAATCATCTACCTGATAAATGGTAAAAGATGGTCTTTGGCGAACATTTTGATAATTAATCTTTATAACAATTATATTTTCAATAAAGCGGTATTTGACAAAAAAAGCAGAGTTTCTACTTGCACATCTAATATTTAGCCATAATAAAATATTCTGTAAGAATTGTCCTTTCCTGAAAATTAGCTTCTGATAATTTTTTAACTGATGTAGTTTTCAACTTGCACTCTTTATTCCTAAGTACTTTATCTTATGATCTTTAGGGATATCTCTGTGGGCGGTTCACTATCGTAAGATTTCTTTGGATATCGCTGTTGGCCCTAAGGATTCTTATAAATTTGTTTCTAATCATAAATTAGGGCAAGTTCTCGCAATTCGTTTTCCTGCAATTGTTTCTTTTATTATGGTTCTCACCTAAGAGTATTTGTATCCGAGGATGAATTAAAATATCTTTAGTTATCACATTTAAATTCAATATTTCGCACTAGTTTAGTTCAGATTATTTTCCGGGTGCAGTTCTTCTTGTTATTTTTCTAATTTGTGTTACCCCAACTTAATATGTATTGACTAATGGCAATGCAAATATTTTTAATATAAACTATAAATAAATTAAGTTATGTTAATAAATTAAAAGAATGAATTGAGTTCCGTTTTATACAGGGACCATAATCTTGTGATAAGGGATAAGCAATCACTCTTATAAAAGATTAGAATAAATTCGACAAAAACGCTAATCAATTGTTATGTAGACATGTGAAATTTTTACGAGTATCTTCACAAGCATTTGTTAACCGTCAGATATCGCAGAGTCCAAAATAATGAAAAATTGATAAATCCTCAAAATTAGCACATAATCAGACAAAGCGCAAAATTGAGTGGAGAGAAGAGAAGATTGTGTTGGTTCGGTGGTTGTTCAAACTTAACCGATTTAATTTTTTCATACAGGTTAAATTGATTACCTATTCTTCTGTGCAACTTTAAAATAACAGTACAGACCTTCGAGTCAATAGGTTGTAGAAATTGTATCGCCATAATTACAATATATTCAATACTAATAAATATATCGGGTATCCCGCGGGTTACCTGGCGTAAAGTCGCAAAGAAACAAACACAATTTAAAAACGTAATTTCTTAAAATAAAAAACTTTTGGAACACGTAGAGCATGAAACCTCCCGATCTTCTATTGTCGAACAAAGTGTGATGAAATTCATTAAGGGATTATCTACCAGTTATGTACCAGCATGTACCAGCGAAGACACCAGTCTAGTAGCCAGAGTAAAGTTTTAAACCTTTAGATACGCATCGCTATGATAAAAAGCATCAAACAGAAAAAAGCTTGTTTATGTTAAAAATAAATTTTACATTTACACTGCTAATGATTTAATATACCAAATTTGTCTGGTCCGTCCAGATGGTAAACCAATTCGGTAAAACTACGTCTAGCCAATTCTTCAAAAATAATTTATGTTATTTGGAGCAACATGTGGCTATCAATAACACAACAACTATTGAAAAATTACAAACCCAAAAAAGCTAATTATACAAGTAACTCTCTAGATTCTTAACAGTAAGTTTGGTTCTTTTGTTCGTGTTTTATTGTTGTTTCTTAATAGTGATTCCGTTCAAAATATATAATCCAAAGAAATCTACTGTAAACGATAATGAAGCTAACTAAATTGATATTTTCCGTCCATATTGTTCGGACGACTTGTGTTTTATATGAAGGCATTGTATTTATATGATCCTTCAGCAACGAAAGAATAAAATAAAATAAAAAATTAAAAAAGGATTTTCCCTTTGCTTTGATTTTTTGTATACTAAATTTATTCATTTTTATCTTTGTGTTCTGTGTGCTACTGCTTGGCTTTGTTTTGTTTTTCATTTCTTTCAAGAGTATTTTTCATTATTTAAATTAAATGTTGGAAAACCACTGAACTTTAACTTTCGGCAAAAAAAAACAAATTGTAATCCCTTTTTTCTGTGTTTTATGTTCGGTTTCTCTGTGAGTATTCTGGTTGAACCTCATTATCCTTGTTATCATTTTGTGTGTTCAAATAAAACAAAATAAAATATTCTAATTTGTATTAAATAATTTCTGTTCCTTTCGCACTTTTCTGGGATTTTTTTTTGTTCGGTTGTGTTTCAAGTGGATTTGTTTTGTGGAAAATTTTAAAAATAGAAAACTCCCAGAACTATACTAAGGAATTGTTCTGGTTACATTCCAATCTTGTCTATATATATCCGTGTCCCAAAACGCACAAAAAATTTGAATTGTTACACGAGTGGGAAAAGAGGATGGATTTTAAAACCAAAAAAAAACAGGAAAAACGCAAAATTCGTGTTTTATTTATAGAAATAAAATGACAACAACAACCAGAAATGTTTGTTGTTATTTTCGTTTGCTTGAGGGTACACAAAATTGTAATGAAGACAATTTAATTTTAATTTTTAATATTGATGTTGATCTTATTTAGGTGGGTGAATTTTTTGGGTATTTCGCAAAATATAACAAAAAAAAATTTTTTTTCTGGTAACACAACATCAATAGGGTGAAGCATAATATTCAAATTAACCAGACTGTTTCCTTAAGGTTAAAAAGGAAATTGATTTTTTTCTTGTGTTCGTTCCCTTAGTTGATAACTTTAATTTAATTTCTTGGCAATATTCAATGTTACAAACAAATTGGGAAGAAAATGTATAATATTTTTTTAATTTTAAATGGTTTATAAATTTTGCTTTATTTTTGGCGGAAAACTTTAATCGAAATCAAATAAATTTATTTATTAATTATTTAATCATTTCCTGAGGAAGGTTTATTTATTTAATAATTTGAATGGTTGTTGGTGTAGTTTTATTATTTCAATTACTTAGGTAAATATTATCGCGGCACTGTATCAAAAGAAGGGTGAATTTTAATTAAATGTAATTTTGGGGAAAACTTTGGCACATAAATGATTTATAAGGTGTTTTTTATATTATGTTTTGAATGATTTTCAATATCCAGCAGAGTGGATTTAACCTGTTGTATTTTTTGACATAATTTATAAATTTTTTGACAAAAAATTAATTATTAGAATTTTGTCCTAAATGCTAAAGGTTGCTTTATGTTTAAACACAGCTACATCTTTCTTCATGATGATCCATCCCATCACATTAGTAAAGTTTTCCAAGCCATAATCTAAAGGTTTTAATACACACTCGTAAAACATCCGTAGAAGTATCTTGCGCTTTTTAATGCTATTTCGTTAATTTTTTTACTCTGATGAAATTTTAAAGTTAATTAAAAAGTTTTTTATGAAAAGCGAAATAATGAAAATTATTTAACATACAAATGAAACGAGGCAGCAGATATCAGCTAGAATGTAATTTACGAAGACACCTACAGTTCATGGCCAATATTTTTATAGCTTTTTACGCAGAAGTTATAATGATGGAAATGTTTATGGATTTAACAAACAATGTGATGTGGGCGAATCAAGAAATATTTGTATGTAGAAGTAAAAATGTTGTGGAATGACTTTATGACACAATATAATCTTAATAAGAAGAAATAATAAGTTTGCCGGTTGGAATTCTTGTAAAATTTATCAAAAACAGAACTTTTCGAGTAGATAAAATGTATCGTATACCTTCGTTAACAATAGCATTATACACCAGCGTCTATACATTTCTATACTTTACATTTAGTGCAATGTCAAATTTATAGTCGATTGTTGAGCAAAATCAATTTATAAGAACTGTGCAAGATCGGTTTCGTTAAGTTTCCGCGACTTCGTCTAAAAAATATTAAGAACTGTATGTAATAAACGAAAACCCCAAAGGAAAAATTATTATTTGGTAAATACAGAGTTTTTTCCCTCATGATCATAAAACATTACTTCAATGCAACGAGAGTTATTATCCCTGCGACAGATTTCGACTGATGCTGTCAGTTTTAGGGACATGTTTGAACTAATAATTTATAATTCTTGCATTTTGCACCCATGTATGATACTTATTTGCATACTTTTGTCTTTATAATATATTTGGCCAAGTTAAATTTTTTGGAGAAACGAATCCAACGAAACATTAACACAGATTTTTTTTTAAATTGTTCTCATGAATGCAATAATATGGTTTCATTGTATAATGCTAATCGACACTTTACCACAAGTCCTACTCACTTTCAAGCTGTACTTATTAATCGCACACAAAAATGGTAAATTTTGTAACGGAGTGAGTGAAGCCACAAATAACCCCCCCCCCCTTACAACTTTGCTCTATTAATGATACTACTTCACTACTTCACGAAAAGTGAGTACATAATCAAAAATTTTGTTCAAAAATAGAGCGACAACACGAGCACTTCGAGCAATTCTAGCACTTTAGATTTATGTTGCAATACTCTTTTGACATCTCCAACATTTTTTATCAAAAACAGGAAAAACGAATAATTTTATAAGAATTGAACATCCATATTTTACTCTAAAACTATTTGAAGTGATTTGATAACAGTTTCAAATAATTATTAACCATTTTATTTGTAGACAAAATATTTGTGTTGTCTCTTTCTGTTTTGTTATTTCTGTCCTAGTCACCGTTAACTTTTTATACTGCACTTTGTTCAATATCAAAAGTTAATGTCATAACAGCCTTAGGAAGTGATAATTATTTATGCCTTGCTGTTTGGTATATACAAAATCGCAACATCGAATTTTTTAAATGCATACAATATGGGCTTGCAATATGTCAAAATGTTAGAAACTCTAGTCATTCAAAATAAGTGCTGATTCCAGCACCCTGTGTGCCGGACGCTGTAAAAATGAAGAATAGCTTATAATCTCCAACAGATTTTTTCTACAGAAATTTCTGTTCAACCTTTTCTAGTCAATCGAGATTTCGCTTAAATAAAATTTAAATTTCTTAATCGACTGTCCCATGGGCAATGGTAATAGAAGTATAAAAACTATCATAGAACTAAAATAAAAATAACCGAAAAACGTAAAGTTGAAACTATCAACCAAGATGGCGGCAAAAGTAAACAGTGACTTACGCTACTGCCATGTAATTGTACTACATAGTTTCTGTTTCCATAGTTCTTCGTTGTTGTCACGATAATTTAATTAAAAACTAAAACTATTAATCATAAATTCAAATTCAGTAACGCATTTTGAATATAATGCACGACGCCTTGCACTCATTGATTCGGATCAGTTCAAATTTTATATGAAATAATTGATCCAAATTTTGTTGTTGATCACAAATTTTGATTTAAAATCTAGTAAGCGCTTTGTTTCACGAAATATGAGCTGAACCGGATCAAATCAAGTGTCAATACATACGGCTAATGTAACCAACCGCCATGTTGGTTGTTAATTTATGTCGATTTCGATTGAAGGTACAATGCGACACCAAATGTAAAAAGGATTCTTCAAAGGGTGGATTTGAGGAATATTTTCTACTGTAGGTTTTTTGATCAAGTATACTGAATTTCTGACATTGTAAGTCCAAACATTTGCGATTTTTCTATGATGAGGTATAATGAATAAAATGAACCTACCACTTGCAGAGTAAGAATAAATCAATTTAAATCGACATTAGTGAGCGGAACAACATAAAATACTAGCCTCAAGTGTTTTGAGATTTGGCAAGCTTTGAGCATTTTGCGGAAATTTTTGAAGCTTGGTTTTGATTGAAGACTGGAAAGCGCCCAACGTAAACGGTAATATATGTATATGTTTTACACCAAAACTGCTGTTAAATCCAAACTTCTTCAAAATGCACAGAAATGCACAGAATCTCGGAAAAATCCGTTAGCCCGGAAAAAAAATCGGTTCCGCCGAATTCTGGCTTAGAGGAGTTTTACTATATCAAAATAGAGCTCAACTTCTTGCAATATTCATTAATTTGTTGAAATTTGAAAAAAATCTGTAACAATGTGATATGCGTCCCTGTGTTAACTGATTAAGTTAAATTAATCAATTAACACAGGGACGCGTATCAGAGAGACAATACGACAACAACGTCAAGCAACCGTTGCTTGAGTTAGTATAAATTTGGGCATAAAAATAATTGAAAATTGAAAGAAATCGATATCATCCTCCAGGCATGCTTGATTCAGTTGAATTAAGCTCCTTCTACCAGCCCTGCGACCTGGCTAGGATTCCGCGCACCAATCATTCATTAATCTAAAATTAAAATCTGATTGTGTAACCATAGAAATAAGTGGCCAAATCCCCCAATGGTAGGGTAGTTACAATTAACAAGTTATCTACTTCTTAACTTGCATGACATTATGGCAAAAATAGCTTGATCTGTGGCAGGGACATCAACACAGCTAGGCAAAATTGCATACGGTACAAAAATTGCGTAAAGAAAAGTGAAAACAATTTTGCTGGTTCTGTAGTTTTAAAAAATATTACAAATTCGTTCGATTGGTATGAGTTTTTATGGCTTTATGACAACGGAACAACCCCGCACATTTGTAGTAATTTTCTCATTAAAATTTCATTACCGTCTAGAACTTTCACCGAGCGGTTTAATAAAAAATTGGTTTGACAATCTGGGTAATGATTTGACCCTATCAATTTTTGACTAATTCCAAAGCTTTTCGATATAAGGTAATATAAAATATCTTAGTCTAACATAATTATGTAAATTGGATCATTCCACGGCCTTTTCTATCCATGGTTCCATCGAAATAACCATATTCACAATAACCATTGTTATAAGGAGATTGTGACACTCCTATGAGTTGTGGGTGATCGCTACTCTGATAGTTTACAACCTGCTACAATTTTTTATTCATTTACATATGGAATTTATAATGTTGAATGGAACACCGAAATTTTTTAACGAGTTATGATGAAGTTTGATTAGTAGTATAGAATAGAGATTCTAAAGTACCTTTCTGCCCAAATTCTATACGGAACCCTACTGATCTGTATGGTTGTTTTTCTAATAGAGAAGAAGGAGCCAAAATTATTGGAATACAGAAAGGTGATAATATGGTATTGTGTACAATTATCGTGGGATTGATAATGGGCCACTAGAATAACGATTAATTCTATCGTAGACCATTATATTTCATCGTTATAGTGGTTCTGTTAGAACTACAATGCTTATTCAACAACAGATCAAAGATTATTCGACACCACTGGACATAATATTAAAATTGAGTTTCTCATAAGTAGTAGCGCAAAAATTTAACAACAAAAATGTTGGAGAAATAAATATTACTATCTTGAGCTACAACAATTACGAAATGGTGACAGCATTAGTAACGGTGATTTAGTAAATGGAAGTTAAGGACAAGGGCCCACGATTTCATTTTTAACCAGTAAAAATCATTCTGTGTGAAAAGTTCCCACCAACCAAATTGAACATATCAATTTAATCTCATATTTAATACTTTTGTTCTAATCATGAATTTGTTTAAGGAGAACGATTGCTTTTTATTAAATCTTTTAGTATCACATAAGTATTTTGATGTACAAGAATTGTAAATTTAATAACATAAGCCATTATTCCTAGGATAATCCACAAGCTCCAAAACTACCGCAGACACTTTTCATTACAAATCTAGTTACAAAGCTTAGCTACTCCAGTTCCTAATAAAGTTCACAAAAACATATCATTAATCACCACTAAAAAAATAATGTTATCACATATTTTTACATCTCAAATCCAATTTCCCAGAACTCTAGTCATTAAAGCTTACAGAATTTTCCTGAAAAATACTAAATCGATATTTCCAATAATTCCCACACCGATGAACTCTTATGGTACTCACAGAAAAATTTTGTGCAAATAAATTCACGTATATACGAGTATATATATATATATATATATATATATATATATATATATATATATATATATATATATATATATATATATATATATATATATATATATATATATATATATATATATATCAAAAAAATTCAAACTTAAAGTAAACAAAAAACCAACAACAACTAACATCTCTTAAAATGTTAAAATGTCCTTTATCAAGAGACTAATAAAAAGGATATGCACGAATTATTTAAAAAAAATCAATTTTGATATTGTTTAGTATTTACCGAATGTTTTAGTCCATTGAGCTGGTGGTCTCCAATCGGGATAATGTTTAGGGAATAAATCTCGTGTCCAATACGTGTGCAATACAACTTTGTAAACAGCCAACCGATCAGGATTACATCCGTTGTAATTAACAAAATTATTATTACTATTACTATTTATATTATTATCATAGTTATTATTATTATTAATATTATAATTTATATTATTATTATTAAAATTTTTATCTAAATTATTATTATCAATTGATCCAACTGTTGATGTATATTGTTGCTGCTGTTTTCGTCCTAGCGACTGTGCTAGGGTTGGTGTTATTATGATAAGCAGAAAATTAATTAACATTTTTATCAGCTTCATTTTAACTAGTATTGTTCGCGTTGTCCCAATAAATTTTATTATGAAATTTATTTGTCATATGACTGGCCAATTATTATTTTGTTTCACTTATACAAAAACCACATAATATTTAATTTTCACACACATAACTTATTTTTATATTATAAGATAACAAACAACACACGAATTTTCTTTTTAACTACTATTTACTTGTCCCAATTAACTTTTGTTATTTATTACGAAAAAAAAATTGAAGAAAATTACAAAAAAGTCGAGAAAATTATATCACAATAACAATAATATTATTTTATATAAAATTTTCACTTCATAATATTTATATTTATAAATTTTTCTCTCCGCATCAAAAGAAAAATCACGGAAATTTATTTTAAGTTTAGAAAAATACAAAAAAAATATTAAAAATTAGGACAAACGGATAAACCAAAATAAATTATAGCATAAATCAAAATGACACTATTTTCATTAATACGATAAATTTTCACATGAGTTTTCCGTTTTTCATTCAGAATATTGAAACCGCATCAACATTAAATTTGCAAAGTAGTTTTTCTCCACACCCGTATGTATATTTTAGTTCTCTTTATTTCACTTTTCTATATTTAATATAAATTAAAGTTTTTGTTTTTGTTTTGGAAAATTGAATTCAATTTATGATTGATATTAAAACAAAATAAATAATTACAAAATAAAAATTTAAAAAAATCCCGGATAATTTAAAACTTAACAACGTTACACGTTTAAGGTCGACAATGTACTGAAGATTTGTAAAAATAACAAAAATACTGAAAATTGTCAAACCGAATTTTCTAATATTTCTCAATCTAAATAAAACTCCTACAAAAATTATGTATAAAAAAAATTCTCCGAGTTGGCTGTTTGGTACAACACTACGCTGTGCTGTAGCGGTAGTATTATGAGATTTTATTCTTGTTTGAGAATACCAACCACCACTCTCTCTCTATAAATAAAAAATAATTACAGTAGCGAGCTGAATATAAATTTCAGTGTTTATTGGTCGATTATTTTATTCTTCTTTCACATTTTTTTTTTTCAATTAAATTTAATGGAAACAAATTATTTAATTTAATTATTGTGCCACACGCAATACTTGTTTTGAATAAATCTTATAGAACATTTGGTAGAGACATTACAAAATCTGTTGATAAAAATTTTAAGTGATTAACAGCAGAAATATAAGTCTCGGTATAAACTGAAATCAATTCAGCAAGTATATATTACATCTTACCACTTCAACTATTTGATTTACAGTTTTAGTGCTGGTCGTCAAATCAAAACTTTAAATTGTAAATTAATTTAACCAATTTCGCATTTTAAATTGAGTGATGAATAGTTTCTTTAAACCCCATATGCTTCTCCCTAAAAAAACCCTTAAAAATTTTAAAATTAAATTCATTAATCATCGTGGTTTTTGGTACATAAACTAAAATGATTCGAGGGTTGTAAATTCTTGGTGATTGATGGTGTCAGATTTCATTTTATTCAATTTAACTTTAAAATTGCATAAAGAAATTACTCAACCGTAAATATAGAAAAGTACATGTCAATAAGTCACCTGCCATTTCAAAATGTCTGCATAGGTTATAATAATACTGTAGAACCCACTAATTTATGAAACGGATACATATCAGTTTACTAATAAATATGTAAAGAGAACTGTTACAAAAAAAATATTTATTTTTGCTCTCCTGCAAAAGAAAAACATTATAAATTTATGAAAAAAGTTCTGTTCACTGAGCAAAAGCAAAAAATTACCCATCATATGTTTTCCTATTATTGCATTTTCATACATAAACAACACAGGCTTGGTATCGCAGCACGACGACTAAAGAAAAACAAATTTCCCCATGCGACCATCGCGCAATATCAAAAGCTCTTTCGGAAAATCGTAGTCGTATTCTCTTAGTATTCTGCACCACAATGTATTATACTCTTACCATTAAATTTTCACTTCAGGGTCGTAGATGAAAAGGAAATTCCTTATATGTTTTCAAATTTTAAAACAATGAAAATACATAGTTCTTAAGCCGAAAGATAAAATAACAAAAAAGGAACGTTTTCGAAACATTTTCTTACCTCATACGTAACGTAACGACAGTATAAAATACTCGTAATGTAAAAAAGTGTGCACGGCAAACAAAAACTTTTTTTCTACACGTAGTTAGAGAATTAGAAAATGTTGATTAGAAGTTTTTTGTTTTGAGAGTCAAATACGGTTATCGGTCATTAATATCCTTTTGTATAGCATTTAGTCCTCCTTCGATTTGACAATCATCATGTCGGTTAATATTCTATTATGTAATTCGGCATCATTAGAAATGTATTATTACTACGATTTCTATTATTCTTATCATTTATACTATGATCTTATTGTAAAATTATGATTATGTTTAATTGAGAGTACATCGTCTGGTTTAGTACGAGTACACAATAAAATCAAGAAGAAGGACCATGATAATAGTTGTATGTACATTGGAGAGATAAAAACCAAAGAACGTAGTCAATGTTTAATTAGGATAATCCATTTTTATTAACAAGTGTAAACTGTGTAGAGAGCACAGACACAAAGATTACAAACGTAT
Organism: Nephrotoma guestfalica; assembly: GCA_963691935.1. Classification (NCBI taxonomy): domain Eukaryota; kingdom Metazoa; phylum Arthropoda; class Insecta; order Diptera; family Tipulidae; genus Nephrotoma; species Nephrotoma guestfalica. Next base: position 305,531,941 of record OY829914.1, on the reverse strand, counting down.
GTACAACAGTGGATTGTGTGTGACTTGGGAATGGGATAATATGAGATATATACAATTTTATACTCCAATTGAACACTAATCATCGTAAATTATGTTCTCGTTCCTATATCGGCAACATTACATTTGGAAGAAATTTTACTTGTTCAATTCCTCTGCACAGTGATTATTTTTAGCGACCTTCTCATAATATTTCCTCTTTCCAGTGAATACATCTAGCCTAGGTAAAATATTTTAGAAACCTTTGGCCTAAGCAGTTGAGATTAGTAATGGTTTTTGTTTGGGGGCGATTGGAACCACATCTAATTTCAACACACATGGAACTGAAATGGAAGTACTGGATAGGAATGTAGCGCCAGCAGTAAGTAAGTAAGAAACTTTCGATATGGAAATAGTATTTCCAATTTATAAAAATTTACATCAAACTTTTTGTTCGTAGTAGGCTAGTAGACAAGAAATTTAAATAAAGAGCAATATAAATCCAATTCTCTAGTCCCGTCTCGATGAATTATCAGAATAGTGCAACTGGGGGAATACTCATTATCTTTTCTCAATAACGCTACTACTAAAGTAGTTATCTGTTAAATGAATCGTTCTTGATTTATATAATTAGACATTTAAGTTGGTTGGACAAAAAATATAGTTGTGTTTTCCTGCAACTGTAACTTCCAGAGGATAAGTATAACATTGGGGCGCATAACCCTTAAACATGAGAGTACTATTCCACGCCGCTCCTTGTATGCTTTTGTTGAGTTATTTAAATTCTTCTTCAAACCTTGTCGGATTTTTCTTGTGCTGATATCTAATATTATCATCAAGAAGTGTCTGGAATTTCTCCCAGCAAATTTAATTATTTTTTAACCAAGGTGGGCCCATTTTCTTAACTATCGTACTTATTGTCATAATAACAGGTTCAGATGCTTTCGTATAAACATACGGTGATAAAGTAATCTTTGAGATCACGATTGATTTGATTTAGTGGTTTTGTAATATGAAATAGTCTTCCATCTTACCATTGTTAATAATGCCAGAACACTTACTAATGGTATCCAAGTATAATTAGGAGTATGTTGGGAAACGCTCCATGGATGTCTTGTAAATTAATTTTTAAGCAATTTTCTAAATTTTCCCCATCAATAATATTGTCGTCTAGATAACCATGATTAATTAACTTTCCTATATGGTTATAGAATATTAGTCATTACTCGACGAAAAGTAACGGAACCGTTTTTCAGTTCAAAAAGAATACGAGAAGACTGTCCGCTGTTGAGAACACTGGTGTTCATGATATTTTCCATCCATTGGCATTTTGTAGAATCTCGATTTGTAATCCAAAGTGGAAAACTAAACTGATTATCCCAGATTATCATCATCAGTTCATCACTATTATTTCATCAGTTTGAAGGTTGGGAAATTTATATTCTCGCGTTTTATCTTTTAATTTAATTTTTTCCTTGCAACTGACACCTATTTATTCCGCTTGCATCTCGTTTCTGCGGAACAGCCCAAACGGATGACGAATATCTATTGGTTAATTACTAAAGCTTCTGTATTTGTTTTTCTACGTCACTTTTGTGTGGTGTGGAAAATGTTATGTTATTGTATAGGCGTGATCATCGTCTTTTGTTAGAATTTTTTGCGTCGTATCCGTTGTTGCCGACAATTTTTCGTTTTGATTAAATTGAATTCCATCATCCTAACGAAAATTTCTAGTAATGAATGCTTTTTAGTAATCTTTTCCTTTTCCCTCAAGGAATCAATGCTGATAAATTCGCCTATTCCTTTCCTTTCTAGGACCCCCATTCGGAGTTCCGACTTATGGATTGGGTTGAATATTTCAAAACTAGTTACTTTAAATGTTAATTTTGGTAGATTTTGTGGTTCGTTTGGACTAACAGTAAATATTTGTATAGTTGATCTCAAATTTCATGATATGTATAAATCCAGGTTAAATTTTATCATTCAACTTTCTACTCGTATAATCTGATACTAACCAGTTGCTCTGTTATAGAAAATTGAAAATTTTAAATCGTTTGAATTTACATAGGAAGGTGGTATCTAGATCTCAGCATAACCTAAGTACAGTTTATTCACAGCTGAAAGGCAGCTTATGCCAGATTTTTATCTATAAATGCGTTAATCGCAATTCATGATTCGATATATAATTTATTTTGTTTGGATATTGATTTTATATCCTGATCCATTACTTTTCTCGCTATAGCTTTTACCAGAATTTCTTTTAATTCTTTACATGTATTGAGATTCCCAGCCAAATATAATATATTTGGGTTTTCCTTCGCTATTTTGTTGTTAACCGTATGAAGGTAGATGGAACCGCTTTAATGGAGTCAGGAATTCAATGAATAAATCTAGAATATTTCTCTTATGTACAACTTCGAGAGATGGCATTTCCTGTGGTGGTTGCCTAGCCAGTAATTAGTCGTGCACAACTTGTTCATTGTTAGCTTTTCGAAGTTCTTCGTTAATTCTGTTTAACGCTTGCAGAACATCCTTATTTGTATTGTTGAGGCTCTACTTATTTCCTCTCCAATACCTCTATTATGATATAAGCTATTAGACGGCTAGGTCACTCTCCCCCTCCCCTTCCCTCCCATGGTAGAGGAAGACCTCGATTGAGCAGGCGAGACGATGTCGAACAAGATCTACGGATAATATGATATAAAAATTGGAGAGCGCGAGTGATGGATTGAGAGCCAACGTGCAAACTGCAAAATCGAGAGAGGAAGATAGAAAATAAATAATCTTTATTATTTGACTAAAACTTGCAGCCCAGTCTAATTCTAGTAGCCACCACTAAGTCTCTTCTTCTGTTGTCCCTAAAACAAAATCAAATAAATTAAACTAAGCCATTAAAATAATAAAATAAATAAAAGGCAATAACAAAAATTATTTACCTTTTACTAAAATTCTCCAGTATATTAGGTTTACCCTGTACACGGTTAAAAATAGTCAAAATGCGATTTACCCGCGCCGTATAGCCTATATCGAAAAAATAGTTGGATATTTTGGCAATCGATTAAGCCTAATGCCAATTCCGGGCGAAGGGTGTTAGTGTTTTTTAGAATGTGGGACTTTAAAGATTTACTTAAGTAGTGTAAAGTCAGAGTTCTCTCTGGTCAAAAGTCACTTATGACTCATTTGCTCACTAACACATTTGAATATTGCTCCTACATAGCGGCTACTGAGCCGCTATGGCTTCTAAAATCTAAGAATTATCAAAAAAGAAAAGTTCTTTCATTTTCATCGTAATAAAAAGTTAAGCAGTAGTACATTTTTAACAGTGTATTTAAAATACAATACAAACAGTGCTAAATAAATATTGATGGAATGAAATAATAGCTTGAAACAAAATAATCGAATATTATAAATTGCTCAGAATTGTAACTTTTTACCTAAAAAAACTATATTTTTTGTGCATACCATTAAATGCTGCACTAAATAAAAGCCTAATAGCAAAACTTTCAGAATATTTTTGTACAAAAACTTCGCACCGGTCAACCGGTCATATTAGGACAATGCCTCGTTATTGCTCAAGCCATAATATATTCTAACAACCTAACTGCTTGGAAGTGGCATATGGCTCAATCTGAACGCTCGTATCTCGCTCGTTAATTAACAAAATGAACTTATTTCTTACTTTAAAACAATTATCATCCGTTTGGAAGGAGTATACGATTTTATCATGTTCTCTAAATTCGACTATTACTGCCCCATTGCTGTATTTAAGAACAACCTCAAATTTTAATTATCACCAAAATCTATTGTGTAGTTCGTTCTTTAATAAAACTGAAATGCAATTGGGCAAGGCATTAAACTCTTAATTTTGTTATCTCTCATTCCAATTGAATCAATCATACACAAGCACACAGCAACTACGCCAAAATACCACAATAAACAGCTAACTTTTAAGGGTTTGTCCTATCAAACGGAGTACGTTCCAACGAGTACGTTTGTTCAAAATGACCTTGCGAAAGAGATAGCCGCTGAACTTTCTGTGTCTCACGAATCAACTCTTACCATTGTATATGATATTTTGGGCATGAAACGCGGTGCCGCTCGACTACTTTCGAAAGACCTGAATTTTCTTCAAAACATGCTAAAATGTGTCAATTCTGACTCCACATTCATAAAACGCATTATAACTGGTGATGAACGATGGATTTACGACAAAAAACCACGCAAAATCAATCAAAAGTCAAGATAATTAATGTTGACTGTTTTCTTTGATTATCACGGTGTTGTGCACTCGGAATTCTTGCCAGAAGATCAGACGGTAAATAAAGAATGTTATCTGGGCGCTTGAGAGAGCAAATTTGTCAAAAAAGGTCAGGTTTGTGCAAAGAAAACTGAAGATTTTGTACGACCACCGCACGCACCATCTCACAAAGCTATCATTGTGTCAATCATCATCAAACAACCACCGTATTCACTTGATATGGCTCCGGCTGACTTTTTTCTCTTTCTCTTTTCTTTATTCGATATTTTTATTTAGTATAAAAATCGGGGAACACACTTGAGATGAACTGACAAAATAAACTTTACGGTAAAATAGAGGCCAGTTGTGCCAACTTAGCAACAAAAAAATGTACAATCCTTTTACGCAGGCTTTTGAAATGATCATTTACGGTCACTTTTGTGACAGCTATGTTTAACTTTAAAGCCAAAAATAATTAATGAACCTTCACTTTAGTATTCGGTTGCTACTGAACTAGCATCAACGTTATTTTTTTTATTTAAATGTCAAGGCCCATCTATCGACTAACATTTATAAATTTTTACGGCTGTGGTTTACCGAGAGAGAAGCACCAAACTATTTCAATTCGAAATATTTTTCAAACTATTGTAAGAAATTCACGTTCAAAAATTGACTATAACATTTGAAAGAACGGACAAATGGTTTTCATTTTCAAGCAAACCAATTATTTCTTAATTGCAAGAAATACTTCTGCCCTCACAGTAGAAATACCGTATGGCTCATTTAATTAGATAGGCGTACGACAATCATTTTCAAAGTGCGGCGTCTGGGAACATTGTCTATAATTTTTTGTTGAAACTCCATCTTAAACAAGTTCAAATAAAAAACGTTTTAAACAATTATACAATTTATACAAAATCTTTTGAAATGTTGGAAGATTATTTGGTTGGACTGATCATATAACTTCTATATAGAAGGGCAGTTAAAAAACCTCAGATGATTTTGTTATAACTACTGAAATTGCTAGTGTTCTAAAAATTTAGGAATTCATTTCAGAACTTTTTGGACCATCATTTCAATCAAAATAGAAGAAGCATTTGAGATCCCATTTTACGATTTTTGCTTTAACTCAGTACTAAAGGGTGTTTTTTTAAGAGGTTGCCGATTTTTTTTTTGAATAAAACACATATAAAATTATGAAATGACCAAAATTTTTTTTTATTTGGTAGATAATTTTTTGGCATTTAACATTTAAACACAATTTCTGGCATATGGCTACCACGACTATTTTTCACAAATGTCATTCTGGAGGTCCAATTTTCCAGCACTTTTTCAAGCATTTGAGGGCGTATGTCAGCAATGACACGTTGAATATTGGTTTCCAAAGCGTCAATCGATTGAGGTTTATCCACATAAACCAATGACTTCACGTATCCCCACAAAAAGTAATCGAGTGGCGTCAAATCGCACGAACGCGGAGGCCAATTCACCGGACCATTTCTCGAAATAATGTTGTCGTTGAAAGTTTCTTTCAATAAGTCGATTGTTTCACGTGCTGTATGGCAAGTGGCACCATCTTGCTGAAACCACATTTCATTCATATCCATATCTTCAAGATTTGACAACAAAAACTCATTTAACATGGTTCTGTATCGATTTCCATTCACGGTAACGCGTCGTCCTTCCTCATTTTTAAAGAAATATGGACCGATGATCCCACCAGCCCATAGACCGCACCAAACAGTACATTTATCAGGATGCATTGGTAATTCTAGAACGGCGTGTGGATTATCTTTGCTCCAAATGCGACAATTTTGTTTGTTGACGTATCCATTTAACCAAAAATGCGCCTCATCACTGAAGAGAATTTTACGGTAAAAAAATGGATCTTCGTTCAATTGATTTAACGACCAATCACTGAATTCACGGCGCAAACGATGGTCGTGTGGCTTTAATTCTTGCACCAATTGAATTTTGTATGGCACCAAACCCAAATCTTTACGTAAAATTTTCCATAAAGTCGATGGACAAAGTCCAATTTGCTGAGCACGACGACGAATCGATAAATTGTCGTTTTCTTCGACACTGGCCTCAACGACAGCAATATTTTCTTCTGTACGAACTCTTCTCATTCTTGTCGGTGGCTTGGCATCCAAAAGAGTGAATGTAGACCGAAATTTGGTAATTACGTTCTTTATGGTGGTCTCTGACGGACGATTATGTGCACCATAAAATTCACGAAGTGCTCTATAAACATTTTTAATTGAACACTGATTTTGAAAATAAATTTCCACGATTTGAAAACGTTGTTCTGGAGTTAACCTATTCATAATGATTTGCCAAACAATACTGAGTAGAAATGCCACTTTGAGCTGTCAAAACAACTGTCATAAAATAAAACGACATCTATCGGAAAAACAAACCTCCTAAAAAAACACCCGTTAAAATTACTCATTGTACATCAATTAAAAAATCTCCTAGAAGCATTTGAGATTTTAGACTTGCTCAGAATTTTCAGGTGCTGCTGGAACAAGTATCAAAGCAGTAAAATAAAAAAATGTGATTCCGATTTGTCCATTCAGAACAGGACATTTATTGAACCGGTATATGTGAAAACCTTTTAATCAACTCTCATAAATAAATATTTTGTTCTTAATAACTGACGGTATTATTACAATGAAAGAGTGTACAATTTTGAGTAAAACGCACTGCTTCGGGTTTGTGCAATGAACTACCGTTGTTATATGGCATTGGTTATCAAACAGTAGAATAATAAGGTTTTATTTAAGGCACATTAATCTTTAGAAAATCTTTGAAACTATTAAAATGGCATTCATGTGAAAATAACCACGTTGTATAGGAAGTCTTATAAGAATTGAATCTGCAACGGAAATAAATTTTAGTTCTGGGTTCGGTCACCAATCAATGTCATCACGAATTATTTTTCAATGTCGTTTCAATGTCAAGAAACCTAACTAAACATTACTAATCATTTCCAAAAAAAATGTAATCTCAAATTTTATTAAATTACATAAATTATTTAATAAACGAATGTAACCCTTTCTCATTATCGGTTATTTTAATAAACAACAGCGCCAAAAAAATTGCTACAAAATAATTATTAATTTTTAGTTTAAATAAAAAATTCGAAATCAATTCACCTACCGGCAAAAACAACGCCCGCAATAATGTGTGCTTTAACGCTGCCGACTGGAATTAAAATTGGAAATAATAATTAAATAAAATTTCATCCCGATATGGTTGTACTCGCGTACATGTGTAAATATGCTTGCAGTATGACGGCCGGTAAAAATGATAATCACATTTATTCCATTGTGTTGTTCATAAAGCTTTTAAGTTTTCAACTCAATTAGTAATTAATTTTTAATTTTCAGGATTTAATTGTATAATCTGGACAACGGGGACATTATTTGTATTTTTCTCGCTTTGTATACCGATGCTGAAATATTTCAAATCCCAAAGGATTTAAAATTCTTGTAATTGTTTCCCATTTATTCGCAAAAGAATTTCAATGGCAAAAGAATTTCGACTTTGCTCTAGTTATTTCTGTTTATCTATCTTAAGTTCATAAGAATTGAATTACTTCCAATTTTACTTGAGTTAAACTAACAGAAAGTATTTTATCAATAAAATAAAATTAATCCTTTTAAAAGGATCTATTTAAATAATTCTTCTTACGTTTGATTTCTTATAGGTTACATGTATCGTATGCTGATCATCTCAGCATACAATATTCCGATTGTAAATAGAGGAATCAGGACGGGAAATCGTACAATAAGCCAAATGTCTTAAATAACGTCGTTCAGATTGTGTACATTTCCTATTAGCAATCAGACAATGATAATGTTAGCATTCTTATTCTGAAAATTTGAATCGTTCTAACCACACAAAAAATAGGACCTAGTGTTAGACCATTTTTATTATGAAATAAAAATTAAATTTCAATTTTGTCATTCCATAAGCCTGACTAGACCGTAAATTAAATTAGAAAATAAATTTGAAACCGTAACACATCATTTAATATTTGTATCAAATGTCCTGAAGCAAAAAATGTTTATTTTTTTGCAGTGGCATGTGCGGGTGTTACAAATCCGAAGTGTAAATTACGTTGCAAGGGGACCGAAATTAACGCTCCCACAACTACCGTATACATAAATTACACACTGTTACACAAACAAACAACCCTTTGCTTTTTGAGTTATACACACACATGCATGTATACCATAATAAATAATTAAACGAATAGTTTGTTGTTGTTAAAATGTCAAATTTAATTTCAAGGTTGAGATATTTTTTGAAAAATGTTCACAACAAATTTTCATTCAATATAGGACGTATTGTCATGCATTATGGATATTACGATACGACGATCCGTTTTCTGTGGAGGTACTCGTACATATAAGTGGGCTGTATCATGGTGAAATTCTATTTTGGAATAATCATTTTTGGGAGAGAATTGGGAATTTTGTAAATACATATGAAATATTTTTTGCACACAAATTTTTATCCTTTTTTCACGTTTATCTAAATGTGAATATGCAAAGGAGGAAAAACAAAATTAAAATAACTGAATTATTAATTATTTAATTAAAAGGCATGTATGTAGTAATGTAGTAGGAGTATGTACCGTACATACGATACGTACCAATTTCATAATATAAAATCATGGTGAAAATGATGGGTTAGTGTATTATTATACTCTTATAAGTACCTATATAGAGTAGTAGATGGTAGATATTATTATGTAGAATATTTTTTGAGACAAGTGTTCTTCATTATGCAAATGGATAGGGCAAACTAAAATACAAAAAAAATCTCATTTTTCTGGTGAATGGAGAATGGTTTCAAGTTGAAAAATTACATATTTTTAAAATTTAAATTGGAATTTTAATTAGATTTTCATTATTTTATACTGTTTCTCGTATTGATGGTACTAGGTTGGTTTAAAAAACTTAGTTCAAATTTTAAGGTTTCAAACTGTGATAGAATGTATACGGACAAGGTAAAAAGTCTTATGAATTAAATGAGTAAATGCCTAACAGTCATATATATTTGATTTAGAATCTCTATTTCTAGTCTCTGTACACTGACATGGACCGTGGTTCGGCGCTGAATTCTGCACTCCAACAGAATGTCTTAGTTGTGAATTGAAAACATTCAATAAATTTATTTTTAAAGCTACGAATACTACGTTGTGCTCTAGCGGTTTAAAATATAATTAATTAAATGCTATAGTTTGGATATTTACTATGAAAATTTGAGTGAATTTGTTCAGGATTGAAAATTCAGCAGTTATTTTAAAGAGTTTACTAAAAAACTTTTGTTGGAACTAAATCAAAATAATTTTATAGCGTTTTGCTAATTAATTTAATTCTCTATAGATGTCTCAAACACAATTTTAGCATTCGTCAATTGAAAAGCAAAACTTCCGGAAACGTTATTAAATAAAAAATTTAAATGCATTGTGTTTCAAGTTTTTATTTATTTAGCTGTTGACTAAATTGTTATTATGTTTTAAACTAAGTTAATTTTCTGTAAAATTGTGAAATAAGATTTATTTAAAACGCCTACCTAGGGGCGCTAGAGGGACGTTATATTCCAAAAAAATCACAAATATTTTAAAACTAAACAAAAAATTGTATTCGAGTATAACGGGGGGAAGACTGTAGTATTGGTATCGAGCGTCTATAATACTCGTAAACATAAGAATTCTGTCCGGGTCCATTTATTTATTTCGCGGCGCTACATCCCACAGAAAAATTTTTACTTAATCATGTTATATTTCGGATTAATGTTTGAGTCCATTAAATCTTAGCTGGGTTCCTGGAAAAGACAGACTGCTGATGAATGAAGCATATTGGCATGCCGTGTAGCGATGATGTTGTTTCCTTCCATTTTTACAATTAATTTTATCCTGTTCACTTGCGGTTACCAAACTTTGTACTAGCAAAAGCCAGGGTTGCTTGACGCAGCAGTTGTCACATTATATCTCTCTGACACGTGCTTCCCGTCTAGGTCCATCAAAAGCTACTAATGAAATCTATTCTATTCGACACTGTGTCATATTGACTAGTGCTGGTATCAAATCAATTTTAAATCGATTTACATGCTGTGAACGAAGAAATTATATGAGTTTCTTTAATAAACAAAGGGAGTCGGCCTGGCCCGTACAGGTTCATATAGAGCTCAGTATATTTGTACCATATTTTCATTAAGCTCGATAACACCACTAGTTAGTTTCGGACATTGATAAGCTAAATTGAACTTCAAAATCAGCTTGTTCAATGAGTGTCACCCGGCTTACACAAATAAATAAGTAAATTATAATTTTTTTTTATTTAACATAATTTTAAATTTTGATTTTAATTTTTAAAATTTGACAATTTCTGAGCTGGAAATAATGTAAGTTGTGTTTGTTACTTAAAACCTGGGCTAGGATATAGTTGCAAGTTTGGTGATGCCCGATGATGTATATTAGATTTTTTTGGGATGAAATTCTGAGTTAACTTTTCACGGGACACACAGAAGCCTCAGAGCGAGGATACAATATAATTAAATGATTTATGTTCGGTTGCACAGAAAATTCAGTAACTATCTATTACCTCTTCGTCTATAAATAAAATTTTAAAGTGGGGGTTTTTGCAGCACGTTTGCAGCAATAATTTTATGTGTCAGAATTTTTTTTTTGTGTTTTTACGCGATTAGTATGAAAATGAATTTTGTCAAAAAATAACGCATGAGTAATGGGAAGAATTTACATTTTGTTTCAATGCCACTTAAATTTTTTAAACTAAATTTTTTGGTTTTTCTATCCGTTTCGCTCAAGCATCAAATACAAAATGAAAATAATTTTACTAAGTATTTCTATGGAAGCAAAAAAATGTATCAAGGTTGCGTTGAATTTTGTATCATTACAAAAGCAATTTTCTCATAAAACATTTGACTAGTGCACGACACTAGCAAAGAATTCAAAATCGATGTTTCAGTGCGTGGTAACAGCATCCTTTGATGAATGCTTGTTCGTATACCATTATTGTATTTAGTTGTATACGACATCATTTCAAGTCGGAAGGCATTCAAATGGCGTGATGAGAACGCCATTTTAGCATCGCTTTTGAAAAATTTTGGCATCGCTTTTAATTTTTAGGATATCATTGCACATCCAACATTGTACGTATCTAAAGCAATCTCTGAAAATGTCAGTTCCCTTATAAAACGTACGACAATCAGTTTTATAGTTTCATCTTCAAAACACTAAGAAAAGTACCAAAAGGCTCAAGAATAAGGCAAAAAGATCTTATCTACAGTCTTCTTCTGTTCAGTTCTTTAGGTACATAATATCATAATTTTAACTGTTTTTATATTAAAGGATCTAACTTTGTGTTATAAATCTGATTTCTGACACGAATCTAGATTTAGGTTGTGCTATCGGTGTGATCAAAATAACAAAATACAAATTGCGCTACATAACTATCAATTCACTTAAATCTAAGAATTTTCTCAATAAAGACTAGTGCATAGTTCTGAATAGTTGATGAAAATAGGTGCCTATCCAAATAAAAACATTTACTATTATTTCTCTGTTCATTTCGAATATTCTGGACGTAGTTTCTCAGTTTTTTTTTATGAACGTGACGTACTAATTTGATTGAAAATGATTTGATCAAATAAGATTTTGATATTTTTTGTTATTTCACTCATATTTTCATCATTTCAATAATTATGGTGGACTATGGCGATTTAGTTCCTAAATCGGAGATTGTAAGACAAAAACATAAATAACAAAATTCTAGAAAAATTATTAAAACTTTTTCTACAAAATGACCAAAGGGAATGTGGACTAACACAATCTGTTAGGCGTTAAACATGTTGTTATGTCATAAAGCCTGTTATGTAGGTTTATGCATCACAGTATCTATTACCACAGTAGTGGAAATAGTACACATTCTTACCTGACTCCTCACGTGTATTTGTCCCTCTGCTTGTTGTATTGCACTCTATTTGTAGCATCCCTGTACATTTTATTGGTGCGTTCTTTCTTTAAAATGTGATACATATAGTGGTGAGCTCCATTCGTTGAAATATTGGATGATGATGCGAATTGAGTTTACATGATCCGTATACGTACAGTTTCATCCTGATCTGAAACTAGCATGTTCATTCCTTATGGTTCACCATTGGTGATATTTGCGCAATTGCTTATAATCTCCTTAAACTGTTGAAGAGAGAGAGAGATACATCGCCAGTAGTTACACTCCTAAGGTCACCTTTCTTTGGTATTGTTATGGGTAGGCCGCCTTCTCTTTAGCAATGTTTCTTATTTCTGCTAGCATTGGAGGATAGAGGATCTAGAGTTTAAATGGAATATTACCCAAATAATACAACTGTGCCATGAAAATTCGGCTACAAACCCCTGTTTTATTTTATTTTATTTTCGAATCAGTAATGCAAACTGAGCATACGGCGGCAAATTCCCCATTCTCAGTTTTTACTATGGAAGTAATAGGCGTAGTAAATTTATTTTCATAAACAAGTTAACAAGTTATTAAAAAACAATCATCTTGGTAAAGCTGACAAAATATTATTTGGCGCTTAGTTCATAGTTAGGAAGGATATTGAATGAACTCCCGTTTCAAATTATTTACACGCGTTTAATTCCCTCCACCCATATAAATTGGACGAAACGTTTACAACAGGTATACAAATCGTGCAAAATAAATACGCAAAAAATAAAGTCGATCAAAATTGAAACTGTATACCAAATTCCTTTTACGATTATAGATTTTCCTATCCAAAAAGTGTGTCCCAAATAGATAAAGGAATTATTTTATATTCCTTACCGTTTCTCTTTTTACAGAAAACGTTTGTTGTTGTTGGTTATTAAGATTATATTTTTTATAAATAAATTATTTATTTATTTTGCGGTTCGAATAAAAAAAGTAAATTGGAAAAAATAAAAGTAAATTGAATTAACTGACGTCAAATCTATAGGTAAGATAAACATATTTTACAGTCACTGATACTAGAAAGGTTTGGTACGTATATTTACTGTGGCGTATGTTGTTTGATCAGTATTAAAAATCGAAAAAGGAAATTTTCAAAATTTTTCCAATCAAAAGCTTTTTTCATATACAAAATAAATTTGTGCTGTAAGTACCTACATCCATAATTAATTTCTATTTCGAGTAATGGTTAAAGGTAGAATGAATTTTCATTAACTTTTTGTTGCTGTTGATATTAGATATTTCGATTTGATTATATCTTGTGTGTACGTAGGTATTGGCCATTTTCGAAAATTACAAATCAACGACGTACGAATGAAAAAGACGGACGATAATATCCAATTTACTGTTCGGTGTTAGTTTAGCCGAAATTGAATCTTTAATGGTTGCAAAATATCACGTTCCAAATTTGTGCATATAGAGGTGTATGTCTAAAGAGTGGACATAACTTGATAACTGACTTACATAAAATGATCATTTGTTGCAGATTTGAGAATAAATCAAAATAATTGTAAGCCCACGCATAAAAGAAATCAGCTTAGGTTCATTTGGTATATTTTGGAAGACGTATCATTCATAAGATATTTAACAAAACCAAATTAATAATGTGACAAAGATGCTAAATTGAATCATTTGATAATATATCACTCGTACCATATATTATAAAGTAAATAACGGGATCCAAGATGAACGCAACGTTTATTTCTTTAATGGCTATAACCTCACGAGAAAATCAGAACTTCGATTCAAAAATATATGTGTATGGAGAAAACCATTTCTATGAATAAAATTAAATTTGCACCTACCTGGAAAATTCACCCCGAAAATGCGGGAAGATCGAAAATAATAACATAATAATATAATTTAAAAATTGGTTGCAAAACAAGTCAGTAAAATTTCCTGCACTTCATTGATTTTGCAAAAATTTGTTTATCAGCATCTGCGATATTCCACATTTGCGCAAGGTTCACCCTAGTTGGTATAAAAGGGAAATATTTGTAAAATAAATTTCAGGAAAGGCAGAAGAGTTTTAATTATTTTGCTATCACGTTCACTAATGGGTTGGCTTGTATTCAACTTTTTTTTGTATTTAGAGCCACTTCTCTTTGTACTTGAATTTAGATGAATCATGGAAGTTCGATAAATTGTTGAATAGGTATAAGATGTCATAAACGGCATAACGGTAGTTTTGAGTATACTGAGTTGGTTCAACTAAATTTTTGGCATTCTTCAAGATCTTATCAATAATATGCAACACGTATAAATGTATTCTAAATTGCTGATATCAAAATTGTTGCTTCTTTTCGTCACTTGGTGTGTCTAGTCCTTACGCCTTAAAACAAAATTTGGTTCAGGTTTTCCATATACAATTTGAACTGGTCCAGGTCAATGGGTGTGCCATGAAATATGGTAATTGTCTACGCCAAAATCAATTGTCCAAACTATTTTCTACACCAATATGTAGATAATAACGAAATACGCATAGACGTACAACAATGGCAACAACTGGTTAATTTTCATAGCTCCTGTTGCACTTAGACATATTAGCCTCGGAATTTTATTTAATGTTAGGCGAGTTTTTATTTGTTCTGTTTTTGGCCACCAAGCCACTAGAGATCAACTTCCCAGGACCTGGTCATCTGCATCGCGTGTCTAGCAGACACAAAGACATGGTCAAAAGAGCGGAACAATTATATCACGGCTTGAATATCAAGAAACGAACCTATTTCTAATGTCAAGCAACCTGTGATCAGACGTCAATTAATGGCATTATAAACGCATAACTTAGTGGAAATTACATACGCAATTAGCTACCACAACCAATGAACAACTCAATTGCATAATTATACTACGTACATATGTAGAATTAAACAACAACAACAAAGCAAGCATGTGCCTATTCCTTTTGTATTTGTGTGCAACAACAAAAAATAAAACCCGGTAAGCATTAATTCTCCACATAATTCTTTTGAATATACGAGTCTAGAGACAAAAGAAAAATCTGCCGAGTTCTGTATAAATAGCACAATTCTCGTTGTATTCTGGAGTGGTTCGGGATCAGGAATTATAATATTTTTGTATACATAGCCAGACAAGAAATTATAATGTAGACTCGTACATGTTTGAGGGAAACGTCAAAGTTTACAACTGGAACAATGGTAGAAAAAAAATTATGTTTATTATGTTTTTGCATTTGACTTTGGTGTACACATCCGAATATATAGTGAAAAGAGTAAAAAGCTTAAATATTTTTCATTTTTCCAACATGTCTTTTCACTTTCTCCCCTAAATTTATCCCGAAATGTATTTGTATGCGTATTGTTTTTCTTAAAAACGACTTTTAACAATAGGATCACTCACAATATAATAAAGTAAGTATTAAGGGACATATCGTAAAGAACGAAGGCAAAAACTTGATGGTTCAGGGGAATATCGCATAAAATGGGATGTTATGAGGAAGGTTGATATGGTGAATATTGTTCGTAATTGAATTGCTCTATTAAACGTGAATATGTCTGTTACGTGTCAGATTATTGAACTCTCAAGTTGTTATAAAAAATTTCACATATGCTATTCATGAGAAATGGATTAATTTGACGAAACTTTTAGTATGCCAGACATCAGTAAAACAAGTCCTATTACTATTTATAGCTTCGATAACATTTTTCTATTCTGCAAGCTACCTTTAAACCAAACAAGCTAATTTACTGTATATGTATTTGTACGACTCAATCTTTACTATAAATACTAAACTAATTACGATTAGTACACGAGACGCGAAATAAAGATGTCAAAGAGATACCAATAATATTTTAAATTATGAAAGATTACTACAATAAGAAAAAAATATAAAATAAGTCAGATGATGGTGCCTTGGAATGTTCTGTTAGATCGTTTGTTTGAATTTTTTGTGTGATGGTTGCGTCTCATTAAAGATGAAAACAATAATACCGACTCTGATGATAATTGTTGAAATTTTTGCGTTGGTATGGTTTATTCATCTTTAAACAGACTAGAGTTGTAATACGATATTAATCTCAGACAATTAAATGGAGCTGCAAAATATTTATGATATGATTTGGTTTCCTTGCATATCAAAATGGTAAAAAATTCTATGTTGCCTGTCATTTTAGCAAATGTAGTGTATACTGAAAATAAGTCAAATCGCTTTAAAATGAATTGTTTGGAAGAAAGATTCCACCTGTTCCACCATAATGGAACCTCTCCACATGATAAATTACTTCTGGTACAGGTATCTCGTGCGAAAAATTCTATCATATAATAATATCACATACAATATGAATTCGAAATTGTTCATAAATGGTAAAGAACCGAATTCTTTGAACAATTCAATTGTTGGGTACCTTGCAGTAATTGGATGGATGATGGTACTTGGAGAAAGGGGACATGTAACTACCCTCCAATTGCATTCGTGTGGGATGCTTTTGAAGACTTGTTAAGGTGAATGACTGGTCTACGCAGACCATACATTATCGGATATTTACAGAAAGGCAGTAGAGCCAAATCTGGATGACACCTATTCTTCCGACCGAAAATTGATAGATTATAAGGCAAGAGAGGCTAAAGAATATTCTATTTGTTACACTATGGTGATCAGTAAGGAATAACTAAATCTTAAAACTTACCCAATTCAGCGGATGTGGTATCGGCGGCAACTCACGGTAACCAGCCTAATGATGAGGAACCCGGACAAATAATAGGTGGGTATTCTAACCTTCTTTCCAGCGAACTTGACAGAAAAAATGTTGTCAGATGTACACAAAAATTCAAAACAAGCTGCGTCAATAAAGCCTCAATAATCGATATTTGGTTTCATTCAATTGATGGAGTTATTCTATGATGTCGATCTATTTTTAGTAATTTAGGTGCAGTAGTTCATTGTCCCACTCAAGCGCGTTCAACCATACTTTCTGAAATAATATTTTAATTGTATTTATTACCAAAGAAGCGAATCCCGGCGGTTCGAAAGTCTCAGTACATTGCTGTTGTAAAAATTGGACTATCCCATAGGGCAATCCCGTCACCGTAATGCCTTATTGTGAAAATTCTTCTAACACATTGGGGTCTGGCGTCTTCTGGTGGTGTACTTAAAAATTCTACCGAAAAAGCACTACTCATTCTAAATGTTATACTATGCCCCAGCAAGATCTTAATTGGGCTCTTCCATAATTTTAAGACTTTTTACAATTTATGTGCAACAGTCGTGCAAATCGTCCATCTATCGTGATGTGTAATGGCATTTCATTTAGTCCGTTTAGGCCTAAAATAATTATTATTCAGTGTTAGCAGAAACAAAGTACGATTGTGTATAATGTTGGTTGTACTCGTCCATGTTGCGGTATGTGGGTGTTCGTGTCGTTGTAGTATTTAATATTTGTGGCTTACCTCTGACGAGGGCTCACAAATAGATTAAATGGTTTTTGTTTTACAACTGACTCGTTTATTATGTTTTCTTTGATATTTATACATTGATTTTGTTTGCTTAAGCATAATTAACGATTATAATTTTGCTTATCAATCAATATATTACACGTGAGTTGATAGGTGTATTACTCGTATGTACATACATCATATTTAATAAGCAGAAGAGGAAATATAAAAATACTTAAAATAAGCAAAATTACTAAAGTTGAAAATATTATGTTATTTACGTTGTTGAGTATCAACATTCTTCGGAGCCGTGCTTTCTAAGTTATAGGCTTCGTTCGGTGGAGGTCTCCTTTTGGTTCGACATTTGTAGATAATAAAGGCGATTATGCTAAAAGCAATAATTGCATAGAGAAGAGAATAATGATGAATGCCATGGTGTGATACTGGGAGCTGCTCTTCTTGTATCTGTTGTGTTCGCTTGTGCAGCTCAGTTATGTCATCCGCTAGAATCCGTTAAATCGGGTCCGTTAAATCGAGGGTTTACTGTACATTGAATTAGTTAGTTTAATACCACCCCTATATTTTGCCTAGGAAAATTTCACCCCAAACGATTATTTATAACAAAAACGTCAACTTAACCAACATAAATAATTTATTACACAAGACTAGATTTTGCGCAAATGAGTTTTCCAATTTAATTGAGTAGTTTGTTCGCCTATCCATCCACTTCATCGATAGGTTGACTTTCGGTAGATATGACGAGTCAATTACGGTTTCCTTGTAGATTGTATAAGTTTTTAGAAAGATTGACCCTTCCTATAAAGTGCATCCGCCTTTAAGAGAAATTATTCCATTGCGTGGTAATGATACTACTACGAAATCTCCATCACAGGTTATAGTAGTCTGCCGCTCTTGACCGATTGAGAAAATTTGCTTATTGTTTCTCAACTTTATCCATGTATCTCTTGGATTTTGCGATACCCTTTTTACAATGTAGCAGTTGAATGGTTGTTGTGATGCCAATAAGTCTAATTCACATATATAGTTTTTGTTGTATGCGGAATGAATGGGATGTAGCAACATACCAATATATTCGCTGTTGCTATGCTTGCAATGGCTAAACTCGTCCTTTGTCATCTTGTAATATTCATCACGATGTATGGAGCTAACCAAATAGTCCACTGATGCTTGAACACTCCTTCGGTTGTAGGAAGAGGTGTAGGTTTAAATGCTTGATATTTCGCCGTGTGCATCAATGGACTTTTTAATTAAAAAATCAAATATTGACCACTTAATTTTCCTCTGCATGACATGATTTGATACAGCTCAATAATTCACAGTTTTCATTTTGTGAGGGCAGCAGAACGTCTGGAGGCATATGCTGTTTTATATCTTGAAGTGCCTAGTTAAGTTGATTTGGTAGTAGGATTGAAGTGCTCACTGCTTTGTTGTTTGAATTTAAAAGGACATCAATTAGTTTTTGCTCAGTGTCTTTGAAGTCGAACATCGGAAGAAGTGCATGAAAGGTTAAAGACGTCAATTTTTGACTGATGTTAATGTCACCCAATGCAGAACGTATTTGTTGTGTAATAGCTTGTCAATGACTTCATCAGTTCGTTTTAAGATGTTTAAAGTTGCGTCAGCAATATATGTTTGATTCTTGGCTATCATTAAAAGGTGATGTTGAATTAGTTTTACCTTTTGTATTTCCTCTTCATAGTGCTTCGCATCCCGGTCATCTAGAACTCCAAATAGTTCACTTGCCAAGTTGCCCACGATATTTAGAATCCCACGTTTTCTTCTCCTTTCTCTGTACTGAAGTATTGCGTTCTTGTCCTCGATTTAAGTTAGAATATGAATGAGCTGTGTGTAGATTACAGAGCATATCTGATGATTGTCTTCAGCTGTTTCTATGCAAAGTTGATCCACGTTCCTTGCCAGATTTCTGTCTGCTATCAAAGCTGAATAGTAGGATGTGAGGTTGAAGTAAACTACTCTTTTCCACTGCTGATTGGTGAATCGGAGATTTTCTAAATTTTCTAGATACAGCCCAGGTTGGTGACTAAGAGTGGTGATGTTGTACATCAGCTGTTTGGTCTAGGACACTGGACTTGGCAGTGTAGTGATCGCCACTAAACATAGTAGAAGTAATGGTAGAGCTATGAGATTGGTGGCTTTAGGAACCTTGGTACGGGAGTCATTCGCTGACTTATTTTGCGACTTCTCGGTGTCGAACGGTAGGACACTTACTTTGGTAATGGGTCTTTTGAATATGGAACCATTCCCTCCATTTACTGTGACTACCCTAGTCAAACCATTGCTGCATGTAGATCAATCATCCTTCCCAAAGACCAGTTTGTTGGCGGTAAGTTGATGTCTTTTATTAAGACTATGTCGTCTACTTTAACCATTGGTTGTTTGCTGGCCCATTTAGTTCTTTATTGTAGTTCGGTAAGGTAGTCATTTGACCAGCGTTTCCAAAAATCTTGAACCATTTTTTGAAGTAATCTCCACCGATGACTGCCAGGAATGTTTTCATTTAGCACGTTCGATTCTGGGATAGTTATTAGTGAATAACCAACTAAAAAATGTGCCGGTGTTAATATCAAAGCATTTGGATCAGATGAAAATGGTGTAAGTGGCCTTGAATTAAGGCATGCTTCTATCTGTGATGTAACTGTTGCTAACTCTTCATATGTGGGGTTATGTCTCCAATTACACGTGTAAGATAGAATTTTGGAGATTGCACTGCTGCTTCCCAAAGTCTTTCCAAGTGTGGTGCAGACGGTGGTATGACGTGCCACTGAATCCCAATGTCAGCTAGCATTTACTGGAGGTCAAGATTTGCTTGTTGTAGAGCTTTTTGTTTATCCTTTTCAAGCAGTGCCCGGGCTCCAACAAAATTGAACTGACAATCTCTATATATGTATCCTTTGTATGACTTATTTCCACGTCCTTTAGAAACTCTAAGTGAGATTGGTCCGGCGTAGTCAACTCCTGTGTTAGTAAATGAACGTGATGGCATGACTCGTTCTTTGGGTAAGCTTGCCATTAGTACGTGTCTTGTTGAAGCATTGAACCGAATACACGTGATGCATTTTACTATATCCGTACGTATGCATCTTCTGCCGTTCGTAACCCAATATTTGTTTCTAAGATGTGACAGAGTTAACTGAATCCCCCCCTCATGCAATGTTTTTACATGAGCATCTTTGAGGCAGTATCTTTGGATGTCGGGTATCATAATTCAGATTAGAATTAGTTGTTCTTCCTCCTACTCTTAGTATGAGAGAGGCGCTTGCTTTTTCTTGATACTGAGCCTTCTTTGCTAATCTGCATGATTTCATTCTGGAACTCCGAGTGTTGAATTATTCTAACCAGCTCGTTGTAGGGTTCATTAAGTTCTTCAGCAGAAAGTAAAGTGGGCGATCCGGTAACCTGTTTTTTCAAACATTTATTTATAAACCGTCTACAGAGCCCAACAACGAGAACTATTCTGTTCAAGTTTGAAAATCGTTCTATAATCTGTACAAACGGATTGACTGTTGTTGATGTTGCAAGTGTAACCAATAGTTTAGTTTCTAAAGTAGCTTCCTCTTGAGCAGTAGTTTTTTTGGCCAACGTTCGGTTGAAAATTGTAGCCAATCTACTGGTCCCTCTTGACGTGCAGTCTGCTGGATTGTCGGTTGATCCAACGTGATGCCATTGTGACGGACTTGAGTATGTTTGAATTTCCGATATTCGATTGGCCACGAAAGTTTTATATTTATGAGAACGCCCTCGAATCCAACATAAGCTGATCATTGAGTCGGTTCAAAAGAACGAAGTTGTTTCCGGAATTTGCATTGCTTCTTTAATTTGGTACATTAGTTTAGTGAGCAGCAACGCTCCACAAAGCTCAAGACGAGGTAGTGAAAGTAAGTTTTTAATCGGAGCAACCTTTGTTTTTGATGCGAGAAGCCTCACAATAGTAATGCCTTCTGAATTTGTAGATTTGAAGTAAACGGCAGCAGCATAGGCCTTTTCGGAGGCGTCGCAGAAACCATGAAGTTCTGTTATTGTTCTCCTCAAAAGGGATCCAACGTGGAATAAATATTTCTTCCAGAAGAGGTAGAGAATTTTTAAATTCATGCCATTTTGTTGAAATGTGTGACGGAAGTTCTTCGTCCCAAGATAGGCCTGCTAGCCAGATTTCTTGCATCATCAGTTTAGCTACAACTGTTATTGGTAACAGCCAGCCTGGTAACAGCAATGGGTCAAAAAGTTTTGCACTATCCCAAAGTAGGTTTCGTTTAGTAGTCTTGCCAGGCGCGGATTGAGTAACGATGAAACCGAATGTATCTGTTGCTGGATTCCAGTGTAGTCCAAGAGTTTTAATTGTGTTATCAAGCTTGAATTCCAATCGATTTTGATTCCTTAGATACACTGGTATGGATTCCAAGAGAACTGTGTTGTTTGTTGCAGAAGGCATGAAGGATTCTCCCAGTGTGTTTCGCCCAGAAATTAGGTCATCCACGTAGAAATCATTTAAAACTACGTAGGACGCTATAGGATAATTTGGTTGTTCATCGATGGCCAGCTGTCGTAGTGACTTCACCGCTAAATAAGTTGGTGCTGCTGTTGCATATGTGACTGTGGTCAGCTAAAACTCCTGAATTTCTTGTTGCGGGGACTCTCTCCATAAAATACGTTGATAGTTCTGATCATCTTCATCAACGGCGATTTGTCCGAACATTTTTTCGATATCAGCCATATGGACGTATTTATGCTTCCGCCACCTTAACAGTATGGATAATAAATCCTGTTGAAGAGTAGGACCCGTCAACATTGCGTCGTTTAGCGATGTTTCTGTTGTGGTTTTGGCAGAGCCATCGAAAACTACCCTCAATTTCGTAGTTGTGCTCGAATCCTTTAGAACTGCATGATGCGGCAGGTAAAAGTAACCAGTTTCAGCAGCTGTTTCAGAAACTTTCATGTGTTCCAAAGCGATGTATTCATCCATGAACTTCTTATATTGAATGCAAAGGTTAGGATTTTAGCAAGTCGTTTTTCTACTTGAAACGCGCCATGGCGACCCTTTTTGAGCATCCCAGTGGGTTGGTAGAATATAATTCAATGCAAAAGGAATCTTGACTACGTAGCAGCCAGATTTGCGACGTTTATGACTGGTCGCGAATATTTTTTCACACTCTAGTTCTTCTTTGGTGAACGCTCGTTGACATGGCACCTCCTCTATCTCCCAAAAGCTTCTCAGCTGTTTATCTATATCAACTGCTATTGTTGTCATTGATTGTATTACTGTTGAATTGTGACAATCCACTGCCTAGTTTGGTTTGTTGGGCTATCGGTTCGTCGGATGAGGCCTTTGCTATATTACTCATTAAAATTTCTCCATAATAGTACGCACTCAATAATAAGTCGATTGGGCCAGGACTATAAAATGTTGGATCAGCCCACATCAGATTTTTGGTGTATTTCCAATTCCATGGGTCTAGAGGCTGCTCTGACATATCCCGCGTTATGTTTTTGAATACTAATGTGTTTATGGCTAAGTAAAATTTGAATGAAAATCTTGGCTTCGAGGTAAATCCAACTTTTGAGTTCGCCACTCCAGCCTCGGTTTTTGCCATGCCTGTGACTTCTGCATACGCTGCGGTTTTTGGGTAATTTTAATCTCTGGCAGGCTTCTTCTGTAATGAAGGTTGCTTGAGGCCCAGGATCTATTAGCACACGAATCAGTTCATTGCGAGTACCAGAAAACGCTTTCACTAAGGCGATTCCTAGTAAGATGCATTTGCGATTCCATGCATGTGTTACTTGTACGTTTATTGGCTGGTTTTATATTTTCTGGTGCAGATCGCGAACTATTGTTACTATGCAGCAGGCTGTGATGTGAACCTTTGCATAATTCACTAATTTTATTGCATGGGAGTTTGTATTCTGGAAGGATCGTCGGCACACTGGTTTATAATATACGGCGTTACTTCTTTCGATTTGTGGTAAATTTTGAAACTTCTTACATTCCGATAGATGGGTGCTCTCCCCAGCAAAGGCTGCATTTATCTGGTTTTCTGGCTACAGCAACATTTACAGTCTTAATAGATGAACTTGGTTGTTCGGTTACTTCCTTTTTTAATACGTTTTATCTCGGGATACGTTTTATCCGGCTCGAAGGACCAATGTTCGTGTCGTTGTAGTATTTAATATTTGTGGCTTTCCAGTGGGTGTAAATAATATGTTAAGGATAGATACGATCCTTTAGATAATAAAGAGTTGCTGAAGATATTCTTGCATGATTTGGATATATAAATACTTGAAATTTTTGTCTCTTTGAGTTGCGTCGCTCTTTGATGACTTAATTTGTGATTATGATCGAAATTTGTAAATGGGAAAGTTTCGAGAGCCGAAAATCAATTGCGTTGAATCCTGATAGATAGGAGGGACTTGGAAAAGATTTTTATTTTACAACACAATCACACCATATTTATAAGGAACTATATGAGATTTGGGCAATTTTTGATATAGTGATCATCCTCTTGATTATTTACACCGTCATATTCGTTGGTGATGTCCTTTTGATAGCTCCTATCTTAAGCCAACTATCCACATATGCCGTTTCTCTTAGACTGAGAATGGGCAAGACTTGGACAATCTTTTATACAGTAAACGTTTTCTTATTTATTTAATCGCTCATTTCATCTGTAGAACCAACCACCGATTTGTTGGTGAATTCCAAGATGTTTGAATGAATGAGAGGCAAAGGCCGAAGGGATTTTGTTATGTGCTGCCAATGTATCTCAAATGATTTAATAATTAAAGCAAAGCTCTAGGGGCAGAGGAGCATCTATATATTATTGGCTTCTACAAAATAATGCTTAAATGCAGTATCAACCGTCCAGTTGTAATCAAATGGGGCTTCACTAAGGTCCTTTGTTAACCGGAAATTTAGCGCTTTAATTTTAAAAATCCGAAATCACACCAATGGATTTATCAAGACAAATAATTTTGCCGAATGTGATGTTTGTTGCGTTTAATAATCAACATAAATTTTAATTTATAATTCATTTAAAATGTTTTAAAATTAAAATTTAAAAACTTGAGTATTCAGTTCAGGTGTTCATTTCAAATGATTTGCAAATTTTAGAATAGTAAAATAACCGAACCGGGAACGAAGACAATTACTTGTAAAAAGTATGTTTGAACATATCCCGTCCCCTTCTACCTATGATGCATTTCCCTTGTTTCTAAGTATACATAATTGTACACCATACATTCCTCCCTTATAGTGCCTCTGCTTACATAGTGCTAAAACGTATGTTTTTATTTTTGAAGAGAGAATTGTAACGTTAGACAAAAGGCATCTTGATTCATAACAATTAACAAATTATAACATGAAATTATACGTGAAAAAAATTACCACCCCCTTTGTACAGAAATGTCAATGTATGTTTCAATGTATCCAGAGATGGATGTGTATCGTTTATTATAGACGACGTATAGAAAAAGATAAAACACTTAAGATGATATGGAGAAATGGAATTTCATTGTGTGAAAAGCGAAGATTTATTCATTAACATGAATTAACCGCTGTTTCTGTTTTTGTGTGTCTTATAATCGTAATATGTTAATGTTTTATGAAATGACTTCTTCCAGAACTTCGTTCAGAACAATGATATCTTTCTCCATAGGCATTCATTTTTATGTTATTATTAAAATGCTTTCTTGTATTCATATACATATATACATACATACATATGTTTGCTTAATAAAATAATTTAAACGTTTATATTTTACAACACTAATTATAAGGGGTCCAGCCGGGCAGGTTCTAAGGAAAATGAGAAAAAATGATAATTTTATTTTATTTAACGAAATTCTTCCTAGTGTATCTGAGTTGTATAAGTTGTAACTCTAATAGCGTTATTATTAGAGTTCATTCAATTAATTATACCCACAAGATCCAACAGAAGAAATCACAAAACACTATATTACAGAGGAAACGCCTTTGAGAAAATACTTCTGTTACAAATAATACAAAGTAGCACATTTTGAAATGGCAGCAGTGTGTAGTTTTAGTTAAATGATAAAAATTAGACTCCCAACGAGATCAGATCAGACTTGAGTAAAAGTAAAAAAGGCGAACTAAGATATTACTCAAATGCAATGCAAATATCAAATTAGTGTCTTGAGCTCCTAAAATTGCTCGTGGTTTTTTAAAGTAAAGTTTGTGCTTTATAAATTTTGTTTTGAATTTTTGATTTGTTTTTTTAGTTGTTTGTTTGGGGGTACTCACTGAGAGAGAAGATTAGAGATTATATATGGCCATGACACGATTGATACGAGTCCATATATTTCATGAAATTGGTTTAAGTGATCGGACGGAAGGGTGAGGTGAGTATTTCGGAAATATTCGAGTAGTTCTAAAAATGGTAATTTTTTATGAAACTTAGCTATAGGACTAAGAGCTCTATACATTTGATAAAAATATGAGCGTCTGCCTTGAATCAGGCGGCTTGTCTGCGATATAAAAAATGTAGGGTGAATATATTGTGGCCAATGCCCGACTTTCTTGAAAAATTGAACTACCGGGCTTGTAAAAACTGTCTTGTGTAATCAAAAATCATTATTCCTCCATAAATTTCAGAAAACCAACTAGGTCAACTCTTGTTGAAAATTTAATTTTGAAATTTATTTGAATCTTTCAATTTTTTATCGGTTTTGCAAATGCTATACTACGAGTATTCAACATCATTGCAAAACTTGAAAAAGCTGCCACATCTGGTACATAAATTTCCGACAAATTTCGTAAAAATAACCCAATTCATTAATAATTAAGTATGAAGTTTTATTCCAAATAGTTAATCTGTCTTTGGTGAAATAAAGTTTTTTTTTAATAAATCTCGATCTAAACTAATTTGTTTAAAATTTAATTGGCAATCTTTTTGTTTTTAATCGTCTTTTTATAACTAAGTATAGGCTTTTCAAAATATTAACAAAAAACGAAAAAACTCCCGTGGGTCGATTCCAGCCAAAAATCACTGGGACCTCCCAATTAATGGAAAAAGATTAAGCATGAAGTTTCACACTAATCAGCCAATTCGTCTGGGCTATAGAGAGCCAAAAGACATTTGGTCTGCACGACACCACACACACACAGACTCACACAGAGAATCTTTGAAAACTACTTTTTCGGACTTCGGCGATATCGCGAATGGTAAATCTGCAAAAATCTCTAACATAAGAAGATCTAATATAAAAAATTAGTGCCGATATAAAACCTAAATTTTCTTTAACTAAAATGGTTACACCATCACAAGCGAGACAGATTTGTAGCGTGATAAATTAAAACGAAGTTTCCACAAAATCGATTATGTTTTGTTGTTTACATTGCAGAAACTCCAGATGCTGAAGCACAGAACAAACTCCTCGTTCGTTTTGTTTATGTTTAGGAATATAACGCATTTTTTATCTAGATAAAAAGGTGATATCGGACATGATCGAATGGTTGAATTCCTACTAGATGAGTTTTCTCCGTCCACTAACATTTTTATAAATCATCCCGCAATAGTTAAAGTATCGCAAAATTATTTCACAGAAATATACTTTTTATAATTTTTTGATATTTTTAATTCACTGAAATTTGAAATATTAATTTCAATTAAAAATTGTTCACAAGCTTCTCTTGTTTTATATAAATACAGTTAATATGGTATACTCGTATGATGCGTATTATACGAGTATGTTCAAATTAAAATTTAATATTTTATGTTTTATGATTTTTTATTACAAATATTTGTGTTGTGCTGGTACAACACACTATATTTACCTGTGCAAACATACCATCATATTCGGTGTTAGTACACAGGTATGTTGTTGTACATTGTTTTAAATTTTAACGGGGTGGTAATAATAATAATTTTGTCATATCTACAAAATGATATTAAAATGTAAAGAGTATAAATGTCATCTTGTCGGGCATGCTGTTCTCAAATTAAAATATATGTGAAATCATAAAAAAGAGGACTAAATAGCATTCCTTCTTACAAAAAACTACAAAAGAACCATTGATGGAACCCATGAAGTAAATTCAACTAAACAGTTCAATGTCAAAAGAACTGTACAACCGAGAACCTCCTCCCACATACAGTTAAATTTTTCCAGACAATCGACGAAGTTGCAACAAACTAACCTCTGTAATCTCCGCAAATACTCACGATATCCATCACTAAGTATCCATCAACACATGTTGTAATTATAAAAATCATCATCGGAGGGATAGGGTTGGTTAAATATAGATCTACTCCGTAATCTAAGTTGTCAGTTTTCTTGTAAACATGAGCAAACCCCGAAACAGTTCGTCTACAAATACCCTGGAATATGTGTGTCCCCAAAACCGTTGATATAAAAAACGTCATTACAATACAAATAATTTTATTGTTACGACTTTATCCTTACAAATCCAGTTCGTATCACATGATTGTGAATACAGTTATAGAATTGGCGATTTACAACAACAATTTTCGTAATTTGCTGCGCACTTGCTGAAATATTTCATTATTATCAATGCATACACACAACGTTTCCTATCAATATCACATCCTATTTTTAAGCACTCATTAAGTTGTGGGAGCCAGCTTCTGCTTCTTTAAGCCGACTCGAGCGAGTTTAACGATCTTTTACTTAGGTCCTCATTTCTTGCCAATTCTTTGATTTCCACTGCATTAGAGATGATGATCTACTCCGGTTTGTCGGAATTTGTTTGTCCATCATGGCTTTCTTGAGTACGTTAAATGCGCTAGTCCTACGGTGTTGTTCCATTTGCTTTCAGGCAGTAAAGCTATTTTTCGAAACGTTGAACCTCAAACTACAACTTTTGTTCAATCTATCGAATATCCGACTGTACCAGATCAGTTTTCTGTTCAACCTTACGAAACTTCTCGTTAATTTTGTTCTCGTTATTTTCAATTGGTTACTTGAGTCTCTCCACAGTTTGCTCTAACTTTTGATACATTTTTAGTGTCATTTGTTGCGTTTCTTTAACCAACAACTTAACTTACCTCAAATTTTTAATTCAGTTGTTGCGCCAAATCTTCAATCAATTATTGCATCACTTCTTGTTTTAATCTTTAATTGTATTCCGATGTTTGGCTTATAGCTGCGATTATTTGTGCCATATCGAACGTTCCAGGTCTCCCGAAAACTGTTTGCTGAACTGAATATTACAGATTATACACAAACATTCGGTTCTATTCTACACTAATGTCACAGAATATATACAGAAGCGACATAACTCCATTTTTGTATGAATTTCTTTCGACTCCAGTAATTGATCTTCTACATCAAAATAGGAGTGGTAATATGTAATAGTTACTTCTCAATTGGCTCTCTCAATTTCAAATATCATTCTGTCTATGTAAATGGTACAATTAGTGTTGGTAATTTATTGCCAGAAACTAATATACTCGTAAATATGTTAACAGATCAAGTACGTACAAATACTTACCGGGACGCGGTCCTCAATAATACCGTACTTCGTTAAGAAATA
Source organism: Nephrotoma guestfalica (assembly GCA_963691935.1). Classification (NCBI taxonomy): domain Eukaryota; kingdom Metazoa; phylum Arthropoda; class Insecta; order Diptera; family Tipulidae; genus Nephrotoma; species Nephrotoma guestfalica. The sequence continues at coordinate 305,502,768 of OY829914.1, read as the reverse complement.
AAATTGTTTTAGATCTAGGATGTGGCATCTCCATTCTCTCAATGTTCTCGTCAAAGGCTGCTGAATCCGTTATTTTACAGGTCATAGATATTATTAAATTGGTTAAGGGTCGGATTGAGGTCTTTAACTCCTTTAGTTAAAGTTGATGTAATTATGTCGGAGTGGATGGGATATTTTTTACTGTTTGAAGGGATGCTCGACTGCGTAATTTATGTATGAAAACGGCATTTAATATAGATATAACATTAGTATTGTGGGATAGGATGATACAAATCGATACAAAAAATGTATCGATCATTGGTTCATGTTTACTCCTTTGATATGTCGTGCATGAAAAACGAAGTTCTAAAGCAGGCGACCATAGAATGTGTTTTTACCTCATCGAATGTTATAGCGGTTTTTATTTAATGACGGTAGACACAAACTGTCCTAATTTCATATACGATGTTAAATTAAATGTTACGGGGTCGAAAATGAACCGCAATAGTTGGATATTTTGATACATTTTTTGAGTTACCGAATCTGATTATTCATGCAACCCAACCCATTGGAAACAAATCGTATTCTATATGAAGGAAGTGATTGAGGTGAACGAAGGGGATTCCACCACTTGCAATTAAATAGTAGTATTAGTTTAAATTAAAAATTTATTTGTTTGGTGCATTAAAATGCACTTCTTTAATTTTTATATAAAATAAATAGTTAAATTTTTTATTTATTATTTAATATTCATAACATGTAATTATAGTTCGCATTATAGTTTTGCATTTATTTACATTTCTAAAATTGTAAATATTTCTAGATTTGGAGCATATGGGAATCCAAGATTTGGTAGAATTTGTTGTGATGTGGGTTGGGATGGTGGTAATGTAGGTGGCGTGTTGTGGATATTATTATTCCTTACTAGATTTGCAGGTTAGGGATTCCCGATCGGTGTAGGAGTTGTCGAACTAGATAAGAGTTGGGATATTGGTGAATGTATATCATTCATATGATTTACTGGCATTGGTGAGTTATCAAGTGAACTCACCAATGCTGCAGTTGTTGCGTTAAGTTTGGTGAAGTCGACTATATTGATGGATGGCGCACCATGCTAGACTCGGATAATTTTTTTATATTTGGTATGGCCAATAACATCAAGCCGTTTGATAGTATTGGCTTTATAACGTAATTTGTAGTCCATTGTGATTTACTCGATTCGCATTTGTATACCGAGAATAGGATTATTTACACTGATACTCACAAATAGCGCTGGTTGGTTTTCTTCATAATGGTCGTGCACTCTGCGATGTGCTTGTGCGGTGTCCTAAATAAACCGATCCCCACATGGTTTTTCTCCAGTATACCGCCGAATGTGGTGGTATATCATTTGATTGGGTGTACACTTATAGGGCCGAACGCCGGTATGAATACGCACGTCGAACAAATTTGTTTGATCTGGAAAACCCTCTACCACAAATTGTGTATAGACAAGGCTTTTCACCTGTATGGATAAATTATTGTATTTGATAACATTAAAACATGATGTGATATATTGGTGTAATTTTGGTCAAATCGAATAAAACGCTTCGCGTGCAGATTCACAATTCGAAACGAATTTATGTCCGTATGGCTATGCAAAAGTATTTGAAGTGGCCTCATTTGGGTAAAAATTGTGTCACATATGTTGCATAATGCATATTTTCCGATAAATTATCATTAATGTCATTTTCTTGGCCGTCATTGGTACTGATTCGCTCATTGTTTGACAAATGATGACACAAACAATTTGACAGTCGAAGAGAGCAAAATTAGATCCATCTATTGGAGTACGTATAAACTACTCTAGGGGTATTGTCAAAAACCTATGGTTTCTAACTATCGTTTCTCTAGTATATTCTGTGCTAATGTGCTATACAACGAATCATAAAACTACCTCTAATTCCTAAATTCAGATGTCACTCTGTCACAGATGTTACCACTCTCAAACACTCTCATCCTCTCCATGTAACGTGGCACCTGACTGTATCATACTTGACATCCATACGTTAAAATTGGTCGGATTAGTGTCATGTACGAGTATGCGACTGTTTTAACTCGTTCCGAAGTGTATTTGCTGTAAAAGAGCCGTTTGGCGCCCATAAGTGCTGAATGATTGGCCATGTAACATATGTTATCAATATTAATACCCAAATATTTTACCGTTTCCTTTAGTACAATTGGTTGCTGATATATTGTAACATTTCATTTTTTTCCAATTTCGTTTCAGGTCACGGCTTGCGTTACGTAATGGGCCTCGGAACAGTATTGCCTCACATTTAGAAACGTTCATTTTGATGCGCCAGGTATGTAAATAATCTTGTACGTAATCTAATGTCTTAATATTTGCTACTATACAGCACCATATCATCTGCATATGCGCACGTTTGTACATCGTGTGAATTTTGAATTTCGCTGCCAATCATCTCTGCCGTGTATAAATTGGTCAAAATTGGTGCTGTTATAGAGCCCTGTTGTACCCCATTTAAAATTTTGAACTCCCTGGTCGAATGTACGCCTCCCGTAGTCACAATAAATTTTCGATCATTCATAAATAATTTCGATGAGATCTCCGTTAAAGTCCAATTGTTTTAATTTATGTTAGCAAACCGTCTAGCTAAATTGATTCAAATGCCTTTTTGATGTCAATCATTACTGCGCCTGTGGGATGTTTAAAACTTTATTTGTGGCGAAACTAATTTTGTAATTGCATGGACCGTGCTATGCTCTTGTCGAAATCCAAATTGATTGTCAGGCATCAAATTTCTCTTCTGAACGTGCTCTACAATTTTCTCAAAAATTTTAATTTCGTAAATTTTGCCCAAATTTGACAATAAATTGATTGGCCGATAATTTTCCGGATCTTTTGAATTTTTGCTTTTTTCAGTATTGCGAATATGCGCGCCACTTTCCAGCAATTTGGAAATATTTTGTTATTTAATAAATTATTGAATAGTATACAAATTTCAACTATAATAGAATTTGGTAAATGTTTCAAAATTATGTTTTGGATTAGATCGGGGCCGAAAGATTTTTTATTATTTGCTTTTTTCAAAATGTATGCCAAATAATCAATTGAAATGTAATAATTTGGATCGTTGGCTGATTGTTCTGGTGCTTCCGCTCGATTCGTTGCCGTAAATTATGTTTTGTCCGCTTCGCTAATTTATCCTCATGTTTCCGCTTCATTGGCTCCACCGTTTCATTTACTTGGCGTTCGTGTTCTGGTTTGCCTAGTGCCGGATTCCGCTGCGTGTGCTTTTCAATATGATGGCCAATTATATCTAAATTTATTTGTTCGTCGAAAATTTGAAATTTATTTTCTCTACACGTCAACTCATCTCACGGTATGTTTAGCTGCTCATATTCCTCAATCTCTTGTTCCTAAATTTCAATTTCCCATACATTTCCCATCATTTGCCTCCAGTCTTGTCATCTTTTTGATTTCTGCCCACATATTTTTCAATTTGAATTTTGACATTTTGCTGAATCAATTCCGTCCGTTTAATTTCCAAAAATGTATTTGTTGCTGCATTGCCCTTGTATAATTTCTTTGACTCCTTCCCAAATTTCGCGGACATGTTTTAATTTTTGTAGCCAATAGCCTTTTATGTTTGTATAGTCTTTCAATTCAATCGTTCGTATATAACAATTCATATTGTTACACCGCCTTTGTTTTCGGTTCGTTCTCTTTAATATTTGCCAAAAGTAATTTCGTAATTTTCACAATATAAATTTTGATTTCCTCCTCGTCCTGGTTCCTTGTGTTTGGAGTTAAAGTTTGTGTTGAATCATCATTATCCATTCCTTGTCCCCCTCCTTTATACTTGACTGCCGATGTGTCTTCTCCAGTTGTCGGCCCATGCCATCCAATTTGTGTCCGTAAAATTATACCACGATCGTTTCCCCTCCACCTCATTTATGCCCGTCTCAAGTTTACCCACCTCTACCTCAATCGCTTTATGATCACTATCATACCGATGAGTTAGTAATTCGCCCCTGCTGTTTGTATTAATTTTGATGCGTTCGTCTACCATGACCAAATCTAAAAAATTCCCGGATCGTATCATGGATGGTGTATCGCTTTTGTAAATTTTGTCCTAAAATCCATCTCATTTTCCCGCATCGATTGAGTCGGATCCCCCTTGAATTGTTGTCGGGTCTCCCGCTATTATATACAAATTATTTGGATTATGTAAATTTAGAATTTGGAAAATTTCTGGCTCTACTCTACAATAAAACGCTCGTCCGAAATTTCACTTGCGTTGCCCGTGTAATAAATCGATATCAAAACTAAATGGTTTAGAGTATTTTTAATTTTTTTATTGCACTTTCGATGGCCACACAGTTACTAATTTCTTGCGGTGAAATTATTTTATACTTCAATCCGTTTTTAATTAGTATGGCTGTGCCCCCACCCTGCTTAGCATTCACCCGATCTCGCCGTATCATCCCATAATTTTTGAATTCAATTTTGTGCCGAAAATTTAATTTTGTTTCATTCACCAGTACGCAATTTTGAATTTATTTACCATGAACCAATAATCTGAAGAAGCAATCTGCTCACTCTGTTGTTGTATGGTACGGGCCATACCATCAATTCGAATTGTTAATTGCTGTATTGTTGCATTATTCTGTGCACTATAATTCACCTGCTCCTGCTGCTGCTGGATTGGGATTGGTCCCCCCTTCAATCTAGCTGCTATTGCTCCATTCTCCTTGGTTACCGGTATAGATGTAAACAATGCCGGTGCTGGTGTTGCCTGCTGACGTCTCTCTTGAATTTTTTCTTTAGTCTCAGCATCATTGCCTGATATACCAGGTAGCCCTTGTACGACGCTGGATGTCCTAATTTATTGCAATTAATGCAAAAAATGCCTTTTTGTTGCTTGGTCCTGAATTTTACAATTTCACGCTGCACATTTAATACATCTAAAATCCAATTTACAGTTTGCAGCTGTATGTCCGCATCCTAGGCAATTCTTACATTGCATAATATTATCGCTCTAATTCAATGTTTGCTATGTCACCCGTTGATGGTTTATTGCATGGATGTCATATACCGTAGCCAATGGCGTGTTTGTAATAAATTGTACAATGTACAATGGTTTTGCTCTGACTTGTTCACCAGGTCGTCTCGACCTCATTTGAAAAATTGTTTCAACTTTAATTTCCGTATCACATTCTACATATGTCAGTCTGTAGTTCAGCCAAATCTTGCGTCTCAGTCAGTCCCCGCAGTACAAGTGATTTTAATTTCAACTGTTTTGGTGTGTAAGTAAAATATTTTGTATTAACGTCATCCGTAATTACAGTATGTTTATTTGTGTTATTCCGTTTCACTTCAAAGATTTTAATGTTTAGTCTTTTAGCCAAATCAATTGTGTTTTTAATTTTTTATCCATGTTATGTTTTATCCATGTTTAAGAGGATTGATGACGTAGAATGTTCGCGAATACAACTACGAATACGCATACATCGCCAGATGTAATAAAAGTAATACTCTCGAACAGCGATAGACAAGTATATAAGCGCGAGTATGAGACGCAAAGACAGTTGTAATTTAACCAGTGAAAGGTTCAATTAGTGAATTGTTGAAGTCATAAGGTGTTGGAAAATAAAGTTTGGAATTTAAAACGCTGAGTATTTTATTTGCAAACCCCACTAACAATTCGTCACAAATTAACAATATGCTAAAATTCGCAGCTTGGTGTGGTTTGTCGAATCTAAAAATTGGTTCCCCCAATTTATTTAATACACTAAATTTGTCAGAATTTTGGAATAGAATTTGTAAGGTATTGGCTGTTGGGGCATGGTAAGCTTTACTACCTTCTACAAAACCTTCACGAGTTTTACGAAAATTATTTGTATTGCTCTCATCAACCATTTTAAAAATTCTACAACCTATAAGAAAATAAATTAATAATGACGTTAGTTTGATTCTTCTTATCATTGCATTTTAACATATTTTTTAAAATTTCACATAACACTTTTGGACAAAACTGCAGATGTTCCAAATGTTATTGAACATTTTGACAGATAATATGCGCTTAAATCAAACGGCAGAAAATTACGATGAAATTTATATTTGTTTTTTATTGAAATGCAATATTTAAAGTTTTATAAATCAAATTTATTTGAATCACGATAGATATTAATTAACCGAGATACATTTCCAATAGGAATGATATGATTTTTAAGTGACGTTTCGACCATTTCTAATATGTCATGATCTGTCATTTTTTGTTTCAGCAATGTTTACAATTTCATCATGGTGAGATATACGCAAGAACAACGTTTATAAATTGCAATTACAAACGATAACGTTTTTTTTTTAGAAAATCATCTTCTCCGATGAGGCTCGCTTTCGTCTGAGTGGTGCGGTAAATAAACAAAACTGTCGATTCTGGTGCGAAGAAAATCCACAAATTATTCACGAAAAACCATTACATTCACCTAAATTGACAGTTTGGTGTGGTTTTTGGTCTGGTGGAATTATCGGTCCGTATTTTTTTCGAAATGAAGCTGGTAATACCGTTCGTGTCAATTGAGATCGGTATAGATCGATGATAACCATATTTTTATGGCCGAAATTGGAAGAAGTTGATCTTGACAACAATTCGTTCCAACAAGACGTAGCTACGTGCCACACAGCAAGTGCAACTATTGAATTATTGCGAGAAAAATTTGGATCATATCACTCTTATTGGAAAACCCTATACATAGATAAAAAAAATATTAATTTGAGGGTAGAAATAAAACGTATTTTGAATTGTATTTCTTATTATTTTGTTGGAACTGGATCACAAACAATTTTAATTTATTAATTTTTATCGAATAATTTGAAAAATAAAATCAAAATATTGCGCAATAAAGCAAAGTTATTTAAAATGAATAAAATCAATAGATGCCTACCTTTTGTTTTAGCAGACTTCTTGTATTGATAAGATATATGTCTGAATGTATATTGACAAGTAAAATTACTAAAATTAATCGAATTTATATCTTGATCTTTCTTACCCACTCTTTCGCATCAAAACTCTATCGCACTTATAAAAAATATTATAGAGTTAAATATTCCAATTCAAATATTAAATATTAAATGTCATCTGATGAAACTTGTCATCAAATAATTCCCAAGATAATTTTTAAAATTTCCAGCAAAAGTGTCCGAAATATTTAAATATTTCCTATGAACGTTGTCGATAAAAGTCGGACAAATAATGAATTTGTCGGGGCTTGTTCAATAAATATTATCGCGCCATTATATTTTATAAATTTGTAATATTTTGTTTAATATTTTGTTCCGTTTTGTTATACTTGAAGGCGCCTTCACGGAATGGGATTATTTTTAATCCAACTCTTTAGCCAATCAAATCTTTATATTCAACTAAGCCCTGCCCAATTTAATCCAGCTTTAGTTGAAAAATTTCCATCTTTTGAGCAAATAATCTTGGTCGTACCGACATAGTAACAAAAAATAAACTGAAATATGAGCAATAATTGTGCTCATATATTTGTTATTGTTGTTGTTTATTTATGACAAATCTATTTCCGTTAAACAATTGGGCATGCCGTGTAACTCATATTTTCGACTAATCCGATTATAGGAACGCCCAATGTTCGATACATTTTCGTACCTCGACTTGTAATCTATAACGCTGCTGTTTGTGGCGTGCTGACTAGCACAACGCCGGTTACCGGAACATTTTGTACTAAAGAAAGGTGTATATCACCAGTTCCAGATGGTGTATCCATGAATAATATATCAATTTCATCCCAAAATGTTCTCTTTAATAGCCGCTCTAGTGCAGACATAATTAATGGTCCTCGCCAAACAACCGGTTTTTCAGAAATTAATAATTCCATTGACATACATTTAACCCCATAATTTATTATCGGTATAATATTGTTAGAATTGTTCACTTAAGGTTCTTCATGGATATTCATCATTAATGGCACGTAGGGGCCAAATATGTCACCATCCAGGAAACCGACCTTTTACCTAAACCACCTAGTGTTACTGCTAAATTAACAGCCGTTGTTGATTTACCAACACCGTCTTTGTCAGAGGCACCAACTACAATACTCGTATTATAAACGCCGTCTAATGGTTTTCGTTTTGGTAATCCACGGGCTATAAGTTTGACCTGCCGCGTATCCACTTCCCGTGCATAATTTGTCTTAAATAAATTAAATTAAAAGATCATTTTATTTATTATATAGAATATTGAAATTTTCGCTATTATACCACAGAATTTTTGAAGTTTCTAGCTTGTTGTTGGAACCAAAAATTTTATTTTGCCACAATTGTTGGGCTAAAAATTCTTATAAATTAATTAATATATAAAATCGAATGTTGTATATGCAATCCAAGGACATACGTCTATTCGATTAAATTAAAATAAAGCTCCAACTAATCGCAAACCAAGCAGAAATTGAAAGTAAACAACAATAACTACAAATCAACAGAAAACATATGACTCGCATGACAGTCGTAGACGAATTTTATGAGCAAATCTCATGTGTGACATGTGTCTCATGTTCAAGTCGGTAAAAAAATAATCCAACTTTATAATCTCGTTCCGTGAAGACTGCATGAGAAAATACAAAACTATAAACGCAGTTAAATATAGCTAAATGAGTAACCCACCGAACTTGGTTATTTCTCAACCAATTATCATCGAATTTGGCACGTATAATTGTTCAAATATACTTCTGTACATATTCTTGTTTACGATACAACAGCCCTCAGCATTGAAATCTCAATGGTTAATTTTGAATTACAATGTGTAGTAGTGGTTGTTCGATTCCATTATCAAAGCTGTTATTAAAATGCCCAGTAGTCGTACATCAGAAAGGTTCCTTTGCTTGAAGTTAATTTTTCATAATTACAAAACAATCTTGGGGTGAATATAAAAAAAATTATTAAATATATTTGTTTAATGAAATCTTAATCTATTAACAATTATAACGTCAAAAATTTTGTTTTGTTTGACCAATTCATAAATATGAAATAAGTAAAAATAGCTCTATATATATGTTTTACATAAATATGGATCTATATTACCTAAATCACTCTTGCTTTAAACTTAATTTCTTCGTGCATTGCTCGCAATATTTTTCCCCTTTATATTTCCGCGCTTTAAATGTTTCTGCGCATATTTCACATATACTCTCCTCAATATTGTACTCAACTGCATTGCCAATCGAGTTCACCACTATGCCAGATGTTACTGATCCAGTAATCCCTCCGGTAAGTGCACCAAGAATTCCTCCAACAATGGTACCAAACCCTGGAAAAAATGCACTACCAACGGCTGCTCCACCTATTGCACCTCCATAACCACCAACATAACCACCAGCTATATTAGCCGTCATTTCCACCACATTTCGAGAAGTTCCGTTTCTCCAATCATTATATCCAGCAAACCCCAGGCGACACGTATCAATCGCTATTGCAATAGGAACCAGTACCTTATTGGCTTGGTTTATCCATCGGCATGCTTTCGCCGCTGCGTTACCGGCAGCCATTTCACTTGGCGACAATTTAATATGAGGATCATATCGCACGTTTTTAACCTTTCCTGTTGCAGTCTACAAGAAAATGCAAAACGATAAAATAGAAATCGCTTAAGATATAAAATACAGTTTTACTTACTGTCACTTTTTTCGTTAAATAGTACTTTCGACCCAAATTGAGATGATTGAATTTTGCACCTTTATGTGGTTTATCAAATCGAAAAATATTTCTAAATTTTTTTGATTGGCCAACTTTTTCTAATACGCTGAATTTGCTCGAATTTTGGAATCTTAATTTTAAATTTTTACCTCGTAGCGCTTCAAATACTTTACTTCCTTTTAAAAAACCATCGCCAGTTTTGTGTAAATTATTTGCAGTTTTCTTTAAAATATCTTCATCAGCCATTTTATATTTAGTATGCCCTAAAATTTATTTATACATATACAATTATTGTGTAATTTCACATACGTATAGTTTTTAGATTTACCTAAAACTAACTAGTACTTACAATTTAAAATTAATTATTTCAATAATGTTTTTGTAAATAAAATTATTTAATAACTACTAATCACAGTATAGTTGAATATCAATCAAATACTACTCGAACGTCCGGTCTGATTCTTTATATTTTGACAACTAAATAAATTTCAATTTCGCTATTCTTGCATCTCTCTCTTTTTCTAAACGATATTACTTTTACTTATCATAACACAACACTTTGGATTATTTTGTTTCGCTAGTTAAGATCGCTCGTTTTCAAGATTACCAAAAAAAATTAATTAAAACATTCACATTATCAAAGCAAATAAATATCTTGTCACTACTCGATTATCGAAATATTACACGTACGCGCGCAGTTAAACCAAACGGCATCGTTTTAAATGACATCATTGCTTCAGTACACAAATTATAAAATATGTATGTATGTATATGTGAATCTTACTAAAAAAAATATTATCGTATAAATAAGTTAACCACCGAAGAATCAAAATGAAAATAATAAATATCACTTACGTTACGTAAGAACATAGAGAACAGAAACGAGCAGAAAATATCCGATCACCACGAACAAAATCTCTTATTACTAAAATAAACAAAAGCAATACGCAAACAATTGATGATGATTTTTTTGTTTTTAATTTCTAATTTCGATTAAATAAAAAACAAATTTTAAATAAACGTTCATCTTGTTTCAATTTTGGTAAATGGTTCGATTCCGGATTTTTTGAGAATGTGCGGAGTGATTTCATTAGTGAACTAAACCTTCCGATCAATCGAATTTTAGAGTCGCTAAAGTTTAATTTTAATTTATTAATTCCTGCAAGAAGTTCGTGAAATCTTACTTTTGATAATCAATCCGTTGTGTCACAGCTTAATACAACTAATTTCTCTTTAAATACATACAAAAAAATCCTAATTTTAAAATTAATAAAAACTCGAATTTATAGCCTCGAGCCTACAAAAATTACTTGCTCCAATATATCGAGGACTATCGTTTCAACTACGATTATCACTTTGTTGTAATTAATTTACCTGTAAAATTTTAAAACATGTTAACCTAAAACCTAAAAGTTTAAAGGCTTATAAATAACGAAATTACAAGTTTCTACGTTAATATTTTCTTAAAAATATATCAATTTTATCGATTTATCGATGATTAGCTCGCGACATTTACTTGAGGAGACCATGCACCAACGAAAACTACCTGCGAAGATTGGTTTAAACGCTTCAGAAGTGGCGATTTCGCCATGAAGCGGAGCACAAGAAGTGCTCCGGAAGGCCTAAAACATTTGAAGGCAGCGAGCTGCAAGCGTTATTGGATGAAGATGTTAAGCAAACTCAAGACCAACTTGCGGTTAATTTTATTTTTATTTGCTATGGGAAAAATTCAAAAGGAATGAAAATTGGTGCCGCATGAGTTGACTGAGGGACAGATAGAAAATCGAAGAGCCACTTGCGAAATTTTGCTAAAGTGAAAAGAGGTTCCTGCATTGAATTGTTACGGAAGATGAGAAGTGCATCTTTTTTAAGAATTTCAAACGCAAAAATTCGTGGCTTTCACTTGGCGAAGCATCAACATCGAAGGCACGGCGAAATCGCTTCGGAAAGAAAATGCACGACGCTTGGTGGGACCAGAAAGAAATCGTGTACTGAGCTGCTAAGACAGTGTGAAACTGTCAATGGGCAACGCTACCGACAACAACTCATCAATCTGAACCATGCATTGCTAAGAAAAACAGCCAGAATGGGACACGAGACACGAACGAGTAATACTGCAGCATGGCAACGCTCCATTCCATCGCACTCCCATCATCCAGGACACCATCAAAATGCTGAGATGGGATTTGCTACCACACCCGCCTTATTTGCCAGACATGGCTTCTTCGGATTATCACTTGTTCCGTTCGGTGGTACATGGCTCGGCAGGGCTACACTTGGCCAGTTTCGAAGAAGTGCAAAATTGGTTGGATTAATAGTTTCGATCCAATGGTCCTGGTATTCACGTATTCACGTATTGCCAGAGAGATAGCAAAAATGTGTAGATAGCGAAGAACAGTACTTTGAATATACCATTTTTTATACTTTTATTGAAATTTTCCATTTTTCATTTTTCAAAAAAAAAACCCGGAAATTTAGTTGCGCACCAGAACATTAAGTACAATTATGTTTTACCCTTTTTCTAAACTGTGCCCGAGTTGCAACATTATGCATTATGCAACTCAGCTTAACTAAACACTAAAGAGTGTTTTTTATATTCGATGGTCGATGTGTTCTCCATAACTTTTGTATGAAATATAATGTTCAAGTGGCCGCCTATGGTCGCGGTGCAAAGACGAGCTCTTTTAAGCACAGTTTTTATTTATTTATTTAAAGAACTCTATTCTGTGATTTACATGTATGATTTCAGAATTTAATTTAAAATAAAAATATTAAAAAATCAAATAAAGAACTTTAAAACACAAAAATATAAATCAAATTTTGAGTTAACAATTCAAAATTTAAAAAATAGCTCTTAAGGATATTTTTGAACACATTCAAAAATTTTATTTCTGAATGTCCGTCTAATGGCCATTGGTTTTCAAAGTGTGTTATGCATATACTCGTACATTGGGGCGAATTACATAAAAATATTTTCCAAGTAAAATTTGATATAAAACCAGCATAAAGTTTTTTGGATCCGTTCAGCCAACTAATACGGATTTAAGTAAAGTTACTGGTTAAACTGGTAAGTTGCTAATCGGCCACTGAGCATGTTGCGCGTTCTAGTTCCATGCTCATGGCGCTGCCCAGTAACAAAATGGACAGTTAGGAAAAATTAACCTTTTGCTCATTCATTAAAACGAACTACTCTGGTAATTTGTTTCCGAGCAGCAGTTCCATCTTTATTGGCGAATTTCTCTCGTTGACAATTAAGTTGACGATTCCAAAGTAGACTTGCATTTCACATCACATAATTCTTTCAAATAATTTCTTTGTATTACATTGGTATAATTTTTTACCGATTGCAGAGTTTTGCCCTCAATACATTTTTCAGAGCCTTATAACTAGTTTCAATAGCGAATAAATTTAGTTTAGTTTTGATTACTCAAATCAAATAAAATTAATTTTCTGAACGCTAAATGGCACATGAGATAGTCTTCATCGTATAAATATACCAATTCGTAAAATCGGATGATTGGATGCCGACCCTTATTTACGGACTCGAGAAAGCAAAAGTATAGCATATGCATCGCAAGAGCCTCTAGCTTTGGTAAGGTATTGTTTGGTACTGAAGGAATTAATCATAAATATTAATGCCAAAGCTCGTGCAGAAACTATAACTTTGCGTAGCAGTTAGTTTACCAAAATCAAAAACAGTAGTATGCTTCTTGTTAAAATGATTCTGTTGAAACGTATATTATATATTATGCATTACAATATTACATATCTTTGGTTTTAGTTTAATTTCTGCAAACACCGATCACAGTATTTTTCTCCTCTATATTTTCGTGCTTTGAATAATCGGTTGCAGTTTTCGCATTTAATTGACTCTATATCGTAATCCACCGCATCTCCTACTGCTTCAACCACTGCACCTGATGCCAACGACCCTGAAATTCCACCCGTAACTCCACCTATAATACCACCAACTATCGTCCCAATACCAGGACAAATTGCCGTACCGATAGCCGCCCCACCCGCTGCACCTCCGTAACCACCCGCCCAACCACCAGCAACACTAGCCGTTGTTTCCACAAAATTACGTGAAGTCCCATTTTTAATATCTTCATACCCAGCGTAACCGATACGACAGGTATCGACGGCTATGGCAACAGGAACTAATACCTTATTGGCTTTGTTCATCATTTGGCATACTTTTGCAGTACCTTTACCAGCCGTTAACGCTCCTGGTGGTAACTCAATATGAGGATCATATTTCACTGTTTTAACTTTGCCTGTAGACGTCTAAAATATTAATTATCAGTAAAAAAAATCACAATTCATATCGCAAATCGTTCTAACTTACGGTTACTTCCCTAGTTAATCCGGAATATTTAGGATTCAAATTGATATGATTAAACTCTGCACCATGATGCGCTTTATCCAATCGAAAAACTGGTTCCATTTTCCCGGCCTTGCCAACTTTTGTTAGCACATTTACTTTGCACGAACTAGACGTATCAAATTTTATTTTATAATTTTTGCCTTGAAGCGCATGGTACGCCTTGGTACCTTTCACAATGCCATCCCCGGTTTTAACTGTATATTTGGCAGTTTTCCTTAAACCATCATCATCACTCATTTTCAGTTTGTTAAGTTAGTTGCCAAACTAAATAACCTTAAATGATTTTAAATTTCTATGGTGTTCCTAATTTAACCAAAAAAAAACTGACAATCCTTATCAATTACAATTTAGTTTCATGTGCATAAAGGCTCAATTTTTAGAAACCTTTCACATAATATGTTAAGTTATGCACAATACACAGAATAAGCAAATTAAATTAAGAAAAACTAAAATCACTTACAATTAACCACAAAAGAAAATGTGCAACGCAACTTATGTTTCAATGAATCACAAACTGAAAATTAAAACTGTAAATTTATTTTCTAGAACCGACTATTTATATGTTTCCATTCATTCTGTAAGTGAACGATCGTTTTCTTAAATAAATATCAAAACGCTTCATATCAAAGTGTTTGCGCCATAACGTATTAGAAAAGAAGATTAGAGAAAAAAATATTATTTTAAAGCGTTCTGATGTTAAATTTAATAAAAATGACGCGTTTCAAAATAATACATTTACATAAAAGTTACAATGAAGTATACCAGAACTTAATAATGACTGCTAATTTCGCAGTAGAATATTTCGGCACTTCTAGCACTTCTTCTCTAGCAAAGTAAGGTTTTGTAGAATGTGTAAAGGTTCACAAATACCTTTAATACAATTTAGCTCTACTTAGTGTTGGTATTGGTAGTAGTAGTATTGGTCTGACGTATAGTTCATGAAGTCTAAGGAGGGAACAAAATAAAATTCAACGTAGAAGCTCAAAATCAAGCTAGTTTACAACTAAAACTGTTTCTTTACTTCATCAATAATTAAGATAATTCCCAATTTTTAGGCTGGTACCTTATATGTTACTTGCGCGGCTCCCTAATTTCAGTTAACTACACCCGCAATGGCATAAACAACTACGGTTGAAATGTAATTGGTGACTAGAGCAGAAACGTACACCTGTATTGTCTCATGGGCCTCGAAACAAAATATTTTGTTGAATAACAAAAATGTATGTTCAATTGCATGTAATGTCTAAAAATGATGTAACTACAAGGATGAAAATTAACTTACACGGATATATGTATGTGTACAATTAATTGTTTTGAATAACTACGAATATTACATAATCATTAACTACATGTGTACCAGACTATTAAACTATTCTCGTAGTTTATGATAAACGAATTGCAGACACTTCTGGTATTTATTATTATAATTATTTCAACTGCCTCTACTACTATTGTATATTTGTACAATCATTTTTACATGCACAAAATAACAATAAAATGTTGTATTTTTGTTTCATTAATTATCTCCAAACAATTTAATTTAAATTAAATTATACAAAAAAAAAATAATAATAATAATGTTTTGTATGGAAAATGGACATTTTTTGTGTAATAAATTCTTGAAATTTTTTATTTTAATTGCAATTTTCAAACTTTAAGGATTACTTTAATGTCTGGTGAAAAAGTCGTTACGGTCATTAATAGTTTAGCATCTGTGTGGTACATAAGTTATGCACATAAAGCCAAATTGTTGCCAAAAAGCTAAAACTGGCTTTTGAAAAAGCCAGTTTTATTGTGATTTAACCAGCTTTCCACGAAAGCGGGATTGTCTCATTGAAACTGTTATATGAAATGAAAATGTTGAAAAATATTATTCATTACCTTTTAAATAGTGTTTATTTTTTAAGGGCTCCCAGTAAAATAAAACAATTTCGAATTTCGAAAACTTTTTTCAACTATCTGTCACAGCGAATGGTTAATCTGTAAAAAATGTCAAGATTACTATATTTTATTTTACTACAATACGTAAAAGAAATCAAAATTAGTTCAGATCATTTTTTAAATTTTACCGGAAATGGCAAGTTTTGATAAAAAAAAAACCTTTATCTGATCAAAATTAAGCATCTCTATATCCAGGCGGATTGACTAATTGGGATGAAACTTCATGCTTAAGCTTTTTCAATAAATTGGGAGAACCTTGCGAAATGTGGAGAAAATCTGCCTACGGGAACTACTAGATGTTTGTTTGCAATAACGTTGAACAGTAAAAAATTCCAAAAAACGACAAAGATTGAAAGATTCAAACAAATTTAAAGATCGAACTTTCAACCTGGGTTGATTTTTTGAGATTTACACGGTAATAATTTTTTTGACTAAACAAAGCAGTTTTTATCAATATTCCGGTAAGGTTATTTTTCGATTTACAAAATCAAGTGAGGTGTATTCGAGGTCTATGGAAGCGGGAAAGCTCTTATGGAAGTTTTTCGATTCCAAAGGAAGCTCCTCCTGGCTTTCCATTTTTCAATCTATTAGTAGTATCACCTATGACGTCCAGCTAATTGGTAAATTTGCAAAGAGTCTTCATTTCTAAGTGCATCGATATTCCAGCACAGTTTTCTTTGCTGTTAAAGTTAGATGATAAGTTATATTTATGATTTGTATTGCCCATACCGGCGCCCATATAAAATCAAACGTTAGTTATACTGGCGGAATGTCTCTTCCAGATCATGAAGTGATAATTTGGTTTATTGTGCTACATTTAATCGATCGCCACGTGACCTAGTGGATTTTCTTCTTATGTTACGTTACTACGTACTAGTACCTAGTCGTATAGGTTATTGATTATAGCCAGTTCCGTGAAGTATTCGTCCTTGTTGTTACTCCGTTGATGCAAGTTTTTCGGGCCAACGTATGATGTTGTATCCGTACTTCTACCGACTTTTGTGTGGAAGTCGCTCTCAATGTCGAGGATAATTAGTCTTCGATGAACGCTTGTTGACAATCCTGATAATTTGTTTGTGCATATTCTAACAGTGAATATTCGTATATTTATCGACCGGAAATCGGTGATTTACTGCTGTACTTGCCGATGCATAAGAAAGCAGGCTTTAAATTCTCCTCAGCTCTGATGGCCACTTAGTCGAAAGTGTGGCATAATGGGTCCCTCTCCACTCCGGACAAACTCGATCCATTTATTTGTTTTCCACATTGTTCAGTAAGGTCATTATATTTTAACAAAATAAACGCAATGGCGTTCAAAATATGAAAATGCAACCTTGCAACCTCGGAAAATGTACATTTGTTTTCCGTATAGTGCTTGTATAACATTTTCATTTCATCTAAATTTTAGTATATAAGACGAACATTTTAGCTTAAGATATAGTCATAAACAGTTATTATGGATAGTCATAATCAGTAATTTTAAATAATACGTATTTAATAATTACGAATCAAAAATTATTTTAAGTGTTTAAATTTAAGTTGTAATTGTGAACCTTCAATCTAATAACTAATAAAAATGTTAATAAAATGTAATAAGCAACAGTGAAGCTGAATTTTAAAATACTCAATCCCCAAACCGCTCCGCACAACATTATCACATTCCATGTTGCAATTTTTATAACGTTGTTCGTGTACATTTTCCGGGGTCGTTGCTATTATGAATTCGATAAGTTTATTCGAGGCTTCTATGTTGGCTTTACAATTGGATTTTTTTTGTGAGAGTGGCTGTAAGCCCGTCGCTCAACCCACCTATTACGTGTGTCGATTCTGTACTGGTAATAAATCTTAAGGCATCGGATCCTACCTGAAACACATTTATATAGCGAGCCGCTTTCATACAAGTTCGATGCCCCCGTCGCAATATTCGTTACATATCGCAGAATTTATCCGTTTTTTCTAGAGTAAAATTTCTCACCATTTCGCTTTTCAATTCTCCTTTTTTTATTGCTCCCAAATCGAATAAATTGTTTAGTTATCTCCTCTTTTTTCTCGAGGAAGTATGACTCACCAAATAAGTAAGAGATAGAATAAGAGTAGAAATCCCAAATTTTTTCGAGATGAACATCCCCCCCATCCTTGGAGTATCAGCTGCACGACAATTAATAATGAGTACAACGCTGTGATATAATGTAAAAAAATAATTATTTGACATTATTGTTTAATACTATTTATGTTCCCGGAACTGTTGTGACCACATAAAGGGAATTCGTACGTAGCTGTTTATTCAAACCACAACTGCTAGTTAACATTGACTTCGATAGTTAGATCTAACCAGGAATAAGTTATAATAAACCAATAAATGAATAAAATTGGATTATATAGGAGAAAACTGAGAAGGAAAATCTAACAACAGGTTCGGCAGCTATACCGGATAAGGTCTGCGCGTAAGGAAAAAAATGTTAATTGTAATTTGTAAATGTTAATTGAAAAATGAATGGATAAGGTAATAAAATTAGCCGTTGACTTGGAATTCTGTTTTTCCACCTGTAACGAAGATGAGAGCGGCATGATTGAGCCACGGTATATTCAGTTCAAAAATAATACACTTCATTGCTATTCACACAGAAAAATTTGTATTCGAGTATTGAAAGTTGTGGATTTGTTTATAGTTTAGTTTGAAATCTTTGAAATTTTAAATTGCCACTATACTTGTGAAAAAAAATTGCACAACACGTTGAATTAAATACTGAAAAGGGAGAACACAGCACATTTCTCAACAAAATGTACCAACCAGTAATCCATTTTCCATTAAAAAACTTTGGAAGGTTATTTCCGTGGTTAAAATTTGTTGAAATTTTTCTTTTTATATTTCCTTGAATATTTCAATTCTTTGTTGTTTTTTGATAACATTTTTTTTCCAAAATTCGTAATTCCGGAAATGTTTTTACTCGTTTTTCCTAAATGCTATATACTTTTCAAAATATTTCCGGTGGACCGATTTCGATCAACAATTACTGGGATCTTCTAATTTATGGAAAAGGCTTAAGTGTGATGTTTCACTCCGATCAGTGAATCCGTCTGAGCCATAAAGAATCTACGGATACTTGGAGGGCACAGCACCACATAAACACACACAAACACACACAGATAACTTTTGAAATCTCGACAATTATGTTATTCTTACATAGTACGTAAAATAAAGTAAAAGAACTATGTGCAATAAGCTTTAGAAATCATTTGGTTTTATTATTACAAAAAATTAGTTCACCTTGGTTGTCATTTCATCTAAACACTGATCGCAGTATTTCTCGCCCCGATATGTTCGAGCTTTAAACTGTTTCTTACAACAGTCGCATTCAATTACCTTGATATTATATTCAATTGCATCACCAATTGAGCTCATCGCAATTTCTGACGCCATCGAAATAGCAACGCCTCCGGTGATAGCTCCAAGAATACCTCCTATTACAGTGCCAACGCCTGGAAATATTGTAGTCCCGATAACTGCGCCACCCATCGCTCCACTATACCCTCCCACCCAACCTCCAGCTACAGTTGCCGTTGTATCGACAAAATTGCGAGAAGTCCCATTTTGGTAATCTTCGTATCCAGCATAACCAAGTCGACACGTGTCAAGAAAACATGCAACCGGAAACAGCACTTGGTTTGCACCTTCAGCCACCTGTGACAAGTATATAGCGGCATTTGTTGCTGTACCAGACGGTAATGGAATGGGCGGTGCATATGGTAACACCACTAGTTTTCTCGAAGCTCTCTTAAAAAAACAATCAATCAAGTTGTTTGCTACTATGTATACCTTTCTTTCAGTACCTTTTTTGTTTGACTCTTATTTTTGACAATTTTGGGTATTTCGACTTCACTCATATTGTACTCAGATATTTTAAACGTTTAGTTACGTGTTCCTAGACTTAAAATAATTAAAATTCAGTTTTGTGTTACATAATAACTATGTGATGAAGTACGATACTTGTATTAATACGATAAAAATTCGTCACTGTGTTTGACGGTTTATAATTAAAAGCCAAATTATATGTTCAAATATCACGTTTACAGATTAACACTCAATTTTATAATATGCCGCGAAATAAAAATGAGAGAATGAACTCAAACAGCATCCCAATGATACTATTCGTTTTCGCTATTCACCATATGTGTGTGTGTCACACTTTCAGTGTCGTTGCTAATTTACGACAGCTTACGACATTTTATTTTCAGATATAAGTGTATTAATCAGCAAACTTGTCGAGGTCGGCTAATTAGCTGGTCTGAAAATATCAATTTGAAAATTATGTTTTGCGATAGCGCACAGCAGATATTAGAATACAGTCGCAAGCGAAAATTATTTTGTTTAAAAATAATTCTGATTACAGTAAAATTCAAAAATACAAAAGTGTGTATACATATGTTCAATACACAATTCAATATAAATATCACTCAAAATTATTGTACATGAGAAGTTTGATGTGAAACCAAATAAAATACACTTAAAGTAAGCACACGAAAATGGCCCAGCGCTTACGAATGTGCTAGGTTTTGTTCGAACTGTTCAAGTCCACTTTACCCTTGAAAAGTAAGTAAACATGCGGAGAAAGACATGCTTTCCGAACTTCCCATTAAAACTACCATGACCGAAATTACTATTAATCCCAAGATAACGATTCTTTAAAGGTAAGGCCATCATGCCAAGTTACAGACTCCAAAAAATAATGGCGAATATTTGCAACCGACATTACAATGAAAACACGTAGTACCGGTCTCATAAAAACGGGTCGAGTCTTACCCACGGACCTTACCCCCGTGACCCACAGTAAGCGGAAACTAACCTGATTGAAAACATCAATCAATCTGATAAGATAAACATTGGTTTTTCGAGAGAAAAAGAACTAGTACCTTCGAAACCTGGAAGGTTAATTATTAGCGAAAAGAAATGTTTATTAATTAAAATTTTTAGTTCGATTTGTTATAAAATCTTACCTAAGGTACACAATTAGAATTTAAAATCGAAATGGACCAGTTTATGGGCAACACATCAAAAAACCGTGTACGCAAATTCAGATAACATCCAATACATTGTAAGCTACAATGATGGAGAAGAGTATTATGCCAACATAACAATGTAAATTGGAAGATTTGGAACCAGCAAAGGTGAGACCTGCACAAATAACATCGAAAATCAAACTACCCAAAATAGCTATTCCAATTATCAATGAAAATTATCTAAACTTGATAACCTGAAGAGACTAAGAGACAATTTCATAAATTGTACATTCTAACAACGATTCACCATAGGTAAAAAAATGCATTAATTTGGTACGCTCTCATATTGGCGCTTAGATATTTATCATTTTCATTAATTTAAAATCTTTAAGCCCGTGGAGAACATAAACGATACCTACAAATTACAACAAGATATTGACAACCTCGTGACGAGGCTATATATTTTCATCGAAAAGCTAATCCTGTTGTCCAACAGTACTATATATATGATGAGTACTATATATAGAGTTTCTCTAATCACATCGAGCAGTGCTGTGTATGGCTTTATTAAATGGTGAACAGGGGATAATGACAATATGAAGACAATAAAGCTATTGTATTTCGCCTACGTCAGATACCAAATTGAGTATGCTGTAAATAGCTGCTGTTCCTTTTACGGTGAATATATTTGCAACACAAGCTGCAAACATAACAAAGAGTTACAGTAGTCACGTTCACCTGCAATTACTACCGCTTTACCTCACTGGGTGTAGAATCCAAAATCTGACAACCCTGGAAAATAGACGGGAGCTTTTGAAGTACCACCAATCTTCTTTGAGTCTATTGGAATGAAAGCACCGAGTAGGACCTTAACAAATTCTGTGTTCCTTCTGGTCAATAAACACGGGGCCAATTATGATTACAGTGAACCGGTGAACATGATGTGCACGAGTTATAACAAAATTTGCCATCTCTTTAACTTTTATCCAAGCAAAGCTAGTTTTAAACGCAAATTGAATCAATGTTATGAGTCAAGAACTTAATTAATTTTTTAAATTCTTTTCGTGTTCTCACAGCGGTTTGTTGAATTCATTACAAGTAACAGTTAAAAAC
Source organism: Nephrotoma guestfalica (assembly GCA_963691935.1). Lineage (NCBI taxonomy): Eukaryota > Metazoa > Arthropoda > Insecta > Diptera > Tipulidae > Nephrotoma > Nephrotoma guestfalica. Next base: position 305,480,629 of record OY829914.1, on the reverse strand, counting down.
TACTTTACCACGTGGAATACGATTCAACAATGATTCAATAACAAACGTCCAGTAGTTTGAACCCTCATTAAAAAATTGTTAATCATACCGACAAGTCCTCGGTGTGACTTATGTGAAAATTTAGACGTTGACGTGTAAGATTGAAATATATTAGTATTGGAATTACTAGTACCAAAATTAGGTGCCGAAACTTTAAGCTCTTTAATCAGAACTTAGAATATAAAAGAAAATTCCGAGAGTGCAGTATTTCTTCAGTATTTTACAAACACAAATCAAAGCAAGAGGGAGGTCCATTTAATACTAAGCGGCTTATAATAACTCGGTTAGAAGCTTCTGTAGATAATGTAAGCGAAGCCATCTGATAAACAATTCTATCAATTTTAACACCCTGGGTCAGAAATGGCGAAACGAATTTGCAACAAAAGCAGTTGAGGCACAATGAGAAGACTTGTAATGGGACTTGTCAAAATGAACTTTTAAATAGGAGCGAGTCAATAAAATTACCTTTACAATTAAGCCACGGTTCGTATCTGATTTCGAACTGGTGGAAATCAATAAGGATGTTATATCAAAATTAACAAGAAGATTTTAACAATTAACAAGGCACGATGACTTAATACTTGGAATGGACTACATCTCAAATATGCTTATGTCACAGATAGTGAAAGAAGAAACAAGATCAGCTACTTAGCAAGCTTGCCTGCATTGTAGCTATCAACCTAAATTCAAGCAAATATAAAATAAAACAAGGATTTAAACGGTAGACAATGACCTACATCATATGGCATACATTTAACAGCTAAACAAGCAAAATACGAAGAACTATATCGACAAGTGTGCAAAGGTATGTTCAATGGCTGAGTGATCAGAAGGTTGCTCTAAAAGAAGGAATAGTAATAGGGGAATCTAAATATCAAGCCTTTGCACGATTTCATCAAATTGAAAGAAGATTGAACAATAAATCTAAATTTAAACAACAATATCAGAAATTCATAAGCTTAGAATAATAATTGAGGGAATATTTAAAGTTAAAACATAGTTCTAAGTGCACAATCAACCAATATCAAACGTTATTTACCACACCAAGCAAAGCAGAAAGAGGCAATCATAACTTCCAAGTTTCGTATTGTTATTGATGTCTCAATGAAAACACCGACAGCAGTCAATCTCAACGAATTACAATTAGTTTCATAAAAAATTCAACAGGATCTGTGTTTAATTATCTTAAGATGAAGGAAACTAGAGTATGCGTTTACTTCTAATCTCGAATGGTCTCATGAAACTGCAATACCCAAAGCGTTGTGGATGCGGTATCAAGGGACCCCGAGCTTTCTAACGTTGAAATAACTAAAGATTGCACAGCAAAAATTTTAAACATCTAGTAGAACATTAATAAGAATGCATTTAGCTATAGGGATCCAACAAAAGCCGCCCCAAATAAAGCTCACACAAAAGACACATTTTATAAAAGATTGCTAAAATAGTTGATCCATTGGGCTGGAGGAAAAGATGTTAATGCAACGGATATGAACACATCGGCCGGGATCACACGCAACACCAAATTATAAAAAACTTGGTTAGCCTTTCAACAACAATTGCAATTATTAACATATATTACGATCCCCCAGCAGTTGGATAAGTTTCATGAACGATGTAGCACAACAACATGGTGTATGTGATGCACCGAAACCAACAGATGCTGCAGTTGTATACTTCAAAGTGTCAACAAACGCGGGAGAAGTTTAGATCAATGAAATGTTTTTGTTGGAAAACGAGTCAGGCATGGTCTAGATACTTTTAGCCTAGCCAACAGGTATCACTTGAAGTCGTGGGATGATCATCAACAGAATTTCAAAACCACTCGTTATGGTGCTCAGAGCGAGAATGACGAAATCTATAATCACACCCAACCAGTAACCTCTTCTTAAATAATTAGATCTATTGCCTTGATAAAACGATTCATCAATAATGCAATATGTCAGCAGCTTTCAAACCGGATATTCGGTGTACTTACAAAAACGGAGTCAAGAGTCTCTCGGAATAAAATATTCATCATCTTTCAATGACGAAATTTCAAGAAGGAATAAAAGTTTTAGAGCAATGCAATAACCTCGTAGCAAAGGGACAACTGAATACGTTCATCGATATGACGTGCATATGACGAGTAGGTGGTAAAATAAAAAACTCGTTCACTTAATATTTGAAGATGCTCGAACAACAACGCTACAAGTGAAGCGAAAAATGACATAGGAACCAGCACAAACAATGCGGCCATTGGTTATGCTGACTCAAAGAATGTATAACGTGTACATCACGGTGTTAATCTGCGTGGCAAGAAAGGGAATACGATTAGAAGTTGTTAATTATTTAACAACCAACAATCAGGAGGTTTTGCTCACGGTGAGGACTGTGTAGCCACATTAACATCATAGTTTATCCGAGGCAGATAAACAATCAAGGGCGCAAGTCCTTCACTACGGAGGTTTATGAGAAGCAGCTGTAAAATCCACCAAATACCATCTGAAATGGAAATGACAACCGTTCCAAAACGAATTATGTCACAACGCGGAGAGCAGTATACAACAATCATTAGCTCAATAAAACATAGATTGTTAGAAAAACGATAATATCAACTAAGCTGATTGGTAACCTCAATCAAATAAAACTGTTCAACTATTTGTGGGTTCCGTACAATAGTTGGGAACATGTTGAGTAAAATCAAAACCAACGTTATGAAAAAGTTTAGTTCTATGAAATTTTGAAATCAAATTGGCAATGATTTCACTAATCATGATGCCAACAGTTGGCGGTCCTGAAAGAACCCGTATTACCATAGTTTGGAATCCATTTTTCCAATTATCAAATATCAAGTTGGCGAAAAGTTCTAATTTTAATTTTAGGTTCAACTCGACAGATCTTTTAGATGGAGTCACTGATTATTCGGAATCGATGTTCGAAAACCATATTTTTAAAAGTAAGAAAAACTTTAATCACGTGTTTTCGTTACTTTTAAAAAATAATTAAAATGATCTTGACAAGAACATTGAAATTATAAACACAAGAATGAAAATTAATCATCGAAATTCGAAATGCAAAAGGACAACCACGACAACAACTTAAATAACCACTTCTTGTTGTTTTAAATTATTGGTTTAAAAATATGAAAAGAGTGACTTTAGTCCCAGATGCGTGTTTCGCATTATTTATCTATCATAATATTCCCAGTACACCAATTATTTGATGAAGTAAGCGCTACCTCTAATTTGATTACATCAACATCAAGGTTCGAAAATTAGTATCCGGTGCACAACACTTCCTTCGCATATCGTCAATATCCATAGACTCACACACAATATCCATTTAGATTCAGGTTTTAACAACACAGGTACAAATCTTTCTCTCATTTTAAAATTTTAATTCTGAGTTGTTTTCTAATTATCAATTGTTTGTGATCGAAATTTGGGCTAACTTTCTTTCCATAATACAACAACATCAAACCGCAGAGATTAATTAATTAGGAACAATTCAGGCGAATTATCTTTATTTCGTACAAAATATTTCGAATACACAAAATTGTCATAGCGTTCGCTTCGTCTACTACATTAACAAAATTTATTTAGAAACTCTTACGAAATCACTTAACATAGTTATATGAAACTGTAATGTATCTCACACGGGGCTTCGAAATAAAACCTCAGATAATAAAAATAAAATAATAGAGTTGCCATCATACAAGGGCTGATATATTTTTACCGTGATGTGATTTTCGTGAGACAACAACTAAATAAGAAACATTATTTCACTTTGAATACTGGCTTATACAGTTTTTCGCATTCTAATTTGGCCATTTGACACCTTAATGTCCACTCAAAACAATATGGTGATTCGGCCGAATTTGGTTAAAATCTGCTTTAATAAAGATTTTTGTTATCTTGCCTACATCTTCAATTAAAATAATTAGCTCAAAAAGCGTTCTATAATTTTCATTATTTTGTAACATTTGTGTCAACACGACTATGTTCTCAATCCGTCAACACGAACATACCCGGGTTCTATTAAATTGTCCTTTACATATCAGTAAAAAAAATTAATTTGCAAATAAATGTTAAATTTTGAAAGTCTACAAGACACAAACATATAAAATTATGTTATATCATAAATTCTCACTAAATATATTTTCGACAGTAAAATTTGCCAACATCAATGGTACATTGAAATAAAACTAAAGTTTCCGTTACTATTTCCACAACAAAATAGAAATACTCGTTGATATTAGAATAGTGAAATTGCAAAAATAATTTATATCTACAAATCATGGCAATATAATGGTAATTTTAGATATTCTGGTGGAAAATCAACCAGCTGCTGGTACCTTGCTAATTGGAGCTCTAAAAGTTCCAATACTGATAAATTTCTATTTTTGTATTTTGTACTGTTTACTTCTCGTCTAATTTATTAGGATTTTATTTTAAATCCAAGATGCACACCAAAGTGTATCGTGTTGACACAAATGTTTAAAAGATAATGTTCTCTGTACGGAAAAACTGCATAGGGCAAATTTTAAGGGGAGTTCTTAAATTGAAATTGGTAATGAAATATTTCTGAGTATGAAAACGAATAATTCAATGAAAATCAGGTAGAATCAAAGTTATCTAGTTCTTCTCTAGAGTAAAATAATATGAAAATTTTGACCAAATTTTTAAAAAAAATTAAAATTACGAAATTGGGATTTCTTCTAAATATCGGAAGTAAGTACAAAATAAAAATAAATTTTAAAGGAATTGAGAAAACCTCATAATGCAAAATTAATTTCCAAAATCTCATACTCGTACCACTTCCAACACAAAATTGTTCAAACAAAATACCTACGTATACAATTTTAAGGTATTCGGAATTTAATCACAAAATGAGCTTACCGTATATAAGCTCGTACACGTTTAAAATATTTACGTGTTAACAAATTCATAAATAACCGTAAATAAATAAATAAAAAATCCTTGTCATATAATCATTCTCATACGTACGAGTACGTATACCCATAATTCACCCAGGCGTGTATAAGCTTTAAATTTTTGTTTAGAAAATTTATGATATTTTAAGCATTCATTTATGATTAATATTTTAAAATTCAATAACCACCCTCGCAAGCACACATTTTCCAGAAGAAAAATATGTACATTCTTTATCAATATTTATCTCGATTCTATATACCTTTGTACTTTGTTCTTTACGAAATAGCTGGAGACAAAGTATAGAATTTCTAATTAAAAATCCTTTTTCCGATTTTTCAAATTTTTTTTGGAAAAATTAGCATTTTTTGTTGTTGTCAAAATTCGTATCGTTCTCATATACTAATTGAAGACAAAAACATAGAAAATGGGGTTCTGTACTGATAAACGTGTTTTTTTTTAAATATACTTTGAAAGTAAAAAAATATGGAAAATTAGTTTTGTGTTTTTCACATGATAAGAAATTTTATTTTTGTGTACTGTACTCATATCGTATTAAACAGGGAACGATGCACCACACTTAAAGGAAATATACGTAAATCATTATTCCCAAACAATACATTATGTAATATAGCTATAGATATAAAAAGATTTAATTGTGAAGAAATTTCTGTATACTCTTGAAAATTTGTGGGCAGTAAAGAAAAAGGGTATAGCCAAGTAGAACGAAAGTACGTATGCAGTTCTACACATAAGGTATTTAATTTCCCCGAAGACATTTTTGTTCCTATTGTTTGTAATTTACAGACAAAACATAATTTCTTATTCTACTGTGCACAATTTCTTCTATGAATGAACAATAATAATTTTCCTTTATTTCTCATAATGGAAACAGTTTTTTAATAAAATCTGAAAATTACTGAATGCATTGTCAAAATTCATCTTCCATCTATGATGTAAAATATATAAAATTCAACTAAAAAAATTGTAAAATTCTCTATAATAATTTTCATATCTTTTAAAAATAATATTTTTTCAATTCAAATATTCATAAGGATTATCTTCGTCCTTTTTTATATTCACATTACATAAAAGCATATTACAATTTTATTTTATATTGTGGCAGCAGGATACGAACGAACAATATAATGTCAGTTCCAACAACAAAGAATCAAAAACTACTGTATATATTTTTACACAGCACCATCTTAAGATTATTTTTATTGTTGTGGTTTACTTCTTGTGTTGGATGTTATATTTCCTTATACATACTGTTAAATTTTCGTTTCGTTTCTGTTTTCTTTGAATGACCATTAAATTGTCCTGTATCTTTTTTATCCTTGTTGCTTCTGTGCTTTTTTATATTTATACAAAATTTTATAAAATTTAATGTAAAAATATGATAAATAGGAAAATGACGTTTAAGAGGTTTCCTGTGTCTTCTACCATTTGAAATTTATATAGATCGAAGGCCTGGAGGGTCAATAATGAATTTTGATGATGCTAATATACATTTCATTAGAATACAAATTATTATTTTGATGTTGGTATTAGGCTACGTACGACTACATAACTCTGAGAAATGAGTTACGCATATTTATGGCTTCAATCAAATGCTGATGTCCTCTAACGTGGCTAAATTCTAAAAGCAATAAAATAATTTGAAGACGTGTAAACGAAAACGTATCATGCTGTTTTTCAACAATCGCATTCTCTAATTGAGTATCAAGATAAAATTTTATAATTTAATATCAAAACTTAACCATTTACAATTTACCCAAGATAAGATTACGACTTCATTCCCAAATTAAAACTGTTGGTATCAAGAGAGCAAGTCAAAAATGTACGTCAAAAATAAATTTTAGTGTTTTTATTTACTTAATAACTCAAAAAATATAACTTTTAGAAATGTAAGTTCTTGCATAGGTGACAGCTCGCTAGAATCACACAGTGCCGTACAAATGGTAATTAGAAAAGGCGGGAATTTTAAATGGTCTCTTAATGGTCAAAATGACACCTATCGTGTGTTACAATTACAGATTCCTAAAATTAGATCTTAAACTTCAATAGATGACAAATCAGTTGTGAATGGAAGTATGTTTGATAAAATGGAATTGCAGTGTGTACAATGGTTGGAAATATAGTGACTCGTAGTCTCTTTCAGGTATGTTTTTGGGTTTTAGATTTTAGATTTGGAAGCTATGAGTTAAGTTTTGTGATTTGGTATAAAGTTTATTATTGAATTCTCGCTAAAACACGATATGGAATACTAATGTTATGGAGTGGAATGTCGTTTTGACTAACCCGAAAAAAATTAGTTCAGTTTATCTGAATATCGTTGTGACAAATTTTTAGTATTCGTTTCTTGTTTGCTTTATCCAGAAGCACACTGCCTTATTGCAAACTTTTTTTAATGAAATTTCGAATCTTCGGCGATACCTATTTGACCAACCGATTCTTGATCGAATATCTTGAAACCACTGAAGAACGGCATTGTCTACATATTCAAAAATTGCTAGATAACGTTGACGAAGCGAGTTTTCCCGAATCTATTTTCCAAATTTTTGGAAAGAGTCGAGAGCTGCACGTCTGCTAATGGTAGCGCACACGACGCTATCGAGGTGTAATAAAATATTTCTACTCTTATGGAAGTTTAACAAAATCATAATAGCTTGGATTGGGATCAGGGGTGATCATAAAGTGGATTGTGCGTCAGAGGAGTGAAGTATATAGGAAATTGTTGCTCGAGTAAGGAAATTGCCACAAGGAGCCGAAAGCCAATGGTGGTTACTAGACGAGGGCGGTAATCGACGTTTACTCTCCGGTTGCATACGCTGTTCGTTCTGCGACATCTTTTTATTATAAACGAGATGTTTTCGTCAGTGGTTTATAGTAAATTTTTTTTTGTTACATGGAATATGCCGGTGGGAGGTTTTCCATTAAATTCGTTTTCAAAAGATAATTTTGTATGGAAATTTTAAGATTTTTATAATTAAATGACTGGTAATCTATCCATCTACTTTGGCCCCTAGGAAGTGGAATACATCACTGTGACTTATGTTTCTGCTATAATTTATTGATGCATTTTGTGTTCGATATTTGAACAGATGTGGTGCTAGTTTCCGTCGGAGCAGTGGAAAAATAAGTTTTAGTTGAATAGAACTGACTTTTTTTGTTAAGGAAGTTTACTACGGCCAACCAAATAAATAAAAATTGTCCTTATAAAGATAGTCGGATGGCAAATACATACGTACTTCCTGTCATTGTTTGACCATTTCTGATCATTTAGATGGTGATATTGTTGATTGGAGTATTGTGATATTAATAACGTTTCAACACTGTACAAACTTTGGTATGAAGGAATCAGGATATTTAATTGTTATTTCATAAATTAATAATTTATTAATTAAAATTTTGGGTTTTTACTTTAGAATTACAATCGCCAATAAGTATTTTCAGAGTGGCATTCAGATTATACTTAATTTAACGGATTTATGAACGCTGGTTAAGACATGTATAGGTAGGCGGCAGTGATCGTTTTGGAATTATTAATTTAATTTTAAAATTATAAATTTTCGGCCGTTAATCGAGAATTAAATTGCAAAATGATAAATGTAATTTCAGTATGCAGTTGTATTTTTTCATAAATTGTTCACTTTACTTAATAGTGTAGTAGTTGATTTCATTTGTAAAATCTCTAGATTCAGGAAATTCATTTGGGGTGATGGTGATGGTGGTATTGGAGCAAGAAATGACTAATTTGTTTTATGTTCTAAATTAAAAATTTGAAATACATACATAGGTATAATAAAACTTTTCAATTTAAATAAATTTATATAAATTAAATGGGAATGAAATAAATTCTGAGTTCACAAAACTCACTTGGTGATGGAAATATCATGACAGTAAATATATGAGTTTTCGAGTTGCATGTGCAGCCCTTCATTAAATTATGTCACGATGATTGGGAACCAATCATTACCATAAGCATTTCTTAAATTTGATTTATTTTCAGTAGTTCGGGAAAAATTAAATTAATAAATTTATATTTTGTTTAGGAAGGCCATTAAACCTGTATCCTTTAACCTAGTAGTTAGAATTGTGTTGTCTTGTGACGTACCATCGCTAAGTGTCTACAATCCGGTCATTCCGTCCTAAAAATAATACCTTTCCCAGCCTTTTCTCTAGGTTATATATAAACAGGCGTTATAAATACGCCTGGCGTTATCCGAAAGACTCGTCCAGTACTCGGTTCTACAGTAAAATCAATCAATCAATCACATTCAAGATACGGTAGAATAAAGATAAGACAAATCAAATATTTAAAAAAAGATTTAGTTAAATATTTGTGTGCTTGGTATAGTTAAGAAAGGTACAATAAACTTTATTTATTATGTATTAACGTGTTATTTACAATGAACTTAGTTAGATTAGTTTTATATATACTAACCCGTTAAACATTATTTTTAATTATGTAAACCACATTAGTTATAAATTTAACTATTGTTTATGATACGCATTTGACATTCAATCTATACTGTTGAATGCAGATGCTTCTTTAAGCGCATTTAATTGTTGATGTTGCTTGTCCCAAATATGGTCATGTGCGAGTTGATGCTAGTAGTATAGTCATTGCGATCTTGGAGTCTGAAATACCTTTTGTAATTCCCACGGAATTATTTGACTGGAATTCTAGGATTCCAAGAGAACTAGGCATTTTAAGCAAGGAAGCCTGTTTCGAGCTATATCCAATAGTTTTCTTTTTGTGCTTGCGACTAAGTCCAAACCTTTTCAAGATATTGGGTGTACAAATGTATTTCCGACCTTTTTCTAGAGATGTCATTAGTATCACTGCTTGCATATTATTAAATCGGGCAATACATGTTTTTTGGAGGTTAGATGTCAAGCTTGAATAATTACTAGTGACATTTGTTCAAAGCGTAAACAACAATTATTTTCATGTAATTGAAAATGTCGAATTTTGTGCCAAAAAACAGAATTTGCGGGAAGTTTTACTTCATTATTTTTTGTTGAACTAAAGTCCAGCAAAAACAAATCGTTTGCTTGTGGAAGTTTACGGTGAACATGACCAATCGAATACAACATGCAAAGAGTGGTGATGCTTTCGAAGGTGATGCTTTGTATTTGGTGGGATATGAAGGGTATCGTTTATTATGAGCTATTGAACGAGCGTGAAACCATTACTGGACAAGTTTGTCGACGACAACTGATAAGACTTGACTTGAGACTGACTTTAAAGCAAGCTCTAGCTGCAAAACGACCGGAATGGAACAAAAGGCACGATAAGATTATTTTGCAACATGACCACGCTAGGCTACATGTTGTTATACTTGTCAAAACTACTCTGATTACCACTTGTTCCGGTCGATCTGCTCTAGCACAGCAGCGCTTCACTTCATATGAAAACGTCAAAAAATGGGTCGATGACTGGATCGCCTCGAAATAACCAGACTTCTTCCGGGAATCCGTTTATTGCCTGAACGATGGGCAAAGGTTATAGCTTCCGAAGGAGCACACTTTGAATAAAACATTATTTCATTTTCTACACAAACTAATGTCTTTTATTTCACTGAAAAGGGCCGGAAATACATTTGTACACCAAATATTTGGTAAAGGCCTTGTTGAAGGGAAACTTTCTTGTTCTATCATCATAGCTTATAACAAACGATACGGTACCAAATGATAGAATCAAGATTCTTTTGTTCTCAGTGTGTTAGTTTAGCACGATACTATCTTAAAATTTCTTAAATCACAACAGTGACGTTCAATCAAATATTAAACAATTTCACTTGAAAGGTATACTGAATTGGATACTCATAAAAAATAAACATGGATTATCTCGAGTTTTAAAACCACGATTTAAATCCTGCCGTAAAATAAAATCCCGTATGTTAAAATTCCAGAAATCAAAATCGTGAACAGGAAATTAAAATCCCGGATCCTTATAAAATTCTGGTTTTTAATTCTTTGGTATAGATTGATCGTGAATGATTTTTTGGCTGAAAATTTAGGATACTATTTTCAACTCGTTTTAACTATTACAAGAATGTTGTATCTTCTCCAATTAGTAAACGTTTTCAACTGGAAGTTCCGAATTTTAAGTTGCAACGAAAATATGCACCCACTGAATTATCTTTGTATTCTTATTTGTTTGCTTGGTCAGTTAAAACTCGTATACTGTTAAAATTCATAACAAATTATGGTCAACCTTTGACGAGGTAAAGGATGGTATTCTATTAAGAATTTTAAGAATGGCGTGTTTTAAGAATTTGGCCTTGCTAGTGCAACTCAACTATTTCGTTACATTCGATTCTGAACGAACTTCTGAACTTTCACAATGTTGAGTGAACCTCGACCATTTCTAAATAGTTTAAGGCCAAATCCAGTATTTATGGCAAACAACAATTTTGATGTTCTTGTTTTCAGTTCTAGAATATGACCGTTCAGCATGATCACAGATAATATTGAACAACTTAAAAAGAACATTAGAGAAGCAGTTAATATGATACAGAGTGTAATGTGTAAGGGCAATAGAGGCGGACATTTTTTTTTGTATTAAAGCGCACAGACTTATCATTTACTTTCAATAATTTTTTTGTAACATATAATTTCAATATACGAAATGAGTAAGGTAATCATCACCGATTTTGAAAAAATTATGATAAAAAGCTACGGTAACATGAGAATTAAAAACTTATAACAATAAAAATATAAAAGATAAACAATTTGAACTAAAATTAATGCATCAGACTAAAACTCTAAATAGAAAATCGATATTAGGGTGCTCAAGAAGCAAAACTTTAAGTACTCGTAGAAACGATTTCAAATTTATTTGTTGTCGCATACTAAGTGGAAGTTGGTTAAACAAGGGAGGGGCAGTTACCAGAAAATATTTTCTAAAATGTTTCCTAAAAAAATGTGGAATTACAAATAAGAACGTTGTATCGCACATTTGATCTCAATAATCGATGCCCACTTCCCAAATAAAATAAACTTAAAACCTTATCGATGTTGTAATGGCAAAACTTTAAAATTTAAAAATAATTGCCAAGCTGAAACCCGTGAAGACTTAAACCATAATACGAATAGCATATTCCTGAACAATAATGAGAATTTTTAAAGTTAATAGATAGCAACCACCCCACCACGATAACTCATATTCAAGCCTAGAGTAATTGTAATAGTAGAATTTTAGCAATACCGATTTTGGAGGTACTGGTCTTAATAAATATAACGCTCGTAATGCTTTGCTGAGAGTCTTTCTTATTTTAACGACATGACACGACAATTCCAACAGTTTCAATGGAAATGCACAAGCTGGAGCAATTAACTTTATTCCAAACACTGGAATTGATGATGAATACTAAAATGCCTAATCTTCGTTTTGTCACTTAAAATTGGGAAATGGTGGTCAAAACCATTTCTTAGAACTAAAAGGTCGGTTGCAATTTTATCACAAACAACAGTTTGTGAGGAGCCATGATAACGTAAGCTCATATCATCTGCAAGAGCAACCATAGTGCCTGCCAACTTTGTACTAAAAATTGAATTAATGTATATCAAAATATCAAAAATAATTGAGGAACACCAATGTTTAAAACAAGGACTGTCGATAGCTCCATTCACCTTAACAAAATGATTACAATTTGTATAAGATACGATTTAAACCAACTTTTAATGTTTCCGCTGAAACCGATTTTATAAAGCCTATGCCAATAGAAGGTTATGATCAACCACGTCAAAGGATTTTTTATGTCAACAAAAAGCCCAGCGCAAGAGTCAGAATTATTTAGCGATGCACGCACACCATTTAAAAATTCAATCAAAGCAGACTCCGTGGAAAACCCATTGCAAAAACCATGCGAACAACAACCTATTATACCATGCTTCTTTAAGGAAGATTAGACTGCAAATTTGACGTAATGCTTCCAAAATAATTGGTGACCTCATTGGCAATATCAGAGGCATTATCAGTTAATAGATCATTATTCGATGAATTAATAGAATTTATGATATTACTATTTAACGAATTATTACTTAATAAGTCATTGAGTGTCCGCCACATAAGTTTGGAATCACAAGCTACACGAGCTGCAATAGTTTTACTTTTGTTTTTATGAAAATAGGCTGTATCTTGATGCTGGAAACGTTGATTGGTTTAAACACGTTTTGCCTTTCTCGATAACCATTTTTTACGTTTAATCATGTTTTGAATGCATCAAAAATCCATTGTTTAATAGGACGATTACTATGTGACTTTTGAGAATCTAGACCAACTGAAAAAAATCATTCCAAAGCGTTAAAAATACTTCAACAGCAGCACACGAATCGTCAATAGCATAAATAGGAGAGAAATTAGCTCTACATTAGGCAGACATTATTTTTCATTAAAACATTAAACATTAAATATATTTTCTTTTATTTAAAAATAATGTATAGGCATAAAAAGTAGTAAACCTTTCGGGTGGACCCCTGTACATTTAAATCAAATAAAAATTTTCCAAAATAATAAATACATAAATAGACCTTGAACTGTTAAATAGCCATTCAAATTTTTAACCAGAGACTCAGAGTCAGATAGTACTTTTGTAGTTGATTGAATTTCGCAGCAAACAGCTTCTTAATTTCTGAAGTGACCAAATATCAGAACCTAATCAGGGGTAAATCATCAATAACACTTGTTTCCAGAAATTGGATTTCAACCCGTTCTGAGAGTTTCTCTTGATTCTTGATTCTATTCTCACGTTTCGGTAAGTATCAGAGAAGGAGGTAGAACATCATTCTATAAACTGAGTGAAAAGTAATGAACCCATATTTCATATTTCCACATCACCAAAAAGTTATGTCAAAATACTCAACATATTTACAGAGTACTAAATTACGAAATGAATATTTTTAAAATCTATAGATAAGCGTCAATGAAATAGTGAGAAATGCGTTTGTGTGTATTTATATGGCCATCAGCTTGTGGAAACCGTTACTTGGAATTTGTAATTGCAAATCAATTTACATACACAAAAGTGGCGTTTTGTTGCCCATCACTTGAAATTACGTTGAGGAGGCAAAAATATTTTAATATTTTGTTTTTCTGCTCGATTGGCTAAATCCGCCATTCCACACCTTGATTCTTTCGTCGTGATTCTTTCCTCGTTTCTTTCCCCTTCACCAACAAACTAATAACTGCTTGTAGGCTAAGGGGAAGGAAACGAGGAGAGAATCACGACGAAAGAATCAAAGTGTGGAACGTCGGAATAATCGAAAACTAATGAACGGTACGTAGTATTCTCAAACGGACTCGAACAATAAAACGGCTTGTGTTTTAAATTTATAGATTTGTGTTGCTATAAATTTTCATAACGCCTATGAAAACGATAAGTGTCTTATTTTATGTGTAAAGCAATACAAATACACAATTGTACACATTAGTGATAATATTGGTCTAGAACACCAATATAAAAAATTGCACTTGGCATCTCAAAACGATTTATTTCAATTAATACAGTAAGTATGTTCGAATAAAATTATTTTCACATTCTCACTTACAACACACATATACATACATAATTCCACCGATAGCGATTAGAACAAATGCGTGATAGCTTTGTACACAAAATACAGTTTATACGTTCGTTCTTTATAACTACATTGACTATATGTACATAGAATTTAATACATGACAAGTATTGGAACGGTATTGGTGTCTTTATCATTTTGTTAGTTGGCTGAATAGTTTGCTTTTGTTTAGATGTGTCGGCTTCAAAATTATTTATTTAAATTATGTATTCATTCTAAAATCAGTTCAAATCAATTAAATTTTCGATTATCAGGTGAGTAAATCGTAATTTAGAAGTTTTCATCTATGTAAATTATCCTACCATATGTTTAGTGTCGTACGTATATTCGCGCTTATTTTTTACATTTCACAATACAGTTTCGGTTCGTTTAATGTTAGCTAGCGCCTAAAACTGATTTTTTGGTGTATGGCTATATTCAACCTCCACAACATCCCCTTAACTCTCGATTACCTATATGATTTGCCAAGATTATATTCGATTATTTGGTTGTATTAGTCATTAAAAATACAATTTCAACAGCTGTTTCAATTGACATACGCGATAATGTATTTGTGTTTGTAATTTATAAAGCTTAAATTGCGCATTATTGTTAATTGTCAGTATTGTTCCCGTGTCAATATCAAACACCTTGTATGTATATGTTTCTGAGCTCGCGAAAGAAACCTCGAAAGCTACGAATATATTAACACTTATAAGAACCTAATCAGATTTTCTAACTGTTATAGTTATTAAGATATTAAATACCATTTTACTCATCATTCTCTAAACTAATAATTTATATCGATTGCACACCTCTCATTTTTAATAAGGTATTTTCCAATATTTTCGTTTTTAGTTTAAGCGAGTGTTCGATAATACAAACCATTTATCATTTTGAATATAACCCAGTCAAATGTTAAATTATATCGATTGTTAAATTAAACCTAGTTAATTAAACATCATTTTCCAGGTGCCTTTCAGTAATTTATTTAATACTTTTTTAAATAATGAGTGATATTGAAGATGAAAAACGTAAAAATTCGGACAAGAATCAAAACTTAACTAAAGTAAATATCATGAAATTTTATTAAATAATTATTTAAATATATTTATTCATTTTATTTAGAACCCTGTTGGAACTATAAGCACAACACCATTCACACCTCCAATACAATTGCCACCAGGTACAACAGATGGTACTGCACAATTGTCTCAAGTAGCAAACACTGCAAATCAAGTACTCCTTCCTGTAACTTTGGTGATTGATACGTGTCGAGTTGGTTATGCAGGTTATCAAGACTATCAAAATAAAACTTCACGCAATGTTGTTGGAACAACGGCTGCTGTAGCTGGGGGCTGGGCTGGTGGTTACGGTGGGGCTATGGGTGGGGCAGCAATTGGAACTGCAATTTTTCCAGGCATTGGTACTTTAATTGGAGGTATTGTTGGTGCTATTGCTGGAGGTATTTCTGGGTCCGTGGCAACGGGGGCCGCAGTGAATGCAATTGGAGATGCGGTAGAATATAATATAGATGAAATTGAGTGTGAAAACTGTAAACACAAATTTAAAGCACGTAAATATCGGGGTGAAAAATATTGTGAGCAGTGTTTGAAAAAAATGAGCAAAATGGATAAGTTATAGGCAATTAATAAACATTATTTATATTTTTTTAATAAACGGGTTTCTATTAGTTACATTAGCATGATAAACCTCAAGCAATACTAGCTCGACACCAAACGCGGGAGTTAACTAGAAAATGAACTAGGTGGCCTGTAAGAAAGGCTGCCGCGTCGACTAAGATTGCAACATTCTCGGTGAATTTATAGAAGCGAAAAGACTGAAATTTTTGTGTAATTATTTATACATGGAAATAAATCGTTCTCCAAACTATTTAACCAAGTTATGATTGTATCAACGTACAATA
Organism: Nephrotoma guestfalica; assembly: GCA_963691935.1. Lineage (NCBI taxonomy): Eukaryota > Metazoa > Arthropoda > Insecta > Diptera > Tipulidae > Nephrotoma > Nephrotoma guestfalica. The sequence goes on along the minus strand of OY829914.1, from coordinate 305,464,180 downwards.
TAATGATTGAATCATTCTATTGTACTCCCAGTATTTATCTAAAATTATCCTCTACGTGAAGCACGGATCGGTTCGGGTGAAAACCATTTGTAAAGTCAATAATGATGTTTCTGGCGATCAAACGGTACCAACCACTTTGTAGGCCATAATTTTGACATTGCTTTCATTTTCGGCTGGACGGTTTCGATGCAGGTTGAACACTCTAATTTCGGTTATTTTCGACCAGTTAACTTCAATGATCGTTAAAATGTTGACAGTCCAATTGTATCTGTAGAGATTAAGGTTGATATAATAGCTAGCCACTGCTTCTGGATGTCGAAGAGAAATTCTTTTTTAACAGTGTGCCGGCCTAGATGTTGTCGTTAGTGAGTTGTCGTTTTTGGTGAATCGACATTTCAGCTGTTTGTTTAATATGGATGATAGTTTACACCTTTCATCTAGTGGATATAAATAACGAACTCGATACCAATTGGTTATAAGTTATAGCGAGTTCAGTGATGCATTAGTTATTGTTACTGTGTGTTGATTCAAGCTATAATGACCGGCGATCTCGGCCTGACAAAATTCTCTTTGCATTCTCCCACTACACCGCATTTTTCAACATTTCAAATTAGCGTAGGAGTAAGATTGTATTTGTTGATGTGTTAGGCTTGATTAGATTTCTTACATTACAACACAAAATATTTTTTAAATTGGCTTAAAACAGTAATGGAAATAGGTAGCAAAATAAATTTGAAGTAAAAGCAGTTTACAAAAAACGAAAATCGAACTCCAATAGTTTTTTTTATTCTTTTGTCCTTGTGTGAATTGCAACTTGATGCTCACCTAATATTTATGTGGAAAAGTGCAACACGAATATTTCCGCTCCAATTAATTTAGTAGCAAAACGAGGAAATGTTGTGTTGCAGTTACAACTCGTGTAGTGTTTACCATTGTGTCCCAACAAATTGAATTTTTTGCATCTGTTTTTTCGTTTTGTTTTTTTTTTTTAATTTAAAACCTCGGAAGTAAAATATGTACTTCATTCCTAAGGTAGTTTACATCGTGGAAAAATTTAGTGGAACGACCTAAATTGTAACCCATTTTAGTCCACTTAGCAACCGTTTACAACGCAACAGTTAAAGGTCGCTTTTGGGTCACATAATAAGATTTATGCACACCATCTATGTATGGTATGATGCTTTTCATCGCAGATCATATTTCCCTCATAAATAATTCCAGTAACATATTCGAAATTAAGTTCATTATTTTTTAAAGTTGACTTAATTTTTATGCCGATATATTTAGTTAACATCAATACCGCTACCGACATCTATTTCATGAGGCTAAATCGCAAAAAGTTACCCAACCTAATTTGGGAGGAGTACTTTTACGAGTTGTAAATTGTTTAGGTGTGCGTAAATAAATTTTTGTATACCGATATGTAAACTTTTTCAGAGTATAATGTACAGGGTAGGTCATCTAACTTTTTTGAACTAGCGGTTATTTTGAGTATGGTAAGGGTTATGTCACTTCTTATTTGACAGAAAGTTAGTTTTATCCTTCCGCTGAACGAAAATGGTATTGTATTTGCTTGAACAACGCTGGGAAATATTGAAACATTGTTGCAGAATGTGTGCGAAAATTGCGTGCGGTTTTCGGAAGAAACGAAGCGCCGGGAGCTCCACATGTGTGTTATTTTGTGAATAAAGTTAAAAAACAGGCTTGCTAATTAATAAACCAACACGAAACAAGCAGCCAACCAAGCGTACACCCGAAAATATTGATGCTGTGAACACTTGAATTGAACACTTCACGCACAACATTCTGCATAAAGACTTTGATATGACACCGTATAAAGTTCAATTGGTTCAGGAATTGAAACAAAGAGACCACCTATTGCGTTTTCGGTTCGCTGAGTGGGTTTGCGATCGACTTGAAGAAGATGCCGATTTTTCTTTGAAATTGAACCATTTTTCTTTGAAAATGAGCAAGGAACCGCCGTTACTGTCAATGGTGAGCGCTACCGCGCCATTATAAACGATTTTTTGTTCCCGGTACTTGAAAATTAGGACATAGGCAACATTTGGTTTCAACAAGACGGCGCTCCGTGCCACACAGCACACGTTTCAATTGATCTTTTGGGCACTATCTTCGAAGATCAAATTATCAGCCGAAATGCTGATGTGATTTGGCCGCTTCGGAGCTGTTATTTGACGCCGTTGGACTATTATCTTTGGGTTGCCGTCAAAGATAAGTGTTATGCCGATAAACCAGCAACGATTGACGCTCTCAAGAACAATATTCGCATTGCCATTGAAGACATAATGCCGCATACCATCGAAAATGTGCTCAAAAATTGAACCGACCGTGGGGCACGTCAAGGCCAGCCGAGGCAGTCATATGAATGAAATAGTATTCCATAATTAATTGGAAGGATTGTTCTTTACAATGAAAACATAAATTTGAAAAAATATTGAGAACATTTTGTTTGATTGCATTTAAAAAAAAATTATTTGGCCCACCCTATATGTGTGAAAACAACACCAGAATGCGAAAAATTGCAAAGCCAGTTAGGTGGGAACGTACGTAAGTCTCCTCAAAGTTTTTGTCAAAAAAAAGAATCGATATAAAGGTAAAAGAATTATTTTGTTATTATTTTTCATGTTACGTCGCTTCAACGCTCCGCTCTTGTTGTTTTTACGAAAGCGACATCGCCTGCAGACAAGTGTATTTTGTTGCTGTACTTCTGATTCTGTTTTTACCTTAAAATAATACATTTGACTTTATATTTTTGTAATTTTCTTTGAACACGGAAGTGCGTACGGCTAAATCGCAGTTAAAATAGTTTTAGTAGATTATTCCTGAAACAATCCTGTTTTTGTAGCATTTTAACAAAACGCCGCCATTATTAATACAGTGTAATAGTTTGCAGAAGTTGCTACTAGATTATATTAGGCATAGGCAAAAATATAATTTACGTGCGCTATAGAAATCAACCCGAACCGAATATTCATCTGGAAAGCAATATGTAGGTAGTGCATCCAACTATACAAGGATACTGTAGGAACACCAACTATCATAAAGATTGTAAAGTAATTGCTTAAATCCATTTGAAATATTACTGTACCCCAACAGATTCACGACGCTCTTATTCATCTCATCCCAAATATGTATGCCTTTTTAAATTAATCTTGCAAGTAAAAAAAAGAAGAACACAAAAAGTTTCAGTTTTTCATTATAGTAAAACGAGAAGAAAATTATTTTCTTTTTTAATTTGATTTCCATTCCCTCTCATTTCCAAACAAAAAATTGTATACAAAGAAAAGGAAAATTATAACTATAGATGAGGCCGACGTAGGACACAAAGTAAGTCACAATGGAAGGGAAGATTTGCTGGAATATGGAAAATAATACAAATTGTGGTTTTTCGATTGCAGTAATGGTTATGTTTGTTGTAATTGAATTAAATAAATTGTAATAACAATGGGTCTGATACATATATATTATTAGATGTACTCGTATATACATAAAAGGATAAAGGATTTTTATTTTACAATTTACCCCAATAAATGTACAGATGAGACGGTTGGTTGGAGCATATTCTATGGTACGTATAGGTATATAAGCATAATGTGGTCAGATAGTCAAATTAATTTCTTTAACATAATTAAAATGAAATTGAGTGAAAGTAATTTTAATTGTTTAAGAAGTATATTTTTAAATAAGATAAAGTCTATTGTTCTAATTGATTGGGGATTTGTTATTATTACATTATTTTATAACAATGTTATATTGTTTTAATTGCCATAGTTTGGTAATAATGTATTGTTTGTTCTACCAAGTACAAATCACATAACTATTATAATCTAAATACATATGTTTTGAAATAGAAATAATTATTTGGATTTAAAATTATTTGAAAATATATAGAAGAACATTTCTATCAATAATAACATAACAAGAAGAATTGAAACTTTTTCGATATAAAAGTTGGTTAATGAAGTACTCGATGAATACATTTGAAAGCAAATAATGACTATCCTCATACTATGGTCATATTGTTTTCGGCAGGAAATTCCGTTTACCGATATATGATTAATAAACCAAGTGTAGGTTAGGTTTCTTTGGCCGATTGGTGTTTAGCAACGCACATATACACGTCCGCAAACAGAAGCTAGTTGTCATAATTTTTAAGTTCTCCGTAGCTAATGCTTGCAAGTTCATCACCCTTGCGACAACTTACTACTTTTGTTCAACTTGTCGAATCACGCATTCGCTCTGCTGATAACTTGTTAGTTTTGGTCTTCTAATTTATCTGGTTCGATACGTATCTTTACGAAAAATTAATCCAAATGAAACATTTGAAACATCATTCATCAAAATGTACTCTATTTTTCACGTTATATGAAAGCAAAGGGGTGTCGATGAAGAAGGTCAATATACCAGCTGAAATGTCACCATCACCTACACGTGGTGCACTCTAATTAACCAACCAGGCTCTAGCGACCGAGAAACGGCGGGATAACCGAACAAAGAGAACCTAGCAAATGATGTTCTCTCTACTGACCCACTGCCAACTTCACTGGTTAGAATTGATGGCTGTTTCAATAACCAGTCTTTAAAGCAATGAGTTTATTAAAAAAGAAATTTTTACCCCAGGTGGTACCCCAAATGCTTAGTGGGTTAATCCACTCTCTAACGGTGGTCTCAAAGGATTCTGGGGTGAGCCAACCAGTGCAATACCCATTCGATCGAAGTTTAAAAATATCTAGATCACGACCTAGACAAATACAGTACGCGACTCAGCAATAAATTGAAAATTTGGAACTACGCAGAAGACTGAGTGAAATAGAAAAAGTGGTATCACAACTTAGCAATGAAATCGCCAAGTTAAAGAAAGAAAATGAGGAGCTGAAAAACTGGAAACTCCTCTTACTATAGTTATAACGAAATCAGCATACTTGCCTGTACTAACGCTGAGTTCCTTACAGATGATGAGGAAGTTGCAAGTGAAACTGATTTGATGCATAAACAAAAGAAAAGACCAAGGAAAAACGAACAGCCTTGCCAGAAGTTGGGGAACACTCTCGCAAACAAAAGTTAATGAAACTACCGAACCAATGCCTGCACCTCAATATTACCAGTAACAAGAACAATGCAAGGTTGTAATGATGACTAGGGCACAGCACCAATTATAATGTGATAGTCATTACAGAGTTCGCGAATATCTAATGAAAGCGGTGTCCAGAAACGATTATAGAGTACTGGCACTGAACAATAATGTTTGAGGCATAAACACAAGAGATCCCGATGCATACAGAGCATTAACCTCAAAGCTCACTGAAGAAGGTAAAGAATGGTATAGCTATGAAGACAAAAATAACAGAGAAATTAAGCTTATGGCCAGAGGTGTTCATTCCACCTGCAAGAAGGAGGATGTAATAGAAGACCTCAAAATGAAAGAAATTGAAGACGAAGTAAATATCCTTAAACGGAGAAGGTTGAAAATAATCATGGAACCAAGATCATTAAAAGAGGACTCCCACTATTGATGCTCACATTCAACAAAAACGACAAAATTGAAAATATGTTTAATATCAAAGCAATACTCAATATGAGGGTTAAAATAGAACCACTGAAAAAGAACACGAGATTAATACCTTAATCCAAAAAATAACAAGGTTATCACCACACCCGTTATAAAGATAGGACACGCTAGACGTGAATCGACCGTAATTATTAGAAATAATATTAAACATTATGAAGTGTCCGGTATTGAAGAAGAAATTGTGCAAATTAAAACCATAAAAGTTGATTCTCAGTATCTCGTCTATTTATTGGCCCCACGCCATCAAATAAATAAAGAGTCGCCTTTTTAAAACACTAGGAGCAAATTTTATCATAGGCGGTGATTTAATGCAAAGAATGCCTATTGGGGATCTAGAATTACAACCTCGAAAGGAAAAGAGTTATTTAATGCAGCCAGCTCGCGAGAACCTGTGTAAATTTCTCTCGGCGATAAACCAACATTTTGGCCTGCTGACATACATAAAATATCAGATCTTTTTGGCTTATTTGTGACAAAAGAGCTTTTAGAGGAGATCATGACTCTGAGTACAATGATAATAAAACAAATATAACTTGCCTAAATTAACAAACAATAAAACCAATTGGGATTTATTCAAGAAATTAGGGGAAGAGCGAACAAATCTGGGCCAACCAATTTGAACGAAGGTGTAGTTGGAAGATTAACTAGAAACATTTAATAACGATTTCAACAAGCAGCTTAGGAAAGTTCACCGATTTCTCATACCAACACTACAAGGAAACACAATCATCCTCTTGACGTCAGAGAACTAGTTAAAGAGAAACCGAAAGCTCGTAGAATCGGGCAGCAGACTCGTGCTCCGCAACACAAAAATATCCTCAATTTTGTGTGCAACAAATGAAAACAACTAATAATGGAAATAAAGAACGAAAGCATAAATAAGCGATTTCGAGGTCTTTCTGAGCTAAAGGCTGACGATTACCCGCTTTGGAAAGCAACGAAAGAGCTAAAAAGAATTTAAATACATGAATTTGGTACACCTATCAAAAATGATGACGAATCCTGAGCCTAATGTGACAAACAGAAAGTCTCTCTATTTGATGCTTATTTGGAAGAGACTTTTCAACCGTTGCCGAGACAAACAGCAAATGAAAATACAATGGTCGTAACCAAAGTAGATGATCTTAACATAAGACATGTGACCTTAATGAAACTCAAAACTGAAATCAATAATAACTTAAGTATCAGAAAAGCTCCAGATTATGACTTAATTACTGAGCAAATTGTGAGAGCCATTCTCGAGAAAGGTTTCCGTAAATTAGTTCAAATAATTAATGCAACCTTACGATTAAAATATGTTCCACGTCAATGGAAGGCGGCCGAAGGAATTATGATTCCTCCAGACCGATATCACTACTTCCGGTCATATCAAAAATATTTGAAAAACTGTTGCTGAAGAGTTTCAAACCTAAAATAGAAGAGAGATGTTTAATCCCACTACACCTGTTTGGGTTTAGAGAAAATCACTCTACAGTTGAACAAGTTCACAGAATAATGGGTGTCGTAGAGGATGTACTTGAGAATGAGAAGATATGATCCAATATTTTTTAGATGTAGCTCAAGCTCTCGACAAAGTTTGGCACCAAGGGCTTGAATTTAAACTGCATCGAGACCTGCCTAAGCAATTTTATCAAATTCTTAAATCCTGTATAGCAGATCGACACGTTAGAGTCATATGTGAAAATAAGTCCTTAGAACTAAAAGAATATCAGCAGGTATACCAAAAGGCAGCGTACTTGAACCTATTCTGTGTATTCTTTATACGAGAGACTAACCATATTCAAAATGCAGTTAACACTGAGCATATCAGTACCCGTCAACTTTACAAACCAAAATGTAAGCTATGTATTCCCGTGGTTCTCAACTCAAACCAAATTTCATATGCAATATCGCTAAACACCTTGGCTTGACCCTCGATGCTAAGCTTAGATGGAAAGAACAGATCAAGAAGAAAAAAAGGTTAAATATCAAATATAGGACAATGTACTGGCTCATGGGTAGAAATTTTAAGCTCTCAATACAGAACAAATTGCTTCTATATAGGCAAATGCTAAAAGGAATATAGGTATGGACATACGAGTATGCCATCCAACTTTGGGTTGTGCCAAGAAAACCAATGTACAAATGATACAATGCTTTCAAAATAAAGTGCTGCGAGGGATTGTGAATGCCCCATTAGGAAACATTAGGAACATTAGGAAACCCAACCTTCATATATTGACTTAAAGATGAAATACGTAATAGAATTTCATATTTTTCACTTGGTCACCCTGTATATACGTTAAATCGGAACTATATCGCTATAAAACTTACTCATTGCTAAAATTGAGAAAATGATTTTAATTTTTGACAAATGTACTCAATAGGTGACATTAAGTCTTCTGTTAAATCGGTTTTACAATATGGTGACCACCACGCCGTATTTAATTAGCCAAAAACTCGCATTGTTGATTGTTTGTAAAGTTTTAATCTTTGCAATCGGTTCTGAGGCCAAAGCAGTCCCAACTATTTCACGGTTTGCTTTTCACGTCCTGCGCGTTACGCAGTAGTCAAATCTAGTAGGATCTAGTAGGACGTACGGGCAGTAGGCCCAATTTGGTAATCCTCTGTATCTTCTCTTCAAACTTTGCTGAATTGAAATTTGTTAGCTAAGCTTACGTAGTGTTCTTTAGATATTGCTTAAATAAGAAATAATCGAACAAACTGTTTAGAAAGATGGTTCAATCCCATTTTCATTGCTATCAAGGAATCGTTAAAACCTATTAAATCGTACATGCAAAAAATTTGTAATTTATTGCACTTCGATAACCATTAAAATACAAAATAAAATTAATTTTGTAAATTTTTTGCATTTCCACAAAATAAGCGTAACTGCAAATTAAATTGAATGGAAAATACAAAACACACAAAAAGGCAAATTCATTAGATTTTAATCTTAAATTGAGCGTAAGTAATTTTCACTCTGTGTACAGATTTCGTTGGTGGATTTAGACAAAAACGTTTCTTCTTCTCAAACCCCACAGAGTTGAATGAGTTTTGATGATTTTGTGTGTACATATATGCGCGCATCTTATATCTGAGATTCTTGTGTATGGTAGTTACGTATACAAATGATTCTTATAACAAATTCGTTTGCTTTTACAACAACAATTTGACCGGATTTTATGTAAACGAATATGAAAGAAATTTGATCGACTTTTGTAGTAATATTTGTGAAAAGAAAGACAAAAAATTGTTTATTATAAATGGCGGGTTTATCATTTCACCTTGTTAGCATCGGTATAATAAAAAATTATATAGCAAAGAATTAAAATGTTCAATATAGTGTCTCCCATTTCTCAATTTAATTAATTTATTTATCAATAATTTTCAATTAAAAGCATAAGAAATTATATAATTTCGCACATAAACACAACATTTTAGTACACAAGATATTTCGAAAATACGTCGCACAAACAAAATTACAAATTATCCTTAACATTTTAATAAATCTATTAAAAGCAAAAACACACAAGATATTTTGAAAATACGTCGCACAAAATTACAAATTATCCATACAATTTTAATAAATTTATTAAAATTAATTTAAAATTTATTAATTTAAAACTGAATTGTACAAATGGCGCGGGGTCTTTGTTTTGATGTTATGTTTTGACGATTACTTTTGTATATATGTATGCGTAAAAATCTAACAAAAAATCAAGATTTTTTAAAATTGATCTAGCCGATTTGTTAGATCAAGATTTTTGTGTGAAAAAAATTTGTAATGTCAAAAATGTTGATCTGACAGCTGAATCCGATCAAATCTTTTTGATCTGACAGTTCGAACGAATTTAGTATTAGAAATATTTAATAATCGTCTGTCATTCAACAGCTTTCTGTTGATCTAACAAAAACACAAATACACAAACACAGTGTAATTTACTTAATTAAGATAAGACGCATTAATTACCATTATGCTGGTTTAAATAGGATAGTTTGCAACAAAAAATTGTTTATTAAATTGCAGATGTAACCGAGTTAGTTGGTTCGCAAATTTCAACCCCAGTTTATATAAAAACAAACCTATAAATAAATATTAAAAGATTAAATTTTCATTAAAACTATAAATTCAGATATTAAATCCTTAATTATTCAACAACCGCATAAATCGTATCTTTCATTCAATTTGTAATTTGAACCTGTGTTTAACCACCTCGCCCCATCCTTTCTTGCCGTCGTTATAAAAATTAAGGATTAACTTGAATATTGGAAACATTATTTTTTATATTAAAATCAATTTTGTGTTATTTTTAAATAAAATCGTAAATACCAAAAATATTATTTTTATTTAATAATCTATTTATTTAGGATATTAAAAATAATAACAGCAAAAATGTATATTTAAACACAACGCTAAATCCTTTTTGCTCTCCACCCACAAATATAAATTGAAGACTGCTATATAGAGCAGTATTATTTTGTAATGCTGTGTTTTTGAACGTATCTACATTTTTGTAGGTGATTGATGGGGTAGACGAGATGTGTGATGGGCTGGTTGTAAATGAAAAAACAAAATTTTACAACAAATTTAAAAATTTGTATAATTGAATATTTATTGAAATAACCTTTTTTCGTTTAACATCCTTTATAATCCTTGTTATCAAATTCAAAATTTGTATTTATTGTAGTAAAGTGCTGAGGATGAATGTAAATTTTAAGCCAATTTCAAAGCAGTATTATATGAGTTCCACAATATTTAAAGTGGGTCTATTTTTTCAATATGATCCAGAATATCTTGCGAGTCTCAACTAAAACGTGTAATCAAAATAATTGCACCACCATTGCAGCATGAGGGAACTCCTTTAGAGCCATTCAACAAATTAAATTTGAATGAGGAAAATACATGAAAGTGTGGGCATTGAAATTAAGGTTTGGGTTTCGAGCTGGCCACTCTATAACAGACACATCCACTTCTTGAAGGTACTGGGACACTATACCAGCAGTATATGCGGTCTCGCATTATCCTGCTTGAACAGGAAGTTTTTACCAATAAACCCGGCAAAAGGTACGTCGTACTCCTCGAGTGCTTTCTCAATGTACCGTTGAAAAGTCAATCCTCTTAATCGGATATTGATATGCCTCCTCGGAACCTGCACGATCCACCGCCATATGAGACACGTTCGTCAATGCAACAATGTGCAAACCGCTCTCCTGATCTTCTGTATACTCTCCGTCGCCCATCGTTACCATGTGAGCACATTCCGCACTCTTCAGAGAACTGAAGGCAGGCTCGTCGATGGGCTGGGATCAATTTCGACCCGTTTGCTGTTCTGTGTGCAGTCATTCCACCTTCTCTAATTCGTCTTCTGACTGTCCACCGACTGATTTCGACTTCACGAACTTCTTGGAGCCCCTGTCTCAGTTGTACCGCATTCAAACGATGATTTCACAACGAAGTCGTCACGAGAAAGTGGTCATCATGCTATGTTGTAACACGAGGTCGACCAGATCCTTGTCGCCGTCTGTAGCCGCCAGTTTCTTGATATCTATGCCACACTCGACGAACCGAGAATCGACTCAAATTTAGTTGTCGAGTCACATCACTTTGCTTCAGCCCCGCATCAATTAGGACAACCACTTGAGCGGCTACCTCTGGTGTGGTATTAATTTTCTTGATGTAAGATGTAATCGATAGAAGACCAAACAGTGATGCCAATTCCCTTAAAATGTATCCTTTTATACCCACCACATGTTACGCTACCGGTGCTCTCTGAACCGAGCGTTTTCGGGTTGTTGTGTTCTATTGTTGTTATTGGCCTGGTTTTGAACAGACAATACACACACATGTTATCATTTAATTGGAGATGAAATGTTCTTTAACTTCACGTACTTTAATTCAAAAAAACATTTTGATTCGCGAGAAAATTAAAAAATGACAAAAATGCAACTGTGCGTTTTTTCTGCTCTCAAGAGTATGAGTTGATATTCGTCAAATTACTGCCGCACTCCTGGTTGCTGGTATAAATTAAAGTTTCTAATTTAAGTTGTAAAATTATTAAAACTTTGTAAATTCCCTAAATGTCGTTTCAACACAAAACGCAAAGTGGCGATAGTGTTCACGTCATGATAAAAGTTTATGTTTCCATAAAATCGTCTCCTTGTTTCAAATGCTCAAGAAATGTCACCCTAACTAGAGTACGATCTGATGGTAACTATAAAAAATATTTTCACATAAACTGCGAAAATGTTACAGACAGTTTGAACCAGTCGATTTAAATTCGAGCTTTTAAAAACGACAAGTTGCTTATAACAATTATCAGATCCCGAGGAATGTTGAAATGATCAATAAGTAAAACCAGCTAATGCTTATAAATTGAACAACACTTGTTACAATTAATTCCCTCTCGCCAATGGCGAATTTTATTAGAAAATTATAGCAAAGAATCTTATGTTCAAAATGTAACATCGACTGCTCTGATTGACGACATACACGAAGAATTTTGAACTTAGGTGAACGATTTCTTCGTGTGAAAAATTTTCAACAGCTGCTTTACAACAATTTTGATAAACCTCAAATAACGCCATACGCTTCCCGCTTCTGATTTTGCGACGTACTCATTATTTTAGATATGTCGGTGTTTTTAATTTGGCACAAATTAATTAATTTGGAAACAATGAGGTAATCTACACCGGCATATATAGTCGTGGACTATACACGTGTAAACGCTACTTGCTTAGCTTCGGTCAGGCTACTGCTTTTTGTTGACTGGCCTAGCTTAGGTTTATCAAAAGTATGATGTAAACAACACTAGACTAAAATTTCTTGAATTTTTTCTTATACAGGATGTCCCAGAATTGGACGATCAAACGAAGCAGGATGAACTCATTTCCAACAAAAACAGTCGAGTAAAGTTTATCCGAATTGTTGATGGTGCAAAAGTTATTCCACTTTTCGTGTTTTTTAGAGAAATCGCACCAACAAATTAATTTTAAAAAACAGAGAAGAGTGTACCTTTCCAATAACAATGGTTTTGTAAAGTATCTTTGTTTTCCAAAAAAAATTGTTGATGTTTAAGTGATGCCAGCGGGAAAACAATGTACTACAGAAAGTTGACCCATTATGAAAAAAATATGCGACACTATTTTTGTTCACAAAGTCGTGTTTATTAAAAAATGCAGTTAACAAAATTTCGATTTCTAAAATCGACGCTTTGTCAGAAATAAAACAAAATGAATAAATTTAATTAATCTCGTCGAAACGCACTTTCGTTACTTTTAATAATATTCGACGCTTCGATTATACGTTGCCGCATCTCGAGATCGGTCTAGTTTACTCTTTCATAAACCAGCTCATTATAATAAACCTACACAAAAAAGCCTAAAGGATTTAGATCAAGAGACTGTGGTGGCAATGCAATGGATCCTCCCCTTATAATCCAGCGGCTTGGATAATTTACGTTCAGGTGTTGTCTCACTACTTGTGCATAGTGAGGGCGAGCTCCATCATGCTGTATCTACATATTCCACGTGTTTGTAGAGAAACGTCATCAAGTAATTTGTCAAAGTCATTTTGTAGAAAACTTAGACTTCCCCGTTGATCCGATGTGGGAGTTCAAATGGGCCAATCAATTTTCCGTTGTCTATTCCCACCCACAGACAAATTGGTGTAGAAATCAACTACGCCGCACTTTTTTGGATTTTCGCGGGTTCAATAGTGCAAATTATGGATATTGAATATCCCTTCCCTTTTAAAACATGTTTCGTCACTCCATAAAATGTTGTTAAAAAACTGCAAATTTTCTCGGCATCGCTTTCACTGTACATTTGATGTAAGTTTTGAAATACTCTGTAATCGGAAAAGTGTTCCCCATTTGAATATCGTCTCTGGTATTCCCTTGCTGCTGCTCGGGCGTTGGCATTACATAAGCCGTAACTCAAATGAATTTCTGCATATTCGCGGTCGGAATAGCCACATACTCGTAGCTTATTGACATTTTAATTATAAACGTTCGAGTATGTACTCGTATGTATGAAACTACTAACATGAATTACAAAATGTTTTTCTATTTATACCACAAATTTTGTTTAATTCGAGCAAGTAGATTTGATTAAAAAGATTGTTATGCTTTAGTTTACCATTGTGTTCATCATTTTGTTTTATTTCTGACAAAGCATCGATTTTAGAAATCGAAATTTTTAGTGCATTTTTTAATAAACACGACTTACTTTGTAAAATAGTATCGCATATTTTTCTGATAATGGGTCAGCTTTCTGTAGTACATTGTTTTCCCGCTGGCGTCACTTAAACATCAACAAAATATTTTGAGAAACAAAAAGACTTAACCACTATTTTTATTTGACTGAAGATAATACAGCTTATAAAAATGATTTTATTGGAAAGACACACTCTTCTAGATCTTATTAAAACAGAAAGTTAAACAAAAGAACTCTTGGTTATTTTTAAATTAATAATAATATAATTTTTGATGGGTGCGATTTCACTAAAAAACACTAAAAGGGGAGTAACTTTTGCACCATCAACAATTCGGAAAAACTTTACTTGGCTGTTTTTGTTGGAAATGAGCTCCTCTATCACCCTGCTTCATTTTATCGTCCAATTCTGGAACACCCTTTATATGAAAGGTAAATAAATCTAAAGTATAGATCAAAAAATATTTAAAAGTTTACAGATAAAATAATTAAAAATAATTGCAATATTATTTTTATGATTTGACGAATATTATTTGAACTTAATTTCGACCCAAATTTTTCCTGTTGTAAACAATTGCCTGATGGACTAAAGTAGGTAAACATTGAGGCTAGGTTACTAAATTGTTGATGATGTAAACCACCTCAATATTGTATATTTATTATGTGCAACATAAATGAGTTGTTTCGTTTTACTTTTGTTTAATAATTTAAAGTTTAGTTGGTTTAGGCATAAATTAATCGAATGCAATATGTTCTGACTAAGAAGACGTTTATGTCAAATTATCTACCTATATTATGTTTCAATTTGCCTTATTTTTATAAAAGTTTCTGTAAACATAGAATTAGTTGATTGTTTCCAGATTACCAAGTGTTTAGTAGCTTGATCTTGGTCCAGCCAGGCAGAGCTCAGAACAACTCAGATGAACGTCCCTTAAGCTAGCAGAACTCATACAGCAGAAAATTACAAGATAGTATGAATAATTATAGGCTAATAATAGGCTAATTAAATGCTCTACTAAAAAATTTTGGGCTCCACCCCTTCCAACAATAACGATGGGTTCTGCTAGCTTTAGAAAAAGTTAGCAGAACCCATATCAAAAAATATTATAAAAACTATTGGAAAATTAAAGGTTAATTTTAGGCTAATTAAATGTCCTATGTAAAATTTATTATTCTGCTCATTCTAGAAAAGGCATAAGGCTTTATCAATTCAGAGCTAGCAGAACCCAAATCGAAAATGGGACCAAAACCGAAATTAGAACCCAAAACAAGAACAATTAACATTCAAATAATTTTAGGCTCATTATTGCCTAATCATAAAATTTACATAGCATTTAATTAGCCTAAAATTAACCTTTAATTTTCCAATTGTTCTTGAAATATTTTTTGATATAGGTTCTGCTAACTTTTTCTAAAGCTAGCAGAACCCATCGTTTTTGTTGGATGGGGTGGAGCAGAAAATTTTTTAGTAGAGCATTTAATTAGCCTATTATTAGCCTATAATTATATACTTCAAGTATCTATATGAAGTAAACACTATTTGACTTAGCGAATTATAATAAATCCACTAACAATTAATAATTCGTAATATTGGATTATTGTATTTAACTCATATGTGATTTTTTAAATATCGTTTCTAATGAATGATAGCCCAGACACTTATTTTGTACGAGGTGAGATTACAAAATGTCTCTGCAGAGTGCAGTTTGTCAAATAATTTAGATTTATTATTTAAAACTTAATTTAATTCAAAAATAAATTACGTTTTAAACCATTGAAAAAACATTCGAATTTGGTAAAAAAACATTTCTATTTATTAAAAATTACATTTGCAAATTTCTTGTAAAGTAAAATAGGAAATTAAATAAATTAGTAGGGATAAAGGCATTATCTTAATGAAAATTCGAATTGTTCAATTCAGCTTTATTTTTATCTGAGGCATGCATACTTTATATAAATTTCAATTGGCGCGAGTTACAATTTAATTTAATTAATCAACTGATGTCTACAAATGCCAGTAAAGTTGACAGGTCAGTTAAATAAACATCAGCAATTAAAAAATACGTTCATTCAGCTATCATCTCAGTAATTAAAATCGATTAAATTCTTCGCCTACATTCATCATTCCAACACAAATCAAGTGAAATTTAAAAAGGACATATAAGTTACAAATGCACACGAATATTTATATTAACACACAGTCACACACAAAATATTGGACCAAGCATTACTTACTAATTACTTTTCGCAGCTAAATTGCTTAATATGCTTTATTTACTATAAACGAAAACGCAAAACTTTCCTTAGTACGAAATTGGTAATTAAGACTCGATCGTGTTAGTCTTTTAGATTTTAAGCATATCGTCGTTTCCATATTTTCAGGACAGCAAATATAGTGATGATGAAAATTTATGTTTTTCCATGTTATTTTTAAACATAATGCTCGTATGACACGAACGATACATCTCATTTTCATGCTCTATATTTCTATGTCTTGTTGACATAAAAATATTGAATATGGTTATTGTTTGTTATGCTTTATTTCATATTTACGAACATATTTTTGTTTGAAGAATAGTTTTCTCCTTTATGATTTTGATAACACTGGCGTGTTATGTATGTGTGCCTCTGGATATGTCGTATGGATAGAAGCTTTCCCTGAATGAAGATGATGAATGAATTTAGATAAATATAATGAATTTTAAAATAAGGATAATAAGAAATTTAAAGTTGAATAAAGACTAAATACGTATTATGTGTTTGAATGTGTGCAATGATCCAGGACGAAAAGGATACATGTACAATATACATATTTAGAAGAAAATTGAAACTCTATTGAAAAATATTCAAACATTTTGATTTAAATTTTTGAAAGGGTTTTTCTTATTATTTGAATGGGACTGAATTTAATGCTCGAGGTATATAAGAAAATGTTTATTTTAATGTTTAGATTAACTGAATATTTAAAGTTACTCAATTTTTTATATGAGTTTACATCCTTTTATATATAATGTTGATACTAGATAAGAATTGCGAGTATACATTTATACAAAAAATTTGAAAGAAACAGTTTCCTTAATACTATAGAAAATCTAGCACAAACTAGTAATGTTTAAATTCGCAACAATACAAAACAACATACGTTGCCTAAAACTCATGTTTACAGCAAAAAGATTTTATAGAAAAATGTAAATTAAATTGCAGTTGCAACACAAAAAATAATTTAAAATTTTTTTTATAAAAATGCATTTGAGGCAACATGCTTTCATATTTATCATCTTAATTTTTTTGGTTTCTTCCTTAGAGTTCGTATTGTAATTGTGTGTAGCTGTTTTCCAGCTTTATATATATATATATATATATATATATATATATATATATATATATATATATATATATATATATAATTTTCGAAACACAATCAGAGTCAAAGTTGCTCATGGAGCTCACCGAAGCTCATAGGTTTTCATCACACTCGGAGATCTGCGTGCAATCCGAAAGCGAATAGTCTTGTTGAACGGTCCCACAAGCAACTCAAAGTCGCATCCACAGTTCTGTGTACATCTATTGGAGTTCAGAGCTTCCAACAATGTTATCCGACATGCGAACCTTACCTAAGTCAAGGAAGACCTCAACTGCACTTTAGCAAAGCTGTATATGGTCAAAACAAAGAGAACAAAAACTAGGTATATTTACAAGGTTCCCGATAAATCCTTCATCAACGATTAAAAATTCGAACCCAAACATAGATACTTCAAATTTTTAAAGGAGCTTCTTATAACTACGACAGCCTTAAGTTCATACGGACAAAAGACGTCCGACCGAACCAAAAACGCATATTTTCAAAAATCTGAAAAACTATTCACATATATTCGTGCGCGTTGAGCGTACGGAATACTTATGGTAAGTCGAAACCAAGTCATAAGACGAAGTGTTCAATTCAATTTAAAACACTGCGGTTTTCGATCGCGGAGGGAAATTATTTGTTGGCCTAAAGTAGAATATGCTTACCGGGTATTTAAAGTTTTCAACGCTATCAAAATTATGGTCGACAATTCCGAGATTTTTCAACGAGATGTTTCTGAGTGTTGCTAAAATTTAGCCCAGTTATTTTGGTGAAAGTTCCCTTTAGTGAAAGTTCACTATCCGATCATCATCAGCCCAGAAATTTCCCCCGAGGATATATTATCCCTAAAAACTATAACAACGAAAAAATAAATAAATACGTTGTTTTGTCGTTGCTATTTTTGGGATAAAATATCCTCGGGTGCAATTTCTGGCTGAGGATGTTCAGATAATGAACTTTCACTACAAGAATAGCTGGGCTTAATTTATTTTCTGAGTTGATAGGTTTCTATCATTATAGTCGTGATAGTTTAGTGTTTCTATCGCCGTTTTGTAGAATGAAAGCTGGGCTAACTTAATATACGTCAAAATTGTTATAGTAGTGTTTCGGTAAAATCCTGGAGTATGCGTCCAAACAGTACAATTGAATTCTAAGTTCGGAAAATCATTAAATTACTCATTCTTTTATTGAAATTATTGTAATATTCAAATTATTGTGAATTTTGCAACAGATAGTAAAACAGATTAGTAAAATTATATATTGCGAGATTTTGTGAAATATCGGAATTAGTTTCAGAGCTTCAGCCTTAGTTGCCGAGCTTACTCGGAAACTGCAGTTTTTAACGCTTTTAAAATTAATAAATGCTCTGATATTAGAAACGGGTTATAGACACTGAAGCTTAAAATATAGATATTATATGAAAGTAAAGACGAAAGGCTAAGTGTTTTGTGTAAATTTTGGCCAGTGTGATTCGTAAAGCCACAATTTGTGTTTCAAGAGTTTGGAAGCTTCATCGATCTTATAACTCCCGACTAATAAATCATTCATGTTCCGTGCTTAATTTAGTACAGTTGTAGCTAGTGAAATCACTAACCTCAATGGTACCTTGATCAATGACAGCTTCCTATATAAATTGAACTCCTAGTTGACCAGCTGGTCTTGTTTCATAAGTAACAGTGGTCAAACGGAATGTAGAAAGGTATCAGAAGAATTTCGTCTATATTAAACTTTCTTTAAGCTCATCTTAAAACGATAACCACGAAGGTATTTATTCTTAGTTTTTACTTAAAGTTAATTAAATTTTGCTGAAATTTTAACCGATTGATTTGGTTGTGGTACTCATTTTCATATCGCCTTGATGGTGTGAATTTAGTGTTCTACGCATTTTGGACCTCCGCTGTTGGTGTTTTTTTCATATGTACTGTAGCATGTATTCGGAATACAATATTTACAGGAACTCGCGTTTTTCAAACCTCCTCTCGATGGAAAATAGTCTGATCATTGACTGGTTCAATAAGTTGTCTAAATAGTGATTGTTTTGAAATGGCAATCTTACGATATATCAGTATAACATTTCTATCGCTCGAAAAATATTGTATACAGAAAGCCACCATTGACAAAGAAGGAAGTCGAGCAAGTTGCAGTTTTCTGAGGGAAGTTCTGAACATATACCAAGCCGATAGGTAATAACTTTTGCATTTGATTTATACCAAACGAAGGAGAATTTTGCGAACTTTGAGTAGCTTTATAGACCCAATATTGAAAGACCTGTCTGATTATGAAACACGATGTTCCTAGGTATAACAATAGTAACAATGAAAAGAAAAAACAGAAACTTAATAAACTTATCTGTAGTCAATTAATATTCTTCCTCTGATTCATTTCTTCAAACCAAAACTATTCTGCTTTCATTGTCCAATTTGTCCAATAACACTTAGATCAAGAACTATAAGCAACTCAACTAAACGCTTGTTATAATACTCCCGGTTAACATTTCCCAAGCACTCTGATTATTAAACGATTTTACGACCTACTTATAGGCATCGATTTATGGAGATGGTCAAAACTAATTTATTGATGGGTAAAGTTATCCCAAAACCCCATATAAATTTTTTAACAATAATTTCACAAACAATTTTTTGGAAAGATTGAAATTTTATGAACATTTCACTATACAAATAGTCTCATCTGAGACAACCCAATTTCTGAATAGACAAAACTTGACAGTTTCAAAATTTTAAAAATTCTACTTGTTAGTTTATGAGGAGAATGGATTGGTATGGGCGAAAATGGTGGTATGTGCAAAAATGATTGATGGACAAGTGGCGTGAACTTTACACATCTCACTATACTATACAAATCTTCCAGATCGTGTGTTCGGAAAACAACCACATTGAACATTAAGGAGTGAATGAAAGAACAAATATTTTTTATTTCATTACGGTTATGATTGTGAATATACATAGACGACTACAAAAACGTTTCCAAGATTTTCTTGTGGCGATAGGAACAACTTTAAAGTATATACGTATTGTAAAAAGGAAATGTTGAGATGGTGAAATTTTTATAATTCTGTTAAGTACAGTATTTTGTGTTTTGCATATGCATTTTATTGTTATTGTTTTGTGATTTTGTTGTTTCTTTTAAAGTGTTTTTCACAGCAAATTGTCTAAGAGAAAATTCTCGGAACTTGTAAATAAAATAAAATAAAATAAAAATTATCTTTTAGAACAATTTCCAGCCATTACAAGTTACTTATATAAGCACAAGCATAAAGAAAACTTTTTCAGTTAAATCTTTACTATAAAGTCGTAAAAAAATACTTAACTCAACTTCCTGCAGCAAGAATTAATCTGTATTTCGTATAGTTTCTTGAATAAAAATTTCTTAAAAATTTATTTATAACTTGCAGGTGTTATACTAACTATAGTTAAAATACCTAAGACATATTCTAATTTCGTTTCCTATTACAGAAAACGAAGAAAAATCAATTAAAATTTTTAATTTTAATTTAATTTCGTTGTGCACATAGCAGACACCTTCTAGGTACAATAAAATAACAGAAATAACTAATTTATTTTAAATTCAAAAATATTTCTTGTAATTATCTTCATTCTCTATCTCTGTGTATTATTAAATTTCGTACATTTTATTTTAATTTTGTTTTTAATTTAAATTATGTTGTTCGTTATGTTTAAAACGAATGAAAATGTTTCTTGATTTTTATTATGTATATAGGAAAAACTAACACTTTTGCAGATTTGAGAAAGTTTTTTAATTCAACTTTATCACAAAAAAATTTGTATATTATGCAAGACTTGCACGGTTTAGTAACAATAGCGTTCATCAAAATTTTAAATCAAACCATGCGCAATATTGTGATAAATGAAGTTCAAACACCGATTTTATAGGCTCTTCTTGTATCGAGAGACATCCTACTGAAGCACAGCTAGAGCTGTACAGTGAATTATTTGCACAGGTAAATTATCGTATTTGCAAACAGAATAAGACATACAGTGGCATACATTCGTATAAACGTCTTAATCTTTTTTCCTAAAACCATTTATTACCACGCTGATCTTTATACAACAATTTTTTCTTTATTATAGTTTATTGTTTGTCTAACGGAAACATACCTGTGCTACAATAAAATAACGATATTCAAATAAAACAAAAAAATTGCTTAGAAGCCAGCATTTGCAGAGAAAGGCGTTTAAACGCATTACATACATGAAATGATTATCGTTTTAAGGACTGTTTTTTAATCAAGTTAAGAACCCTTTTTACAGCAATGCCTAAAGTTACTCGTTTATTTAAAGTTACTCGTTTAGTTTCGGCCTGAGGTCGAACCAAGATCTCAGCACGCCCAACAACTCAAACTCGACATGAGGCTACTCGAAAATGGCTATCATGCAAACAGATAAAGGAAAAATTGAACCTTCCTGTCACGACTAGACACATTGCCCGTATTTTTGGCAGTTAACTAAACATCAAATGAACTAAATTGAAAAGTAAACCGTGTTTAACTTAAGCTTGCCTTGCATAAGAAGAACCGCTTCAAATTTTCTCGTAAACACATCTCGCGGACAACAGATTGGCAGAAGTTGATTTTTTCTGACTTGAATAAATTTAACCTCGATGGTCTTGACTACTACAGTTGCTACTGGCATAATTTTAAATACCATAGTGTCGTTAAATCGAAACGTAACTTTGATGGAGGAATTGTAATGGTATGAGGAGTATATTCTTACTACGCAAAGCTTCCCGTCGCTTCATAACGACTCGAATGAACTTCCATAGACAGATCGGTTGGAAGGTGTTTCAATTTTTATTCAAATCTTAAAATTGTTACTAATGTGTTATCTTAACTACAGATCTTAGATGAAATATAAAATTTAAGTTAATTTGAAATAATTAGAAAGGTCTGGTTCTAGAAATATATAGTCCACTTACCATATGCGAATGTCTTTCACTGTAGAGAGAGTATTTTGCTATTTTGTATGAACAGAAAATGGGTGTGGAAAAATTAAATGTTGCTTTTGTTTTTAAGTGCAATAGAGAGGCAAGTACGAAAAAATAAACGACTTTCATGTTTGCCTCTCCATTAAACAGAAAAAAACGAAATTTAAAAAAAAAATCTGTTCATACAAATTACTTCTCCCTATTTTTTATATCCTTTGATATTTTTTAAGAAAAATACGACAAGTATGGATCATCCGAACGGCGCATTCGCACCCAATGTGTTTTATTCCTTACTGAGCATTACATTAAACAGTACCGCGACTCAGTGAAATTTATTAGAAATAAACCATACTAAATTTTTGACTACTGTCATAAACTTCACTGAAAGTGAAGTCTGAAAATTACGGAGCGGAATGTTTTAAAAACTTTCTATTTAGTTTCTATTTTGGCAGAAATTTTTCAAATTCAAAATGTACAGAATCGTTGTACTGAATAAACTACAGTGTAACTTATATCGATAAAAGATGGAGGGGTGAATATGTTGTGGTCAACACTCGACTTCCTTTAACCACGAATGTGGCAAGTTCTATGTATCTCGAATAATCCACGCTTGATTTCTAAAGCGAAAAATTAAGTGTCTAATTTTTGGTAAAACTGTCTTGTATATTCAAAAACGATTATTCCTGTTTAAGTTTCAGAAATCTAAAAAGGCCTTTGTTGAAAATTAAATCTTTAAATTTATTCGAATCTTTAATTTTTTGTCGTTTTTTGTAAATACTAAACTTTTCAATATCATTGTAAAAAGTTGAAAAAGCTGCTACTTGCACAAATTTCCACCAAATTTTGCAAGGGTCTTCCAATTAATGGAAAAAAGTTAAGTATGAAATTTAATTTTGAACAGTCAATCCGCCTGGTCTGAAGAGATATTAAAGATATTATCAAAATACGTCATTTCCGGTCAAATTTAAACAAAAGATCTAAATAAATTTGGTTTGAAACTTAATTTACATTCGTTTTGTGTTTTTCAATCACTTTTTCGTACCATTTTTCAAAATATTTCCAAAAACGGAAAAGCTTACCGCTTCCAGTGAACTGATTTTTCCAAACATCACTAGGACCTCCTAATTTATAGAAATAGCTTAACCATGAAGTTTCATTACGATTAACCAATCCGTCTGGGTTGAACAGAGCCTGAATTTAAGTTGAAAAAAATTTGGACCGATATTGTTCCAAATTTTATTTAGAACCTTTTAGTTCTTAATCGTGTGATGCACGACACCACACACGCACGCGATCATTTTTCATGATTACTATGCTTTATTTGGCTACGTAAAAGAACGTACAATTAATAAAAAAATTCATAAAATTCATTAAAAAAATTGTAGCAGGCCTTTGATTTTACTGGGTGATCAAAAACAAATCTAAATAAACTATTTTTCTCGATAGACATGATTTACACCAAACCAAAATAAATTTAGTAGCCTAGCCATTAATTGCTTATCAATAAATAATATCAACATAAAACAATATTTTTAAGTGGGAGTTGGAGAAAGCAAATGTTGCTTTTTATTTGATTCACTTTGAAATGAAATCTATCGGGAAAGAATTATTTATTTAGTTCGGTTTTTTATCGCCCACTAAACGAAAGGTTTGCTATTAATTTATTAGGAATTTTCCGAAAATTTTATTTTGATTTTTATAAAATTTGCTCTTGGTTCCTACTCAGCCGGTTTCAATGGGTGTTTTCGTTAATTCATTCTTCAAAAAGAATAGAAGGAAAGAATATTAATTACGTGGCCTAAGAACATTCCGAACGAAATGTAATACAAGAACATAAATGGAATAAACAGAATACTTTTTTAGTTTGGCAGCATTTACTTTTGTTGATACGTAGATTTTAGACAAATTATTGTGGGGACATTTCTGGTATTTTTGGAAATATTACAGTAGTGGTACGTGTTTAAAAAATAGCCGGAAATTATTTCCGATATATTCGGGAATATTCCAGAAGTTGTGTAAATTACGAGAATTGGTGTTGTAACCTTCAAATTCTATAACGGTATTCACGATCCAGTCATACGAACCCGATTTGACAGGACAAATTCGTAATAAATGGTGATAGCAGTGGGATTGTGAATATCAGAAAATTTAAGTTTAGAAAATTTGATGAATAGGTGTGAAGTTGTTCAAATAATTCTTGAACCATCTGAAAAAATGGGTATGACGCAGTTATTAGCTGTTTTAACTCGGGAGTTTGACCAATAAAACCAAAAATTTGATCAACAAATTAAAGAACTGCAACAAATGAATCAATAGTTTGATCAATGGATTAAAGAGGCGCAAGAAGTGAATCAACCCGACAGGTCGGGCATTCCGTTAATGGTAGGGAACAGATATTGAAAATGACTGTTAATAATAAGCTGGAAACAGATTATGAAGACTCCGGAGGAGCAATTGGTGTTTTCGGAATCGAATGGTTACGAGGGGACAGTAGATAAGGATAATCAGCCGAACCAGCTCGAAAATGATGCATAATTCAACCGGGATATTGCCACAGTTCAAGAAGAAAGAATCGAATTACTCGGGATTTTGGATGCTCTACCGGATGCAGAATCGACGTCTCATAATCAGCCATTTGTTGGGGCGGGAGCCAAGAAAGGCAGTGTTCATGGTAAATGAGGAACGGTATTGTGCAATATACGTGACGAAAGTATTAATGCTGATTCTGGGGGTGGTGGCAGAACAAAATGAGACTGGCGGAGTGGTCCACTTACGATCTGATGAGAATCTGTTGAACATTGAAAAGTATCTGAAAGAGATATAGACCAAGGCGAACGGGAATTGCAGATGCGAGTCCACTAGTTACGACTCCTAGTCAATAAACAAAAAAATTTATTAATTTGTCAATTAAAAATCTGATTAAAATTGAATTTGTTGTGAAAATACGTTAAAATCATAACTTATAAATCGTAAAGTATATTGACTAATGAAAGTCCCCCTCCCAAAAAAAACTCATAATACGATTATGTACTATATACAGAGAAACTGTACCCAAATAAAATTTAATCATTTAATTTTAATTAAAAACTAGATTCTTGACTTATATGTTTATGGCTATAGCTACACATCATGCATGTCGTTCACCTACCTCTGCTAACACTGATATACACCTCCTTTTCTACGATATATTATATCGTATACATCACATGAAAAAATTTGTATATTAAAATTGAAAGAAAGGATACAACGGGAGAAATTTATGACAAAAATAAATAAATAATAAACATTTACAAACGTAGAAATTGGATAAATATTTATAAAAAAAACTTTATGTTGCGGACACTGAATTTTATCGAAATTATATTAAATTTGACGAGTTCGTATACGATTTAAGCATTGATCCGTTTAATTAAATGTTAAAATATTACCGACCTCTCAAGATGTTTGGATTGCTTAACTCAACACCAACCCGAACATAAACAACTGAAACCTTTTATTTAGTGATTTGATTTTAAATTCGGTACGCGCACTCAATTTATAGTTTCTAACGTTTTATTTATATCAAAATCATTTCAATCAATAATGCAGCATAGTTTGTACATTCGGGTAATAGTTTATACATATTCTATATAAAGACATTTTACGTTTATCTACATCTTAAAATTGGATTCGAAATAGTAAATGTGCGGGTACCATAATATTATATGGTAAACTCATATAAAGGTATACTCGTATTATATAGCTAAGTATTTTGGTATTTATGGTGTTTGAAATATTATTTTGGGTTATACCTTTAAATCTTAAGGTGTATGTATGGGTTGATTTGTTTTTAAGAATTCTCGAGACAAGTGTATGAAAAGCTCCATACCACACAAAGCCATGGATATCACTAAGAATAAATTCGAGGTAAAACTTGTGTATTGAAAATTTTTGCAAAAATTTAAATTCAATTCAATTTTTTCGGGATCAAATTTATTAAGGTTATTATTCTTTTAATTTTTCTTTTTTATTAGTAGTTAATACAAGAAATTATTCAATGACAAATTTTTCGGCTAACTTTTATTTTTTTCCTTTGAAGAAATTTTCCAACTCAGTAGTTAGAGAGCGTCATATGAATATTTGTTCTTATTCACAGAGCGGAGCTAAACCCAAAGGATATTAATGATTTATGTTTTCTATGTAATTTTGAAAATTCTAAAGATTTTTACAGGAAACCCTCTACTTAAAACATTTGCAACGTTTAACTAAATTTAAAGAACTGCCCGCATCTAATAAGAAACTGGAGTTTCTTTGATACAAATTTTGTCAATGACACAATGTGTTTATTCCATGACACTTATTTAATACAAATCAGCCGAATTGTGTAACAACTTACGAACCCACGTCTCACAATAAATTGCATTAATATACATATTTCGTT
This sequence comes from Nephrotoma guestfalica, assembly GCA_963691935.1. Taxonomy (NCBI): domain Eukaryota; kingdom Metazoa; phylum Arthropoda; class Insecta; order Diptera; family Tipulidae; genus Nephrotoma; species Nephrotoma guestfalica. The sequence goes on along the minus strand of OY829914.1, from coordinate 305,437,669 downwards.
GAACAAATTTCTCCTGAAGCATAAAAGGAAAAATGGCGAATCGAACAGTTAACGTGATTAATGTTCATAGAGAATAGTAAAAGATTAAGAACCGAATCCTTTGAAGGAATGCTAAAACAGGTGGGAAGTCAGATCAAGAAAAGGACCCGAATTACATAAAACAAAAGCAAAACAAATCTCAAAATAAGCTCGTGAACTAAAATTTGGTGTGTAATTCGATTGACTAGGTTATCATTTTTCTTTTATTAATGCGACGAAGCTCATCACAAACATTCAGTAAAGCTGTGGTTCCTTGTAAGGACTTTCAACAGTCGATTGAAAAAAGCTAAGCAACAATGGCTATTTTCCACAAATCATAAAGATATTGGTATTTTATATTTTAATATATCTTAATTCGAGCCGGAATAGGGCACCCTGGAGCATTAATAGGTGACGATCAAATTTATAATGGCTGTGGTTCCGTGTAAGGCAACAGCCGATTGAAAAAGGCTAAGCAAACTTTAGCTATAAATATGAGATTGAATTTCATATTTTACTACCAACTCAAAGGCCTTGGGAAGAGAACATAAAATACTGATAGGGCGGGAATAAGAAAGCTCCGGAGAATTACTAATTTTAATAATAGGAATAATTTTATTCAGTTTTCAACAGAGTTTGCACGATTCGAATATTCGGAAATCTAAACCACGATTTTTGTATCAAAAAACAAAATCCGAAACTCGCCTTGAGAAAGCGCGGTTTTACGGTTTTCAAAAAAAAATATTACGAGCTAAATTCGTCAATTTTAGTTTGATGACGTGCAATTTTCATATACTACTTATACCGTTTCGCTGAATCGGCTCGGGGTCCTCTTTAAAATTACAATTTTGAAATAAAATTGCTTGACGCAATGCACACTCAAAGACTAAGGCTGTTTTCCCGACCTATTTTTGGACACCAACTTATTCAAATCTTACCAACTTATGACACCTCGTAGCGAGACTGATTGGTTCTTGACTAAATGGAAGACATACAGTTTTTATATTAAAATCTAGTAGCAGTCTTGATCAACGTCCTTGTTACGTCTAAAATAAGTCAGTACAATGAATGGGGACGTCTTATTCAAGTTGGCGCCAAATAAGGCTGTAATAAGTTGGTGTTGGGAAAACACCCTCAAATACAAACAGATAATTGTATTAAAGCATTCGCAAGAAACGATTTCCCATGAAGTGAGTTTTCGCTTTCTCTTTCGCTCTTTAGTGCGATCTCAGTAAGTTAGAAGCACTTTGTGCATTACTTCATTTACTCAAAACGATAATTTTTAAAGAATGAGCAAATATTGAAGTTCATGGAAAAAGAGAAAGAAACTCGTTTCTCGCGTTTGATGCGCAGTCCCAGTCCTGTAAGAGTATCGTTTGTTACCAATAAGCCTATGCCTATAAATACGTGATAGGTAAGTATAAATTTAAATTACATTTCTGTGTTATCGATAGATTTTTATGATCCAAAACACAATTTGGATCAAGTTTTCCATATAAAATTTGTACTGGTCCGGGTAAATGAATGTCTTCAATGCAATAATTATTTAATAATCAATTATTTTATATTCTGCTGAAGCTATGATTTGATTTTCTTCGTTATACAAAACTTAAATTAAAATGCCTATATATATGATTAAAAAGGCGAACTTGCTTAATTATTTTATAAAACGAAAACCATTTCTCCATTTTCAAAACCGGAAAGCGCGCTTTACAAAAATCCGGTTTTTAACCAACTCTAAGTTTCACTGAGTACCATGAAAATATGTAACAAGGCAAAATTTTCTTTAAACGAACCACATATAGACCAGTGGATTGTGAACTGAATTCCCAAATAACAGAATATAAATCTCCAATAGATTTATTTGCAAATGCAAATGAATTTAAAGTTTCAACAGGCATTAGGAATATCATAAGTGACACTGGAAAGTTAATTAATTAAATAATAGTTAAAATCATTAGCTTTAACATCTGAACTAGAAGCACCGTTGTAACTACCAAAGCCAAAATTGTTTGCGTTGTGGCAAAATAGCAAGAGCGAATAATAATAAAAAATTTGATTGACAAAACAAGTAGAAATATCGGCAGAAGGGTCAACATGATTTTAAGAATAACTTCTATACTTGGGTAACTACAGCTAGGAAACTTTCAAATTTGAAAATAAGACTTTACAAACCGATAAAGCCCAATTTGAGCTTATGTGTGCTCACGGGAAAAATTAGGGGCAGGAAAAACCATCAAATTTAAATTTCAAATCTCGCCTCAAATACGAGAAAAATAAAACCCGATTTACGGAGAAAACCAGAATCCACTAAAACCCAACTTTAACATATACTCGTAGATATAGAAAAATATTTTTATAAATTTTCATTCATAAATTCAGGAAAACACAAAAACTCCTTAAAGATACCATATTTATGGGTAAGATTACCAATTAATGTGTTGAACAACAATGACGGTTGAATGAACGTATTTGTTGCTGCTTAAAGTGTTCTAAAAACTAATGAACTTGGCTCAACTATAATTACATATTAAAATCAGGTATGTTCATTGCCGTTTAGAGGTAAGAGACTATAATGACGATTGCAGTAAGACTAGATCGGAAGATATTTATAGTGGCAGGACAAACATTTTCAAGGAAAACTTTTTTTCTGTTCATTCCGTTCGTTTTAGGATTGACATAATTATTATTACATTTACCAATATTTATTTTATATATCGTAATTATATTTTTAAAAAATTATCGTTAAAACTACCATACTACCATCTACTAACGTCTTACGTGACTAGCAATAATGGTTCGATTATTTTGAGACTTTTTTCGATTGACTTTATGTATTAGATATAATTTATTTGCCTGCAACAGAGAAGTGAGAAAGAAACAAGATACTTATCAGTTGTGCAATACCGAAACCAAATCCGTCAAACCATTCAAATTTTAATTAAGAGGGCCTTTCAAAAATCAAATTTGTAGCACTTAGAACATGCACAATAATGAGGAGTTAACTGGAATGTTGGAGAATCATTTGTGCCCGAAACCAAACAAAATTGCAGAGCAGCATAAATTTCTGCTTATAACACAACACGAAGGTGAATCAGTGGCAACATACGTGTCAGAGTTGAAACGTTTAAGTGTTTTCTGCAATTTTACATGTACATCCTGCAAAAAGTGTACAGCAGAAACTCATTTAAGATCTCAGTTTATACGGAGTATTAGTGACGCGGAGATTCTCCAGCGTTTGCTAGAAGATATTCAACCCAGTATGAATAGCATTGTGAAACCGGCGTTAGCAATAGAAGCATCGAAAATTCAAAGTCAATCAATGCAGAAGGTAAACCAAATCAAGGACAGCGCTGAGATATATCAGAATAAACGGTGCCCAAAACGAAATGAAAATACGTCGAAGAGTTTTTGACGATGGTGGCTCAGGCAAGGGCGACAGCAATAATAGACAGTTAACTTGCTATAGATGTGGAAAACCAGGGCACTAAACGAATGATTGCAGAAGCAAGGATAAATTGTACTGCAATCAGTGTAAATCAGCGGGTCATGCTTCAAATGCATGCATGAAGAAATACAGAAAAAATTCGCGAATGGATAAAAGCATTACAACTATTAACCTCATTGGATGTCAAAAGCATTACAACCGTGAACGTAAACGTCAATAAACTGGAAAATGATATTTTTGAAAGATGACGATTTATTCAAAAATACAATTGGTACAATTCTATAGATCAAAGGTCAATTGAAACTTCCTGAAGGTGTTTCTCCAATTTATATTAAATCAAGGGCAGTTCCGTACGCTATACGCCATTTGATTGAAGACGAAATTGAAAGACTGGAAAAGTCTTGAACTTTAGAAAAGGTCGAACATTCGGACTGGAAAACAAATTAAGTCGGAAAATCAGATCAGATTGTGCGCAGATTACAAAGTGACACTAAATAAGGTAATAATGGATGACAAATACCCAATTCCTAAAATTGAAGACATGATGCACAAGTTGGCCAATGGTAAATATTATTGCGTGTTCGATGGGCACAAAGCCTATTTACACATGGCTATCAATGAAGAAAGTGCACTAATGCAAACAATAAGCACGCATAAAGGCCTTTAAAGGTTCGTAAACTAATGTTTGAAGTAAAAACGGCACCCAATATCTGGCAACGCTTTATGGATGAAAATATAAACAATAATCGCAGTATAACACAGTGTTTCTTTGACGACATTATTGTCGCCGGTTGTACATTGCCTGAGACGATGGAACGAGTACAGGCGCTATTTAAAAAATTACGTCGATAGCATATGCATTTAAATAAGGAAAAAAGTTAATTATTCAAAGAACAAATTATGTACTCGGGCTACAGCATAAGTGAGGCCGAATCCAGAAAAATACGGATAAAACTAAGACAATCAGTGAAATTGCACGACCGAAGGACCCCAATTCATTGGGATGGCAACGTATTACAACAATTGTATCCCGATATGGCAACAATACTAAATCCCCATTACAAACTATTACGAAATAATGTGGAATTCAGGTGAGATGAAGTGTGCCAACGAGCATTTGTTGACAATAAGACGGAATTACAAAGCGAATCTGTATTGATGCCGTACGAAGAAAAATGCCCGTTGATTTTGGCAATTGATGCCCACCTTGGGAATTTCTGCAAAATTATCACATAAAATACCAACTGAGGAACGACAAATTGCGTATGCGTCTCGAACATTATCAAGAAGTGAGTCAAATTATAGCCAGCTTCATAAAGAAGCGACAGCCATTTACTCGGCGCTTCTACAATGTTTCAAATATTGTTATGGACGCGAATTCACTTTGATTACGGATAATAAATCGTTAGCAATGATATTGAGCCCAGATAACAGTCTACCGATATTAACATCACAACGACTACTAAGTTATGCGCAGTTCCTATCCGGTTTTAAATACAAAATTGTACACAGAGAGGCCAAAAACCACATGAATGTAGATTTTCTATCTCGGCATCCGGTGGTGGAAACCGATCAACCAAGCGACAAAGAAGAACTAACAGTGTATCAATTGTCGGAAGATGTTCTACCAATAACGAGTGGAACAATTTCAAAGGCAATGAAAAGTGACAAAAAAATTTCCGATTTGTACAACCGTCTACAGATTGGAAAGGTACACCATTTAACGGGCAAGAAGCTAAACTAACTTTGCAAAATGGATGCAGTTATAAAGGTATCCGGATTTTAATTCCAATCACACTACATATACAAACCCTTAACGCGTTACATATGGCACATATTGGCATCGTCAGAATGAAAGCACTAGCAAGAAACTATTGTTATTGGACCGGCATAGACTCCGATATTGAGACAATGGTGAAGAATTGTCGAGAATGCGCGAGAGTTGCAAAAGAACCATGCCTTTTTATGGTGGTAGTGGATACAAAAACAAGATGGTTAGCGATGATGCCCATGAAAAATATCACAAGTTTCCACACCATTAGATCATTACGCGAAATTTTTGCACGTTTTGGCTTGCCACCAATACTGGTAACGGAGAATGGTACTAATTTTACGTTCAAGGAATTCCAAGATTTCTTACGAAGCAACAGTATTACACATAAGCGAACGGCTCCAGCACTTCCATCCATGAATTGAAAGGGAGAAAGAAGTGTTGAAAAATTAAAATTTGCATTAAGGGCCGCAATGAATGATTCAGGAGATCTTGCAATACAGGAAAATAATCAATTCAACAACAGGGAAAAGTTTAGCTGAACAAATGCTACGATTTAATTTACGATCGATCATCGATTTGGTTAAGCCGACAGAGAGGATAAATGATTATACAAATATCATCCCATCAAAGTGTTACAAACGGGAGCTGGGCATAGGCGATACAGTTCAAATCCGTTGGTGCCAAAATTAAACGATCAAATGGAAATTTGGTAAAGTTATACAGAAAGAGGGTTTCCTACACTATCTCATTGAGGTCGAAGGAAAATTGCGCCGCCGACATATTGACCAAATGCGAGCCACGGGGGTTGAAGGAAATACAGAAGATTATACTCGCATTTATTAAAAAAGTATCCAAATTTACCCTACGAAGAACGACGATGACGAAACTACTACTACCGGAATGGAAAGTAAAGAATTTACGAATGAATTAACTAATCGGCAATCAACGGAGTCGCAACCGATCATCAACGTCAACCTCAGGGCAAGCAACGGACAGTATACGAAAAGGGGTTGAAATTACATCAGGGCATATACGAATGGATGTATCAGATAATCCTATATAGTCCGACGGTCAAGCCGAGAGTGTCGACCACCAAATAGGATGGATTTTTAATGGGTAAAATCCTTTCGCCGGGAAGACTGTTATGTATTGAATTACCGGCCTTGGACTGTAATGAAGATCGGGCAATACTTCTCTGTCCTTTGTACGTATATAAAAAACATGGGAGCATAAATGTATACATAATAACTGTGTGGTTTCATTACGCATATAATACAAGCTTACTAATTTCAAAATTCAGAATTGACCCCATTAAAATAAGGAGTTTTAGCAAGCACGTTAAAGCACGTTATTTTGTTATAATTAAAAGTTTTTGGTAAACTATTAATCATTGTTCATGATAATCTATCTTCCCGGGAATTCGGAAGAGAATAAGGATCTTTAAATATGCACACCCGACGTTAAATGTAAATAAAACCAGTTGTGTGTGTGTGTGTGATATCCAATCATTTTTTTTATTTGAAAGAATATTTTATGACATTAAGTATGGAATATAACGTCGTTCAAACTTTTAAATCACACAACTTAAATTTTTGATTTACAAAACTTTTCTCTTAAAATAATTTCTAATGACTATTTATGATTACACATAACTATTAATAATTACTGATTGTGTCTCTTATTAATTACTGTTCAATGTTCTTCGTAAATACACTAAGTATATATGTACAGTAAAATTCAGAGGCAATGAAAATGTTATACAAGCACTACGGAACACAAATGTATATATTTCGAGGTTGTAAGGTTGCATTTTCATATTTTCAACGCAATTGGGTTTATTTTGGTAAAATTTTATGATCTTACTTGAGTTTTTCCGGTATATTTTACAACAAAACGGTGTTGGCCATATTTGTGTGCATGGCTACGAAGGCGGTGCTTATCATGGAGCTTGTAACCAATTTAAGCTTAGACAGCTTCACCTATGCTCTGAAAAAAATTCAATTCATGCGTGGGATTAGCACTAACATATTTTCAAACAATGAATTTAATTTTGTAGAAGCTGGCGGCAATCAACTGCATGAGTTAGCCGAATTGTGGAAATCTGAAGTCGTTAAAAATGTTGATGAGTCAATGAGTTGATCAATTGGGGTGCTTAACAAAGTGCAAGTTGGTCTTTACTTACATTATTAAAATGCGAGTTAATGTAAGCAAACAAATTGAAGCAGTTTAAAAATCACGAAAATTGTTCGCGATTGATTCTTCTGTCACACGGTGATTTTAGTAAAATAGGACTAAATTTTACAGATGTTTCTAAATCAACGAGTGTGGCACATTCTGCATGGCAGACTGGGTAGGCAATTCAGACCAAATCGTTCAATCCAAACTAAGTAGCTGAGTTATGTTATGAGCATTGGTAAGCGTCATCAAAGATGGCTCAACATTAATGAGAATGAGCTTCTTAAGGTGGTACTCAGAACAGCAACAGGCGAAACTTTGGAGCGAATACAATAATCCAAAATGTATAACCCTTATTTGCTGAATAACAAGATCAACAGGAATACAAACAAAAAAAGTTCAAAAATATTGAGCAACGCAGTGCAACACATCTAAGATTAATTTCTACGGTGGCTGCAAACAACGAAACCGATATTTAATTGATCACACATAAAACTTGAAAATTTTCATCGTTAATGAAAAGCAATTCATTCAGCAATTTAAAGTACATTTTTTTAAAGCGAAGAACTATATACGGTTCCATTTACGCCCTTAAAGGTTGTTAATCCAGAATTAATTTACATTTTATCTTTTATCTCAATCTTGATTTTAGTTTTAGTTTTTTTTTCCTAAATTACAAATTTATATTATCTATTGTGTATCCAATTAATTGAAATCTTGATATCAAGACAAAAATTATTTTAAATCTAAAAATCCAGATTAAATTAAAGAAAATAATTTTCTTTGTGTTATCACCTCAAGGTAAATAGAAATTTTCCTTATCCAATGTAGTCTACGAATTTATATCCAACTTATATACAAATTATTGTTAGCAATATTGCTTGTTAAATAATATTATAAATTTATATCTACTACACATATTACAGATAGAGATATTTAAAATGTTAAATTTTCCAAAAGGAAAATGGTATGAAGATGGGTTTCTTTATATTTTAATGATTGTCGGGTTGGTGTGAAATGAGTAGATGCTGATCTGAACCCTTCTATTTATAATGATGCACTCGTAATACTATTACATCAAATCGTACTGTGTGTAGATGTGGCGATCTAATATATCAATAATAGGAAAGTAAACGTAAATCAATTGTCCTTCTTAGAACAAACGTCAAACCAGGGTGTGTGTATGTATAACTAATCCAATAAACCACTTTAATTTAGTCGTTATAGATTTTTATTTTCCAGGGCATTGTACACAGTGCACAGCATAAATGTGATACAGGAGACTATTACATAGAAAAATAATTAGATTTAAGGATAAAGATAAGCAAGTCAATTTTTCACACAAACACGAGTAGCAGTAACAACAAATAGCAAAGCGGCGAACGATGAACAAATATAAAATCATTCCAATTTACTAAGATTACATTTCTATTAGTGAGAAAAGACGATCTAACATGTCTAGACACACCAAAAAGGAAAATTTGTCATTTGATAATTTATTATTCATGTAATTCAATTTATTTTTATTTATTTATTTATTTTATTTTAAAAAAAATATTGTTACGATTTCTTATTTATATTTTGTATCGTCTTTAATTTTTAGACTTGGTATATCGATGCACAGATACACGCATATTGCGCAGTGCAAATTTTATGCTGTTTCTTCGAATTTAAATACAAGATTTTCTAATATTTTAGGTTTTTGTGTTTTCCAAATTGAACACAATATTTTAAGATTTATTTTGATGTCATTCAACTCGCTGAGACTCTTTCGAAAGTTTATGTAAATTTAGTTTATTTTTTTATCACCTCTTTTGAATACATATTTGGGCCACTCGCAGGTATACAATTTGTATTAAATTTATTCCAAAATTCTATTCCAATCCCCTTGCAAATTTAGATCTTGTCAAAACAAGCCTGCAATCATAATTTTAACGGGTGGTCGTCTTGATTGCAAATATTTCTAAAAGTAAACTGTGATGGTTCGAGACGAATTTACTAGTGACTTTGACATACGAGGTTGCATTTAAGTGTGATGGGATATAGTTTGAGTAAGTATTGAACAATTCAACTGTCAGCTGATCATTCAACAAGTACGAGTAGAAATGGATTCCATCCAAGATGTAGTAAGAACAAATCACGAAATCAGTAATTTAACGAGACTAGTTATTACCTGAATCAGAAGTGATATAGCTAGAGCCACGTAATATTTTGAAACACAAAACATAAAAATCCTAGCAACAGACATAATTGAAAGCTGGAGAGCTTGAGATTAAGAACTTCGTTATTTCATAAAAGGGTACATCTAAAAACTTAAAATATAATATGTAAAATGGTAACCCCGTGAACAAGCATAAGTGGATCCTAGCTCTAACAACCTCAGGTAAGCGGGAATTATAAAGAACAAACTGCTAAACTACTAGGAAGGGAAAGAAGCGCATTATGAGCACCTAACCAACCAAACTTCACAACTTTCTATATCTGTTAGCTGTACTGAATCCGCGTGCATCATACTTTTGCACCATACTGAATCTCTCATGTACCATACTTTTCTCTACGATATATAAGGAGAAGGTTATGTCCGAAAAATATTCTCAATCTTTTTGTACATTGAGCTCTTATAAGCAGCTTGGCTTTCATGATAGATGATACAACCAATACCGAGTAAAATTAGAGAAAAGTTGACAATTTTAAATGTGGTGGCTCGTGATCGTGACTATTATCATAAAATTCGCTTATAAGCTGTCTACCTCTGTTTTATAGTCAGTTTTCAAGAAGATTACAGTTCATTTGTGAAACCTGTAAAACTCATTTCAGTTTAATCTCTTAACAAATATACCTTGTACTTGTAGGTGTTTTAAAAGTCACACCAAAGGAATGGTGCTCTAAAATATTTTGTACTTCTTTGTCAACTCTAGTTTGCTTTCTTTTATGGCAGGAATCATTATTCCTAAAAATGGTAGAAAGATAAACAGTTTGAAATTAACCAAATTGCTAGAACATGCATGAACAGATTTATAAAGGTGCGAGAGCGCATTAAATAATGAATAATGAAAATGGAGGTCGGAGGATCGGTAATAACAATATTTCGTAAATTTCGCGTCATTTTGGTAGGCAAAATCGCCCATCTATGTCCGCTATTAAAAATTTGGTGCAAAAATTTGAGTCCACTGGTTCAGTAGCAAACATACCGACAGCAACTCGTGCTCGTCTAGGTCGTTCAACCGAAAATATTTCTACAGTGAGAGTTAAGCGCAATTACTGTCAAAGGTGTTCGCTACAGAGACATGATAACCAATTTTTCATGGTCGGATGATATGAATATATACGATTTGTAGTTTCACCAGGATGGCGCCGATGTCGCAGCGGATGAAACAATCAGTTTGTTGTGAGATAGATTTGACGGAGATTAATTTCGCGAATAGAGGTATTAGTTGGCCATCGCAAGAACGTACGATCTAATACTATGCGATCTTTTTTTTTTGCGGGCCTATGTAAAAGGTAAGATTTATGAGGATAGCCTACAATCAACCGAAGGCCTCAAAACCAATATCGAACGCGTTATTCGTGACTTAATAAACGAAGCAATGGATGAGTAAAGTTATTAAGAAACATATCAAGTATTTAAAATCTTACTTTGTTGATTAAATTAACCGAACAAAAATGTAATGTGTTTCGAACTAATGGTAATTAGAATACTTTTAATTTAAAACCCGATTCGATCGTTTCATTAGACTGCAGTGAACAAACTCAAAAATATTGTAAATACTTTGAACGCATATTCAAAGTACAAATTCAATATGTCCCTAAAGTTAGCAGAAACCATACAGCAGACTATTACAAGGTACTATCGAGAATTATAGGCTAATTAAATGCTCTATTAAAAAATGTTGGAACTCATTCCTTCCAACTGAAACGATGGATTCTGCTAGCTTTAAAAGCAGTTTACGGAATCCATATCAAAAAATGTTTAAAACCAAAATCCTTAAATACCCCATAAAAATGTTCTTTATCCACTCGTTTTTATAAAGCATTGAGTTTTTCGTTGTAAAGCTGGTAGAACCCAAATCGAGAAACGAGTTTAGAATGAGTGGCTCGCAAATTTGATAATGTAGCATTTCATCTGACTTCTTCGGTTTTGGTTCTGCTGCTAAAATGCTTTTTAAAATCTGAGATGAGCAAGAGAAGTTTAAAAAATTAGTTTTTCATTTTGCATTTGGTTCTACATTTTTTTTTATATGGGTTCTGCTATCTTTTTGTAAAGCTAGTAGAACCTGTAGCGGCCTTCGTACGAATAGACAAAGTTCGCACAGGCCTTACAGCACCTTATGAGGGCCCATACAAAGTGATACGACGACTTCGTAAGCACTTTGTATTGCAAATCAGAGACAAACATCAATCTGTCTCTATTGATAGACTCAAACCAGTCTATGGAATACTGAGTTCACCCGATCAAATATTGGGAGTGAAGAAAACTGTTCGCATTTTCGGGTAACACATTCTTCACCCAACTCAAACATTAAACTCCAACTCAAAAGTTCCAACCACAATCGCTGGTGGACATGAAGACAATATTTTTCTTATGACGATCATACATCGTCACAATGATACATTAGCTATCATAAATTTTCGCTGGTAAACAATTACATCACCACTACTATTATAATGATCATACATCATTATAATAGTACAATTCCCAAAACTCCATCCACATTTGCTGGTGGACACAAAAACCCACAAAATGGGGGACCTTTTCACTGAGGAGGGAGTGATGTAGCGGCCTGTTTCTTCAACTACAAGAAACACCGCACAATATACATGATTACAAACGGACAATTCTCCGTAGACTGAATTATTTATTAACGGACAATTCTCCGTATAAATAATCATATTCCAAATGAATATGCAACAACAGTCTTGTAACATAAAATCGGTACACAAAACAAAATTAGTAAATTTTATTAGCATACCGATTTTCACATCAACCTCAACAAACCCATGGTTTTAGTTGGAAGAAACGAAGCCCAAAATGTTTAATAAAGCAATTATAATGTTCTGCTGGACGTGTTCTGCTAACTTTAGCGACGTATTGAGTTTATACATTAAATATATGTACGTTCAAAGTATTTTCAATATATTTTAGTTCAGTTACTGCAGTCTGATGGAACGACCGGATCTTTTAAATTAAAAGTATTTAAATTACCATTAGATCGAAAATAAACTGCAAGGCCTCTTATCTCGATGAACATTTAATCCACCAAGTAAGATTTGAAATATTGGGTATATTTCTTAATGACTTCACTCATCCATTGCTTTGCTTCGTTCATTAAGTACCAACATATTTTCTTTAATAAAACCATATTTTAATTACACAGTTTGGTCCCATAAACGATTAAAATTGTCACTCTACAAAATTGTTTTTTAGAATTACAAAATAAAATAAAGGCAAAAGATTTCTTTGTATTTTTCGTTACTTCTCATTGTTCTATAAAATAACAAAAGCGATATAGACTTCTTATGTGTTGTGCAGCTGAAAACTTTTCTTGTGTTTTTTGTAAGTACATTTTCTGCAAGAATATGAAGAGAAAATAATAAGAAACAAAATGTTAGAAAGAAAATTCATAAATTTTTAAAATTTTCTTTTTTGTTGTAATAAAACAAATATTTTATATGTACGAGTATTTTTGTTTAAAAGAAAATCTGAAAGTAATGAGTTAAGCAAAAAAAACAACAAAATCGTTCCTACCATGTTAAAGAATTAACTGCAGTTTAATTGAAAAATTTACTTACATTGAAGAAAATATGCTTTCGCCTTTGAAAATGTGCAGAGATTGTAAAAGGAAATAATTGTAGTGTAATATAAATCATCGAATACGATATTACGAAAAAAGTGTAGGTTTGAAGAAGGAAAAGCAGAAAATTAACTGCAAAAATAATAACATTTTTTGTATGTTGTTCTGCTAACGTCTAAACAAACTGGCGCCCTAAAACGTGATTTTTTATTTTCTTGTATTGTATGACAATAAAAAAAAAATATAGAAAATTTATAAGATGACTGGAAAACTAAATATGTATTTAAAATAAATAATATATAAGTTAGATGGCTAATCCAAATAATTTAAAGCATCTACTCATACTTAGCAGTAATTTGGTATACTATTTCATTTAACTATGCTAAAAAAGTATAAAAGTAATAGTATGGCTGTGCATAATTTTATAAAACAGTAAAGTTGCTGTCGGCACGTAGCACGTCCTAAAATCGGCCTTAACAAATCTGCCAATTTAACCAATTGTAACACATAATTTTCCTTATGCAGCCCCACTTATTCCGTTCACTCTTTTATAGACCATTGTAACTTTTCATTCACAGACATATTTATATCTCAACCCTTCAACTATTCACACAATTTCATAGTTGTGATTATTAACATCGCCAGTCGTAATCAGACAAGACAATTTAAATTATAGCCTGCCTTTAGTAGGATTCGGACGCCGGTCTATATTCCAGGGTGTAACATTATATTCCGATGATAATGATAGAGAAGTTATCAATAACGAAACGCTATTCAGCTTAACTAACTGAAAAATACAATATAAAACAACAAAACAGTAAATTAAAATGAATCCCTTCTATTAATTTATTTTGTAAAAATAATTTTGCGGAAAAAACAAAAAACCTTCTGCAAATGAGACACATTTTGAATTAATTTCACATTTGAGACCTGTTTTATAAATTAAGAACATATTTCTATACTCTAACATCAATAACACAGAATATATTCTGTGTCAATAATCCAATTTCTATTGAATGTATGGGATATTACAACAATCGATTAAATCGCCTACCTAGCTTTTAACACAAAGTGACTGACATCTGACGATAAATTTTAAAATTAGAGCCAAAGGTGCACCAATTTCTCAAAAAACTTGTCAATGTTATACGAGTATATCCTCCATAGTTGACTATAATTCGACTGAATATTATGTAAAATATTAAATTAGTTTACATTAATTGTAATGTAACAAAGTATGGAATAATATAAAAATGATATGAGGTCTTTTCTCATATAAACAAATATCACCCCTCGCTCATATAGGAAGTAGTGTTATGCTGGAAACACATGAGCAGTCAACATTTAAAGTGAGCGTCTTTTTTGACTAGCAGACATTTTTTATCATTTTTTGTTTTATTCCTTTATAACACTTTAAAATATAAAATAAAATAAAGTAAAAATCGCATGAACATATTTGCATAAATTAGAAATAGAGGCTTGCGTCAGAATTCGGATCACAGAGCTTAATACTTATATTTCACACCATATAAACGTGTGTATTCTAATTTTTCTGCTTTCATAATTTTGCCCATGTGTTTCCTCCATTAACTAGGCGGCGTTTAAAAGGCCAATAATAAAAAAATGGTTCGCTTATGCACCGTATTTTGCGAATTCACTTTTTTGGTAGAGAGACGGTGTCGATTTACGTCAATTCAGCCTTCCGCTGGTGAGGGTTATAACCTCAGCTGCATTAACGATTATTATGCAGTACGTTGTTTGTCTATGGTTCAGATAATAATGTTGCTGATGATTATGCGTGCTGGTTACCTCTGGGCAGATTACCGTTTCGAAATGCTGCCGCTGCTTGCTTCAACGACTGTTATAAGAACTTTATATTGCTTACATTGAGATTGATCGTGGTTTGATATTGTGTAAGTACCCAACAGGTGATCAACGCTTAAAATTGTTAATGTATGAGGTTCTTTTTGTGGTGTCGTTTGCTTTTAAAAAATTATGTGGAAATACATACATCGCTCGCCTGGTCAAATGTCTCGGCGATCACGTCGAGGTTACCAAAATGTGGGGCGCAAATTTATCCCAGTAATCAAAGAGTATGTGATGTTATAAAGAGTAACGAAACAAAGAAAAAAATTCATCAAAAAATTCGTAAGTAATGCAATTTGTGCAATGAGTTATACAATAAACACGTCTTTATTTGCCGTAATTGTTATAGTTGTGTATAAATAGGCACGAGTATGACAATATTTGACTCAAATAAAATCAAAAATCGTTGTGTAAGTGTATTGTAGAACCCATTTAAATTACATAACCCAGAACCCACTAATTTTTTGATGAAAATTGTTCCTCTGCTTCGTTACTCTTTATAACGTTACATACTCCTTGGTATAATTTACATTGATTTATAAATTCACTTTATAGATAATCGTTCATTTTATGAACCTATTGATTTAACGATCTGAGGCCTAATGAATACTAGCATTTTAATTTTAATTTGGTGATTTAATAATATAATAATAATATATTTGCTATTTATTTGGTAATATTTTACAGTTAAAATGTTTAATATGTAAACCGCCAAGCGCGAATGCATCTCCCTCTCGCGCACCAGATGTTATTTCTAAGGAGTCAGAACTACCCCTTCCACTTCCAATTCTACACATAGAGCCAGATGTGGTGTTAGTGGTGAATTGTTATCTTGTGACTTCCCAACATTACAAGGAAATATGCAAGTTAATATTGGATTATATAGTCAAACTTAAACCACATTATAACCATAGAAATAATTAAGTTTAGATAAGCTTAAATAACAATTAATTGTACGGGTATTTAGCTAAATGCGGCTTCCTTTAAATATCGTAAACTCATTTATATATGATTAAAATTTTACAAAATATTTGGTAACATTTAATAATAAATTTTAAAAAATTACTTGCCCCGAGTGAGGATCGAACTCACGACCTTAAGATTATGAGACTTACGCGCTACCTACTGCGCTATCGAGGCGTACACAAAACAGTTTGCTTAATTTATTACATTCGAATGTTTAATGAAAATTATTACAATTCAATGAAACAAATACATTATTCACTTTTAAAATAATTTATTAAATCCTACTTAAAAATATTACGATTTGAAAAATATTTGTTTAATAAATCACAATGGCATCGTTACTCCTAATTATTTATCTCATGTCTCGCTTCAGACTCCCGCCAATTACGTTTAATCATCTCAATGATTTGCCCACACAATGCTGACTTAGTAAAATGATAAAATGAGCAAACTATAATAAATAACCAGGCTAGGTATAAACAAAGATCAGTCTCCTCTTCTATTTTATCAGGAAGTGGCCCTTTAAAATCATCTGATGATACTACCAGATCGAGTGGTTTAATTCCGGTGTATTTTTCAACGAAAGATTTGAACGACTGGAAAGACATGTAAGTTTCATTGAATTTTACTATTGGCCGGCCTTGATGAAACAACATAACAGTTGGTAGACCAACTATTCCAAATTCTGTGTTTAGCGAACTATGTTTAAGTGAGTCCACTGCACCCACCCGAATATCAGGAAAAAATCGTGCAACTACATTAAAATGAGGACCAGCATGAGCACTTCCTGGACAAGATTTTGTGTAGAAAAATATTAACGCACAATTTCCGGGAACCATGCGCTTTGTAGAATTACCATGACTAGAAAGCACCGTCGAGACATCTTTCAATGTGTCGATCATTTGAACTTTGCCAGTACCTGCGTTCGCGACACACTCCACTTTAATTTCTTTTTTTCGGGATTCACGCTCAACGTTCGCTTGATGATTTAAACTCCTATCATGTAAATAGCAAATACGTTTATCCTCGTGTGTAATAAATCCGATAAAACTATTTGGCCATTTCCCTGCCGATGATATTGCGGGCTGCTCATCGTACTCCCGATTTTTTATATTGAATTTGCTGTCCATAAACTCCCCGCTTATAAAATTTATTAAAAGATTTAGCCCACGAAATTCGATTGAATGTACACAATTTGTTGCTAGTATTACTAAAATAACATAAAAATTATTATTTATAGAAAAAAATAGTAATTTATAGGAATTTTACGAGTGAAATATAATAACAGCAGCTTATCCATCTTGAATTATTTTTGACAATACAAATGTCAAAATGTTTTGCGTTTAGTACAAAACTGTACAATATATACAAAAAAAAATTATGCAACTCTCTCATAATACTATCGCGACAGTATTTTTGCCTTGCAAATTATTTATTCATGTAAAGGCTGTTTGCTGATAAGTTGGTATTTTTGGCCTATAAATTTTGTTTTAAATAAAAACGAAATATGTACCGTACAATTCCCAAAAAGAAACTTAAACTTACAACTTCATTTCACCAGCACTTATATTTTATGGTGCTCATGTTTAAAATTCGAAAAATTTGGTGGAAATGTTTTGTTTCAATCTATGAAAACTCAAGTATCGTACAAAAATATTTTATTTTAAAAAATCACAAATAATTCTTAAGATCTAAGCTAAATTAATTTAATCGAATAACAAATTATTCATCCCCATTATTTATTATGTTCCAATTCTAAAAACTTGCGTTTTTGGAAGACATATTAGATCTATTCTTAGAAATTATTGCTAATCACATACATTTTGTTCATTCTACATAACTGGCAAGAAAAATCTATCCCAATTACATTTTCTTAGTAATAACTACATCCTAAGTCTAAACAATAATTTTGATTTAGTTCCTAAAATTAAACAGGCACTTTATAAATTTAAAAATCTTGTGGGTGGGTTCATTAAAAAAAACTTATAACAAATAAATAATTTATAACTTATACGAAAATCACAATAACGTTACATTACCTAAATTCTCTTTTATAACCGTTTCCATAACGACTTGGAATACAGTCTGAACATTAGCTGTATCAGTTGCAGTAGTAAAATGCGGACAAATTACTTTGCGATCATTATGATTTCGCTGAAGAAATTTATTTTGGATAAATAAGGCGGCATAATCTATGTCACGATCGGGGCCCGTATAATCGGGAAAAAATAATTTCAGCTGACGGCCAGTTCGCATAATTTTTTCACGAAATAAATCAAGTTTATTTAGAAATAATACGAACGATGCTTCTTTAAACCATCGATTGTTTACGATTTGTTCGAATAGATTTAGGCTTTCTTCGAGCCGATTCACGATTGGATCTTCTAGTAGAGTCATGTCGTAGCCACTTAGAGATACGACAAATAGTACAGCACGCACATCTTCAAAACAATAAACCCATTTTTTTCGTTGTGAACGTTGACCACCGACATCGTACATTGAGATGATGGTATCGTTGACACGGAAGTTTGTTTCAATTATGCCGTTTGTTCGCACGCGAGCCCGAAGAACATCAGTCGGTGTTGGTACATATTTTTCATCTACGATACGGTCCATATTCTCAAATAAACTAGAAAATATAAAAAATTCAATCATTTTGATTTATTCGATTTTACAAATTTTAGTTGAGGTTGAAAAGTACACAGAAGTACGAAATTCTATTGCCCTAAAAAACGACGATGAAATACCTAATTAAATAGTATGGCAAAATGGGTTGAAAGAAATCCTATTTTGATGCAAAAAATTTGTCCGAACCGTTAAATAAAAATAGCAATTCAACAGTTTTTTGGGGCACACTCCGTTTATAAAACAAACAGTCGTTCAATTCTGTCAGTTGAGAAGCTGGGGGAAAAATTGTTGCAATATTAATTTCTCATGACAGTCGGAATTATGAAGAGCAACATTCAGCAGCAGTACTAATATTACGCTTAGATAATCTTAGATAACCTTCTACGTCAAGAGCATAGATCTCTGTTGCGATTCTTGCGTTTCTACTAATGTAAAATATCGTTATCAAAATGTCATACCACAAAAGTCGGTTATGCAACATCAAATGTGTCACTAATATCACTAAATTTCTGATCACCACAATATTACAGCGAAAATAATATTGATGCTTGTTTAAATAATTATGGCACTAAACTAAGCATGTAGTATTATTCAAAAATGCATAAATTAAAATTCATTAATAATCAAGGTAATCGCGATGTTTATGAATCACCATAGGTAATTTCAAAAAATTTCTAATGAATCAGACCGTGTAAACCTGTATAAACTTACTAGAGAGCTGAATCATTGAGTTCATAGTCGTATCCGCGTGCCACAGCTAATCGAACACCACGATCTTTCCACAATACTTTAAGGGCTGATCGGACTTTATCGATGATCCTGAATTCCATATCGAAACAGCTCGGACTCGCCAATGCAATTTCGGCATAGATTTTATTTGAAGAGTGTTCTAAATTGATTCGTAGTAATCCCATTCCAGTTAAGACATATTTCATTGACGATAGTAGATTATCCAGTACGGTGGGCCGAAAGGCACAAAGCTCAGAATGTGTAAATCCATCAGAATGTATAATTTTCATTTGTTTCACTAACGTAGATTTTCCACTTTCTGCTGCCCCCAGCAGTAAAATTTTTAAAATGCGAGGCCTTTCTTTGGCCAGCAAATCGAGTTGCTTATCGATTTCGTCACTTTTTCGGCGAGCCGCAGCGAGCTCATCACGTTCTACCGTTAAACATGCACCCATGAGAATTGATTTTGATTTAAATAATTTTCAAACATATTATCTGGAAAAAAAATAATTTTATGAATTTTATGAAAATGTTGCTTAGCCGGATCAAAGAGAATCACTTACATTACGAAATGAAAATTTAAGGTGGCTTTTCATTACAAGGCTCAGCCCGATTGAATAATGAACACTTGAAATTTAACCTCACTTTAGAAATTATAACATACAAATTTTATAACATTAACATAATTATTATTAATTTCGATATTGTTTATAAATACGGGGAAAGTATGTGAAAAATGTATGGAAATGAATTTTCTTTCACTTTTTAAATCGATACAATACTCGATAATGGGAAGTTAATTTTCCGATTTCATCACTATTATTAATTAGTATACTATTCGCCAATCTTTTAAAGATATATATTTTAATTCAATAATTGGAAATTATTCCGAATAAAATCAAAAATCACATCAAAATCGGGAAGATGAGAAATTAGCAATACAAAAAACGTGACAATCAAAACTTGTTGCGCACACGGAGAGACGAAACACAAAACATCAACTCCCTTTGTTTGGGAAATTTTGCTAATTGCAATGAAGTTAGTCAAATTGGAGACTTTTGAAACAGATGACAATTTGGAGAAAATGTGAGCAGCATACTAGGCAACACTAAACTTAAGCTATCGTTGTCAACTTCACAGCTGTATACCATCATTTTCACACAAAAAAGGGAAAAGATAAAAAGTTTAGTGCTTGTGTCTGAAACAGTTTTGTTAATTTTGGGAAAATTAAGCGAATACAATCGCATTATAACTAGTGTTAAATTGAATTATGTCTTTATTTGATTCATTGATGCTAAACGATATGGAGGAAAATATATTTGCGTATGTATAAAATCAAAAAAAAAATCAATTTTGTTCGACATTTTGACATTTCAAGAAATTTTGATTTTGTTGATTGCATCTACTAAGTAGCTACGCGATGACCGAATTCTCGACTTTTCTACAACATATTAAGATGTCCGGTTCTTATAATTCATGTCTAAATGTCGGTAATGAGTAGTTAATTTAGTATAGTAGTGGTTAGAAGACGATTAGATAAGAAATGGAGGATGCTTTGATTTTTTTTGTAGGACGAGGGCATCGAACCGTCTCCATAAGATAATGTTAGATTCTAAAATGTGTCGGAGCTTATCTCATAGTTTAATTTTCGTTAATTACTTCGGACGATTCTAAAATGTTTTGTAGTAGCGTTGATATGAGGATTTTGCAATTGGTTCTCGACCCTGAACCGTTATCAAATTGTATGTGGTTAGGGAAATTCGATCTTGGGCTACGTCATAGTTGGACTACAAACATTAACTTCTATTACAGCTCATTTCTACTAGTGGCGCCGCCAGCTCATATTTCGGACAGGGTTATAGTTCCGCGCTCCTACATCTCCGTGGATTTTATAAATGGTTCCATCGTAACAATAAATTGGTAGTACAGGATGTTCCCAGTGAGAGCTACTTAAAGCCATTAGCGCGCTACTATTTCATTAGTTCCTAAGAAAGTCTACAAATTTGATTTACCAAACAAAATTAATTGGTTGAGCGGCAATATATTTGTATATTTCGAAGATTTTATCAAACATTCCGCAATCTTAACGAATGCGTGTAGGAATTTTGCAACATGGATTCTCATTGCCTCAAAACATTTAAAATTAACGATTGTCCGTACTATGGACGCGACATAGCACATAGGGTCCTACCCATAAATGCAATTTGTTACAACTGTGAGCTGGTGCATTCCATTGAGATTAAAGATTTTTTATATTTTATTATAGGATGCATATGCGATCAATGCGCCAATTTAACAACATAATGAATTCAATGTTTACAAATAACGTAAACGACATGTTTCGAGGTTTAGAAGCCATTACAGGCCCGCCACCAGGGCTATCAAACCAACTAGTTCAACAGACCCGTAATCATCATGGCCTTATGCCATTTCAATTTTTCGATAATTTAAGTCCCAATCGCTTATTAATGGGTAATATGCCCGACCCGGGAATGGCATCGTTCAGTTCAAGCAGTTTTGTATCGATGACACGAGGTCCAGACGGGCGGCAACAAGTGTACAAAGCAACATCGAGTGCCAAAACTGGTCCAGGAGGAATTTGTGAAACAAAGAAAACTGTTGAAGATTCACGTACTGGTGTACGAAAATTAGCGATTGGGCATCATATTGGAGATAGGGCGCATGTGATCGAGAAACAAAGGAACGAATTTACCGGGGAAGAGGAAGAAAATGTTGAATTAATTAATTTAGATGATGATGATGCAGAAGATTTTGACCGGGAGTTTGACCATAAAGCCCGAGCTGGCGATCGACGATACATTGGTGGAGCAGGAGGTGGAAGGCCACAATTAGCTATTTTACCATCTACATCGACTGTTGTAAATAATATACCACAATTGCAACCACCACAACAAATAATTACGAGGTAAGCTTGAAAAATATTTTAATCGCGAATAACAACTATTTAGTGTCTCGTATTGTAAATTTGATCAACAATTTTCGATATTAGAAATCCATTAATATGTGTTGTATTGTTATGATTGTTCTAAATGTTGTTATCCTAAAAGCCTGTTAGAAAACAAGTCATTTATATTTTTGATCGATTCGAGACTTTAAAAATAATTTTAAATTAAGAACAAAATGGCAACATATTTATATAAATATATAAAAACAATTAATAAAACTCAGCGTACATACGGCCGAGGAAGTGACGGATAGTAATAGCGATGATGAAGAGAGTAATGTTGATGGAACGACCCCAATTGTAACACTAGTTGATGACGACGACGATGATGAGGTGCAAGAGACTACACCAGCAACGTCCACCGTAACTTCAACGGTATATGATAGTAGTACATCCACGCAAAGCCCGCCTAAAAGCAATTATTCAGCAAATCGTCGACTGTATCGTAACATAAAAGTTCGCCGTCCATTGAGGACACCGTCATCGTCCCCACTTGCGTCAAATAATACAGCAGCGAAAAGGTTTGTTAATTTTTTTAAAATATAATTTTTCTGTTTGGAATAGTTTTTGAAAGTTTTAAACGTCAACTGCAACCTGTAATTCTTCTAATTAAAAAACTAACGCTATATAGAAAACAAGATAATGATGATCGACGAAATGCTGACGTTGCCTAAAAGTCACATTTGTGACGCAGAATACTAAAAATAAAACTCATCATCATTTTAGTGATTCATCTATTAAAACTACTACCTAGCAGTTTTGATTTTTAATTAATTTTGTATACATTTTTGTGTGATTTCTTCTTAACCAATAAAGGAACGTCCATGATTTGCTTACGTACGACAATTTTTAAGGCCGGCCAATAACCAAATAACCATTAATTCCATTACATGTAATAATACTAATCGCTTATTTTGAATTCAAGTACATGCGATTGCTTGATTTCTACTCTGTTAATTTTTCAAAATTATAAACTGACGATTACTTAAATAAATCCTCATAAAAATGTAAAACGAACTCCAGATTAGCACCTATCTACATGTATCGTGATTTATGGACGATTCGTTAAATTAACCGTTTTATTTTAGTTTTTAATCCGGCTCGATATAACCTATAGAATCTTATCTAATTAATTATCGTATTTTAATTTGATTATGAACGTTATTTTCATTTCAGTGTTCATCCCCATCCGTATAATCCATTAAATATGCGTCGGCAACAGCATCGTGCAATGAAAGGAGCATATCACCAACATAACCCGACACAACAGTAATTTCAAAATTTATCTATTCTATACCTATTTTAGATTATAATTTATGTATTAATTACCTCTTCCGTTGTTTTTTGATTGATTGAGAAAGTGTTTTGAAGTTCGTCGTTGTCGATGTTGAATAATAAAAGTAATTAACTTTGTTAGATCTATAGTTCAGTACATAGATATACATGATACTTTTATTACATATAGTTTAAGTGAAATTGGAATTAATTATTTTATATAAATACATAAATTATTTCGATATTTTATTTATGTGAGCTGGTGATTTTTGTTTGAGATGAATAAAATACAAGTATTAAAAGAAAATGAAACGTAATTGAAAGTGCGCGGCGAGGAAAATCCAAAAAAATTTGCTCATATTCACTATAATAACTATCAATATACTATCACGACAGTTTTTAAAAATATTCCAATTATTTTGTTTTATTTTTCTCAAATAAATGTAATGTGAAAAAATTAATAATTTTAAATTTATAAATAATAAATGCATAAATATTTAATTGATAATTATAGATTGTAATTTAATTAATTGAAAAAAAACTATATTATATTTCCATGTCAAAATATAAATGATTTGTTTGCGAGTATCATGACAGTTCATTTATATACCTACGTAAATATTTTTTTTGACCATAGCAAATGTTTTATCTTAAATTTGTTTGGTTGAGGGATTTTTATTTATATCACACACAAAAATTATAACTACATTATTAATAACAAATTGTCTTATATAAAATTAAAAGTATAAATACACAAAACTATTATTTAAATGTAATATTAATTTTTAATAATAAAAAAAATTAGAAATTCAGAAAATTTTCCGAAATATTTTCTGTGTTTTGCTATTTATAATTTTAGGAACCCATTGATAAAGCATGAATTTCAAATGAGTTTTTACCTAGTTTGCTAATAAATAAAATCATCATTTGCTAACAATGCTTATCATTTTCAGTAGGCAAATAAAACTTGTAAATAGCATGTTTTAAATACTTAGTATGTGTGCCATATTGATAAAAAGTTAAACATTTTAACTGTGGTCAAAATTGTATAATCCCCCAACATTTTAAACCTTTTTCGGTGCCAATTGAAATAAGTTAAAAAAGTGACGTTTACACATTTGTTTATCACACGGAAATTCGTTAGACATTCGTTAGATCTCGCAGTTAAAGCTGATCTACAACTAATGGTAGAGTATTTTGGGTGATGGGCTACCTCGCCTAATTAAGAAAAACTAAGTAAGTATTTAAGGTTCGTCGGAAAAAATATAAAATAATGTTTTTTTGTTAATTTTAAAAATGTTGCCATAAAAATACTCGATCGAATATATTTTATGGCAACATTTTCATTTTTATAGTGGTTTTTTGCAGTGCAGTGGCTCAAAAAATCTACAAAATTTTGTTGGGATATATTTCTTTTCTTGTCTCTCATGTGCAAAAAGTCAATGTTATATCTCTTTCATTTTGTAGAAGAAAAATGTTGGTCGCATGTAAATGCCCCATAAATATCCGCCAACGTGAAACCAAAAGAGAAAGAAAATTATTTTGCCCAAAAACAATATTTTTGTGCCTTATTTTGTAGTACGGAATTTAGTAAGGAATTCGAACTGTTTTTCCGCACACTATTTTTATCACGAAACCTAATACTATATGACGTACAGCGTACAGGCCAACCATAATGGCGATCCTAGGTATGTATAGCACATTCCCGGAGTAAGCGTAATCCAGTATCAAAAGCATATTTGAAAAACGAATCTTACTCCTGAATTTTGCGGACTCATATGCGCCTGCATGCTCACATTAAAGGTAATGAAAGGATTAGTTAATCACGGAAACGACTATCACTATTTATCCGATTTATTAATTAATGTTAATTATTATTTAATCTGTGGATTATAAATATGATAATTTATTAATTTATGTTAGTTGTGTCGTGCACAAAGAATACCAGGCAATACTGCTTGCTATGTCATCAAATTTATGTCTACAGTTTAATTTCCGAACTGTTTCCAGAACCTGGCGCTACAAAACAACAACAACAAAAGCACACTAATTTTGGGCGAAATCAACGCACATTACCCCTTTTGGAATCCGGGCTGCAGAACGGACAACAGAGGAAGAAAATTAGCAGAATCAATCAACAAATCACAATTCATTCTGTTGAACAATGGTGACAATACCTGGATAAGCGCGAACGGCAAATAATCGGCGATTGACATATCCTTATGTTCGATGGACCTAGGCCATAAAGTAGACTGGAAGGTCGAACTAACAAAAACCGATGGCACGGATCACCTACCCATAATAATTTTGCATAAATGACACAAAGATGGGCAGGCCCGTAAAGAACATAAGGACAGATGATGATACAGATGAAGATACTGGAGGATGTAGAAAGATATCATCTAGATGCATTCAATAACATTGAAGAATACGAAACGGTGCTACTTAACACGGTAGAGGCAAACTCCGAAATATTTTCATCTAAGACCAATCACACCTACAAAACCTGGTGGAACGAAAAAATAGAAAACTTGTGGAAGATAAATAAGACAAAGTTAAAAATATTCAACCAACACAGAGAGAATAAATATGCCGAAACAGAATTGAAAAAGACCACGGAAAAACCTCATAGAGAACATTAACCCACATGTCATCCAAGGAGATATGGAGCAAGATAAACAGCTTAAAAAAGAATCAGAAAGAGAAGATAAATGTGTTGAACAATGAGCACAGCATACAAAAATGTATGGACCTAAACGTCATAGAATCCTTCACAACTGCCCAAAGTAAGCTACACTGGCCAAGAACATCACTACCGATCAACGAATTCAAATTAGAAGAAGTTATAGAATAATCCGACGCAACAAAAATTTCGCTCCAGGCATAAATAAAATAACTTACAAATTACTAAATGCTCTTCTCAACCAACACTTATCAAAAATAGTCGAGCAAACAGAACATGGAAAGAACAGACATACCCGATCAGCTGTAAAAAACTAAGAATCGTGGCAATCCCAAAGGCCAACAAAGACAGCAAACAAATACTGTAGAAAACTACAGAGGCATGCATCACTACCAGATAATCTCCAAAATCACGAGCAAGATGATAAAGATAAGGATGAATACACTGGCAGACAATAAAAAAATAATCCCTGAAAACTCCTTCGGATTCAGAAGACACAGATGCACCATGGACATGATTAATAAACTAATCGAAAAAATAGAAAAGGAATTATTGGATAAAAAAAACATACCGTCGGAATACATCAAGAATAGTAATACAACATGGTGATAGAATATTTGAGAGATCCACAAGCCAGGGATTACCTCAGGGAGAACCTCTTAGCCCGGATCTATTCAACATCTATACGAGTGAGCTGCACGATATCTTAATAGGAAATTTAGAATTACTACTGTACGCGTACGACTTCGTAATTATAACCAGAGGTAACAACATCATTGAAGCCAAAGCAAGATTCAACAAAAGAT
Organism: Nephrotoma guestfalica; assembly: GCA_963691935.1. Taxonomy (NCBI): domain Eukaryota; kingdom Metazoa; phylum Arthropoda; class Insecta; order Diptera; family Tipulidae; genus Nephrotoma; species Nephrotoma guestfalica. The sequence goes on along the minus strand of OY829914.1, from coordinate 305,410,544 downwards.
TGGAAGACTTCCAGAGGAAACTTGATGACCTAAATTTAAATATAAATGAAAAGAAGGCAAAATTTATGACAATTGGCGGGAACAGAAAATTCTCAAATCACAGCATAACCATAAACAATAAAGCAATAAAAGAAACGAATGAGATGAAAATCCTCGGATTTCTAATAGACATAAAGCTCTAACTTTAACAAACATATTAACGCTCTAAACTTAGACTGCATAGCAGCCACAAACATAATAAAAGTTGCAGCTAATAAAAAGGGAGGCGCTCACCCATCGTCGTTGATGAACCTGCATAAGAGCCTCATCGAAGGCAGGCTGAGATATAGTGCGATAGTAGTGAAAGGCAAACAAAACAAAAAAAATTTACAAAAGATAGTTAATAGAAGCCTGAGAATCTGTCTGGGCCAGGGGATATCCCCATCGACCTCAAATTAGACACATACAAATTTAATTGCATAGCAAAGAAAGTTTATCAGAATGAGGAAGTGATATTCGAACAATGGCGAACAATGCTGAATAAATTACCGAAATGAAGAAAAACCGATAATAACCAACCTAGAGATATAAACGAATACATAAGGATCGACATACAACTTCACGAATCCTTTAAAAACAAAGCAGATTATAACAGCAAGCAACGAGAAACCATAACAAAAGAATTCATGAGCAAATATAAAACTATGAACAAAGCATACACAGATGGCTCTATCATAAATGGGCACAGAGGAATAGGCATCTACAACGAATATTCGGAAGAGACCACAAGTTACAGAATAACAGAGGAGATATCAATCAAAGCCTTAGAAGCCATAGCCATACATGTAGCAATTAAAAAGGCAACTAAGAATGACTTGTCAGAAATAGCGATTCTAACAGATTCACTAAGCACCTGTAAACACTCCGAAACTAAAATACACAACGCTACTACACGGTATAAAATAAAGTCTAGAATCATATGGATCCCCAGCCACACGGGAACACCTGGCAATGAAGAGGCAGACAAGGCAGCAAAGATGGGGGCCCAATCAAACAGGACTTATAAAATACGCACATCGGTGGCAGAATCGACAAGATTATTCAAAGAAAGGATATACAAAGAATGGAGGAATAGATTCCTAGAAGAAACGACAGTAAAAGGTAGACAACACAGAGAGAACACCAATGGAATAGTAAAAGTCAAACCCTGGTTCCATAAAAGGGGGCTTAAAGCGGGACTAACAAAAACTCTGACAAGGCTAAAAACGAACCACAGGTTCAACGCTAAATACCTGACACTAATAAAGAAACGACGAAAGATGCGACTTGTGTGGGACCACAGAGGACGCCAGGCACATAATATAAAATTGTGCAAAATATGATGTGTTAAGGAATAAGCACAAAATAATAGAAGAGAGAGGCCTGTATAGAATTCTAAGGGAGGAAGGAACAGAAGACTACATGGAGATCTACAATTTCCTAACGGAAGAGGAAATCAAAATATAAAATAAAAAAAATAAAGCAAATTAAAGCAAACAAACTTCAAATGGAACATAACAAAACCTAAACCAGTCAGTGTACATAACACAATCGAAAGATAAATCAGTTTAATAAGAAGAACAAAAAAAAAGTGTAAAAGCGAAAGCAAATGAGCAATATGCTAAGAAACAATTCCAATCAAAGTAAAAATCCCAAAATAAAATAATTTTAACAAAGTTAACCTACAAAAAAAATACATTTAATTCAACTGCGAGGCAGCCCACGCCGAGTATCAGCTATATGTGGCAGATGTAAATACCTTTTGCTACAAAAACGTGCTGCAGCGCTCGCCGCTTATCCGCTAGTTATTTAAATAAAAAGGAAATTCTCTGATTTTATGACAATCCAATAAACACATTTCGTTAATACTAAGACATAACTACTCACTATCACAATGTGACACAAAATTAATAAATAAAGCAAATATGTAAACCAAAATTGTATTAATATTACATATTTTTATTTATTTCATTTTGCTGCATTTTGTTTTTCGACTGTTCCCGTCGACGGCCAAACATGCACTGGCACACCCCTTTTGCAATTTCGTTGATTTTCGAAGTAAATGTTACTGTAATGTAAACATTATAAGTAAATGTTTTTTTATCCATATCTATTTTATTTTTTTTTTCAAATCACTACCCCTTTAAATTGGATCAAAAAATTTCCTTGCTTTCTTATACTTAAAGATTGAAGTTTTGATAAATGATCCAACTTAAAATAGAAGTTCTTTACCGCATTTCCTGCGTGTTCGATGGCTGAGACATTAGAAAGGCTTCACTCCTAGACCTGGTATCTTGTTTTATTTGCACTAGAGACTTTTACATGGAGAAGAAATTGTTTTCAGAAATTTAAGACGCTTATTTCATATTCTAGGAATACCAGGGCCTTGCTAGTCGAGCGTTACCTATAATAAGTATAGAAAGAAAAAGGGAAGAAATAGTACATATTTAACATTTCTTTCTCTCTTCTTTTGATTTCTATAGTGAACCCTCGTCTTCGAAAATAAAAAATATAACTGAGCCGTTTATTTTGAAAGTGGCATAAGTCACTTTTTCAACAAATCAAGTGAATAATAACATTAGTTGCAATTTAACGGTATATCTTTATTTAAAAAAAATTCCAATCAATAATATATAAATATTCGGAGATAACAACTACAAGTAAATCTTCTCGAAAGTTGGCATCCATATTTTTAAACATGCTAAAGCGCAAACCCTTAAATAGTGTAAACAAGTGACTAATGCCACTTTCAAAATAAACGACTCCACATAGCAATGTGTCCCTTTCGCATAATACCTAATATTTGAAAATAAATAATAAACAAAATATAAAATACCAAGTTAAATTTATTTTATGTTGAAACTCTTTTTTTATAAAGTCCACATAACGGTATCTCCTTCAATAAAATAAATAAACACATTTTAAATCCCTCTTGCGCACTACAAACTTGAACGGTCGGGTAATATTTATCAAATTTCTTTAAAAAATCTACAATTATCTCCTTTAACTTTTTAGCATAAACAGGATCGTACTTGTATGTTTCTTCTTTCACTTTCTCCGTAATGATAAATGGTAATTTTACATGTAATTCCAACTCATTATATAGGGGCCAATCCTTCTCACATGCCTCACATATACATTTAAAATTATATTGTAGCAACTTTTCCTGGCGTACATCTTTCGGGTGGAGACAATGGTGTGCCCCATAATTATCGAGAAGCTGTTCACCTTTTAAAATATTTCTTAAAACAAAAAATACAAGACAGAGGGGTTTGTCGCTTTCAAGTCGTACTATATTCGGTGCACATGAATGATTTATTAGACTGCAAAACGGATACGCTGCCGAACCATACGTTAAATCTGTATCGCCCTCTAAAGTTTCGATCATTTCGATACTATGAAAATTTGTTGCGGACGTTTGTAAATTGTGAAATAGTAACGTTAGAAATAGATCTTCGTACTGTCGCTCTTCTGTTGATTTTGCAAATATTTCTTGCAAATATTTGTTGGATTTCAAAAATTTATACAGAATGGCCGCGATTCCACTACGCTGGAATAAATCCGAAACGTCTCGCATTGTTTCGTTCGTTACCAAACTGTGTAGCATTTTATATTCATCTGCGTAATCGTAATCCGATTTATAATCAAAATTGAACGGGTCCATTACTTTAAAATCTTTTAGATATAAAATTGTGCTATCCAAATAAGCTTGATTCGAGAATAATTTAAGGACTACATTCAATGCGGACAGGTGAAGTTTGTTAAAGAGTTCGGTAAGGCCATTAATAGCCGAACATTCAAACCGATGGTAGTTTGAGTATGCGGTGTCTCGACATTGAGAGGAACAATACATTCTGGCCGTGCAAAACTGACACGGTATTAAACTATAATTATTTTCTATCAAGCATTGCGCACACCGTTTGTACACTTGTTCTGGTACTAAAATCGCAGCAGGCGGTCTTTCCATAATGATACAATCACCTGGATATAAATCTTGCTTTGTCTTAATCAATCGACCGAATTGTTCGTTTTGTTCCATTTCCAAACAGTCAGCAATAAATGGTATTTGCGAATGTGGTGGGTATGACAAGCCGATGGGTTCATTTTCTTTAGGTTTTGCTTTTGTTTTGCCAATATTATCTAAGCACATTTTTTTGCGATTCTCCAATTTATTCAACAATTTATCTGAAAGAGCATCAGAGGCCTTAAATGCTAATTCGATATTTTCCAAACATTTATCGTATAATTTCCATTCGTAATAAATAGCAGATCGATTGCCATAGCCAGTCGCTAAACATTCTGAATTTAATTCTGCGTAACATATCGATCGATTGTAGCATTCCAAGGCACGTAAGTAATCATTATGCTTCAAACTAAAATACGAATTTCCAGTTTTGCGATGCTCGGCCGATTTTTCATTGTTTTTATCGTGAAACGTTTTATAATCAGAAAGTACATCATAATTTTCAAGAATTTCTCCGATAAATTTAATTTTATCACAATTTTTATTTATCAGCCGAAATGCTGCGCTTATCTTTACATTTTCCGACCGATCGAGTGTTCTTAAGAATTCGTGAATATGATCGTATATATCCATTGTCGTCTGGAAAAATAAAAAAAAGATGATAAAAAGAAAATAGAAACAGTTTCTAAAACTATTAACGATTGATATCTAAGACTAACTAATTTCATAAATAAAACAGCGTTGTGCCGATTGTTTACAAATAGTTGTTTCTTTAATTTACTAAGTAATCAAATATATTTTTGTCCAATATAAATGCCAATAGCAAGCAGGGAAAGAAAATAACAATTAGAAATTTAGGGCGCGATAATTGCCTGATATTAATTAATAATACAAACTGTTGAAAATTAATAGTCATTACTCGTAACTTTCGAAACCCGATTAATCAACCACACCCTAGTGCGAACTAATATCAATTTAGTTTAGTCAAGAAATGAGTAAAGCTCAACCAGCGAACACTTAAGAGCTTAAGTTACGCTTCCGTTTGGGCATCTCACCAGAATTGTAGGGATTTGTTTATTTATGACGAGAAGCCTATAGAACTTTGGTAGTCGTAACACTAACCGAAAAGGTACAAACAGCGTGTGACTTATGGCTGGACTATAGATGGAATAAAAAGAATAAAAAGAATAACGTAAGAGAGCGAAAGAGAGGATTTACATGCAATCGACTATACTGAGAATAATAAATATAAAAAGAATAACAGAAATTGCGTTTAATTTTTTTTCATTTTTGCTGTCACTTAAAAAGAATAACCGAGCGATAATTTTCGCCCAAGAATAAAAAACTTAATAACTACAACAACAAAACTCAAATAAATTTTAGTGCGTTGAATATAATGTGCATATTTACTTTTTTATATAAGGGAATTTTAAATTATTCGTGTGTTTTATCTTTTCTATTTATAAAATATTCATGTATGCATATGCTAATATGAATATAATATCAGAAATAATTTGCAATACACTGTAGAATTGTATTTTTCTAAACCTAACCTAAAAAAATACTTTATCGAATTGTGGTGATTTAAATCGCACATAAACAATTTTTATAATTTTAAAAACATATATTTGTTGATATAAATACGTTTATACTCAAAAATATTGTAGTTTCATTCATAATTGTAGGAAATATATCACAAAAATATATGAATGAACTTAATATTTCAAGTCATCTATGGCCGTAATGTCAAATTGGAATAATAATTTTTTGTCTTCGTTTCTTACGTTATTCTTTTTATTCTATCTATAGTTCCCACATTAAGCTCTTACGTGTTAGCTGGTTGAAGCATAACAAAATCGATGTCGCACACAGCAAAATGCTAAGTGCGTGAGAAACTACCCTGTCTAGCTGTGCGTATTCTTACCATGAGATTTACTTTTAAAGGTAAGCATCCACCAATCAAATTTTACCATTTTTATACTTTCTTTTACATAATGGGTCTTTCAATTGTCGATTGGAGCATCACAGATTCCATCTAGCGGATTATCAATGAACTTCGATAACTACAAATTTTGACATGTATGCCAAAGCATAAAAAGTAAACAATCAACATCATTCGCGATAATTTATTCGTTTTACCGCACTGCAGCTTGGCTTTGTTTTAAGTTATAAACTAAAAACCGATAAAAATGTTATACACATATTTAGTGAATTTATGACATACATAATAAAAAACACTTCTATAATTTATATTCTTCATTTTGTCAGCATAAATATTATAAGCTATTTTAGACATTTTGTCTTTTTTATATTTTATTATATTTAAATGTAAAGACGTTTACTTTTAAATAAAAATATTGCTCATAATAATAATTGTTTTATTGTTATTTTGATAAAAAAAGGGGACATGGTAATATATAAAATGGCGAGGTTGGTTGAAATGAGTTTTGTTTAATTTGTGTTTGAGCAAAATGTCTGTGTCATAGCCTGGTGATATTTTTTAGTATAATTGTAATATTTTAAATTAGAAACAAACGCAAAATATTTATTTAATATAATAGTTATTATTATTATCATAAGGTTCTATTTTTTATTTATGCTTAAAATATTAAACAAAAACGTATACATATCTGCAAAATCAGAAATGTAATTATTACACATATGTATAAAGTAAACTTTTATGAACATTAAGTATGTGTATTAATTTTCATTAAATTTAGGGGAATTATCTAGCAATGTTGGAAATGATATTTTTCTAATTCGAAAAAAAAACAAAACTATAATAAATTTGGTTAAAGTGTAGATGATGTATACATCGCGGAAATCGAGGAAGATGAAATTTTTTTAAAACATTTTCTTTGTAGGATTGTGTATCTATCGTTTTTACGAGGTCAAGTCAAAAAGTTCGGAAAATGTTGACGTTATAATTTTCTTTTTGATGACAAGTTAAAAAATAATAAATATGGAATCATAATAAAAGCAGACGCCATAGATAAAAATGTAAATTTCACATTTGATAGTTAGTTCAATAAATTAATAATTTTCCTATAAAAAAAATTATGGCGTTACTATATATGTTTATTTCTTTCTCGCATATTGAATATTTTTATATAGTGGATGCTTCTTATTTACCTACAAAAATTTGCAGACGAAACTATTTTCTACATGTAAATGGGGCATAAACACACAGTGAAGACTCATCGTAAATACACAAAGTTGTCTTCACGCTGTCTTGAGCTTGTTACATCATTAGTCTAGAGTTCGCCTTATGTGTCACTTAAGACAGGTTTGCTGGGTATAATTAGAATTACAACCGCAAAATATTTTGTGCCTTCAACATTACATTTAAGGTTATGTTTAGAGTTTATATATATAAATAAAATGAAATAGTATCGCTTCCCAATGCAAATCTATTCTAATTCTAACAACTATAATGGCAAAACAAATTAAAACACAATAATCGTCGTACCCAATTAATCATCCCTCAAACCCTCATATTGACTGCGCAGACGTATAGTACACAATGGACAATGCCAAATTGTTTCGGGTGCTAGATATCAATTCTTATTAAAACCAGCTACACTCCACCCCCGCTTTTAGCGATTATTATTATATCATATTTTATTTAAACATGCAATACTGTTTCTTTAGTTTATAAAGTTCTTTTTGTATACAAATCACACAATACGTACAACTATAATTTAATTATGCATCCCCAAGAAGGAAAAACTAATCGATAATTTAAAATAGTTTTCGCGTTTCACACAGACGTGAGTTTTTCTTTAAACGGTGGATTAAAAGTAAATACAATTCCATTGCATCGTAATTTAAAATACAAATTAATTAATTAATTTAAAAAATATTTGGAAGTACTTACGGAAATTTGAAGAAAATATATTTTTGGTTTTGTTGGTTTTAAAATAGAATTATATTGCGTGTGTAATGTCAAAAGCAAATGTATTTATAGTTTTAAATTTAGGATGTGAAATGTTATATGTAATTGATCAGAGATTAAAGGCACAATGCGTTAGTTTGAGCAAGTCCGCACTCAGTAAGTAAAAATAAGAAACTAGCTTGGGTGGCTATCCCCTATTTTGTTAATGATTTGCTTGCATATTTGGGTTTGCTTTCTTATCTCAAATAAAATCGCCTTTTATTTTTTCACATTACATATTTGTTTATTTATGCAATACGATCCTCATTTTAACAATCGTGCATCGGCAATGGAAAACAAAATACATATACAGTAGACCAAACAAAAACTAGAACCATGGAAGGGTCTTAACTCGATTTGAATATAAATATCACGTCCGGTAACCGTATTTTGCAATTCCACTATTCCAAAAAATTATCATTTTCGCTATTCCTGGTATAACGTTGCAGTGAAATATTGATATTCGCGGGAGCAACCGCAACTAACACTGTGGAATATTTCATAACAAAGGGTGTGGTTCTTTTATGCGTAAAATAGTTAACAATGGATACGATATTACGATGTGAACGATTTTCATGATTGTATATTATTGCATCCGAAAGCACCAACAAACTATAATAGATTTTGCACAAACTGTAGCACATTGTACAAAATGGTCACTTTCAAAATTTCAAATACATTAGTCCAAAATTAATTTTTAAGGTAAGTTACATTCCACAATGATTATTTTTAAATTCAATTCTACAATTTTATAAAATTTCAGTTTTGCGAGACTTGACAACAGTACTACTCGATGCAACATTTCTCCAGCAGCTTTCAACTTCCATAGTTGACCAATCACCTCTTACACCAAATCAATGTCGCATTCTATTCAAAGACATAGCTTGCAGCTCCATTATGCATTTGGACACGCCCAGCATGGATAAATTATGGGATCTGATGACCATGATATTTAAATGGCAATTCCACACTATGAACGTAGTTAATCGAACCGATATTCTCAGCCTAACGTTTAGGCATTTAGACGGCATTGGAAAATTAGTTCCAGAGTTGCAAAAACAGAAAATAATTGACGAGGCTAAAAAAAATTTACTACATTTATGGAACAACCGACTCACGGATGAGGATTACATTGAGTTGAATAACGATATTGCTGAGTGGTTGAGCAGTTTTAACATTAAAATATCGATCCTGCTCCGGTTGGGTTTTCAAAAGCCGAATGGAAATTTTTTTAATGAAATGCTGCAGACAGAACATTTCGTGTACTATTCACGAAATTTAGGAGAAAATATTTATACGAAAAATGTGAGTTCGGCCAAACTGATACAATCACTTGAGCCCGAAAAAGATGATCAGAATACTTCCGCCTCCAGCAGCACTAAAATTTCTAATGAAATTGATAAATTTTTAACAGAGCTGAATGTTAATCGCGATTTGGGGACCGACACTGGGCAAAATCCGATGATTTTGGACGAAATTAACTGCTCAACAGATCTGATAACTCCTGTCGCTGATAAAGTCGTTAATCATGAGTTCATCTTGATAAAAAATACGAATAAACGGAAAACCATTGATGAAATTCTAGCAAATCTACAGATTACAAATGATAATGGCCAGAGAAACGCGGAAAGTTCGACTAGTATAAATCGAGACTTTGACGAAGAAATAAATTTTACTGATCGACTTTTAGAAATGCTCGACGAATCGAGTAAATAAATATTTTTAATCTAATCTTATTACAAAACAAGAACACACGATTTAGTTTTAATTTGTGAAGTCCAACACGAATTTTTGCCCGACGAATCCTTTAATATCTAGAGTTTGACTGAGTGCGCTCTTGTATTCTTGATAAGGAATCATCTTGTGAGTTGGTCCGCGAAATTGGCCGTTTTTAACATAATCAAAAAGCTCGTTGAACATGATTTGACGTTCACTAGATTTAAAATTTTCTTTGGTCCATCGCGTCATCCAGAATCCACGAAATTGCAGATCTTTAAATATTAGTGATGCAGTGGGTACAGTGACTGGTTCTCTAGACATGCCACCATATGTGACTAGTACACCCGCTTGGTCCAAGTATCGGCTGATTTCGAGAGCATTTTTTCCGCCAACACAGTTTAAACCTAACTTTGGTTTCGGATAATGGCCGTCTTTAAATAATTTTGTAGTACGTAGCTCCTCTTCAATTAGAATTTGCGACGCACCCAGAGATTTAAGCTGATCGCGTAATTCATCAATGTTCGGTCGATTTCGCACTACACCAATATTATTTATTCCCCATAATTTACATAGTTGAATAACTGCTTGACCTACAGCACTATTCGCTCCATTCTGGATAATAGTGTCGCCGTTTGTAAGTAAGACAAAGTCTTTAAGCATCCTGTATGCGGTACATGGGTTTACGGTCATTGTACAAGCCTCGACTAGCCCAATGTCGCTCGGGATTTTATGCAATTCTTCTGCATTATACAAAGCATGTGATCGCCATGTACCTATTCCGGTTGAGAATGGAATAACACGATCCATGGACTTAAGCCCGGTTACATTTCTCCCAACTTTTAACACTTCACCAACACACTCGTTTCCACCAACAGCAGGGAATTTGGGTTTAACAGGATATTTGCCTTGTATTGTGTTTAAATCAGCTGGATTAATTGGGGCAGCCAATATTTTAACTAGCACTTGATTATCTGTAGGATCTTCTACCGTAGTTTCCATCTGTTTAACAACTTTGGCCGGTTCTCCAAATTCTGTATATTCCAACTGTATGGCACGGTGGCCCATCGTACGTTTTGTAAGACAATTTAGTTTTATTTTGTTTCTTATTGACGAAAACATTTTGAAAATTTGAGGAAAATTTTTTTAAGAAAATGTATTATGTATGACAGTTACAAGCTGTCACCACCAAAATCGCAATAGACATCTAGTACAATTTTTAATAATTTGATAGGCTATTAATTATTAAGATCGTTGCCCAATTTTAATATGCTGTAGAAACAAGATTATGATTTTTTTTTTTGTAATAGTAGCTCTCGGGAATGTGATGATATTTAAAATACAACCAGAAGCCGTACGAGCAGGATCCATAATCATATCAGAAATGTTATATTTCATGTTTAACTAAATGTGATTTAATGTATCTACCTAGTCAAACTCAACTCTTCCTAGGAACGAAGTAAGTCAGTCAAGTCAACAAAACTACTACATTGACACAGTTTATCTTATCAAAACAAATACATATTTAATTAATTTAGTTTCTCATTTATGTTTCTTAAGCCAACTTGTTAAGTGCTTCGTGTATTGTTTCTTGATATTCTATTAATAAAAACACAAACAAAATGTCGAACGTAGCAAAATTAATCGGGGTCCGATCAAGTGTCATAATCAAATCTTTGAGTTTGAATCCAAAAAGATTCTACTCAGCTGCAAGTAAGTTCGAATAAAATTCCAATTGGAATGTGCAAAAATTATGTAATGTCTAGCGCTTATCAACGGCGTCTTAATCATTGAGTTCTCTTCTCTCTATTCCACATTTATTTGCATTAATTGAATCAATTGAACTTTGTGATTATATAATACAAATGTGCTGTGATATGAGATATGGGGGCTTGCCGGTTTAACTTAGACCTGTTGATCGAGTTCGTTACCAACTACTACAACACACATTTTTGCAGTTCTTAAATCTTATCTCAAGTTAATCTGGTCTAAATCTATATTTCAATTTCAGGTACAAAGTCTTTTGAATTTATTAAATCCGAAGTAGTAGGAGCAAATAAAAATGTCGCTCTAATTACACTAAATCGTCCAAAAGCATTGAACGCGTTATGCAACGGGTTAATGACCGAAGTGACCCAAGCTCTTGATCAATATGAATGTGATGATTCAATTCAAACTGTTATTATAACAGGCAGTGAAAAGGCGTTTGCTGCTGGTGCTGATATTAAAGAAATGCAGGGAAATACATACTCTAATTGTATTCGGGGCAATTTCCTAAACGACTGGACTCGCGTCGCCAGGTGTCAGAAGCCTATAATTGCTGCTGTAAATGGATATGCTTTGGGTGGTGGATGTGAATTAGCCATGATGTGTGATATTATCTATGCCGGTGATAAAGCTAAATTTGGCCAACCCGAAATCTCTTTGGGAACAATTCCCGGAGCTGGCGGTACTCAGCGCCTTACACGGGTTGCTGGTAAATCAAAGGCGATGGAAATTTGCTTGACCGGTAATATGATTGATGCCACCGAAGCACAACAAATTGGACTGGTCAGTAAAGTTGTACCAGCCAGTGATTTACTAACTGAAGCAATTAAGTTAGCTGATAAAATCGGATCATTCTCGCCACTGACTATTCAATTATGCAAGGAAGCTGTAAACACAGCATATGAGACTACATTGGCTGAAGGTTTAAGATTCGAACGTCGTACGTTCCATGCTACGTTCTCCACTGCAGACCAGAAGGAGGGCATGCGCGCGTTTGCTGCCAAGGAAAAGCCTAAATTCACAGGAAACTAAGAATTAAATCTCGTGCCTTGTTAATTTCCTAACTTTGTTTTACAAACAAGATTATGTAAACTGTGTAAACTGCATTTATTTTTAAATTTTTTGGATATGTAATAAACTTTTTAAGATTTAAAATGTAACAACGTTTTTGAAGCAAATGTGAATTTTCTCACTTGCTGCATTTGAAATTTAAAGAGATAAATCTGTGCCGCGAGTTGCGAATTTGTCTTTAAGCTTCCTTATTGGGAAAAACATTCTTCAACTAAAACAAGTGTACAAATCAAACAATGGGGTTGATCCCGATTCGGGATATACAATTTTATGTTATGCTTTTTTTAAATACAATTACAATAGACTCCCAATAGGAAACGGAGAAATGAAATAACATAAATTTTATGCTGCTAAAATCGACCCCATTATAAAACACTATACCCGAGTTAAACAGTCTAAGATCTGATACCACACAAAACAACTGAAGATACTTTCAAATTTCAATTAAATTATTGATGTATTGAAATTTGAGACGATCGATATCTTAAAATCTCAATATCGAAAAGATCAGGAAAAGATAGCCTTCTCTTTTCCCAGCGGAACTGATTTTGACGAACTGGGTTTCAAACAATAGGTTTTACCTACTGATGCGAAGCCAAGATGGTACAGAACCTCCGACAGTATTCTTTTCGTGTGAACCTGGACGGGCAAAGTCGCATATACCGTAAACAATGTTGATCACTCCTACAAATATTCAATCACCTACCTCGATTGAGCGTAAACAAATTTTCAAAACATAAAAATACCTGACGGGGAGAATTTAAGGCTCTTACAAACGATAAACGTACGTTTTCTTCTGATTTTCCTGAACATGGATCGTGAAGATGAGCTAGGTATTAATGGTAATCCCTCTTAAAATTGTTGAATCTTCTAAATAATAACTCAATGACTGCTACAGTAATGTATCATTTAATTAGACACATTTGTCATTTACAAAAACCTCTTCGTCAAAACTCTCAGGTTACAGTTGATATTATCAACTACGGTGTGCCGAAAATCGCGGTGACATTCTCAAAGGCAGTAACTGACCTAACCCAAAATGGCATCACAATATAAGGGTCCAGAGACTTAACAAATTTATAAGGAGTATTTATCAAATTCATAGTAGAATCGGAGATCTTTAAATCCTTCATCAAAGATACAGTTTTAACAAGACCTTGAGACGTCTGACGATGGCTAGCATAATTATTTAGAATTTCCTGAGCTTTATTTTTTAAATTCATGGAGAAGAAATTTGTCAAAATGAATTCCTAGTACGAGATCATCAGACTGAACGTCATTGGATGCATCTAGGTATATACAAAAGTATAAATATCAATCGTTCTGAGTTTTTCCCTTTTGTTGGGAATATTTCGACAATATTCTGACGAAGATCGAAATATTCCTGGTTGGTTTCGACACCAAGCGTGTTCAGAACGAGAAGCCCACCAGCCGCTTAAATTGCAGCGACCACATAGGTACATTGTTTTTTTGTATAAACAGATAAATCCGACATGTGAAGCTGAAAAAAGGTGTAAATCAAGAGATATGAAGGAACATATAGTAATTGGGACTTTGGAGCCTTTTTAGGGGCAGAAATTACAAATTCTTATCGTAGGACAGCTTTCTAAATGATCTCGTATTCTGATTTGACTGAATAAAAATATTAACTTTTAAATTATTTTCTTTGTGCGAAACATGCATGTGTTGCAAATCTGCATACTAAATTTCACATCTCTAGATGATTTCACATCTCTAGATTGTCATTGAGCACAGTCTCTAGGGGACAGTTCCAGTGGTATTATTTTTGCAAACAAAATGACGATACTGGTTAAGTTGTAAAAATATTTATAGTAGCTAACATGTTTGAGTTTGTTAAAAAATATGCGAAATCAATTCAAGCGAATGCAGCTTATAATTAGTTTATCAAAATCCTGTTATAATATTGATAATTTAACAGTTAATTGATCCACCAATTGGTTCAGGAACGGAGGAAATAAGAGCCCGAACCACCACCTGGCGCGCTAAAGGCACAATATAAATCCCATTTTAGTTGTAAATACTGAGGGCAATGAAAATACACCATCGACTTCAGATGATAATGAAATATCTGCAATAACTAGAAGTAAACGACCACATTCAAGATACACGATTAAGTCGAACGGTAAAAATAGTGATCGTACAACATGCCACTTCAGCATCCAGTTACAAAATTCAGTGTTTTTCTATTAATAAGAAAATGCAGCCTAACAGAAAGTCAATTATTTAGGTTACTAAAATAGGGCTTTGAAAATGAACCACCGGCACCAATTTAAGACATCGAAATTTAAATAAATTAAACTTAAGATCGAAAGGAAGGTCATTCGTTCAATCTTTGGCCCAATTAAAGTCGCGTACAACGGATAATGGACTCGTATGAGCCACGAAATAAAGCAACTTCTCGGAGGTAGCGATATCATCGAATTCATCAAATCCAATCAAGTTAGATGGCTTGGCCATATTGGAAGATGCCGCAACAATGGATGATCAATAAAGTGTTCCATCAACAACCAGCCGGACACAAACGTAGAGGAAGACCCCGACTTCGCTGGCGTGACGACGTCGAACAAGATCTACGCATATTTGGATGTCGAAACTGGAGGACGAGAGCAATGGATCGAGACGGTTCTAGGATGGGAGGATGTGAAAGCTAGAGAGAGAGAGAGAGAGAGAGAGAGAGAAAAAAAACTTAAGATTAATCAAGAACCCAAGAAGACAATACTGATGAACTACGGGTTACTAGAAGATACATAAGCGTGCTCGTTCTAGAGGCTTATATCCCTTGTTATTAAAATTTGATAAATTCCAAAAATACATATATCTCGGTTAAAGGAGCGTGGCTCCTCTTTACAAATACTGATGATCAACGTAAAGTGCAGCACTTTAGCAGGAAATCATCTAAAGATTCACAGATGTTCTTCAAACAGATGCATTCTAACTATGTGAACCAAAAACAAATTTCTCAGTCGAAAGTTTCCCATACAAAGATGGAAGTATGTCGTTGTAATTTCTTATGATATGGTTTTCATGAAAATATTTGATTTTGCAACCACCAAAGTAATTTTTTGTTGACCCTGGTGCCAAAATTAATTCAGAAAATTGTATTTAGGGATGGTTGAACACATTTATATTTTATACGTTGCAATTCCTGACAAAGAAACGGCGGCATACCTTTTATTCATCCTGATAAGTGCAGACGAAATAAACCAGCAAATTGCTTTAGAAATGATTCGAAAATTCCTAAAATCTTGGCCAAAAGGATGTTTTCAAGTTTATAATAAAGAAAACATAAAATTAAATGTTTCTCAGTTGGACACTGCACATACAGCATTTTAAGTAGTGACCTTGCAAACAGTAATTTCCGTTGGCTAATCATTTACTAAAGTGATTAGTGATTAAATTTGTTGAACTGAATGGGTAAAATACGAGTAATTTGTAGAAAATAAAATAGCCTCGCTGAAATCTGTTCTGTGTCGTTTTGCTGAATGGATATTTAATTGTAAGACATACCTAATGAATAATGATACTTAGGACATATATTAAATAGTATACTATTTACGGATAGGATACTATTTGGGGGTGTGTGGACACATACACACAGATTGCCCCTCACATAATAGTGCACAAATTTCACATTGCTAAGTCTAAGTACCTTATCAGTACTGGAGCTTTCTCGATATATTTATAGTTCAGTACTTTTAGGGCATTAAAATAACATTAAAAATACTTTAAATATTGACCTACATTTCCTGGCATGGATGTGATTATCCTTGAAACAAATAAGTTTGAATATTTTATGTCATCACTCTCAAAATAATGTATGTACTATGTACAATAAATTACCATGCATCGATCTCTACGACAAAATAATCACGTGTACTGTGTAGTGTCTAATTAATTAACACGTAAAAACAGTGTAGATTCAATCAATTATGTCTTCGCTGCTAATTAACTAGCATCGTTGTTATGTTTTTTTAATCCAGGAAACGTACTAAAGTACTACTAACAGTACCAAATTCTCTTCAGCTATAAGTATTTTGTTCTATATTCCAATTTCAGCTCATTTGGCAACGACAAAACTATAAATGTGTTAGTTAAGTTTAGTTCAGCAATCAGTACAGTACAAACACCTACGGAATTTTATCAGTCTCTCATGCTAGTAACAGCAAGAGCAACATAGCAATCAAAAAATACAGAGAGGAGAATTCTATACGAAAAATAACAGTGCTCTGTGTAGCTACTAGCTGTACTCACTTACTCAGTACGGTTGTATGTAATTGCGACTTTAGTTAGTACAAATCAGTTGGGGTTTGTTCGTTTGGGGTTCAACAACAAAATTTTTTTATTCTGCTGTGTTTGGTACAAGAAAAAGTGGAAAAAGCTTTGTTATGCTTAAAAGTGGATAATTTTGATTTAAAAGGTTTTAATATTCATTATAAATAAGAAGTAGAAGTTTTGTAGTTAGTCAAATAAGTTTTGCAAATTAATAAAATACAATTTTGTACAGCACACAACAATGGAGGTTGGTGGTGCTTACGGGGGTGGAAAAGCTGGGGGTGCATTTGATCCGATTCAATTTGTACAACGTCCCCAGGTTATTCTACGTGCAGTATGCTGGGTAATTATATTAAAAATATCCAACAAATTCATTAATTTACGATTTAAATATTATTTACTGAAATACAAAAAAAAATACTGTAAAGAAAATTTAAACGAAAAATCGATTTTCCAAAGAGAGAATTTTTAATTCATTTGTATTTTATTTTTGTTGTCGAGTTTTTGTGTAACGAATTTGTGTATGTGAGAACGAAAATGTTCTCTTCAAAGAAAAGTCATTTTCTTGTGTACAGTCGAAGGTTAATAGTGTTGTTTTTAGTTCGATGCATACGTAATGATATGGATTAGGTCAGTTTTATTTATTTTAATTTTTATTTGATTACATTTGGTTTTGTTCCTTATAGGGTTATTTCTCTATCTGTTCACCTTGAATTCAATTTGGGTGTGTTTCACTGTATCTTTACACAAACAAATATCATTATTGTATTATTATTTTCAATGTCAATCTCACTAGACACCACTCGCATAGTCGCATCATATTGTTCTTCTATTCTCTTGCGCACTCACAGTTCTATATCAATTGCAAGTGCGAGCAATCCTTAACAAAACAAGTGTGTGTGTGTGTGTGGGTGGTTCTGCTTACATTTACCATTTGGTATCTTGTGTCTATCGTAATTTTCACACAAATTGGCTCTTTTATCTCCACAGATTTGAAACCGAATATTTTTGGTTTTCTTCTCTATGAGAATATTTTCAGAATATGATTTCTTGAGAAAAATTATTTTGTATGTATCCAACACAGAGATGATTGTGAGGATGTATATGTATGTTAAAAGTGAGTATAGTGTAAGGATATGGATTGTGGGAGTTAACCATCGTATTTCTTTGTTTTTTTTCTATTCGGAATGTTTTGAATTTTTTCAAAGCAAAACCGGAAAACTTAAAATATAAAATGAAAATATTGATTTAATCGAAGTGTAGAATAATGTCAACATTATACACAAACACCCTTCCTTGAGCTTCTTAATACAATTGGTTCATCTGTACACGGTCAGTTATTTCGGTTTCTGATTAAATTTTAAGTTTATTCGTCCTTAATTTAAATAACCAAATATTCACTTTACATAAGTACCTACATGTAATTGAATTAAATACATACATACATTTTCTCGTCTTTTTTATCAACAAGTTTAATATATTTGTTTTATCTGAAAATAATCGTAAAAAGCTCCGAAGGCAAGGATTAAAAAAATGTATGACCCATTTTTAGGATTTCTTTTTTTATTATTGCTTACAGTTTTTAGATGAACGTAAATAGGGCGTATTTATAATATCTATTTTTATAATGACTCGGCGCCATCAGTTTGACGCTTGGATGACGTGCTTTGATATGTAAGTGACTGTTAGTACCTACATTGAGAATATTTAATTGGTGTAACTTTATATATGACGAATGATTTAACCAGTCTCTATGTATTGGGGGTACAAATAAGTTTTGCGTTTTTTTTATAATTTTTAAGCTTTATTCAGAGAAATTGGTATAATGTATTTTATTCAAAGTATTGTCCATCGTAAGCTATGATTTTTTCCCATCTTTCAGGCAGCATGCGGATTCCGCGTTCAATAAATACCTCGTGTTTTAAGTTAAATCGACCCAATTTATGGCTTCTTTGTGCGCGCTTCTAGTGAAGTGTTGCCCAGCCACGTTTTCAGTCATGCAAATTGCATCAATTGTTGTTGATAACGTTCTTCAGTGATGGTTTCGTTTGGCTGGAGTAGCTCATAGTAGATCACTTCGAACTGATCCCACCAGATGCACAGCATTAGCTTCTTGCCATGAATATTCGGTTTGACGGTGTAAGTTGATGCATGACCAGGCTCACCCCACGATTTTCTGAGCTTTGGGTTGTCGTAGTGGATCCACTTTTCGTTCCTCGTCACGATTCGATGCAAAAACCCGCACAATTTTGTCTTTGGATCAGTTGTTTGCACGTGGGAAAACGGCGTTCAACGCTTCTTGGCTTGAGTTCATACGGAACCTAATTCCCTTGTTTTTGCACCATACCCATGGTCTTGAGACGGTTTTGAATCGCTTGTTGAGTCACACCCAAAGTTTCAGCGGGCTCCTCTTGAGTTTGGCATGTATCTTGATCCAATAACGCCTCTGACTCAGCTCTTCAAACTTTACTGGTCTTCCTTCGCGTTCTTTGTCACTGGTCTCAAAATCGTCACTTTTAAAACAGCGGAATCAGTACTCACAAGTTTTTATTGATGAACATGTTCCCCATATACTTCACACAGCAATCGATGACAATTAGCTTCAATTTTCTTTACGTTAAAATAAAAAGGCAGCGCTTCCCTGCAAATTGTGTTTTGTTGGCACAAAGGTTAAATTTATTAGAGAACAAAAAATATGTTGTTTATACTTCAGCGAAATGACTCATACTGATTTTTAAAGGGAAGAACTTTACAAGAATAGAGTTATAAAATGGCCCGATGCGATTTAATACTAGTTACGCTATCTATTCTGTATATTTTTCCCATTGCATGCAATCGAAGTGATATTGCTATTGTGCCATAAGTAACTCCTAACTGTTCTGCAAGTTCTTTTTGAGTTTGACACGGATTTTCATCCAGTAAAACTTTAAGTTCTTCGTTTTCAAATTATTTTACTGCACCTGGACGTGGATCGTCCTCAAGACTAAAATTGCCATCACGAAATCTTGCAAATCACTTTTTTACTGCTGAATGGCTCAGAGAATGTTCACTCAAAGTCGAATTAATCAAATGCAATGATGTAAATGTTGCGTATCGACATCCGTCTTTTAAAATTGATGCACACGAAACGGCACTATGTAGGTTACTCAAACTTATGTCATAAAAACAGCAATGGCTAACCTACATGTATCCAAAGTGGCGGGTGATTGGCTACGTTCAAGTAAATTTTAATGCAACCAACTTCAGAGCCGAGTTTTTACTTGCACGCCTAATATTTTGTCACTGTTCTTTTTCGATGCTTTTATATAGGGTGTCTCAGCAAGAGCGCTGAATTTAAATTTGCCGCCATTTTGTTGATACGAGTTGTACGGTGATTTTTTTGACAGTTGTCACGTACAGATCACGCGATTTAAGAATATGGAGAAGTATTCAAACCAACAACGTTTAATTATTGTAAAAACACATAACTAAAATAGTGAAAATTTTGCGAAAACAGTTCACCAATTACGTCAAGTTTTCGGTCGCAATACTGTGCCAAATGAATCGACAGTGAGGCGTTTAATTACAAAATTTGAGACCAAATTTACGCTGATGGATCAGAAGATCATTGTTCGTCGTAGTTCTTGTCGGTCATTCGAAATTATAGCCACAGTAAGGGTATCTGTTGTCGAGAATCCAGGAACTTGGGAGTGCGTTATTGCGAAATGTTAACGGAGTTTTTGTTGCTCGAATTGGATGTAATTGATGTGGAGGACATGTTTTTCCAACAAGACGGTGGACCTGTCACACAGCACGTGAAACAATGTGGTTAATGCAGACTAAGTTTCCAGGCCGTGTCATTTCTCGATTTTTCGATCAACATTGGCCACCAAGATCGTGCGATCTAACATCGATGGACTTTTTTCTTTGGAAATATGTGAAGAAAAATGTGTATGCGAATAAGCCTGAAACAGTTGAACATCGGAAAGAGGAAATACGGCGCGTTATTGGTGAAATACAGCCATATTTATACGAAAATCTTTCACCATTTTTGTAATGTGTTTTTACAACAATTAAACGTTGGTGATTTGAATACTACTCCATATTCTTTAATCATGTGGTCTGTACGTGACAACTGTCAAAAAAAAAATCACCGTACAACTCGTATTAACAAAATGGTGGCAAATTTAAATCCGGTGCTCTTGCTGAGACACCCTATAGTTATAAGGCGTTAACAGACAGAAATACCAAGCTGCGGGCTAGCTTGTACCTAATGTGTACAGGTTTTGGTTAAGTGAATATTAGTGGTAGAAATACATTATTAGAAATTGTTAGGAAAGTCCTAAATAATCATATTAGTTTGATGTTCACCTAAAATTACAGAAACTGTAATCTTCTTATTAATCTTCTTGCACTGATATAACTAAGCATTTGAAATCTAACCGAGCTCAAAAATTTTGCCTTCGGTTTTCCACCTTGTAGTATTTAGATGAAATGTACTAGTATAAATTTAATTAAAATTATAACTATGTCCGTGTCCGTCCTTGCTATATCGCGGGGCATACATCATTTAGATTTAAAATCGAGAACTGCCACAATTTCAGAGGTTTGCGTCTAGGATCTACCAACCAAATATAAAATATAAAACTTTTTTGAATTTTTATTCGTTTAAATAATAACTTTATTCAAATTCCTTAAAAATGGGTATCTGTACAAGCTTGTCCAAAATTCTGTCCAAAACCACGATTTATAATTTGTTATAAAAGCTATGGACATTCAAAAAAAAAAAACGTCAATAAAGATAGAGACAGCAGTTTCTAAACATTTTGAATGCGACCTATTTAAAATTGGATTTTCAATGAATTATGAAATTCATTTCAAAATTTAATTTTTTTTGTGGCAGATACAACTGGATCGGTGCATTAACTTTAGTTTTGCACTTTACTATGGCTAGTCAGATCTGCTTACTCGTTTTTAAATTTAACTGCCATTGACCGTCTAAATGAATATAACTTTTGTCATTGGGTGTAAGGCAGACTTTAATTATCGAAAACCAATTGTTTGCTAGGTTACAAAATGTACCGATATTTTTGGTATATTGCCTTGTACTTTTAGTTCATTAAGGCTTAGTCAGATCTCCCTACTCATCTATATGATTTTTTGTTAAGGAGTGTTAAAATCACATACACCTTTTTGGTATATGGCAGTTTTGAATAATCAAAAAACCATTGTTTGACTGGTCGCTTAGATATTTGTATTTTATGAAAACCTAACTTATGACTACCTAACTGTAAATGTAAATTATCTCTAAAGAAATGCCCAATTTTGATTCAAAATGGAAATGCCTTTTGGTGACATAATTAAAAACAATCCCAAGGCGACGGCACTAAACAATAAATTTCGATTGCTGTATACATACTTTCAGCGAAAACATGTTTTCCCTCTATAGCGATGGAAATTTGTTTTGAGATTAAGCACAGGCGTACCATCATAGAATACAAATATAACCATAACAGACATTTCATAGACTAAGTAATTTTTTTCCTACCTTAAATTTTTTATAGAAAACTTAACTTTTAAATATGAATGTTAATAATTACCATGGCTGATTTTATCTTAATTCAATTTTTTCTGTCAAAATAGACCGTCAAAATTTCATTATGAGTCCGTAATTGTTTATTTGAATTTAAAATATACAAAAATAACGAATGTTCTCAGTCAAGGTCCCTGAGTGGATATTTTTCCATATAAAAACAGCGTTATGACGATTCTGTAGTTGTTATTCTGTGGTACAACTATCTATACTATACAATTAGCCTCGTCTATAAATTTTCTATGAAAATTGGTCCTGAAAAGAGTGTCTTGGGTGTACCTTAAGTGAACTTAATTTTTTTCACTTGTGGCGCTTTCTCTACATTCCCTAGTCTCAATACTGTTAACTTTCACCTCTAGGAACGAAAGTAATTTTACAAATATACCACCTCGTTCGGTGCCTTGTTCCTTTACTTGTTTATTTGAAGTTTGACATATTCTGTTAAGTCTATATAGTATAATTGTTAGTTTTTCGGATTTGTGTTCAAATTGTGTGATTTCGTGTTCAAATTGTGATTTGGATCTTGGCAATTCACCACAGAAATTGCAAGTAATGTCGAATAAAATCTACCATTAGTAAACGATAAATTTATTATTTCTACATTAAGAACTTTGTTTCAAACAATAAAATAATTTGTATTTTACCGACCAAATGGCACAGTGGTTAAAGCTTTGGCGTTGGAACCGGGATATACCGGGTTCGAATCCCGATAGGGGCAGGATGCTAAGGGAATTTTCATCAACAGATTACGATCTGTGACGAAATGGAACACATCTATTATGACTCGCTGTTGGAGTGCAAAACTCATGGGCCGACCCAGCATACTGGGGCTATGGAGCTATGCAATGTGCAGATGGTGATAAAATCGGACCTATAGCCGTACGTCCTCGAATTGGCCGACTTTGGCGTAAAAGTAAGGACGTTGCAGGGATAATAAACAAAAACAAAATCGTATTCTACTCGCACGTCATTGTTTGTTAAACATAATCATATTAAATAGTAAAATTAAGTAAAATAATCATGAAAAACTTGGCCTTCGAGATTTTTGCAGAATTACCATTCACCATATTGCCGAAGTCAGAAAAAGTATTTGTAAAACATCTATGCGCGTATTTGTGTGTGGTGCTGTGCCGACTAAAAGTTTGTGTCCTTTCGTTTTGCCCAGACGGATAGACTGATCGAGGTGAAACTACATACTTAAGCTGGCAATTTACATAGGAGCTTTTTCGTTTTTTGCAAATATTTTGAAAACTATATTTTCGGTACATATCAGTTTTTAAAAAATCGGCCTATATACAACCCAGACAGATTGACTGATCGGGATGAAACTTCATACTTAAGGTTTTTTCATCAATTGGGGGGTCTCAGGAAAATTACGGGTTTATTCAGTTTGGTGTGTAAGGGTTGTTTTCCTTATTTTTTTACACTCGGTCATCCACAAGTTTATTCTGTGTTTATTCAACACAGAAGCTAAAGAAGATCAGACATATATTTTCCTTATCAATCAAATCAATAATTATTTAATAAAACTAATTTATATCCATAAAGAAAAACTGCCCATAAATAACTAAATTAATCTACGCTGGATTAACTTTCACACAAGATCATCAAAAAGATCTTACAAGAATATTCTCGAATATTAAAATACAAGCGCTGCACTAAGTAAATTATTTTAGGTGTTGCGCTGCTATACAATAAAACGAAATAGGCATTTCATTATAATGTTTGGTCGAAATTGGTCTACCGGAAGTGGAAGCTTCCAAATAGCTTCATTTTCGAAACAAATGACTATAATCTATAAACTAAACGGTTCGAAATTAAATTTGCAACAATGTCAGTCCACATCACAAGTCTCTTTTTAATCAAAAATTCGACATCATGTTAGTCCATCCGAATTGATTATTTGGGATGAACTTTCATAGCTTTTTCAATAAATTGGGAGATTATTGCGAAATGTAGTGGAAAGCTGTGCACCGGAAGTAGCAGGATCCCGAGAAGCTTTTTCAATTTTTCCAGTGGTCTTGAAAGCACAGCATTAACAAAACGAAAAGAATTGAAAGATTCAAATAAATTTAAACATTAAATTTTCAACAAGGGTTAACCTTTTTGGTTATCTGTAATTTGAGCGCGAATCATGATTTTTGATTATACAAAACAGTTTTTTAAAAATTCGAGATCTATGTACACATTTGTGATAAAAGAATGTCAGGTGTTGACCACAGCATAATCTTCCCTCCATTTTTGTAATGTTAAACACATCCTAAAAGATAAATATAAATTTTCGTTATTCAGACATCCTAAAATCAATACTAATTTCGGTAATATAGCTATAAAAAATCAAATATGTATAACACTGGAAACCGAAAGTTTAAAATTATTTCTCTCGACGGACTAACTAAAAAATTTATAATCCATTTATATTTGCCTGTATTACTACTCTAAAAACAGAATGGTATAGGTAATTGCTTAGATAAAAAATTTAAAATTTTATTTTGAATAATCGCGTTAAACACGCAACGTTCCTAGGAT
Source organism: Nephrotoma guestfalica (assembly GCA_963691935.1). Taxonomy (NCBI): domain Eukaryota; kingdom Metazoa; phylum Arthropoda; class Insecta; order Diptera; family Tipulidae; genus Nephrotoma; species Nephrotoma guestfalica. Next base: position 305,385,680 of record OY829914.1, on the reverse strand, counting down.
TGGTACACAAGCGAATGACTTCCAGTCGCAGCGATTTTTGATAATTCAACTGATTAAAATTTAAATATGACTATCCTGTTTAGGTATAAACTGACTGTACAAATTTGGTATAAATGTGAAAACTTGTGGATCTTATTGGGTACATTCTCTTTAATAGACGGACAATTTTCAGCGACAAATTTTCTTCAGTTCAATAATTCGCAATTGTTTAGTCGTCCCACTTGCGTTTTAGATACGATACATACATATTCGCCCTAAAATTGGAACAATGTACTATTTATTTTTTCTTATCTTACATAACGGCATCGTACTCTATCTGGAAATCGAAAAGGAAACATGTTTACTCAACTCATATCACACATATTTTTAAATAAAAATGAAAATACATTTACGAGTATATGTTGCATAGTACATGTTCTATGTTGGGTTTGGGTTTATCAAATTCAGCAACCTTTTTTATGTAAATGAATTACAATATCTATGCGATGTTTATCGATTTGAAGAGAATTCGACGTATGTGTTTTGAATTAAATAAATATGCTTAAAATAAATTTCACTTATCTGAATCCCAGATTTTGGAGGCAATCATTTCCTCAATCTAAATAGCTTAAATTTAAATTAGTGCTTAATAAATTCTAGGAACTAAACTCTCAAATACCTTGGCTATAACATTGAATGTTCTACCAAACTTATTACCTTATCCTTGTAGAGTTCGAATCAATAAAGACTTCAGCCAACGCGTTCTGTCCTTCGTAGGACCTTTTGAAATAATCTCCACAGAGAAACTTTTGCAATTACTTCTTTCTTTGAATACTTTAAACAAATACAACCGTTTTGGGTTTGAACATTAAAAAATATAAAAATTAATTAAAATAAATTCACTGGTATATTAATAGTTGGTTCTGCCTGTCTGCATCTGACTTTCCAAGTCGATTAGCCTATAAGCTACTTTTGGATTTTTTCCTTTCTCTGGATATGTTCTTCATGGAATGGACACCACCAGCGAAATACAGTATCTTAATTGTCTCCAAATCGAAAATGTGTTTTCAACAAAAGCAACCCATAGGTCTTTAGTTTCGAGTATACTTTCTGCAGAAGTAAACCATTTATCTTATAACATAATTATGTGTAAGGATTCGCTTTTTGGTGGAATGATAAAAATTTACACTTTACAAACATGCAACTAAGAGAATTAGAGTCGTTTCGCAATCACTAGATTGCTCCTTGCAGTTTATTCACAGTCAAGAGATGCATGGTTCTGAATATTTTAAGATCATCTGCGAACTTCAGGGTCTTCGAAAGTTGTATCATTTCAGTAGCGCCATTAATAGACCACATCGTTGTGGACCACCGGATATACCTTTTGTACAGTTTTCGACCTATTATCTCCTATTTCAATATATTGGCTGCGATTATTCAATTACGACTTGAACCAGGCAACAAATTTGGTGGAAAACTCGAACTTGTGTATGTGTTCTAAAGATTTGCAGCAATTGAGTCGAAGCCTTTGGTAAAGTTGGTGTATCGGCTCATCAATTCGCTTATGGTAGAAATTCAATTAGGTTGGTCAATGTTGAACTTTTGGGGAACGCCATGCTGGTTTTGGGGCATATACCGCGTAAGTACTGTTCTGAATGAGTTATGAGTATAACCTCATTCTTATTATTAAAGTTGCCAATTTTAAAGAAAATTTAAGCAAGATGCTTAGTGGAATTACCAAATGATTTAAAAATGAAGCTGGAAAACTGTCGGACCAAACACAAACGTTTAATTAGATCCGGTTTCTAAATAATAATCCTAAGAATGTTGCTTTTATAAGGGGTTTATCGAGGCTGGGAATATCCTAGTAGGTCTATCTTTTTGCAATGTTAAACCCATATTAAAATAATTTTACCAAACCACCTATCAATTTTGAAACATTTTTAATGAACAGTACCAAACAATCTGTTTCGCATTTTTCTCGTTTTTGTTATTCTTGTGCTATTTGTCTGTTTATGAATTTAAACTAGGTCTTGGAAGGATATGATCGAAATTATCTGTTAGGAGTAAAATTAAAAAAAATATTTATTTTGACATAAGTACCTCTATAACAAACCATATATTCGATATACGATAATCTTGATATTAAGTTACAATCAATTTCAAAGTCTAATTTTTTTTTTCTAAAACATAAACATAATTATGTGAGTTTGGTTCGTTATATACTCGTAAGTTGTTATTTATGCTGTGAAATTTGATATAATTGTAGACAGAGTTTATCATCAAAATTAGTATAACAAAACATGAAAAAAAATAAATTTTATCACAAATACCACACACAACATTGTGGTTACTTGAACAACTCGTTAACAAGTTATGTAGTTTAGTTAATCATGAATATTTTTTTTTGATTATATGAGTCGAACATACATGGTATGTATTTAAATTAAAAACCATTACCGATATACTTTGTACAGCGCTACTACTAAGTGTATTTTTGGTGTTAAAAACTCAGCAAGAATCTAGTCATAATTTTATCATTCAATGGGACATAAATTCCCATCTCTTACTCGTATATATCCATACAATGACATCAATTGATATTCTGAATCATCCCTATGAAAACAGATCAATAAGTACTATATTTTGTCATACGCGTAACTAACCCAGTTGTCCGTTTGGCGCCGTAAACCAATTAGTTTGAGAAATGGGATAAATATGAAAAGGAATTTCAATTTCTCGTACGTTTCTTCAAGCACTGTTTTGAGGTCGCGTTGAAATGGGTACTCCTGTATCTCAATTGCGAATAATTTATTTTAGCTTAGGTTTCTCTGACTGTAATTCAATCTCATTTGTATAAATGAGAAAAGTGAGAATATTGGTCAAATTAAAATTTTGCTGTGCATTATATTTTTATAGCGCGTTTGACATTTTGATGAACTTTAATTCGCGATTAGAATTATTTTATGAACAATTAAGTTATGTGTTAGTAATCAAATTGAAAACTTATTTTAATTATATCCAACAATAATACAGTGTAGTTAAGAAGTTAAAATCTTCAACCCCTTTATATGAGGTCACATACTAGTGTTCGCTTTATATTTTAGTGTAGATTAGTCGCGGAGTTCGGAGGCTTATTTATATAGATCGTGATTTAGTTCTGTTCAATGCTCGTTATTTCACGTGAAATATTTTTGTTTGTTAACTGCTTAATACTAACATAGGTAGGGCATACGAATTTATGTATATTAAAGGCAGATCTATACAATATAAACCCAAATATTTGTAAACCAATATGCAGAACATTTTCAAAGAGAAACTTTTGTAGCGAATTCTCATTTATTTTTACGAACCGGTACCCGTATATGCTGATAACAAATATTGTGTTTGGCATAACAATATAGTTAATTCAAATAACTTAAAATTATTATGGCTAACTAAACACTATCATCGTCACACAAATATTATTGGGGCTTTTTTTATTGACTTTCCAGCGGCTTATCAATTTCTCTTGCAACAAACTTAGTTGTTAGAATACTATGTATGTGAAAATACAGTACAAATATGCTGTCTAGAAAAATTGAATTAAATAAAAATGTGACGTTCATCTATTAAATGTTAGATTCCTTCCTAGCTGTTCGTTAGGATAGTTTGTCTTTAGTTTTAGCTAATTTTAGCACCACGACCTTGCATCGCTACTGCTTGCTACACATTTGTTAGCTTTACAGCTAAATAGAATTTTGGTTTTTCGGTACTTTACATGTACCGTTTGGAAGATGATACATTAATTTTGAAATTGCGCTTATTTAAATTAATAAATAATACTAAATTAGTTAATGGACACTCGTTCTTGTATTCGAAGGTGTTTTGGTCTAACTGGGATTTTATTTTGATTTGCTTCACTCTTTCCTTCTTGCCTATGTAACGAAATAGTAAAAATCCATTCTAAGTGACTGAAATCTTGGGCTTCTTGAAGTTACGTCTGAAATCACTTAGGTTGCGAAATGTGATTTTCATGATTGTGTTTTTCAAGTTTAAATGTCTCGGATCTTGTTCTGACTCGTCATTTCTAGCCTTAATTAACAAATTTCAGGCAACCCTAACAATTTCTTATTCAGAGTTTAATTTGTGATTTATTAGCCATCCTAACGTCCTATACTCTTACTACACTAAAAGTAGCTGAACAACCATTAGCTTTAGTTGAAGCAAGTTATGGGCAACATGAAGTGTTACAAAGACTTCATGTATAGAGTTCGATCTGCCTTATAACGAGTATATCTAAAAGCCAGTGGAGTTTGTTTTATTTTCTGACAATTTGCTATTAGCTTTAGGGGTGGTTCATATATGGTGTGGGCACGGTTCTCACTGGAAGCCAGAACCAAACTTCATTAATCGCGGACTTCATTAATCAGGCAGATATAAAAACCTGGACAGCAACAACCTTATTTATTTATTTAAAAAAAAGTTTACAAATTTGACTAGACAATTAAAATATTAAAACATTAAAAAACGCAATAAACAATAAATCTACAATAAATCATAAAACTAAAATTAAAACTTAAAAAAAATAAAAACTGTTTCAGGTTGGGGCATAAAACTGCTTTAACCTACGTCCAAAGGTATCCTGCTTATGCAAAAATCAAATAAGTGATTGGTCCATTGCGCCGTCGTTGGTATTATGTAGGTCTAGTTGAACTAACTCGCATTTTCTTAGGTTCCTACTTGACCTTGTGCTCTTCAATTGCTTCTATAGAGGAATTTGATAACAACATAGTTGAGGGAGCAAACGCCATGCAGCTGCTTACATTATCTCTGTTGACTAGTTGTATACAAATAATGTTTTCCTTTTTAATACCCTGATTCACAATATCGTCGTAGACCAGTTATAATGGATTTCAAAGGTTTGTCACTTGAAGGTCCAGCGGAAGGATTGCCAGCGGCATATCCTTTTGTTGTGTATTGATGCGTTTATTTTGCATTCTGGTTCGTGACGTCGATCTATCACGTTTGTTGGTTACATTGCTGGTGGATGGATTTAGATCTACGACCTGGATTTTGTTTATTTCTTGAGGTGGTCTAATTATTTGACACTAACCGTGCTTTTATGTTATTAAACACAGAAAATAAATATTTTTATTGCACTGCAATTAGATGTTGTTGTTTGGACAACTGTTACCAAACCAATCTACCAACGTGGTGTGTGTACATATGTCTATTTATAGATTGAATTTAAGGCTTTTAAAATAATTTAAAACTGTTATGTTTGTTAGCTTTTAGTGCGATTTTCTAGACAGTGTTTGAATAATAATTACACAAAAATTGATGTATATAATTTTGTAGAAACCTTTCAAACCGTAATGTAAATAATTTGTATGCACATATTTATGTACTCTCCGATTCTGTTCTTTAGAAAAATGAGTCGAAAATACCTTATTAAGAAGAGTTTATTAATATATTAATCACTTGGGATGAATGAAGAGAATGAATTTAAACAAATTGAAGTAAAATAATAGTAGTAATGGTAGTAATTGGAGGAGAAGATTCTTGTGTCAAAATTTGCCGGATGAGTTCAATTCTACCGATGGAGAAGTATCAAATAACGTAACCAATGCCATAGATTTCAACATAGGGACCGAAAACGAAAAAATTTATTAGATTCAAATATTGACCTTAATTAATTGACTATTTTCAAATATTGACACACGAAAACAAGGTATACTATAGAGGTGCCGTAAATTACCATCTTATTCCTTATTATGTGCTAACGTATGGTACAAACGCAATTGAAACCATCAAACCCTCTTTACAATATATTTTGAATGATTTTCCAGGAACAATTTTTGACGAAATCGCTTCTTATCGAAATTTGTGCATAATTTACATTCAGTGATATTTGATGTTTGAGAGAGAAGCAGTGCTGAATTTCGCTGAATGTAAATTACGTCTATCAGAATATGGTAATAGGGTATAAACATGCTACATGCTAACAAAATAGAAATAAGAATAAGTTTTGGACAAATAGCTATGTTTTAACTACCGGGATTGTTGTTATATTTTGACAAGGCACTTGGAATAGACAGGTTTTGAAACACCATAGTTATCGATTTTATTAGATTAAACAAATAATTTGGAGAGTCCGAAGAATTACACAGACCGTCCCAGAAATTTTGAAAATAATCGAAGAGCAGTTTGATGAACAAATTATCCCTTTTAAAGAAAAATTTTAAATGAAGATATACGGGAGGAAATTCCAGCCCTTATGGAATTAAAGCGTCAAATTTTGTTAGAGTTGGAAATTAACAGGAAGTAAGAAATGGGCAAACGGAGTCCCGAAGGTAAAATAAGAAATCCAGTTTTCACGATATTTTTTGCAGCGCTAAATTTATTTACAGAGTGCCAACATATAAAAAACATACTAAATCATTTAAAAGACTAAAGCAAAAAAGATTTATTTCTCAAATACGCCAACTGCTAACTTTAAAAAACTTAATATTTTGTTCACCTGTATTTGGCAGAATAAATCCATCACAAATTCTTAAGATATATATTGATCAATTAAACCGGTAAATTATTTTCAACCTATTATACATTCTATTTCTAACCCCACAAACATAATCAAACCCAAAGAAAATGTATTTTGTGTGTTACTGTAATTGTTGTCACATTTGTTTATTTTACAAGGCCTTTTCAAACGTTTTGGAAAAAGTATTTTGTCTCTAACTGGCGTACAGTCATATTTTTTTGGCGCTTTCTCATTAGGTCTGAAGCGCCTCTCTTTAGATGCGCCCGGAGGTTTTGAGGAGCCGGTCCTGGAAATATGTAGAGCCAACAGCGAAACACTTATATTTGTTAATAAATATTTCGAAACTGTTTATTCCATTACTTCTTTTAAAAAATTAAGACTGCTTTATGACTCCCCTATACAAATTGAAAATCTTTGACTTAACATATCTCGGGAAATGTCAACTTTAGGATGAAATTTTTATGAGTGATGAGGTTTCACACACTACACTATCTTGTTGTGCAAGCCTTATTTAGATCTGAAAACGTCAATCATAAAGTGTAAAATATCAACAGGAAATTTCTGGGCGACTCTGATTTTAATTTTGACAACTGAGTACTAAATAACACGAAAACCAAGAACATGGTGGTTTAAAAATTTTATTATTTAACCCTACTGCCGCCATTATTTGATTTCAAAGGTGTTACACAAGATTGAAAAGGAAAACAATACACTCTCAATCATGATCGCGCAAGTGCCTGATTGAAGAGGAAAAATCAAGCATATTTGGCATATTTGCCATTTCGACTATCATTTTTTGCGGGATGGCGCAAGCCTTCAATCATCACATGTACAAGGACCTTTCAAGCAAGATCGACCTTCAAATTCAGAAAATTTTATTCCAAGTCGGTTGATTATTTTCCTACAGCAAATCGAGTTTTTGAAACAAGGAATGTGAAAGTTCTGTAATTTGGTTTTGGTTTGATCACGTACGAAAACATGACGAAAATCAGCCTACTTGTTGTAAAAATGTTAATCGCAGTAGATGATCACTATTTAGTGATAAATGTTCAGTACAGTTTTGAATAGTTTCATAGAACAGGATACATGTTGTCGCCCTGAATTTATTTTTTGTGTTTTATTCTTGACGGGGGCGGGGGGAGGTGGGGATGAAAATTAAATTTTATAACTGAAATCAGCTGCAAAAGTAAAATCAACTTTTGTTTTACTTTTATGAAAAAAAATCTACCACTAGTTCGGGATGTACATTAAAATGAAGGTAAAATCTCCAAAATCAACACGCATTCAATTTTTTTTAGAAATAATTTTGGAGTATCAACAGAAAAGTTCCAACGAAAGGGTTAAATTGGGGATTATTTGACTTATGAAAAGCAATTTTTAAATGATGAATTGCGCACTAACACTGGTTATCGATATGGCTACAATCATGCCCAATATTTATTCCTGAGCTAATTTCATACGGCGGGGTGATGATTGATTTTGAAAGATCACAACAAATCCGTTTCAACTTATACAAATTTTTTTATTTCTTTAGCTCATGGTAACAGAACAGACAAAACTTTTTATTGTTGCTTAGAATTAAAAAATTGCTTTATGTAATTTGACGGTTTGTTGATACAATATACTAATCAAAATAATAGACTAACGATTTATTAAAATAATGAATGTAAATTATAATGGAGTGGATTAAGCCTTGCAGTATTACTAAATTACACTATTTTATTAAAACTAATTTTATAAATAAATATTCTACTCGTTTAAATACGGGAAACCAGTAAATCACTTGTAAGATTTTCCCTCTCGCGCCTCTAATTGAAAATCAATACAAATTATTATTACTGTATTTATTATTATGATATTTTCTAGTTTGTTATTTTATTATTTCAAATCGTTAATATTTTATGAGTTTAGATTCGAAATTTTGATTTAAATCCATAATTTATACACTTAAAATATTAAAATAAAAATAATTTAATTTTCTGTTTTCTTTTTTCACGTAGCTATTTTGTATAATAGTTTTCGGTTGTATATCATCACAAGGTTGGTACGTAGACGGGAAAACTGGAAAGGATTATTGTTTATATAACAACGATGGCAATGCATGCAATTATGGTGTCGGCATTGGCGTAATCGGTTTTTTAGCATCGATGGGATTTATTGTGGGCGAATACTTGTTTGAACAAATGTCATCTGTAAAAACACGTAAACATTATGTGTTAGGTGATCTGGCATTTTCAGGTATATAATAGAAAATTTTTTATTTACAAGATATTCTACGCAGTATAATTTATTGTTACAGGTATATGGGCATTCCTATTTTTTGTCGGATTCTGCTACCTAACAAACCAATGGAGTAAAGCACCCGATCCACCAATGGGTTACGGTGTAAATAACGTTCAAGCCGCTATTGTATTTTCATTCTTTTCGGTATTTTCTTGGGCTGGCTGTGCTTTTTTCGCTTTCCAACGTTATAAATTAGGTGTGGACACAACGTTCGCATCTACCTATGAATCCGATCCATCCGCAAATGCATACTCTAGCTACCCAGTTGGAAATGAAAATGACCAATATCAGGATCCACCATTTTCAGGCGGTGGCATCGGCCAACAGCAAATGCAGCAGCAGCAGCAGCAGCAGCAGCAGCAGCAACGAGGTAAACAAATCAATTTTTGTATTTCTTAAAATAATTGTACAGACTAATAATTGTATTCTATAATTTGTTACTTAGGAAACGAATATCAGGCGCCAACGTATTAATTAAAATAATATCTAAACAAATTTTATTAAACTATAAAAAAAATATTTTGTTGAAATTGAAAATATTTAAACTTAAAATTAAAAAAAAAAAATAATAAACAAAAGAAATAATTAAAAAAAGATAAATAGTTGACCTCAACACTTTTATAAATATGGAGTACATAAATTATGTAGTAATAAGGAAATATAGTATTACGATCTGTCATTAAATACATACATAATCGACTACGTAGTAAAAAAATCTAAAAACTATTTTGAAATACAAACAAAATGGGTGATTTTCAGCGATGCATTACTACACAAAATGCACTACAACTACCAATGATTACCTATAAGAGAAATACGATGATGTTTAAAAATATATTTTTACTCCCGTTTTGCTTGACTTCAAAATAAACATATACAACAATTAAATATACGATATATTTATAATAATTAAAATGAAACAAAAAAAAATTAAATTGTAATTGATTGATAGTGTAATACTCGTAGTGAAATAATAATAATAATATTATGCAAGCCGGAAATATTTTATAAACTGGCTTTTGAGTTTAAAGCGGGTGGTGTTGGTTGAAATACTGTATTGCATGACAAATTAATTGTATGATGCCAGGGTCAGTAGTAAAATCTAATAGAAAACAATTTAGAAGGCGAATGACTAGAATAATAAGATGAGGTAACTCTCGTATCATAACCGCAAGTAGCAATACGAAAAGCAAATAATTTCTAGAGTTTCAACATTTTTCATTTATAAATGTAGGCGGATTCTATTGATTGGGGTTGTGCGTAAATGATTTGGCCGTCTTGGTGAAGTAGGTATATCTCTTTCAGGCGAGAATAGAGAACACACAGGGTTTTATACAGGTTTTGTCCAATACCATCCGTGACGTTGGTAATGAAAAAAAATATTAATTGAATCGGTTCATTGTTCTTGTAAAAAACCTTAAAATAATTTAGTGTCTGTTTTTACAGAGGGCTGAAAACGAAGTATTTAAAACTTTAGACGCTTTCATTACTATACTAAATTGCATTCACAATTCGAATCGGAATTTTCAGCACAACACACAAACATATAACCATGGGAAATTAGGAAGTAGTAAAGTTCTTTGCTTTATGTACGCGGACCGTTTTTAGGAAATTAAGAGCTAATAAGATTCGTTGATATTACCTTGTAAGTTCAAAGATTGTTTTCTTAAAAGACAGCTTAATAAATTCTGTGAAATTATTTAAATCGGTACTAGTATCGCTTGATTGACCATAAAGTTGCTTGGGTCTGATATCAGATTCAAACAAATCGAAAACTAAGGAACGCCGCAAAAAATTATAGAAACATATGAGCTCTCCACAAAAGAATAAATTCCTATAAATTCGGTTAGTTCAAGGCTTATCCTTGGATATCCTGCTTATCTTTTCTTCGAAGCTCAAAGGTTTTTCTTTAAATTTTATTTTCGGCATAATTATTTTTCATTTATTCCGTTCTGAACTTAAGTAGACGTCCTATGGTCAACTTGATAATATAAAATTTGTATGCCCTACGTAATCGATTTCAGATGTCTTCCTTTACTCTAATTGTAATTATACAAACACCCTACATTAAATGCCTATCTCTACTGTTTGAGAAGTTAAATCATTCCAATTTGCTTTTTGCAACTGTGATATTAACTAATAAGCTAATCTATGAACTTTCGAGGTTAGGGTTCAATGCATCATCGATTAATGTTTGAAAGTTCTTAGGCCCCACCAAGCTAGGAAAGCTCAACCTAGTATGTGCTTTGGATGGTTATGTTTGCTAAAATGTTTGCTCAAATGTGAAATTTTTACAAATATTTGAACCGATTTTTTAAAGTTGATTGAAAGTTTTAATGTGAGATCTGCAGATGCTCTCCCATTTTTCTACAACAGCGGAAAATGTTAAACCATGTCTGTTTAAATTGTTCCTTCCATTTCGGCAAAGAATTTTACATTTTTATGTAAATGAGCACTATTGAATTTAACTAAGGCATTACTCTTAAAAAAAATAAGATTTACTGTTTCTTGTAGGTCACTCTGTACTGAAAATTTAAACTCAGAATTGAGCATAAAATACAGAGATATAACGAATTTCCTTTTTAATCAAAGGAAACGCACTTGTCATCAGTCTACCGTGAAATGCAAATAGGTTGTATATTCGCCTTATAGCCTACACGGCTTATCACATCTTTACCCAAAAAACTGAATAGGGGTATCGTTATGGTCTATTGTGAAATTACACTAAAATAAGTGTACAATTTATTCTTTGACGTATCTTCCGGCCGAGTCATAACGCTTTAATTTTATATTCACTTTTTGCAATTTTTCATGTATAATTTTTTAAAAAATATCTACGCTGGAAATTACTTCAAGCACTTTTAAGCTTGAAAAGCTGATATTTTAGAGTTTAGTAGAATCTTGTTTAGGTAAGCTAAGCACCAAATAAACTCTTTATTTTACTTAACGTATCGGTGATTTTAAATTCTTTTGTGTTAAAACAGCGGCTGAGTTAATTTGAACAAGAATAAGACCACCATCGTCACGAGGCGGATACTGTAGTGGACATATTCATTAAAATATTTGTGTAGAACTTGAGATTCAATAAAAAAAAATATTTTACTGATCTTGGAACGTTAGACGTTTATGCACAATTCAAGAAACCGAATACATATATAACCCTGGAAACTTTTGATATTGTAGAATTTATTTTCTTTTTTAACAATTTTGACTTAAACCTAGTTTGTCTAGCAGTCAAATCAAAACTTTTGTGCTCTGTACTAATTATTAAATAAATTATTAAATAAAATATTAAAGAAATATTAAATTAATGTTAAAAAGCTTTGATTAAAATAAAGATAGCTATAAGAGCTTTTAGAAACTGTGTAGTTCTGTCGCAAATAATTTATGAAAAAAAAAAAACAATTTCGATATACCCTCGAATATTTATAAATGATTCTAAATGTCTATCTTTAAACCAGAACCCACCTTTTGTATATATCTAATAATCATATTATCTTATATCATCATATCTTATATATCTAATAATTATTATATATTTAGTGAAGTTAGCTTTTAAATTATATATCAGTGTATTTGTAGAAAATAGTTTAAAGAAGAATATAAATAAAGTTTATGAAATGAAGAAATAATATGTTGATGACATTCCACAAAAATTTATGACTTTTATCACTTTCAAATCTACCTATCATTTAGGATTAATGTGTGGGGTTGATCCAGTAGCTGGTAGATGGGTCGCAATCTGTAAATCAGTTAATTTATCAACGCCTCTTTACTGAAATGCATAGCTAGGTTTGGGGCTAAAACTATTTCTAAGGTACCATATATTTTGTTCTTGTTATAGTTATGTAGTGAAGTAGAATTAGAACCGGTAGTCGTGTAGAATTTACATTAAAATGGAGACACAAGAGTTTTAAATTAAATTACAATGCGAAAATACGAGCCTTCATGGTAACTAAAAATAATCACCACCCAATAACTGTCCAGTACATTAATTATTATAAATTACATAAAATAGAGTCTTGTTGAATAATATTTAGGAAAAATATTAATAATTATATTATAATTGTGATATTTGTTAACAAAAAATCTATATATTAAAAAATTAACGTCTACACCTATTCATCACGAAGTCACGAAACTATCAACTAAAAATACAAATCAAAAGAATAAAAAATACGACACGTTCTCGATGTCAAATGTTAATTATAGTTTTGCCAAATTGTTTTATAATTTGCTAAAATTGAATTTCTGGATGTCTAATAATGTCTTTCAATAAAAATAAAATAAATAAAAATATATAAAACAGCAACAGACCAAAAACAAAAATAAAAATTAATAAGTTATAAAGTAGCTGAGTTTAGCAATAATTAAATAAATTAGTTAATTGTGTTTCTTATATATTAAATTAAAAACCAGTATTTATTTTGTATTAATTATATTTAATTATATAGAAAATAATGTTATTATAGTTTAATTAAAATAACAAAAACAAATAAAAAATATCGTCTTCAAAATAATATTCATATTATTTAATTTATTTGTTTTAATTTGGAGCAATATTAATTAAATTAAAGGTTTATAATAATAATTATTATATATTGAAAAATGTTACGTTTAATTAAATAAATTAAAATGTGTTTAGGAGTTTACAAAAATAAAAAATATTTATTAGTATAGAAATACAAAATAATGCAATAATTCTACATTTTATTTATATGTTTTTGGAAGCAAACAGCTACAAAAATATTTCAAATCGGATCCTTGGCCCACCGGAAAACCAACAAGAATTACATAATTTGTATTAGCAATAAATTTGATGTGCTTCTCTTCCGCTGACCTTATAATACTAAATTATTATAATTGTTATTCTGTAAAAGTGCCTCGTCGTCCTTGATCAATATAAAGAAAAAATATTCGGGTTTGCTTTAAACTAAAGTCATTTTATTAGCACAACGTTCTTGGACCGATTTGTTAATTTTTTGTGAAATGAATTTAAGCGTACGGCTTTGACTAAAACTCCCAACCCAAAATATACCCACTTCTTTATTTTCTTCTATATTTTGTAAATAAAACAAAATCAAAATATATATAGAAAACATATTAATTTATATGTTTTTGTTAATTAATTTATAGAGAAACCAAAAGAAAAGCAAGTACTTAAAATAATAAACCAAATATGTTATAAATAAAATTATTAATTAAAGTACAAAACAACTAAATGTATAATTTTGTTTATTTAATAACTTTATTTGGATTATGTAATTTTGACACTTACATACATAGGGTGTTCCAAATTTATAGAGAACTCTTTGGAAGGGATCAGAGAACTAAACTCGGCTTTGTTTTCTGAAAAACCGTTGACCAGAAGTTTCCCTCTTTAAATTTGGAATAACCTAATAAATAAAATATTAATAATTTTTCTTAAATATAATAATATAAATAAAATCAATAAACAATGAAAATAAATAAATAAAATATAATCTTAAAAACAAAATAAATGTAATATTAAATTAATTATGTAAAAATAAAAACATTATTTGACGATATTATAATATAGAGAATGAAAAATAATAAATAAAGAAATATCTATATATCTATATATTATTAACAAATCAAAAATCAAAATAATGTTGTGTTTTAAATTATCCAGTTCGCGGAGCTTTTTTAAAATTATTGAATCATTTTCTCTAATAATCCGCAGTTCCTCCTATCTATGCCATTAAAATTTGTAGTTTATCAATAACTAATATCAACAAATTATTGTTAATTTTCGTTGATTGTGCAAATCTAATCTTTCTAATCAATTTGATGAAGGGTTTCACCTTTCACAAATCGGCTGTGACACCCGAAACGGAATACTGAATATTTTCAAATTGTCTTTTGAGATCCGAACTTTTCATTCAATGGCTGAATATTTAATATGTTTGTTATAATTTAATTTTGAAGCAAATCTAAAAAAATTGGCCAATGTTTGGAAATTAAAAATGAAAAAGGTCCTGAAACCTTTAGGTAATTTCTCATTTTGAAAAACTGAAAAATTGTTTTGCCCTAAAATTTATGTTATACTAATATACAATGAGAAACCATTTTTGTATAAAATTTACAGCAGAGTATACTATTCAAATTTGTTTATATAAAGATCTACTGCACTTGGACATTTAGGTGTCCCGTGCCAATTTTGTAGCGGAAAACTTGCACTCAAGGGCATGATATCATGCTTTGCGCGTTCGAATCAAATAAAACCGAATTAACAAAACACCATCACGTGCTCTATGAAAAACTCAGTAATCTAGAATTTGTTTTTTCCAAATTTATCAATTTGAACTAAATTTTATATTCAAGGTAACTCGATCGTCTTATGTAAAATCGAGTTCAGATATCCGGATAAGAATCATCCACACATTTCATTGATAAAAAATATTAACAACTAATAAATATTTTTTGCCAGCAATTGTTCTGAGCCGGATTATGAAACACGACCGGAAAAATCGAACAGATTCAAAATAGTTTCAAACATACAACATTTAAAGAATTCAGATTTTCCAAAGTGGATGTGGACTGATGCATAAATGCAATATCTATAAAATTTTAAGAGAAATTTTCTCCGTTCCAAATTGCTCGATTATGAAACAGTTGTCGAATATAATATTGCCGTTAAACTTTCATTTATTTGTCTTTCCTATACAAAATTGTTTGTCCAGTGAAATATTTTGTAACAATTGAGTTTTACAAACTCAAAGGACTGCTACACCTTTACTATGGATTATACAATTTGAACTTAAACACGTTCCGAGTAGGCTAAAATTTCCAATAGTGTAAAATGCGATTTGAAGTAAAATATTTTCTGTACAATATTTTTCAGTTTGAAAATCTTGACATACGCGTAATTAATGCTAAAACACTTTGCAAGAAGATATTAAGTAAAAAATTAAATTTTGGGAATCCTCGGGGCTTGCTTGGAAACCAAGTTTTTCAATGACAAAAAGGAGTACAGCAAATATTGCCAACAAATAAAGCACCACCATACAGTGTTAACTAAATATGCTTCGCGAATAACTGTGTTCTACTTTCTTTACCTTTCGTGACACTTCATACTTAAGGTTTTTCCATAAATTATTTGCAAAACCAAAGAAGTTCTTATGAAAGCTCCCATTTCCGGTGGACCGATTTTGGCCGAAAGTCACTACGCACCTATTGACGCCAACTAACCATGTATATTATCGATCCCCGCTACAATTGTAATCGTTCGAATTGTAGCCATATACCATTCTAATGGAGTCTGCCACCAGACCATACCGAAATTTCACAATAAAAATTCCGGTCTGTACAAGCACCATTTTGGTACTTTGGGCTATTTCTTATTTCCGTTATGATTATGCAGGATTTCTTTCTAGTTACTCTACTGTCCCAGAAGTTTTAACTGAAATACTATTGAAAGTGCCAACTCAGATTAGCCGGTAGGCCACCTTTAAGAACCAGGCCAATAGACCTAATCCAATCCCAAGTGAGCCACTACATTAATCTCAATTTATCCTGGTCGGAATTCCATCTTGTAATATCTTATTATTCTGACCAAAGCTGACTTCCAATTGCTTTTCGATATCATCCGAGTATACGATTTGCATTATGTGTGTTACTTATAAACTATTGTAGGCATATTAATTAGCGAAATATCAAGCGAGTAAAATGCCAGTTCAAAAAATTCAAACAACAAAAATTTAACACTTCAACAGTTCGTTATCATTTAGAAAATGAATTTGCTCTTTCCATGCTACTTGGCAGTAGAGTTTGTAAATATTCTTTTATTTTTTAAATTTTCGCTCCGAACTTTATCGATCCACCTTCTTCGAAGGCTGCGTCTAATGATTAAATCCGGTGTTTTTTGTAGTCTTTGTTTTGCCTGTCAAGTTTCTGTACATTTATTGCTTTGTTCAGTTTCTGTTGTAAGTACAGCTTTCATTCATGTTAGTGTCGCTGATGCATCCGAAAAGTTAGATAAAGTTCACTTCCTTATCCTCAATGATTTATTCAGTTTGAAGTAGTAAGACGCTCGTCTTTTTTAACTATTTATTTGAGTAATATTTGCTATTTTCAATTGCTCAAATGTTAGTTTGGAAACTTTTTATTCAAATATTGAAAGAAGGTTGAACAATTTGTTAGATATTCATTAATAATTTTAAATAAGGTAGCCTTAAACTCGCGAGTTGCTCGACTAAGTTGCCCTGAACTCAAGTTGTTTATTTTAAACCCAACAAGTCGCCTGCAGAAAGTGGGGTAACATAACATAAGCACAATGATTCCATTTGGAATTTAATTGGCAACAATTTTGTCACTACCGTGGAAATAGGCTCAAACTTTTCCTCTTACCAAATATTAGTATTGAGGTCAATTAATGCTTTTAAATGGTGTTCGTGTATATTTCGATAATACCACCGAAATACCGGTATTGCACGCCCCTTTTCTTTAAACCATACTCATTTCTGATTTACTTCGTCAAATCAACAACATTTGGCATTTAAATCATTTGCTGTTACTGATTCTGGTGTTTCACTGGCACCTAGCTCCTCTTCATGCCGTTTTAGCTTGCCTACAGCTAGTACCGACATATGTTACCACCGTCGTTCGAATAAACCACCTTTTGTGTCATATCGATAACGCTAAATTATTCTGTCTTTAGATTGATCCTTTTTGAAATCAATTCTTGGTGCAACTATTTCATTTGTTGACTTGATTCTGCTCATATATTTGAACACTGCGAACCCACACAGAGGAAAATTGTTCTTGAGTACCAACATATATCAGATAGATTCTTACACAATAAACTACCAACCCATAAAAATTAATAATTTTGAATTGAACTCTCCATATGTGCTTGATTTAGCCTTTATGTATCGAGTTGAATATGACAGAAAGTTTACAAAAACTAGAGGCTAATCCCTGCGCGCGTTACCCCTGAATCGCAGGTTTCTGTCTCGTCAGAAAAAATTGTAGCAAAAATTAATGCTATTGTAATGCTATTTTCCAAAGTAACAGCGCTATAGTAATTAATAAAATTGATTATGGTATTAAAAACTATGTTGGCAGATAAATATGGCAGAAAAACCATAAAATTACTGTTCGAGAAGGTAAACATTTGCGATGTTACAATGGTATTTTGGCGGAACTGTATGGTTTACCTAAAATTCATAAAGTAAACGTTCCATACCGCTCTATAGTTAGCTCATTCGGAGCTGCATTGCACAATTTGGCCTCTTTTTTATCAAACATTTTAAACAAGACTGCCAATTGATTGGTTTCTTAAAGCCAGTTGGCCGGTAGATACCTTTTTTCCGATATCCACCTTCCTTTGACATATACAGACGTAATACAGTAAAATTATTTGTAAACAACCCAGTTATCCCATCCCGCTTTTCATAAAGATAATTTTACTCGTAGACTCCTTAGAAATGTACGTTCAATAAATGGTTATTCAAATTCATTTATAAATCCAATATTGAAAATATTAGTTGAGGATGTTCCACCTACCCAAAAGCTTAACTTTTGTATGAATAAATTTTTTTTTTGTTTTGTTTTAATCCATGCAATCTTTTCTGGGGCCGAAGCACTCCCTGCTCTTTCGCGGTAGATTTTCCCGTCTTACTTTACGCAATTCCTGCCAAATCGAAGACGTACGGCTATAGGACCGATTTAAGTTACCATCTGCGCATTGCATAGCTCCCTGCCAGCCTATAGTACTGGACATGGAAGCTGGGTCGGCCCATGAGTTTTGCGGTAGAGTAGAGCACACAATAAGTTTGGCAAATCACTGATTTCAAATTTAATTTCTAGGTAATAATGCAGATGTTGAATATCAAGTTCAATGTGATTGTGATAAAATATATATTGGGCAAACGAAACAATTATAGTCTGCAAGATTCTGTCAACATAAGAGAGATGCTTAAAATATAGCAAAGGCAACAATTAGAGTTGCTGATATAAGTCTTTTGTCTAATCATTGAAGATAACATGTTTTAGAAATGATACGCATAAATAAACAGTTTGATTGTGATTACCTCCAAAATATGTACAATCATCTGATTAAAAATAATTGGTACACATACGTCTTGAGTGGAAAACCAGTCAAAAATAAGAACGTAATTAAATAAAAAATTAAGAATACGATAAACGGCATTTCAGTATTGTTACCCATGGAAATTTATTTTTTACTTAAGAAATTTAACAACTCTTCGTTAAATTTTAAGAAGCTCATATGAGTGTTCATATGATCTGACCCGATAATTTAGAATCTGTTAGTTCATAATTGTTTATTTCTCACAAACGCTGTACTTTTCAAAATATTTGCAAAAAACGATAAAGCTCCTATGGAAGCTGCCCATGTGTAAACAAGCCTATGTATGAAATTTTATCCCGATCAGTCGATCCGTCAGAGAAGACACAGACATTTATTCTGCACAATACCACGCGCAGACTCAAGTTCATACGCAAACACATAGATTTCTCAAAAACGGCTTTTTTCGACTTCGACGATATAGCAAGTCGTAAATTTGCAAAAATCTTTAGGTCAACATTTTTTATGACTTACTACGTAAAACAAAGTAAAATAAAATAAGTGTACTTATTAAATATACTTATTAAATTGATGGATTGTAATAACACCTGATTTTTAGCTAAGAGCTTCACTATCTGATCTGCACTAATTGAGCATTCATTTCATGAAATAATATAATTCGATGATGTTTCTTCTATTACATATTCCGATGGCGGTCAGGTGGAATATCTGGAAGAAGAGAATGAAGGATCTACAAAATTTAAAAAATTTAGATAAAGCGAAGTAAGAAATGGAACGGTATAGGCTGCAAATAAACAAGGCTGAAACTGAACAAACAACAATTTTATGAGACCTCTGAAGTAAATGAATCAACTGTTTACCAATAAAAATTAGTTTTGTTAGTTTTATTTTATAAAAAACTATTAGAAATATCCCTAACCAACGACGCATTTTACGATAGATACCTGAAGTGACTATACGCATGTTTTTGTCGAAGAAAACGACACTTTTCTACAAAAAGTTCATACACAATTTTAAATGACTAAGAGTAACGAATAGGGAATTTCCTAAGGTTAAACTTATGTAGTTTATTTATTTATTTATAAATAAATCTACATTCTGTGTACATACCAGACGGTTACAGCGCATTTCAGTTGAGGTCGAACGTAAGCGAAATAAATATCGGGTTAAATATCTTTAAATTGACCTGTTCATTGTTTAACAAATTCAAACATGGCATTTGCCGTCGCAATATAATTTTCAATATGCCTATTGAAAAATCCATCAACTCCTTGACTCTTTGCAATACTTCTCTCTTGATCTGTTATAAAGTAATCTTTAGACATGATTTTGCTTTTATACTTAAATATCAAGTTAAGTATAAATATCAAGTTAAGTATAGTTTCGACACACACCACTCAGTTAATCTGTCAATGCCTTCTTGAAGTTTCTCTGCATCAAGCATTCCATTAACGGTATGATTTTTTACTTGTCGTTTTTAAATATTTCGGTTATTCGATCTATCTAAAATGCGGTGCCCGATGTATGGTCCTTGGGGAACACCAGATGTAACTTTAATAACGTTTGATTTCTCATTAATCCATTATTACAAATTGTCGCTGGTTTGATATATACACATAGTCAAAAAAGTATTCGATCATTTGACTATGGATGTCTGGAGATTGTGGAGAATGTGGCAAAACTGTATTTACGTTATACAACAAGTATTCTCTTACTATCCTTGATGAATGTTTGGGATCATTGTCCTGTTGAAAAATGAAATCCCGCTCTATTCCCAACTTCTCCGCGCTTTTTTCAAATTATTTTTGAGGATATCTAAGTAGACAAACCTGTAATAAATAAATTTAATAAAATGTGTTGGAAAGCACTAACATCTTTATGTACCGATCCATTGTGGAGTCAATAAAAACAAGCTCTCCCACACCCGATGCTGCCATACAACCCCATACCATCACACCACCCCCGTTAAAATTAACTGTTTCTTTTATATTACAGTGTTCATAAGCTTCATTTACTTTTCACCATACTTTAATTCGACCAACAGAACCATAAATATTATATTTGCTTTCATCTGAAAACAAAACCGTGTTCCAGAACTCATGTGGTTTACCAACATATTCTCTGGCATACGCGATGCGCTTTTTCCTATTGGCCGGTGAAATTTTCGGTCGGTTCCGAGTCGTGAGACCATTATAACCCGCTTTATGTAAAATATTTCTTATGGTCTGTGTAGAATAAGTCTTTTAAATTTCAACAACCATTCGACCTTGGATTTTTGGAGCACTTAGCATAGGGTTTTTCTTAACTTGGCGTATTATTTTTCGTTCTTCTCTAATGTTAAACACTCTTGGCCGGCCAGTTTGACAGTTTTATCACCTTTGTATTTCGAAATTATATCATGAACGGTAGAATAAGGTTTTTGTAAAATTTTTGAAATATTTCTTATAGACATTTTGTCTTCAAAGTGTTGTATTATCACTTTTTTTAAATCAACCGATAATTCCGACCCACGACCCATCGTGTAAAACTAAACTGAGACTGAATGTTCGATTTTGCTTAATTTTTTTATTACGTAGCAGTATTAATATTAAACAAAAGGTTGAAACAGATGAACAAAGAACACTAGATCATATGATCGAATACTTTTTTGACGTACTTTTTTTTAATTTAATTGAATATATTTACATTTTGTTTATGTGCGTGAAAAGGATATGTTTAAGTGATAAAGCCCTGCACATAATTTTTTATTTGGAATTCAGTTGTTTTTCTAATAATCATAAAAAATTAAAATTTCAGACTGATCGAATACTTTTTTGACTATGTGTATATGACTTAAATCAATTTACGTAATCGAGTGAAAACCCAAATGCGAATAAACTCTGCAGTGCCTTATGATGACAGATAGAATCAAATGCTTTATTGAAATCCGTGTACGCTACGTCAATTTCATGGTGTTTTTTTTATGTTACTGGTGAATTCAACCAGATTAATTGATGTGGATCAGCCAGGCATAAATCGATGCTGGTTGATTGATATATGACGAACAATTTTTGATTTAAAGTTGTTGATGATGAAGTTGATATTAATCTGTAGCATGTGATGTCTGTCCTCTCGTTTATCCCATTTAAAAATTGGTGCCATTTTTGAAATTTTCCATTTTTCGGGAAACACGCCGGTGCTTAAGGAGGAACTGAATAGGTAAAATGTCAGCGAACTCCTTCAGAATAGAAGACGGTATATTGTTAAGACCACAACCGCCTTCAAACCCCTTTAAAACCAATAAAATGTTATCCTCAAAAATAACAGGGGGAGTTGCTGGATTGTTCGCACAATCCACTAGTAACGCTTGGTTTAAAGACTACATGAAAAACCGACGAACGTGTCAGCTATATCTGTGGCTTTTGAGGAGCTGGTATTGGTGTAGGCCATATTAGCAGGGTATCTTTCAATTTCGCGTTTATTCCTAAAGTATTTCCAAAATAATTTTGAATTTACTTAAATGTTTTTTGAATTTGATTGAAATACACAGTATTTTGATTTGAAATAAAAGAAAACCTGTCAAATTCGTTAATATGTTGTAGAAACGTTATTTTGTCCGCTTCTAACTTTTTAAGTTAACTAGTCTATCATCGAACCAATGAGGGAGAGCATTTTGTGATTTACAGCACATAGGTACATAAAGTTCGAAGCCTTGCAGCATAATGTCATTAAATTTGTCAACATTTTCGTCTATATATCATGGGAATTGAGAGTTCTTTTCCAGTTGATGGATTCTAGGTAACTTTAAAGCCCCACATGGGTGGTTCATGGTAGTAAAATTATAATATAAATCCATTTGGAAAGGCCAGCGAGTACAACATTCTATTACAAGCGGTATTTGGTACGTTATAAGCCAATACAAATATTTCGTGGCTCCGGGCGTTGAAAGCACAAAACTTTCAATGACAATATCTAAAATACAATATCCATGCTAATTAATCACTTCAACTCAATTAATTTCTTGTTCATACGAGTACTTATTTTCGATTGTTTTGCATCCACTTCAAAAATTTTACATAAATTTCCAATTTAATTTTAACTTTATTTATTATTTTTCACTTTGTTTGTTTGTTTTTAATTTTTTCGCAATGGCGACTACCTGATTTTAAATCAAAATTTATGATTCATATTTGGATTAGTTTATCAAAATTTGATTTAATGCAGTAGCACGTCATACTGGTAAAACAAATGATTTTACCAGTATGACGTGCTACTGAATTAAATCAAATTTTTAGTTCCGTCAGTTCATAAGCGATTTTCATACGAAGCACTAGGTATACGACAAAAACTTTGTTTTGCTTGACACGGAACCGTGAGAGCGCGTTTATGTAACACTGACTTTGTGTTTCAGCTAACGATTTATAGAGTATGTTATTTTATTAGCAGCATTTGTCTTGTGCGTGTATTGGTGTGGAGGGGGCGACAATAATGTAAATATTTAATACCAAAATGTAAATAATGGTAGGGGTGAATATATATCGTGTGTATATTTTGTTTTCCCCATAATGGATTTTAACAGCGGAACTGGCCATGCGCCCTTGTGACGTTACTCCTTATTCCTGAATAATAAAATGTCTCATGTATTTCAAACTCTTCGGTATTCCATTTTCATATAGGGCCTGGTGATCTCTGAGCTGATGTATAATTTTACACGTTTCTACAGCATTAAAATGTTAAATGAATTCAGTGAGTGCATTCCATTTTTGTTATTGTTGTGTTTCAAGGTCATGATACTAAAGAAAATTAAATTGTTTACGATAATTTAAATAATTCAATTAGATAAATTGAGATGTATACATTCTGTATGACTGATGTTGATTTATTATTTTATTGTTATTTTCTTGAATTTTAACGAGACAATATTGTCTGGATATTTTGAATATATGGGTTAACGGATATGAATATGATTATTGGTTAGTTTAAGTAACAAATTTATATTTGTGCCTTTCACTGGCATTTATTACACATGATTCGAAAAAATATTTTTAAATTATAAGATGCATTGTTATGTTACATACGATGTTGTCATGTGAAATTTTTAATTTGTACTTTTCTTATTAGGAATGTCGACGCTCGTCAATTTAATGTTGTTTTCCATGAAAGCCATGTGTCACTTTTCAAATATTCCCAGATACTAACATCAAACTGTGCAATCACCCGAATTCACCATGCATCAGTTTAACTTCCCCTAATTTGCATTGAATATTCATCTCTTCATTGAACTTTATCTCTGTTTCAACAAAATAGAAAATTGCATTCGTATTTTACACCGAATGGGGAAAACTTCCATATCGTTACATTTTGTCAAACACGAGGAAATTTTGTGTCCTCTTTTAGCATATCTCTCTTGTACGAGCATTTCATCATTGTGCCATGATTTTCATATTTTCGTTTTCCACAATTCGTTTTGTCTGTGGTTTCGTGTACAAGGGAAACACGATTGAATAACTAAGTATTTTCAGAGCAGAAATGTAATGAAAATTAAACGAATACGTCAAGAGCTTTTTATTCGTGATTTTCGTTGTTGCTGTATTTCGAGTTTGTTCTTGTGTTCAGATGGAAAGCAATTTTAGTGTCAGTTTATGTTCGGCCGTCTAGAACTAAAGACATATACTAAAATTCGAATTTTCTCTCTTCGCACAACGATTCGTCGTCCTTCAGTTTTGTGGCCAATAATATAATTTTTAAAATCGGGAAATTATTAAAAAATTTTGTGGTTCCAATTTGAAATATTTAACATATTTTTAAATATTATTATTAAAATTATTTGTGTTATGAGTGTTCCAAATATTTCAACTAAAAATATATAAATTAATAATTTTAATAATAATATAAAAAATATTTGTTTTTTTGCGGAAGTATTTAGTACATATTTACATAGAAATATTATTAAAAAGAGATAGTTAGTCGAGATTTTTGTGTTTAAATTAAAAATTTTGGAAATTTCGCGTGTGTAGTGATTTTAAAAATTTTCTTTAGTGAAATTAAAATATTTAGTTGATTAAAAAAAAATAAAAATTAAATAAATATATGTTGTATGTGTAGTGATTATAATTTAAGAAAAAAATTAAATTATATAAATAATGTTATTATTATTTTTGTTTAATAATAAATCGTGATATAAAAATAAAAATTAAAAATTTAGTAGCACAAAAAAAAATAAAAAAAATTTAGAAAATTTATTAATTTAAAACGTTATATAATGTTGATTTATTTAAATAATAAAATTAATAGTAATTATAATATTATAATAAATAAATTTATTATAAATGAAAATTTATGGATAAAAATATTCATGTTTATGATGATATTTGCGCTTGTGCAAAATATTACACCACCATCGAAAATAGAACCACCACCACAGAAACGAGGTAACATTTTTCCTTCTTTCGTTATATTTTATGGATAAAAGAGAGGATATTCTTGGATCTAAATAAGAAGAATTTCTTAATTTAAAATAACGATGAAAATATTATTTCTAAATCATATTGCTTGTTCTGCTGCTGCCGTTCTTTTTAAATTAATTAAATTAAATATCTGTCGCCCCATTATATATAATATATTATGAGTCTGTGTGTGTGTGTGTGTGTGTGTATGTGCTCTGTAACTTTTCTCTCGGTCTGATATTTTCCATTTTATTGGAACATTTTCATACATATATACATAATTTAATTTTTTGTTTTATCATTTTTATGTGGCATATGTACATATGTGAAGAACTTTTTTTTATAACTCTAGATACATATGTGTAATGCTTCATGGATGGGAGAGAAGGATACGTCAGTCAGACGTCAATTCAAATAGGTTAATGTATGTGTTTACGTACGACTTAATATACACATATAGTGGGGTTTTCACACTTTGAGATGTGATTTCGCGGGATTTTACTTTTCATCGCACTTGTCTAATAAATTATAATATTTTTTTTTCAAGTGATGGAATTTATGTCACTGTACTCTCAACTCTTATTGTTGTATGAATTTAATTAAGATTTAGAATTATTATTATTTTGTTTCGATGGGACGTGACAATAAAATAGTTTTGTGAACGTGATTCTTTGTGGTCGATCGATGTCATATATTTTATTACATTTAGGATTATAACTCGTCGTAGAGTAATAATATATAGACGAGTCGTTATAGTGTAGGCAAGCATGTAATGTATGAAAACTTTTCTGTATATGAATATATGATAACATTATAAGTTTTTGAGTAGTTTATCTCTTTCGATATTTTACGGTACATAGTTATAGTACATATACATCATAAATATACGTGCGGTTAAATTTTGGAATATAACATCTTTAGAAGACAAATTTATATCCCACTTTATTTTTTGATGCAAAAACTTAAAACTTGTGGGTTGTTATAAGTAAGAAAATATTTTTTTGACTTCCAAACTGTTAGTGGTAAAATTGTGAAATTTATTCAAAACCTTAACTTATAAGTTAAGTTTGACAGTTTGTTTATAATTAAAGTGAAGCGTTAAGCAATTGAAATAATTAGATTGAAATGTGAAGAGTTACACTCTTGTCGGTCGTTCATACTTTGCCTCCAATATGATATTATACATCAGGGAGACCTTTAGTAAGCGTTGGAGCATATTCAAGATGAACTTCATAAGGAACTCGCAAGGATTCGCAAACCAAACCAATATTTCGAACAAACGATTCTTATTTAAAGTCAAAATTGATTGTCGTGGATTACATTTTATCTAATCTATTTGACAATATTGTAATAGAAGATTTTTTCAAGATCAACATTTGTTAACCATAAGAATCTTGAATTTGACACGATCTGTGTATTTCAATTCAACGTCTACGCCACATTTTTAATCCGTTAGTTTTGTTTTAACTTGGGGTTTGAGGCTTGTTATCCATTAAAAATAATTTATAAGAAAGTATTTTAAAATTTACGTTACACAAATGATTTTACTTGCGGTAAGGAATTGTGCTTTAAAAATGTGTACGTCATTTTAAATAAATCGACAAATGTTTTAATTTAATACGGTTTTTTTCGTTTATAAAGGGTGTCTCAGCAAAAGCGCCGGATTTAAATTTGCCGGATTTAAAACAGTTTGCCAATTACGTTAAGTTTTCAATCGCAATAACGCGCCAAGTTAATCGACAGTGAGGCGTTTAATTACAAAATTTGAGACCAAATTTACGCAGATGGATCAGAAGATCATTGTTCGTCGTCGTCTTTGTCGCTTACTCGAGAATATAGCTAAAGTAAGGGAATCTGTGGCCGAGAATCCAGGAACTTGGGAAGGCAGTACCGCGAAATGTTAACGGAGTTTTTGTGGCCCGAATTGGATGTAATTGATGTGGAGGACATGTTTTTCCAACAAGACGGTGCAGACTAAGTTTCCAGGCCGTGTCATTTCCCGATTTTGCTATCAACATTGATCACCAAGATCGTGCGATCTAACACCGATGGACTTTTTTCCTTGGGACTATGTGAATGAAAAGGTGTATGCGAATAAGCCTTGAACAACAGTTGAACATCTTAAAGAGAAAATACGGCGCGTAATACAGCCACATTTATGCGAAAGACTTTCACCGTCTGTACGTAACAATTGTCAAAAAAAATCACCGTACAACTCGTAGTAACAAAATGGCGGCAAATTTAAATCCCTATATAAAGGATACAATAATTTATGAAAATTCGACAAACAATTTTTGTAAAAATGGTACAAACTTGATTTGAAATGAAAACTTGAAAACAAATTGATTCAAATCCGAAAACATAGTTGAAATTATACAAACGAATACCGAAATCTCAAAAAATTGAGAGTTTTGACTAAAATCAACAATTGTATGAATTTTGTAAAATAATGTTATCGTAGAAATTCAACAAAATTTTGGAAACTTCTTGGACGTTTAATAAATTTCGTGATGAATTTTGATTTTTTTTACATGAATACTTTCCAAAATTTGCCGTTTAGTAAGATTTTGTTCTGTATCAAGTATTACAGCGTCATCTATATATTGAATGACCACTTCCTCCAAGATGATTGGTAAGTGTATAAAATTTACAAGTGAAACTGAAATTTATAATTGTTTAGCATTTCTAGATGTTATAGTGATAGATAATGAAAATGGAGTTTGAGTACGGAATGGTATCATAAAAAACGTGGTCAGGCCGATATTTTAATTATGACTCTTGGTTTCTCCAATCGTATATACACAGCTTTTTGTAAGGCTATCGTTAAAAATAACATTTCGGAAATTAACTTAGATTATAAGCGCGAAACACAAAATTTTGCAGTTGAAACAAGCCGTAAACGTTTTATTTCGATGCAATACGTAAACATTTTTTTTAGAAAAAATTAAAGTTATGTTACAAAAATTATAATCTACAACTCGTTGGCAGACCATTTAAAAGTTTGGAAATGATTTTATTTACCGAATTAAAAACGAAGTTCTAAGAGCTTTGCAATCAAATTTAATATATAAATTAAAATGTTCATGTAGACAAAAATATGTTAGACAAACCAAACAAAATTTAAAGATGAGGGTGTACCAGCATAATATTGAGGTTAGTAGTGCTAAGTAGTGAAATGGCCAATCATTTTGGAGGAAGTGGTCATTAAATCAATGTCTATAGATGACTCTGTAATATTTGATAAAGAACGAAATTTTACTTAACGGAAAATATTTATGCAACGAAAATTCAAAATTCATCTCATGAGAGTGACAGAATATACCGTCGAAACGTCGAGGTTTTATCAAAAAAATTAAACTACAATACAAGGGTTTAGTTCAGCAAAATAAAATAGTAGTTTAAATCTATAACGTAGGTCGGATGATGATTAAATGGAGTTGTCATAGAAGCAAAAATATGGCTCCGTTTTTCTCGAGAACAAGATTAACGAGTTTGCTTATAAGATCGCTATAGGTGGGCACGCCCAGAATTATCAGCTTCATGAAAAGAAGAAGCTTTTGAAGTTGTTTGAAAAATTTGTGGGAGTGTAAAAATAAATTTTCCGAAATTTTAAATTTATGCATTGGTTTATTAACGGTCTTTATCTCAGTCCTTTAGGCCAGGGGAATCAAAATTGACTCAGTTACATTCGTAGTCGATATTTTAATATCACTCATGCAATACCGATATGATTTCAATGATAATTTGAGAGTATAATAAAAGTATGTAAACAACCAGGGGCGGGATTATGAACGCCACCGGTTCCTGTTGTTTCAATGCATCTTTGTTTGAGTCGCCTGTTGTTTTATGGCACCTGTTCCGAATTGTACTACTTAAATTCTGTGGTTTGTAGATTCACAATATTAGTTTGGGTTACCACGGGTGAGGCCGAAACTAAAGCGCAAGTGAAGACACAGAAAGAAGTAAGTAAGCCGTTGTATGTATGTCTACTACTTTTTTATTTTAGTAATCGTTCGCTTTTATACAATTTTTCAAGTTTAAAATTAGTCTAATTACAAATACATAATAACCGCAATCAGCACAATTTAACAGGTGAATATATTTTGAAAGTGACAATAATTTTATTATTACAAAAAATGCATTAAAAATGCAATTTAACACGATCCAAATGATTGTAGTTTTGTTGAACATTATGATGATGCGTCGTTAAAGTACATGTAGAGCGCAGGTTGAGGTTTAAAAATGTTCGTTTATTATTATTAGATTAAAGAGGGTGGGGTCTATTAATGAGAACAAGCATTTGTATTTGTTCTTATTTTATTATGATTTGGTTTTACCTTAAACATCTTATTTATACAAACAATTTCTGATGTCTAAACAGTTATAAAATATAAATGAGATTTTTAATATTTGGAATGACCGTGTTCTTTGCACTCCGTTTCCAGGAAATTGTGGATAAACAGTTAGGCAATAACTTGCAGTTGGTTGCCTTTTGCCAACGAACGAAGCCAACAAATTTGCTAAGCATCAAAGAGCCCAACAACGTTTGTTAGTCTGTTTACGTAATTGACTTTGATTAATTTTGTAGCTTATTATAGTCAGCTCTAACCTTGATTCCTTCTAATTCAAATTCTTCTGGCTTTTATCCGGTATAAATACTTGAATTCTCACTAGTTTATAAATTGCCGACAGTTTATTGAGTGACGTTTTTAAATTGTACCACATCATTCCATTAAAATATAATGCTTATCAATCATAATTAGATGTAATGATAGATCATTGAGTGATGAAAAAACACCATAATCTGTGTGGTGTGTGGTCCGTAAATAAAAAACTTTTATGACATGACATAAATAATGCTTTTAATATAGTTGCAAAACAAATGGGGGCACCCTATCTATCTATATACATCACATAAAATATCAATGAACTAACCAAACAAATTCTATTTCAAGAATTTACTTAACATATCCTCACACTTCATTTCCTAACATTTTGATTTATTTATCGCATTATACCGGTATTTGAAATTAATTATTCACAAAAAGTACCAAGGAAAAATCTTCCAGTTTTTCACAGCAACAAAAAGTAACACACGTTCCAACATACACACACACACACACACATACCTTCAGAAAAAAATATCCATCCACTTTTTTGCAAAGATAAATGAGTTTTGTTACATAAAAATTTGAAAATTCATGCTACGGTACATTCGCATACATAAAGCGAATATGGATACGTAAAATGGTAAAATATTTACATTTCATTAGGAGAATTGCGAAAGATTCTTTCATAACTTAATGCAAAAACTTGACATAAATCAATTTCGATATTCATTCATTCTATAATGATGTGCTGTGCGAAGTATGCTTACGGTGACAGCCTAACTAACTTCTAAAAACTTTTTTAGTTACCCTAAAACTATAGACGGGACATAAACAATTTATTCCAGCACCTTAACTACGTTTAACTCGTCACTCAAACACATAAAGATTTGATAGTATTAAGATTAACATTAAAACTCTTTATCACCCAAAATTTAATTTTGAAGTTTAAAATAAACACAAAAACTGTATACAAAAATAACAAAGTTATTTATTTCCAAAGCAGAAGAACACGACGATGTTCAAGAAGAAGAAGAAATTTTTTCAAAAAAAAAGGTTTTTCAATTTTTTACATTTTGTGCTGTGCTTTCGAATAAGTTAAGAAGAACGAAGAAAAAACTTTCGAATAAATTTCCCAATGTTGTTTTTTGTGTGTGCTCTTCCGTTACTATTGTTGTTGTTGCTGTTGTATTTGTTGTTGATTTTCGTTATAAATAAAAAATAAAACTGGGAAAAGAATGTGGAAAACAATAATTATTTTAAAATTAAACGTTGATATAAAGTTTTTTTTTTTGAGAAGTAATAACTAAACAGAACAACAACAAGAATTTTTCACTGTAAAGAGCTTTGTTATCAACATTTTAAGATCATTGATGAATGAGGCAATGATGAAAAGTTAAATAAATTATTGAGGTTAACCAGCTTGAGGTGAAAATAATTAAAGCATTTACAAAATGGTTATAAATTAATTAAATTTGTGGTTGAACACGAGATGGTATACACTAAGGAAAAAAATATGTTGTACTCTTGTCTCGAGCAAGGCAAGAAAAGTTAAAATGTTTTTAGATGTTGTGGTGTAAAATTGTGTGTAGGTTTGAAAGGTAGTGGGGTACACAATATTAATTTTATTGTTAATTAGTTTTATTATTAAAATAAATTTTCAATTTACATTAAGTTAATTTAATTATTGGTGAGCTTTAATAAAAGACAGCGTTTTAGTGGCCGATTAGCTTGAGGCACTCTGATCATTAGAATAATATTGTACACATTCGGGTTTTATTGTGCTCCCTCTAGTTGACCCGTTTTAACTAGCTGTTACCCGTCAACAATTACTTAAGTATTTTTAAGAATTCGCAATTTAATTACTCGACAATGGTTTATGTGAAAGCTTAAACATAAATTTTCCTCTCGATCATTTGAGCTCGCGGTTTGCAAAAATTGATTATAACTGAAGGTTGATTTCCACCATTAAGCTTTGGTTGGTAGGCGTAAAGCTTTAAGAAAGATTAAATTTTAATTAACTTTACCAGATTTTACGGGAAACAACTCCCAGGCCTACTTGACAATTTAGCTAAATATTGGAAAAATAGAAGAACCATCATAGATAATTGCCTCTTCAAATCCATTGAAAAAATTCGGACCTTTGCAAAAATTAAAAACCCCTACTATAAAATAACTTGCGGTTGGTTTTTAGCGAACATTTGAATCGTATCATAAAATGACAAACACACAGGATCAACCATTAATGCTTATTAATGAACTAGCATGTTTATGGGATATTTCAATAAAACTGCAGGTTTCATTTTGATTTCATTGTGTTCTATCGCATTATGTATGAAACACAATATCCACGAAATCAGTACCACGAATCCTCTGGTCCGCGTATCAAATATTTTACATGAATATAGAGTTCGGGTGGAAAATGATTTATTTATACGTTACGGTAATTTTTTATTATTTTAATTTTAAAATTGTAATTGATTATTTTGAAAGAGAACTGCTGCATGTCGATACGAAAATAAACCAGACTACACAAATTCAAATTAGTCCTGCAGCAGTTATAGACAATGAAAGATTGTGGGCCAAATTTTCCGGGAGAGATGGGATATAGTACACATACAGTGCGAGAAACAATGACCCTAGTTAGTATGAAATTTCCAGGACGTATTACCTCACGAAACGACATTTTCAAATGGCCATCGAGTTCTTACGCACCACGAAGCCCATTGTTTCATATTTTTATTATCTCCCTCCCGCAGGTGTACAGACAAATAGAAAATAGTATTTGTTACACTCTGCAATCTATTTGATTAGAAATACCGAATATATAATATAAAGCATAGATCGAAAATGATTATACTTGTGGATGGTGGTCTGCCACCGGTGGCAGACGGTGATCTTTGCTTATACGAGAAACACCCTCAAAATATTGTTTCATTATTTTATTATTTTCATAATAGTTATATTCTAATTTAACATTATAAAAAATATTTAATCAGATTATAATCAAATATTATGCGTTTTATATAACATAAAACCAAATTATTGAGAATTTAACCACCATTGACTATAGTTTCAAATTATTCAACCAGGTGTCAAACACTGATTGTCTTCTTTATGAAAATTAGTTGTGCACGTCTCTTTGTACACTCGCAGTAATCTATTTTTCGTATCGAACTGTATTAAAAGTTCTTGTGTTTATTTTGTTTCATTGCACAATATAATATGAAGGCAAAACGCTATATTTGGGGATGGGGAACAGAAGAAACATATCCTCGAACATCAAAAAATTGTATGATTCGATTTAATTTTGGTAATCCACCATAAAAATAATTCTTATCTTTGTATTCAAACTTTGCATTTGTCGTCGGTTAAAATGAATCACCGAAGCTCAGTCTTTTAAATTCGAGAAAATGGAGTAGTATTTGGGGTGCTTTTTTGGTCAAATTCAACTTTATTGAAAATATAATTGTTATAAAAATTAATTATCGAAATATTCGCCATTACTATCTAAGATCTTTTGCCATTTATCAGATGGATGATGAAAGCCTTCGCGTTAGAAAGTTGGTGGTTTTCAAGCAAAATAGTCATCGAAACCATTTTTGCACATCTTCAACTTTCGTGAACCGCTAATCTTTCAAATATGATGGCATCAATCTGAATAAGTGGTAATCAGAGGAAGCCAAGTATGAAGAATACGCCAGGAGCAGATGATTTCCTGGGTTGATTTTGCTGTATGCGTGGACGAGCGTTGACATGCAGCAATATAACCTTACGCGTTCCTTGGCTCGTAAATGGTCTTTTTCCTCCAGAGTCCAGAGCATCACTTAATTTGATCAATAAGGTCTGGTAATGTTCAGCTGTAACAGTTTGACCAGGTTCCAGAAGCTCGTAGTAAATGATTCCTTTCCAATCCCACCAGACACACTTTCATTGCATGAATATTAATTTTTGCAACTGATGTTGGGGGCTGGCCTGGGTCAACCCGTGGTTTTCTGCGTTTAGGATTATCGTACAAAATCCACTTTTCACCACCCGTAATGATTTTGTGCAAAAAATTCTTTCTTTTGTACCGAGAAAGGAAATTCATGCAGATGTCAACTCTTCGATTTTTGTTTTCTTCGGTCAATTTATGGGGAGGGTTCCTATTTTCTTTCCTTCTGTATTTTTCCCAATGCACGCAATCGAAGTGATATTGCTTGGTGAGTAACTCTAACTGTTCTGCAATCTCTTTTTGAGTTTGGCACGAATTTTTATCCAGTAAAAGTTTAAGTTTAACGAAATCTTGCAGACCTCTTTTTTACTATTGAATGACTCACAGAATGTTCACTCGAATTAATCAGTTCCATAGCTTGTGCAGCATTTTTTTCATTTGAACACAGAATATAATGCAATGACGTAAATGTTGCTTATCGATACTCTATCTCTTAAAATTGATGCACACAGAACGATAGCTTGTAAATGACTGAAACTTATGTCATAAAATCAGCAATAACTAAGCTACATATATCGGAAATGGCGTGAGCTTTGCATGCGTTCAAGCATATTTTAAAACACCCAACTTCAGAGCCGA
The DNA here is from genome assembly GCA_963691935.1 of Nephrotoma guestfalica. Taxonomy (NCBI): domain Eukaryota; kingdom Metazoa; phylum Arthropoda; class Insecta; order Diptera; family Tipulidae; genus Nephrotoma; species Nephrotoma guestfalica. The sequence goes on along the minus strand of OY829914.1, from coordinate 305,351,218 downwards.
GTTTCTACTTGCACACTTAATAATTGGACGCCAAATCTGGTCTGTATATGACGAGTGTTAAGTTTCTCCAAAAACCTCATGCCATTATAGCGATTATCGCACGTTTCGACTTAAGAGCCGGTGCATTTGCTGGAATTGCCATATCTCTTTGTCAAATGTTCTCTTCGTTTAAACTACATAAAATATTAAACATTTGTACCTTGTTTGAATATATTCGATGCCGCTTATAAATCATGGTTTTATCCGGATACTACCACCACATTATACTGCGCCAGTCTCACTTTGGTTGAGCATTTTATCCTTATATAAGGTCGGATTAGTGTTCTCCAGGTTGATTTGGAAAATATCAAAGAAAATTAAAAGCGTTCCTAGAGATTAGGCGAATTTTGTGAGCATTGAGGCATTTTGATTACGCGAATTAGTAATGTGTAGAGCAAACGATCGGAGCTCGCAAACTGGGCATATGCAAGAAATTTAATCATTACTCGCAATTCAAAATTCGATTTTTTTAATAATTTATCAGACTATGTGGCATTTTTTATGTTATGGACTACTACTGAACGACGAAACATAAAATTTCAGTTTATATTTTAAAATGAAAGAAAAAATTATCTGACTCTTTCTTCCTCACTCCGGGAACATGTTCTCATATTGTAACTTATATGAAATGGTCTATTGTTGTCATTATTGTCCTTGTTGAAGTTTGATATATGGAAAGTACTAATATTTTGTGAAGGTACACAATCTCTACAAATTGGTTAGTTACTTCTGCTATGGAATTATTGTAAATTGTTAGATAACAATTATTAATTAGCGTATTTTTGAAGAGTCGAAATTTTTATTTATTAAAATTTGGTTCAGAAAATTCCATGAAGCGAGCCCGAATTTTCAAGTTCATTGAGATTTTACAGTTCATCGAAATAAAATTATAAATAGTTCGAACTTTTCGGGAACTAGGGTTGCAAGTGGTTGGTTCCAAGTACCCAAATATATGAAATCACGAATATTATTTGAAAAAATTAGATGATAAGGGATCAGCTGATACCATTCCCTAGAAACATGATGATTGACAAAAAAATCGATAAAATGTCAAAACACAAGAAAGTTTGCAAACAATTGGTTGATTATGGGGCAAATCAGTATAAATTCCAGGATAGATATCAAAAATATTCCAAAATATCGTCGAACGGTTTACTGTTCTAGATAGAAGAAGAACCATAGCATACCTGGCACTTACACTGATTTTTAAAAAATGTGCGATCGAACCGACGCGTGACAGATATTTGAAATCGTATATTGTCCCATAATCAGCCAATTTTTCTTTCATGTTTTGGCGTTTTTTTCGATTTTATTGTCAATCATGTCTAGAGAGATTTTACATCAAAACCCACGTAATCACTGGAATAAATTTATTTACTTTCTTTTACGTATTAAAATAAAGTGTAGTAATCATGAAAAATGTTGACTATAAGATTTTGCAGATTTATCATTGCTATATCGCCGAACGCAAAAAAGGAGTCTTTAAAAATGTCTGTGTGTGTATGGTGCCATGCAGACGAAATGTCTGTAGAATTTCTATACAGCCCAGACGGATTGAATGATCGAGATGAAACTTCTTGCTTAAGCTTTTCTTATAATTATTGAGATCCCAGTAATTTTTGGCTGAAATCAGTCCAAAGGAAGTCTCCACCTCTGTAAGAGCTTATTTGAAAATATTTTGAAAATTAGTTGAGATCATTTTTTAAATTTTACCGGAACTGAGGAGTTTTGATAAAATAAACTTTATTTCACCAAAATTTGGCATCTCTTCGTTCCAAGCGGATTGACTATTCGGAATCAAATTTAATACTTTACCTTTTTCTATTAATTGGGGGATCCTTGCAAAATATTGTGAAAATCTGTGTACCGGAAGTGGCCGCTCCCATGAGAGCTTTTTTAACTTTTGTAATGATGTTGTAAAGTTTAGCATTTACAAAAAACGACAAAGAATTAAAAGATTCAAATAGATTTAAAGATAAAATTTTGAAGACGGATTGACCTTGATGGTTTTGTGAAACTTAAGCAGGAACTATGATTTTTGTTTATACAAGACAGTTTTACCAAAAATTCAGTAGGTTTAATTTCTCGCGTTAAAATTGAAGTGATTCAAGATTTTTGCAAGAAAGTCGCGTGTTGGCCATAACAGATTATCCCCTCCACTTTTCTAAATAAGTTTTCCCGAAGAAATGGCATAAGATGATCTATTAATCACCTAATTTATCGGGGTATTGATAACCAGGTCTAAGTTGTACTTAGAAATCTAACCTCGGCTCTGAGTGACTGGTTTACACCTAGATATGCGAGTGCCCAAGAAATTATGTCCGGTCTAAAGTTGTAAAATGCCCCTAACTTCGTAAAACTCATCATAGAGTATTCCTTGTACATACTCAAATTTTTTATCAATACCAAAATTAAACCAAATAAGAGGACTTACAAAACGCTTGTTCATATTTTGTCAGACTATTAGGTTCGACCTGAACTGCTAATATGAGCTTCCTTCAGTTTCCAAAATGCTCAAAAGATAATAGAGGAGAACCTATAAGACTGAGATAGTTGGGAGAGGAAGGAGATATTTAGACTTCGGTATAAATATTTATTTTACTCCACTCCGTTCACTAAGAACTATTACATATTTTCTTCCTGCTAACTATTGAAGTTGGCTTGAAAGAGAGAAACACCGTAGAAGTTTGCCATAGTAGCTCCAATAATTTCATTATCGGTAGTAGGGACCACAAACTTTCCGGTCATTAAAGATAACTCGAGGTGAGTGGTAAGCATAGAGAATGGCGCAGCCCTAATGATTCAGAATCAGATGATTTCTATATTTTACCACAGTAGAGTCTCAGGCGTTGATTTTGGCTTTTATGATTTGAAATCAAATGAAATCAAATTCTTATTTGAAAATTTTGGCGTTTTAAGGGTTTCCTTCTAAAAGTTCCGCTGTCGAGTACCCCTCTCTAACGACATTTTCCGATGGTATGGCTCTAAGGCCTTCAGGTGTATTGTGGAATTTTCCAACGTTTTCAGTAGTAAGTAACTTAAAATAGGTCTAAAGATATAGAAGACGGGTTTACTTCTGAACATTTTAGGTATTTTGTATCGAATTCTTAATGCTTTTGAAAGTTCTTGAATTTAAAATAACAAAAAAGTTCTTTCCACTGCATTTTGGCAGTGCATTTGACGTTTCTATAATTTGTTTATAATTTGTATAGTAGAAGGAAAATACTCCGGCATTGGAAATGCAGATAACGAATATTTTTATAAAATCGAGGGTCGCAATTTTCCAATGGATTTTCCGTATTGACGCGAATTCTACTTTCGAAAGAATTCTCGATTTTGTTTGCTCTTCATATATCTCAATGTGAAAAGTAAAAATTTTCTCTTCTAATTATTATGAAACGAAACTGGAATCATTTTTCCGATAAAAAATAAACAAATTCAGTTCTTCGAATCCTTCTCTGAACATTCATCACCACATTGAACATTGATCGGTTTGTCTCCTTTTAGTACTTTAGCTCCGATGGTCGACCCAAACAGATATTCAAGCTATTGTTAGTAGAAGTGTTTTTTTATAGAGCAGTAATGGAACTTATGTAATAGTTCTCACGACGTTATCGTATTTCGGATCTGAAGGTCAATGTGTTTTTTTGCAATCAAAGCTGTAGCACAAGTTAATATTATAAATGTATACTTTTGTTTTAAATATGCAAACTTTGGCTTAACATCATAGAAGCTACCTTTGTTGACTTGCAGATCTATGCGTATCTATCTATACATTTCTTCTCTCACCTATAGATTCGGCCTTAAAGAACCCGAAGACAGTAGACCCGTTTCCGTATCTTGATATCGGTCGAATGAATTTTGTTTGATTTTGCCCAGAACTACACGCTAACAACTATCATAATTGTTTAAAGATATCCCCTAAACTAAAGGTATACATTAAATCGTATCAACACTATAGTTGAACAGTCAAATTACAAACCCAATAGCCGCAATTTTTACGAGGAACCCATATGCATTTATACGTTATGGATAGCAAAAAAAATTCTAAGATAACTAAATGATATCATTCTGTCCGATCTAACTCAAATTCAAATTACCATACTGACAGCGTCTCGCATATGTATATAGAGCATGATTATTGTGGTCACCATAACCATCCTTCTTCCACTTCCCGCAAAACAAAAACTTTTCGTTTTTTATTCACATGTGTGAATATAGCCGAAAATTGGAATTCATATACAAATTTAATAGTTTCCTTTTGTTTTTGTATCAAACTAGTTGGGACGAAATAAATAGTTACATTCGTTATACACAAATAGATGTACGTTCGTATATACGTAAGTATCCATGTAGGAGGAAAAACCCCAATAACCAGAAAAATATAAAAAATACCACTTTTTTGATTAGGGTCACCTAATTTTTTAGTATGCTAGCACATAGATTTTTCCATTTTCCGTTCATATATGTTGGTGTATCTATATGAGTTTTGTTATTGCCTATGTAATGTATGAACTACCCATATACTCGTATGTACCATACGTACATATATAGAGATATTTTCGATTATTTGGGAACATTTATATAGATAAGAGATTATTCTGGTTTTGTCTATTCTGTATACTGTTTACGAGTACCATGAAAATATTTTATTTTGTTCTTATCTAATAAATAAATTTGTTATGGTTTTGTTCTTGAGTTTGGTTTGTGTTGTACATACGAATCCGAGTGGTATACACCACGTTATTGTTCTAAAATGTCTTGATTATATTTGCATGCCAAGAAATTTGACCGTTCGTGTTTAGAATTTATCGATGTGAAAAGAATCATTTGCGTGTTCCATTTATCATCGATATGCGATACGGTGTGGTGTTATCTTAGCTATATCTACTGCTGTTATTGATATTGTTATAAACCTACGTAAGTATCCAGAGGAATACACCGCACACGAATAAAATGTTAATTTTCAAATGATATTTCTTTCGCCATAAATCATCATGACTTCATTTTCTTGAGTATTTTCATGTTTTTTCATTATTATTAAGAAAATTAATCACGTTTTTCGTCGTTCGCTATAGTGTTCTTCCGTATACCTATGCTCACTAAAATAATTTTATAAAATTTATTATCATTGAGATAAGATAACGATAATATTACGTACGAACGCTGTAAGAAGTAATCGAACCAATATCATCGTGATTTTAAATATGTAAACTACATTAGACGTGGCGTGGTACGACAATCAATATTCTTTGAAATCATTTTGCTACAGGATTTTTAATGGCCCTCTCGGTACTTATTCGTATATTGACATGGAAATACATTAAGAAGTAATTTAAAAATAAGGAAAACTCTTCGTTTTTTATCAATTTCTGATGTTACTCGTACATATATACCAGAGCTATTTGGTTTCATTTTTAAACTGTCAAACTAACATTAATTTTGTGCTTTCGCTCGTTCATTCCAAACGATTTTTATATTTTTGGTTTGGTAGGAAAACGATTTATCCCACAGTAATGATTGAAATGTAATTTGATGGAATTAAATTGATTTGATATATGGATGTACCTAATACCATTTTTATGTCATGTTGATGATTCGGTGATCGTTTTACGGATAGAAGGATAAATAACATTTTAAAACAAAACGTTTACGGTTTGTTGGTTTGCGATAAGCTGCATCGGATAAATCTTGTTCTATTTTATTAAATACAATTATTAAGGGTGGTATATGTCGGTTAGAAGGTTGATATCCTAAAGAGCACTAGACCAAACTATATCACATCTTAACACCAAGCCGCTAACTCATCAGTAAAATCATGTTTTGAACTTTTTTACAGCAATTTGTTACAAGCAGTGATTGAATTTGTTTCGTTTGTTATTGCTGTTTTTCACTTTTCGTGTTTTGATGTTTGAGTTAAGCTATTGTGAGTACAGTCATAGTAATTTTTGTTTGGAAATTTGCAATTTTTATAAACTTCAATTTCAAGGATGGTATCTTACGGAGGACCCACCAAAATGACGGAAGTGTAGAAGAAGAAATATCAAATCCCAAGTTTACTGGGTACTACTTTCACTCGTCTGCAAATCAATACGGGGAATGCAGACTTCTCCTTCGTTACATCCAGTGATGATTCTCACTATGACGCATTTTCGGTGGAATCTCGCAACCACCAAGCTCTTACCATTCATAGCAGTTCTTTATTCGAATTTAGATTCGGCAGCAACTTGATGAATGCACAAATTTTCAATTTCAAGCAATGTGCTATCTTTCTAGTATTTCAAATTGTAATCATTTATCTATTCAACACATAAGATCACATTTTGAAGAAGATAAAATGATTCCTATGTTGGCGACAGTTATTTTCACTAAGATCAGTACACTAACTTGATTTACCTTGGTTTTTGGAATTTTCATTTCTTTTGCAATTACCTATAAAGTAATTATTTATTTTAACGAATGAAGATAAACAAAAAATAATATTTCAATTAATTAATTCAATTAATTATTATTCACTACCTTCGGTGAACGACTCTGCAAGTAATTGAGCAACTTGAGCAACATCTTCAGCCGTAATGATAAATGCTTTCTTTTGTTGTTCCGCTTTTTCGACCATCAATCGGGCTTTTACCGCTTCCTGTTGTGCAACTTGTTTTATTTCAACGGCCTGTGCGAATTCTTTGCCGATTGTTAAGTGTGTAATAGAAATATCATCTAGAATAACTCCGAATTGTTGTGCTCGTTCTGTGAAATCGCCTGATACATTTTGTCATACCATTTCTCTTTGTGTAATTAATTGCTGCGACCATCATAATCCACACCCAAAATTGTATTTTTGGTAGCTGATCGAGGATAGATCGGAATAATATGCGCAACGTAATATTTACATTTTGTAAATCTTTCCTTCCAGTTACTACGGGAACATTTCGAGGTTGCGAACGAATATTAAAAGTAATTGGACGTTGTGCCCATGACGCCTTGTCAATTAAATTCCAGCGAATCTATCAAAAATGACAGCTCTATAGCCACCATCAACATGGCTACAACACCATTGACAAGAGCAACTCCTAAGACTAACTGACCAATTTTAGTAAAGGAGGCTGCCATTCTATTCTTAAAAATAGAATGCCTCCTATTCTTCTCTTGGTCTCTATGTAAACTATGAATCCAATTTACCATTTTTAGTCTTACAATTTGAGTAAAACTCGTGCCGAAAAGAATAATATGGCAGATAGGAAATAATACAGTGAACCAGACGATAACAATAGATTTGTCGCGATTTTTTTTTGTTACAAAAAGTCCGATATTTTCAGCGACAGTTCCTCTCGGAATATTTGCGGTTTAGCAAAATTCGCTGCATGGAAGATTCTTTACCTTGTTCCTTTTTTTAATTACATATATTTATTTATTACAACTGATTTGCAAATGATCTAGTAGGCATGTCTTTCATAATTTATATACTTACTGCTTGGTACAAACAAACCAAAATGATCCAGATGCTAACCAGTGGGACTATTGAGAAATCTCCGTTCACTATGTTTGGGACGACAAAGGCACTTTCTGGAAGAAGCGACATCATGATAGGAATAAAGTAACTGAACGGATGTACAATATACTGGATCAGTATCAAAGATTCTGAAAGATTTTATCTTAGACTCTTGCTTCAATATGAGGCGGGAGCTAAATCATTTGAAGATGTCAGAACGATTCCAGTTAGCAAGGGATAAAATGTTGTAAAATGTACCAGGAAGTAGGAAAGGAAAAAAGGTATTTTTTAGATAATTCAATGTGATAAAAAATTCTGGAAGATTCCTAATCGTCCGATAAGCCTGCCCAAATGCTAAGTTTTTCTTGCCACCTGACCCTTCGTTGCTTTAGAATGAAAATAAAGAAGGCGTAACTGAAGATATATGCCGCGAGCTCCATGGAGGGGATGCACCTAGTACCAGTTACGAATCTTATGTTTTAAAGGACATTCAATCCGCTTTAAGGATACTATTGGGCATATACAAATAATTCTTCGCCATTATATCAAAGATGGTGCCATCAGTAAGTTAAGGTTGGAGATCTGCCAACAACATAACCTTAACATAGGGTTTTTCTTGCAAAAATGTTGAATTTTGAGCAGATCAAGAATCATTTGCGGGCACTTTTGATTTACTTCTTTAATTTGAAGAAATCTGCAGCTGAGGCGCCTTGATTGCTTGAAGAAGCATATGGTTAGACTTAAGGAGTTGTCGAGAGTGGTTTCAAAAGTTTATGGACGTTGAAAAACTCATGTTGTGTTTTTGGTGGGATCAGCTTGGTGTCGTGTATTATGAGTTACTAAATCTGAACGAAGCCATTATTATTGAGGCTCTCATCTCGTTATTCCCCTGCATGATCATGCTCGTCCACAAGCTGCGGCGCTGGTCAAAATCTACATGGAAACACCCAATTCGAAAGTTTTACTTCACCCGCAGTACTCACTGGAAATTTCCCCATCTGATTACCACTTATTTTGAAGATATCAGAAAATGGGTTGATCGTTCTTCCGACGTGGAATACGTATGCTGTCAGAAAGATGGGAACATGTTGTGGCTAGCGATGGACAATATCCTTTGAATATTACATAACCTACCGTTCTTTCATAATAAATGCCCAATATTTGATAAAAACGGCGAAAATATATTTTATTCTAGAGCGAAGAAGAGAATGAATTGCCGAAAATATCATCTTCTTTCACCCAAAGCAGACAAGTGTATTTCACAAAATTGTTGGTGCACCTAAAAGTGAAACCAGAAAGTCAAAATGTTATCCTCTTCATGGTCGAGTTAGTGGAAAAGCTTATTTGTATGAAACACTGAGGAATCATTTTCACGCAAGGCTAAGGAAACATCTGGAGTAGCGCTGTTAATTTATTAATTATTGGACGAACGCAGTAACGCAAACAAACGTTGCTTTTGAAAGAAAGACCATGTTAACCGGAGGGTTTTCTGGTACTGTTTAGCTATTGTCACACATGCAATGCTATCTGCTGTGGTTCAGTCAAGATTAAGGTATTCGAAAAACTGGCAAAATTTTGAGTAGCTAAGTTTAGTAGAGAACATGAGATGCGTTAATCTAGAATATAATAATTGTAACACTTGATCGTGGATTGAAATTCCAGAAAATTTAATTTGTGGCTTTGATTTGGTGACAGAATTTTTGGAAAAATAATTTCGTCAAAGGACATTCCTTCGTTGTTGAAAAAAGTAATTTTATGTAGTAATTTTAACAATTACATTAATGGCTTGCTTCCTGAACAAAGTTGACTATACATATTTAAGTACAGATGAAGTCGATGCAGAAGATGAAAGTGGACATCTTAACTTTCCACTAGAATGTTTGAATTTCATCAATTGGACTGGGTTAGCTCAACCTAATCTTGATCTTGAAGTTGGAACTATATTTATGCTACTTCGGAATCTCAACACAAAACAAGGATTATGTAACGTAGATGTTTAGTAGATAACGTAAGCGTAACGTGAGAGTAACATCGTTTTAATTACAAGGATCGATCTTTCAATTTCCGACCTGGAGTTATGACGCTTAAGTTCAAGATTCTGTCTATTTCGCTATCTCCAGGGAAAGCTGATTCATGGAAGTCGTACATTTTTTACTAACAATGTTGTTAATAAAGAAAGTTTTGATTTATGAAGTGTAAAGTTTAATCATTCATCATAAGCATTAACTGTTACTAAAATAAAAGTGATTATTACTATGGTAAAATAAACCATACTTTCTTTGAAATATTTTGTAAATATAGATTTATTGATTACGTTTTAAACAAAGAGACACTTAATTGTGCCATAGACTGAAAAAGAGTTTGAAATTTTTCATATAAAAAATTTCAATTCTTCCGAATTGAGGGCTTACTTGTATAGCTTACACCTAAACCTTTTAATAATTGCAAAAAGGCGCGCAATCAAACAATTCTGTTCAATATTTTTTGTCTGGAAACATTTTCTTATAAGCTAAGGGCAGAAGGGTATAGAAAGCAAGCGTATACACAAAAAGCTCTGCAATAATTATTTCCTAAACTTTCAACATAATTGACTTTCATTCATCCATTCAATTCTTTGTGCTTTTATTTTTATCCTCTTCAAGTCAAAGTAAATAAAAGTTTTGATTGTTTTTGTTGCTCGCACACTGAGAGCCAGAAATAAACGAGGAAAAACTAAAGCTTTTGATTGTATTTGTTTTGGAAAAAGCTTTTTCAATGTTATAAAAAGATGCTACGAGTTTCATATCATTTTCATATTTTTCTATGTTAATCACTATAAATTTATGTATTATTATTATTGTTGTTGTAATAACAAAACTTTACGGTTTTTGAGTATAAATATGTAGTTATTACAAAAAAAATTAATTTAAACCCTAACAAAGTTTTGGTATATTATTATTATTTAAGGGATGGCTGCTTTACGAAACGAAAACGTATAAAAGCACCATATGCAAACATATTCATAACTTTATAAAATTTGGTTTAAAATCACAAAGATATTCCAACAGTAGAAAATATTTTGTTACTTTATTAAAAACGTATACTGACGAAATAGAATTAAGCCAAGCTTTTTATTCGTCTATTTATCAAAAAGTTTATTTTATAATATTTTTTAACGATCTCAATGAATTTTTAAAATTTCACTTTCCAGGCAAAAAAATTCAGCAAAACTTTTTATTTAAAATTTATTACCTAATTTGACGCGCGCGGCGCACATGCACACAAAAAATAATTGAGATTCTCTTGAGAGTGTTATGTGCTATCCGCGTATAGATTTTTATGTTTGAGACAGGTTAAAATTATCATAAAATACGAAAATTGATTTTTGTCGTGAACGAGCGCAGTATGAGGTAAATATAAAGCAGAAAGCTTTGGTATGCTCAACTCGTACATATGAATGTTACACAGTTCATTATCACTTGTGTTCTAAACTAAGCAAGACGAACACAGAAGTCTAGACTTATTTTTGTTATTTATCCTAATCAATACAATTATGTTAAAGTTAGAAATGAATTTTTTTTAATTTATATTGTAACTGAATGAAAATCTTTGAAATTTAACGTTTAGGGCAATCCAAAGCTTTGTAAGTTGATTCAATCCGCTCAATGGAATACCTATTGTGTACACCTTATGTACATCTAAGCGATAAGTATACTCGTATACTGGTTGATGTGCTGTTTTCATACGCCGTTATTAGTTTTTGTGTAAGGCATGAATGAAATGAAGTCCTATATTCCACTACTGGTTTACCCTTCTCCCTATTTAGACTACTTTTTATGGTATTAGTACAAAATGAGATAGAAAGCACCGCGCTCTTAGTAAGTCAGTAACAGAATTGGGGAGGTCAGTAACACATAAACTATTCCGAAATTGTACAAACATGATGATAGTACTCTAAGTATTAAAGCACAATTACTTTTATTTTTCATTAATTAATATTTTATTGGCACGACGTTTCAAATAATGTTAATTAATTTAATTACTTCATACATAAAACATAAAAACTTAAAAACTTTTTTACTTGATTACTTGAATACCTATAAGTGACAACCAACTGATTTTGTGATTGCATAATTTATTTTGTCATCAGATATTATCAATTTGTATATGCATTCGTATTATGACAGGTTTCACAATAAAAATTAAATCTGGTGCTTGATGAGGGAATTAATTTTTGAGTTTTACAGTGGTGGTTCAAAGTATTCGTATGTGTAATCGTTTAAAAGTTTAGTGAATTTGCCAGCTAATTCTATGATTTACTGCTTGGTGTATTGGTGTAATTTGAAAATTGCCGAAAATTTATTGGGCTGTATTCCAGAATCTTTTTAAATTTAATTTAATTTTACTTTTTTGTCTATATTATAATTAGATTTGATTTACAAACCATTTAGAAGTTTTTCTATCTTTAATAAGTTTGTTGTTTGACCAAAAATAATTACTTGGTTATACCTACTAAAAAATTGTAATAAATAATATATTGTTCTAATCTGATCAGCAGGTCCAAAGGTTTCTGCCTTTGGACTTTTCGCAATGAAACTTTTTTGATGGTCAGGAAACGTCAGCAGGAAACGCTGCTTTAAAGAGTGTGTAGTCGCAATCTTAATATATCGACAAAAACGATTTATTTCTATAGGAAATTTGTGAGTAATTAGGTCATTAGATTTTGTAGGCTCTAACCCTGTAAACAATTAGGACATATTGCGGCTTAGTACTTCGAAGATATAACCACCTTCGAGTTTGCTGTTTGTGTACACGTTGTTCAAACCTGTTTCAAGGCTCCTTAATGGAACAAAGGTTCGATAGAAGTACGGAACTTTCAAATCGACAAACATTTACATAATTTTAATTTTATTGGAGTATATAAATAGAGTAAACCTTTCGAGCATTATCATTTTTTAAGAATCTTTCTTTAACTAATGGGTATTAGTTAAAGAAACACCCCGACGAACTTTCAATACTGAATAAATTCCGTTACGAACAAATGTTCTGTGTACCTCAACGACGTGTAATTGTGTATGATTGGAATTTTTAACTAACCAAAAATACATTGCCATATGGCACTGATTTTATTGTGGTTATGGATCAAAATATTTTGGTTTGAATTTGTATTTTTGTCTTCAAACTTAACCTGGTGGCGGTTCCAATTGGCCGAATGCCTTTAGAACTAAATACGAGTGCTGATGTGTGAGTCGAACATTAAATAGAGTTAAACAATGAGAATTCGAAAGTTAATGTCATTACCAGAGCGCAAAAATTACGTGAATCTTACTACCAAGATAGAAGTCACTTGTCAGAAAACTAAATATCTACAGGGGATATCGTTGAATTGGTAGACCAATCAAAAATAAATTGTAATCCGACGAACCCCATATTAGCGTGTTTAGCAAGGCTTTTGAAATTTGATAATCTTGTCAAAAGGATAAATTTGATTTTACAAAATTTCGCTTAGCTGTGCCTATTCCAAATCAAGAAACTGAGACAGTTGCTCGAGTATTCGTTGAACATTTTGTTTACATTTCCGGTACGTCAATGACAACCGTGGTCTAACTCCATAAGTACATTGTTTAAAAGAATCGCAAAATTGTTCAAGACAAATAAAATAAACTGCTACGCATATCATCCGAGCAATGGCTTCTGGAACGACTCCAAATTTAGCAATAGGGATTGACAAAATTTGTATTACTGAGCTCCGTTTAGTATATTTTTTGTAATATTAATCGGTGATCGAATTAGTAGTTATAAGCTACTTTTCGGTTTTATTTTTATGATTTTCGGATTTTAAATAAGGTTTTACTAAATAATAGTTACCCAAACGCTTTTATAATTCAATCATACGAAACTATTTAATCATAACTGATCGCGAATAGAAACAAAATTTATCAACACCTTTATTACGGCCAGCTACAAAATGTATTTCAATCTCATTCGTTAAATCACTTTTCAGAAATGTCAGGTTTTGTTTGAAAAAATTCAATTTTGGAACAGTGGATGAAGCTTACTATAATTAATTTTATCCTTCTTAAAGACTGCAACATTCTAAATAGCAAAACACAAGTTGATTATAAAGCTATTTGTCAATGTAGTAAATCGTACATCAGGCAAACTTCACAATTATTAAGTATAAGGATTACTCAACACAAGAAGGATGCTCAAAAATTAAGACTATGAAAAAATTTGTTTTGGAAGCATCAGTGTTTTGTCAAAATATTTAAATGGAACTAACCATGAAGATAATTCAATTTCTTGAAATGATCGATATTAAGAAGACCTACATACAATCAACAAACCATCAGACTGTACTGACCTACCAAATATTTGTAATAACTTTTCATGCTTAGGGGGCCAGGAATGCCAGGATAATAATACGCACTTGTGAATTAGGGGAACAAAATGTTAGGCGCTGCAACCTCACGAGGTAATCTGGAAATTGACAAACCAAGACCTTTCAAACGATGTAGTACACGAGTATATGGGAAAAATCTATAAAGCAATCATGGGATTAGGCAATATTTTGGGTAGTTTTCACACGGCAAGCACCCGATCCCTTCAGGTAGATATCCCAAAAGATATTCATTTCTCCGAATGACAAATAAAAGAAAATTGATGAAAAACTAAATCGAATCGCATAAGCCGTTCTTGAGTTCCAGACGAACGGACAAACTTTTCTTTTTCATTTTAGCGATCGGTAACTTTCAAAAAGTCGAGAAAAGTGGTCTTGTACTAGGGTCATTTTTCATCATTTTCATTCAAAAATCTGAATGGTTTTTAAATTGTGTGTGTATTTGAGCACCAGTCTTGTTAAATTCAAGAGAAATAAATGCATATAAAAATGAGATCTATTATTTTTAAAATTTTGACATCAAAATGTCCTGATAACTGAGTTGTAATACTAATTTCAATTTTTATACTTATTTACATTTCTTAGCTTAGCAAATCGACATTGAACACTAAAAAACTTATGATAGTAAGAACTAATTTGTCGAAAAAAATAATCAAGTCATTTCTCAAACTTTGGTTTTCGTGTGCTGAAAACTATAAGACAGACTAAAGACAGACTGCCTACTTTTATTCTGCTATTTTTGTATATTTTGAACAGTTTATTCTCTATATACAGAATGAAAATAAATTTGTCACTTCCTCCATGATATAATAACGAACTCCGTAGTACCGAGCAAGTACATTGAAAGCATTTCACAAAAATTTGCCAATTTTACGATCAAATCTGGAAGAAATAGCAGCGTTATCTCAAAAGGTTTTCCATAATCAATAAGTTAGCTGAAAAACAATCAAAAAAACAATCTCACTAAACCTTGAGGCACTTATTTTCCATCTTTTTGTCTGACGTAGCTGGATTCCCAATTTAAAGATCATCAGGTCATTTTTAAATTTCCAACAAGAATCCGCAGTTTGGTGCACACAAAACTATTTAGAACAGATTTTCCGTATCCCGTAAGTGAATATTATTAATTGCGTTCTCATTCGTAGAACGAACTCCATTTTGGGCTTACGAGTCACGAAAGAATTCTCTTTAAGACTTTACCAGACCCCTGCTTCCATATGTCAGTAAAGTGTGGTCCCAATACAATCTAATTCATGTAAATATAATTGAAACAGTGCAGCACAGATTTCTCCGTTTTGCTATTCGTACGCTCCGCTGGGTGGACAATTATACCTTAACATCTTACCTGAATGGGTTAAAGGCGTCAAAATTTATCACCTCAAAAATCACCGTGTTGTGCATTTTATTCAAATATTTTATCTGGGCGTATATTATTTCACATACTTTTCAAATTTTCAAAGTTCACAACTCCCTTCGTTTCTTGCTATGATAACAAACTCTAACCAGATTTCCTAGTACTACAGGATAAATTTATAAATTATTTCTTCGGGGAAAGAATTTTTTTTTTCACATATAATTCGGTAAATTAGCGGGTATCGGTAGTTTCTTATCTTTGATCAAAGACGTTTAACACGATGCTGTGTCATTTCCTGGCACATTACTTTTGCTGTCGATGCTACACAGGCGTTGGTATAATTCAATTTTTGTACTCCTTCATCAAGGAATCAGGAAAATTGGAGCATCGTTAAGAGTAAGTGCAATACTTGTAGTAGCAATTTCAATTCTGGTTGAAAGAGGCGATAATCATAAAGATAAATCTTAATATGAAAAAATTCAGTGTGCGATTGTTTCACATTAAATACTTCCTTGGGTCCAAAATTGCGAAATTTGCGGGGTGAGGATGAAGTTCATGGATTAATTAATAAACAAGGTATATAATTTTTGTGATTGCTTGCAAGAAAAATAATTTTAGGCTTTGTCGACATAATGTCTGCATTATTTACCTATTGTTTACATTTCCTACAATCATTAACTACACAGTTAGACTATTAATTTACTACAGGGTGTAGAAAAGATACGGCGAAACTTTACGAAACCGAAATAGCACATTGTTGATAGGCGAAATTTTTTAAATTGGTTTTGTTCAATAATTCGCAAAATTTGACATGGTCTAAATGGAATCATAAAATATTATTTGCGTCAACTTCTAGAATGTGGCCAATTATGGGGGAAAGAAAGAAGCTGCTTTAGTGAGATTTATGGTGGCTTATCAAACTCGTCTTTGGGTAGAAGTGAGGTAGCTAAGGGTAGTCGGTTTATTAATTTTAATAAATTAACCAGCATAACTAGCATCATTTACAAATTAATATATAGTTGTAAAGTTATCACCCAATTATTGTAAACCTACACGTGCTAAGCATATCCTAACCGTATCCGTATAGTACATTTTAATGTCACCAGCACTAAAAAGCCGAAAATATTGCATGTGCACACAAAACCCATAGAGCATAATACATTACATACAATTGTTAAAAGAGGCAACAATAGTTTTTCATACAAAATAATATCCATTTCTTAATGTCTTCATACTTTGTACTACTGTACGAGAAATGCACCGAAATGGTTACAACAATGTAACTTCATGGTATAATGAAAAGCGCTTTCCATCAAAACCATTTATGTACTCGTGCTTTAGTTTCGAAAATAATAATTTTCAATTTCATTTTGGTTGGTTTGCAAAAGTATTCGTAGTAGTGTAATACGAACGTAGTGGAAAATAAAACTCAGCTAAGGAAAATTGCTTTTATTTGTATGGGTGTGTGGGAGTAAACTACATAAACAAAAAGAAAATTTAATAGTAAATCGCTTGTTATAATATGTTTTATGGTTTACTAACCGAATCATTGTTGTACAAAATAATTTTCTAATCTTTTGTTGTGAAAATGGAAAGCACGTTAATTGCAAATTTTGCATTACGTAAAATAACCTTTTATCACCATGTAGGTGACACCAAATTTAAATAATATTTGTTTTTCGTGTCCTATACGACTAGAAAAGTTTGTTGGGTTCCGCAAATATTATTTTGGTCATCTAAAACCAAATAAAAACAATCTGAACCAATAAACTTAAGTATGTAATTTGTTTAAGCTGGTTTTGCGGCCATTGAGTCACTCTGCATACTTGTGTTTCTATATAAAGAAAACACAAAAAAAACCGCAAGAGAAAATTGTTGTGTTGGTAGTTTTATTTTCGATTTTCTTCTTCGATTATGAATCTTGTTTTTCCAAATGAAAATTGAGTAGAAAATAATAAAAAATTGTGTGGAGGAAAAAAAGGTTGGACATTTTAAAACTAACCTAAAAATAAAATTTGGGAAAACAAGAGAAAAGTTAATTTTATCTTTTTATCTAAATACAATATCCATGTACTATCTCGGATTAACTTTGTAAAATAAAGGTTAGCGATTGTTATTTATCCGAAACGTGTAGTTTTGATTGGATAGTGGTGTGGATTAATATGAAAGTTATTCTGTCCTCAAAAATTATGATTTGAATTTGACTGTTCTACTGCTAATCCAGTTTGATATGGGTCATTTATTTATGAATGATTTCACATTTTTACAAAAATTTAGTAATTTTGATTGAAATGGATATGCGTTTACGTGATGAAAATTTGTGAAAAAGCTAAAAAAGGAAATTGTGGCTTATAAATTGGATACACGAAGGTATAATAAAAAGACTTGCCTTATAGGAAAATACGTTGTGTACATATAAATGAGCGTAATCGTCGTATCCTTCCTCTGTTCCATTTTATATTTGATTATAATTGAAAAATAAACTTCAATGAACTGGTAAAATATTATTTTAGGTCAAATCAAATATCTAGATTAAAGAAATTTTTTTCGCGGAATTCATGGACATCACGTACCGAGATAACCACTTCGTCATATGTACGTACCAATCTGCATGCACTTAATTTAAATTCAATTCTTTATGAAGTTATCGTTGTCGTTATTATTGTAAACAATTAAAACGATTTTTCATGTACGATTGTCAAATTTTAATTAAAAAAAAATAAAAACTAACATTAATTTTTAAAACTTGATCAAAAAAAATCAATCGAATATACGGGGTAAGTACATCTCGTATGTGCTGCATCAGATACAATTATTAATTTAAATATAAAAATTTTATTATCAATTTTCAATATTTGAAATGTGTTTAATATTGGATATATCATACAGGATGGTCCGAAAAATAACATATGTTTCAATAAATATGTACATACAATTTTACTAATAAATTTTTATTTCCATCCTGCTTTTACGAAAGTGTTTAATTAACGTTCAAATTAAAAATTATTGTTATGGAGATTTTATGAAAAAATATTAAATTTTTTTTGTATATTGAATCGATTTTTCATAAGGATATGGTTACATTGTTCTTTTTTGTTGTATCGTGTAAATCACAAAGAGCGTAAAGTGTCTAGTTTTTATATTGGTATGTGGTTATTTCTGTTTCTGGCACTAGTAAATTTGAGTATGAACGCTTGTAAATGTCGGAATTTTTTTGTAAAACCAAATAATTGACTTGCAATTAAATTTTATTATACCCGACAAACAAAACACTTAAAAGTAAAGTAGGGGCAAATAAAACCCATAAAAATTATAGTTTATCATCCAGTGATGCATTACTAGAAAAACAGGTCGCTTTTATTTCACGTTTTATTGGATAATTTCCTTGAAAGTGTATATCCACAACCAAATTTCAAAAGTACACATTACAGTGGTCTTGTATATAGTGCTTGAAGTTAATTAAAAGAAGGAAAATAGGTGGTAAAAAACCGACCATCGCACAGCAACAAAAAACTTTCCGAAAGCAATTAAATTCAATACCTTGAATAGTAGAACGGTAAAATGTTTTCCTCGCTTTCCCAACATTTATTTTATTTTCCAGTTTTATTTGTATTCATACTTTCAATATTATATATTTTTCTTGGTTTTTTAACAACAATTTTTTGCCAGCTATGTAGTTAGTAGCTACTCTCTATGTGTACCGACGTACTCTGTAGCACAGTATAATTAATTCAAAACACGAAATACTAAAATACAAAGGCAGAAATGAAAGAAACATAGAATGGATGGAACGATTTTTATGGATATTTTCCTAAAATGTGAACGCAAAACCTGAAGGAAGATCAGAGTAATAATCTGATAAAATGGAACAAAATTAAATTTTATTTGCATGAAAATGATTCCGGATGCTAAGTGATGTGATATTGTAGAGCTACAATCGTATATAGGCACACGATATACATATAAAAAATGAATGAAAATAATCTGATTGGACGAGACATTTTTTAATACCATACTTATAAATTACAGTGGAACCATAATAAAAGTTTTCCTGCATATTATTCAAATGTAAGGTAGATTTGCGTAATGTTTTCATGATTCGCTTAATTAATAAAATTTAAAATATCCTTACCAAAATTCCTTAATCACAACTAGTAGAACCTAAATACCAGAACTTAATTAATTTTTTTGATATTTGATTTTATACAGCAATTTCATTTAAACATCAACTTTTCTATTAGCCAAACTAACGAAAGAAATTGTATTATTGTACAAAAAATCCAGTTTACTTTTTCTAATCAACCGATCAACATTTTGCAGACTCAAAACTATCACGAAATTTTATCCCATCAAGGGAGAAAGAAAAGCTAACCCACATTTAATTTTCATGACCGATTTCTTGTTTAATCATGAATTTTACATGCACGAAGTAAAACCTTAAGAAAAACCTATTTCTTCAATTAGATCGATGAGTTGTGATAGTCTTTCGTTCTCGACATATCAAAGAACACGAAATTAATATAAACAATAACTCTCAAGAATGCTCAGCATAATTCTGACCTTAGTTCAAAATCGTAATAATTGCGAATCGAATAATGACACTTCTACTCTTGCCTCTGCTCAGCTGTTGTCAATTTTTGACGTTTAGATGAAAAGTGGTTCAGTGCTGCAAATCCATTTTGTATAACATCCATTTCCTAAAACAGTTGATTTTTCAAATTATTGAAAGATTGGTTTCGATATTCTGGAGTAGTAGTTACATACTGACGGTTGTTTTTTAGTGATAAACATCCGTTAGTGTGTAACAACTACTACTCCAGAATATCGAAACCAATCTTTCAAAAATTTTCAAAATCAATTGTTTTTCAGATATGGATTTTATACTAATAGCAATGTCTTGAAGGTTTAACATATGAACAGTAACATAATGAAGAAGGTACAACAACCTTGTTTCTTAATCGATTATGGTGAAATTTGGTATGTATAAGATCTAAACTGATACGGAACTAAGCCAATAAGGACCTACTCATTTGGATGAAAATTGGTAAATGAGATCCCAATGAGCTTTTGAAAAATTATAAAAGTCAGCTGGTACATGGGGTCAAAATGGCTATTCAAAGTGATTTTTGGGTAAAGTTCTGGGTAGGTTTATTAATACGAATTCACAAGCATAAAATTTATTGTTGGTTTAGTCAACGTTGAATTTAAAATTCTCAATCTAATTATAGAAATATTACACCCGAAAACTATTACAAACACTCGAACATTCATTGAATCTTTGAATTGTCATCAATTACCCAATATTTCGTCTACTAGACCATTATCAAGTGCAAAAATTATGACATATAGATGAATGAATAATAGCAAATTTTTTTATAACCGAAGTGAATTGGTAATAATACCAGGGGACCAAAATATTCTGTAGTTACTAACAATTTATGGTATCGAATATTATAAAAAATTGTCTATACATTCTAATATTCCACGGCTTGAATGTGCTATTCTTTACATTCGCTCTAAGGCCACAATTTCTGTTATTATTGACAACCGGTCCTTAAAAAATTAAGGATTCTGCCAGCCTGGGAAAGAAAGCTACCTGAGTAGCTTTGGTGTGATGCAGGTTGCATTGAATTGTTTGGATTCCGCATGTAATCCCCAACTCCGCGTTCTGTCCGCTGTTGCGGATTAATTGGTAACATACTCCTTGTGAATCCTACAAGAGTTACTTAGTAGAAACCTGGAAAAGAGGCTGTCTATCCTCTCTATCAGTTCTGTTGGTATTTCAATACTGGAACGATTATCGTCATCGTTTGCAGGTAGGTACCACCTCTCCTGTTTTGAGTAGATTTCGCACTTTTTCTGATTGACCATTTGTATCAAGGATACGATCTGCTCCATTCTTCCCATATACTCTAAAAGCTAGTGATTCAACGCCGAAGTTAACAACTCCGTTTGTGTTTGCAGTATGGGCTTCGTTTCTACCACGATAGTCGATCATCTAGAATCCCATTTAGCCTTCCCTTGTTTGGCGATCTTCCAACGTATGCTCAGAATATTAGGATTGCTAATTGCGATTCGAATAATGGCTATGTTTTTAGCCTGATTTGGGTCGGTCAGAAACCAAACGATTGTTGAAGGGCCTTCCTGAGATTTCCTTCTTGCTCGCAGCTGGTGCGTTCTTGTAGATCATCATTGGTCCACTCATATAGTCAGTTTTAAATGCCGTTAATACCGCATGTGCAAGTTCTTTGTGCCCGCTTTTCTGTAGTTGTAGTATGACCTTGGGTTCAGCTGGCTTTTCATACTGGTCTTGCTTTTTAGAACTAGTTCGATAGCATTGTGATTAATATCGTTAATGACGAATGGTGATAATGATTCATATATATTAAACAAATTTGGTAAATTAATAAAAATAAGGCCTAAAATTCTGTTACGACACTCAATTTCCGAAGACACAATGGTGGATAGAATCTTGCCAATTTCATCATCATAGGGCCAGTGCAAATCTTCTGTATAGAATAGTGTCGGGCGGATTGGATTTGTTGTTTGTTTCTACAATGATATCGCAACAAGCAGTATAAGATGTTAATTTAGATCCAGGTGACATTTATGCAACATAGATAAATAATGGCATTTGGTTGATCGTTGTATTAGCACATCCTTTCTCGATGGATAAGTTGGATGGATTAATCCATTCATTAAGAATTAATTTTTTAATCGCTATCAGTACCGATCCGCCTGATATTTTTTTCCTTATTAATTGCGAGCAATCACATCTGTATGGTGTGGTAAGGTATTGGGATGGAAAGGATTCGGAGCTGCGGATCTCTTTATTCAAGGACGTCTCACACAGTATGTAAACAGGAAACAAAGTATTTATCACAAAATTGTGAAATTGTGATACTTTGTTATATCTTGGAAGTAGGTTGTCAGATTATTATCCTTATTATAACTCGGCTAACTCGGCTAGTAACTCTGGATTTCACTACCTTTTTGAGCCGAATGTAACACTGAATTCGGTTCACCTTCCACAAGTGTGTAGTAACTAAATTTATGAGTGCGTTCCGTTAATGCCCATAAAACTACTTCATGCTTTCAAAAGGTTACATTTTTAAACCCAGTAACCACACGCAGATTACGTTAGCCTATGTTAGACCTTGTGTCTCATATACAGTTAATAATTTGTTTGAATCCGCAACTTAAGTTTGAATGTTAAGTGTTTTTCGCCGATTTTCATGAATGTTAAATGCAGTGTGTTCGGTAATACTGGAATATCAGCGATTGATAGACTTTGATGGAAACTGGCGAGGTTTGTGGAGGTATTGGTCGTAAAGAATTCATGGTATATAGGCTGTAACACGTACACAACATAAGCAGGACATCTAGAGGCTGTATATATTAAAATTTTTACAATTGGAGCGCGCATGTTGCGAAGTTTGGTCAATTAAAATATGGTATTTTGTTCTGATCCCATCATACACTCATCAATATAAACAGTGTCATCTTTTTTGAGGCCGTTTAAAAGGTATGAAGGAATCGTCCGATAATTTGTTTTAATATCGTCATTTTGGTATTTGCCGTTATAAAAATACAAAGAAAAGAAATAAGTACATGTACAAAGACAAATTCGACACTCCGAAAGCTTTCATTTAAGATAACAAGACGGAATTTACATGTAAATGACAATGAAAAACGAAAGACCTTAATCCCTACACGTAAAATGAAAAAGAGACGAACCTGATAAATTATGCATAATGAAAAACTAATTTAGTCAAAATGGCGCCAAATTCTGCAGCGTGTTATAAATGATTGAATATTGCATTGCCATCAATCATAAGCTGTTCGGTAAGTTTGAGCGCTCTAGCAAGTCGAAAAGTTGGTGAAAATTCGATTGAAAAATTTCACGAACAGACAAACAAACACGGACGCGTATTTAGCCCGCTTTCATGTTTATTTGTCTGAAACATGGTAACATGGTAATTGATTACATACTTTTAATATGAAATCTTAATCCAACCTTTACCTTAACTTATACTTTGTAGTTGTTCATTAAGAAATTGGCGATTTATCAATGACTTGCCCAGGGTATGATGATACAATACAACCTCGATATGAATTAGTAATAAATTGATTAAGAAAAAAGATAGGAAAACAAACACTGAAAAGTGTTTTTTATACCTGACTGGATTCAATATGTTGTCTATCTCGCCGAATAAAACTGAACTTGGATCGAATGGGGCAGCAAGTTCAAAACCATCGTCGGTACGCTGAAATTTTGTGTTCTAGTGTTATGTTATTATTGTTATTTATGTTATTGGTATATGGAATGCACTAGAACCGGAAACACTCAGATTTATAACTTCTGAAGAAAGTTAGGATGTAAAAGATTATATATTTTCAAAATGTAGAATCATACATATTCTACCATAAAAAACAAAGCCCCAATTTTTAAAAAGGTATAAATGTTTTTTAACCGACTCTGTCTTTATTATTTCTGTTAAACATAGCGCTGTATTGTGCTCGAAAACTGTACGTCTTTGTCCTTAAAAATTTTTTTTTGTAGAACACGTGTTTTTCGAGTTATTCTAACTTGTCAAGTTAAAATAAACACTCGGTATTTACTGATTCTAATTGATTCATTTATTACTATTTCTAATAACCAAACCACAAAACTACTTATTTGTTAGGTATAATAGCAATAACTTTATTATTCGTACAATCAAAATCGTATTAGTTATGTCAAACGCGATTTCTGAAAGCTTAAAAAAATTTGGGGATCCTGAAAATTATTTTACCAATTTCTGAACCTTTGCAGTTAAGCTCATACAAAATTCGTAAAGGCCGGAACGAAATGAATCTTATGTTCTTCAGGGTTAATTCTCATCTGAGGCACATGGTAAGTGAAAGGCATTTTGAAAAGTATTTCCAAATCTACTGAAACCTTTTTTTAAATTGAGTCCTCATTTATTCATTGCAAAAGTACAGTTAAAAACAGAAACTCAGTAAAAAGCTGTATTTTGCAGCTTTGAACTTTCGTGGAACATAATAAGCCAATCGTTAAGTTTCATTTATTTTATAAGCTCACTGTTTAGTGGTGAATATGTTGTGGCCGAAACACGACTTTCTTACCACAAATGTTAAGTGTTAAATTTATTTGAACCTTTTAATTCTTTGTCGTTTTTTGTAGATGGTTAACTTTCCAACATATTTGCAAAAATTGTATTTACTACGCAAAAGAAAGCAAAACTAGCTGCAATACGAGCATAAACTATGTGCTAATAATCCAAACGCAGTGCAACTAAATTTCGCTAATTGATAACACAGACAAATTCTATACCCATACTGTATCGTGCAAATACACTGGGAAAACAAAAAGTTTCAATTTCTTCATCTCCCGTGCAAATTATTCATTTCCCAGCATTTTCAAATTCATGAATTGCAAAATATTTTTTCTTTTTTCGTTGTATTTTTATCTTTTTGATTTATGTTCTTCGTATTTTGTTTGACTCAACGTTTTGACTGTTGGATTTTTTTTTTTTTTTTGTTAGATGCCAAAAATGTTGACATCATAAAAATTGGGTTGGTTACGGTTTTGGTCTCTTCGAGCTTCGTAATGCTTACAGTTGTTAAATACAATTCTACAAATTTTGTATTTTACATATGATGACAAGCTGAATAAATAAATAAATTTGTTTTCATCAAGTTTTAAAATATTACAAGAAATTTTATTTCATAGAACTATGCACAAATATATAAATCTTACTAATTTATGTGAAATGTTTGTATTCTAAAAACTGGAAACGAACGTTGTGCGCTCCATACATTTATGGCAGTATATTGGCTGAGAAAAGTTAATTTGAAAGGTAGCGTGCGGTCAGTACGAACTTACCACCTTTAATATATACTTTGCAGGTTCCAGGACGTAATTTGTTTTTATAATATCATGCCAGCTTCTATATATTTATCCAGACTAGCGCAATACCTATAAAAGTTATCATCAATAGACACAAAATACAAAAAATATACGATACACCTATTTTTCTTGCTTATTTCTTAAAAATAATGATGACAAGTCGAAATGAAAATTTAAAAGCATCAGAGAAAACAACAATGAAGAAGAAAAACAAAACAAAATCTTATTTTACGGTTAGAATTTTTTTTTTAAAATACAAAACAAATTCGTTCTGTTCCCGTTTTGTTGCTAAATAAGACGGCAAAAAACTTTATTTCCGTTATTATTTTTCTGTTAGCAATTCTCTTTAGCTTTTTCCAAATCATCATCAAGAAAATTGTCATTTCATTTTTCGCTTTGACATGAAGTAAACTTTTATTGTTTTGCTGTTGTTGTCATCATTTGTTTGCTCCATCATTTGCTGTTTATATGGTTTCTGTACCATTCTTCGAGTTTTCTTTTGATACGATTTTATTTAAGTGTACAAGAAAAATTTATCAATTGGATTATATGTGTTTTCTAATACAAACACAACAAATATGTATTTATTTATGTTCAGTAAGATAAATGTAGTTCACCTTTGCACTGCAGCGTTTGCGTACAATAATCGCTTGTCGTACATCCGTTTATCCTCGAAAAATAATTTTTTACTAAAACTCTTTCGCTTTGACTTTTTGATTCTGCCTCTCTAAAGCTTTTAAAAATTTGTTTGGTTAGATTTATCGTTACATGCAATATAAAACTTCTACAAGTCGAGTCAGAGTATCGAATATTGGAAGTGGCTAACTTATGGATTAAGGCCAAGCGACGTTTCGGCCATTTGTAATATGTCATGATCTGTCATTTTTTGTTTCATTGTATTCAGTAATGTTTACAATTTCATCATGATGAGATATACGCAAGAACAACGTTTAGAAATTGCAATTACAAACGATAACGATTTTTTTAAGAAAATCATCTTCTCCGACGAGGCTCCCTTTCAACTGAGTGGAGCGGTAAATAAACAAAACTGTCGATTCTGGTGTAAAGAAAATCCACAAATTATTCATAAAAAACCATTACATTTACCTAAATTGACAGTTTGGTGTGGTTTTTGGTCTTGTGGAATCATCGGTCCGTATTTTTTTCGAAATGAAGCTGATGATAACCAACTTTGTATGGCCGAAATTGGAAGAAGTTGATCTTGACAAAATTTGGTTCCAACAAGACGGGGCTACGTGCCACTCAGCAAGTGCAACAATTGAATTACTGAGAGAAAAGTTTGGATCATATCACTCTTATTGGAAACCCTATATTATGGAAAATTTACTATTTTGACTTTTTCTAATTTAGACCATGGCCATGTTTTGAAGGTGTTGAATTTTGGAGTAAATGAGTGCTAATACAAAAGTTTGTAAAAGGTACAGGGTTTAACGCCTTTCTCAAATGAACTCGATTTAAAATTACTTGACTAAATTACATTTCCCATTTTTGATGTATTCAGTTTAGTATTCGGTTAGGAAAATGGTGTCAACACTAGTTAAACTTTATGTGATCAATGTGAAGTAGTAAATGGATTTGTACAAAAAGCCGTGAATCAATGCAACAGTCGACACACCATTCGTGGGAATTGCCATGGACGTGGTGGGACCATTCCGTATTACCGAAAGCAGTAATAGCTATGTATTAGTATGGACTATTTCAGCAAATGGCCGGAGATGTAAACCCAGCATCTCGATTAGCTGCTAAGAGGCCCGATGGAAATCGACTCGTATGACATATGTATGCCAACAATAAAATACAAATTTGTCTATTTGGAACGGTTGGCACTATACAAAGGTGGTAATGTTACGATTTCATCTATTGAGCATTAATTCAGTGTGGATTGGTTCGGCATCCGTTCAACGTGAATTTGTCAATCAAGGGTGGATAATTTAATGATATTTATTAAATAGTGACATCGAGATTTAAACATTAGAATTAGTTTTATAGCACATTACTCTAGAACAGAACCGTTGCGACTTTTCGTGAAAATCTGGAATATGGCCGCACGGTATTTAAAAAATTATTTGAAGAATATGTTTTCACAACATTCCGAAAGTGGTGTAAATTACGAGAATTGTTGTTTTAACTGTCAAATTTAAAGGTATTGACAGATATTGGGATTAAATATAACCGAAGCCATTATGTTCGTTCATTCAGGGTTCATTAAAAGAAATTGAATATGTTATTGTCATCCTCAAAATACTTGAAATGTCATAAAGTGTGAGGTGAGTAGAAAGTTATTTACCCAATAATGTGGCTGCACAGAAAGAATGAGGTTAGCAATTACCAAAAAAACCATTCTTTCCGTCATTCCTAAATTTTTTGAAACCATGGTTCGTAAAGTATTAAATCAAATATTTCTTCGGCGCAGAACAGTTTTTATTCTGAGACAACAACTTGGCGTTGTTTATACAGATGCGTTCGACAAGATTGATTGATTTACTGTATTCTTAACGCAAAGTTCAGGAATTTTGAGTGCCAATTTATTCTCATGTACTGAGTGCAATGCTATCTTTCAGACTGCCGGTAAGCTGTATACGAGGGATAACTATTTAGGCTCCTTGCTATTTTCATTATTTATTAACGATGTCGTTGACTGATCATTTGCAAGCTGCCATCTTTTCGCCTATGACATGTACAGCGTGGGTGGATTAACATCGAAACCGACTGTGTCAAGCTCCAGGATGATGTGACTAAATGTAGAAACCTGATCTTTTATCGTTCCCGCTCCCCTATATTGCTTCAACATCGTTTGTACAACATAGTTGTTGACAGAGTTGAAACATATCGGACCTAGGAGTAGTT
Source organism: Nephrotoma guestfalica (assembly GCA_963691935.1). Classification (NCBI taxonomy): domain Eukaryota; kingdom Metazoa; phylum Arthropoda; class Insecta; order Diptera; family Tipulidae; genus Nephrotoma; species Nephrotoma guestfalica. Next base: position 305,323,179 of record OY829914.1, on the reverse strand, counting down.
TTTCAACCAAAGCATATTACCACTATTGTTTCAAAGGATTATAATATGTTAGGCTTCATTAAGCGAAATTGTCATGATTCTCGCCATCCAATAATTCTATCTTAATAGTCGTTTAATTTGTGCGATCAGAATTTAGAGTATGCATGCACCGTACGGTCACCATCATACAAATGACATTCGAAGAGTAATGAGAGTGTCCAAACACAATTTGTTTTGTATATGCGATTCGATGTCTACCATTTTGTCAGACAGTCGATTTTATGCTTCCGCCTTATCAGAATCGCTATAATTTATAATGAAATGTTTGGACTATCGACGGAATGTTGCAGCTGCGGTCTTATAAAGGGTCTTTTAATACGGTTATAGCAGCCGTGTTGTTGAAGTAACATCTGTAAAATTTGTTGTGAATTCTTTAGTAGTTTACGACACATCACCATGAAAGGTTAGCGTTGAACTACTTGTGCAAATTTTATTTTCAAAATTTGTACTCTGTTCGAAAAACTTTCCGCGTATTACTGGATTTTTATCCTAGCCGCAATTGTTCTGCCGAGTCGACTATTTGATGTTTGGTGGCCAAATTCGAGTCATCCGGTTCGATGAATAATCAGAACCGTACGTCACCGAAACGCAAGGTATGCTGAAACCTGAGTGAAAAGCCGAGGCAGTCAATTTCTCGTCGTTCACAAGAACTTGGCCTTTTTGCACCCGTATTAAATCCAACTGACCCAGGAACTTAAGATAACCGACCATAGACAACGTCGTATATGTTCGCGGATTGGACTCATTAGCAGTTGGAAGTTGACCAAAAATTTCGTCAAGACAATCATCTTTAACGACGAGAAAGTCACTATTTGTTGCGGATTTTGATCTGGTGGAATCATCGATCCATAGTTCTTTCAAAACTTTTACCTCTCTGATTCCTGGTGGTGACACAAACATTGTGTATTATCAATATATCTCAAGCCATAGTTACCTGCTTTTCTCCATAAACATTTAAATGATTATTCATTTATTTAAAACAAAACTGGCATTGCCAAAACCGCCAAGAGCAAGCGCTACAGATCGATGATAAGCAACTTCTTGTGGACTAAACTGGGTGATATGAATACCGACGACATGTGGTTCCAACAGAACGATGCTACATGCCACACAGCGCATGCCACGATGGACATTCTGCACGAGCGTGGCAACGACGTGATCTGGTCACCGAAATCGTACGATTAAACGTCTTTAGACTTCTTCCTTTGGGTGTATCTTAAATCGCAGGTCTATGCGAATAACGCGCAAACAATTTATGCCCTCAAAGTCAACATAAGAAATGCCATCCAGCGAATCCAGCTAGATTTATGTGATAAAGTTATCGAAAATTGGACCCCCGAATACATGCCACCAAGCTAAGTTGCGACCCCTTTATATATTTTCATGATTAGTACTTTATTTTTGAGAGCACATCTTCCGATTAATAGTGGAATATTATTTTATTCAAATGACTGTCTCGGCTGAATCGACAGTACCCAATTCTGTCGACCCAATTTTTCAGTACATTTTCAATCATTTAAGCCTCTATTTCGCCATAGTCATTTTAATTACGTCTTTCAAAGCCTTAATCGTCTCTGGATGTTTAACATTTGTCCTAGACCGCTTCCCTCAAATAATAGAACAACTGAGTAAAATCACAGCTCGTTTAGGCGATTGATAATGCGATTTTCGAAGATAGGGCGCAAAACGTCGATTGTATCGTCGGTTGTCTAGAGAGTGGCGCCGTCCTGTTGAAATAAAATATCGGCCAAATCTTTTTCTTCGATCGTAGGGAATAAATAGTCAGTTAACATGTCACAATTTGCTAATTCACATAATCGCCGAGGTGGAAATGAGCTTCGTTGAAAAAGATGATTTTTTGTTAAAAATGTTCACCTTCTTCACACCGAGAATTGGCCCATTTAGCGAAGTGAAAACGCAATGAATGGTCAACTGCCTCGAATTCATGAAGCAATATAATTTTGTAGGCCTTCATACCCAGGTCTTTCAGTAAAATTCTTCGCAGAGTAGTATCGTTGATGTTCAATTCTTGTGAGCGATGGCGGGTTGAGGTGCTTGGATGTTGACATACACTTTCAGCTATAGATGGAACGTGTGTATTGTCAATTAACGTGTCAGTCAAACGAACTATATTTACAAATTTCCTCTAACTGTTCTTCATTTCTACCGACTTTTATACGCAATTTTCGGCAAGTTTTGGCAACTGGCCACTTCTTTGGAAATCAGTTTTCAATCTTCCAACGTTGATCAAGCGTGTTTCGACCATTTTGTTCACCGGGAATATAATACTGATAATTCTGACAGAGATGTTTAATTCAATTTTATACTGAACAGTAAGTATATAAATAGTAGTCTTGGGTGTTTTCTAACATTTTGTTCTGTTTTCTAGTTTTTGTATTACCGATTGTATTATTGTAGGTAAAATATGAAAATTGGTTTACGGTAGAATTGTTGCGTGCTTCACGTCATAATCTTGAGTGTATTACTTTCCACGCAGGATATGTTAAAGAGAGCGGAACAAATGTAAATCGGATGGTATAATATTTGGTATTTAAGCAGGATACTTAAGTGGATAACTGCTCGAATTTACCAACCGTTTATTGTGAGGCACCGGTTTTTAGGTCTGGCAGCTTCCATTTGTCGATCAACAATGGCCGACCAGTCACTTCACGTAATTTCGACTATGATCAAAGGAAACTTTGTTCACCAACGCTTCCAAGTTTGTACCGCTAAAGTGTGTTCTCGTTTTTATTAATTAAACTGATATTTTGGATTTTGTTAGTTTTGTAGACCCACTTTCAGTTTGTTGGAAATTTGTTTGTTGGATATTTGTTGGAAATAACTTTCTTATTCATATATGAAACAAACTGAACGTATTTTTACAAACAGAATTGTTCGAAATTTATGGGAAAACCAATTATAAAAGTTCAAATTTTGTTTTATCAAAAGTAACAGTGCATTTGGTCGAACTACTTGGCGAATGAAATGGAGGAAGAGATCATAACCTTAAAAATATAATTCATGCAGGTTTTAAATTCACAATTTGAATAACAAACTTGATTCCTAACAGCACTGATGTGCAAATTGACGTAAAAAATAATTTTTTACATTTGTTACGTAAATAATGGTAAACTATGGTAAACAATTGTAAATAATGTGACAATGTAAATATCGAATTAAATAGGGAAACGCCGTGCCTTCTACAATAATTAAATTGTTAATTCAATATTTAAAAACCAATAATAACAGCAATGTATTCACTTGAGTAACAAAATTGTCATTAACTGAAAATTATTAATTAAAAAATATTAAATAACTAAATCAACTTTTTATTAAAAACGCGATTGAGTTGAAACGGTTTTCTGGTGCCAACTAAATATAACAAGACTAGTTCTCCTCATATGTGTAATTTTAACCCTCATGTGAGTGAAGAAAAATATCTTAATTTGAGTGATTAGTACTTACATGTGTTCTGAGTGGAAACTAATTTTTAAGTGTGATCGTAATCTATCAATTGAACTAGAAGTTCTCATAAAATTTAAAGTTTTTATTGCGACTGAAACATACAACAATAGACGTGTAAAGTGCAAAAGGTACCCGAGTACCTCGTCACTAATTTTAGGGTTAAGGAAGATGGCGCCACATATTTACTTTTTTACATTTTGTAATTTAATATTTGCTTATACGTAATTTACGTATTAGTAATTTATACTAAATTTAATTTAACTATATAATAACTATTTGGCAGTAAAATTTCAAAAATGTCAAACAGTAATAAAATTAAATTAATTTTAAGAAAGTGCACGAAAGGGTTACGTTTTTTGAAACTTTTAAGTTTTGATTTATTATTTTCTAAATTTTTTCTTTCGTTTGTTTCGATCCTTATTCAAAGGATTTTTTTTGTATAAGAAATTAAAATGCAGTAGGACATATATTTTAAGAAAGATATCTCCTAATACACAAATGCTTATGTACTTGTTATATCAATAAGATTTTAACTCGTACATACAATAATGTAACATTATGTTGTGTACATATCTTAAACTGATGTAAAGGATTTTGAACAGGCGAACGACATGTACGACGATAGGGAACACACACCAAAAACAATTCAATTCAAACTAAATAAATCCGATAATACTCCGCTTAGCAGTCACCTTGTGTTTTGTGCACAACAGCAAAGAAATTGTACGAACGGTGCTCGTGTTATCATTTACTGTTTTTTTATAGACTTTGGATTTAGCAAATATGGTAATTTTAGGTTTGGAATAATAGACTTTGCTTAGTTGGGGAAATTGTAAACAAATTTGTATGTTTGTCCTGGTTGTTTGTATTATATACAAAATCATAGTGCATGGCTATTATGAAGACTTTTAGGTATTCATTTTAAATATTACATTGGCGGCCATTTTCTTCGAATGAAGATGTTGCACTCGATCCGAACACAAATAGTTTAATATCGATCTGTATATATAAAAAAAGTAAGGTTGTCTTAAAAATGTCTAATTAAATCTAATTCTGATATACAAATTTGTTCGGCTACAAACTAAATTCACTTCTTGCACGATAAAGTGATGTGACATCCTCTAATGAGTGTTGTGCCATATTGTCTACACCGCGTAGTTATTTAATATTTTACATGTGTAGAGAATGTATATAAATAATTATAAAAGTGACGTCGACAATGTAGAGAATGTGGAAAATGTCGAAAATTATTGTTTAATCAGCAAAATTCTATGATTTTTTTGTTATTTCAACCATTCTGGCTTCATGAACCTCCATTTCTACCTCACATTTAAGAAATGTAAGCCAATGTTTTTATGTAAGGCAGTGACATACTTCTATTTGTAAATAATATGTGTTGCTTTGCTCTGAAGACGATATGATAAGAAAAATCAAATATTTCTTGATATGCATACTTTAGCTGTTTTAGTACAATTTGAAAAATACTCGAAAAAGGTAAAACCCTTTGTTAAAAAGTAAAACTACATAAATACACAGTTAAATTTGTAAACAAAATACAGAGCTGTCAAGAACTACTTTGAGCCATGGTACTTCAATGAACAAAATCATCACCACGCAATAAAATGTTAAAGCCCAAATTCATGGAAGGATTAAAAACAGTTATCACACCGCACAATTCTAATTTCGGTAAAACCACTCAAATACCCCAACATTTTTATGAAGCTTATAAATTCAACGGACAAAAATAAAAATCAAATCGATTGTACACACAATCTATTCGTGTGGCCGTCTCTTTTGCTTAAGACATGGATGGTAAACTTGGATAATGAAGTTTGATATCCTTATCAAAAATGTTCTCAACAGACGTCATGGAACAGAGAATATCTGCCATAACCGCGAATTTAGCCTCGTACGATGTCATGACTATCGTATTTTATTTGGTCTCATTCCGACTAGAATTGAATTATCTAATTTTCTTTAACGTAGCGCTTAATGCAGACAAATTCTTTGAAGTTGTTCCGATTTTCCGGGTTCCTTGACTTAATTAGTCGTAGTAGATTGTATCTATAACTGTACTAAACCAGGTGTTAAACACCTGCGATTAAAATTAAGGGAGCTACCGGTGTATGCTTATTCTTCCGATATACAAACCATGCGGACTGCTGATTCTACGGTGTGTGCTAATTTAGCAAGTGATATACGAGAAATAACTTTTGAGCCATATCCAACAATTACGCGAGAACCTATATTAATCCAAATATTTAATTATTATGTAATTCATGTAAAATGTACAAAAGATTTGTAATTTACGAAAGAGGATCGAAATCGCTATATGTTTGGCCCAATATGCTTTTAATCGGTTAACCATAGTGCCGGTCGAGTGGATAGACAGAACCTGACACTCTATTTAGGTTATTATATTAGACGGATCATCCACATTGTTCTGTAAATTCAACTAGATATTGATTCTCGATACTAATTTCAAAGGGCAGAAACTAATTTTAGTATACAGTGGCCTGTGGAAAAATGGTGCCAAGTACAATAGCTTACCGACTTAGAAAATTGGAAGACTAGGTGAATAAGAAAATTCCGAAAATTCCTTGCAGATCTTAGCCCAACAGTCTGCTAAATTTTAGCGCAAAAATTGTATAAATTAATATTTTGTTTTCAATTATTGTACATCTGAGTGTCGATTTTGTATCAAAAATGTGTTTTTTAAATTTATATTGGATTATTTGAGCGCTAGCATCTCGTCTTGTTTATATATATTTTTTATTTGATGTGTCAAATGCAGTTTCATATCGTTCAAATATTTGAAAATACAAAATCAAAATCACATAGTAAACAATCGGTTCCACTGCTCAAAAGCAAGCGAATACAAGGGGTGAGGTAGACGTCAGCATCATACATATTCAACCGGTTTAACCGAAACCATTTATTTTGGAACTTGCCATCGTAAAATTGACATACAGAATGCACAGACACAGAGAAAAAATACAATACAAATATAAAATTGTATTTGTACACAAAATTATTAGTCACCTCGCCAGCTCGCGCTGTCATGTTTGGTACAAAATCGACACTATGGTATTTAGAAAAATCAATTCAATGTTTGATAATTAAAACTTGTATAATAGAAAAATTAAAATGGAACACGGCAGTAACATTATTAAATACACGATTTGAATTAAAAATCGTGTCCGACATACCAAATCGAAGTGATCGCATAGCAGTACGTATTGAATACAAGGACAGTAGTTGTGAACAATCAATTCGACCCAATATAATGTCGTGCACGAAAACTGCATAAGATACTTGTCTACGGACGGACAGTGGTTCAATATTCAATAACGTTTACTCGTTGAGGAAGGCGCCTTAAGGCAAACAACGGAAATCGCTTGTGAATTGATTATATACGGCTAGAGGAATTATTATAGTACGGATTCCCGACAATTGAGGAATATTCCAAGTGTAAATGAACACATGCAAGGAAGCGGACTTTTAGAGTCACATCTACGGAATTACTCCATTTAAAAATAAGTTACAATATTATCAAGATCATTACGTCTTCTAGAAAAGCTCATAATTTTACATTTAGAAACGTTGAGACAAAGCTTATTCAAGGTACACCATCCACAGACAATTTATAATTCCTAATGTTGATTAAAAATATCGACATCTTTTCGAAACTTGCCTTTTTCCCGGTAGATGGCTTTACATTCGTATATATCGTATCGAGCAATTCTTATGTGTGTTTGAAAGGTGACATTTTAAATTGTACTTTGACATGCAAAACATTAAAGTCGGCGAAGTGAATAAAAAGTTACAACATTTTAAACGTGGAGATATATTTTACAATTTTATTACGACAAAGGTAAAAATGCGGCTCAGGCTTGCGAAAAAATTTGTACTGTTTAAGGAGAAGTTGCTTTATTAAAATCAGCAGCAAAGAAGCGCTTTCGTTCTGGAAATATGAATGTCAAAAATGCACCTCGCTCTGGTCGACCAACCACTGGAAAAGTCGATGAAATCATGCAGAAAATTGAAGAAGTCAAAACAATTTTAAACCATTTGAAAATGGCTGAATACAAAAAAGCTTGAGGTTTGGGTACCACATGAATTAACAGTTAAAAACTTAACGAACCGGATTTCTATCTGCGAAACGCTGCTAAAACAGATCGAAATCGAGTCATTTGTAAAACGAATGATTACTGGTGATGAAAAGTGGATAAGATACGACAACGTTGTGCGAAAAAGATCATGGACGAAACGAGGTGAAGCTTCCCAAACGATATCAAAGCCAAGATTGTTGCCAAGAAAGGTAATGCTGTGTGTTTGGTGAGGTTGGAAAGGAATCGTGCATTATGAGGTTCTGCCACCGGGCCAAATGGTTGATTCTAATCTTTACTGTCAGCAACTAACGCGTTTAAGGTAAGCAATTCAGTTAAAACGTCCAGAAGTGATCAGCAGAAAGTGCGTTGTGTTCCATCATGATATCACTAGATCACACACATCATCGGTGACCCGGCAGAAACTGAGAGAGCTTGGCTTGGAAGTTTTGATGCACCCATCAAATAGTCCTGACCTTGCACCTTCGGACTACCATTTGTTCAAATTGAAAAGAGGCCTACGAAAATGAATTGTCTCGATTTTTCGCCTCTAAACTAAAAGAGTTCTACAGTGATGAGCTCATGGCTCTACCAAAAAAATGGCAAAAGGTCATCGATCGAAATGGCACATATTTGGATTATATAAAGTTCATTTGAAATAAGAAAATTCTTTGTTTCAATGTCACCCAAAAAAAGGTCACGAACTTTTTCCCTAACCCATTTATATCTCTAGATAAAATGTTATTTAAAAACTATTTGAATTCGGTTCGTCTAATATGACAAGATCCACTTTAAAGGAAGGACATCACACTTGAGCTGTTCCAGTTTCTTTACAAGTAAGGCCAATTTTATCAAATGCCTTACTAAAATCAGTAAACACTATCACCACTTTCTAATCCTAAGTTAAAAAATTTGAGAACAAAACAAATTTAATCACAGTTGATCGAGATAAAACCCATGCTTATTTACAGAGATGGAATTGTTAATTAAGAAAATGATACTCCAGATGATTGAAAAGGTACTTCGGCGGTTGAACCAAGACACAAGCATACTCTTTTAACACAAGCGAATGAATTTTGTCCGAGCTACAACTCATATTCAGATTTATAGTCAACAGAAACTGAAATTGAATGTTTGGATTTTTACTAAAATCAAAATCATCAATCTCTCTCTAAGAAGAGTAATACATATTTAAAAAAAAAATGGAGGAAACATGTCATTGATTCTTTGCGGACTTTCGAATCAACATAGTTTAAGAAATGTTGTTTCAAATATTCGATTTAACCTCAACAATACATATAGTATATGACCTATAAAAGAAACGATTCGACGAGAGCGGTTGGATTCGATTTGCATTTTTTATGAGCTTTTCCCGAGTGCAGGTAAAACCACGGGTGAACGAGGAATAAATTGTTCAATTGCCAAGTTCATTATATTTTATAAAACTAATCAATATAAGCTCCCAAACTACCCGTTTTATATCGATCCTAATTAATATTGTCGAGAAACTTATTTAAAGCAGCATAGTCTCCTTTTTTAAGGTTGAATGAAAGACTCACAGGAATTAAAATTTATGTTAACATTAATTCAATTTTCAAAAATTATCCGGTTGGCCAGTGGCGTATGTATGAAAAATACTCGAAGAACCGCCAAGATCATCACGAGCAATGATTGTATCAGGTATTTCCACTGGTATGAACATCAGATCGAGGATATTGCTGTTCTGGTTCTCGGTGTTGTTAATCTGTCTTAGGCCTAGTGAACATATTGAGTTCTTCACGAGGTCTGACGTTAAATCACCATTGAATGGCAGAAGATCATCTTTAACAGGAAGCCATTTTACTTTAGACAATTTAAGATCTCTCAAAATCATCACATGATCAAAATTAGCAGTAGTTTGAGAAAAATGCAGATAGCTCATCGTATCTATCAGCTGAGGATCTTTATGGAATGCAATAAATAAATATCAACATCAGCTTTCCATTGATTATTGATCTGCCAGTATTTCTGTTTTTGCAGATAGCAGTTGAAGCTTTGACAATTCCAAAATAAATTTTTTAACAGTTTAGTTTAGTTCCAGTATTTTTTCGAAATTATATGTTTTTGAAAAGAAATTAACAATTGGTGGCATCCAAAAAGTGGTAAGAAATGAAATTTTTCAAGTCAGAGAAAAAAGTTACTCAATTCGCCAGTATGTAATATGTGACGCTAGAGTTTCTTTCAGAAAAAACATATATGGCATTACATATAAAAATATTTATAATTATAATACTCGTATCTTGAGTTACTCGTATATACTAATCCCACAAATTTGTTTTGTAAAATCTAATAATAACTTTCACAATATTGTAAATTAGCAATATAAACTGGAAAACTCTGACGTGTCAACGTCGTACTGAAAACAATGGGTAAGACAACAAAAAATGTAATAATCTACATATTCTACATAATATACGCATTTTCGACATTGTCTACACCAAAATGAATTGTCTACGCTATTTTCGACACCAACATGTCGACAATTCCGAAGTACGCGTAGACGCACAAAACTGTCTCTAAGACGCTTTTGTCATCAAAACTCACAAGTGTCTACAAGACTGGTTTTACTATTAATTATATTCATAAATGTACTGTCTCCTAGAAAAACGAGGAAAATAGAAAATTTAATTCCACAACACAATAGAGTATACTGAATAAAAATATTCAACTACGAAAAGTATTTTATTGAAATTTTATTACGTACTCGTATCGTACATAACATACTAGTACAGTACATAAACACGATTGTTATTATTTTATATGTCAGTATTATTTTATGTATTATATGCAAATGATGGAAAATAATAGAACTAAATTAGGCTTTTCCTTTTGAAACAGAAAATATAAATACAAAAAATTATTATTTGGTCAATTTCAATTTGTTATTTGAATATATTTGTTCGGTTCATTGTTATTATTACATTTTATTACTACTACTGCTATTACTATTATTTTTATATCACTATTACTACTTATGTATAGATACATAGTTTTATGCTTGAAATAAATTAAATTTGATTTTAATCGTTTATTGTACATTTGAGTATATATTACTTGTTGTTGTTGGTTATCATTGCTCGAAATATGTTTGTTCTTTGCTCGATAGTAAAATATAATTTTACAAATTGGTTTTTGTCAAGTTCCATCTGTCGGAAAAGTTTTTCCGGTTTATTGTGGGGGTGTTGTAAATATATAGCATTGTATACAAAATAAAAAGTATAAAAACAAATTTTAAGGTCAAATGATTAAAGAGGGGGGTTTGACTTTATTGGAATTTAAAAGTTAATTTTAGAACGAATTCAATTCAATTTAGACTACACACATATATTTGACTTCACAAATAATTTTTTGGGCAGGTTAATTTTTAGTACCACAGAGGAAAAGCGTAATACGTCCATCAATTTATTTCACGAAACTTTTGATAGTACGTAGGAGTGAAAAACTACGCACAAAGAAAGTTTATTTCTTGAAAGTCTAGTCAAAACAAGTGTTTGAACAATTCAATTAAAACTTTTAAAATCAGAGGTATGCTATGTAGGATTGAGTAAAATTAGTGGAATTCGCATCAACGTTTTTAAGGGAAGTGAAAAAGTTTCACAAAATTTGCGATGAATAACTTGATGAATGGGTAGTACGTACTCTAGAGATAAATTATTTCGCATGACCCCCTTTGGAGTAGCACTCATCCGTGAAAACATTATAATCCGTATACATGTCGCGAAGTTTACTAGGGGTAAATTCGATTATTATTTATTATTAAAATTATGGTTATCGAGATTTTTGTTTTAATGCGATAATTAATTCAATGAATTTGAAACAATTCATTAACTAAATCGATTTTACGCTTGAATTCAATTAACTACCCGCTTCTGTTACTGAAACTGAAGTTTATACTAGTATTAGAATTCCTAACAGTCCTTCTTTATTAAAGTTAACCCTTTCGACGTTTTTAGGGGTGACATATGAAATGAACTTTCATATAATCGTGCATATCAAAATCGTAATTGGATGTGATTACGATAATTTTTTTGATTGATTAATACGATGGTCAAACATTTGAAGCACTAGCAGATGGCTGATGGGAAGAGGACCAGAACTGTATAAAATAAATGTGTTGAGAATTTTGGTGCTTTGTCGGTTGGCTTGAATCGGTAAATTTTGGAAAATATATCATCAAATCTGTGATTACACAATTGCCGAATGTTGGGTGGAAATAAAATCGATTGTTTGATGGCTGGTGTCGCATGTCGCGTCATCCTACTGAATTTTTAATTTGTGGTGGTTTAATTTCATGTCTTTAATTTCTGAGCATAAACGATCGGATTCCATCGTTTTGTAGGATTAAGTCGTACGCTTTCATTTATAGTAGCAAATTCTCGTAGCGTACACAGTGTACGTGCACGGGGACGTTCTCACGAACTTTATGCACAATTCTGTGAATAAAGGCGCGGTTAGGGTTTTTCTTGTTTATTTTCAAAATGCAGAAACAAGTTTTCAATATTTCCCTACGTTGATCAACGTAAATGTCTTCATTTTTGACCGCGGTGATGCGATACTGCTTTCTTGTCAATATTTCGAGTGAGAAACAGCTTTTGTGTGAAAATGGCATATGATTTAAAAATAAACCGCCAGATGGCCCACTCTTTATTAATAGATCTTTGTTATACTCTCATATTTTTTGTAAACCATCGTTTACGACGTTGTAAATAATTATAAAAAACTAAGTACTAAATAGTGATTGTATTATTTTTGTATTATTAGATAAGTGGCCGTATTGGCAAATGATAGTACAATAGTTCCGATTTAGTAATGTAAAACGAGGTATTGTAAGTAACCTACTGCTGCTGTATGATGAAAATATAAAAATATATTGAACTGATTTGAGCAGTGGTTTTCTCTATTGTAAGGCCTTTATATGTATGTTAACCCGGCCAAATAAAAGTTTAAACATATAGGGCCAAAAAAGTTAGTTCAAATAATTTACTAAATAACTGTGTAAACACTATGTAAGACCTTAAACAGATTTAAACTATTTTAAAATTAATACATGAATGCTAAGCTTATTATACTTGAAAATTTTTTGATAAATATTTGGGTGAAAGGTGAAATTGTTAGTTAACCAATACTATCAAATGAGTAAACAATGCTTATAAATGTATAACAGTTTCAAATAATTTCATATGTATCTGATGGAATATCCCTAATCCTGATCTTAAGTTTTCCTTAAGATGAAGCATTTACTGAATAGGAAGTTCCAACTAGGCTAGAATACCACCATATAAATATAATCGTAATATGTCTATTGACTATTCTGCCTTTCAAACCAGTAGGAACTTACCTGCTTATTTAAAATTTTTATAAGTATCAACGTGTAACTAGCTAAAATGGCACAATATTTTCCCAAACGGGATTTTAAATCAACTGATTACTATCAGTTGTGTAAATGAACACTTCCTGCCAGAGCGCAAGGAAGACCGTTTGAAGCGCTTGGCTTTAAAAAAGATTGCAAATATTAAAAATAAAGAAGAAATTATTCGATTACTAAAGCATCTACGCAATAGATTAAATATTTCTAAAGTATAACAAAGAAAGTAAAGTATAACATAAGATACCATCTTGCTGAAGCAAATATTCTGGACATCTACGTACATTATATACACATACATCAAATGGCTTTGTATTACAAAATATATAAATGACGGCAAATTTAAAAATTAACCTCAAATTAAAACACCCTTTGTTAAATGATTAAAACAAGTGAAAATAACTTTTTCAATGATCGGGAATTTTTGCAAATTAATTATTGATTACTGCCAAATTAAACTATTATTTGTACAGCGTACTCTATCTTTCAAGTGTGGGAACATTTCTTCTCAAAATGTTGAAGGACAATTACAAATTATTTTAATTCAACATGCCATACAAGGATATTACAAACAAATTATCGAAGGACAGAAGACCTTAATCGTTTTCAACTCATAGAATAATTTTTCAAGAAAATTATTATCATTCAAATAGAAAACCCCTTTTCATATAATCTGCAATATCGCCTGTAATGCTTCTTAGACCGACCAAACGGTACAGTGGCTAAAGCTTTGGCGTTTGGATCGGGAGCTACCGGGTTTGAATTCCGATAGAGGCAGGATGCCAAAGAGAATTTTCATCAACAGATTACGGTCTGTGGTGCAAAACTCATTGGCCGACCCATCTTCCATGCCAGTATAGGCTGGCATGGAGCTGTGCAGATGGTGATAAAATTGGACCTATAGTCGTATCTTAGTAAATAAAACTAATTAAAATGGCAACTATATGATAGGCGGCCACAATCTAATGACATACATTTTATTGAAAGGTTTGACGATTTGAATAGGTTTCAATAATACCATCCTGCTGGGCAAACTTACCCATTCTGAGCCATTACAATATAACAAGACAATATTTAGAAATAGTCTATAGTAATGGTTTCACTTAGTAAGTTAGAAGCACGATTTGCAACACGAATTTGTAATTCAATTGCAAGTATTTTGATCACATCGTCACTTACTTAAAAAAACATTTATGGTATCGGGATGCTTGAGTGTTCTCTGAGTGATCATAAAACGCTAGTTGTCAATTTATATTAGTTCATAATGATTCGTTAACTCATGCACTTACTAATGTAATATCCGTAAATAGACTGAAAATTGCAAACATTAAGTTGATAACACGCGATAAAAGTATTTTAAACCGAAATTTTTTTTCTTGTATTTGCATTTTAAAACATCGGCAAATAGGCTAAAGGTGCTCTTGAAACGGATGTACCATAGCAATAGTGCGAATGGTCCAAGAAAGTGTTGGAAAGGCATTAAACAGTCAGTATTAGTAAAACAAAATGTACGTTTATGATATCCCAAGCTCCAATCTCTCTAACTATCGATCGAAAAAATATATAGCGATAGAAAATCAATCCCAGACAGATGAAATGAACAACTTGTCATAAATACTATTGAAAATCTTACAAAAAATTTGAAACGGCTGCATCGATATCGACTACGTTGTCTATAACGTAACTGACTCCCTCGAAATAACATTACGTCCAAATACAGAAATTATCCAAAACATTACATATTCACTACTTTACTTTTGCAATAAGAGTTTGTTAAAACACTCGTATGAGTGGATTGTTGCCCTACTTTCTAAAATTAGCCAGAGTGACTCCATTTCACAAATCGGAAAATAAACTGGACCTGAATAGCTATAGAGTTAACCCAATGTTAAATAGAATCTCAAAAAGTTTTGAAAAAATATTAAAGTATAAACTAAAGCATTTTTCGGAAAGTAATAATTTTCTGCCAAGTAGTCAATTTGGTTGTACTCAGAAACCGAGTACCATTTTATCTTATACGCATCTTAAAAATTTTGTTAGGACTAATATTGATAAGGGAAAATTCGTCTCATGTATACCCATTGATATAGGTAAATAGGCTTTTGACTCAATCGATCATGCACTTTATTAATGCCAATAGTACAAAATATTTATTATTCGAGAATAAAAAAGTTAATCCTTTCAACTTGCCTATATTATAAGACCAAAATGTTTGAACATCTAGATTTGCAGAATTTACCTATACCTATTGAGCTCAAGCTATTTATAAATTTTCAATTTAAGATGACTTCAATTTTTGAGCTTCACTTTCAAAAATCAGTTCTTTAATTGGTTACTTGTAAATTTAATTCTTTTAAAATAGCAACAAATAAATGTTTCAATGTCGAATGTGATGTACCTACCTGGTATTCGTTCACCACTCTTCATTTCTAGATACAAACGACAGATTTCTTTAAGATTGCAAAACACATATAATGCATCGATTTGCTCACGCCGCAAGTATAAAGTTTGTATTTTTGTGAAATTAGCGAAATATTTGTCAATTACTATTAAAGAATGTAGTGTGCACTTGCTTGGGGTGGTATTCGTGCTAGGCCAAAAATTAACTATGCATATTTCTGAGCTCATAAATCGGTACATCATATCCGATATTGTTGCAAATTTAATTTGGAACCATTCAGCTCAAATTAGTTTTTCTCATAAATGATATACTTTCCAAAGTATTTGTAAAAGAACAGCAAAGCTTCTATGGAAGCGGCCAAACGATTTAAGTGAAGTTATCTCAATTTTTAATTTCCAGGATTTTTTTATTATTTCCACGAAACTATTCTACTCCATACCAGTTTTTCATTTTATACCTCTATAAGACGACTTTTATACTAAACACAACAACCAAATTGTAGTTTTCGTTTACCTGTGTACTTACTCGTGTACTTACCACCTCAGTTGTTTTCGTTTACTTGTTGTTGATGTAACACAAATATATTGAAATGCAATGTGGTTTGGCGACAGTATTTCTTTACCAGGTGGGTAAATATGAAATCGGAATTTTTTAGTAAAAAAAGAGAATTTTATTCAAAGTATTGCTCATTATTAGTTATACATTTTTCCCATCTTTCAGGCAATGCGTGGATGCCACGCCAAAAAAACTGTTATTGCTTTGAGGCAAACCAGTTAACGAGCCATTTTTGTAGGAAGTGAAGTCCTCCTCAGCAATCCCATGCCTCATCGACGGCGAGGTGTATTATCATAACATTACGGTTGCCTTTTATCATATTTTGGTCGTTTTTCACGGAAAGCTCGATTCAAATTGATCATTTATTGTTGATCGCATTCAGTATTTACGGTTTTATCAGGTTTTAGCAACTCAAAACAAATCACACTTCTGATCCCACCAAATACAGAGCATTGTCTTCAGTTCGAAGCGATTTGGCCTTGCAGTCGATGTCGATGGTTGTCCTGGATCAAGCCAAGGCATTTTCTGGGGCGGCAACATTTCGTAAGTGGTTTTCTGTTTTAATGTTGTCTTTCATTCAGTTTATGCGTAACCCATTTTTCCAGCTTTTCGATCTTTCCCATGGCTTTTAAACGTATGGAGACGACTTCTCGTAACACATTCAATTAATCCGCGAGTTATTTTGCATTTGAGCGTCATCCTCACCCAAAAATGCTTGCAATTCACTGTCTTCAAACTTTTTGGTGGTCTTCCACGCTCTTCGTTTCTCACATCAAAATCATTACTTTTGAATTTATTAAACCACTCATAGCATTGTGATTTACCAAGAACATGCTCACCGAAAGCTTGCTTTGACAAGCATTCGATGTGATTCTGCAGTTTTCTTCAAATGATAACAAAAAATCTATAATGTCCGCAAATCGTAATATGTAGGCACAATTTAATGTACGAAACTTGTATGGTTATAAAACTTGTATTGTTATAAATTGGATGTTGTTGACAGATGTCAAAAGAAAACAATGGCGCCAATGACGTGGTTTCTCGAAAGGTACAGTGACAGGTGGCACCATTTATTGGTAAATTCCGGTTTCATATTTGCACACCTGGTATTAGTTTCGAAATAATAATGCGTCTTATTATGAGTTGAAAATATTAAGGGTGACTTCAAGACCTCTCTGAGCGATTAATGTTTTAGATGGTACGTTATCGGGTGAGTGCTAACCAAGTGGCCAGTACCACCCGTATATTAAAATTTGAGTAAATGGGCAACTTCCAAAATCTCAGGTTAAGTTAAATAAAATTTTCATCACAAATCAATAATCGCTATTTACCAGCCCAGGAATGTTTTGGAAGTTGTAGACGAATTTTATATAAATATATATGGGGCCATAATGAAGCTGGAAGATTGTTCCAATCCTAATATACGGCTGTCGCTGGGGGGCTCACTCAACTAAACGAAAAAAACCGGGATGCGATATTTTGTTGTTGTATTTATTATAAAAATCGTGTTATAGAGGTAAAAAATGAAATAATAAAAAAAGATCCTGGGACGGATAACTTCATATGCTTCACGATTTCGGCTAAGAAGCAATAGATATTGGAACAAGCTTTAGTTCGAAATTTCCATCGGATCAACCAATTTGTCTAGGCTGTATAGAGATCGCAAGCTTTTAGTGTTCATAGAATCATAGTACTACACTAAAGCTGTTTGAAAACAGCTTTTTTGAACTTCAGCTACACATTAAATCCTAATTTTGCAAAATTTGTATTTTTATTTTACTATGTAAAGGAAAGTAACATGAAAAAAACTTAGTATTATTTAGAATTCGTTGACAAAATTAAATTTCAAATTAAATAAGTATTTTTTGTCACAAACAAGTACCATGGAAAATTTAAAATATTTTACTAATTTATTATTAGTTTTTAAATTGTTAATTTAAATATTAAATTAAACCAATTTTTAAATTATTATAAACACTTCCTCGTACTGGAAGCAATTTTAATTAGTTAATATTAATTGAAAATTTATGGGGCGATATAAAATTATTTCTTTTAAATAAGTTAGCCTTTCAACAAAGCAGTTCCTGGAAATTTATCTTCATAATTTATAGTAAATCATTATCTATTTATTTATTTTATTTAATTTTTCACAATAATTTTTTTTATTGATTTTTAAATGTGAAATCAATGAACAAATTCAATGACTTTTTATTGCTTTTCCTTCAGACCTAATTCTTTTTGCAACAAACCTTTTAGGCCACCAAAGTTAAGTTAGAGTTGTTCCAAATTTGTACCTTAGACGTGTTCAATTAGGCGGCTTTATGGTAATTTAATTAATTTGGGATTGTGATTTTAAATCATTGCGGCATTCCAATAGTCCTTTGAAATACCGGCTTTTAGGACTATCGGTTAAGGCGTAACCTGCGCTGTTCAAACTTGCGCACGGAATTCCTGTGCCGGAAAATTGATTTTCAAAAATTAAGTTTATTGGAATTGTTTCATACCATTTCAATCTGATATCCACGAGACGATTCTAAATATATTCAAAATTAAATTATTTTTACCAACAGAAAAAAAACGTTATTATGATAACCTCGCCACCACACCAATTGGATTCATTTAAAAATAATCGTATTCAAAATTTTAAATTGAAAATTTTCAAATCAAAAAAATAAAAATAAAAATTATCATGAAATATTTATAGGCGATATTATAATATATGGATTTTGAAAAATACATAATATATATTTTTATAAAATTGTAATGAAAATAAATATTATCGTTCAATTTACTATATTTTTTGGAGAGGGAAAATAAACAAATGGAAATTCGTTTTGATAACATAATATTAAAATCACATTGCAACAATATGCTCATCGTATTCCTGTGCTCTGAGGATATTTTTATTCAAAATTCAACTTTTATTCAAAAAATTAAAATTAAATTGGAACTTTAATTGAGAAAATATTTTTCGCAGCTTTTCCAGAAAATCCGTTTATTTGTTATGACCTACATTGCCCAAAATACACTTGTATATTGTATTGTGCTTATTCTAAACTAAACAGGATAACAGTAAATTTTTTATTATTATCTAGCTATAATCATAGACATCCTATAGGTATTTATAGGTACATACACTACTTGTTTATAATAAAGAAATTTTGTTACTAATGCTATACACAAGCAAAAAAGGCTTGCCGTATAAAAGTCTGCATATATGTACACAAGCATACAAATTTCTTATGTACATAACACACAGAATGAAAAGGAAATTGAAATAAATAAAAGATGTGCACATCCCTCTACAAAATGGGAACACAAGGAACAAATAGAGAAAAATTTTTGGAGTAAAATTTATTCTGGTTATTGTGTATCTGTACAGTCATCTACATAATAGAAAATTGAATACCGACATAGAAACGTACACAAATGGAAAACATCGTTGTGAGTTTTGCTTACATCGTTTTGTATCTCATGTTAGTATTAGCTTAGTTAAACAATAATGGGTTGTTATGTTGTAAATACAAGAAAATAACATGTATAGCGGAGCAAAGTTTCGCCAGATGATAAATATTGATAAAAACCACAATTGGTTTTGGTCGATTTTTAAAACATTCTCCCTACAGCCTCAATAAAATAATTTAAAATTTCATG
This sequence comes from Nephrotoma guestfalica, assembly GCA_963691935.1. Lineage (NCBI taxonomy): Eukaryota > Metazoa > Arthropoda > Insecta > Diptera > Tipulidae > Nephrotoma > Nephrotoma guestfalica. The sequence goes on along the minus strand of OY829914.1, from coordinate 305,303,552 downwards.
TCTAACCGATTCATATTTGCTAAGTGCTTAATCTTGAATGCGAAGAATATTAAAATGAGAGACTAATGGATTTTATTAAAACAATTCTGGAAAAAATACCGCCGCACGAGATCCCGATGACGTTTATAAATAAAAAATAATTAAAACATAAAATAAAAATACTTATAAGCAAAAATTTAAAAATTTTAATTTTTCGAATTTTAATTTCTATGTGATAACTTTATGGCGATGAACGCGACCACAAATCAAAATGCATGAATGTTTCGAATCGATCTATTAATTTTAAAAATAATCAATTCGAGCTGTGAATAAACTACATGTATTTTTTTTACTAAATAAGAAATTCAGGAGCCATAGTCCAAAATAAACCTCGGGCCAGGATCACTTTAGGCAGAAGGTAGAATAACTACCAAAATTAATGGGAAACTTGCATTTCATAATTGTCACACAATTTTTTGATAGTGCAAGTTTATAGTATCGAAAACCACGTCTCAAACAGAAAAACGTTAAAACTCACCAAGTCATATTCACTCCAATTTTGGGAAATCGCAATTTAAGCAAGATTTTCATCTGAAGGGCATTTGGTGTAGTTTAACTGGGACGCCTTTTGGTGGAAACTGTTTTTCATCTTCTTATATGAGGATAGAACATTAAGTCCTGATGAAGATCATTAAATTGTTCATAATCTCCAAAAACCAAAAGAATGGAGAGTGGTTTTCATTGTGGTAGTTTTTTAAGGTAGTACTTCATACAGCCTTGATGCTTTAGATGTGTTCTACTATAAGTTACGTTCCGCAGTCGACCAACTACAAATACTCGTTTGGTTAGGTTTATGTATTTGCTTAACTGACTATACTTACAATTTTTGCTCTTGTTAAAAAACGATACGGCTTACGGTGTTCCAGTCGCCAGTTTAGCGTAACTACACTTACAATTTCTAGCGGTTGGTCGCCTGGAAATCAACTATTTATTCTATGGTTAACTGGGACACTCAAAAAGTTTTCATGAGTAAATCGTAACCTAGAAATAGTTAATTCTTTACTAATTGGCAACAGAAACTGATCAACGCACTACAAATCAATTAATTTTATTTTTGACATACCTGCGAATCGATTTTTGTATAACTACTTATAACAACATATGAAAAAAATATTGTAAGCAGTTGCGAGTAGTTATATGTTAAGAAAAGACTAGCGGTTCACTAGCGGTGTAATAGAAATCAGTTATAGTTTGCAGTTGTTAGTTCGTATCAGTATACTTTCAGCACTTTTTGAAAGCACATTCAGTTTGTTATAGATTTTGTTCTCTTAACTTTTCTGAAGAGCCTCCCGCTTTTGTGACAGCTTCTTTCAAACATTTTCAGCCAGTAAATAGGCCGGGAGATCTCTTAGAAAGGCAAGCTTTTGTGTGGTTAAAGGGGTTTGAACCTAGAATAATTATGTGGTTGTTCTCTTGTTCCTTAAGGCATGTTCTTGCAAGAACCAATGGCATCCAATTTGGTTTGGAGGTAACAGAGATCTACATTACTAAACTATTTTTGATAAATTTAATACAAGTTTAATATCTAGCCTGCCCATTCTATTTTATGTTCCATCTAATTTTATTCGCCTCCCTCAGGATTCTAATGTTCCTGAGGACCATGCTACCTAAAATAATAGATCTCTTCTCATCGTAAGGAAGTTAAATTAAATTATAGTTTATTGTGGTGGAGCATAACTGCTCGAATTTTCATTAATATTTGTAACATACCTATTTGTCCAGCAATATTCTAAAATTCAATAACGATAACTGTTAAATGCTCTGATCGTAAATGTCAAAACTGTTCCAACACACTGGTTTTTGTTTTTTCTTTTTTATAGCACACTATCATTTATTCTAGAACAATCTAGACTTCAAAACAATAACTAAGTCAATCCCGGTTGGGCCTCTCGCGCGTATACGCAGCTGCTAAAAATATCAATGACTTAAACAAATAATCTGGATGACAGCCGGTGACAAACTGAAACCGAACTGATATCGACTCACTCAAACGACTGTTAAACAACAACTGTGCATCAAAAACGGCTGATATTTCTGTGAGAGCCTTTCAACGCTTACGCAAACTCTTGTTCACTAGTGCTGTCATCTTCATGTTGAGGTCGGACATTTTTCAGACAATCCTCGTACATTGGCAACTGCACCAGTTTCCTTTTACTCGTTTTATTTATCCTGTTGTATACAGCAGTACAGTTATTCATCAGTCTCAATCCAAGTGTCAGTTTGAAATGTCACGGATGGCATAATGCTTACTGCATCCAAATAGCTTGTAAATGAAAATAATTCGAATTAAATTTACTAACCATAGAAATAAAATGTTGACAATTTGGTAAAATAAAATTGCTTTAACAGTTGTTGCTTTGTTTGTTAGGAATAATTTATGCAATATTAGCAATTGGTTTATTAGGATTTATTGTTTGAGCTCAACATATATTTACAGTGGGTATAGATGTTGATACCCGAGCATATTTTACTTCAGCTACTATAATTATCGCTGTTCCAACAGGTATTAAAATTTTTAGTTGACTTGCAACTTTACATGGATCTCAATTAACCTATTCCCCATCATTACTGTGATTATTAGGGTTTGTATTTTTATTCACTATTGGAGGATTAACAGGAGTAATTTTAGCTAACTCATCAATTGATATTATTTTACATGATACTTATTATGTAGTAGCTCATTTCCATTATGTATTATCAATAGGAGCCGTATTTGCTATTATAGCAGGATTTGTTCATTGATATCCTTTATTAACAGGTTTAACAATAAATTCTCAATGATTAAAAATACAATTTACCATTATATTTCTAGGTGTCAATTTAACATTTTTCCCACAACATTTTCTGGGACTAGCTGGAATACCCCGGCGATACTCTGATTACCCTGATGCTTACACATCTTGAAATATTATTTCTACTATTGGATCAACAATTTCCTTAGTAGGTATTTTAATATTCTTATTTATTATTTGAGAAAGTATAATTGTTAAACGATTAGCAATTTACCCAATTCAATTAAATTCTTCTATTGAATGATACCAAAATTTACCCCCAGCTGAACATAGCTACTCAGAATTACCCTTATTAACTAACTAATCTAATGTGGCAGATTAGTGCAATGGATTTAAGCTCCATATATAAAGTTTCTCTTTCATTAGAATCCTAACTAATGGCAACTTGATCAAATTTAGGATTACAAGATAGAGCTTCCCCTATCATAGAACAACTCACATTCTTTCACGATCACGCACTAATAATTTTAACAATAATTACTATTTTAGTTGGTTATGTAATAGATGAAATTTATAACCCTTCAATTACATTAAAAACAATTGGTCATCAATGATATTGAAGTTATGAATTCTCAGATTTTAATAAACTTGAATTTGATTCATACATAATCCCAACAACTGACTTGAAACTAAGAGAATTCCGACTTTTAGATGTTGAAAGTTTGTTTATTGCCATAATAAGTGCAAACTATTTTGAAATCAGCACCTTTAATATTCTCTCTAATTTTCCATGAATATTTGCTGCCTAGAAAAATATTACAAACAATTTTTTTATAGATTTTATTCAAAACAAACAAAAAGGAAAATAAATTTCCACTATGAGCTAAACAACACGTATTTTGCCTTTGATCTCGTGTACTCTAGAGAACGCAAAAAAGACCTGAAGAATGAATTTTTGTGTACATTGGTCGTCTCAGTTACTATACTTGTATGCCTACAAGTAGCTCTTATGTCTGTTGTAAAAGCGTACTAATAAGAATTCACTCAAAACCACACTACAAATGGAAATAGCTAACTTTAGAGTGTTTCCTCCAAAAAAACAAAACTGCGGAAAAAATTATAAATTCAAAATCAGTAGATTGCCAACGTAAATATTAATTAAGTAGAGTCTCAACCTTTGTGTATTTTCGAGATAAGGAATACACAATTACTATTATGCGATGTTTTTAAGTTGCTTGTACCGTCTTATCTCTCGTTTTATATTTACATAATTTTTTTGTGGTATTTGTGTACCTCCCGTACAAAACGCGCAGATGAAAATTGTTATTCGTTTTAGCGACTCTGATAACTCATTTTAAGTAAATTAGTTTCGTATATCGCCGTATACAAACTGTTATCTACCTACGTATTTTAATTTCTAAATAAAGGAATGCTAGATTGCCAGACCACCCTTTTTTACGTTGCTTATGTATACTTCCCAAAGAGATATCGTATTTAAATATTCCATTTCCATCCGCAACTTAATACTTTCGTAGACAGTTCTTGGAATATTTCAAACCCGTTTAAATGATACCAAGAAATTTGAAGAGAAATTCGATTAAATTATAAGCACAAACATATTTTTGACCATGAAAATGGTATTGAAATAAATGTAGGCGATCCAGCACGAGATGGAAATTGGTTAGGTGGTGAAATATTTGTTGTTTATAACTTTCAGCGGTTTCTTTTTCTTTGTATACTTTTGTTTTCTATGATTGAGGACATAAACAAATAACTGGAAATCGCAAATACGCAGCGTTATTGAAATAAATGTTTTCTCGGCGAAAAAGACTGCTGGTCGTGGGTGGATTATTATCAGAAAAATGTTTTAATTTGGGCGTGGTACTATTACATTTTGTCGATGGTATGAAGGTTGGTATTACTAAGAAGATTGGATAATTATGTTCTTAACATTTTGGTTTGAAAACCACAAAATTGTATGTTTACCTTTTGTTAACTACCTTTGGTGGCAGGACAAACCATTTGAAAAGAGCTAGCCGGGTTTGGCAGTGACTGTGTCCCACATGTTAATTTTTCGTTTGTATATATTTACGTCATAAAATTAAAAACGGTGCGTAAATGCGTAAATCAACATTCGGTTAATCCAGGAAATTTCTGATTAGACCCTTGCTATTAGATTTGTGGTTGGATCAGGAATTGCGAGGACACGCAAATCTGGTTTTACAATTGAGTTGTGGTTCTTCGTGTCATAATCAAAATACTTAAAAATAAAGGAAGTTACTTGCCATCACAAACCTTTATTGTAACATATTTTGTGAATCTTTAAACTCTAAAATGAAGTTCGCGAAGCCTAAATTTCGCTCACAATTATATAATCATAATTGACCAAAGTTATTGATTAAGTTAAATATTATACATTTTATTACATTTGTCTTTATTTGATTATATGTGAGATATATAATCAATAAAATTCTGAAATAACGGAATCTCAATTCCATGGCTCTAAAAGCCGCATTTACCCACGGTTGATATATAGCATCGAAAGTAAAATTACTGTCAATCCTAAATAGGTTTTTAGCGAACATGATTGGTTAAAATTTATTATCGTAGCAACCAATATCAAATTTGGTGTAAAACAAAAATTACTTTCGATGAAATACACGAGTCTTTGCTTGTGCAGACAGCGGACTAGCTAACTCGATTATGCAAAATTCAAGCACTCGACGAAATAAAATTTAAATCATTTCGATACATCGAAAAAGTGGAAACTCTACTACCAAATTCGAGTTTATTCATAGGGTACTTGATGTGACTTTTCTAAATCGGGATCGCTAAACCGCAGTCTGCTATTAGGCCCTTTTTGAAACGGATACTTATTTCAAATTTATTTACTTATTTGCCACCATCTTAAATAAGTAAGCAAATTCTATCGAATTGAGTTTGCATACTTATTTTGACAGCAACATCAAAACATCGATTGTTTTCAATGAAAGTTTATTTAACGAATATTTTCTCGCTATTTTTATTAATTTATGTCTACTAAAATTATTAGTCGTACGTGGGTAAAGCTAATTAATAAAAAAAATTGTTTATGTGTAATCTCAATCAATGCCAATCCGTTTCAGATAGATACATCGTATTGCCAGTTGTCGTGATAATTCGGGTGATACATCTTCATTCCAATCCTCCATTCCAAAGATACACACTTCAATGTTGTTTCCATCCTATCAGCGTATTCATTTGTTTTCTAAATTTGTAAAATTTGACAACTAATATAGATTTTTCTGTAACAGCGAGACCAAAACTAAGCCACCTCGCCAGTGGCACTGTTCTGATAATTCCCCGGGAATAGGCAATTGGGGGAAGAATTTATATGTAATTTATATTTAAACATTTTTTTTCTGTCATACTTCAGTACAGTAAAAGCTAGTGTTTTGAATTTTTTTTGAAAACAAAATTAAATTGGGAATAATTTTCAATGCGAATTTAGTTAAACAAAATTTGATTTACATTTTTGTTTTAAAGTGTTTTGTTTGATTTTTTTAAAACTAAATAATCTAAAATCACAGACTAGATTTCTTTGAATAAATAAATAAATGAACTAATTGTTTCTAAAGCCAGCAACTAGTTCTCATACTGAGTTCATAATAATTGAAACACCCAACCGTCTGAAAGCTAAGAAATATCCAATAAAATCAATTCCGAATATTGGAGGTAAAGAATCAACTATCAGATATGAAATCTGTCTTTTATTGAAATGGCTGGAATCCAAACTGGGGTTAGCACTCAATTTCACAAAGAAGCCACGGTCAATCGCGGGGATTTCATCAAAGCGCGCATGTGTACTTAAAGTTCTTGGTAAAGTGAATAACTTTTGACCAAGGTAACTGATCTATAAATACAGGGCGTACTGAAATAACATTACCTTCAATGTCAGAGTGGGCTGGCACTCACATGACTGTAACTTGTTATAACTACAAAAAAGATTTAAGAGACATTTACACTCTCTGATGGGACTGGAATCAATCAAAGGGTTACTCAAAGCATTGAGTACCGCCTCACCGCTTTATAAAATGTTGAGATTTTTAACTGTACACCTTAGCTTGGAAAGCTGAACAGTGAGTGCCCTGACCTGTTGAGAATTTGCCGATGGCCTCTGAGTACTTCTAATACCTTTCACATCCCATTGCATTTCAATCGAAAAGAAGCAGAGCAAGCTGTGCTTAAAACATATCTGTAGCTGAGGACGGAAAGCAATAGTTTCCATAGCAATGCTGAAAATTCAATCCACTTGATAAAGGAGTTGTCGATACCAAATCTAATACAAGAATTTAGCAATTTATTTTCAATTATTTGAACAAGTAACAAGTTTAAGTAGCCATGTTTTACTGAAGTAGCTCCTTATGAATCTATCAATGAATCTTTCTGAAGATTTTTAAAACGTTTGAGGAGATGGGCAGAAACTGTTAGGCTCATTATAATCCGACCTTCCAGGTTTATGTACAAAAACAATTCGACCTTTTCTCCACGAGCTGGAATGAAGACGATTTGGATGTTATCCCATTCTGCGTGAACATTTTTGTTCAAGCCACATTTTTCAGTTTCCTGTAGTAGATTTTTACAACTTGCTAAGTTTGGAACAGAATAAAGCTTTCGGTAGTTCTTTAGAGTAAAGTTTCCTATGCTTTAATTTTACTTTCTTTCACGTAGTAAAAGTTAGTACGGTAATCATATAAAATTTTGACCACGAAATTATTGCAATTTTACCATTCGCTGTTTCGCCAAAATAAAAACAAATGATTTTGTTTTTAAACAAATGACTAAATGTCTGTATCCTCTCAACAGCCCAGGCTGTTTAACTGATCGGGATGAAACTTCGCATATCAATTTTTCATAAAGTGGGAGATCCCAGTGATTTTTGGCCCCCTATAGCCCAGACCAAAAGTATCTCGGATATGAGAATATCGACTATGCACTAAACGTTTTTAAATTAAAATTTAAACAATATCGGTTCAGGTCATTTTTCCAAAATTCAAGCGGGAAGGTCGATTTTTGACAAAAAAAATGTGAAAAACATGGCCCCTGCTCAGTTTTATTTACACATAAAATTTCTGCTGTCGAAACAATTTATATGAAATAGACAAAACAGAAAAAGGTAAAAGATTAATTTTATAATTAATTAATCATTATTAAATAATTAATTAATAATTTCTCAGCATGCGTTGCTGATCCTGTTGAGCTTATCTCACTATTTTCCCGGGCTTTACTCTGAGCGTAACAACAACTAAATAATGCTTTCTTCTGGTCGTGTTAGTGGTGAAGGGGTTCTGATATTCGTGACACATTTGCTCCTCTATTTGTTAATCACCCAGATGACTCTTATAGCTGGTGGTGAATTCGATGAACGTTCTGGTGATGGAGAATAACTTCTTCATCATATTTCAATGTCAATTTTGTTCAATTTTGTGTTCAACACAAAACAGTGTTCAATTTTGTTGTTTTTGGCGTGGTTAGTAAATTCAATTCATTATCTTCTTTCGTTTTATTCTTGACATAGTGCGTTTGTCCGATAAGTTGTTGGCACATTTTTTTGTATTCTAATCATTTGAGTTTTGGCCGAAATCGGTTCATCGGAAGTGGTAGCTTCCACAGGAGCTTTTTCGTTGTTTGCAAATATTTTGAAAATTATACCATTTACGAGAAAAATGATTATGAACTAAAATATTTTAAATTAAATTTGCAATAATATCGGCGCATATCAATTTTCAAAAATTTAACCGGGAGTGACGATTTTTGTCAAAAAATCTTTTTTCCAACAAAAATTTGGGCTCTATACATCCCAGACCGATTGATTGATCGGAATGAAACTTGGACATCTGCGTAACGGAAGTGTCTGTTTCCGTAGGAGCTTTTTCCTTTAAATTAAATTTTTAACAAGGGTTGTTAAAACATCCAATCTTCTTGGTTTTCGAAATTTAAGCAGGAATAATAATATTTGATTATACTAGGCAATATAGGCAATTTATCACAGACCCGCTAGCTTCAATTTTTCGCTTTAGAAATTATGTGTGGTGTATTTGAGATCTATGTACATTTGGTATAAAATAATGTCGGATGTTGGCCACAACAATTACACTCCTTCATTTTTTATTTAGATAGGTTTTTAATGAAGATATTTTCAAGTTAAGAGATTAAAAAGATCAGAAGACAAAATATTATTATTGTTACTCTCCATTGTCAAACTAAATTAATGATGGACATGAACAACAGTTGTTAATCACTTCACGGCAAAGGAAATTTAAAAAGTTAGTTTACACTTAACGTTGAGAATTTGAAGTTCAGAGGCGCTTAAAGATGCGAGGAAATATACACCCTGCTGTTGATGATTTGACTCCTCCAAGTAGGTAGTATGATGAGCGTTCACGATACAACCAATTATAACTAGAATTTTGTTATTTAGGCTGCACAACATAAGGTGAAGTGGATCATATGGTAGATAAACATAATCCAGAATTATTTCCGTGTTGTTACACAGCCGTGAGATCTGCAGATTCCGGCGCCCTTTGGTGTAATTCCTTATGGAAATAATCTTGATTTACCTCATCCAAAGTGACAACCGAATCGGTCTCTTCCTGGATGGTGTCTAGCTCAAAATGATCCAGCTTTTTTTGCAGAAGCCATCAATTTCGCTTGTCTTTACGTCGAGTACAAAGTTGTATCCCAGATTCGCGATATAGTTGGTCTTGGAATTGGTCAAGAATGAAGCTTAACAATAATGATGAGTTTTTTCTTCTCTTTCGTATAAATCGAAGGAAGTTCATTTTGATATACCTAGATTTCTTGCAGAAATTAATGCGACAAACCAGTTGCTCTTGACATTGAATAAGTCCTTGATCAAAATCTGGGAAAACTACTAACCGTCATTTCCAAAGTTGTGTTCGTAATTCCTATTGTAAGACGAATTGTATGTGCAAGCCTTAGCTTTTTATTCCAGAATAACATTTTAAGTCTGATCTTGTAAATAAGGAGCTCACTTTAAAAGTTCAACTCTCTCATCTAATGCCAATTTTTGACCTATACAAGAACATATTCAGTACATATTACACTGGTAAAGGTGTACTTTAAAAGGCACACATGCCTTCTAAAAATGCACACAAACTACATACAAATAAATGCATTTCAAAGGAATACGACATTTTAGCAAATTTCGTTTTATTATTTTTGTTAAGCAATCGGAATTCGATTACGACTACAATTGACATAAAAAGTGAAACGAAAGCAGCAAAACAGAAATCGAATCCAAAAAAAAGAAAGAAACGACATTTTCGTAATAGAAAATCGGAAGGAAGGAAAAGGGATATTTTTTATTGATTTGACAAAATATTTATGTACAATCTCTTAAATAAGCAGCTCCACACCAAACTGAGACACACGCACGCAATCACATAATTTTTCAATTTCGATTTTTCCTTTTTATTTTTTCATTTATCATTTTCCTCTTTTTCCGGTTTCCCAACACACAAAAAAAGTGATATTTTTGTAGTTGTATTTTTTTGATGATTAAATGTCGATTAAAAATCCTATTGAAGCACAACAAAAAGGAACGGAATATAGCGCAGTGGTACTCATAATACGGCATTAATAATAACGAGGAGTTGAAAATGAAAAACGAAATGGAAAATTTTTATAACAATTGTGACATTTCTCATTTTAATATTTTTTCTGTTCTATTCGGTACGGTGTGCATGCGGAAAGATTTTGGTCCTTTATTATTTTAATAAACAGAAATCATATTTCAAAAGATTTCAATTTCATTTTTCATTTCTATTTTCATCCGCACAGTATTATTGTTGTTGCTGTTGTATTTTTTTGCAACATTTTAATGATTAATTTGAAATTACAATTAGGGAAATGGCATTTAGGGAAAAACAGAAACAAAAACTTCGCGTGCTGTGACGTACAAACAAAACACAGGATAAAATAAAGTAGCTGCTTGAGTGCGCGAATTCTCTCGGGTGAGATATTAGAATTTTCCCCAAAACAAAATAACGGAAATCGAATGTGAAATTGAGACTATTTTGGGCGGTGTACGGGAGTTTGTTTTTTAATTGCCGAGATAATAAACTGAAACGAAACGGTTGACCAAGACGTTTTTCAACATTTAAAAAGGTTATTTATTTTTATATTATTGTGGGTCACGTTCAATATTTTACCGCAGAGGTGATTAGTGAAATTTTATTAGTTGATGAAATGCATGTAATTATCAGGAGGAAAATAAGGAATGCTAATGATAATGGAACGGGAAGCGAGTTTATAAATAATTTGATAGTTCGGCACATTGAATAATTGAGTTTCTGGTAATTTCGCATTAATTTCACATGATTCGATATTTGGTATAGAGATTTGCAGGTGCATATAATGCGATCACCCCAGATCATGTCAGCTTATAGACTGATATGGAGCTTGCAACGTGCAGATTGTGTACTGTAGTGTGGCTACGAATCTTAAAGTGCCTATGTCAGTTCTTTGGAACAATCCCCCTCCCTCCAAAAAAGGAGCATTTAATATTAAGACAAACAAAATTTTTTACGCAAATAGTGGTGGTCTAGAACACTGACACTGTTTGTAACTGCTTCTCAACTAGAACTAATTGGATGAATGAGAGCTTAGATTTGTGGGTATGAATTGACATATACTTTGAAATGTAGCACTAAATTGGCAAAGCTTCGCCTCTAAACAATCTACAGATACAATTTTAATACCCGAATCGAAAAATAATTTGTGCGCGTGCACCTAATTTGCCAGAGTTATCTTGGGCCAACACTTTTATCCATAATCCTTCTCAAGCCTTGCGAAATCAGTGACTTATATAGATGAAATTATCCTAAGCAGAACAGCTAGAAGTTTATTTTTTTCTAAATTAGCTGCCAATATATTATGTCATTAGTTTTTGCATATATTATTAAACTCGTTATACTCATTGATAGTAGAGTATTTTCTAGTAGGTTGAAACGATCGCTGCAAGACGGAAAAACGACTAACACGACTTTACGCTGAATTCGTGCGAGTATTATTCGTAGAATTCATCACTTTAGAAGGAAACTATGTTGATGAATAAAATCGAACTTTGCAAAAAAAATGTTTAGCTCGGGGCTAATTGAGTGACGGATAGTGAAAATTACTGAAATTAAATGGAAAATAATTACATCCGTAAAAAGGATGGCAAGTTGAGTAAAACAAATATATTTTATATTGGTGTATGGTAGAAACTGGTATATCCGAAGAACCGCTCACAAGATGAAACAACGGAAAACAATACTTTGATAAAGAATAGTAGGTCCAAAAATATGCCGCTACTGTTCCTTATAAGGTTCAGCTGGGTGGTTGAAATGCGGGTACATAAAACGAACACGCAAAAGTCACCCATCTTCCATGGGGAATATTAAAGTACCCCACAATCATATAAGAAGGCATTAAAGCCGAATTAATAAAACTGATGAGCTTGTTGTAACATTTCAGACTGGAACCGTGGAGAACATAGAATCCGATGTGAAGAACTGAATTGTTGTACATCTTTATACGAGCGACGCTACTTCCAAACTATAGCGACGAGCTATCGTTTGGTAGAAATAGTATGCTTTACAGCAATCACTACACGATCCTTCCTGTATACAATGTAGTATCAAGAGAAATAATATTCTAAATTCGTTCTAGGCGTGAGCAAAGTCTCACCTGATTATAACCTCAGAATTAAGGATTGTTCAAAACATATTGTATTAAAAGGATAGGTAGGTAGGTATTTATGGTATATACCTGAACGAGAGAGGAGAAATAAGATTGTTCCATGGTCCTGCGAATGATGGTGATAAACTATTCGATGTTGACTCTAACGATGGTACAACTAGACCTTCTCCAATTTTAGATCGCAGCTATTGCGATTGTTTGCAGGTGGAGATATTATATGGGGTAATTTTGAAAGGCTGTGAACTTGAGTAAGTTTGGAATAACTGGAAATTTGAAATATTTTGCCCATCGCTAATGATAAACCGTCAAATCGCACTTCCAGATGACCAAAAGTCTATTACCAGTAATTTCTTTCTTTCTCGATTTTCTTTCCAATATACTTTCGTATAAACAAACTATATGAGCCAAGGGCCAACTGTTAATTTCGGGTGGTTTAGTTTTGAACCAGCGCAAGGTTTCAGGTTATCAGAAACTAATGATGGATGAAGTTGGCTCACATTCAGATGATAATTGTTTTTGACAGCTACCGTCTGAATATTATTGGAAGTAACTCCGGTCACAACGAAGATGTATTTAAAGAAAAGTTTTTTCTACAAACAAATTGCCAAAGGAGAAGTTCCTGAAAAGTTTTCATTACGGAAATATGGTGGGCAGAGACCTTTTATTAAAAATTTAAAAACTGGAGGTATATAACTGGATTTATCACTTTCCTCAAATTTGTAACCGTTTTCAATATATTTTCCAGATTTCTCTAATATGTTGAATTTAAAGTAATTTAATCAACGAGATAAAACAAATAAAAAACTTTTATCAATGTATTACGGTCAGGGAAAACTACAAAAAGCCTGACCACGAAAATGTTACAATAAATTATTTTCGATAACTACAAATTCTTCAGAAACCAATTGATCTGGTTCAAGAAGTGCTGCGAATTAAAAAACACGGTTTCGTCTAACTGGTTCCATGTCGAGATCACTCTGGAAAGAGAGGGACTTAAAATGATGGGTTTTACCAAAAAAATAGTTCGAAAGCACACCTATTTTACCTAGAACTGAGACAATGTTGGCCTTACTAACAAAAGCGGATGGAATCAGAGAATTATTCGGAAAATATTCGGGAACCAACATTACACGTGTGCTCCAAAGGATCGAGGGAGGAAACAATTGGCACATCGTTTGCCATACCGTCGATTCTCTTCTGAATTTTATCAAAACATTCCAAACAGGATTTACGAGCCCAATTCCAGATAAAACAGTTAAACTCCATAATAGGATTAAAGTATTTTTGAAAGAGTAAAGTAAAAGTTGCATTAGACGATGAATCCCAAACATTGACTTGTCAATTGATATCCTTTAGTTACAATATGGTGTTGTACTACTTTCTTGGAGAATATACAAGTTAGAAATTTGGTAAGGTTTAATTCGACTTTGTTAGATTTATACCATTCTCCAGTTGATTCGTTGAATATTTGAGAGAATAGACACTTTCATAGCTTCTAATGAACTTCAGTAAAGTACTGGATATCGCAAGTTGTTGAGCTCATTAGGCATACTACGTTTACCTCATGCGAACTTGAAGTAAATCCATCCAAAATAACCCGCATTTTCCGGCTCGATAAATAAGTCGGTGCTCTTTCCATTAGAAAGGTTTGAAAATTCAGCGGCTGAAATATACTTAAATATTAAACATTTTTGCCAAATTCTATTAATGCTTTTGAATTATCCAAAGGCATAACGCTAGATTCCAAAAAATTTTGAATCCATTGGCGAACATTGCGTTGTATAATTGATGAGTTCATCGGAAGAGCGGTTTTTCCGAAATCCGTATTGAAAATTGGTAAGAAGAGCATGCGCCTCTAGAAGGCCTGTAGGATAGAAGTTGATGATAGATTCCATTATTTTGCGACAAAACATATAAAAAATCAATCAGTCGCTAGTTTGTGATGCGAGAGTTTATCAGTATTTTGAGCCGGTTGAATGTTCTCCGGTTTTACATTGAAGTAAAATCATTTTTCATCATAGACATGTGAAATAGTTTGCAACGCAGCCTAGCAGGGAATTGTAGCAATGTATGAATACAATGGCTGGTATGCCGTCAGGCTCAATTGTTTTGTTTTGGTTCCATTAGAATTTTGGAAACCAAATTCCATAATTATTGATTCCTAATAAAATTGTTAATAAGTTAAGAAACTGAAACTACTGTAATGTAGATAAAGCAAATCGACGAGTCAAATGAATTAAAGAATTCATTCATAAGCCTAGGTCGGATGGAGTCCAAACATTTCGGAGTAATTGTGAAGTCAGTGAAGTTTTTGTCGAGAATGGTACTTAGCAATAAAAGTAAAATGTAAGAAGACTGCGCAGATCTATCAGGATACTTGGTTGGTTTGTCAATAAGTTGACCGAGGAGATTAAATTCAGCTTTGCCGGCGCATTCCTTGCCATTCAAAAACCTCTATCAGTTGTTATCGTGACCATTAAAATCACTCATGACAACAACCTCAACGGCGGGGAGAACTGAGAAATTTTATCTATGGAATCTGACAAATTTGGGCTACGATAATGAGAACAAACGAAGGAGAGGTGTTTGAAATATTAATTTCAATTCACAAAATATTAAAACCGGGATTAGAATTAGTAGGAACACATTTTGGAATGTTATAGAGAATTTCATCTCCGATAAATACGATAAATTTATTTAACTCAAGATAAGAAATTAACGCGATAAAATTAGATTGAAAAACGTGTATGTGAAATGAATTTCAAAATGAAAATTGATGCCACAAATTCAAGATAAGAAAACACGAAATCTAATAAGAGTTAAACAAACCGAGAAATTGACGAAAGTAGAACACAGAATTGGTTCCAATGCCAACGCGTAGAGCTCTCCGAGCAAACGAGGAGGTTAGAAGATAATTAATAAAATTATAATTAAATATTATCTGTAAATAAATAAATAATGATTAATTTAAATTTATTTTACGGACCTTTTCCGAAAAATAATTTTTTCGTTCGCTGAACAACTAAGTTGTTCTTGATGGTTTTCTGAAATTTAAACGGAAATGGCAAATTTTGATTATTAATAAAAATATTTTTTATCAAAATTCTGTGTGGCCAAGTGGCATTCGAGATTTACATATATTCGATGCAAAAAAATAAGATGCGTAAGCAAGTACTTTTGACTAGGTATTTTCAACGATAGATGTTAATTTTGACTCAGCCCCTCAAACAAACGGATAATTTAATACAATACAAAAAATTTATTATTTTAAAATTGCAAAATTAAATATTTCGATGTCGAATATCGAATTATGACTTCGAAATACATTGAGTTTAATTTTTGAGCTGCTATCCCTTAGTTCGAATATCATTCCAAATTCCACAAATATGTCACTTAGTGTACTGAATTTATTCAGTTACCAGTAAAAACTATTCCCACGCTCGAAAACCCAGTCAGTCAAATTTTAATTTTATTTTGTCTTGTTTAGGAGACAGAGATATTTACATTTCTATTTGTTAGAAATTTTGTAAAGTTGTTAGAAGTTGTTAAAAACGAAAAGAAAAGTAAACCTTTTTTAGAAGGAAAAAAAACTTATCCCTTTTGGTAGAAGAACACATCATAACCTCAGAACCTAACAACATCATAATCTCGAATTATATTGTATTTATTATGTAAATCTTAGTAATTTAAAACTAAGCAAATCCAGCTTATACTGGACAAGCAACATATCCACGACTATTAATTGTCCAGTGGATTTAATGTCGCTTGTAGGTCAGTTAATACCTCAAAAAATTACAGTAAACCACCAAACTACAGTATACCACCTACACATTGCTCGCTTCATGGCAACCTGTACACTAACATGGACGGTGGCTCGGCGCTGCACTCCAACAGAAGGTCTCAGTTGAGTTTATTAACATCACCGATCGTAATCTATGAAGAACATTCGCTTTGCATACGGCCGCTGGTGGGATTCTTATCCAGTAATTTTTTAATCACTGCACCACTTGCCCGGTAGTCCATTATTTAATGTAATACTACAAAATTTAACTTTTCTTCATGTATATCGTCACCTATGTGGTTTTTAGCCCAAAGAACTTTGCACTTTTCCCAGTATCTGAAAACGAAAAGAACTGTTAACCCATTAAGTGTTACTTAATTTTTTAAATAATTAAAACTCTAAAGTAAGAAAAGCTTTCATTCAATATATGAAATAAAAAGTATCTTCTGTATATAAAATTCAATATTTAATAAAATTTATTATTTTCTTTTATTTCATCTCTTATTTATTTTCAGTCCTTTAATATGAAAGAAAATATGAAGAACTTTAAAGTTTATTTATATAATTTTGAAACAGAAAAGTACAGAAAATTGTTGAAAATCCCAGCAAAGCTTCTGTGATACATAAACAAATTTTCCTTCGTTTTTTCCAGCTTTTCCAACTAGAAGTTCATAATTATATTGAAAAGTTTGGTTTTCTTCATTTGAGTAAATATAACATTAAATAAGAAAATAAATCTTAAGCAAAATAAAAAATAAAAATACTTAAGTTTGCTTATTTCTTCTCGAATGAACGAGAAATGAGAAAGCAAACTATTTACTCCAATACCATACTCGTAAGACGAGTGAGGATTGAGGAACTATAAAAAATAAATTTTTATCGTGTTCCATTTCTTGTGGTACGTATACGTCGTACATTATTAAACATTTTGATTGGAAATCGGAAGACATTTAGAAAGTTTATTTTTTGTATTATAAACGTGACTTTAATTAAAAATTAATCGGTCAAAATCTATTTTATTGTTGTTTAGATAAATAAATCTCCCTGGTAATTTATATCTTGCTTGGCGAGCATAGCATCACACGCACAGCATGAAAAATCGATTAATGCAAACCAAAAACATTTTTTTTTTCAATTATGTAATGCCATCTAGAATCTAATGGTTTAATCCACAAAGTGATATTTTCATAATTATAAAATTTGCATAAAATATTTGTGTTTATACTCGTATGTGTCCACCATTAAATATTTATTTCGTTTAGCCATCAATTTATAAATATTTTTTATTTTATCGAATTAGGCTCGGTTTATACAGATTATAACTAGCAAAATAATTTTTTATGCAGTGAAAAAAAAATTTATTTAAAAATTCGGTAAATTAGGACAGTCGTTAAGTATTGATCATAATGATGATGAACCAATTTTGGTGTTTTATGTCCTTAATTATTATTAGGTTAGTAAAATTAACCGTTACCAGGTGCGTGTACTTGTGAAATGTTTGAAATCTGTTCATTCCTTATGGAATAACTTTTCTAGAACTGGATGGAACAATTTCGCTGAGATGACCCTAAGTTTAAAGAAATGGCTGTAATTGGTTTACGATTAAATTAAATACGATGGCGAAATTCATTTATCGTTGTGGTCGAAAATTGCTGTTTCATACAATTTTAAATAGAACTTGGCATTCACACTATCAGCATCATGTTAATGAACTGGCACCCGAAAAAAAATTTTTCACGAAAAATATTTAAATACAGGTAGCTATCAATATTTTGTACGTCCTCGGCCATGTTTTTATAATGTTATGATCTCGCCTATTGGTTTGGGTGGCATAAGTCCCGGCTTGGGCGAGACATTAATTTAGCGTCAATGTTGTGTTATCAATCAAGGATTAAGAGCCGAATGACATTATAAACATTTAGTGGTATCTAGGTTTAAATATTAGCATTAGAAGTAGTTTTATAACTGTTTAGTGGTATTGCAGATTATTCGTAGAAATTCTACAGTATTCAGCTCGGTAAAAAATATGTGTGAGTCTTAAATGACTCTATGGAAATTCTTGGTTAAGACGCAATACGCGCACATGATTGAAAATAGTTGTAGATGATGTTAAGAGTGAATTAATAAATAATTCTGGAAATTATTTATTGTGGCTGTTGTAAGGATTAGAGGATTTTAAGAAACATTTTTTTCGAATATTTCTTGTATATCCGGCAATATTTCAGTAGTGTTAAGTGTTCAGTAAATATTGGGAAATTATTCAGATATTATTTCAGGTATTTTCGCGAATATTCCGGAAGCGATGTAAATTAATAGATGTGATATAGTAACCCATGAAATTATATAAATTATTCACAAGTGATACGAACCGGATTTGACAGGGCAAATTCGTAACAATTGGTGACAGCGGTGGGATTGTGAATATCGTAATTATTGGCTGTTATAACTCCAAAATTTGGTCAACAAGATAAAGAAATGACGCTACAACTATTAAAAGATTTGACGCGAGAAATGAAACAAGAAATTGAAAAAATCAAAATTGGCAATGAAAACATCGAGAAGAAACTGGATCAAATGTTAGACGTAAAATTTGGCAAACGCAATGGCGATGTAGGCGATACGAAGGTCGAGCATTTACATAGCGCAGTGGGGAGCAGATGTAGGAAATGGGTTTTGGGGAGACAGCAGTTGAGGCTGAGCCAGCTCGGAAACGATGAACAATTCATACAGGATATTGCCCCAGTACAAGGAGACAGAAACTAACTATTGGAGATATTGGATATTCAAAAGTCGGATGACGTCTTATAGTGACCTATTTACTAGTCATCAAGAACCAGGAGGGTTGGTGTTCATGGTGAATGATGACGATAAGGGTTCAACTGGTAAAGATGGTTTCGACAATTCTGAACAACAGTAAATCAGTGTTATGCAGTAAACTTGAGGAAAAGTGATAGTGCCAGTGGTGCTGGCGGGGTTGGAAAAAAGCGAACACAGACTGCAACGCATGGGTGATGTCGGTAAGTATGACTTAAAGAAAAATGAGAAACAGGTTACAGGTGTGGCGACGCTCTTGGATGTTGCCGAAGAGCAATTGTGCCAGGTTCGTTTCAACGGGATAATAAGTGACAATATGAGCGAATGCCGGGAGAACAAATTGAGACTGATGTAGTCGTTCATATTAGAACTGATGAGAGTTCGTTAGCTAGGACATTGAAAAGTGTCTGGAAGAGAGGCTGGGCAGGCCGAGTGGGGACTGCGTATGGTACACCAATTATGATTGGTATAACGACAAGAGTATTCTGAAGCGGTGATTGGCAATTGTCAATCCAGAGGAAGATTGACTAGCGTGGGAGGTGTGTATTTGGCAATGGCTCATTCACAGAAGGGATATTAGTACTCACGTTGCAAATATCAGATTGGGATCCTGCACAATCATCACGAACGATCAACATGGTTTTTAAATATAGGAGAATACCGCCAATTGGAAAATATGTGAAACTTATCTCCCAATCTTGTTATGGGTAGTGGCAGAGAGCAGTGACGAGTTAGAGCCGTATGAATGGCGAATGTCATGGAGAACGGCCTATGGTAAAGATCTGACAAACGGCCGGGAATTTGGAGAAGGGACCGCGATATTTGGTGGAATGGCTGACGGCTGAAATTTAAAAGGGTCAAACGAAGGCGGCAAAGATCACCGAGTAGATGCTGGTTAAGGATTGCGTTGACAATAAGAGCGTTGGCAGTTCTCGAGGACGACAGCACAAATGAGTTATGAGAACAGGTGGTGCCGAATGTGGAATAGACACGAGGCGTGGTTGATTTTCCAGCAATGGCCGGGCAAGTTGGGAGAAGTTTAATTTTTTGGCGATATACGGACCGCACTGCAGAGGCGGCGGTCTGGGTAATCTCATCCATCATCATTAAGACGACAGAAATAAATCAATTCGACAAAACTGTTGTGGTGCTTGTTTTCGGCTAATTTTTAATAGTACTTGAATAGCAGTTTAATATGGCAAGATAGGTAACGGAAATTACCTTTCATTTGTCGGCTAGGTCGTCTAATCCACGTATCATCAAAGTAATCGACAACTTCATTGACTGCCTCGGCGAAAATTTTACCTTATACTAATTCATATCTTCAAAACAGTGAAAACACAGTTCGCACTTTTAGAAATTTTGTAGCTCTATAGAAATCAGTTCTGCGCCCAAGTACAATCTGGCACTATTCGAAGAATTTTGTGTTAACCACCCTTGTGCACGTTAGAGTTATCAAAGCCGCCAGGCTATACATAATTGAAAAAGAGTCTAACATTTTGGGATTATAGGTCCCTAATTTCAAAACTATGTGAACTTATTCCAGGATTGCATCCTATTTTTAAAATAATGAGGACGAACTTAACATATCGTCGTCGATTTCTAGGTAACGATATAAAAGAGGTCGCGCACGACACTTTAGACTCAAGGGAAATATTCGGTTAAATCTTTAATGTATTGTTTTAAAAAATGGCCGTCGCGTCAACGACGATCAAACATATTTTACCAATTTATTTTGGATTGTGGACATCATGCCGTATTGAAATTAGAAGAGACCTGTCTCAACACTCATCGTTCTTGGGAATCGATATATCATAATAAAAAAAATAAATTTAACAATAGATTTAGTATTCTTCGACTTGCCTCGGAAATATTTTATTAAAAATGTTAATAAATGATCCAGTTCAGTCCACTTTTGAAAAAGTTAATAGATCAGCTTTGTCGTAACTACACATTTATGAGTTCATTGCTTCTATAGAAACTATATATTTTGATATTGACTGTAAATACAAAGCTTTCATAGAAGCTGACTACATTGACCTCATAAATTGTCTGGCAACATAATTATAAAATTCTAAGTGGGGAAATCTATTGTAAACAGCACATACAATCGGTGAATGACAATGGGATAGGTTAGAAGTTAGTCTGGATTGACAAAACTAATAATTGAGTTCACCCAATTCACCATCAGCTCATCAAGGGATCACCAAAACCCAATTTGATAGATTCGACGACCTTTCTATGACCTTCAAGAAGACCTATTCCACCGATTATTTATCCGATCCAGAAATTGATCAGTATTCCAGATAGTCTGTTCTCGTAGGTTTCTTTGTATACTGTCCCTTTAGCTAAAGTATAACAACATTCAGGGAAAACATAATCTTTCGCTAATAGCAGCAAAATATTGCAACGCTTTGGAAGAAGATCTCGTTGTCTGGTCTCACATATTAGAAAAGGTTAAAAGCATCGAGCCACAAGAAGAAAAACGAGACGTTAAATAGTAGCCTCTGGTAACATTGTAAATATGGGCAAAACAACTTTGATTAATTAAAAAGTTTGATAAATTTTCTTAGAACACCAAAACAGCAGAATCATCACCATTTGAAGCAAATATCCTGAAACGAAAAAATTGTCCAAATCATTTAAAATTTATCATCAAATCCAATTTACCAAGATCAAAAGATAATCCAAATGAAATGTTATATATTTCTTCTTATCTCTGACTCAAATTAATTAAATAAAATGATGTAAAAGGATATTCTATCCTTACTGTGTTGTACATTCCCGCCTTTTTTAATTCATTTTGTTATTCCTACTCTTGTTACATTTTTGTTTTTCGTGGTCTCATCTTTCTTATAACGATACTGTGCGATACACACAAATCTCGTATCATTTTGTTGTGCGCTGGTACATAACACATTTTTATATATTTAATAAAATTAATTACTAGATAAATAGGCAAAAAATGAGTTAATTAAAAATGGGGGAAACAAAAAACTAAATGAAAAATTGTAACGCAATCGAAACGACGAGCAGACCATAGAAAATATCGAGAGTAGGAAGATTTGGGCTAATAAGTACCTAGTACTTAGAACAAAGATACGATGCGTAATTGGATTTGTCTTATAAAAAATTTGTAATCGAAAGTCTTTAATCATAATGAAATTAATTTTTAATTAAGAAAATTATTTGAGTTCATAAATTTCAAACTGAGTTGTTCAGCATAAAATTTTATATTTACATAAAGCATAATTTCATTGGTCAACCAACATCTGGACATTACGTTTTATACATTAACTGGGTTATGTTGCATATCGACCCACAAACGCTTAACTAGAATTGATGAACCAAAGCATTGCAATTACCTTTAACACGTATAAAACCAATTTTCCAAATCAGGTTACGTTATAACGTTCACAAATCAATAATTTCGATTCAATATAATTTAAATAATTTTGTTATTGTTTTTATATAAATGGTAAACTTTTATTATTCTGGTTAAATTATTCAATTTAAAAAAAAAAATATTTTAATTTACAAAAACGACAGAATCATGGTGTGGTATTATATTATGGCGGGCGTTGTACTTTTTTGTTGGGGGCATTATTAAAATTTATAAATAGTTGATGAAATTGAATTTTAATTTTAGATTATCTGAGTAATTAATATTTTTTGTTATTATTTTAATAATAATATTTTAAACCTAAAATCTTTTTTACTTGAAATGATTTGGGTCTGCCCTGGATTCAATTCAAATACCACACCACGCCAGAAGAAAACGATTAATAGTTTTATTTATTTGTTTAGTACTCAGATTAGTATTTTTTCAAACATGCTGGAAAATATGATTTTCACAAATTTAGTTCGGAAAAATATTGTTATTTTTCCAGTCAATTTGCTAACATCATTAGTATAGAGAATGGTTAAAGGGTAGGAAAATCCGCTTCAAACATATTTCCTTGTTTTGACATTTTTTGAAAAGTGTATGTTGTGTTTTCTATATACGAAAACTAATAGAGTTTTAAGCTTTTGTTTTCTACTAAATTTTACGGGTATCATTTGTCCCTTTTCAATTTTACTTAGAGCAAACAAGGCGCACAGTTAAATCTTAAATTGCTTATTTTCATTAAACAAATGAACAGTAAATGTATTCTGATGTATCGTAACTGATTAACAGTAAATTAACCAATTTAATAATATAAATTTAGACTACGAATATTTCTATAGATAAGACAACTAAGATAACTAAATTGGAGAATTATCGGTTGGGAAACGGCCTGGTTCCATTCATTATGGTCAAATCTCAAAATTTCGTCCAAATTCAGCTACGCACACCGAAGTTCACCATTATTTGTCGAGAGATGGCCTCGTTCCATTGATCATTATGTTAGAGTGCCAATCCAATTATTTGTCATTCCTCAACCAATCACCGTCAATTCCACTTTGACGGCGGTTGGTTGAGGAATGGTATGTTCCATTGAGCATGGCATAAATATGTCCTAGGCAGTATAATTATACTTGGTAATTAATCACATATTCTTTGGAGGCCAAATTGGTAAGGCATTTTTTTGCGAAATAAGCTAAATTTATTTGAAATATCCAATCCAGTAGTTTATCTGGCATTGATCAACATTAAAAGTTTTCCAAGAATCATTGCCTTTGGGATTTTTTTTTGTTTTATTTTCTTGCTGTTTCGTGAGTTGCCCAATTCTAGGGATAAATACTAATTGATTTTACAGCAATTTTTAATATAATTCAAATGGCCTTATGGTTTCAGGAAATTCTCTTGTAAGTTGTGGAGTTGCAGAGGATTAAATTAATAAATGTTTATATTATTTAGGAAGCCGGAAAATATTAATTTAGAATTAAATTTCAGGAAATCTACGAATGCTTGTGAAATAATAATATTTTTTTGAAATATTACTTGCTGATTGTGTAGACTAGAATTGTGTTACTAACTATTGACTTTACCTAGGTGTCTATAACCGGGCCGATTCAATCAGTCAATTTTCTTTAGAAAGCCGAAAAGTATTAATGCAGAATAATATTTCAGGAAATTTCCAGATGCACGTGAAATAATATTTTTTTCCCCAGGTGGCTGAGAAGCAATTATTGAAGACCAATTCTATCGTTATCCATTAAAGCTATTAAACCTTTATCCTTCCTCTATTATATTAGAAGTAGATTAGAATTGTGTTGTGCCGTACGATCGCTAGGTGCTTGAAACCGGATCGTTCCTTTCCGAAAAAAGTACTTTTCAGGGACACTTGTTCAGTACTTGGTTCTACAGTCCAAACAATCAATCAGTCAATTTTTTGAAACATTAACATTTGAACAAAAGTACTGGTTACAAAATTGTTGGTTAGTCCAGGACCTTTCAAACTACAGGAAACTAGTTTTGCTTCACTAAATTATAACAAACGAATAATTTACCACCAGTGGCAAATCGGTGGATTTCTGAATTAAACTGCTGTATCAAGATATATTAAGATATAGGGTTGTTTTCTCTATAGTTTAGGAATGTTGTTCTAGTGCTAAAGGTTTGGATATCTTTAAATTCACCATTCAGTTGCCTTCGTGCTACAAATTTCATGGTCTCATAATTTTATTCTTTGCAATACCTCGCTGTTGGTAGATTTCTTTTACGATGGAACATGATTTTGTAATTATTAATATTTTAGTTTAGTGAGTTTCAATCACTTCACTCACTTAACTTATCTATGTTTTCTTGAAGTTTCGCCACATCAAGCATTTTATTAACTGTATACATTTTTACTGCATCAGCAAATATGACCACGTCGAGTTTTTGATTATCTCGATTAAAAATCTTTGTTCGGTGTGTGATCATTGAGGAACACTAGACGTCACTTTAATAACGTTTGATTACCATTCCCCATTATTACAAATTTTAGCTTTTTATTTCTTTTATTTAATAAAATAATTTTTTTATTAAAGTGTTATTTTATTTTACTGGATTTCAGTCACTCTCAACGGACACAATAATTTATAAAAATTTGACAAATAATTTTTATAAAAAATAATGGAAGCTTGATTTGAAACGAAATTTTAAAAGTAACTTGATTCAAAAATAGAAAAATATAGTTAAAATTTTACAGAGTAATATCGAAATCTGAAATTTTTTTTAAAACTTTTTAGGATTTTGACTTGACAAAAATTTTATATTTTCAAAATATAGCATGATTCAACAACATTTTCTGAAAACTTCTTAGACGTTTTATTAATTTCGAGATGAATTTTGAATTTTCTTTACATAAATACTTTCCAAAATTTGCCGTTGGGTAAGATTTTGTTCCCTATCCAGAATTACAGCATCATCTATAGACATTGAGTGACCATTCTTTCGGAGATGATTGGTCATTGCGCTAGTTGACGAAATATAACCAGGCGTAGCTTCATCTTTAAATTTTGTTTGGTTTATCCAACATATTCTTTTCCATATGAACAATTTAATTTATTAAATATTTGTTTCGACTGTACGTGTATGTATTTCATTATCAACCTTTAGGCGTATATAAGAAAAATAAAAAATCTTCAAATAAATCAAATAAATTTTATTTAAAAGCTCAAAAAATACTATTGGCATTAGCTTCAACTTTTTTGGTATAAGGGTGCTATTGGTAACAGCATACATATGCGAAAACCGTTTCAAAAAATTACAAATTTGTCGAGTTATTCGAAATCATGATGTGTAACTTTACGTCATCAAACTTGGCGCTGCAAAGTTATAGAACAAATCCTACGTTTATAGAGCCGAGTTATATTTTATGAATACCATTTTAGTACATAACGGAAATTTTACAGTTGCAGAGCTTACATACAGTTTGTGAATTAGACCATGATTTTATGAAAAATAATTTTTACGTATGGAATCGAAATAAAACTTTTACGATTAGTTTCAACTGTAAAATTTTGTGTTTCATCGTATAGTTTTTATCGTCAGCTTTCCTAATATTCTTATTGATAACGCGTTTCCGGCATAACCATTTTTCACTAAAACAACGGCTAACATTTTGAAATTTTTGGAATGAAATGCAACATCCGACAATCGGTAAAGGCTGTATTGATTGGCTGTTAAAGTTCCAATACTATCGTCAACAAACCTGTAGAAGAAAATAGGTTCAATGGAAGATGTTTTCAACGCTTTGGTTTCAACATATTGCTTTAATAGATTTGCCACAGTTGGACTTACCGGATAACCCATTGGAGAACCAAACACTTGTTTAACCAGATTAATCACTAAAGAGGAGTTTGTGCTAGCCGAAAATGGTTTGGGGTTTTCGGATGTGGTATTTCATTCTGTGGAAAGATCCGGGAAATTGATTAGAATTTTTTCTCGAAGTTGTTCTTCTATTTATAATTCGGGGAACTGAAAATCTTTTGGGACCGGAACCTGTAATACCCTTTTAGTTCATAAATCTACCGTTTTGGCGCATTTGGCAATTTATTCGGTTATTGTAGAATATATACTTGTCGTATATCGTTGAAACGGTTTCGAAGAATGCCACAAATTTAGTTAAAGCACCTTTGGCGCTGGAAGCAGTTACATTTTGCTGATTCTAATATAATCATGTCTTATGCAGTTTGAAAAGTCCTGCCCGAAGCAATAATTTTGGTACAAGCACTTTTGTTCTCTAATCCACTGCTTGTCGCTAGTGACAAATTATTCCTTCGGTGTAGAATATATATATATTCTCGTCGACGTGCACATATCATCGTAACCGTTTTGAAAAATGTCATACAATTTTTCCGTGCTTCCATTTTTCCAAACTTGGCCCTAAATCCAAAAGACGATCCAAAAAACGAGGTAAAATTAAAATTTAAAACTTGTCTAGTTTTCTTAAAATTTGTTATATAGGGCCAAGAGAATATTTTCCATTTATAAAGATAAATCTCCTGAAATGCTGAATATCTCGGGTGTTTAAACAAATTTTTACAAAATCAATGAATGTATGTCACGATTTTCTAATGAAAATTCTTGATTTTCCCGTACCACTACTCCCGAATAAAAAAAGCACTGTTAGTTGGGCCTTAAAAGCTATTAGAAAGTGAAACTTACCGAAAGTGCTAAAATTATTTCTTCGGCACAAATAATATTGGCGTTAATTTCAGAACCAAAAGAGGTCACGTTTTATTAAAAATGACTTACCTGTTTTAAGATTTTAAGATTAAATTATAACTAATGTGGTTTTCCCGTTTATATCAACTCTCAGGGTTTTGTACAATCATTCTCCAAAGCGTGTCCCCGTTAATTTAATTTACCAAAATTAGTTTTTCTAAAATGTTAATTGTTAATAGGAATTATTTTGCAGCTTTGCTATACCTCATTATAGAGAAGAAGCTAGCTGTCTTTGCGGGTAAATCGTTTGCTTCAGTTTTGAAATTCCTATTGTGCTAATGGGAATTAAATCAATTGTGTTAATACCATCCTGCCTTCCGACTATAATGACTATATCATGGGTATGGGTTTAGATTAAACGCACAAACTATTCTGAATTTATTTTTTTCTATTCTCTCTTTAAACGATCGCTAAGATCTTCAATACACTCGAAATGATTAAAAAGACTTACCATTTCGATAGTCGCTGAATTACTGGTTTCACTTGTGGCCCGGAAAGGACGTAGGAAGTTAAGTAGTTCTCATTCAGTGTAACTCAGATGTACACCTTCTGTTAACCAATTGGTTCAAATTGTCTCTGATCAAATCACAGCTGTCTACGCTATCCATCAGTGCCGTATGTTTGTGGAAATGTTGAGAAAGTGTTATCCAAACAAAAATTTTGATTCAGTTTAACTCTCAGTTAGATTTAAACCATTTACATCAATGAAAGAAAATCTGATTTGTATCCACAGTACAATTTTTCACCATGATGTTTTTGCAGAAGTGTCGTGTGCTGGTGTTCTACATAAATAATTCTAAATTAATGTTACAGTGTTCTCCAAGTTTCTTAACAATTTTTTTTAAATAATTAGAACAAACTCTATTCATCACTTGTTACTATTATTGAAGGACTTGTCAATTTTTCATCATCGGTTACGATCAATCTTAGTAGAACAACTGTAACCCGCTGTTGGCGTGCATAACTCAGCGCCATCTCATCTTCCATGTCAATGAACAGGTTGACAAGGAACATGCAATGTGCAGATGGTTTACTGTAAATTGTGCTGTTGAGTGATGAGTGTGTGAAGGAAAACGGGAGTACTGACATTAAAAACACCAACAATCAATTGAATAATTAAATACTTTTTGTTCAAAAAAGGAAATACCCGCTTACTAACTTAGCAAAAATATTATTTTGAAGTATAGAACCGTATTTCTGAATTGGTTATGAAAAAAGTTTGCATATATTTCCGTTTGACATTATCTTGTTCCAACTTATGTTTATGTCAATATTAAATTCATTTTAAACTTAATTTTGATTGACTACCACAAATTCAGAGAAATTAAATATTTTTGAGCTTTTTGGTCAGAAGGAATCAGAGATCATTAAGAAATTTAACACCGATAGACTTGTTAAAGAGCAGCTGGCCCATTGAAGAGATAAATGCAAGCGAATCGTGTTATCGATTATAATAAAGCCAGAGTTGACACCTGTGCATGTAGTCCCAACATGCATTAAATAGATAATTTTTAAATTTAATTGGAATTAATTGACGTTTATCAAAATGTTCAACCGTAACGAATTAAATAATGAAATTGTAAAATTAAAATTCAAGTAAATTCATGCTTGAGAAGTGAAACCTTCTGCTTCTTCAAACCGCATGAATATATAAAGGTATGTACTTTATTTGTCCAACATCCCAAAATGGATTTTGTACATATTTCTATATACGAGCCGTATATGAATATATAGATTTG
Organism: Nephrotoma guestfalica; assembly: GCA_963691935.1. Taxonomy (NCBI): domain Eukaryota; kingdom Metazoa; phylum Arthropoda; class Insecta; order Diptera; family Tipulidae; genus Nephrotoma; species Nephrotoma guestfalica. Next base: position 305,274,566 of record OY829914.1, on the reverse strand, counting down.
CATATTAAAATTACACTTGTCTTGCCTTAAATTCCCCAAGCAAATTATACTCGTAAACTGATATATGACAGCAGTTCAAGGATACAAATTTGGTTTATGCAAAAATAGACAAAGATTCAAAAGCGTTGCACTCGTTCAATTGCAAAATTAAATATTTTGTTATTTCAAAATATTAAATTTATTGTGTATAGATTTAATCCGTCGAGGATAACAATAAAGGATTATTTTATGCTTAGTAAAACTCACAATAATCGATTAGGGTAATTGGTTTCAGTGGTGCTGTTCATCTTGGTACATCTTATCCAATCTAATCAAATCATATATCGAATTTCGGTAATCGAACGCTGAAATTCTGTTGAGATTTTATCGATGCAAAACAGGATATAGCGTAAGTAAGGATAATGTATGTATTCATAGAGAAGTAAATGATACTTGATTGAAATTTGGTTCGTACACACGCATATATAAAATTTCATAGAATTTTTGAAGGGCTTGTGCTGTAATAAGAAACCATCTTGAAAAAATCCTATATATTGCACGAAGTATCCCACATACAAGGATATCTAATTCAAAAATTTTTTGTACTGTAATATGTTTTGTAATGTACGTTGTACATACAAACATACATCATGGATGATTATTCAACGAGTCATTGAAATGTTACACACCCATTTGCTAATGCAAGCATGTATCCTAACATTTATAATCCTAAATTTTAACATGTCATCTCTAATAAATGTTTACAAAACTGTTTAAATAAAAATACAGTATGCTATTTATGTTTAGTCATCACCTAAATAAAAAAAGGATATAGCATATAGCTTTTTTACAATGTACCAAGAATTCTGTGTTGTGTGTAATATGAAAAACTATATGGATCCTAACACAAACATAAATTGAACTGAACTGAAATTTAATTGAAGTTGTTCTGTAATCCGTATACATAAAAGCATGAAGTGGGATTATAAATCATATTTCTATGTGTATTACGTAAACAAACCAAAATACAATCTTTTCGATTTCACTTATCCCAACATGAAAATTCGACATATTGTATTTGGTTTTGCTACAAAGATAGAAAGGATATTCCTTAGCACCAAACGGATTTTCCTTTTTGTTCAGTTTAACCATAAGATTCTGTACCGTAGAATTTCCAGAGTGCTTTAAAGTTTTAATGAAATATAAATTTAAAATTGATTATATTACGCCTGTTATACTGTTTACATTTGACTTCGATTTTATTCTTAACAATATGATGAAATGTTGGTGTATCCTAGATTTTTTATGTGAAAGGGTGCACAGTTAAAAAATCATTTGTGCTCGTTCATTGTGCGTTCCATTGTCCCAATAATAATTTGATGATCCTTAACATCTATAAAGATAAAAATAGGTCAAGCAAATCCTTATCCTTTTTCGTCGTTGTATTATTTTACATCCATAAAATACTGTCCCATGACAGTCTATATCTGTAGACCAAATTTTGTACCTTTATATACCAACAACAACGACGACACGATGTAAAATGATATCGAAATAAAAAGGAAAATAACAATTGAAACGATGTTGTTATACAAGGAAAATATATTTTCCACTAAAAAAGAAAAACGAAAATCAATTTTATTTAATTTTTATTTGCATTTTTTATTTTATTTTGTATGCATAAAGGATCGATTTTCTTTTAAATGTTATAAACGTTAACGTTTTAAAAATGTTTTTCCTCAGTTCTTTGAATTTGTTGGTGTTTATTTTGTCGGCTGTTTACGAATTGAAGAGAATTATTTAACACATCTCTAATGATTTTCTTGTGGTTTTTACAGCTGACGTAACCCTAATTCAAATAATAATAATCACAATAGTTTATTGGCGTGAGTAGCTCTGTAGTGAGCCATCACAATAACGGATGCGTACTGTACATTATTGTGGCGTAAGACAATGTAAGAAAACCAAGCGTACGATGGTCTAGTATCTTACTATATGGTTCTGTAGAATAACCGCGTCTTGAGCCCTGCAAGTATTGTGACTACTCGGACCAGACGTTGGCGATAACCATAAATATTTGACCGGCCAATGATCTAAAATATCTTGTACATACCAGTGTTACTGTCGTAGAACCCAGAAAAAGTACTGAATTTGTACAGTGTGTTAAGTGCCAAGAATTTGGCCACACTGAAGCTTATTGCACTTTGAGCGATGTTTGTGTAATCTGTGGTGATCTCCATAATTCAACGAAATGCGACAAAAATAAAACTCAAGCTTTTGTCAGAAAATGCAGTAACAGCGATGGAAACCACACAACGAATTATAGAGATTGCGCAGTTTATATTGAATTGAAAAGCAGAATTAATCCTAGAAAGCGAGCTGAGCAACGATTGTTTAAATTGCATTCAGAAACTAAAGTTCAAAATGAAAACCAGAATATATAGGGAAACAGTAGTGTGCATCACGGGGTTTCGTACGCAAGTGTACTTAAGAGTGCCGTTCCAAAAGTGGAGGCAAGTTAGGAAGGTAACATCTCATCGGCCTTAACCAAGCTATTTGGTATGACGCAAAGCTTCATAGCGATGATGGAGATAACTATGGATCTAATGGTGCAGAATATGTACACGCTGATGCAGATAGTTGTTAAAAACCAAAAATAACTCATAGCATAATGTTAATATCTGAAACACGCTTCACCAACAAGAACTACTTCAAACGGCGCGGGGTGATTACAACGCCAAACATACTCAATGAGGTTTAAGACTAACAACGTCTAAAGACAAACAACTTTATGAAGCTACAGAGGAACAATCCCTGGATTTTATATCTACCGGTCATCCTACTTACTGGCCCACGGATAAAAAGAAAGTGCCTGATCTAATCGATTTCCACGTAACCAAAGGCATTGTGCGTACGTATGTTAAGGCCACCGATTGCTTTGATCTGTCGTCTGATCATTCACCGATACTAGTAACAATGAGTACTGTTGTCTTAAAATCAGTAACAGCGAAACGTCTGATAAACAAACGAACTGATTGGAATCAATATAGGAGACCAGTCGAACAAAATTGTCATCTTGATATCTCGGTAAAAACACCAGCAGATATTGATTTGGCTATGCAGAAAAGCTAACAGAGGCACTGGAAATATCAGCTGAAAAGGCTTCACCTATCATCAACAAATCTGAAAAAACTAATAAATTATCACATAATATCCAGTCAATAATCCAGGAAAATCGGAAAATTCGTCGGCAATGGCAACAAACTGAATCACCATTGTTGAAATGCAAATTAAATCGAGCTATGAAAACCCTGAAATTTGCACTGTAGGTCGAAGAAAACCAATGTGTCCAGAATTATTTAAGTGAATTCTCGGCAACAGAGAAGACTGATTATTCTTTGTGGAAGGCAACAATCAGTATTTATTTTTTAGATTAAATATAAATTTATTAATTAATTATTTGCGTATTGAAATTATCGAATTATTTGAAAACTGTCGCAACAGATCTATTGTACGAGATTTTTATGCACTCCACTTTTATGTCTTTAACTTTTGCGTCATGTTAAATTTTCCCAATTAAAAGCCTAGCTTTATGCAATCTCCATTTACGGTACGACATAACTAAATGAGCCTTATTATTTCAAGTTTCAATGATTTTATTTATTATTTTTAGATTTTAAGGCCGTAAAGTTGGTATTACAGTGAGAATTGTAATTGGATAAGCGTCTTGCCTGAACATTTAAACTCTTGATTAATGACGAAAGAGTCTTACAATTGTGTTACAGCGTTCCTCAAGTTTTAGTGAAGTACATAGCTAACTTACTCTGTTTACTTGTCAATCTTAAAAGGTTGCCTTCTTTTGTTTTTATTCATTCTGAAGCTTAAGTTTTAGAATTCGAAAGTATATCAATTCTAGCGCTTAAGTTAATGCTACAACTAAAAATCCTTAACTTTTCCACATCACAATAGTAATTTCGTGTATAGCCAATTGAAAATAACTGAATTTTTTTTAGACTTTTATGAAATTTTGAAAACTTTAGCGGGCGGTCAATTAGCATGGTACGTGGATCATCTTACTTTTAACGGATAATCATAGAAAATAAACGGTTTTTAAATTTGGGCGGATCGATCTTGCCAGCTTGTTGTTTTGGTCGCGTCTGTCTAATCTGGTGTTTTTTTCAGTCACTAATGCCAAATCACCAAGACAAGTTACACGATTAAGCAGCACGTCCAAATGATAAAACTTTATTATCAAAATGAGTGTTCATTAATACAAACGTTGCGCCCATTTTACGGTAGACGCGATGGTCCTTCAAAGTCGACTCTCTAACGTTTGGTGGCCAAATTCGAGTCACCCGGTTTGGTAAATAATTGGCCAACACTCATACTTCAAAGGAACGCCAGATCACAGCCGAGAACATTGCCGTGGTTCGTGAAAAAGTGTACGTGAGAACCCGATGCAGTCAATTCGTCGCCGTGCAGAAAAACTCGGTCTTTCACAGTCTTCAACTTGGCGAATTTTGCGTCGGTACTTGGGCCTACACACAAATTCAGTTTTGACCCTGGGTACCCCCCTTGACCTTAGCAATGCATCCACAAAAACTTACTGATTTTGGGCCGGCTGCGTCATTGGTCCGTATTTTTTTGAAATGACGTTGGTGAGGCCATTATCATCAACGGCGTGCGCTACAGAACAATGCTTACCAATTTATTTTGGCCCAAGTTGAACGATATGAAGGTAGACGACATGTGTTTGCTGCAGGACGGGGCCACGTGTCACACAGCAGCCACAACGATGGACATTCTACATGAAGATCGTGCGATTTGATCTCGCAAAACTTTTTCTCATGGGGTTTCCTCAAGTCGCAGGTCTATGCCAATAAGTCGAAATCGACCGATGCCCTTAAATCCAACATAACGAATACCATCGCTCAAATTCAGCCAAATCTATGAGGCAGAGTCATTGAAAATTGAACCACTAGGATCCGTGCCACCGTGAGAAAAAACGATGGACATTTGAACGATATTTTATTTCATAAATAATGACATACATGGGCCTTTCAAATAAAATTTCTTTAATATCTCACACACAGCTTGTTTTATGCCATTTCAACATCAACCCGCCCAAATTCAAGAACCAAAAGTTTTATAAAATGCACAAAATCTTAAGATCTGCTACAGTTGTAACGAGTTAAATAGTTATCAGTTACCGTTTTTCTATCCTATAATCGAATTTCGCGATATTATTGTCAGCACTGAATCGAGAGCCATGCCCAAATTCAGTTTAGCCCAAATTCCGATAAATTTAACGTTGATGAAATTGCGTCATTATATGCCACACCGCCTTGCTTAATATATATCACTACTATGAGTATATTACTTTCGTTTACCCGTAAGACGTGTGTTGGTGGGGGACTTGAGAAATTTTGAAGTACGTGAAGTATATGTTGCAAGGTCTGTCTCCTCGTATACCTTGTTTAGTAACCATCTTGAGACATTTCTAGGCTTGACCACACACAAACATTAATCATTTGGATTAATCATTTTTAAACCAATTTAGCTGGAATAAGGGACTTACTACTGGTTCATTCCAATTTGTCATTTACGATTAAAACCCAACACAATAAGCCCGCAGTTCGTGCATTCGTTTACCGCAGAAGTTTATTGATAGTCTTAGTCGTGTCCTGCGCATTCACGATCATAACCAAATATTTTATTTCAGAATAGAATAATCTCTATTCCAGGAATGAGATGATTGAAAGTGAATAACTCCTTGGGCGAGTGGATTTTCACGATTTGCGTATGATGAGTGCTGCCAATTTTTATTATTCAATCGGCGTAATTATGTTGAGGCTTTTTCATTTGTTATTTTGAACCACAAATAGAACGAGCTCCAACGGGTGACAAATTTCTATAGAATCTCACGATCGATATTTGTAAGGAGATTTTATCAAGAATCGATTTTTCATCTTATAGTCGAATTTCGACGTAATATGAACCCCGCTATCGCCAACACCTTTTCATTTATTTTGTTGGTAAGTTTGAGAAAATTGTTGACCGTGTAATCATCTCCATTTTATACATTTTTTCTGGTTTAGTTGACAAGCTTCAATATGAGAGTGAATGTCACCAACGATGAAATTTATGATTCCTGATTGCTTAGTGTATTTTTTCAAATGAACACACGGTATAGATATTTATATTTTTAATACATATTATAAATTTTGTATATTTGCAAAAATCTCACATTCATATAAAACTTCGAATCTAACTCATACCTAAGGAAATGTTATCTCATTTTTAAATAACACTTGGCAAAAAAGGGTAGTCCCGAATACAATGGCACATAATTCACTGTTGTGTAGCAACGTCTATATATTTTCATCTTAAATGCCGAAACATTTTCGCTCTGAATGCTACTCTTTTTATTTTTTTTTTGTGGGAGCGTACACGCTATTCATTTTCCATTTTCATTCAATATACACCATAATAGAGTATTTTATCATTATGTTTCGATGTATATAGGGCTGAGTATACGTACATATATATGATTTTATGTTTTGTTGCTTATAAAGAGATCGCTTTTGAGTTGATTTAGGTGTTGATAGTGAAGCGGGAAAATACAAATGAACTTTTTGCTATATTTTTGTTCTGAATTTGGTTTTCCCCATTTCATTATCACATATCCATACTACACCAGATAAAGGATTAAATTTAATTAGTTTATATAATGTTATGTTATTTGTTTATTTAGTTGTTTGCTTTGTTAAGTTTAACATGTGGTATATTGTGTATGTACCATATACTACCGTATTGTTAGGTTCTTCAACAATGCGCCTGAAAAATTCTAAAGATTTTAATAAAATGGTTTTTCTACATTTTTGTTACCACCCTATGCATATGTATGTATATTCATATAGGAAGGAGTACTGTTGTACAATTGAATTCGTATACTAGTTATTTTATTAATTAAGTACATTTTGTACAGTATTTTTCCCTTACAATAGCTTCGCTTAAGTCATCATAAATGAATACAGAACAGGTTCATTTTAGTTTGTTTTTGTGTTATATACAGAAATTTCCAAACAAATAAAAAAGAAAATTCCTTCTTCATTATGAATTAATGCTCGAGGAACGCAGTTTATTTATTTTCCAAATACATAAAGAAGTATTTTGTACTGAAAGAGAACAATCCTGCAAAACAATGTGCATAATATGGTGTAAGACAGTAAGAAGGGGGAAAGGATTTAATACAAGAAAAGTAAAAAAGCACAATTGAGGAATTTCAAGGTTTGGTGTGTAAAGTTATCCTCGCTGTATTCAAATATGTATTGTAATAATGCATGGTGCCGGGCGATTTATCAAAATTATTGACACTCAAATATTTTACTACCTTGAGAAATTTTATCCATCTGAAAATCAATTGAAAACCCGAGAAATCTTACTTTGATTTTTATCCTTCATCATTTTTTATACTCCGTGTGCCATGTTTGCATGAATTTTTCTAATCTCATCGTTTATAGTATGTATGTATGTACGAATGTATATACAGGCACAACAATTTATGTTCCTTAATTTTATTTTATTTCAATTCCGTTTTCTTTTGAAATGCGTGTTTCGCTCAATTTAAATGTGTATCCAGTAGAGCAGAGTAACAAAATAGAATTTTTCCAAACAAAAATGTGGGAAATTTTTTAATTTATGGAATTGGTTTCGATTACGTGCAAATTGATAAATGATTTTCGAATTTTAGAGTTTTGTTTTGTTATGTAATGTTGTAGCAGTACCTACTGTTTGGTGATGGTGTATTAAAATAAAACATAAGTAAGTTTGATAATGATTTTTACTTCTCGCACGTGATAAAAGTTTGGTTGAGTTGAAAAAGGTCATTTGAATTAATTGGTTATCGATTTCCAATTTTTGGAAATTGTTAAATTTAGTACGTTTAATTTAGTTAACCAAATTTGTAATTGGAAAGGGCCTTAAAATCCCGGAAGTCAAAAATTCGGAACTGAAACTCGCGGATTCTTACAAAATCCCAGATATCGATATTGTAAGATGTCAAATTCTGGGTTTCCAATCCATAGTTAGTCAAGTCCTGTTTTATTAACAATTTTTGTCCCTCTTTTGTAATTTGGCCCTGACCGCTGCTGATTGAACTTGATTATCTCTTAGCTGACTATAATTCAATGTGGTGTTGGATTGGGATTATAAACGTGAATTCCGGATAAAGTTCTGACATATAATTTGCAGAATGGACTAACACAAATTTCAAATTAGTTTTTGGAATTTAACCTAGCTGAATTGAATAAAGTTCTGAAATTATGTCAAAATTTTGTGATTCTTTAAATAAGGTATCGTCTAGTACATTTTGGGGTAATTTTTTAAGTTTAGAATATATTGGTAATAACTTGAAGAACCACAACCCCAAAGAGATACCGAAAAAATTAATTTCCTGTTCCAGTCAACATTTAAATTAAATAAGTAGAAATGATGAAATTATGTGTTAATAAGGGAAGTCAGCCATAAACTACAAGCCTATTTGCTCCTAAAGTGCTTTTTAGCATCAACAATTTAAAGTTTATATCTCTAAGTTCAAGCATTTTGTATCAGAAATCCATGTTGCTTGTTTTATTAGCAAATTTTTATTTTATTTTTAATTCGTTGGTGCTACATCTCAAGTGAGGAATTTGCCGCCTCGGTGAGGAGGTTACAATATCAGTTCACCGAAAAAGCTCGAAATTAAAAACGTAATACGCACACGTCAAGCGGGGGTTTAAGAGGTGAAAGGAACTTTGGAGCTGGTTCAGAATGAACACTGCCAACATTTTAGAAGCACATGAGAACATCAGTAAAAAGATTAAAAAATTGTAATTGTAAATTTTATTTGTCATTAATATTTTGCGAAAACGCGGGAAGATCTATTGCGAAAGTATTACGCGTTACGAGTAATGACGCCAAAAGACTTTTATACTGAGGTATTTTGGGATGTTGAGATGCAACTTGTAATGTTTTTTTTTGTTTTGTCAAAATTAGTTTGCTCGATAATAATAACGCTTACATCGGCTCTCTCATTCACGAACCTAATCCGTGAGTTTTCCAGAGTTTGTATTCTTTGGTGGAATCAACAGGAAACTACTTGATTTTTGTTCCTATTTCATCTTAAGGCTAATGCTTAACGCTTTGATTGTCCCGTTGGTATCTTATCATTGGTCTAGTGTTCAAGAAACTATAAGTAGTTCTCAGGTTCAAAAATCTGGCTGTTATTTCGGCTTCGAAAGAATTGTGTTTACACTTGGTTTTATATAAACGGTATTATTAAATTTTTCCCCCATTTTGAAACGAAAAAATGAAATAAAAAAATGGAGGGGCGAATATGTTGTGGCCATAACACCCAGTTTCTTTTATCAGAAATGTATACATAGACGACACTTGATTTCTAAAACGAAAAATTAGAGTTATCGGGCTTTTGGTAAAACTGTCTTGTAAAATCAAAAACATTATACCTGTTTAAATTTTAGATCGCAGTGACGTTTGGCTGAAATCGATTCATCGGAAGTGGCTGCTTCTACAGCCGCTTTTTGCAAATATTTTGAAAAGTATATCATTTACAAGCAAAAGGATTATGAACTAACCAATTCTAATTAATTTTGCAAGAATATCGGCCCAGATACTTTTCTAAAATTTACGCAAAATTTACGAGCTTTGAAAAGGAAAAAAGCTCCAGTTCACCATAATTCGAAATCTCTCCTGTTCAACAGGAGGATTGATTATACAGAATTAAATTTTATACTTAACTTTTTTCATTAATTGGGAGATCCTTGCGAAATCTGATGAAAATTTGTGTACCAAAAGTTGCACCTTCCATGGGGGCTTTTCAATTTTTGCAATGATATTGAAAAGGATATCATTTACGACAAACAAATGAAAGATTCAAATAAGTTTAAAGAGTAAATTTTCAACTAGAGTTCTCCTTGTTGGTTTTCTGAGATTTAACAGGAATAATGGTTTTTGATTATCAAGACATTTTTAAAACTCCGGTAAATTTAATTTTTCACTTTAGAAATCAAGTGTGGTTTATTCGAGATCTCTCACAACATATTCACTCCTCCATTTTTTAAATCAAAATTTAAAAAACCTAGTATATTTTATTTTTCAAGAATTAAATTAAAATAATCAGAAACGCCTATTGCATACCAGATGTTTAGAACATGTTCACCTAACAACTAAATAAGCAAACCAATTTCAAAATTACTTCAACTTCGATTTTTAATTTTCCAGAATTATTCCGAATATTTATCGCGATCTAGATTGCCTTATTTCAGAGAAACGTGTTCTTTGTTATAAAGCTTAACTCGTAGGAAACTATTTTGCCTGTGCTACTGAAACGTGCTCTTATACAGATACTAATTCTATTGAAGGATTATGGGACTGCCATCTCGTAAGAGTTCTCTATTTAATTCAAAGCCCGTCATTGTCCAGAGATCTCTAAATGACCTGAACAACAATTAGTACAACACATGAATTCATGAAAATATTTCATCCCCAGTATTTGTGGCTTGTACATCCTAACTTCTTAGCCAACGAGGTCTTTAAAATCCAAACAAAAATTGTTCTCATTTAATTTTAAGTGTTTTATGGAACATAAACTGAGGAGCGTGTGTATGTGAGTGTGAACAAAGATAAATGAGCCTAAGGGGAGAAATTTTTGTGTTGCTAAAATACAAATTTGCTATGACGCGCCTTATTTTGGGGAGCTGAAGCTCTATTTTTAATCCTGCTAGGGCTATCTCAAACCACCTCCTGGTTTACGTACAAGAGATTAAATCGCGTGAATATGATTACATCACTTGTTACGAAACCTGGCGCACAAAATAATATTTAGTTGGATTGGGAATTAATCCTGTGCATATAAATAAGTTTATCTAGAAAAATTTTAGATCAAGCAATTTGATATGTTTGGTAATATGATCAGTCAGCAAAATTTATAAGAGATCACAGTACATTTTTATTTTTGGCATTTGACATGTTATTTAAACACAAATAGAATATTTCAAGCAGATGTGTCAAATAGAAATGTATTGTCGCTATTACTTAGTTGACGATATTTACCTGGAAATACTTAGTCAGTCTAAATATACCTAAGGCCTATTCAAAAGTCATATTTTTAATCCAATGATCCGTCGTCCGACAGAGTACGCGTTAGAGAATTATGTAACTGATTAAGGCACTTTGTTTCTACGCTATCCAGCTATATAACCCCGAATTTAGATGAATATCTAAAATTGGGTGTTTGAAACTTAGTAATTTCGTAACCAATTTTAATCGAATTCAGTATTCTGAAGGCATTTAAATTTTACTACAACTTTGCTGGTTTTATTCTAGAATATTAGAGTTTTTGCCAATGTTTCCAACTAACCGTTTATTGCTTATTAAAATTTCGATAACCATCGATAAATATTTCTCCAAAAATATCTGTTGTTCTTCTTAACCAATAAAGATATCTCGGTTCATATACGCTGATACTAATCTGATTTTCTTGTCGCCAACCTCCAGGCTGGCCTTGCTTGTGTATCGTCGTGAAGTAGAAAAGTATTTATTAAACATATTAAGAATTCAAGGTTTAATTTTCTCTACCTTCCTTTTCCCTACCTGAATACTTACTCTACTGTTATATTAATCTATAGGTCTCCAACAAGCCGTGGGCATTATCGTTTTGGCCCTAGTAGGCCCCTTACCGTATATATTGGTAGCAGTAATTTCTATGAAACAGATCCTTGGGAAAATTTTAGACTTTTTACACTATTTGCCGCAGGCACTTGGCGAAACACTCATACACTAAAATGTTTTTATTAAGAATATTTTAGAGTTAACGCAGAGAAGTTTGCTATATTCAAATTTGGAAACACATTGGCCAACCATCGTCTTTGTATAGATAATTTCACCTCACGCGTTTTGATTATTTAAATTTTGTTTCTGTTTTAGATTTTAGAGAAGGATCCCAATTGGTTGCAAAATGTTTAGTTTCATTAAAGTTTTCAAACCCCTTGGTTTGGTATGCCATTGGGGTTCCATTTAAATTGAATTTTTTCCAGAACTCGATTCAGCTATTTATATTCTTGGGGCTTATAGTTAATTATAAACTACTATTTCATCTTGTAAATTGAGCTCTACTGTAATTATTTAAAAAATTGTTTAGATCAATTCTATAAATTGGCAACTTTTCAGAAGCCACATGTTAATACCTTGTCCAAATCATATTGAATTGAGCTTCACAACTGGCTTAGTTCCATTTAGATCGACCATGTTCCAGAGCTTATAAAGCTGTCCCAATCGATTAAGATATAGGTTGGAACTCACAGTAGTCCAATTTAGATATACAGAAACTGGTTTTCTTCCAAATCTGTTATATAGGACTAAACTTACTAACTTAAATGAGTACTCCATTGAGTCTAGTCACATGAGCGACTCAGCACATCACATAATTCAGTAAGATAAGCCTTGGACAAATACTAACGTAAACTGGCTCATTTGCATCATTCAAAGTTAGTTGAAATTAGGTTTTAATTTTCATCATACAATGGTTAAGAAACAGCATGGTTCGTTTCTAGTTAGTCATATTTCGGAATCACACCCGAAGGTTTAGAAAATTACTATGCTCGATTCAAATAGGCAATTTTCTTGCACCATATTTGGTGTTCATATTAAAATACCAAGTGCATCATACAAACCTATTAATATCCCACTCGTTTCAGAAATGGGTTGGCGAAAAGCTGAACAAATTACATCCGTCCGATAAACAATGAATTAAGCTATTATTGAATTGAAACAATAAATGCAAGAAATCGAGGTAAGCGGGTGAAGCGTGAAAAAGTACTCAAATATAGCTATCAAAAATTCTCCTCACAAATAAAATAAATTTTGATTCGCTCGATTTATTTTTTTAAAATTATTTTTATCTTGCTGACGCTTTATTTTCCACTTAGCTTTAGCAGCAATAAAGTGAAAGTCAAAAATTGACGTAAGAAAGTAAAATAAAAAAATTGGAAAAATTAAACAAAAGATTCAGATAGAAAAATCTTCTTCTTCCTCTTTTTAAGGATTACCATTGTTGTTCTTTTACTTCAAATATTTTCTATTTTTCTTTTTATATTACTTTTCGCTATGTATGCTATTTACGTTAGACTTTCGCAATAAGATGTAGCGCTTATACGAAGTTCGATAATAACTTTCCTAGCGAAAAAAGTTTAGAACACGTTTTGTATCCTCTGTAAGTAGGTACCACCAAAAAATTGTTGCTGTACAACTGTTCAAGTTTTTCCGTTTGTTTTGTAATTTTCATCGTGTTCGCTAGTACAATAAAATCGAAGGTACGGCAGCACACGACTTTCAATAATTTTTTGGTATATAAGAAAACCCGAGAAGTCGACAAGTCGTTTGTTGTAATGACTAGCTAGTCTAGTCTAGTGTAATCCTTGAAAGTTATTTTGAAGTTTAAACTATAATTTGAAATTGTTAGCATCTAATACTTTCCCCACTACGTAATTGGAAAGTTAACTGAAATAAAATAATATAACAAGCAATAAAATTGGAATTCTTGTATTGCTGCAGAATGCTTAAGAAAGGTATTTAACTGGCGAGAAACGAAAATATTTTATTTTTCGATGTCAAAAAATACATTTCGTTTAAATTAATTATTTTTTTGTCTGAAAAGGTTTTTACTAGATGTAAGACATTTTAGTCGTGGGTATTTATTTTGTGCAGGTATTTTCTACCGTTTGCTGATTTTATTCGAATAGAAAAATCTTTTATGCCGAAATTAATTACTTTAAGAATGCATGCAGAAAAATTAATTTACATAAACTCGTAAGTTTTGAAACGACACTTTTATAGGGTACAGCAAGATTTCAAAGAATTTATGTATTTTATGTTTCACATTTATATTCATTCGTACATATGTAACTTCTAAATGTTATAGAGCTTGGTATATTTAAAAATTGTATGCAATAATGGAAGGGAATATGAAATGCGACAAAGAATACATAAGAAATAGTGTTCTGGATAACTTTTGTGCTACAAGTGGAATAATAAGATTTTCACTCAAATACATCACCCTTTAGGCGGCCAGTGAGGTTTGTGTGGTTTAGCAACCAAAGATTGAAAAAGACACTTTAAACAGTTTTACTTTTTTTGTATCGATTTCACCTATAATCAGGGATGGATCCATAGAAAAGTTTTAAGGAGACGTGGTTTTGAGATGTCGTGTTGATAAATAACTTCTTCAAATTCCGTTATTATGCAATTTTTTTAGTAATGATCAACGTCCGCTTTAACACTTTCGCGGCCACATGTGCACCCGCACATCATGCATTTTGTACTTGCAAAATACCGGAAGTGATGATCTTTTGAAAGAGTTTGGGCTCCGAAAAATTGAAATGTTAGCCAAACCAAATAGTCCTGATTTATTTGAATCTGATGCTGATTTTTCTGGTTCAGACAGTGAAGACATTTATGAACCTAGTGATTCTGGCTCTGATGCAATTATTCAGATACAGAAATGTCAGATTTGGATGATTCTAATAATTTGGGTCAATATAATAGGGAACCATCTGAAATAAATAATAATGTCTGAATAATAATGGCGGAACTCTTGACGTTTTCAATACCTCACCGACACCAAAACTTAGTGACACGCCTGAAGATAATTGTCCTTTCAGCTATTTCCGTAAGTTTCTTACTGATGATATTTTAGATATCATAGTTGAAGAAACAAATCGAAATGCCGATAGGTCAAAAGCAAATTTAAACCGTGATGAAATATTACGATGTTTCGGATCAATTATTTATATGGGAGTTGTACCAAATCCCAAAATTGAAGACTATTGTTCTAGAAAGATCATATTTGTATAAAAATTGTGTAAAAATGTCAAAACTTTAAAAAATTGTTAAATTTCTTAACATACTAAATGAAAATTTCAAAAAAGTCAAAACACCATGGTAAATATTAAAAATTTTGGTTCGCAATACATATAAAATTTATTTGTATTACACTTTTTAGGCAAAGATTTGGATATTGATGAATGTATGATTCCATTTCGAGGAAGATTATCATTCCGCCAATATCTTCCAGGAAAAGCTCACAAAAATGGTATCAAGGTCTTCAAAATAACAGACCCACAAGGCTTTATACTTATAACTCAAAAATTTATACGGGAAAAGGAACTGTATGTTCTGAATTCTCAGTAGTCACATCTGTTTGTGTTTAACTAATGAAATATTATTTTAATGCTGGACGATGTTTGATAACCGATAATTTCTACACATCGCTTGAACTGACAAATATTTGTTTAGAACAAAATACTCATCTACAAGACAGGATTCGCAAGAATCGAAAAGGTATTCCGGTTTTTCTAAAATTAACAAAAGGTCAATCGATTTGCTTCGCAAATAATGGAATTGTAGTAGGTGCATGGCGGGACAATCGCGAAGTATACTGTGGGCAAAAAATAGTAAGAGTTTGTTCATAATTTTAAAATTCTTTATTTATTTCTCCAAATCTATTTCGTCCCCCTCAAAGTAACCCCCGCCGGCCTCAATACACTTGTGCCAACGTTTTTTCCAATCCTCGAAACAGTTGTTGAAGTCAATTTCCGGAATAGCCTCCAATGCGCGTAGCGATCCACGTTTAATGTATTCAATTGACTCAAAACGGTTTCCCCGAAGCAATCGTTTGAGTTTGCTGAACAACCAGAAGTCACACGGAGCTAAATCAGGCGAATACGGGGGTTGCGGAACGATATGGGTGGAATTTTTGGCGAAAAAATCTGGAACCAATCGTGCTTTCACTTTTTTTAGGCCCAAATGATCTTTCAAAATGGTTTTCACTGATCCTTACGATATTTCAATGATGCCAGTAAGAACTCTGGCTGTTACTCGTCGATTCTCGAGCACCAATTCCTTGATTTTATTATCGTGTTGATCATCAGTTGATGTTGATGGCCGTCCTAGACGTGGTTCGTCGTCAACACGTTCTCGACCCTCTTTGAACAATTTGTACCAATCAAAAACACTTGCTCGCGACATACAATTATCACTGAAGGCCTTTTGCAACATTCTGAACGGCACCACAAAATTGATTCCGCACACAAAATTTAATGGAACTTCTTTGTTGAATAATTTCACTCATTGTAAAAATCGCCGAATGTACTTTTTGTACTTCAGAAAGACAAACGAATACTAAACACTAATGATTATTTTGATGTGACATTTAGCGCAGTTGCCATCGACAGTCATACCAACATAGAAAACAAATATTTCGACGAATGGGTTTTCCACGCGAAATTTAAATTAAAAAGTCTTACTACTTTTTGTCCACAGAGTATTTTGAAATATTCCATGGAAAATTGATAAATGATTTTTACATTAAAGAAAGGGAATTTAATGGCCTGCGCAAGCAACTTATTTAAGCAAATGACTTGTAGCTACTACGAATCTGTACGAGAAGTTCTTATTTTTTTTTGGTTATTTGAGGTTTGAAATATTTCAAGAAAATGACATTTTAGTAAAAATGATCTACTATATAACAAACACAAACCAAACCTGAATCGCCAACTTTAAGTAGGGCCGATAGCGCTCGTTGATTTCAGGGTAATTTTGTTCTCGAACTTAAATCACCCTTTCTAGAATGGCCGATAAAGGACATTCACCTCGGTTTTATTTGTGTATAGTATTATTAGCACTATCGAAATTTACGAAAACTCAGATTGGTTGATATTTCACTTTAGTAAGAGAAATGTGCATTTATGTACCTTAGACCAATAATGATTCCTTTCGATAAATAAAAATTGTGAAAATTACATTACCTTCTTCGCATCTAGTATTAAAAGGATATCTCACGTAGAGATGGCGATCCCGGGATCCCGGATCCCGAAATTCTGGGATTATTCTCCGAAAATTTCGGGATTTCGGGATGAAAATCTTTATTATTAATTGATAAGAATACAACGGAAAACAATGAACACAGCAATTTCGATTAGATTTGAAATTGTTGTTCACTATTCCTCATTTCAAATGAATTTATTCCTCAACTGTTTAATAATCATTTTGAATTATAAAGAATAGTTACATGCAAAAAAATTCTCAAAATATCGGGAGGCTGCACGATAAGTCTACATAAGCAGCTTCAGCAAATCCATTATATCAGCGTAGTATTACCAGGAAAAAGTTCATCTCTTCTACATCTATAAATGAGGATCAAGCCAAAAAACCAAGAATCACTAATTATTTTTGTACTACATCTCCCTGAAATTCTTGCACGTATGGCAGCTAAAGATGGACTATCATTCAATACAATTTGTAATTCAATCGATATTCGCGCTGGTTTAATTGCACGAGGGTTTCTAAACGTCCCTAAATCACCTAACACAATTAAAAAACTAGTGTTAGATTACTGTATGGTGGTCAAAAATGACGCTATTAAAACAATTGTGGCAAAACCTCAAAGCGGAGTAAAATTTTCATTAACATTTGACAAGTGGACATCGACAGGGAATCGACGTTTCATAAATGTGAATATTCATGAAGCTGGCAAATACTTTTGGAACTTGGGATTAGTGCGAGTTCTCGGATCTATGCCAGCTGAAAAATGCATTTTTCTTTTAAAAATTAGACTAAGCGATTTTCAAATAAATTTGAATATTAATGTTGTTGGTGCAACTACCGATGGGCCGAACGTGATGAACAAAGTAGGAAAACTGCTACCCACAGTTCAACAATTATGCTTCGCCCATGCTATACAATTGGCAATAATTTCGGTTCTCTATAGCACCTCTAGCTCTACCCAGTCGGAATCTTGGGAAATTGAGGAAGAAAATTCACACAAAATAAGTCTCATGACTTAATGATTGCTCCTGTAATTAAAAAAGTTCACAAAATTGTTTTGCTTTTTAAAAGATCCCCAACTAAGAACGAACATTTTTTGGACAAATAATATACTTAAAAATGGATTGCAAAACCCGGTGGAGCAACTTATTTTTGATGCTTGAGCGATTTGATATGTTGAAAACATGGATTCAAAAAGCGTTTTTGGGCCTAAAAATCGATTATTCACTAAAAATGAATGAAACTGAATACCAATTATATCAGATCTTGTTTTGCTTTCAGTTCCAACTAAAGCAACAGTGAAAGCACTGTGTCGTCAAGACGCAAATTTAATAACCGCAGATATGTGACATCAGTCGTCAACTTTTTTCTGCTTTGTGTCACCGTATACAACAGAAGAGATCACAGTTTAGTAGCTTGTTGTTGTATCTACAGAACGGTCATAATAAATTTTCAATGATGCCTGATATTTTTGTACCTAATGCCAATGTGCAAAATAGAAAACTTATGGTAGACCTTATAAAAAGGTTAGATAAAATTGAAGATCGTGAAGAAACCCTAGAAAAATTCCAGTCAAAGTGGAAAGCTTAATTTCCTAATTACAAAAGGAAATGTCTTTATTTGAAGGTGGAGGATGCAAAGGTGACCACCTTCAAATAGTTTATGATTATTTACTTCCAATAAGGCCAACAAGTGTGGAGTCAGAAAGGGCTTTTTCAGCTGTTGGTTACATAAATTCAACAATTCGAAATCGGCTTAGCGACAAAATGGTCGACCACAGCTTATATTTTTTGAGAGCACATTTTCAAACATAATTTTTTATGTTTTTTAAATATATTTACAAATTTATTTTATAATAATATAAATACCTAAATGAATTTTTATTCACTACTCTTCTGTGTTAGCTGTTGGTTTATTGGACTAGCCCAAAAAAATTGTTTAAACTAAAACCAGCATTCAGGCGACACTCATATGAACTGAACGATAATAATCAAATCAATTTTGAAATACAAAAATCTGTTAATTAGACGAAAATCGCTATTGTTCTTTTAAACAGGTTTACTGGTATTTTAATAAAAGCTATATTATGCTTGCATATAGAGAATTAGGTGAGTAATGCACACAAATCCGCATAAATATAAGCAACGAGAGACATCTATCTTAAATGCCTTGCGCTAATTTAAGAACAGTTCCAATTAGGAAATTAGCATGGATAGACAATTTTAGATCAATTATGTTACTATCCAATTGAATGTACAAATTGACATTATGTTGAAATTAAATAGTAGTTGAATAGAGAAAATATAGAGAACTTCTGGTGCAGATTATTTTACAAAACAATTTCCTCACCAATTTGTTAGGTAAGATTTGGTTAGTTCACGACAAAGATCATTACATTACCTTTCACTACACAAACTAAAAACATCAAGGTGAGGTTACCAAGACGTTAGAAGCTTGGTTTCGAACTAATAAAACAATGAATTCTTTATATTAAACAAATCGGGCTTCTCACCAGACTGCAGTGGCCAAACTACAAAAATATTGAAAATACTTAGAACTTACATTCAAAGGCGAATCATAATAATTCGCTAAGGCATTGCGATTATACTTATAACGTCTTGGTAACCTCACCTTGACGTAAAAATACTATCTGGTTGTTACCCAGAATAACCCAAAATTACAAATTAAAAAGTTCTCGTACGGATTCTTATCTACAAGCCATCGTCTTCATATATGGAAATAAATTTTACTTAAAGTTGGTTAGTGCAAGATACATTATCTTTTTTAGGACATTAACAAAATTTTTCAGCCTCAGATTATGTATAAGTTGTTGTTGAATTTAACATGTCTGTTAAATTTTTTGTGGTTGTTATATTGTTTTTATAGGTTGGGAATTTTAAATTTGTATTGTTTCTAATTTTAATTACAACTTATTTATAGTACATCAAATTCTTAATTTCTTTTTATTATAATTTGGTTTAACAGTACTCATACTGAGATATAGAGAACAGATTAAATCGCTTGATCTTGTTATAGCCTCGTAATGTAATAATTCAAATAATATAAGAGTATAATAGTAACTCAAAATTAAGTGGTTAAACCAAAGTCTAGTACAATCGTTAATTAGAATCGTTCACTGCTATGCTAAATAATATTAATTTGACACTATAGGTGTACATTGAAATGGGTTACTAAATGACTTAATTGACATCACAATTTTGAATTCACTCTAATAGAGTCTTATTAAAAGGTACACAACACCATTGTAATTATCCTCGTCCTCTTGAGATACTTAATTCTGAAAAACCAAAACTAACATTTCTCTAAGCCACCCCTAATTAATTTCCAATTGAATAAATCCAAATGTACAATTCCATATACGAGTGTACGACAAAGTATAAATAGAAACACATTTAATTTTACCTTCAGTAGATATTTCAATCCATAAAGCTAATTAAAAATAGATTAAATTACAACAACAAAAAATCATTAAATAGAAATACGTAGAACAAAATTTACTAATCCATCCAATCCAGGAAATGAGATGAAATTAATATTACGAGAAAAAAGTATTGCCAGAGCACAAAATTTTTATAAACATTTTCTAGATGTATGGACAGCTACATAACCATATTTTATCTCTTTTAGTTTTCGAAATAGATACACGAAGGATAATATTATCCAATTTATTATTTCATTAAAAACTGGCAAAACAAATCTATTTTACTAGGTTTTTTGTATTTAGTTGTTGCTATTTTTATTTAAAGCTGTATAAAACCATCTCTTGAGATTAATATTATTGTTCCAGTTTATTCGTTTGAATTAAAACAAATATCGTAACATTTTGCTTGCATCGCTGCATAGAGCGGTATACCATAACACATCGTACGAGTGTATTATAGCCAGAGCAAAGGAATAATGAAAGCTGGCAATACAACAGAACAAAAAATAAATGAACATCAACAATACAGGAAAAATAATAATAAATAGGAATTTTCAAAACTGCACACCAAAATGAAAATAAAAATTCTAAAAAATATAAATTTACTGGAATACGATAAATACATATACCTGTAACATTACTCTCGTTTATATCCCGAGATCCAGATGAATGATGATGATGAGACGACGATGATGACAGTTTAATTTTCATTTCATTTTTCAGGTTACTAAATGAAAATGGTACAATGTATACACTGTACGAGTACATACTATAGTCTATGTACCATATTATTATGATGTTGAATTTTTTATTCGTGGAACATCGGGAATACAGTGGGAAAATATCAGTTGATTGAAATATTGTAATGTTATGAGTTGCAGTTGCATACAATCGACTGGATGAAGAGATGAGCAATCGAACTTATCGTTTGTTCAATTAGCTATGTGTCACTGGTGGTAATAATGATAATTATTTCACCATTTTTATCTCTATTTTTGTACATCGTACGTACAATGGAGAAATTATAACATTTATCGTAAAAAGGTGAACCAAAATTATACAAATTTCCATTAATTTTCCAACCCCATTGTGATTACAACAAAAAGTAAAAATGATGTTGAATATAATGCTAACATCCACGAATAACAACTAGCTATTGTAACAATTATGTTGTTGGTTATTTTAAATGTATCAGTAGCGTAAAAGGAGCATAAAATGTGGGGGTATAAAATGTATATATGCGGAGTTAAATTTTAAATTCATGGCAATCATTATTATTTATACATGAAATATGCAAAAAATACAAATTAACAAAAAAATTGTAAAGCAACATCATAGTCTTGCATTGTTACATGGAGCGCAGCAAAAAATTAAAACTTTGTTGGGGAAAAATGTGGGAAAATTAGGTTACCGAATACGCGATTAATAAAGTTTAAAATATTTTATGAATTACCGTAATATAGGTCAGGGTATTATACGTCCGGTTTTTAAAGTCCTATTTAATGCACTGGTGTGGTGATGAATTAAGTTAAATTTGTTTAAATGATTTTGGTTAAACCGTTAATAAGCTTGCATGCAAATTTGTTTATGCAAGGTATTATGGAAAAATTCTGAATTTCCTACAATAATAAAAATTTGCATGTCTCATATAACGTCTTAGATATCATAAAATTGTCTAGTGTATTTTACAAAATATAAATATAATATAAATTAGCTGGAGCTGCCCTATGTGCACTTAACCATCATCTTAAAATATATAAGAGCAATTAGCATTTTGATTATGGTTTCTTTAACAAAACATAAAAACATAATCTAAAGCCTCCATTTGTCAAAATCTTTCTACATTAAGTTCGTTCCATTAAAGAAACTTAACCCACTTAGTTAATTTACCGAGCAACGAAAGATTTTATGAAGCACCCAGCAAACATTTGCTGACAATTTGATTGTAGAAAATAATTTTTTTATTAGATTAAGTGTAGAAGCAAAATAGTTTAAGTACATGATATGCAACCGATCAAATATAATGCCAATGCGTCGGAGCTGTTTTTGAAAATCACAAAACAGAGTTAAGGTCATTTGTAGCAAGAATTTGTACTACAATCCAGTGACAATTTATGGCATAATAATTCATGGCTGTTTTGAGCGACACGTTGTGTCACATTACGGTAGGTATTGCAACACACGCAGTTATATAGATTTTTGATCTAATCTGTATTCCCCTTAAATGTTAATTCATCCCCCATTCACCCAGGAAAATAGTTTGTTCCCGCGTTCTATTGGAGTATTTTTGAAATTGTTAACCTCATACCCCACTGTGCTTATCCGATAGATAAGTGCGTACCTTAAAATAAAATGTCAGCAAGATTGAGAAGACAGTAGGTACAGTTTCTTAATCGAACCGAACAGTGCTGATCAAAGAAAACAAGAACTTTCATGCTAGAAAAAGTATGCTGTGCTAACATGTAAAAATGAGTTTCAGCGCCTTATATTATCTACGAACCAATGAAAACTTTTGAAAAAGCGTTAAAGTTTAAAATTGAGTTCAAATAAGAGAAATAAAGAAATGTCCAAAGCCTTTTACTAATCCTAAACAATATGTTACACCATACTGAGTTTATTTAAAGCGAAGTTCCGCTTTTGTAACCTTCTTCTCGTTGGATGGGTGGACAAAAGCTCAGGTTGATTAATGGAGACATAATTAGCTCCTATTAAATGTAAAAAAGTACAAAAGAAAATAATAATAATAAAGAAATTTTAAAATATAATATAATAATAAAATAATAATTATAATTTTTAAAAATATACAAATATTTTGTATCCCAAGACACATTCACGACTCAATTAATTGTAATAAGTTCATATATTTCCATATGTATACTTCCACCTTCTTTTATGCTTTCAGTCAAATTGTTAGTGTGGATGAGGATACTGCAGCAATATTCGGTCAATATCCTCAGTCATTCCACAAACCTCACATTCATTGTTTGCAATCAACTGACATTTATACAAACACTCTTTCCAGTTATTGTTTTAGTACTCCTCCTAAATTCTTTGAAGAAAGCTTTCATCTTCATTATTCCATGTACTCCAACCAATCACCTGCATCTTGTCAAGTATATTTCAGAAATACATCCGTTTATATATTTTGTTTTTTCCGTCATTGCCATTGTTGTTCTGGACTTATTTATTTGTGGAAATGTAACCTGTTTCCGCCGCATACTCGTCTGTAGGATAGATTCCTTACGTCAAAATTTAAAATATTGAAATCAGAAAATTTTAAATTTTTTGAGATTTTTCGAGGTTAAAGCGTTAGTGCTCTTTAAAATTGGAATCGTATCTGTCAGTCTCGCGCTCTACATATTGTTACAGAATTTTCTTCTCATTGAGATGAATGGGCAACTTA
This sequence comes from Nephrotoma guestfalica, assembly GCA_963691935.1. Taxonomy (NCBI): domain Eukaryota; kingdom Metazoa; phylum Arthropoda; class Insecta; order Diptera; family Tipulidae; genus Nephrotoma; species Nephrotoma guestfalica. The sequence goes on along the minus strand of OY829914.1, from coordinate 305,250,861 downwards.
AGTACCAGTTTGCTAGCTGGCCAGACTAGATTCTTCACATAACTAAATCTCTAGCACTGGGGGTTCACAATCAAATAGTATATGATCAGCCGTTTTCTAGCTACTCGTATTACCACATTCGCAACTGCTTGCCACTCTGCTTGTTGTTACTCAGGATATTCGGTCTTATTTATTTGATTGTACAGAATTTAAACATTCCCGTAAACAACATCTTCTAGTTTTCTTATTTTGTAACTAGCCAATTGTTCATTCAACATTATATCGATTGGAATGATTCCCGCTAAGGCAATAACCGGTTCGAATGAGACTGTCCTACACGTTTTAGTTATCCCAGGAGAATCGACCTTTGTGCACTCATTAGTGTTCTTTGAAGTGGCAATTTATTCTATCCGCTCATCTAAGGCAGCCATAAGCCATCGAAGCGTGTCATGGTTTGTCATAATGGTAGCTAATCGGTCAGAAAAGATTAAATGGAAAATCCTTAACGCATTTATTATAGTAGACTATCACAGATAATCAAAAGCTCCAGATACATCTAAGAATACTTCTAAGACATACTTTTGCGTTGACTCCTTAAATATGTCTACCATTTTCACCATAGCGTTTTATGTGGACCTATTTTCTGTTAACCCGAACTGCTTGTCGCTATATCTTTTGCTACTCATACGTTCAAAAATCTGCCGGTAATCATTTTAAGACGGGAACCGAATTTATAATAATTTATAATATTGTTTGATTGAACTGTAGTAACAGAAACTGGACAAGTGTCTCGGATAACGCCGGATCTATTCCTACAGACTGTTTATATATAACATGAAAGAGATATATTCAAGGTATTACGGTATTTAATTCTTGTTCTTTACAGACTTGCTAAACCTTTTAACTTATTGACCGAAATTAATCGGATTTCTACGAACGAGAGGTGTTGTTTTAACAAATGTCGCGGACCCATTAAAAACATACGTCAAAAGAATGGCAAAACTGGTGCTTGACCCTATAGTTGAGGTGTAAAATAGTAAATCAATTCTTCCTTCAAAGAGAGTACATGTCGTATCGGGTACCATTTGCGTACTTTCGTGCAAACTGTTACAATTTCGAAAACGATAAAGTTCTGTGTTCGCGAGAATAATCCAGACTTTTCACTTTATGCGTCATTTGGCAGTACGATGCAAATGTTAGGTTGTTACCTAGGTCACGGTGTCATCATCTCGAGAGGTTGACAAAATCAAATATATCTGGGATGGTTGACACTAACATTTGGTGAAACTCCAAAACCTATAGTCTTAAATCAACTTTGGTTCCGGGCCTCCTAAGAATCCAAACGATATAGTGTGGTCTGATGAATCTGTATGTATCGATGAAGAAATGGAGAGTTGCCAGTTTCAAACAGAAGCTAACCGCCAATCATTTGTATACGTGGTCGACCGAAAGGCCTTCAATTACATTACTAGTTTTGGATCTACTTTGCAATACGTTCTTGAGAAGATCCATTTTCGGATGATTTCAGAGTCGTATATATTTTATTATTTAACTATTTTTTTAACTGGTAATGAAATAACTTTCATGCTCGCTTTTAAATAAAAAACCTACATCATAACAAAACCATCTTTTAGTTTGCGTCGCTGCTTGCTGTATTGCATACAGATTGCATCTTCTTGCGAAAATTTTTGTGTTTTTACTTCTCAAAATATCAGTGCTTATCCATGAATTAGCTCGGCTGACGTTATGGTTGTGCTTGTTACTCTTAGTTCTTCGATTTCATGCAAAACACTTGTAGTTGCATCAGTTTATCTTTTTTACAATGCGGTATCCCACCACATTCGGAAGTGTTCTTTACCCTTTTAAATATAGTTGGAATAACCAGGTACCCCTGGTGGTAGGCTGCGGTTTTAATACTCATCATACTTTATGGGCAGCTCCAATGTTATATATTATTAATAACCTCCGTTAAATTCTCCAAAGCTTTGTCCCAGGGAGTTTTGTCCTATGTCGAGCTGTGGTACCTTAAGAAGGATGTGCACGTTAACCCATCTAAGACTAGCTTACTGGTCTTCACTAGATGTACATGTGAGTATGTGGTGTGGTAGTCCATGCGGACTAAATGTTTGTGTCCCCTCACAGCCCAGGCCGCTTTATTATAGTCGGGGTGAAACTTTGTACATAAGCTTTCTCGTTTTTTCAAGTTTCATACAAATTTGTTCAGATCATTATTTTAAATTTCAACGGAAATGACGAGGTTTGATAAAAAAACTTTGTTTCACCAAAATTCAGCATCACACTACAGAATAGACGGATTTACTATTTGGAATATCATACTATAACTACTTTCCATTAATTGGGGATCCTTGCAAAACTTGGTGGAAATCTGTTTACCGGAAGTGGCATTTCCATGGTGCCTTTGCAATTTTTGCAATGAAGTTGAAAAGTATAGGATTTACGAAAAATCATAAAGAAATAAAAGTATGGAATAAATTTAAAGATTCAATTTTCAACAGCAGTTGATCTTGTTGATGTGATCTCCATTTAGCTATTTGTTGCAATAAAAAACCAATAAAATGTATTAAAATGTTATTAAAAGTGAATTTAAATTTTTACCACGGGAAGAATGTTTTGTATTTGGTGTTAACAATTTAATAACAATTAATGAAGTTTAGAAGTAATTCGCCACATTTGTTTTGATATAACATTTAGCGCGTTTCATGACACCAATTGAACCGATCAAGCATCAAGAAACACAGCTAAAGACTTGTTGATCGGAGGCGCTTCGGTCATCTGTTAAACTATGCGCCTCGCTAACGTCGCTATGGCGGTTTAAGGTTAAATTTAAATGGAACTTATTTGGTGGATGTTAAAAAATCTACGACGTATATTTAATTAGATATCAATCTAAAAGGCGTTTTGTAACTTCTGACGGCCAGAAACGATTCAATATTACCATCAGGAGTTGAATTGTGAATTTTCATTGGTTAAATGGATGCAATAATAAAATTCTGAATGACCTAAATCCACCACAGACCAACACTGAGTAAATGACGAAGACTTGATCAAAATCGGTTTCATAGTTTCTGAGACAGAGAACCTGGACAGAGAATCCGGCCGTCTTTACTTTATTCAATTTAGATAGCAGAACAAACGAAACACTTGTCGTAGTAATATGAACTCCATATAAAAAAACCGGTAACGTTTTTCTGCCATAATTTATTTATGTAACTATGTAACTCTTATTATAGCGTGGATTCGGTACATCAATCAAAGAAAGAGTTGGGAATTGTGGATGATTAAATTAAAGAATTAATGAAATTCCGAGTAGCCTAAAACAACCACAGACCTTAGTGTTGGTCTGGCGCAATGGCGAAGATTTGGTCAAAATCGGTTGAATAGTTTCTTCGTTAAGGATGAAACAAAGCAAATTTAAATATTATTGTAGCTTAGTTGTGTAATGATGCAAAATCATAATTTGAGTATAAATTTAGAAATTTTTAATAAAATAAATCAAATATTTTGTTATATTAATAGAAAAATTAAAGTTTAAAGAAATTGTATTGAATGAAGTTGCATCTGTCGCGACATCAATAGGTTCTATCTACACCCAGCAGCATCAGTTTACAGCTCTTTGCTGCTACTCATAAGCTCGATAAAATTGACATCGATTTTACTTCTAAAACAAAACAAACTGCTGTGCTGCCTATCTACAGCCGATAGTTAGTGTTTTATGCTTTACTGTGATCAATTTTACTCAAGTCTCAGACCGAAAACAATGCAAGAAAAATTTTTTCATCGTAGAATGCTGTGAGACCGAAAAGTGTTACAAAAATTTTTTGATCGGGAGTGCTTTGAGCGTGACGTACACACAACATTCTTATTGGCCATTTATAATATATAACGTAAATCTCATCTTCTTATGCATATACAGGGTGGCTGAGACCAAATGTTACTGACTTCACTCTGCTGTCATTTGTGTAGTTGTCATTTTCGCGCGTCAATTTTTTGACAGATTGAAGTTTGGTTAGTTGTTTACATGTGGTCAACAAATAATTGTTCTAAATTAATATCTTCATAAAAAAATCGTAATGGAATTCAAACGTAATAGTGTAATTGCACTGTATTTGGGTGGAAATTTACAAACAGCAATAGTTCGTCAGCTCCAGCATTTGAATGTGAATAAAATGTTTGTGTAGCGAACCATAACTCGATACAACGAAACTGGTAGCATCGCTAAACGCAACAGCGGCGGTCCTAAAAAGACAGCAACATCAAAACAAATGATACGAAATGTGAAGAAACGAATCCAACGAAGACCTCGTCAAAGTGCCAATCAATTAGCACACGTCTACATGTTTCACGATACAGCATTCAAACCTTATTGAAAAATGAACTACACTTGAAGTCCTACAAGATACAAAAAGTTCAAGATCTTACCGAGGCACAAAAAAAAGTTAGGCTTGAAAGAACACGAGCATTGAAGGCCTTGGCCGAACGTGATGAGATTCCAAAAATTGTCTTTTCTGATGAGACAATTTTCACCATTCAACAGTATGTGAATAAACAAAATGATTGTGCTGGTTAGAGCACAAGTCCAACGATAATTTGGACACAAGAGTTGCCAGGCGCAAGCAATCACCAGCTTATGTTATGGTTTGGGCTGCAGTGACTGCAGATGGACGCACTCCTCTGGTTTTCATCGAACATGGAATCAAGGTAAACCAAGAGGTGTATCGCCAAAAGATCCTAAACGATGCTTTGCTACCTTGGGCACGTAAACACTTTGGTACGAACCGTCGGACATTCCAACAGGACTCGGCACAGTCACACAAAGCTCGAGCGACATAGCAATTTTTACAAAATTGCGTTCCGCGGCTGATTTCGTCGAAAGAATGGCCACCATATTCACCAGACTTGAATCCCATGGATTTCTCCATATGGTCCATTTTGGAGAGTAAGGTGTCCACTAAAAAATACGAAAGTATTTTTCTCTTGTTCGAAAATGGAATAAAATTCCGCAAGCTCACGTTCGGTCAGCATGCAATGCTTTCTATGAAAGGCTGAATCAAATAATCAGAGCCAAAGGAGGTCATATCGAGCAGTAACATGTTTTTCATAAAATGTAATATGTTTTCAACATATTCCACGAAATTTCAATAGAAAATAATCAAAATTAAAAAAATTACAGCGTTTTCATTTGGTAACACTTGGTCTCAGCCACCCTGTAATTATTGTGGGTATTTTTTAAATATTTTTTTTTAATTTACCTGAATTTGTTGTTATAAATTTAAAAACTTTTCCAAAGCAAACACTATAAAGTGACGCCTGAAACCGGTTCTCAGACCTATATGATATTATATATATTTTTTAAAATAGTTTTTATTTTTATTTCTTGTGGAGTTTGATTTAAACTTATCGTTAAGATTAGTGAAAACTAAAAGCTAAGTACTTATACAAGAAACCAAAGATTTTCAGATAAATACTTCATGTAAATTTAAAACGTCTTTTAAAATTTTCGGAGAGAGTATAGAGTAAATCGGTTTCATTTGTTTTTACATGGGAATGTTTACTTTAGTTTTCGGCCGAGTTTCCGAGTTGCCAACGGAGACCCGAGCAATGTAAATATAAAAATAAAAATATTAGTGTTAAAAAATGATTACTACTCCAGAAAAGCTGAAATACAAGTAAACTTTCATATTCATATATTGGTTATGCTACCAATCTCAGTCGTTCACTTAAAAAGTTTTCAGCAAAATTAATTTCTTTCTGGTAGCAACAATATTATGTTTATGATTTGAAATTAAACATTTTGTTGATGAAACCGTTCACTAGAGGATTTTGATGCTGTACCCATATTATGTTTTTGAAAATATATACGAAATTTAACTTCATCTAAACTTGTGCAGGAATCATATAATTATTATGAAAACGTATATACGAGTATGTATATGAAAAAGCTCCTCTATATAACAAAAAAATGTAAGTACTTAATAAATAAATAGAATAGGAAATTGCTAAAGTTTGTTTTTCCAGGTTTTTACTTTTCCTATGTAGAGAGTCGAACGGAACGAATTTTCTCTATTAAAAATTGAATTTTCATGTATTTTTGATTTTTATTGTTATAATTTTATTTTTTTATATTTGCCGTTGTTATATAATTTTTATTTTTATGGTTATTAAAATTTATATATATATAACGTACATAAAAACGAGGAAAATTATTTTATGGAAAATTTGATAAGAATATTAAATTGAAAATGATGAGTTTGAGAATTATATATTTTAGATCCGTAAGTTCGTTCATCAGTCCAATTGTATATGTTAAAGTGGAAAGTGATGTTTAAATAAAATAAAAATATTATAGAATGAAAAATTTATGATAATTGAATCGAAAATCTGATTTTATTTGATTAATTTTACACTTAACGTAATGCATATCTGATACGGGCAAATGATTGATGAGATTCTTGTGAAGCACGTAATAGGAAAATAAAAAAAATATTTAATAAGCTGTTCATGTTGTTTATTGGAAAACATCTTATCGAATTTATATCAAATGTAGTTGAATGAAATATTACTAGAATACAATATTCATTCACTCAGTGTGCTCGGTTGCGCTATGTCTCGAAAGAAGCTAATAATAATATCTCGAAATATTTATCAAGAGCAGCTTAAATTTATTTATGTATAGTAGAATACACGATTTTTAAAGAAATTTTAAATTTATTTTCTAAAAATTTTGTTCTTTTGAAGACGTATCCACTACAGCAGAAAAAGGTATACAACAAAGACATTGTATGGATAAAATGTTTATTATTTGAAAGCTTTTTGAACCTTTATTACTTTTCCGTTTTCCTAGACAAAAGGTAAGAGCACCTTAGAGACACTTATACGATGGGCGAGTACAAGAAAACATCCAATTAGTTATTTGTTCAAAATTACGGTAGAGGACCATGCTACACAAACAAACCTTACAAAATTGTTTACGATTTAATTAAGGATGTATGTAGGATGAAGAAGAACATTTATTTTAAAAATTGTAATCTGTGTGAAAACCATACTGCATCAAAAGAAATTTCTACCGTAAGTCTTCAATTAACACTTGAACCAGAAAGAATTTTTATCCTGGATATCCAAACAATGCTAGATCATACAGAACCTGTTATAATTGCACGTTTTTAACTTTTTAGTATAGGTATAGTTATTGCGTTTTGTAATATTAAATTAACTTTCACTATATTTACTATAGGGCCGTTGCTATCCCAGCCGAAAAAATATTTTATAGCCAAAAGATATATTACTTGATATACCTAGTTCTACTATCACCTCCAAATAACCAGAATACAGTAAAAATTTGTCTGGAACTAAATAATTTTACAAAAATGGTTCAAATCCTATCAAATGTAAATATTACAATAAATTTAGAAATTTCCGAAACAAAATTAATAAAACGTTCTGCATTTTTTAAGTTGCCCTCTTTCCCATCGATCCTACTATATCCATTAGATACTGAATTCAATGGACTGTATCACGAGTACTAAACATACAAAAATTCTCAAAAAATTATTAATTAAAAGTTTTAAATTAATTAAAGGTTTAACGTAACTGATACAAATTTTTGAGAATTTTTGTATTCGAGATATAGTCCATTGAACTCAGTATCAAATGGCCATAGTAAGATCGATGGGAAAGTGTGTAATACTTATATTAGTATTTGCCAGTTTGTGATGGAATCGTCTAATTACGTCTTGATTCATTGGAAGATTATCTTTTTGTAGATTTTCAATATATTCACCTATGAAATTATACAACGAAAAATATCAGATATGAGATTAAAAAAAAACTAAGTGACAAACTTACCAATCAACCAACGAACTTAAAAATCAATTAATATTTCATAAAACGTATTTTATTATTCGAATAAATACGATCCTGGTTCAAATTGTAAAAGAATAGTCATTGTTTAAACTAATCTGATCCCAATTTATACAGAATTTTACCCTTCGTAATAAATGCGTTACTCATCATGAGTCATCGGAAAGTAATATCATAAGACTAGGCGTACATTTAAAATAAAAGTACATGAGTTTAATTGTACTTTATTTATCTCCACAGAAATACACTTAATAGTACAGATCCACTAAAATAGATGTGTTTTCGCAGATCCGTATGCACGGCAAAACGACCTTTTATACGTTTTTCAACTATAAAATTGTTAATTTTGCAGTTACGATGACGTGCAATGCTCAGTTTTTTTTCGTAATTCTTTGCTCTAGGGCCACAAATAGTGAAATTTAATCAAATATGATAGGCACTTTTTTAAAAATTAGGCGGAACTCACAAGTTTTACTTTGTTTGAAAGAAACAGCCCGAAAACAAATTGTCTACTAGGTCAACCCAACCACCTTTTTTATCAATTCGTTAAAATGAAAAGATTAAAAGAAAATATTAGACGGGCATTACTTGAACGAGCTGAAGTGAAAAAAGAAGAAAACGTCATTAAGGGTCGTTTTTGTGTTTTTTTTTGCAAAAAAAACCAATTTGAGTTGAAAATTTGCATAAGGTATCTAAGAGCAACAAATATTTTTAGCCCTGAACCCGATAGAAAAAGAGATGAGATTTGCTCGATACCAAAATGGGTCGCCTTAATATATATATATATATATATATATATATATATATATATATATATATATATATATATATATATATATATATATATATATATATATATATATATATATATATATATATATATATATATATATATATGTATATATATATATATATATAAATTGTATATTACAGTAATATTGAGGCTACATATTTTTGCATTATCCAAAATGACTATTTATTGACTAAAGACTAAATGCTCAAAATTAAACCCGCAATAAATAAAATTCGCAAACAATTCGAAACGATATAAAGTTTTCGAATGAACCAAATAACAATTTTTATTTATTTTTTATTGATTTCGGGAGAGAAAAAAAACTTTCAAAGATTATATAGTTTTGTATTTCTTAATATAAAGCTACGATATTTTTTTATTTCATTTTATTACAAATGAGAATTTTTATTCTTTCTTATTTCAGCTTTAAATTAAATGAATTTTTCAAAAAACAACAAAATATAAAAAAAAATCAAATTGAAAAGATTATTGATTTTGAACGTGATCATTCGTTAACTAATTTATTGATAATATATAGCCGCAGTATTGGCAAAATAGAGATAGAACGTTTTCGTGTTGTTCTCTGTATTGCAACTAAAAGGTTGTCCTAATATGTGATCGGTTTTTGTTTAAATTAAAATGAGTTATTTGGTGGCTTCCTCTTTCAATGTGGTTCTAATATCGCAAAACATAAATTAACTAAGTTATACATTACAAAGAAGTAAGAAAACCTTATAGAAATGCCCTTTAACTATACCAATTTATAGCGTTTTTCTTTCTTACTCAAAACCTCCAACAGGTTTGAAATCGTAGGAATATTGTAAATAGTTGTGGGGTATTTATTAATACACGAGTATATCAGAGCACACGTTAGTGATAATTTTTTCGGTACATTAAAATCGTCGTTAAATTTTTTATTTTATTTTAAATTTTCTTTCTGGTTTTGTTTAATGGTTTTCATTTTTCTATTTTTCTGATTATTATTATTATTATTGTTATCATTTGTCATAGAGAATATGTAAGAAATGAAAACAGAAATTGAAACGAAGAAGGGCATTTGGAAAAAATTATTTTCTTTATAGAATACAACAACGTCGACGACAACGACAACAATAGAAAAATATAGCTAGATGGCATACGGCATTGAAGAAGAAAAATGAGAATTTTCCTGCCATAAATTTGTGTGCTTTGAATATTTTAAATTTTTTTTAAACTATATTTTTATAATAATAATCTTTGCAATATATTTTTCACATCTTGTAGATCTATCGCTTCACATAAAACCTATTTTAAGGTACCCAAACAGAAATATGTGTACACATAAAAACCGAACAGTTTCAGCTAAAACATAAATACACATATTTATATAAAATTGTACGTGAAGTTATTAAAAAGGCAACACAAAAAAGATAACTTTGCCGCTCTTATCATATTCCTTCCTCAACCTACAATAATTCTGTGTTTCGGGGGATACAATATGACGTTTGTCTTATTTTCGTTCCATTCCGTTGCTGGCGTTTTTGCCTTTTTGTATATTCTTTACTGCCACAGGAATGAAATCTTAATAATACTCGTAATCATAAAAAAATGAAGTCAATCAATTAAAATGATATTTTTTTTCTTGGTGCTTCGTGCTTTTGTCTTATTTTTAGAAGCGAAGAAGTCGGGGTACCTGCATTTGTGGTTCGTTTTGTGTGATGGTAAAACAACGGTTGATAATCAATTTTATCTGGGATTTTAATATTTTCATTTTTATCATTCCAGTTTATTATTTTACTTGCCTTTCATTCTAATCATGATTGCAATTTAATGATATAAATATTGATTATGTAATTACACAATTTGTACGTATCCCTCTCCTCTGAAATCAAACGACTATTCAATTCGTAATGCATTTCTGTAATGTAATATATGTTTTAAAACGATTTTGTTCATTGCTTATTTCAGAATCATTTCACCTCGTATTATATGACAGGGATGACACGTATTGCGGGTGAGCATTCCTCGTAATTTAACGTAAGTGCACGAAGCAATACTGTATGTGACAACTGCTTTATTTAATTTTAGTTTTCATTTAAATCAAATTGCCTGAGCTCAATTAGGAGGCTAATTAGGAGCTCAAAGAAAACCGATCAAAGTAACATTATACTGATGACAGCCCGCCCTACCAAGGATAATTATTTCTCCATGTTGCTAAGCAATCAACAGTTATTAAACGATAGAATTTGGTTCGAGATGTACTTTAATGTTTCTTGTGTTGCACATATTTTTACTTTTATTTTCCCACATAACAACTTCGTTAAGCATTTTGTTGACATCTTCTATCATCACGTTTTCAGTACAATAAATATCACTTACTAACCTCCTAGATTAACACAATGTAATGTTTCTAGGCTCCATTTAGGACTAGACCCACCAAGGGTCGACAGCGCGCGGCGAATTTACATACATATATGCTATCATTTGTTTATGTATTGTATAGAAACTTTAATTTTAACAAATTGTTTCGAATGAAGTTGCATCCGCCGCCGCGAAATAATGTCGCTCATCAAACATAACCTAGAAATATTGATATTCCAAATGGTGTCCAGTGTCCACACATTTCTCATTCGTCACTCTCGTAAGCATTCGTATTATTTACCATTAACAGAGACTTATAAAACAAAACTCGAAATTTCTCCAACCAAAATAAAACGAAAAATCGCAGCGCCGCTCTTGACGGGAACGGATATGCGCATCGAGTAGTATGGATTATTGGGAATTTGACGCGCCGGGCTTATCATGATCATAGGGCTGGTCAGCAAGATAACCATCCTCGGCCTACGTGAGCAACGTCTGTTCCTAACACTTCGCTTTTACTTTTAATTTCGCTTATAATACGCATGTGCAAAGACATCGTACAGTGCGAGCCAAAAAAGCTGTTGGTATAGTATTGAGGAGTTATCAAAATGGTTCGATTTGCGAGCGTGGATAGCAATTGAAGCCGTGACACCATATAATTGGTGAAATTGCATTTGTGCTTCGCTATTTTGTGATGTTGCATGACACACTCAAAAACAGCTCAACTCAACTTCACTATATTCGGATTTCCTCTGATGATTCCCATTATTGTTTAACATTTTGCCTCAATATTGTACTTGTTTTTCTGCTTTTCATGACATCGCGATGTCCAATTCATTATTTGATAGTAAAACGGAGATGATGTTAGTTGCTAGTGAGAAGATGAAAAAAAGTGAAATAGTTCTGTCTCACTTCAAGGACAATGTTCCTAACAAACAAACATTGCTCACCACAAAGCAAAATTAGTGCAGGTGTGCGAGCCTCGTTGTTTATTGATATAGAGTGTAGTGAGTTTACCTGACAATATGGTTTACACATTCGACGTCAAATAAAACAAAGTTGATTGATGAGTTTTAGCGCATGTAGCGAGCTTTTATAACTTCTCCATTTTGTTGTTATATTTTCAGTTTTTGCTAAGAGAATGGTTGGAGATAACCAATCGAGTGTATCAAATAATTGTGAACATTTTCATTTTCGTAACGTTCTCCAATTTACTTGTTTTTACATATTCGTTGTTAGGGTTCCATGATAGTTACTTGCCCATTTTCGAAGCTTAAACCCACCTCGTCCTAGTAATTTTATTAATTGAAGTTGTTGTGGTTGAGTTTTTCAATATAATACCTAGTTAATATGCCATCTACTTAGAAATATTCTAAAATGATGTTCGTTGCTATGGGAAAATCGCCTTTTCTCTTGTTCGCTAACTATTAGAAGCCGCGAATAGCTAACCAAATTGCACTAACTGTTCTAAACGATAATGTACTTTAATTGGTTTGTTCGCGTTTGCTCAACGCAGTATTTTTTGGCGCGGATTTACCGGTACATTTTATCGATATCTTCTGTGAAGATGACTTTAGGTTTTTTCCATCCCTCCCATCTCTAAAATCATCGGAGAAGTATGGTATGCACCATTCTGTAATAAATCGCCACTGAGAAAAAGGAGGTGCCATAAAACGTTAGGTTTAACTTGTTGCGGATTCCTCAATTTCTCTTAAACTTGTTTCAGCAGAAATGAGGAATCCGCCTAAATAGATTAATAATTTGTTGCGAGTGGGGTTATCTCATTGATACAACAACATTGCGAATCACCATAAAATAATTTTTAAAACAGCAAGGAAAACAGGTGACCAAATTTAAGGACAATTTACCCGGAAAAGAATTCATTTACTAGTTTCTGAAACGATACAAGTAAGAATTATCGCATCGGTTACCCAAATACATAAAATGGAATCGGGCTGCTACCATAAATTATAAATGGATACTTTGACAGACGACAGGAAGAACTTGAAAGTGTACCACCGAAAAATATAATAAACTATGTTTATGTAGTTTACAAGGCTAGATACGTGTATCAGTCATGGACGGAAGGAGAGCCTAAGGAACTAGGTACAACCGAACAAAATAGGAATGGTCCGATAGATTTGCTTCGAAAATTGGCTTGTAAGATTTACCATCTCCTGCTTAAAACAGCCATGAAGCAAAATAATATTGATTGCAGATAACTTAAGTTCGCATTTAACAGTCGAACATCTGAGTCGAATCACAAAATAATATTAGTTGTGGCACTAACAGTAAGTACCTGTGCCAAAAATCAGGGCAAATTTTATGTAGCATCAGAGTTAAATAAATTAAAGGCTGGACGCATGTTTAGTGGTAATTTGGACTGGGTGAAGTTAGACCAATTCGTAAATGGCTGGATCCCATGTTTATAATTTGTCGTGTTAGGCGAAATTAAATTTGAGTTGTGGCACTAACAGTGAACACTTGTGTCAATAATCAGAGTATATTTTATATAGCATCCAGCCATTTTCGAATTGGTTTTGAACAGAACCAAGTCCAAATTACAGGTATTCACTGTTAGTGCCACAACTCAAATTCACGGCTCCCTAACATGACAAACTATTAACATGGGATCCAGCAATTTACGAATTGGTCTAATTTCACCCAGTCTATATTACCTTTTATGGTGCCTTCACGAAGCGAGAATATTTTTTATCCAACTAAGTCCTACTTATTTTAATCCTAGTTTTGTTAAAATATATTCATCTTTTGAGTAAAGAATCTTTGTCGTACCAACATAATAACAAAAATAAATTCGAATACGAGCAATAATTGGGGCTCATATTTTGTTGTTGTTGTTTACTTAAAAAAATCGAATGCATTCGTCAGTTTTTACTCATAAAATAAATAATTATATTGTGAATATCGTTTGTTAAGAGAAAAGTGGCATACTTTCAATACTATGTGCCGTAGGCACTTGACGAAACACAATAACCAACATATACACATTACATTAAACACTTGTTTTATTACTACGCAAAGAAATTTTTTTGAATATTTTAATTAAAAAATTTGTCCAAAAAGTTTAAAAAATTACTCGATCGATTTCGACTTGTTAGGTCATCATCAGGAGTATCTACTTTTCTACTCAACAAAAAAATTCTACGGTGTTAAATCGCATGTTTTTGGTGGCCAATTGACATTAAAATTTCTTGAAATTATGCGAACATCGAACTCGATGGTCAGCCGGCTTCAATTTTTGAGTTATTTGAATTTTGTAAGAATTCATGTGTAAATGAACTTGTAAAATTCGATGTAAAGTGGTTAAAGATAAAAGGTGCCATTGTTGTAAACGAAGCCTCAAAGAGATGGTTAGCTCTTTACGAACATTTTCACTTACAGCTGTTACTGTGAACGATGGTGTTCATATGTTCTACGACCTGCAACTGATCCAGTTTCTTCAAAAGGTTCAACAATTTTGCGAATTGCTGGCTCTTTATAACGTCCATGTTGACCAAAACCATCACGTAATTTACGAAATGTTTTTTATAGAGCGAATGGATGGTGTTGTAAACGAACATATGACTAAAAATGGCATAGATTTGACTTTCCATTTGTTAAAAAATTTTCGGAATCTTTTTTTTGAGCTTAAAAAAACCAACAGATGAAACACCCTTTATAACAAAGGAAATCGAACGTAAAGGTTTGATAGTTTTATTGAAATATATTTGTTTTCTACAGTTCGCGCAGTTATTATTCAAGTCAGTTGCGAACTAGAGCAGATTTTTTGCAAAAACGTGTAAGAAATTCCAAGTGAATTTTAATAACAAAAATTGCTGAGTAGGCGGCTGTTATACGCAGCCTTTTGTTCATTGTTTGTAGGGTGGAACCCGACTAACAAAAATTAAGTTAATCCTCGTATATACCAAATACTTATTAATTTGTGTAATTATTCAACAAAACTTTGAAAAATATAATTCTTTCCCATCTCACCATTTTAGTTGACAACGCTAAGTTTGATTTATTATAGTGTAGAAAACTATTTACGATACAAAAATGTCGTCTAGTTACAAATTATAAAAAAGAAATGTATGTAGCACCATGTCATACAGTAACAGGATATGACAACAAGAAAATAACAGATTATAGCGACTGTCACAAAATATCTTTTCCTATTTATTACAAAGATGAACAAACATACATATATGAAAAACGAAAAATATGGACGGGGATGTGAGCAATCTTATTTTAATCACGATAAATTAAAACCACTCCCTACCCCCCCGCCCCTCGCTCCCCACTACACGTTGAACGAAATAACAGAACGAGGTTTTGTAATCCAGTTGCCTTATTTAACACTTTAATTTTACACAAATCTGTTTAGATTGGTTGTGCACTATTTTATGGCAAAAGCTTCTCTATACGCTCAAAAGTTTAAAATTTTATTGAGAATAAAATTCCGAACGCTTTTATGACATTCTTGACCAAGTTCAAAGCATTCGGAACCCATTTAAAATTCGAAGAATAACATATGTATATTCTATTGAATAGAAAGGTCGGATCGATAAGTGTGTGAAAAAGGGTCAGATTTATAATACAAGTGTGAAATTGTAAATAATTCCGTCAATAAACTTTCTTTATTTTTTGGGGGTACTTGTGTATGTTACGATAAGAAATAAAAATAAAATCAGTAACACCAACAATAATAACAACAACACGACACAAAACACATCCACACACACGCAAAATGTTATTATTTTTTATGTTCGAATGGCATATAAAATCCAGACGGGACGGGAAAGCAACCAATTTTTCTTTTCTTTTTTTTACTGATTGCAATATTAGAAACCAAACTAACATTGCGACCCTCAACCCCCCTACATACATATAGTGTATACGACTCTATATACATTATTGTTAAACTAATCGTGTAATTTTCTTCTTCAGTTTATTTTTTATTTTTATAATAAATACTTTATTTATTGATTCTACTTATTGTAGTAACTTGACTTAGCGATATGGAATATAAAAATGAAATTGAAAATCGTGTTAGCTTAAGAGAAATTGGTTTTCTTCCACAGAATGTGGATATGTAGAACGAACATATATGAATTTTCATTTCTGGTTCAATTTATGTGCGCTTATCTGAGTTTTTATATTCTGGAATTAGGTCTCACGTCACGCGATAGAAATATTGAAAGCACATTTGAATTGATATTTAAATTAGCCTAGAAAACTTTGACTTGCCACATTCAAATTGTTAACGCGGCTGAAACACATCAACAAACAAGAAATTATTTGATTTCGCAATTTTTAGATTTATATTAAATCGAAACCACCCGCATCTGATTTCCCTATGACGGGAATGACAAAAATTAACGTCCTTAAGGGTTAATTTTAGGCTAATTAAATGCCCTATTTAAATTTTTTTAATGAGACATTTGATTAGACCATACTGAGGCCAAAATTATTTGTTTGTTAATTGATCTTGTTTTGGGTTCTTATTTCGGTTATGGTCCGATTTTCGAATTGGGTTCTGCTAGCTTTGAAGTGATACAGCCTTATGCATTTTCTAGAATGAGTAGAATAATAAAATTTAAATAGGGCATTTAATTAGCCTAAAATTTACCTTTAATTTTCCAATTATTTTTAAATAATTTTTTGTTTAGGGTTCTGCTAACTTTTTCTAAAGCTAGCAGAACCCATCGTTTTAGTTGGAAGGGGTGGATCCCAAACTTTTTAATAGAGCATTTAATTAGCTTATAATTATTCATACTATCTTGTAATGTTCTGCTGTATGGGTTCTGCTAGCTTAAGGGATGTAAAAATTAGAAATTTACAATAATTATGTCCTAACATCGTTCTCTCTATTTCTTAGCTACAGTGGAAAGAAAATCATAACTTCTGTCACAAATCTAATAAATGTCTGAACCTGAACTGTTTTTGGTCAGGCTATTCTTCGAAAAGGTTTTCCAGGTTATTCGAGATTACATTGAAAAGCTTTATGGAAGCTCCTAAATAAAGCATTTTTTGAACTTGAGGGACATATTTTTTGCTACACTGGCGTTACCATTAAAGTTATGGCCGCAACAATCGCGGAGAGCCATGTTGCTGCTGAACTGCTAATGTTTGAGTCGTTTCTAGAGAGAGACCTTGGTAATATTTTGATAGATGATTACTAACCTGATAGCCTTCAATGGGTCACTGTAACGAGGCTGTTGTTTGTCCTTGGTTCCACCAGCTGCTTCATCACTTTTTTAATAATTGGTCTTTTGGCCATTTCCAAAATAACCTCTTTTTATCCCGTTTAGTTGAGTTTTTTGGGCAGGGGTCGTTTGAGTGGCCATGTTTGCCCCTCATTTGGATCTCGTTGCTCTAGATTTCAATTTGGTATTGCGCTAAGGCGTCTTCGTAAGAAAGACCGATTGTTTAAAAGTCCCGCTCTAAAATTTTCCGTTCAACTCTAGTGGTGGTTGATCAGTAGATGTTGATAGTTATTTTTGTTTATTATCACCTTGGCGCCTTGTGATGGGACAACTACGGTGATTGTACTAGACGAGTTGGAGCTAATGTGGTCCATAGTGTCGTGATCGCTTTCGGGGGTATCGATAGGAGTTAAGGAGTCCTAGTTCCCCACGCTGGCGCGTTTCAATGTGTGTCGCTCGTATAATTCTTATTATTAATACCATATCCTTGTAGTAAGTTTGATGAGGAGAGCAGAGTCTTTTGCTGTGTTAAGGCTACTTGGAACCAAAAGACACCGGAATCTGAAATTCTGTGCTAGTGACCAAAGTGGATTAGATATTATTTTATCAAGGTCTCCTCTATATCCGTTAAAATTTGTTAAAGAGAGTCACCTCGGGTAGGAAGGTTTATTCGCCGTTTAGGTCTTGCAACCAGAGACGTGCTACAGAGTTTAAGAAAAACTGCAGCGATTACTGCAGGTTTCTCAACCCCAGGTTATCTCTTACTATTAATGTTCAAGACTCGCAAGCAATGGACACCAAACATTATTGGATATACCAGTAGATGTTCAGTTTCTGCTGGCGTGGAAATTTACAAGATTTAAATTTTATATTTACAAATGCTCGAAGCCGAATATTTAAAAACTCTGACTTCTTAAATTGTGTGTCTGCTAAAACGACCGTTCCATTTGTTTGTCTTCTTTTGGTCACCGTGATTGTTTAATCTGAAGAACAATTTTACAGATGTTATCTACAAAGCTAGCTCGCATAAACGTAAACTTATAGCCGGCTTGATTTCGAACATAAGCATCTGCGCTGGTTTGACCGTATTCCTGAGTTACTTTTTTAACCATTGATATAAATTCTAGAAGCATTAATTTTTCTTTTTTAATAAGCAGGCATGTATTAGCTAGCTTCCACTTTTCTTCAAATTTGGGTGCAGATTGGGTGCAAGGAAAAGTAACATGATTGTATGTGGAGTTGTGAAACAACAATGCATTTGGAAACTTTTTGGCTGATCACATTTTGGATTCGGATGTTGCAATCTTGAACGATGGGAGGTCAACAAGGATGGCGAACGTGAGGGCTTGCACCATCTCGGTATTCATTAACTTAGTGTTTAAAGGACTGGCTGGCCAAGTATAACAATATTGCATAAAAGAATTTGTGTAGAGAATTTATATTTTAGGTGGGATGCATGTGACAACTGCAATAGAGAGAGTTACTGATATATACCCATGAGTAAAACAAAAAGAAATTAAAGTTCATAAGTGGTGGAATAATTGAAGATTGAGTGAGTAGTTGGTGGAGATTCAGTACTGGTATGATAAGAAACGGTTAGCATTTTGTGAATTTAACAGTTGTATATATAGTGAATACGTATTAAATTAAGAGCGAGCTAATGCGTGTGAAAATAAATATCTGTAGAGAAAAAGGGAAGAGTTGGAGGAACTTTGTGTCTTAAATAACACATAGGACTACAACTATAGGGATGTATGGGATAAATTTAATAAAGTAAATGATCAAGAGAATTTCTGTTTGATAAATTAATGAGCAATTCGACTCAAATAGACACTTTGTGGTCTGAATCGAGAGTGGTGGGGGTGGTTTGACGAGCGGTAATAAGTTAATAAAAAAAGATTATAGCAGGATGACACGGAGGAATGAATTTTCAAAAAATATAAAGGCCGTGTCGACATTCAAACTTTCGAAAATTAAACAAGCAGGTCCAAAAATTCTACAAATAAGCAATCCTGTTGTTTGTTTGAATTTTTGGAGACAGAAAATCAGGAAAAATGCAGCCGAATTATTTTGCACACGTGGAATTATATACAGATGCTAGTGAAAAATTATTCGAGTGGGTGTACGAATTATTCCTTCTATAATAAAATGTTAAGATTGAATGATATCATTTGTGTTTAATGAATGCTGAAATGATTAGTATTTTGGAAATTGATAATAAATGAAGGGAGGGGCAGAGTAGTTGTATTCTCCAACTCCTTGAATGATTTAGAATTATTTAGTAAAGGATGGATACTAGTATTTTAATTCTTATGGGGTGGGTATATACTTTGTATATTTCCGGTGAGTCTCTGGGACAAATTGGATTATGATTTTATAGAAAATGGTAAGGTGAAAGGAATGAAGTACTTTGAACCGGGTAGTGTTCCTAAAAAACCTTTGTGTAATAACATCAAAGAAGCCACTATAATAATACGAACGATGGAGCGCGTGAAATTGAATCGTGGTAACTGAAAGAAATGAGAATGATTTGTTTGAAACATGTACTGTTCTGAAGGCCACTTTAAACAAAATTGAGGTAGGATACAGGATGAGTGAATTAAGTTTGCGGTAGTGGATCAATGTTTGAACGATTGGTGAATTAAAAAATATCTTCAAAAAGTTGTAAATAATTTTGAAATCGGGTAGAGTGGAACCTAGTTTGGGGCGAATGCCAAAAAAATGAATAATAATTATGGGTTTATAGCTCTTTTCAAGATTCTATCGCTTATAGTTTTTGAGTTAAAAAATGCCAACAGTCAAATGGACTTCACAGGTGACCATATCTGTGGCCAGCTTTTTGTACAGTATGAGGTAGCCAAATTTCTTAATGGGATGTAGGGCTGGTAAAAAAATGACACGAAGAAAATTTAACACAAAAATTGCATTCGAAAAGTCCTGTTAGGTAATCAATTGTATTTTAATTTTTTCATCAATTTATGTTTATGCTCCTTTTGAAGAAACATTTTCTACTTGCGTGTTCAAAATTAATTAACGATCAAGTTTGTTATTTAGATTTAGATATGATTTCGAGTATTCTTATAAAAACTTTGTGCTGAAATAAATGTGTAAATGAATTTTTTAAGATACAATTTTAGCAGATTTTAGGTTAAGTACTGGAGTAATTATCAGTTATTTTGTATTATAAATTAACTGTAAAGTATAGAGTACATCCCTGCACTCAGTAGCTGGTGAAGGTCAGTTCACGAGTTGTTATTATGAATTGCACATTACAGATCCGCAAACTCAATCAATTAAAATGCTTTACTGCTTAACAAAACCAGCCGATTGACATTTTTAAAATCAGTCCACGAATCGTGAACTGGCTTAAGTATAAATTTATCCGATTGAAAATTTATAGTTATCGTAGGCTCCAAAGCAGTACAAAATTAGAAGTAATGAAGTTGCAGAGAAAATAATGAATCAGTGAATTGCTAACCATTCCCGTTGTGTCCTTATACTGTCCCATTATAATGATGCTAATCAAGGAATGGATTTTATAAACAATAAAAGCTTTCTCAATTTCAATTAAATTTCCCAGAGCGTTCTATAAACAAAAAATATGTCACTTACCTATTCTATAACTAAAACTGCCCTATACAACAAATTTTAACTCATTTATCATGACGGCTGTGGTTTTTCCACAAACAATTTACCATTCATTCAACTTTCTAAAATAAAAAATAAAAAATCGCAGACGAAGATACAAAGTTTGTGTATACAAGGATAGATTGTTTGTAGAAATTCTATTTTTTCAGGTTTTTCGGATATCTTTGTTTGGGTAAGTGGCGTGGGTGTAACAGCACTTAAACAAGAACGAAAAAAAAAATCATAAAAACAATTTAAGCTATATTTGGAATTTTTTTTCTTGTTTTGTTAGATTTCAATTTTCTTTTTTTTTTGTACTCTCGATTTTTCGTGAAGTATATAAAATTTATATTTTCCACAAAAAAACAACTTCGAGAAAAGATAGTCGTCTAGAAATAGACGATAGCGTATACCCTACATACGATCTATGTTATTTATCGAAATAAGAACAGTATGCTCCTAATACAGTTAAGCGAAGCAAACTTATCTTACTCCACTATGGAGCTATTGCTCATTAGTCTTTGTCTATGACGACAAAAAACATAAGTCTCTTATTTTTATTGTTCTGAATTTTTATTTTATTGTAGGTCATTTTAAGGGTTGCTAATTTTAATATTTATTAGGTTAGGCGCACAGCAATCAAAAAATCAAAGACAATTCAAAAGCTTTAATGAAGAACATGCGTCTGCCATGCAATTTTCAAACGGTAAAGGTAACGAGAATAGCAAGACAATAAACGGTTACACGTTCAAGATAGCTACATGGTTTCTTTGTTATGTTGTCTCGAAAAAGGACCGTGAAAATTGATTTTCCATAAAATAAAACCTTTCAAATTAGCTGTAGATTTTCTTATCATTACCTTATCTTGTTAGCATTTTTTTACGTTTTGGTAGCTGTTCTACTGAGACACAACATTCTGGTTGATATTTTCATCGTCGTCGCTGTGTTGTATAGGTGTACGATTCCCTACCTTATACCAGCGTCTATTGTTGTTTATTTTTATATTTTTAGTATGATGTCGTTACAAATGTTTACACAACCAAAAACAACAAAAAGTACAACAATAACAGCAACACGAAAAATTAAATAGACACACAACAAACGGTAAATGAAAATTATTAAATAAAAAGCACAGCCGTACACATAAAGGAAATGTATATAAAAATTATGAAAGCTTTCCGAAAGTGGTTTACAGTGCTATTTTTTTTGTTAAATGCTAAAATTAAACATAAAAAGCCTTAAATGAAAATATGATGAATTCTCCCTTAAAAACATAAATAAATAAAATATGTGTATGAAAAGACAAACATAAAAGTGAGGTTGATTAACCGGAAAATGGAATGTACACGAGACGTAAGGTGAAATAAGTTAATGAAATGAAAAAAAAATGTTTGCCTGTTTGGTTATTAGGGGAAAGTTATTTGTCATTAATTTGGGATGAAAAAAGCAAAAACGGCAACCGAATATGTATCAGTATTATTGCGGAAGCAGGGAGGCAAAAATCATGTTCATACGTTCCATATTAATTCACAACATAATGAGTAGAACAAATATTTACTTAGATTATTATGAGATGCTCCCTTTGCCTCAGCAAATTTTTGGCTAATTCGACAACAAGCAACAAAATATATTTTTTGTAACGTAAATTAGATTTTCGTATTGACTTCTCCACTTTGCTAACAGTAAATACAAGTAAATATATCATCTTTATAAATACAAACACAATATTTAGTTTGCCCCCAGGTGAATTAACATTATAAACGTCTAATGAAAATAACACGTAATCAAACCATAATTCTGATTCAGCAAATAGTATTCATAACTATAATTTAGTTAATTAAGTTATACGGTTGTTGTCCATCCCGCAGAAAATTAATTCATAAGTGTTTCTATCTTGATGCAAACGGAGCAGCACATTTACAGGTAAAAGGCTAATTATATGTTTTAATGTGGTTTCTAAATGTGTTAGGGGCGACCAAGTCTATTAGTACATTTTTGACTCTCT
Source organism: Nephrotoma guestfalica (assembly GCA_963691935.1). Lineage (NCBI taxonomy): Eukaryota > Metazoa > Arthropoda > Insecta > Diptera > Tipulidae > Nephrotoma > Nephrotoma guestfalica. The sequence continues at coordinate 305,228,033 of OY829914.1, read as the reverse complement.
TCCTAAACTTCGATTTTATTTAAACTTTGCATACATGTGTATCTCCGATGACAACATTTTTATTCAAATTTGAATGTGATTTTGCCCAGGGTATAGTTCGTATGGTGTATCGTCTCGATTATGAACAAGTGATTTTATAAATTATGTACGTGAGAGTCGAACAAAAGCATAAATAAACATTTAACTGATTTTTTTTTAAAACGTAGTTTATTAGGCAGTTTTTAAGTGGCTTTAGACTAATTTTTCTAAGATCCATCAAACAATTTGCCCAAACGAGAATTTACTGAAATGAAAATCACCGAAACAGCAAGTAAGAGTACACCTTTCAAGTATTGTCCTTTTGTATTTTGTAACGTATTTCTGTAGAATAATGTTGATAAAAAATTTTCGAGAGCAGTTCGAGCGTAAACGAAGTTAAATTTGAATGCAGGAAAATTTGTTTAGGGGGTCCCCCGTTTGTGTACAGTTTCTGTTTTCTCTAGGCCCATTTGTTTTTAATTTGCTTTTATGGTAAAAAAAGCTTTGTAAAATGAAATTTGAATTCCAAAGGACGAAATTATGCTATTTCATAACCGATCGAGATAAAATAGTTATGTATTGTAGAAATGGGAGTTTTGAAAAATGTTTTTAACTGTGGCCAATATAAAAAGGTTAAAGCTCGCCCTAGGATTTCAATGATCCGCAAAAAAGACAGCGACAATGTTGATAATGCGCTGTGGAGAATTTTGAAACCTTAAGCTCTCGCACAATACTCTGCACCGTCAGGTGCAGGTACTCGCCAGCGCAACAAAAGCAGCAAGGATGACCAAGGGAACAGTATTTCTGCTTGCTATAGCTTTTGTCGGTTTAAACATTAATGAATTAAAATTCATTTTGCCTAGGATTCTAAAATTGTATTTCCTTCCAAAATAAACAATTTCATTGGAAAATAAATGGTCTGTCTCTGTCCCGGCTGGCCGTTATTCATATTTACTTTCCAAAAATAGTTTTGGAACCTCCTTTCGTCCTACATACAATTTCATTTGATACAATTTCATTATGATCGGTTCTTCCATCCCATTTGGCATATCCTAAAATTGTATCCAAAATTGTTTAAGGATCCCACTTTCATTCTTCGTACCATATTTTATCACGATCGGTCGAGAAATAGCATAGATCAAATTCAAATTGTGCGTTTTTCAGAACTCATGTTCGAATTCGATTTTCAAACATAGCCATAAAAATATTAAAACCCCTTGGATGTGAAAAAACAGAACCTTTTGAACAATCCGGGGAACCTTAAATAAATTTTGCAGACACTATGGCTCATTTAGAACTCGAACGGCTATCCCTCTTTCGGTTTACGTTTTCGGTGAATTGCCGCTTTGGGTGGGACCGTGCCGTTTAAATATTTTAGTAAATGAATTCATGCTAATTTATAAATTGAATTCAAATTTGGCAACTACAATATCTAACACTACTTCCTCCATTATAGTCCATGCCTTGGCTGATCAATGCGGATGAGTGCATATTTTTGCATGAGAGATTGCGTATCATTCTCTGACCACAGAACAATTCAATTAACTACATTTCGAGAAACAAAACAGGCTTGAAAAATCGTTTTGGCAATAATTAAAAAAAATCGAAAGATCTTGTAAGCTGACTCGAGAATGTCGTAGAAGATTGCCTTACAATTAAACGTGCCACTCGACGTGTGGGTTTCAAACTACCGTGGATCTGGATATAAATACAAAAGAAGAATTTTTTAAACTAACAGTAAAATACCCTGGGTGTGAACATTTGAGAGAAAGATAAAATTTATTAAACGCCTCGATAGTAACTAGAATGCGGAAAACTGAAAGAGAGTTTTACGTAGCTAAATTATGAAATTGTGAAGAATGTGCCGAACAATTCTTGGACTTGTCAAAATTGGCCATTTATAAAAAGAAGCGAGAAACTATACCAAATTGAAGTACTTGGGTTTATTGGTAGATGCGAAGTCTAAAATAGGCCTTTCGTATTTTGCATTAAAAACTAAAAAGCATTTTGCTCCAAAGTTCTTTGGTACTAACCTATAATTCCTTCATCTTACCACGATTAATTTATTCAAACTTGTTCAAACAGTATTAGAATTTTCAAATTTACTTTCACATTTACTTAGATGGAGTAATTTACGCAAGCATCTTTTCTTTCCGACTTAGGTAATTTCCTAGAAAAGTGAGTCAAATAGTTTTCAAATTGAGAGGAGCTTGTGTAAAAATAATATTTCTTAATAAAGAGGATTATTTTCGTTTTATTCGCGTTGTCTTCGGCTAATTTATTTATTTTGAAACCATCTCAAAGAGAAGCTACTAAGGATATTCAACATGTGAAACTCGTGCGATTTCATTAATTAACTGGGAGTGGTAGGATTTGTTTAGAGAATATTCCTCTTTAAGAAACTTCTGACATCCCTTAATTATATATCAATAAAGATTATCCAAAATTTCTATTGTACCTTTCATAGTTCTCTTTAGTATACTCTTAAGTTCTCTCTGCAGCAGTCGTACTGTCGTTAGAGCTTTTGGAGGTTCTCTGGCAAAATTGTCTTTACTGAAGGCTCACCTGCAAACTTTTTGATATATTCCAAATTATGCATATTATGCCACCATACGGATTGATTGATCTGGATGAAAATTAAGGATACTTAAGGTTTTTCCATAAATTATGAGATGCCAATGATTTTTGGGCAACATCAATCCACCGGAAATTACAGCTTCCATAGAAGGTTCTCGTTTTTTGGAAATATTTTCTAAAGTAAATCGCAATTACGAAAAAAAACGATTAAAAACATTAAGACTGTAAATTAAGTTTCAAACAAAATCTGTTTCGTTATTTTTTAAATTTTTACCGGCAATGACGGGTTTTGATTAAAAAACTTTGTTTCACCTAAATTTGGCATCTCTACAGTCTAGGCGTACTCACTATTCGGAATCAATCTTCATAATAATATTTCCATCAATTGGGAAATTATGCGAAATTTGGTGGAAATGAGTGTGCAGGAAGTAGAAGCTTCCATGGGAGCTTTTTCAATTTTTGCAATTATGTTGAAAAGTTTACAGAAAATTTACAAAATACAACAAAGAATTAAAAATTTCACATAAATTTCCAACAACGGTTAATTTTGTTGACTTCGGTTCTCACAATTCTATGAAATTTTTTATGTTTAAGAGAAAACTCAACTCCTAATTTGATAGTCAACAATTCGGAATTTCATTTATTCATTGCAGTAAAATGCAAATTTTTTGTGTTAATTATTTTATTCGTTACTTTTGTTGTTGGTTTTAATTTTTTATATTTAGTATATAAATTGAACGTAATTGAAAGTAAACAAAGCACAGGTTGAACTAAAAGAATTAACACTCGATTGTAGCGTAAATTATTCGTTACACTATGGAGCGATTGGCTCCGTCTAATGTCGCTTCCATCTCATTTGGTATCGGTAACCTTATTTTCATCAAGTAAACACAGTTTTATACCCATCGGTTAAGAAATGCCTAAATTCCATTCAATTGGCATCTTGCCAGATCCCATAAATTGTTCCAATAAAAATATAATTTTCATCTTCAGAAATTTTCATTATACAAACTGGAGCCCAGTTTCCTCCAACTACGTTGAACATGAATTTATTCCATTAATTGGTCATTTTATAGAACAACATCTGGAACACAAATTGAAATAATATTAAGTCTGGCCAAACGAATATAAAGCACAACATTATCAGTCCCATTGAAATTGCTCCACTGAAACAACTTTGCTCGCATTGCGGAAGAGTTCGACACACGGTTCGATAATTATTTTTATAAAATATGCAATTATTGTTAAATTCAAACTGAGCAATTAACAAACATGTACATAATAAACCATATAACTATTAATTTTATAATGATGCCTGAAGCTCGTCTTTTATAATGTTTAGAACAGTTGTTTTAGGTTACGGAAATACAATACTCGTATGTAGTTCGACTACGTATAATTAAAATGTTTCCGTTTATTGTTCTGTTCTGCTTATGTACCTCGGTATTATTGAAAAACGGTTAAAGTATTATAAAAGCATTTCCTCATTCAACATAAATACCGCCCCTAGCATTAATATGTTGTACATATTTTATGATTATGTATTATACCTTTTTCATTTGCAAAATCAATGCACATATTCTGAGCATAAATTTTAACAGGTAGCATCCGAGATTTATTTTCATTATGCTCCACATACCATTAACAGTCCATGTTTGATAATAATGAAAAATTAATTGGTATGTTGATTTTATCTTATTACTATTATTACTTTTATAGTGCTAGTGCGGGAAAACCTGAAAATGGAAAAATTAATTTTTCTTTGATTATTTATATACACAATTAATTGTTATTGTTTGGCGTGTAATGGGAAAGAAAATATCTATTAAAGTGTTTCAGCATAGTACGGTACGATAGTCGGAAAAGGCAACACATAGAATGAAACTAATTTTTGTGTTTTGTCAATTGAAAGGAAACTGAATTTCAGAAACAAAACAAAAGCAGAAACAGAATAATAAATGTGGTGAAATTAATTAAAAGTTTTCCTCTTTTTCCTTTTCTATAGAGACTCGGTGCGGTATAATTGTGCGTAGAGTGATTACTTGACAGATTTATAAATTAACTTATTTTAATTTAATTTTACTTTCTGTGGGGTGGATACATTTTATGACAAATCCTCATATAGTTGATATGTTGGGTTTCACAAAAGCTTCAAATTGATTCTTGCTTTTTGTTTTATTTATATCTTATTAAGACGAGTAAGATTTATTTGATGGAACGATGAAATTTGTATGGTTGGACTACAACAGATTAAATGAAATTTATTGGTATTGTCCTTTCGGTAATAAAATTTATTTATTGTTATGAGTTGTAATTGGGTATAGGGCGCCAGCTTGTAAACACATTATTTTGTAACCCTACTCATTGTCATTTTCTTTTACTTAATTCATCTCTGATTTATCTCAAGAAAATTATATCTCTATACTCCTTCGGTCAAAAGCTGAACTTTATTATTCAAAAATCTAAACTAAAATGCATTACTGGTCGGGCAGCCAATAACGATGTAGTTTACTCTCTATAAGGATTGGATTTGGTTTACCAGAAAGTAGCAATTCAACTAATTATGTATTCACTAGAAATTACTTAACAAAAAAGGCATTTGGCAGCGGGACCTAATATCTTCACTCGATCAATAATTTGCTATTTTAGTCCCTTGATACTTAATCTACTACTTTTATATAGTTTTTAACTACTAGTACTAAAATACTCTACGATATAAATCGAAGCTGTTTAACTAACTATATTTAATTTCTTTTCAGGTAAATTACACTACCAAAATTTGCTGCATAAATTAGTATCTGTTAGTTACAGTAAGTAAGAAATTTTGTTGATTTTTCTTTAATAAGAAATTTAAATGCCTGTCGAGAGATTTAATTATTTCGCAGTTAACCTGATAGAAAAAGTTTAATAGAAAACTGTAAACTACATTTTTCAATCAATTTGTTATTTCAATAAATAAGTCGGATACGCGAATGCCAACAACTCGCAGAAGCAAATTGCCACTGACAAGTTTTATTCTAATAATTTCAATTTCCGTTTTCCTTATTATTTATTCGCTCTACAAATCTACCACATAGACAGACCTAGACAAAATAAATAGGATCTACCCATCACAATTAAATATCCAAATCAAAATATTGTTGCATTCTTTTTTCTATTCATCAATTTTCACAGTTGGTTGGAAATGTATACACGACAAATAAAAACAAACAATAATAACTTTCATAATCATACAAAAAAGAAAAACAAAAGAAAATTTCAATTTTTGTTCCTCTTTTGTTTCTTATTCATACATTATTATTGTTATCATTATTCCTTGTTAAATAAATATAATCTTATCCAAGGAAACGAAATCCTTTCAATAATTCACTAAATATTTGATTACCAACATTTTTTATATCGACTAATCTCTTGTGTATGAAACAAACAGAACTGGAACGATAAAAATACAACAAAAACACTGAATAAATATTTCGTCATTAATATTGCTGTGCTGCTTTTGCTCCTAACTATGCATGGTACATATGTACGTATATGGATGGTATGGTACACATATGTACCATACTGCTGTTGTTTGGAAAAAATATAAGAAAAAATTAAGAAAAATATCTCTGCAAAAAGTGAAAGTTTTCTAAAATATTTATGTTGATCGTGCACATAAAAATACATATTTCTGTTTTGCTCTGCTTTATGTCACTGAAACTTTCGAAACCATAAAATGAGTAAAGAAAATATTATTTTAGTTTGGTGTTATTTTGATTGGAGATTTTGGAAAACCATAGAAAGCTTGGTATAATGTTGGTACATATTTTGTGTCCAAGTATGTGTTTCTCAAAAATCTTATTCTGAAGATTAGATTTTTATTTTATCATCCCCAGTGTTTCATTTAATGTCACCTTGCCGGGTACGAATATGGATTTTTTCTGTTATTTTTAATTTTTTTAATTTGTTTTTTTCTGAATGAAATGAGATAGAATACGATTGGTGCAACTGTATTATGAACTAAACTCTCCAATTTTGGTACGTTCCATTATGAGAATTGTAGAAGGGTTCAATACATAAGTCACTGGCCAGAGGACGCCCTCCAAACGAGATCCAACAGTTTGGACATCAAACATCTTTCCTGCAGTTGCAGCAGTCATTATTATCAATGACAATCCTAGCATTTCAAGAACACAATTAGCGTTGAAAACAACTGTCAGTCGAAGGAATGTTTCGCGTATTTGTTACAAAGATTTGAATTTGTTTTCATATAAAATAAACTAAACTTGCGCGTGCAGAGTGATGTAAACTTCATAAATTGATTATTTATGTCTGATGAGGTGCGCTTTGATTTAAGCGGAAATGTAAACAAGTAAAAGTATCTTAAATGGGCCAATGAAAATCGTTCAATTTTTTCAACATCTTTCATCTTACTTAAAACGATGCCAATATTACAGAGACTCTAAATGCTGGAACTATTCCGTTCGCAGAATTGTGTCGACCTTTCCGAAATGTATGGTTTGAACAAGGTGGAACCAGTTGTCACAAACAAAAGATTAGAAATTTCAGCCCTGCGTCAAAAATGTTGTGAAAAAATAATCTCAGGAAACACCGAAAATCGTTGGCCCCAAGGTCGCCTGGCCTCATTGGTCTTTTTATGGTTATATTGTAAGCAATAGGTGTATAAAAACTAAGCAACGCAATAAAAACCAGTTCAAAAAAATCATAAGAAAATGTTATGCCATTAATGCTTGAAGTTGATTTCGGCCATGTGGCCGCCGCAGCAGGCGTATACATGGCGTAATCTTGAGGTCCAATTTTCGATCACTCTTCGCAGCAATTGCGACCGTATCTCGCTAATAACTCAACGAATGTTGTGTTCCAAGTGTTCAATCGTCTCTGGTTTATCGGCCCAGACAAGTGACTTATCATATCCCTAAAGAAAATAATCTAATGGAGCTAGATCACACGATCTCGGTGGCCAATTAAATGGATCATTACGTGAAATTAGTCTTTCATCAAATGTTTGGAACCACATATCAGCAAGATTTATGCCAGCCAATTGGGGTACAAAAAAGGTAGAAATCATGACTCTATACCGTTCATCGTTGATTGTAACATTCCACTCATCATCGTTTTTGAATACATATAAACCAATGATTCCGCCGGCCCATTACGCGCGCCAAACAATGATTTTCTCTGGATGTAATGGTGATTCAGCAAAATATTATCGGTTATCTTCACTTTTAACATCAATATCAATTTGTGCTTCCCGCAAATTCCCGCACAAGCTAAATTTTATAAGCACGTAAACCAAGATCCTTAGATAAAATCTTCCATAAAGTGGCTGGACACATCCCCAGCCTATTGCCTGTTCGGTACGCGCTGTTTGGCGTCTTACTCGATGCGTATTATCATTTAGAGTACACGTTGTGCGAAAACAATCCACACAGTTAACCGAATTACCCGCTCTGCAAAATGCACAATAAGGTTGACGAACAGAACCATTATTTTCAAAAAAAATTTCAACAATTTGCAAGCGTTGCCCTGGCGTGAGTCTATTCATTATGAAATAGCAAATAATACCAATGAATTAATAACAAAACAAATGTCAGGTGTCAAACAAAACAGTGTTGCCAACTTAAAGATCTGAACCTCTTAAAAAACACCATTTATATGGCACATTACATTTGTAACAAAATATAACAAATTCAAATTGACTACACTCCTGTAATTTAAAATTTTAACAAAATACTGTTTTGAAAATTCCGCCTTTGATCTCCGAAATTCTTGTTGGTTAATAGTGGACCGTTACTTGAATTTCAATCAACCGCTGATTCTGTTAACGTTATTGTGACATTTAGAATAATCTCACTTTCAACTTTTTTGTACAGTTTTTCGTTTCAGTGTACCTGAAATTTAATTTAAAGCATGTTAACTCCTGCTCATCGTAGGAATTCCCGGTTAGATTATTCATGTTCAATAGTGCCTTATCTTAACAAATATACCATTCAAATAGTTAAACCACTGGCTGCAAATAAGCAACAAATGCTTGAAGTGTAAATCGTGTACACACAGCACAAATGATGAACATGCAATCAAGGTAACATCCATTTGTACGCACTCAATCTACAGGCAGCTTTTTAAGGAAAGGAGCATCTAACAATTTATCGTTGATGTAATATTTTCGAAAATGACAGTGAATATACTCGTATATGCGAAATATAGGATTTGAAAAATGTAAATCATAGTAATAAGCTACATAGTTTAATTGGAAGGTAGGATACTATGATTCCCTGTAAGTGCACGACCAGCATGAACTATGAAAATATTGTTTCCAACATTCACTGTCTATTTGCTTATATCCACAAATGTGTACACGAGTGTACACAACAATTGTTTAGAGAATATTTGTCAAGCATTTGTAATTCAGGCACATCAAAAATTTCCGAATAAAATATTTAGTTTCAAAATTATCAATGTATATGGCGTAATTTTGTGAATTTTACAACGTCCTTCGTTTTAACTGTATAAACAGAATGAAATACAATTTTGAACAATTCCCTAAACATCGAAGCAATTAGACTTGACTAATGGAAAATGTTATGTATGGTCATATAGTCATAGAATGTATTTGCTGTAGAAGCAAAATAAAATATGAGTTAACCCTCATATAAATCATTTTAATTTGTTTATTTAAATATATTAAGAAGTTCCTTGGAAATGATTATACTTTTGTAAAATTACAAATAAATCAAAAATAAATACTTAAATATAGAATTGTACATGTTTATTAAAAGCTTACAATTCTTATTCGATTATACGGAATCCAGCATATTATCTGGATAAAATCATTCCTCCCTATTCCTCAGCCCATGCGGCATCGACGCGTCGAGAAATTAAAAGCAATCACGTATAATGGTTAACAAATTTATTGCCTATTCCCTAGTGATGATTCCTCTGTTTTTGTGCCATAACCTTTAAGAAACAATATAAAATATTTATGTTAAGCACGTACTAAGGTTAAAAGTTCTGAGTACTTCTCTATACACCATATGCTAGTTTGAATCATATAATCATCGCGTTTCCAAATAATTAACGATTTTCTTAAAAAGCTCAAAAAAGTTTCGCAGTAATTTAACTTTTAAAAAACTGTTTAACGATCTAAACTTTGAATGTAAAGTGTTTTTAAAGGAAAAACTAGTTTTCAACAGAAGTAGAGAAAAATTTAAAATTTTTGGAAACATTTATTTTGCCAATCACGTAAAGCTCGTATAATTTTTCTTAACAACAACAAGCACGCTAAATTAAATAAATAAAAAAGCTTTCTTTTATTTGTTTTTAAGTAAAATAATAAAATTAAATAAATATTTTTTTAATACTTTTTTACGTCTAAATTTTTTTTATTTGTTTCTTACTTTGTTCTGCTTGTCTTGTTGAAAGACATGGAAAAAGGGTTTGTCTTTTGTTTTGAATAAATAATGCTTGAGCTTTATCTGCTGTATACTTGTAAATACACATAATTCACAAAACAATGAGATGTAAACGAACTTCATAAAAAACCTGGTTTAGACAAGCAATTAAATTCACGTTTTATAAAAATTTTTTATTTTGTTAAATTTATGACATTAACACATTAATTTCAAGCGTATTTTCATTGTTTTGAGTGTTAATGCCCTCTTGGCTACTCTTGTTACTGATTCGAGTAACTGTTATAATTTTTAAGTTTCAAAGTTCAGCATCTTATGTTTAGTTCAATTTGCATTTTCTGTAATAAGGTTAATTAATTTCAAATATTTTACTGAAGTTATGTTTCAAGTAACGCCCTTTAATCCGAAGAATAATTACCCGTCATGATAATATAAGAAAATTAACTAATAATAATTATTTCAAAGAGGGGTAATTTCTAAGTTCCTTTTGGTTTGGTAAATGGTGATGTTCTTTCATTGGTGTATTGGTGTTCATTGGCTAAACAGACATTTCTTAACAGATTTAAATCTAAATGTATGTCTTTTGATTTCTTACTACTGAGATTTTGCTGTAAAGTGTGATCGATTTGCACACAAACTGAAGCATTCAGGGAATTATGGCCATGATTAATTGAACTAAGAAATTGCATATACATGATCAGATTCAGATATTACTACGGAATTGCGATCTATAAAAAATGTTTCGTTGGCATTCTAAAACGTGACCTTTATGAGCAAATATGTATAGCATATTTGTGACGCTCTGGTTCTGTTTCATCCGGTAATTATTTCAGAAGCCCATTAATTTATTGTCAGATCTTGTCAGATATGATATTACGAACTGCACATTTGATCGTGAACTCATGTGGGCCAAAACGTTCATGATTATTCTCCTTGGTAGAACTGAACGTTAATAAAAACTAGAAAATCGCCGTCAAAAAGTTGCTATGCGCTAGGTTACTTGCAAATATATCAATCGAATCATAAAATATGGGTCCATGATGTTGGACATGAGGGGATGGTGGGAATGACATAGCTACTTATATTATTTTAGAGCAGGATAATAAAACTGAAGCCAAATTACGTTCACAACCATGGAATACTCGTATCAATACAGACTTCAAGGATTCTAAATTTGTTATCAATGTTTAATTTTACAACAAACGAATCGTAACCAACAAACAAGAATAAAACTTTGGGAATATTTCAACCGACGATTCTTTAAATCTCAAACTAATCGATTGACGAGAAGGCGTCAATAATCAACGCAGTTGGCTGTTTGGCGTTTAAAATATCTACCGCACTTGATACAAAAATCCAATTATTCACTGATTGGCTGTTCGTCATACCTTTAGTTAGGTGCCGCTGATACCTAAGTGAAAACTCAATATATGCAATATTTCATTTCATGAAATGGAAACGTCAAATAAAACTAAAGATAAAACGTTCATATAAATGAAAAATGGCTGTATTGGCAGATGTATTTACAGTGTCAGGGCATGATAAACATATTAATTTTTAGTGATTTGTGCTGTGATTAAATAATAGTTTAACTGAATGAATGAATTAAATTCTAGAAAGATAAGTGTAATATACGATGTTTTAATGCTAGGGTTGCCATAACCGATCACATCATACCTTAACCATTGTAAATGTAAATCGCTTGAATACTACGGCGAGTAAAAAAAACTAAAGAATTTTATGATTTCCAGCATTTCATTCTCGTGAGGCTCACTTGCTGAGATTTTATACTACATTTTGTTTCTTCTTTCTAGCTACATATAAAAGAAACCATTAAGCACCTTGCGGTTAGCCAGTTCCCACAAAATCAACGTGTCAGGTGTTGTGTATCTAAGCGTGAATTTTTCCTATTCTCATAATATCAAGGGCTTTTCCATAAAAAATATAATAAAACAAAATTAATGGAAAATTATTTTTTTTTAAATTTCCAAAAAGAAAACAGTCAAAATCAATTTTTATCAAAAATCTTTCTTTATTTCCGCTTAAATTTTAAAAATATTAAGAAATTGAGATTTGTGCAAATTTACCAGTCGCTAGATCGCCGAAATCAAAAAGAGGTTTTTAAAAATAGCAGTGTGTGTGTCTGGGTGTGCATGCGTGCTGAGCAGACTAAATGCTTTTGGTTCTCTACATGTCAAGTATAATTTCTCCTTTTAGAAATCTAGTGTAGTGTATTCGAGATCTATGATTTTATGTTTATGGTGAACGAAAGTCGGTGTTGGCCACAACATATTTAACCTGAATTTTTTTAATCAAAAATCACCATTTCCGCTGAACTAGTAGACAAACAACAGGAACTAAGTTTCTTCCGAATTTAATTTCAATATCTTGTGTTTTTGTAAATGTAACACTTTTCAATACATTTGCAAAACACGTTAAAACAATAAAGTTTCTATGAAAGTAGACATTTCCGGTGGTTATTTTTGGCCAGATTCCTCTAGGATACGCCAATTTATCCAAAACTCCTTAGTAAAAAAGTTGGTTCCGGTCAGTCAACTTAGTTAAGGCTTTAGAGTTTTTTAATTTTGGTGAAGAAACGGTTGAGTTTTTATGTTGTGGCCAAAACCTGCCTTATACACCACACTTTATTTCTAAAGCGAAAGTGCAACTTAGGAATACTTGATTGAAACCTGTATTATTTAGCGTGATTCCAATTTAAGTTTGGGAAAACCTACAATAACAACCGTTCGGAAAATTTAATGTTACAATTCTTGGTCGGTTTTCGGTTATACTATTCCATTTGGAAAATTAAAAAAGGTTCTACGGAAGTCTAACTGCCAGCACACTGATTTCCGCCAAATTTCTCTAGAGCCTCACAACTTACGGGAAAACCATTCTCTGGAAAAATTTACGTATAAAAACTTACATGTCGCTTAAATTTTTCACTAATTTCTTATCAAATTTTATTTATCTCTTAATCTAATTTGAATATCTCTGAAATATGAAGTTTCATCCTGATCAATCTGGGCTGTAGAGAGGCTGAATTTTGGTGTAAATATGGTTTTATCAGAATTCTTCATTTCCACAAAAATGTTAAATTAATGAACTGAACATCAACATCAAATTTTGTTTAGCATTTTTTTACCATAGTCGTGTTTTTCACAAATGCTGTACTAAACAAAATATTTTCAAAAAACCAACAAATTAATATCTAGAATTTAGTTTTCAATCTTTTTGTTTGTTTGATTAAAAGTACTAAACATACTAACCATCACAAGTTTAGGCTTCCTTTTTACGGATTAGTTACTGGTGGCCGCCGAGAAGAGGCAGTGGTTAAGGTTTGAAATGCAAAATAATCCAATAAATTAAACTAAGTGTAAGGAAGCATATGCATGGCACACAATTTTGTCAGGAATGAAATTATCATGAGTCTTTTTTATTGTCCAATCTACGACAAGGGAGATATTTTTATCAATAAATTTCTGCATGTTGATCCTATATTTTTGGATACTAAGCTTTTGAGGTAATCAATTCGACCTGTATTTGAGAAACCATGTTTTGAGGAACGTTCTATATGGGAGAGTGTTTTTTAGCTGAATTTCGTGTATTAGAAAAGTAAATGTTGGGAACAATTTATGTCAGAAGTAAAATATTGAGCTTCCAACTGAAGAGATTATGAATTCGGTTCATTTTGAGAAAAAAATTGTCTTTTGGATATCCTTTAAGTTACAGAGTGTTGACAAAATTTTGTTCAGAGAAAACAAGCATAAGAAAGACTTGGAGGATAAAATAGAAGCCTTTAACCCGTAAACAATTCTATTTACTCCAATAAGATTAACTTTTTGTAACTCTATTTATTCCACCTTCCAAAACGGTTTGAACAACGCACGCACAACCAAAACTTCTGAAGGTAATTAGAATATCGTCGGACCACCAATCGCCAAACAGCTATTTTATGTTACATTACACTTCTATGTAAAGCGAATTGAAAATTGTTTTTGTATAAAACCCAGACCAATCCTAGATTTCTATATCACATCACATAGTACATCACTTGCTCTGCATACGATTCCGATTTACTAATTTTATTATAATAGTAATCCGTAACTAGAAAGAACAAATGGCAGTACTTAAACGGATGTAAATGTAAATATTTAATTTCCTTGATATTAAATTCCCGATATTGTAAAAGTATAATATATAGCCTGCACGTTAAACAACGTTGGCAATTATTCTAATAATTCGGGAATAGATAGTTGGAGCCAGAGGTAAAGCCACCATACTTTTCACTAAAAATGTTAGCTGAAATCGAATATTGTTGACACATTTCAAAATTTAATTTCCATTTTTCATTGAAATAGCTAGCTAGTTTTGTCGAAACATCAAAACAAAGCCATTATCAACGAGAATAATAAAAATATTTAATATTTCAATTCATCAGATATATTCTGTCAAACGGTCCATTGAAATTTTGAGTGCAAATTTATCAAAAATATAAAAGCTTCTATTGATTAAATGTACCCGGAGCCCTATTCAAGCATGATACAATAATACTCAAAAATGATTTATTTTATTATTCGTCCAGAACAGTTTAGAGCGCATATTTGGAAAATGCTTATACCTCGTAAAATACATACATTCTGTCCCCAAAGATATGTGTGAGCGTATTATGGTATGGAGTGAAAAATAATTTCCATCTCCATTGTGAATATTTTATTATCCGGAACAAAAATTTACAACTTTCCAAAATATATTTTCTTACTTTTCCGATTTAAAAATAAAATCTGTGTTTTATGAAAATTTTATTTGTTTATTTTATATTTTGGCACTTCCATTGAATTTTAATACCACAGTTACACAAATCAATCAAAATGTGTGTATATACAAAAATTACGAAAAGCCCTACGGTACCCTTGTGTAGAGATGAACGTAGAAAATAAAAACACAACATTTTTTTTGTGCGGTTCTTCTAAGAAACGTAATCGGTTTATTCGATAACCCCAAATAAGAAAATGTCAAAGTGTTTAATGTAGGAGTATTTTTGTAAATAAATACTTTCTACTAAATCAATTCTTTGTGACGAGAAATGTGACAGTTTCGAAGAGGGCATGCTTTAATATATTTTAATACCATTAGGCAAATGATACTTCTCCATATGCAAATATTGACAAAAACAACATACAGAAAGGTGAAAATGTTGAAAATGTTGGTTATCATTTTATTATGTATGTTGTACATGGATATACACACTACGTGTTAATTATCTAATTGGACATTTACATTACATAAATAGGGAAAGCACCAGTATAGTTGCGTTACCATCTTGAATTCACTACAACATACTGGAAACTTACAGTAGGAGTACTTTGCCGTGTCTTGCCGAACACGAATATAAATGTGGCCCTTTTCAATTATCAGTTTGCTGGCCTGCTCCATTTTTAGCCCATCATTTTAATTTGAGCCTAATTTCAGCGCAGGTACTTCCCTATTTATCACATCAAATCACTTCACAAAATTTTGATATTACCCTTTGTGTTTGACTCAGCCAAACTTATAAATATTATTTAAATAAATAAATGTAAATGAACTTTAAAAAAATAATTTTGATAATTATCAAACTGTATTACTATATGCCATATGAAAAGTAGTCGAAAAGCACCTCGTAAATTGACTTTTTATCTATCTGTATCTATGAAGTAAGAACGGAAGTTTCAAAATTTTAAAAGTCTTCTGATGTGTGCCTCATTAGTAATCGGCTCGGTACAATTCCCCGTATTTTTTGTAGACATTTTTTTTTGATGCTTGTTGATCTAAATTGAAGAGGCGACATAAACTGGTACATTGAAAGTTAAAGTTGGTGTATCTTTGAAAAAATGTTTCATAATGCAATATTCGCGGACATGTTGTTCAGGCTAATGACTAAACTTTCAGGCGAACCTACTTTTGGCTTTGCGCTTTTATGATGATCATACTGTGGCTTATTTTCACTAGGAATTGCATATTCAGGCGCATATTCTGGAGAATAGTATTATTGAAAATTGATTGAAATTATAATAACGGGTGGCCCATCTAACGTTTGCAATTTAATTTGGCTCTAATCCAAAGGCGAATGAATATTTTTCAATGCGGTTTATTTTATTAGAAAGAGTATACATTACCATTAAGTATGGAATACAAGTTCATTCAAATAACTTCCACATTTGGCTTTAGAGCACCCCACTCTCTCCAAAATTTTCGGTTGTATGGGCTCTAATCTCATCAATGGCAACTTCGATTTGATCATTCAAGTCTTGGATAGTCTCTGGATGGTTTGCGTAACACTTATCCATAACGGTTTCCCTCAAAAATTGCCAACGAAGTCAAACCGTTGCGGCTGATTGTTCGATCCCCAAAGACAGTATGCAAAAGACCGATTGTTGCGATTTCTGTGAGAAAGGTTTTGCCGTCCTAAAATTCGTCCTTGAATTCTTGGTAACAAAAACTCGTTTATCATGGCTCGGTAATGCTTCCCAATGACTGTACGGACGGCTCCCTGCTCATTAAAAAAAATAATGGACCGATGATGCCGCCTTTAGACCGGCGGGTCACACCAAACAGTCACTCGTTGTGGATGCATCAGCTTCTCCATTGTTATGTGTGAATTTTCTGAACCCTAAATGCGACAATATGGTTTGTTGACGTATTTTCCTAGGTGAAAATGAGTTTCGTCCGATGGTTTTTGGGTAAAAATGCTCATTTTCTTCCAAGCGTTCCACAGCCCAATTAACGAATCGAAAACTTTGCGGGTGGACATTTTGCTTCAGCTCCTGTATTAATTGATCATCATATGTCTTTATGCAAAATTCTCAACACCGAACTGCGTGAAATCTTCAATTCTTGAGCACAATGGCTAGTTGATGTTGATGGACGCTCACACATATTCTGAGCAACAGCTGCAATGTTCCAATAACAATCCCGTTCTACGAACTCATTTCACAAATTGATCCGCAAATTGACTTCTATGCATTTCATTTCTACTGAATTTTCCACTTAAAATTCGTACAGTTAAGGGAGAATACTCACTACTTTGAAAGTAAATTTTCAATATTTCGCAATTTTATTCAAGCGTAAAGTGACCCATGTCCTAAATGTTAATGTTTGACTAACTAATTTTCTGTCATAAAACGAATAACGTGAGTGTTGTCACACTCGAAATAACCGGTAGTTGAAACTGCAAACGCAAGATGAACCAAGAGTTCAATTTTTTAAAATTTACGATATTTGTTATAATATCGTCACTTTAGCAATATACTGTCGTAACGACCACAATCAAGTAGGTTTTACAAGCGAAGTACATTTTCTCTGATCTTTTCTAAACTTTGAACCTTTTTCACGTATCTCCTAAGCTTTCAGAGTTATATAATGTTTCATCACAAATTTTTGACATTTTCCAAGACCTTTTCAATGATATGTAACACTTGTTCTATATATAATAGCAATGAGAAAAATTACCTACCAGCGCCAAAACGGTGGATCTGAAAACTAAAGTTTTGGTAACAAAATTGTTGTTTTTCAAGCCCTTTCAAACGATATGGGCAACTTATGAGAATGGAAGAAATTTTAAGACAAATTAAAGAGACTATAGACAATTATCTGACCCCTTGACGTGCATGTCCTAAAAGCTTTCGAATCTCCGGAATAAAAACAAAAGATTGGTTAAAATAAGTTCAAATGGATCAAGCAATTATTGACATACCATCGGCACAAACGCCCAAATAGTTATTGGTTTTCACGATTGCCCCTACTGGGTGTCAATTTAGAGTAAGCGGGGTGAACGAAAAAAGTAGTTATTTAGGAGATTTGGGACGCTTCAAACCAAACGCAAAACGCCATAAATTATTGGTGTTGTTTAAAGTGAAATAAATTGTGTGATTTATTGTAACTTGTGTTATTATAAAGGGTGTTCCAATTTTAGGGTAATTTTAAATTTTTAATACATAAACCATTTAATAAGTATGAACAATTTTATTTTAAATGGAGTACAAAGGTTCAGGTTTAGTAATGGAAAATAACTAATAACCCAAAGTAAGTGACCTCCTGCTGCAATATGGCAGCCATTCTTTCCTCTCCATCAGCCCAAAACCCATAATAGACAATCATTTTCTGTGGAAGCATCGATTTTTCCATCATTTCTCGTAGATTTTCTTCACTCCAGATTCAACTATTTTATTTGTTTAATAATCCACCCAGTTGAAAATTTGTTTCGTCGCTAGAAATGGCTTTGTGAAAATATTTTCACTTTTCGCAACATTCATATTTTCAAGTTTCCTTTTTTGTATGGTCGAACTGGCGATTTGACGACGTAAACCATAGTCGGATAACTTAATTTTATGAGTTATCTGAAATTAGTAAGCCCTCAATGAAGTTCTTTCTCCAAAATTGTGAATAAATTGGATAGTGGAATGAATAATTATTGTGAAGAATGATGAAATGATGTTTTTCAACTGTTCTTATTAGAAGCAGTTGCAGCAGCAACGTTTTCGTCTGAACGACCACTATAGGTACATTTATTGGGAGGTGTGTCACCAGAGGCAGATACAGAAGCGACTTAAAATTTTTTTCGGAAAGATCTCAGAAAGGAAATAGTGAAAATAATTCAGAGTCCTTATTCTTGAAATCGAAGGAAATTTCCGAATTCGAAATATAATTTGCTTTATTTTTTTTATATTATTCGAATTTTTCGACTTTCAAATTTGTTTGCAAGTTTTCTTTTATTTATTTCCCTACTAAGCGAATAATTCTGTATCGACTTATCCACTCGGAGTTTTTCTCTTAGTAGGGAAATAAATAATAGGAAACTTGCAAACAAATTTGAAAAAACGAAGTAAGAGCCGAAAAATTCGAATAATATAAAAGAAATTAAAGCAAATTATATTTCGAATTCGGAAATTTCCACCGATTTCAAGAATAAGGCCCCAGGTTACTAGATTTCACCACATACTACTAATTGCCGATTGTCGATGAGGTCATTCGTGTTTGATGCTGGGTGGGAATCCTAGGCAATGCCAATTTCCAGTTGTAACTTCAACTCAGCGGCTGAATTGTAACAACCATCAAGCTCGAACACGGAATCGATTATTTGGGGAAAATTTGAAAGAGGCTCATCCTGGTTGTGGGGGTTTAAATGTACTAGAATAAGAAAGCCTTAGTAACACTGAAGAACGACAATAAAGTTAGAGCTTGAAACAAGGAGAAATGAATCGAATGATTAACTACATGCGAGCAGTATGAATTATCGTATCATCGAGGCTGTCAAGCTCAAACCGTTGGTGTTGGTCAAAAAGATGGAAGCTAGCACGAGATTTTGTATATTTTTTTTTTGGTTTTTTTTAAATTTTATTTACGATAGCAATAAAATATTTTACAAAGTAACTAGTCATTTTTGACTAACAGCGTTTGACTCTGATAATATAATATAATAAAGTACTTCTATGTACGAGTATTCATTCCATGAAGTGTTGTTTTTGTTGTTTCTGCATTATGCGGTCTATTCGGGTAACTCAAAAGGTTTTAGTCTCTTGAGTCTTCTTATGATACCCTCTTGATGAAGTAGTCTAGCCGCTTCGTCGTTAGGGTGTAGATGGAGCCTCTCCTGATGTTTTTGAGCACACTTCTTTATTTCGGTTGCGACTGTGTCCATTCCGAGGTCTCTATGAAGATCACTATTACGAGTGTACCACGGGGCGTTTACGATCCCTCTGAGAACTTTATTTTGAAATCGTTGGACTATCTGTTGATTGCTGGTTTTGGTACATCCCCATAGTTGAATGCCATATGTCCAGACCGGCTTCAGAACTTGTTTATAAAGCATAAGTTTATTATGAATGGATAACTGAGAGTTTCTTCCAATTAACCAGTACATTTTTCTATATTTTAATTGAAGTTCATCTGCTTTCTTTTTCACGTGAACTTTCCACTTCAACTTTGCATCAAGATTCATTCCAAGGTATTTTGCTTGATTTGCATGTGGTACAGGAATATTATTGAGAGTCACCGGCAGTGGTTCTATTGATCTGTTACTGAAGTTAATGTGAGTAGACTTTGATTCATTCACTTTAATTCTCCACTTAGTTAGCCAGTCTTGTATATTATTTATGGCTATTTGTAATTTGAATGTGACTTCACCGATTGTGTCACCAACAGCTAGAATTGCAGTGTCATCTGCAAACGTGGCGGTAGTTGAATTGTTAGTTTGCGGTAAGTCGCTTGTAAAAAGTAGGAAAAGGAATGGCCCAGGGCACTGCCCTGCGGCACTCCCGCTTTAGCTTCTTTAATGCTGGAATAAGCTCCTTCCTGTTTAACTCTAAAGTATCTTCTTTGCAAGTACGACTTTAGTAGTTCGCAATATTCAAATGGCAGAGTTTTTTCTAATTTAAATATTAAACCATCTAGCCAGACTTTGTCAAATGCCTGCGCTATGTCCAAAAATATGGCTGAGCAAATCTTTTTTTTCTCTAAAGACTTTTCTATTAAATCTGTTATTCTATGGACTTGATCAATTGTGGAATGTTCCTCTCTAAAACCAAACTGATGGGAAGGAATAGCTCCTGATTTAACAATTTCAGGTTTAATTCGTTTTAATAATAGTCTCTCAAACAGTTTTGACATAATTGGAAGAAGTGATATTGGCCTGTACGATGTTAATTCACTTAGTGGCTTGCCTGGTTTAGGTATCATTATTACCTCCGCAAATTTCCAAGATAGAGGGACATAACAGAGTCTGAAGGAAGCATTAATTATGTCAGATATTTTCTTAATAGCTTTATTTGGTAGTTGTTTAAGAATCTCAGCAGTTATTAAGTCATACCCTGGTGATTTTCTAAGTACCATATGATTCTTTATTTCGTGTTTAACTTCTTTAGCATTGGTTAATGGAATTTCCTGTCTCAAGATGGTTGTAAGATTTACATTTAGTATATCGTGTTGATTCAATGTCGTTAAATTGGGCTGAAAAGTACGCTCGAGATGATCTGCGAAATTTTCTGCCTTTTCTTCTTTGGTTTTAGCCACGCGACCATTATTGGTTTTTATTGGTGGTATGTGGGTAACTGGTCTTTTTAAATATTTGGTTGCTTTCCACAATGAGTAATCAGTATCTTTATCGTAGCTGAGAGATTCTAGGTATGAATTTATTGATTTGTTTTTGAATTCGCGTATTTCTCTGCGTATTCGTTGTGTTAGATTATTCAATCTATTTTTGACGACTGGGTCTCGCGTGCGTTGCCATTCCCTTCGGATAGTTCTTTTCTCTATGACTAGTGATTTAATTTCCATTGGGTAGCATTTGCCAGTTATTTTTTTGTTTGTTGGATTAGTGCTTTTCCACGCTGCCTCCTGTATATCTTTAACTAGTTTTTCCACCTCTTGTTCTAATGTCTCTTCTGTTAAGTTCATTCCTAAATGTTTCCCAATCAGTGTATTTACTTGTTAGCATTGGCTGTTTATCATTTGTAATTATTGTTTCACTTATTGTCATTAAAATAGAAGAGTGGTCAGATGTGGAGTCAAATCCTTCCTGCACTTGTATATAATCAATCGGGACTTTTCTTGTTATAAAGAAGTCAATCAGGTCTGGTGTTTTATTTGGATCGCTGGGCCAATAAGTTGGTTTTCCTGTAGAGTGCCAGTTGCAGTTGTATTTTATTATTGCTTGATGGAGCTCTTTCCCTTTCGTTGTTGTTAGTCTTGATCCCCAGTCTGTATGCTTAGCGTTAAAGTCACCGCCGATTATGAATTTTTCACCTAGCTGCTTGAAGAGGTGAGTATAAGAATCTCTTTGATGTTATATCTAGGTGGGCAATATATTGCGGCCACCACTAGTTTATGGTTTCGTGTATTAATGCTAACGCTAATTGCTTGTATTTCATCACTTTCAAATTTTTGTTGCAGATCGTATTTAATACATTTTTTAATAATCACGGCGCTGCCCCCTCGCAGATTTTGTATATAACGAAAATTTAATGATGTGACGTACAAGGATAGCTGTACATTATCAAAAACTGATGACACATTATCGAGGGCTAGAATATTCCCCAAATTGAACTTGCAAAGTGGCTTTTGGGAGGTTGAAGCTTAAGGGTAAGATCGAGAGAAAACGGCGTTCAATGTAGGCAACAATTACAGTAAGGAACGTTTCTTGTATCCACTAGGTTTAAAATTAAGTCTAAATAAATGTTTTTTTTTCAGACCAGAGGTAAAATATTTGGGTCAAAAAAATACCGCCCATACAATTCATACAGACGAAGCAAAATATCAACGGTAAAGGAGTGATCGGATAAATGGATACTTTTCATACTAAATCACCCAAATATTTGAGTTTATACTAAAATGATTATGAACCTATGCATACCGTGGTCCCAATTATTCGTTTCTATAAAATATATACTTGTCAATGGTTGTAAAAGTTTTGAAAGAAGCCCCAAGTCTAGCTTAAACACAGCTTTGCTCAAAAAACTATCGTTAAGTAGCGGCAATAACATTTTTTTATTATTCCTAGATAATTCACGACGCTTGAAAGGTTTCCGAAATACACCAAAAAATTACTAGCATTTACTTCGCAAATTCACCGTTTTTAGCTCTAGTGGCAAATTATTCGTTTAGTAATGAATAAAATACCGTATTTTCTTATTTAACTTCCATCATCCCCAAATTGGTCTTAAATCTAAAAGCCACGGGTTCGATATAGACTTCGTGGTGAACTGGTTTGATTTTTCTGAGGTTTGTTTATATCAGGACAAGCCTCGTGGAAATGACAAATTTTTACAAAATAAATGAACGATGATCGGCATATTTTTTGATTCGTTTTCTGACAATTTTTTTTAATGGAAATTATCAATTTCCCCTAATTTTTTCGTGATTTTTCCAGATTGGTCAATATATTCCTAGAAAATTTTTTCTTCACACACATATGTGAAATGATGTGTGTCCGACGCACTGTGGTAGTATATGTATGTGTCGCCGCTCGCCAACGATGGTAATAATTGTGCACAATAAATTAACATGCATCATTTGCGTTAGATAGTTGATTGCTAACTTTATTGTGGCGTATTTCGTTTTCTCTATCCATCGTCTCGCGCACTGGTGTATCACGAAAAGAGTTAAAATTGATCTGATTTTCCCGATAACGAAAAACATATTTTTACTTTTATTTTTATTATATTTATGATGATCAATGCTATCCCGAGCGATGTTCCTAAATTTCCTGTAAAGTTCTGATTATCTCGTTTTTTGCTTTTTTAAGATTTTAATAACTTGGTTCTAAAATTGATTAAATGCATATCTTAATTAACTGCCTCATAGCCTCATTAGTTCTACTTTATCTCCTACTAACAGTTTTACTTAATTTACCCAATATAAATCTTTCTTGCTAACGATTTTTAATCATTAATGTGTGACTCATGTTAAACGGATTTCAATTTTATTATCCACATGTACGAGTATACATATCGAAAAAATAAAATTAATTGCCTGTTAATCTCACCAAATTGAGTCACATACTCCATCCTGATCTCCTCCGGTACAAATGCGAAGGTTTATGCTTTATTACCCATCAATCAATATGTCGTTACATACTACGGGACACATTGAGAAGCGGTTTGATGCCTACGTACATAACATCGATTTTCACCTTGCAATACACTAAAAACAATTTAATAATGTCAACACAGACACAAACGAAACATTTTCATTCTTTTCATGTTGTACTCATAACACTCCACGTATACATATGCACATTTTATTTCTGTGACAAAGCAAGAGGGAGTATTTCGATTTCATGATTTTTGCAGATTACAATATCAGCGAAGTTCAAGCAAGGAAGTGGTTTTCAAAAAGGTTTTTGTAAGTGTTTCCTGATTATGCGTATATGGCCTATCTACATATCAGGTGGAGGGAGTGACAGTTCTGGATGAAACGATGAAATTCCAAATTCATGCCTTGTTTTTCTCTGGTTACCACTGGAAATCGAACCCGGGATTCCACACACATCCTTTACCAGAAAAGTCGAATGTTGGCTATAACATATACATCTCCAAATATTTATTATAATGTTTCTCGTATAAAAACGGTTTTTATATTTTTTATTTTCCCAGCATCCCTCTATGGGTTTGGATAAGTGTTTTTCCATTTTTTTATTCTCAGTTTTAATGAGATTACGGATTTTTCATATTCGCAATATAAATACACACTCGTATATCGTACTGAATATTTGGATGTGTATTGACAATTGAAGATATTCAAACGAGAGATATCCATAAAGACGAAATTAAATTCTTTGTGGAATATGTTAATACACAAATATGTAGCAAACGCAACGTTTGAATGGCTGTTCGACTTTTGAAATTTTCCAACAAATACCAAAAACTTTTTCCATTTTTATTTTTTAAATTCAATTTTCTAGATTGTTATTCTTGTTATTGTTATTGTTACAATTCAGTTTGAACCCTAAATGATAATTTTTCTAGTTCAAGTTGAGTATTACAATAATCATTATTATTTGGAAAATTTGTTTTGATTGTTAGACGAACAAAAAATTTTCAATGGAAATGAAAATTGAACAAGTAAAAATGTTATTTTGTCGATGTGAAAAGCTCTATTTGATATATGTGTGTATAAATCTTTGCGAGAGGCAATTGACAGGTATGGCAAAATACTTTTATCATATTTTCCTTTATGTTGATTGTCGAAATCTCACTCGTAAAATATTTATTATTTATTATTTGTGTATAAATGTTGAACCGTTCTATTAGGGTCCAACCGTATGGAATTGAATAGGCTCTTGTGTCAATACCAGTACACACGTTACACATCTCGATAAATGTACTAAAATAAACGGCAACAAAAATTCACACAGTTTTAATCAACCTTTTGTGGTTTATGTGTTCATAATCTTCCGCATGAATCATTCGCAAGTATCAATTTCCATTGAAAAACCGCCAAAATTATAAAACAACCAACCACAGCAACTCACTATCTACAAGATTTCCATATCATAATTCGAATTTTTCATTCTTAACAAAACCGGGGGAAATTGTTCACCAACACAAAATTTTCATATTTCATCATTCCGCATTACAAAAAAAAAAATATTTTTATGAATTTTGAATAATTTAAAAAGTTTAATTTCATTTTTTTGTGTGCGCTATCCTGTTGCTAGAGTATCTTCCTTTTTGTTGGCATTTTTTTTGTTTTAGTGCCCTCATCCTTGTTACACTTTTATTTTATGTGTAATATTTGTACGAATGTTGTATAAAAAATATATTTTCAGTGTGTGAAGGTTATAACAACGTATGGAGACGCTGGAACCATACAGCATACCAAAAAGCAGTAACAATGATAACATACCGACATACACTAAACACAATATAAATAAATTTAATATCCTTTAACATTAGAAAAGGATTATGGAAATGGGAAATGGAACGTACACGTATATAGAGATTTTCGTTCCGACAAAGAATTATAATAGTACACATAGTTGTTGTAATTGAAACAACCGGACGTTACTTTTTTCTCATTTTTTATTGTTGTTGCTCATTTTCCGAAGGAAAATGTGAAAACTACATAATAAACCGTCATACATATTTGAGGCTGAGTGAATCCAGGATTTTATTGTTTCATTTCATTTCT
The DNA here is from genome assembly GCA_963691935.1 of Nephrotoma guestfalica. NCBI lineage: Eukaryota > Metazoa > Arthropoda > Insecta > Diptera > Tipulidae > Nephrotoma > Nephrotoma guestfalica. The sequence goes on along the minus strand of OY829914.1, from coordinate 305,202,360 downwards.
CATTTTATATATCCGTTTTGTGTTTTTCGGGTAGCTTACGAGTATAAGTAGGTATATAGTGTGGTTAGTTATGTATATCTCGGGCATAACATTGAATTTTATTCGGACATAAACAACTTTTTTTACTCGGTTGGTGTGTTAATAATCATATAGCAAAACAGTGAAATTTGCTTAATAAAATTTGAGTGATGTGAGGAGAAGCTACATTATGTTATGTTTGAAAGAACCGGCTGATAGAATATATCCGCTTCACATATACATATGTACGTACAACTTGGTTTCGGTTTCTAATTTCTTTGATCTTTAAAATTCAAACGAATAAAAATACTAAAATACTCTTTTTGGAATTTATCGGTGGGATGTTTTTCTTTTATTCGTATAATGTTCTTATGTTTGTCATGGGAAATTGTTGAATGTTTTCGTGGAAAATTGAATATCAATTAACAGTAAACAACTGTATACTGAATATTGTGAGGAATTGGTAATTAATTGATTGAAGATCTTGTCTAATGTGCATATTTTAAACCATTCAGCTGCTTGGGTTATTACTGTCAAATGCTATGAATTCATTTTAAATAAAATGGTTTAAGTCTTAAAACTGCTCATGCTAGATGAAATAAACATAAAATGTAATGCCAGTGCAGTAATTGGGTGAGGATCGGAATCTTTTGTGCCAGTATGTGACAGATGTGGAAAAACCTACTTTGAATTTACCCAACAAATCGGGTCATTGTATGTTTGGAAGTTAATACCCAGTAAGACACTATATTGAATTTTGTAACATCGAGGGGCGTTTATCTGTTTGTATGTATAAAAACTATTCTATTAATCTATATGACTGATTTTTATGACATTGTCACAGAAGTAACATTTTTTTCCTTAAGGCTGTCGTAGACTATTTGTAACCCCTTATTTTATTCTGAGTGCTGAGCAGTGACGAACAAAACCATTCACAGTAATGATTTTTCACTGAAATTTAAAGAACTCGAAGTATTTTCCAGTATAAACTTTTATGTAACATAATTGGAATTTCTCTTATCTTAGTTGCCTGGCTTTTGTGGACATTCGCTCTGCTAGATGAATTTTGCACGTTCATTTTATTGTAATTATATGGAAGTTCGATGAGCAAATTCATACATGTAAATAAAATTGGTATTGTTGTTGTGAGTTAAGTAATTATGATCAAAGGGCGTTGATCCCACCAGTTAGTTCCTACGGCGATGTAAAATATAAAATAAAACTTAAATAGGCCACATAAATTGGCAACCAAAGTATTTTCTCAATTCTATCTTTCGGTCTTAATTTTTTTCAGGGTAAACTAAATAACAAATTCAAAAAAAGTGGGTGAAAATGGAAGATTGCAATACGAATGTGAAAGTTCACATTACTCATTCACACGAATATTGCAATAAGGAGCTTTCACACAAGATTTACACGCAATTTTTGACTATTTTTATCCACGATAATCACGTAAACAGACTGCTGTATCAACAACTCTTGCTTATGAAGTAATTAACGACGAACCAGAAGTTCAGTGCTAAAAAATTAAGTTTTCCTCCTTGAAATTTTAGGAATTGTAGTGCCATCAAAAAATTTGACAATCAATTATATAGAAATTGTTTATAAATCGATGTGACAAATTCGTGAACAGTGGCACTATTCTGGTAATTCTTAGAGAATAGGGAACTGGGGAAAGAATTTATATGTAATTTCTGTTCAAATTTTTTTTCCCGGCCTACTGAGGAGTAAAGTTTGATGTAAATATTTATGAATTGGGAATAATTTTTCCATACCTAAATTGGCAGGGAAAATTATTTCTGAATTAATTTTGTTTTCAACAAAATTAACACTAACTTTTTACCTAAGTATGCCAGAAAAAATTTACATATAAATTCTAAATAATTAACTAAAAAGTAAAATTATTGATTTCAATACCAAAGTAGAAAAAATACATTTAAATGATATGGCATTGCATGGCAATTTATTTTGAAGTTTTCTATTTTTAAAACAACCAACTACGTCTTTCTTCCCCCCCATGACATACATGACATGATTTAACCTTAAAAATAGGGCGGCCAAATTCCTTTAGGGGATGTTGCGCCAGCAAAATAAATAAATAAAACTAAATTTGTTCTAGTTTTTAGCCTTAAAATTATCCATCCTATAACATTATACTGCGGTAGAATTGGTTTATCATTGCGAGAATTGTAACGGCAAGAGTACCATCAAACTTTTGGATGTAAATCTAAGCAACGACGGCGACAATGTGGCAAAAAATACAACACGCTTTTACATCCTTAGGAACTACCTGGCGAATGTATCCGAACTACAACCCATCCATCGGTAGCAGAAAGCTAAAGTCATCAATGCCAAAATAGCAGCATTTCACTAATACTCCCCACCCCTATATCGTTGATCGTGCAAGGAGAACAACTCCAAGTAGAGGTTTGCACGATTCCGGTTCCCAAATTGACTTTAAAACTGAGTGCTGCGTACAACGCCTATAGTTGAAAAAAGAAACGCTCGTACATCGATAATTGATTGGGCTAATCTAACTCCGAAACATTGAAAGGTAAACTGACGTTAAAGGTTAAACCCGATTTTAACTCTGAATTTTAAATCGACACCCTTGCAAAAAATTAAACCCGCCCTTAAGTAAAAAGTTAATAGTAAATATCCTCCGCAAAATATAGATGGCAATATAAAGAGTATCAAATTATACTCAGTGGAATTTATTACTTTTCAGTATTTTCCTAAACGGTCAGAGTGGAACAAACACGAATGCACCAGCCCTTAAAACGCGATATTTGGATGGACAGTTTCAGGGCAATCTGCGAGCTTTCCAAAAATAATGCTTTAATATTAATGATGGTGCAATCCAACCAAGAAAGAGACGCGGTGAACATCGGCTAAAGTTTAAGATGTTTTTGACGACTCCAATCACTGAACGAGCATTAAATCAAATCTGCTAACGCTGGAAAAAGATTTCTGCGATATTTTAAAGCTCGTTTCGTGGTGGGACTTCGTTTCAAAAAACCACCAAACCTTTTAGGGGATTCATTATCTGCAATTGAACATGGTAGAAATATCTCAACGATTAACGAAGACGATGCACTGCAGCTACAGGAAAAGATAGCAGATATTTAAATCAGCTATGGGCTCCATCTCAAGAAGTGGTAACCCAATAGTCAACGATACATTCCTAATTAACTTCAAGAAGTAGGCAACAAGAAAATTCAGGACTGTAATCAACAGATTGTGGAATCCGTTAAAGTAATAACTGAACCTCAAAATCGGTTGTTTCGCTATTAACGCTCAATTCCATAAAATCAGTAGACCCTTTAACCCTTTGGGTTCGGTATCTTCAGTGATTATAACCTCCAAAATATTTCTGCAGGTACTTTGGTGTGATAATCTGGAAAGGAATGATCCTTTTCTAACAGAAAAGGATATTATATGAAATATGTTACGAATAAATTAGAATGAAACGCTAAACATAATTTTTTTTAAAGTAAATTTCACTTTATTTTTCAGAATAGTCACCTTTTGACTCGATGTACTTATTGCAACGGTTTTCCAATTTCGTTAAACCTTCTCGAACTGTCGAATTATTCCATAGCTTGAGTAATATTTTTGTTATTTGAAAACGGAATAGAATGCAATGACGTAAATGTTGCTTATCGACATCCACCTCTTAAAATTGATGCACACGGAACGACATCTTGTAAATGGCTGAAACTTATGTCATAAAAACAGCAATGACAAGTATATTTTATTGCAACCAGCTTCAGAGCCGAGTTTCTACTTGCACATCTTATAGCTTACGAGACCTAGTATGGGCTACGCAGAATCAATTTCCATTCCTTTAGCGAAAGGGCGGGCTCAAAATGTATATAAAGCATACATATGCTTCTTTGAATATCCAAGTACGAAAACGATATATTTGGAACTAGTGAGAAAATTACGAGAAATGTTTGCAAAATTAATCAAAACTTCCAATAATATTTTTGATTTTTTTTCTGGATGTCACATAACATGGAACTTTATCTCACCAAATTCTCTAAGTTTTGGAGGATTATGAGAAGATGCAATCAAGTCTACCAACTATCGTTTTATAGTTTGAACTTAGAAGAGATGAATACTCTGCTATACGGAATAGAAGAGATTCTAAATTCTCGGGCACTGTGCATTTTCAACCATTTTGAGTTCGATACATATACGCCGGCGCATTTTCAGATTGGACATCCATATATGAAAGTACCCGAATTTGTCAATACTCACGACGAGAAATCCTATCGAAATAAGTTTAAAAATGACTCAGTCCAAATCAGCACATTTGTCGTGTTTTTTTTATTAGCGCCCGATAGATTGAAACCGGAGTACCCAATTATCTATGTCAAAACTTTTATTTAGCACTCTATTTTACCATATTAATATTTTTCATTCAACTTTTTAGTTAAAAATCGATATAAAAATAGTTTGCTCTAATCGCTATCCATTTCAATGGAAAATTTGAAAATGACTTTTTGTACAACCCTCAAACCATAACAAACTTATCCTTACAATAAAAATTGAAAACGCAGCAAGCTGAATTCTTGTTTATAACGTCATGTCAAAATAAATATCAATTTATATATTTCAAGTCGTTAAAAGTTTATTTTATAGAATAATTTAATTTGTATGGTACGGCTGCATACGGGTATTAGCGGAATTTCGGATAGTTAATTTCCCATTCAACTCTCAATAGCCCGCCCTAATAGCAACTGTTTTCATTTTCAGATACTAGAAAATCCCTTTTTTTGAAATCAAAATTGATCTAATTCAATTCCTGGCACTTGAACTCTTGAATTAATATGGATGGAAATAGTTAGAATAATTTCCGAAACCTTTGATACATACAATTAAGACAATATACAATTTTCGTTTAAATATATTTGATAGTGAAGTAAATTTGACTTGTAATGTACCAACTTCAAAATTTAAAAAAAAAAATCATTTTCTGTGTATCTGTTATAAACTTTAGTTTGTGCTGTGGTTCCCGATTTCATCTGCCTAAGTAAGGTAGTACATGGTACAAAAGAATTTTAACAACTTAACCAATTCATTATACAAGATGTTTTCCACTAAAATGTAAGCAGCAACCGCTGAATAATTTTTCATAAAAATTCATTAATAATTTATACCCGAGTTTAAAATACCTCAAAGCTTCCAATACTATCGCTGCCGTTTAACAAAACAAGTGCAAAAAATGAATTCCAAAAATTTCATACCAACTTAATCCAAGGCACACAATGAACACAACAACAAAACAATATCATATTCCAAGAAAAACAAAATAAAAATATTTTTATTTTTTTACGTAACTACTTAATTTATAAGAACATAAAACAAACAATGCTAAATTACAAGAACAAATGTCAAGAAATGTCCAAACATAAAATTAAAAAACATAAAAATAAAAGTTTTTAAATTTTCAAAAATAAAATAATAAATAATTATTTTCACCTCAAAAAATTATAATAAAGAATAAATTTCCATTGCTTTACTTGTTTTGTTTGTATGGCCTAGTACTTCGAACCCATTGTACCTCTATATACTTACTTCTTTAAGGAACCATAATAATAAGAATATGCACGTATAAAAATTAAAATTTATATTCTTTTAGGTTCGGTCTCGCCCCGCAAAGGGTAGATGTGCTTTGATATAACTTTTTGAATATTTTTTACTTTTTAATATAAAAGCTTTTTGGGACGACATAAATTTCGCCCTTCACGCACACACACAAAAGAAAGTCTGGTGTACATTTTTTTTATTCTGTAATCGTAAAATTATATTACATGAATATAAGATTATTTTCTTAATTTAGGAGAATTTACAGTTCGTTCATATAAAACATTCATGTACATAGGACGTTCAGCGGTAGTACGATGCGGGATATCTCCAAGATGGATGAGATGGTATTAAATTAAATCGAAAAAAATTGCTTTGACAACAACAACTAACGCAAGTGACAACAACAATATATTACACAATACAATGTTCAGAGGGGAAGACAATTTTTGAAATAAATTTCACACCGCTAATTATAAATTGTCCCATTAATTTTTATCTGGCATTATTTTCGCTATAAAGACGTAAACGAGAATGTACTAAAAACCACCCTCAAAGATCATAAAATCGTCTAACCAATATTTTTATTATCGGGAAAACATAATTTGAAAACATAAAATGTTGGTTACATAAATAATACACCAACAACAACCAAACAAAAACAAAAGGAATAAATAATCTTATCATTTAAGTACTTTAGATAATCTCTTATCATTTTTTTAATTTTATTCTACGTATTTTGTTTTTGGTAGGTGAGTTATCCTATTTGGATCATTTTTTTTTTGCTTTAATATGATAATGATAACAATAATAAGGGCTGAAATTTTTATTGTCACATCGTCTGGGTTGATATTTTGACACGACGCATCTTCTAATGGCATGTAGTTTTTGTTGCCTTGTCAACTAAACTAAAAATAATTGAAATTTTAACTGTCATGAATTGAATATACAAGTCGGTATTATGTATATGTACTTTGTTGTCTCAACTCTCGACATCAGTATTATGTAGCAAAATTAATGAAGATTTAAAATCGAAAATAAAATTTCATTTTAGTGTGTTGAAATCATCAAATTTTATTTCTACTTTCCAGAGTAAATAATTTAAAACTTGGTATTTTTATCACGTAGTTGCAATGTTGGATATGTAGATCTAAATAAATTTTAATTTTTGTCTGCGGCATCAGAGTATTAACCTTTAAAATGTTAGACTTCCAAAATAGAATTTTAATTAGAAATAAATCTGAGTGAGATAAAATTATTTTATTTGTGGTTTAATATAAAATTAAATTTAATTTTGGACTTAAAAGGAAATTAAAGTTTAATGGTAATGATTATCATACTCGTATGTAGGGTAATGGATTATTTGATTACCTTTATTTAACACATTTCACTGCACATTGATGTTTATGGTTTCAAAAGTATATTTAATTTTTGGATAATGAGGGTAAATCTCTACATAAATGAGGTTAAAAGTGACTTTTGAACGCCATATTTACTGAGTATTGTAACTTTATATCAAGAATTTTTAAATTGCGTTGGTTCGGGTTTACTACATATTCATAGCGAAAAATATACTATTGGCTTCCGGGAATTATTCTTCCATTAATTTCTCATTTTTCTTTCTTTTACGTAGTAAAATATTTGTGCTGTAATGGTTAAAGTCCATTTCTTGCATTTCTGATAACTTTCGTCACTTTATAAATTTAAATTAAATTGGCTTAATGAAAATACTTGCAAATGTCCTTAGAGTAACAATATTTATTTATTATTGGAATATCGATTTCGAAATTAATTTCTTCTTCAGTTTCTTTTTAGCACTAATTGTAAAACTGCAACTGATTGGCTGTAAAAAGGAACTGAAGAAGAAATTAATTTCGAAATCGATATTCCGATAATAAATAAATATTGTTACTCTAAGGACATTTACAAGTGTTTTCATTAAACCAATTTAGTTCAATTGTAGTAAAATAGTATAGTAATCATTAACATGTTCGACCTCGAGAATTTTGCAGATTAACCTTTCGCCGAACTAAAAAAAATGGTTTTTAAAAAGTCTCTGTGTCTGTGTGTCTGTGTGTGCAGACTAAATATCTTTGTCCTCTCCGTCGCCCAGACGGTTTGTCTGGTCGTGGTGAAACTCCTTGCTTAAGCTTTTCATAAATTGTGAGATTCCAGTGATTATAGGCTGAAATCGGTCAACCGGAAGAGACACCCTCCATATGAGCTTTTCCGTTTTATGCAATTAGTTTGAATAACATATCATTTATGAGAAAAATAACTATGAACTAGCGGAAATGGCAATTTTTGAAATAACAGTTTTCTACAAATATTCTGTCTCTTTACAGAATGATCGGGATGGAACTTTTTACTTAAGCTTTTCCCATAATTTTGGAGATCCCAATAAATTTTAGCCGACATCTGTTCATCGGAAATGTTAGCGTCCAAAAGAGCTTTTTAGTGTTTTGAAAATATTTTGAATTACGAAAAGATGATTAAAACAAAAAGCTAAATTTTACCGGATATGACGAGTTTTGATAAAAAAAATTTATTTTGCGAAAATTCGGTATCTGAACAGTCCAGGCGGATTGACTATTCAGAATAAAACTTCATACTTAAAATTATTCCATAGTTTGGGATATCATTTCAAAATGTGGTAGAAATCTGTGTACTAAAAGTGGCATCTTCAATGAGAGCTGTTTTAATTTTTCCAATGATTTGAAATGTTTAGCTTTTACAAAAAACGACAAAAGGTTAAACTTTCAATAAGGGTTGACCTTATTGGTTTTCTGAAATCGAAGCATGAATTATGATTTTTGATTATACAGGGTGGGTCATTAGTCTCTGAACATTGTATTTTTGATATAATTTTTTTATTTTTTATTGAAAATGAATAATTTTGTTTGCAAAAGATAGTTTTAATCGTGAAGAGTTTAAAAAAAAATAATATCTGTTAGATGCCTGCCATCAGCCTCTTCTCAAGCTGCTGCTCTTTGCTGTACCTGGTCCATGACTGAAGCCAAAACTGGTTGATCATTCGCAATAATTTCATTTATTATGTTATCTTGTAGTTGTTGCAGTCCTTGCGGTTTATTTGTGTATGCACGATCTTTCAAAAATCTCTACAAAAAAAAAAATCTGGTGGTGTTAAATCGGGTGATCGTGATGGCCAATTAACATCTCCCAATCGTGAAACGATACGGTTACCAAAAACCGTGCACATCAAATTCATTTTTTCCCTTGCAGTATGGGACGTAGCTCCGTCTTGTTGAAACCACATTTTTTGAGTATTATCAAGTTCATGAAACAAGAAATTTTCTAAAATAGCCCTGTAACGCTCACCATTTACAATCAATGCATTGCCATTTTCGTCTTGGAAGAAGTACGGGCCATAGATCTTGTCTGCTGATATTCCGCTTCAAACTGTGACTCTAAGTGGATGCAACGGACGCTGTTGAATCACTATTGCCCCAGATTCTAAAATTTTGTTAAAAATGTTTAACTAAGTATTAATGATTGGTTGATTGATTAGTTCTTAGTCTGGATGAGGCATACTGATATGTCGGCCGGCGTCGAGGAGGGGAATGTGAATTCAGAAATTAGCTATTTCAAAATTCTGCGATCACGGTAAAAACTTTACTACTTGGCAGAGCAAGATACTCTTCCGCAAAGTTCAACTTATTTAACGTTTTAATTAGAAGTTCTGATCTCTCTGAAAGCGAACATTTTTTGTAATTTCAAAAGATTGGAGTTTTCATTAATCAGATCATAAACTATATCTAAATAGTGCTTCTCTAAATACGAAAGAACTTTCTTCCCCAACCATTTGGGACCTTTCCGCCACATTTCGTCCTTTTATATCTCAAAATACGATTTACCGCGTGTCGCTTGGTCCACGGGGTACTTGTCGTCGGGCCATATCTCCAAATGTTTATATTATGATCATTTATTATCTCGGACGTGCGGTTGGCGATACTAAAAGTACTGCTCCTATTAGCTCAAGCCTGAGCAAGCTAACATGCTTTAGTGGGGCTACCTTTAATTTTGAATAGATCAAATATGATTCGAATCCTCGTTCGTTTTGGGTTGTTGCGTAGAGTCCAGCTAGCTACTGTGGTGGTTGCGCTATCCATCTTTATACATTCAGCGTTAATCTCAGTTGTAAATACCTCTTCTCAATCTAATTTTTGTATCCAAAGCCTTTAGAACAGAATTTTTATACGTACTGTTACCGGTGAGCTCAGACCCAACGGACCAAAAATTCGACTTGCCTCGAACAACAGGCTTCATTTCGTATGGATCATGAGGAGATTTATATCAGTTTAGAAAATAACTGCGTTAGTCGAAGATTGACACTCTATCCCCAATAACTTGAGTATCACTTCATATTCCGATAACGGCTGTTTGTTCTTCTATCGATTTCGGACTTGTAGAAATGTTCAGTAAATTATATCCTCCACTCATCATGATTCAAATTATAGTGCTGTTCAACTCTTGTAGTTGTGTGTGATACGGGTGATGCTGCCACCAGGTCGTCGATGTAGACATATTTTGCGATGGCTCGTGATGCTTCCGGAGCTTCCGTTGAGTGTAAACAAGCTAGTACTACAGAGACCGTGCCATATGTAACCGTATTTAACGTGAAAGGTTTGATACGGTGCTGCTCATCTCGACATAATATTATTTGCTGTTTCGAGTCTTCCTTATCGATGAGCACCTGTCGATACATTTTTTTCAAAACCTTCAACCAATACATAAGAATACTGTCTAAATCGTAATATAATTTCGAGCTAGCTTGATTGCACGGTAAGTTCAATAATCAACTTCTAGAGCAAAGAGCAATGCCATAAGGCATTTCGAGGAGACATCGAATATTACACACAATAGAATTGTGAGTTAGTTCGAAATTTACGGGATAGCGCTATGTGATAGTTTTGACCCAGAATCTTCTATTCGACGTTTTTGGGAGTGTTGTGACAAATCTGCCTTCGGACATTTTGGTTGTCTTCGGTTGGAAGAACTGCTCGCATAATTTTGCCATTTTATTATAATTTGGCTTTGAGTCGGAGACATTCTCGATTTGCGAAAATTGATGAAGTGTTTCATTCTGAGCTACAAGATTGCTAGCTCCAACTTTCTTATGGTCATCGCCCCATAGATCGAAAATGAAATCAGCTCCTAACAATATGTTGATTATATACGAGTAGATAAATATGAAAATTAGGATCTGCTAATTCGATCCCCGTTAGCTTCTATAACTGACTGATTTTCACGGGGCTAGCAGGTAGGAATGACGTTATTTTGGAAAAGATGAATACTTTTTCAACGCTATTGGTTTATCACAGAACATCGAAGTGAAGTTCATTGTGCCATTCCGCATGATTTACCTGCACCCGTTTATCCAATGGTAAGCCCAACTTTTGTGCAAAAGTTTCGGTGACCAAGGTGGACTGAGAAGCTGTCTATAGTAAAAGCTTTGCTGGATCTGCGAGTACAGTTGCTGTCGATTGCCTTTATTATTGCAGTCGGTAGTGTGGTTAACAGATATCTGTTTTATGTGCATTCGTAAAACGGTTGTTTAAACGATTGTTTTAACAATGCGTTGATGTTCCGGAATAATTACAGGTTGGTTGGGTATATTTTGCTGCCCTGAATGGGTTCTCATTGATACGTAGCAGTGAATGATGCTTGCTTGAACATCGCTGTCACCTCTGGTACAGGTCCGGTTACGTATACGGTTTGGTTAGAATTAAAGCAATTAAAGCATTTTTGTCCTTCCCCCTTCTCATTTTGTCGTCTAGCTCGTGTACCAATAAATAGATCGACCAAGACTCTTCGGACTACCTCTGTACACTTAATGTCTATGGGCCACAAAATACCCCGTCAGATGTATCTAGCATTAGTTTGGCTCAGTTATTTTAAAATGTTTGACGAGAGAATGAGCTTCGCTTTTGAGAACTTTCCCATGTATACTGGACTTGAAATTTATTTTTTTGTTATCAATTTATTTATTTATTGAATCTTTCAAACATGAAAATAACAATAAGTTGTCAAATTTTAATCACTAAGGTAATTATGTGAATCTGTGGGAGCAAAATCTATAAGTAAACTTTATAATTTTATAATCTATGTTGTTACAGCCAAATTCGGATAATATGCTAGTTTCCCCGCATAGCTGATTCACATCTTTTGTAATTCGTCTTTCATAGTTAGGATGCTAAGGTCCTTATGTATATTTTTGTTTTTTAAAAACCAGCGTGCTCCTGCAATCATTCTGAGAATTTTTGACTGTGTTCGTTGGACAATGTCAATATATTCGAATTTAAGGTTGATTGCCATAATTGACACCCATACGACCAAATTGGTTTAATCATTGTGTTATACAGGAAAAGTTTATATTCTAGGTCAATGGGTGATTGTTTAGCCATCAACCAGTGCGTTTTATCAATTTTTAATTTGGTATGGTCTCGTTTGATTTCAATATGTCTTCACCAAGTTAACCGTCGGTCCAGATAGATGCCTAGATATTTTGATCCATTTGTTTGAGGGATTTGTAATCCGTTCATTGCGAGAGGCGGGCAAGTAAGCTTATTTAATGTTACGGGGTTCCATTTCTCTTCATTGACCTTTATCTTCCATAGCGTTAGTCATATCGATGTCATAAATATTTTGTTGCAGAGTTTCGGTATCATCTGCGAAAGTACACGTCATAATTTCCGAAGACGTTGGTAGATCTGAAGTGAAAATTAAATATAACGTTGGGCCAAACACACTACCTTGTGGTACTCCAGCCCAAATGTTTTTCTCGTTTGATTTAGAAATATTGTATTTGACATAATATCTGCGATTTGACAAATACAACTTCATAAGTTGGTAAATTTCTGGCAATTTAAGATTAGTTTTATGAAGCAGGCCCTCATGCAAAACTTTACCGAATGCTTGGGCAACATCCAAGAAGACGGCATGGCAGTGTTTTTTCTCTTCGTAAGCTGTCCTTGTTTCTGTAGCTACTCGCACGTGAATATGTCGAAAAAAAACTCTGCCACTCGGTATAGCCTCCAGCAAAATGTGAACCCCAATGGTCATATTCATTAAATTATCTGCGTTGATTGTCGTTGAACAGCTCAACGAAATATAACTCTTCGGCTTCCATTTTGTATTAAGTGCGTCCAGTTTGCCTTCAATCTTAATTCATCTGAATTTTAAGGAGAATTAGATTTTAATTTTTCCGCGAATTTAACAAGTCTGAATAGTGCTAGCTCGTATGAAACACGTTGTTTTTTCAATGACTTCATTGTGGCGCTTAATTTATTAATGGTTTATCGAAATCACAAATCACAGTTTAAATAAAATATTCCCTTAAATCACTCGTTATTCTCTTTACCTGACATAATTTCGATAATTTTAGATGCGTTAAAAAAATAGCAATGGCTTGTTGTACTTAGTGAGATGCACGTGGTGAGCATCTTGTTGCTATTTTTTGGAAAGTTGTTGTGCTATAAACTTTTACAATGTCCATTTAAAAAAAGATCAAATGGTGGACGTGTTTCTTGTTTGGCTTTACTATTCACCCGTGTAGTAATAATCATCCGCCTTTATGGTATATATTATTGAATTAAGTTGTCCCAACAGTGTAAGAGGCCACCGTTATTTGTTTGGAAAGAATTTACGAATCTTATAAAAGTATACCAACAAAGCTAATCAAGTTTAACGAACTGGTATTCTCTTACATGTATGTATGTACCTTTAGTTGCTAACATATATTCATTTTTGCACCAAACCTCTTAGTCAAAGGACTGAGTGATTTAATGAAAATTAACAACCAATTTTTTATTCCAAAATATTTTCGTTAAGTTGTTCTGGCAAAAGTCAATTATTACGTAATCGTTTTATTGCCTAGAAAGTTGCATATTGTGCGGTTGGTGGTTTAGTCCATAGCTCGTTGTAATGTTTTATTAGCCGGACATATTTTTGGTTTGTCTCTTAAATCCAAATTATAAGACTATTGTTTAGGATTAAGCTTCCACATGATTTATTGGTCCGGTCAATGCCCGATTTAAATTCTCCATTAATTTTATATGAAATCGAATACACAAGCGACATGAACTTGAAAAGCTCAACCATTCCATACATTATTAAATGAATTGATTCAATTTCGATTCGAGTTTTTTTGTATTTTTCTACAAACGCATTAAACCATCAATAAGACGTCTAATTCGATTTAGGGTTGTATTATATCCAAACAAATTTTCGATCTATTTCAAAATCGACCAAAATAGTAATAAATATAAAATTAGAGAGACGGGCGGAACTTTAATAGTATTTCGTATGATACTCAAACACAAAATTAAAATACAATCATGATTCGTATCAAATATGTATGTTGGCAACATATAATCTATGTATAATATGTAGATGATTATTTATTTATTTTAGTTTTGTATTTACGAAAAAATCAAAATACGCTTGAATTGATTACGGAACCAAACACACAAAATGATGATTTTGCACACTCGTATTTCGTACATCTAATACTATGTAAAATGAACAATATCCTAAAATCCAACCAAACCAAAAATCCATGAATGGTATATATCTCTTGCTCCCAACAAAAATCCACCTTAACATTTGAATGAGCATTAAAATTAAGTCAAGTGAATGATTTTGTATTTTATTGCCGATTCACGTCGTTGTATTTTATTTTCCTGAAAGTTTTCCTTCTCCCCATCTCGGATTCTCGGATCATAAAAAAATAAAATTTAAATTAGCCTTATCTTATTTCAGATATTATGTATATAAGGAAGAAGTTGAAAATAACAAAACAAAATTATACCAAACGTGACCTGTCTAAAATTTTATATAATTTTCCAAAATGAAAAAGGACACATTTTTGTTCATCCTGTTTTGGTTTCAATCTATGTACAAATTAAATTACACAATTCATTGAACTTCTACTTTTTCTTTGTTTTTATTCCACAGCAAACTATCAGGAGCAGTACAAAGATCATTGCAACAAAACAGTGGATATATATGAGGATGTATCGTCACCCGAGTTGACAAATCAAAATCGTTATCGGCCGTTGACGTGCTGGTATCGATTTCGTAGTTTTCGTGGTGCACCGCGGGATTGGGTGTTAAGATTACGTTTTAAGCGTTTTAAAGTTGGTACACTAATAAATGCAACACATTGTGATGGCGGGTTTTTACAGGTATGTGCAAACTTTGTTGACACGTTACACATTTTTATAGGCACTCTTGTATATATTTCATTATTTATAGAATTAAAATTAAAAACGGGTCAACATTTTGATGCAGACACATTTTTACCCTGAAGTATTTTAAATAGAATATTTTAAATTAAAATTTGACCTTCGTGGAAAAAGTGCTGCGGGCATTTATTTTACTTAAGTTAGCTTTTATATTGAAAATGTTTCAACATATTTGTAGGGAGCTGGGCATTATTTTATTTATTAATTTGAAAACTATCGCAATGTTTATGATCTATGTGAAAGGGAAACTCTCGATTTTGGAGGGACAATGAACAATATATAAATGCAATCAATTTATAGTGTATCATCTGTTATGTAAAAAGTTAATATTTATGTAATACCAAATCGCGGACGAAAATAATTAACAACAGAATTGATAAGCACGTTTGTATACATATGTTTACTATAAATATAGTTGTCTCCAAACATTTACAATGTTTGTACAATGATGGCTACATAATTACATATTTGTATATGTATGTATATTGCGACCACTTGTTCAAAATATTATACCATTGTATACAAGTGTTAGCCTTTTCGCTCAGTAAATTCTAAATTGTAAACAAGCATGGTGCTAAGAAATCATCATCAAACTAGTAGATTCGGTATTTCGGTGTTTCTTAACCCACGCAAAATATAGGGACATTTGTAATGATTTGATAGGTTAGGTGCCCTTAAAATGGACTATTAATGTAATTAAATTTAAGCGGTTTTCGGATTTCCTACCCTTACAAATTGTACTTATCCTCTGGATTAGTTATGTGTCCTACACTGTACAACAAACAATAATGAAAATCAGATTAAGCCTAATACAAACGTATAAAAAGACTCCCACACCTTAGGCAACATACAAATTAATTAGGAAAATGAACGCAAGAATTTTCGTTAGTTTTCCAGGTTGTTGTTGTTAATTGGTTGGTTGTGTGTTAACATTAAGTAAATAAAAACTGTATTGACATAATTAGTAGCAGCAATATCACGGTAGCGTAAAATTTTATTAAATAAATTTTTTTTATTGGGCTATGTCACAGAATTCATATAAATATAGAAATGATTTGGCTGGATACACATCGATAGTTTTCTATACAATTATTTAATTATGTATATCATTTTTAGTAGTGGCCGATTATACATTGCGTTGAGGAAGTAACTAGCAGATTTTTTCCGAAGTATTGAGTTTGACCCAAATTTAATTTTATTAAAATAAATCTTAACGTTGTCAAATAAACTAAATACTTTTATTTTCCTGATCAGGTTCCCTATATTTAGGAAGGCAACAATGATATGCTTATGCTTGAAATGGTCGTTTTCAAAAGCGATTATTTTTAAACAAATACAAGAGCTGGTCGATAATATCGTTATACTTCATGAAAAAGCTCTTTAGTGGCTCTAATCTGGTAATTCACCGAGAATAGGTTATTCGGGAATTAATTTGCATTATAATTTCTGTTTACATTGGGCGCGTTCAGGATCGCCAACTGTTGCCATCATGATTAGTGAAATCATCACCAATTTCATTTAAAAATTTCGTAGTACTAAACATTTTCATGATGTTGGCTTTGATTTTACTCAACATGTTCCCAACTGTTGGGTGTCCGGAATGCGCCCATTGTTTTTTGAGTATACAAGTTAGTGGTAGTTTTTTTATTCAAATCGGGAATAATTTTCCTTGCCATTTTCAAAATAGAAAAAATTTGAAAAATAATAATTTTTAAAAATTTACTTTAAACAGATTTCCTCAAAACGAAAATTTAAGTAAATTTTGAATTGTCTATCTTTTATTAACTACAAAGTCACTATGACTTTTACTAAAGTCTAAAACCACATTTTTAAAATAAAAACGAAAGACATCAATCCCTACACATAAAATGAAAAAGCGACGAACCTGATAAATGGCGTCAAATACTACTCACAGCGTGCTATAAATGATTGAATATTTTTTGTCATCGAACACTAACCTATTCTGTAAGTTTGAGCGCTCTAGCAAGTTAAGAAACAAGAAAGCGCGTTAAGTAAAAATACCACGATTCTCTATATACTTTACACTTTCAAGAATATACTGCTGCGATGATTTAAAAAAAACTAGACGAGCAGTAATGAAAATTTTCCCATCAACTTAATGAAGTACTCGACCAGTATTTTTTTCATGTCCATTCGGTTTGGTCCGATTTTGTTGGCAGTAAGGTTCCTTAACAATTGCTGTGGCAACTAGATAACTTCTCTTCTTTACAAACACATATCAAATCGAGTAGGCCATCTAGGGCCAATCATCACCTACTCATTTGTAATTGCTCGAACTATGATATTTTAAAATGAATTATAACCAGAATGTTCTGTCAAAATAGAATTTGTGGTAAAGTGTGTTTCAAATTGAGGTTAATTTTTAAATTTGTCGCCATTTAAATTGTTTGTACTAGAGTGCCATATGTGATTTGACAGAGGACAAGTAGAAACAATAAAGTTATTAAAATAGAGAGATTGAACAACGCGTTCTTATAGTTAAACATTATTTTCCTACTCCTGCGACCATATCACGGACCAACATAAATAAATGATGATGTATTTTGCTTTCTAGGGACTAAATATCTAATTATAAAAATCGAATAATTTTCATCGAAAATTGTTTTTAAACCCTGGAGATATATTCGACGTGACTCAGACGTGATACAAAAAAGCTGATTTAACTTTAATTTTTTGTTGGTGTTTAGTACTAAAGTATAACTACTAACTGATATGATCTTCATGATATTGATGAGAAAACAATTTTTTTCAATGATCGTATGCTCGTATTGAGAGTTTATTTTCCTGGCAATTTGTGATGTATCCCAATTTCTCTCACTTTTCCGCGTTTGTTAACGAAGTTCTAATTATCTCGTGCCATAGCACGTTTCCTTCTTAGATTAAGATCGCTTTTGTTAATAAACACAATTATAACCCTTTAATGGAGCGCATAATTTAGCACATACCTACTTTTAATATCAGCGTACAGGTTTACCAAGAAATAAGATATTTAATCGTTACAACTTACTTATCACCAAAGCCATTGTAGCTCTGGTCTCCAGCGAAAAATTAAAAAGGACGATCTGCCATATCATCAGTTACCAGTTCAGTAGTTGATGCTCCAAACTCCAGAAAAACGGAACCCTGTGTTGTGGCCAACAACCGACTTTATTTTACCAAGAATATTCGTAAATATCTCAAATATACCACTATTGATTACTAAATACAATTTTTGTAAAAATACATTTTGTTAATCAAAAATCGTAATTCCCGCTTAAATTTCAGAAATTGAAGCTTTAAATTTATTAGAATATTTTACTTCATGCTCGTTTTATCGTAAATGCTACGCTTTAGCAAATATTGGCAAACATTTTAAAGCTGCTACGAATGGTGGTGAAGTTCGGAAATATCATTCCGTCTTAGTTGTACAGTTAAAATATTTAGGTGAAATGAAACTTTTTGCTGGCGTATTGGTGTTATAAAAACATTTTGCTTAAACATTTAAAAAAAAATTTGAACCAATTTTATAGCAAATATAGTTTGACTTCGGTTTTGGTGTGATGCTTTTTTGTAAATATTATACTTTTCAGCTTCCACGGTGGTCCGATTTCACCCAAATTGCACAGAGTTCTACCAATTCACGGAAAAAGCTTAAGTATTATGTCTGGGATGAAGAGAGATCGAAATTTAGCGACAAAATAGTTAGTTATCAAAAGTTGTCATTATCGCGTACATTTACGAAAAAAAATTAACCGATTTTGTTGCAAAATTAATTTGGATCTGTTTATTCTCAGTCGATTTTCTATCATACTATAACTACCATGATTTTCATTTTTAGATGCTACCACTTCCAATGGACCAATTCCAGCCAAAAATCTGTGGAAGAATTTATATTCAAAGTTTAAGTACAAAGTTCCACATAGTCTAAAGTTTGCACAAGCATACATACAAATACACACTCACAAAATTAAAAACAAATTTTAAAGTAAGTTAAACTTTTACTAAGCAAAATAAAGTAAAAATTAGCGAAAATGAAAGACGAGCTAAGTCTGGCAACCTGATAATTTGTCTTATCAACGACTTGTAAATGTTCCGTTTGTCGGTGTGCAATGTTTACTACCTTCTGACCATAGATTTGGATAAGCAAATAGTTGAATTGTTTTAAATTACATATATCCAGTTGCGCCGGGATATATTTAGCTAACGGATGGATTACTTGCATATATTAAAACATGCATTTTTCCAGCATATTCCCAGCTAGGCTCATTTCGCTTTGAGCGCTATTACTTCTTGTCACGCTTTATTATTCTAGTAAATTTTTTGATTATCTTCAGGCTGGCCTGGTTGATTCCCAAATTTGCAAAATCCATTTTTCCTCCAGTTCTTTTGCTTCGTACTTTTTCCATCTGTATCTGGATTAAACAACAACATATTTTTTCCTATCATCTTTCCGAACTTGTAATTGTTCTAATCTAATCTTTGCTGATCTAAAATTTCACTTAGTTTCGACACCAACTTTCATTACAAAACGCTTCCTTCGTACAAATCATCGGCTTTCAATCACCAAGACCAGTTTACACTTTAAACTTCCTGAACAATTACCCAAACACTAATAATAATCTCAGAATAGCTACATAAATTTTTTTCATTAAATAATTTGTAGATTTTAATCACCACCACCGTCTTCGTTTCACTCGGTTTAAACTGTCCCGTTTCCAATCTCATCAAAACTGTATATAGCGCCCTCCCATCATGTATTTATTTACTTATCTGCAAAAGCTAGATGTCACACTCGAATTGAAAGCCACATGGCTATAAATTTATTTAATTGGTGTATTTTACCATCCAATTGTCGTGCAGCAATTATTTCGAATTTTGATTTGAAATAAGTTAAACAAGTTAAATTTACGTAATTGGATATATTTTATCAGTAGCTGTACCAAAATTATTTGTTGTGTGGCTTTGTATAAAGCATTCATAATAAAGTCACGTATCTCACGCCATAACATTAAGTATAGAATCAAACCTAAAGCAACATATACGACTATACGAGTAGTATGCCCAAAGGCAAACTAAGTTGTCAACTTTATTTCCATTAATCTGTTCAAACTACTGGCATGAATATGGCGAAGCATTAAAAAATCCAATAAATTTATAACTTGCGGGCACAATTTTTTATTGCGGTTATTCTTGATGTCCGTGTAATAAAAGTTTTATCTGTCTATCAAAAATGTATATGAATATGACACAAGAAATGTTTGCCCTTCTGTCTGGCAAACATATAATGCATTAATAACGATTACGCCGTGTAATTAAACGATTTTTATGGGATATTGTCAATTTAACGACTTTTCATTTGCGAAACACAAAAATTAAATATTTGGTTTTAAATTAAAATCCGATTTCATCTCAGTCCGTCCCATCTCATTGTTAAATGATATTTTCTATTTAATAATCCAATCAAAAAATCGTTGACATATGTGTACAAACAAACTTATCTCCTTAAATTGGTACATATTGTGGATTGAGTTTATGGAAAGATTATTAACCTCTGGATATTATTATTAGTAGAATGGAGAAAAAAAACGTAATGAGATTAAATTTTTGATTTAATTAAATTAAAATCGTCTGAATTTGTCCCCAAATACATAAAAAATATAATATCATATGCATGTATATTTACGAGTATGTGGTACATATCTCACCCCAACCTAAACCTCAAAAATCTAATTCTCACCTAATCCATTAAAAGCTACACCACCTATTATACATTTTTTATGGATATTATGGGGTGGATGTGGGTGACACAAGGATAATTGTATTATTATTATCATGATGCTGAAAATGCCAGCCATATGTGAGAGATACACTCTCAGCATACTACTACATCACAACTGGTTTTTTGGGTAATTTTATTGACGTTATATGATGCTGGGTTGGAAAATTTTAGTTCATACGGTCGGCCGGTCGTTTCGATGATGTTAAATTAACTTTATTTTTGGATGCTTTATTATTCATTTTATGTGAAGTGAATATGAAGCATATAAAACAAATTTTTTATGAAAAATAAATTTATGATCTGTTCAGTGTTGGTTTGATGGGTGGTTGGGAAAATTTGTCAGTGAAAATTTTATAGTTGTGTTTATTATATTAATATGTGTCTCGTGTGCACGTATGTGGTAACCCCATCTATATGATTTGCGGGTGCCAAATGATGATATATTTTTTAATAAATTGGTTGGTAAATTATTATGATTTCGATATTATTCACACGAATATATAACATGCGTTAACGAATTTATATGCGGCCTGATTTTTTTAATGTAATTTGAGTGTCATTTGCATATGCATGATATGGCTCTTTGTTTATATTGTTAATTTTTTGATGGCCGTATAGTTTTATCGGATGGCATTATGTTTCTATCTCGTCTAGGTGGCTTTAGCATCAGTATATATATTTATCTCTAAAGCGTGCCACGACAACAAAGCTTCAACTTCAAAAGTATTGCATATAAGAAACCAGACAATATCAAAGTTACTGTGAATCTACTTTGAAAGACTTTCCCAAACATTCAAAATAAAGCAACAATGTTTTATAACAAATTTAAATTGCGATATTTGTTCATTATTTTAAGATTCCGCTTACTGGATGGATATGGATATTAATACTCGATGTATTAGTTAAAATTAAAAAATTCACCACAAAAACCTTGAACGACATACGAGATAGGGCGTACTGATTTAATTGTCTCAATGTATCCCTTTTTATTATAAAGAAAAATTAATTGAAGGATTTATAACAGCTCAGCCCACTCAAATATTTATATGAAGCTTTTAAATCCATTGGGCAAAAAATCCAATTATACACACCGTCATTTCTGCATTCCGCATTTTTGCTTAATAAATGGATGTTAAACTTGGGTAGTCAAGGTAGATACAGTATTCATTTCGAAGATGTATTGTACATAATAGTCGGCAATGTACAGGCAATGTATTTTATAGCCGCGGATTTATAGGTTCGTATATGACGTTATGCTTACCGATGAAGCCACCGATGATATATTATTTGATATTGTTAAAATTCTTTTTGATGAACTCTATTCCGACTATAATTGGTATTTACTGTGTAGTATCGATACTACAAATAACGTATCAAGAAATGTAAGAGGATCGTGTTACGTGCAAACTTATGTTAATCCAAACATTTAATAATAACGAAAAATAAAAACAAAAAAAATTAATTTTACGGGTGGGAATGGAATCGCTTATGGTTGTTCCAATATTAAAGCATCAATTAACCAACTAAGCCTGTCAAGACTAGACAGAACCTGATAAACGATTTAGGCTGTTTAAGTTGTCAATAAGTTCCGAGCCTGATACATAAATGGCGCTTGAATTCGTATGATTTTTAGAAAGTACCAACCTTCAAACGATATGTATCAAAATTTAGTGACAATCCGACCATTAGTTTACAAGTTACAGTTGTTTTAGTAAGCCAGTTTTGTTATTTTTAAAGGAATGGAAAAAAATCAATTTCGTGTGTTGATCAAAACTGTTTTTAACGGGGAAAAATACCGTACCAGAAAAGTAATGGCTTTATAAATATTATAGAAACTATGCTCCTTCGAAAGTAACCGTTAAACGTTGGATTTCTGAACGTAAACGTGGCCATACCAACAACAGAAGTTGCAAAAGATGTTGCACAAGACAGTGCACCGTGCCACAAGTCGTTGGCTGCGAGCGATGGCAAAATTGTATGAATTGAAGTTCCGATTGCCAGCCGCTACTACTCGCATACCTCAAGAAATGCCAGAGAAAGAGATTTGCGTCAAATGCTGAAGGTATAGCCGAAACAAAAGTGTATTTTGAGACAAAAGGTATATCGTTCAAAAGTGTTATCCAATTGAGACACAGGAAAATAAACGCAAACTAAAACTACAAATATTTATTTTTGAATCAAGTTGGGTACTTTATTTTGGAGGTTTATCGATGCCAACTCAAATGTGTGATCCGATGGTCAAAATTGTTGATTTCATTTTCCAACATAGAAACGTTTCATGGCTGGACTATTAACGTACACTTTGCTTTTCAAAAATCCCTGGTGGCTGAGACCAAGTGTTACCAAATGAAAACGCTGTAATTTTTTTAATTTTGATTATTTTTTATTGAAATTTCGTGGAATATGTTGAAAACATATTACATTTTATGAAAAACATGTTACTGCTCGATTTGACCTCCTTTGGCTCTGATTATTTGATTCAGTCTTCCATAGAAAGCATTGCATGCTGACCGAACGTGAGCTTGCGGAATTTTATTCCATTCTCGAACAAGAGCTGACTTCAATGCATCAACACTTTTGTATTTTTTAGTGGACACCTTACTCTCCAAAATGGACCGTATGGAGAAATCCATGGGATTCAAGTCTGGTGAATATGGTGGCCATTCTTTCAACGAAATCAGCCGCGGAACGCAATTTTGTAAAAACTGCTGCGTCGCTCGAGCTTTGTGTGACGGTGCCGGGTCCTGTTGGAATGTCCAACGGTTCGTACCAAAGTGTTTACGTGCCCAAGGCAGCAAAGCATTGTTTAGGATCTTTTGGCGGTACACCTCTTGGTTTACCTTGACTCCATGTTCGATGAAAACCAGAGGAGTGCGTCCATCTGCAGTCACTGCAGTCCAAACCATAACATAAGCTGGTGATTGCTTGCGCATGGCAACTCTTGTGTCCAAATTATCGTTGGACTTGTGCTCTAACCAAACACATTCAATATGGGTTGAATGCTGTATCGTGAAACATGTAGACGTGCGGCTAATTGATTGGCACTTTGACGAGGATTTCGTTGGATTCGTTTCTTCACATTTCGTATCATTTCTTTTGATGTTGCTGTCTTTTTAGGACCGCCTCTGTTGGTCTTAGTAATGCTACAAGTTTTATTGTATCGAATTATGGTTCGATACACAAACATTTTATTCACATTCAAATGCTGGAGCTGACGAACTATTGCTGATTGTGAACTTCCACCCAAATACAGTGCAATTACACTATTGCGTTTGTATTCCATTGCGATTTTTTTATGAAGATATTAATTTAGAACAGTTATTTGTTGACCACATGTAAACAACTAACCAAACTTCAATCTGTCAAAAAATTGACGCGCGAAAATGACAACTACACAAATGACAGCAGAGTGAAGTCAGTAACATTTGGTCACAGCCACCCTCAGCCTCGTATTTAACGATCTAGAGCTTAAGATGGTAGAACTGAGTGTGATTAATAAATAATATTTTCCATTAAACTTTTTGCGGCTTAAGTCTGACAATGTAGGTTAAATTTAAGCGTCATTAAATTATATGTCTGTGCCAAGGACACCCTTGGTCCTATTGGTAGTTTTCCAATTTCCGTTGTTGCATGGTATTTACTTTCTTCTTGATGAAACAAACTGTGATTAACATGAGTTCTAGACTTAGTTTTTCAAAATAGCGAATTAGTATGGCATATACCCCGTGCGGTATGTATAATTGGTAGTTTGAATGGAATTGAGCCATTACTAAACAGATTGAGATAAACTCGAGTAGTGTATAGTACTTTTACTGGATAATGTCCAATAATAACAGAACTATGAGATACTTCTCAATAGATTGAAATGAACCCAAGTTTGAATGCCATTCACTATGAAAACATTCAATTTGATTGTAATACAGCGGTAGGCTAATTCTATTAAATGGCCATTCAGTTCAGAATTAAGCCGTTGCTCAATCGACATATTTTATGAACGTAGGTGAAAAAGCTAAAACTGATTAAGTAATTTGGCAAAGTTGAGGTCATTGAGAACAATAAAGTTTATAGTTCAATAAAGTACCAGGTAAAAAAGGGAACGGAGATTACCTATGTCAAAAATGTTCAAGCACACCTTGATGATTTTCACTTTGATTGCAAATATTTATAAATTTAAATGCACATCATGAATCAATTAAACACTACCCAAACTACCTACAATAGTTCCTAATCGAACGGGCACAGAAACCTACTGGTACCATATATATTTTTTGATATTACCGAAAGAGTAACAAACTGATTTATTCATTTGCGGTTTATAACGGTAAAACGGTTGCAAATTTCGAGAACCCATTGGAAAATTTTTGCTTATAATTTTATCCTTTCAAATTAATATCACCATCGTTCATCCCGAGTTTTGAAATTTGACCTTAATAATTTTCTAATTTACCACAATGAAACTAACCTTAATACCCATCAAAATTTTTCCTTAAAGACCATCAAATATTTTCTAGATCACACTGAGACTTAATGTGTTATATGTAGATCTTTAAATTTATGAACTTTTTCGTTGTGTTTGCAAATTTTTAATACAGTGTAAACAACAAGGGAAACTGCAGTTTTCTTTGTCTTGCAAGTCGTGATGTTGATTTTGAACCTTTTGATGATCCCGAGCTTGATAAGCAGGTAAAAGTGTTTACCTGTCTTGATATCTATTTGTTTCCACCGCATATTTTGAGAATGGCTTTCGCGATTTAATTTTTTTGCAGTTCTTCTTGTATTTTCAATTTCGAAAACTAAATTACTTTTGAGACATTTACGTAAAGATGACTCTGGTCGCCTGCCATATAAAATGAACCAAAAACCAGACAACAACAAGATATCTCTAGAACAACTTTTGCAATTGAAACTAATTTTCGTCAATTTTTCTCTATTGTCTTGTCAATATGTAAAAAGAATTAAAAAGCTATTTGGACGCGCAACCCACTAGAGTTGGGAGGGGTCATACAAAATGAAAAATCATTGAAACACCACATATATACAATCATGGTAAAAAAGAAAATCGGTTGTTGAAACACTATACGATTATAAGGGAATGATAAAACATTCGCAGGTGGTGTTTCCATGATGTTTCGTTTCGTATAACCGCTCCCAACTCTTTTGGGTTGCCCATCCTAAAGCAGTTAATGTCTGAAATCGGTAAAAGCCCGAGATTTTAATTTTTTAAATTCGTCACACGATTAAAAAACGGTTGTTCAGAGGTCCGATGGTTAGGAAATGTTTTTGACCTTCTCCGTAGTTTCATTTATTTCCCATCGCCCGTGAGAGTTGGTAAAGCCGTTAGTCTCTACTATTCCAACTTTCATTTTGCAATAATATCATAAATAATATTCCGTGAGGTGAAAAGTGGACCATTTCGAGAATAGAGGACTGAAATGAGATTCCAGATTTTGAAGCAATAAAACAGTTTTTTTATTCGGACTTTTATTAATTTCGGGCTATTACCGTAACATACTATGTATATACATACTCGTAGATCTCGAAAACATCAATCTTGATTTCTAAAGCGAAAAAACAAACTTAGCGGACTTTTGGTAAAACGGTTTTGTATAATCAAAAATCATAATTATTGCTTAAATTGCAGAAAACCACCAAAGCCAAGCTTTGTTGAAAATTTAATCTTTTTCATTCATTTGAATGAAAGCTTTCCAGTACAAAGATTTCAAATTTCGCAAGGATCTCCCAATTAATAGAAAAGTTTAAGTATGATGTTCCATTCCGGGTAGCTTATCGGCCTGGTCTGTAGAGACGCTGAATTTTGTTGAACTTCGGTAAAATATAAAAATGGTCTGAACTAATTTAGCTAGAACTTTAATTTATTGGGAGTATAACTTATTTTTTTGTATGTAAAATAAATTTTATTTTAATTAAAATATTTTCCATCGTCATCTATGACTTTCGACCATTTTTCTTGCAATTTTTTCGATTCCATCGATAAAAAATTGTTTGTCTTTTGATGCGATCCATTAGTCGAGCATTTCTTAATTTCTTCCAGGATTCGGAAGTGCTGGTCTTAAAGATCGGTTTTAATTGATCGGAACAAATAGTAATCTGATGGGGCACAACCTGGTGAATAGGGAGCATGTGGTAGAATTTTCCATTTAAGTACTTCCTGCGTATTTTTTACTTGTTTTGCGACATGTGGTCGAGCATTGTCGTGTAGCAAAATCACTTTAAGCTATTTGGGCTGGAACCGGACGGTTCTCGTTCAATGCATGGTACAAATCTATCAATTGTTGTTGGTAATGTTTACCAGTAATAGTTTCGTTCGGTTTTAGCAGCGCATAGTACACCACTCGTTTCTGATCCCACCAAATGTACAACATAACCTTACTTCCATGGATGTTTCATTTTGAACATAATTTGAGTCATAATTTGAGAGAAAAAATGCCATATTCGGTGTCTGGTGCCTCGTAAGCAAAGAATTGCAAACGATTAAACGATTTTCAATGTTGGTTTCACTCAGTTCATGTGGTACCCATTTTCCTTCTTTTTGAATCATTTTCATGGCATGTAAACGTTTACTTATGACTGCTTGAGTGACATTTAACTGCTCTGCAAGTTATTTTTCAGTTTGAGCTGAGTTTTCCTTCAATAATGCTTCCAATTCACCAACTTCGTTTTTTTTGGTTGACCAGAACGTTCTTTGTCACTGACATCAAAATCACTTCCTTTGAATCGTTTAAACCAATTTTTGCACTGTTGAGTTGGTGCGTGTTCACCATAAGTTTATTGAAGCAAACGAAAACTTTCAGCAGCTTTTGACTTTTCATTTAAGTAAAGGGTGATTTTTTTGTGGTTAGGATTTTCATGCATTAGTATTTGACAGATCACGCGGGATTTCAGACAAGGTGTCAAAGAGAAAGATGCTCAGTATGCTTTGACATTTCATAATGAATAGACTTACTAACGAGCAACGCTTGCAAATAATTGAATTATAT
Organism: Nephrotoma guestfalica; assembly: GCA_963691935.1. Lineage (NCBI taxonomy): Eukaryota > Metazoa > Arthropoda > Insecta > Diptera > Tipulidae > Nephrotoma > Nephrotoma guestfalica. The sequence goes on along the minus strand of OY829914.1, from coordinate 305,174,707 downwards.
TACAAAAATCAGTGTTCGGTTCGAAAAGTGTTTCGCGATTTACGTCCGATTTATGGTCTACATAATCGACCAAGTGAGCAAACAATTAATGCGATTGTGACCAAGTTTCGCACTCAGTTTACTTTATTGGACATTAAACCAACCACACGAATGCGTACAGTGCGTACAGAAGAGAATATTGCGTCTGTTTCTGAGAGTGTTGCTGAAGACCGTGAAATGTCGATTCGTCGCCGTTCGCAGCAATTGGGTTTGTGTTATTCGACGACATGGAAGATTTTACGCAAAGATCTTGGTGTAAAACCGTATAAAATACAGCTCCTGCAAGAACTGAAGCCGAACGATCTGCCACAACGTCGAATTTTCAGTGAATGGGCCCTAGAAAAGTTGGCAGAAAATCCGCTTTTTTATCGACAAATTTTGTTCAGCGATGAGGCTCATTTCTGGTTGAATGGCTACGTAAATAAGCAAAATTGCCGCATTTGGAGTGAAGAGCAACCAGAAGCCGTTCAAGAACTGCCCATGCATCCCGAAAAATGCACTGTTTGGTGTGGTTTGTACGCTGGTGGAATCATTGGACCGTATTTTTTCAAAGATGCTGTTGGACGCAACGTTACGGTGAATGGCGATCGCTATCGTTCGATGCTAACAAACTTTTTGTTGCCAAAAATGGAAGAACTGAACTTAGTTGACATGTGGTTTCAACAAGATGGCGCTACATGCCACACAGCTCGCGATTCTATGGCCATTTTGAGGGAAAACTTCGGAGAACAATTCATCTCAAGAAATGGCCCGGTAAGTTGGGCACCAAGATCATGCGATTTGACGCCTTTAGACTATTTTTTGTGAGGCTACGTCAAGTCTAAAGTCTACAGAAATAAGCCAGCAACTATTCCAGTTTTGGAAGACAACATTTCCGAAGAAATTCGGGCTATTCCGGCCGAAATGCTCGAAAAAGTTGCCCAAAATTGGACTTTCCGAATGGACCACCTAAGACGCAGCCGCGGTCAACATTTAAATGAAATTATCTTCAAAAAGTAAATGTCATGGACCAATCTAACGTTTCAAATAAAGAACCGATGAGATTTTGCAAATTTTATGCGTTTTTTTTTAAAAAAAAGTTCTCAAGCTCTTAAAAAATCACCCGTTATAAAAATAATTCTTTCCGCAAATGCTGTTTTGTTGGTACTAAATTCGACATGTTTAACTGGGATTAAACATAATATGATGTTTACGCTTTCACGAATAATGACAAACTAAATTTTAATGTGGAATGTCAACACTTTAAAACGCCGTAGGTGTCATTGTAAAAGAATGTTTAGTACTAAAGTTACGCCATCTCTTAGAAAATCCAAAAAACTAAGTTATACACCCAATTCAATCATATATTTTTCAAAATATTTCTAAAAAACGACAAGCTCCAATGGAAGCTGTCACTTCCGGTCGACCGATTTCGACCAAAAATCACTGGAATCTTCCAATTTATGGAAAGAAATTATGAAGTTACAGGGACAGAATTTTTGTTGAAGGTCAATTTTTTTTTTTGTAAAATATCGTCATTTTCGCGTAAATTTTGGAAAACTATTCTGATTAGAATGTTTCAGTTTTTAGTCATTTTTCTCGTAAATGAAATACTTTTCAAAAATTTTGCAGAAAATGAAAAGCTCCTGCTTTAAAACTGCCCTGATTTTCCCGTTGACAAAAGGCAAACATTCAATGTAGTTGTACACCAGCTGATCATCCATCATTTCGTTTTGCAAAAATATTTGAAATTTGCTACGTTGGATCACTCTCAACTATTTTGAGGTCCGCTTTTACGTCCTATCAATACTACGTCCTATCGTTACTTTTAGTGACATGGAAGATAGGTCCCTTTTGGTTGTCTCTTTAAGATCAACCAATTAATACCACCCATTTAACATTCGCTCAACTAAACAGAATCATCACTCACACAGTATACCATCTGCACCTTGTAACCCAGTGGTCATCCAGTAGATTAGTTATATACAATTACGTAGTTAGGTTAGTTACCGATCGTAATTAAATGACAGAAATGTCTTTTGCCTTTGGTAGGATTTAAACCCGGTTCCACCTACCCCAATTGGAAAGCTTTAAGCACGCACCATTTCCGATCTCAGACCAATAAAACAATTTGTTGTCTTTGGTTCGATATATCTTTTCTGTCTGGCACAGTGCTTAGCATTAGACTATGCGGAATAACATATACGAACATTGAAGGTAGCTAAGCCTACTTACTGCCTTACTGCTGCCTAGCTTACTTTATTACATTTATTAAATATCCAAAATTTCAAACCTTTGGTAAACTCATTCATCCGACATGATAAAAAATCTCTTTGAATTAAGCATCAAATTATTTTTTCAATTAAGTCCAAATGAACAAAGTCGAGAACTCGGATGCGGACTGATTAAGTTCAATCGTTTAATATTATTAATACGATTACGATTTGTCACAATTAATTAATAAATTTCTGAAAATTTTCAATTTGTTATTCTCGTCGACGTAGTCATTTTCTGTTTTTCATTAAAATTGAATTAAATGTTGATAAAAAATCACAAAATACATTACAGTACCATGTTTTTGTTTAAGTATCAATTAATAATTGTCAGACGAGATAGCAGCACAGCACAAAAGCAAAAAATAAAATGGAAAATTTTTAATTTTCCGAAACAAAAGCAAAAACGAAGTTTCATAATCGCGCGCCCGCTAAATATTTATATAAATACACACATACATATACACTCGTACATACTCATACATTTCAAAATAATCACGATAATAATTGTTACAAAATTATATCAATTTTGTTTTATGTCAGACATCTCCAGACACAGACGTGCGATGTTAGGGGAAAATTATTTTTTTTATGCTTTTCCAAGAATAAATTAAAATTTATTCATATCATTTATCAAAATATTTGCGTTTTTGTCTAATGTATATGGATTTTATTCCGTTCGAATATGTTTAACGATAGGAGTACGGGAGGAGGAAAAGTAAATGAGCCTAAAACAATGTAGGAAAACATTTTTCAAACTCGATACAAGAAAGCATTTTTTATGGCAATATCAAAAATTAAGATAAATGAAAGATTAATTTTATGTTTCATTGTATGTATTTCATTTGTTTAATTATGTAATTTTTATTTGGTGTCTGGCATGGTAAATCCTATACAGCTTCCTACTAATTTTCAAGTTGTTTTCTTGATGAGGAATTGAGAACCGAATTAACAGACTTAAGATTTGTTTTATGCTTCTATGTTCTATATGTTGCTACTCGAACCTATGAGGAAATCTCAAGAGGATGTACATACGTATAAGGGGTTTATGACATGTATCCATCATTGTTTTATACGTGTATGTGTTTAATCCACTACATTTGCATACATATTAGACAACACAACAAATCCGATTTTTATGTTGTTCCGTACCAGAAACACAAAACAAAAACCTCTATCTCCTCGGTTTTATTACCATTATTTGTTTGTGTGTGTGTGGTGTGTGTATGTGTGTGTATTGTTGTTATTTAGCTGAGCAAACGGTAGCAAAGCTTTAAAAGCACATACTATGGTATAAAAAATGTGTGCACACAATATGGATCAAAATTATATGTGTGCTTTCATATATAGATGGATTGATGTATCACAATAAAAGAATGAAGGATCTAACAAGGAAATATGAAAAACAGATACCATGTAGTTGTTTATGAGACTGAACCGTATAAGAAGATACATCCTAAAAACGGGTGGTTTTATTACATTTAGGTTATAGTTTGGTAGATTCTTTTTATTGCTACATAAAGCAATAGACTGTGCTTTATAGCTCATACATAGCACAGATACATCGTTATATGCCTGTTCAAATAATTTTTTTAATAGTTATAAGGAGTAAATTATTCCTAGTGTCTCTAGCTACGTATATAAGGCAGAGTCTATAGTATGATGTTCCTGCAGAAACAGGTACATAATATGGAAATAATTTAAATATCACCTGAAAATATTATATACTATTAAGAGAATTATGTAAATTACGATTTCGTTAAGATTGGATCGATAATTTAAATTTTTTCACCAACTTTTTTGCTTTTCCACAACAGTTAGCAAACTTTCTGATAACAGCGTTGCATTTTTGTGTTTTTTCTTATCCTGAATAACTAATCAGAATGATTCATTGGTTATTGATGTTCAATACTGAAAACTAACAGAATATAAAAAAGGCATTAATTCACAATTTGAAAGTTTATTAATTTGCATGTTGCAATTGTTGGTGTATATACCTGGAGATAAATTCATAAAAACAAATTTAAATTGACGGTGTGGAAATACATTTTCATTCGATTCGTCGATGGTATCAGGTATACATACACTTATAAAACTTAATGTGAATAAATTTGAAAACATTTTATAGTTACATTATGCGAGTGATTACAATTAGGCTTATCGGCGCACTCAATGACATAACAACCGACATGCATTAATCGCTTACACGAGTATGATAATGAAATGGAATGGCCTTAAAAAGTCAAAATCGCGATATAAAACCGTAATTATTTTACAGCAACCAAATAGGGGAGGGGGCAACGTATGATCAATTTTAATACGGTTTTCAAATTTTGAAAAAACTTAATTAAAGCAAGAACTCTGTTTTGTTGGAAAAAAATTTAGAATCCTGATTATATTTCCAGGTAGAATAGACATTCGTCAACCATTGTAAATAAATGGTGAGAAGTATATGCAGTGTGTGCAATTCGTATAAAGTCATTATGTATGTATAATGCTTGTTTATTTTCTTTTAATAATTATTATAAAAAATCAACTCAAGGGGCCCCCACAATTTAATAAGAAGTTAAATTTATTCAATTCATTTTACATAAGGATAAGGTAATTTTGATAAAAAATGTTTTTAGCTGTGTTAGCTTTTAGCCGCTCCATTCTCTTGAATAACACTGAAAATCCGCTGATTTTCGATGGAATTTAAATCCGGACTACGTGCTGGCCACTTCATTAATTAAATGTTTCGGCCATCAAACCAAGCTCGCGATAACCTTGTCTGGCATAAAATCTTCAATGAACGGTATTAAACCACCATCGAGCAGTTCGATGTATCGTTCCAAGTTCATTCTCGTAGAAATATAAAACACAAGGGTGTCTTTGCGGTGTATGTAAATGCAGCCCATATCATTACAGTTCCTCCTCCAAAGTTTCTGCCAGTTAATGCCAGTAGTATGAAAGTCCGTCCGGACCATCAAAATTAAATTTTTTCTCATCAGTGGTTTTTCCCACTGCACTGCACATGACATTGTGAATTTTGCAAAATATAGGCGAGCATCCTTATAAAATTGTGATGCTTTTATGAACACGATGTTCGGTTTATCGTTTTCGTATTGGTAAGTCCATTTTATGTACAATTTGGGCAGCACTTAACGCTTAACGAATAATGTTTTTTATTCTTGAAGAAATCTTGGTATTTCCTTTCGTTTAAGGTAATTTCTTACAGTGTTTATTAATCGATTAATTTTCTGTCAATTTGGGTTACTGGTAATCCATTTTCATTCAATGAATCAATTTTTATGCGTTCTTCTTTGGACACTTTTCTGTTGGCATTTTCTTAGGAAAGTCGACTTTGTTTTAGGATTTCAAACAAATTAAACTTTCTGTGTTTTTATTAAACCTTTACTTCTAGGTTGGTAAACAATTATTAAAATTCCCCTTAATTCTCACGAGCGAATAACGTTTCAAATTACGCTGGGCTAAACGTATTGTGCAGCGGCCGAGTGACTACTGACGTAGATTCGCTAAAACAAAGCTAAAACAATTACGTAGTATGCAACGGTATCTATGTAGGTGCGATGTATGATATTATACAAATGTACTAAAACCTAAAGTGAATGGTGAAGAGTTTAAAAATAATCACTAAAAACTTGGAAGGGCTAACCGAATTGCCCTCACTATATATCGCACCATGCGTGCAAGAAAACGATAAGTACTACTTATCGCGTTAATACATGATTCCATTTTTATAATATGGACAATATGCTCTACAGATGAGTCTATTCAGTTTTTTCTTAAGGATCCTCCTGCATAAATTATTAAGGTTTAAAAATAAATTTTACTATGAGCTTACACTAAATTTTTTTTGAGCTACAGCTTTATTGCACGGATGGTGCGATATATATATATTAGGGTGGTCTTTATTTTCGAAAGTTCCAATATCTAACGGGACACCCCCAGAAATTCGAGGTTACGCTAAAAACTTAAACAGAAAAAATATTGGGTCGATCGAAGGTGGTGGATAAAAACGGTATTTTTGTCAATTCTTCACTGAACAGAAAAATTATTTAAAAAATTTTCTCAGCCTAAATTTTGATGAATAGAGGAGATAATTACCTTTCCAAAACACCAAAGATATCGAAAATCGGTTAACAAATAGCGAGATTATTGCCAAATTTCCAAAATGATGAAAATAATCAATCTAAGATGAAATGTTGAAAATTTCTGTGTGTTGTGTACGAATTGTAGTAAATATTGCATGTCATCTTCATTTCTTGTTAAAATCTTGTATTAACCTAACACCACGTTCTGCGATATCATTTACGACTTTTATTTAACTGATAATCTTCATTCTGTTCTTGAAATTAACATCCTGAGGCCACATGTCCGGATGTTTGTTTAAGAAATCGGTGGAAATCTTGAACCGTTTAAAAAAATCGCCAGTGTCTGGTGTACAAAATCTGCTAGTTGTTTCGTAATGAATGTTTTCACATCATCAATTTTCAACTCGATAGACTCGGCCTCTAAATCCCATCACCATCCTTTTTTTCTCTGCACTAGAGACGTTTTCGTAAAAAGAGACTGCGATGCTTTCGTCGGACAAATACCACAATTGACCACATGTTTTGTTTAGTATAGCCAACTTTTCGTCATGTGTTTTGTAGAAATTAATATCTCGTAAATAGTTCAAATTTAGCTTTGGTGTGCTTTAGCAGTTTTCGTGGAATGGAACCAAATTTTCATATAAAATCGTACGACAAAAATGTTCTGTAAATTCATCTCTTATTGTGCTGTTAACTTAAATTCTTCACTAAAGATAAACAATTTCAATACATAAATGGCTTTGGGCATCCAGCGAGCATAATGCATAGGCCCTGGGTAACGGAAACAGACATTTTCAAAAAAATTAGAGTGATTTCCAATAATTCTTTGTAAGCATCCCGAGTATTTTCCTTTGCCAATTCATTCTTACAAAGATCCGCTAATTCCGCTTTCACATCATTTAATTGTATATGAACGCTGGGATCATCTATGCCTGCTTTGAAATTATCCTTATTCAAGGAATTCCAGTCATTCTTGAATCTCACGAATAACGGAACATATACTCCTGATGTATTGTCCACTGTTGATTCAATTAAAGCGTGAAATTTAATTTCACATATGTGATGTCGACAAGCAAAATATAATAAACTTCGTTCCAGCTTCAGCTCTAAAATAATAGCTGCTCCATTTAATCTTCCAGTATTTGAATATGAATATGTTGTATCGAAGCCGCCACGACATTATCAGCTACTCTCCAATCGATTATACTGTGGAAAACAACCTTCGCCATTTCCAAACCAGTGGCTTTTGATATTATGGGAATATCTAATAATTGTTCTCCATCTCTGTGGGATATAATCACCGGCAAACGATCTACGGTCTCCGTTCCAGATAACTCCGAAAGTAATTTTCCATCCTAATGTACTACGTCTGTTGTAAACTTGAAAGTCGATTTAACTGATGCTGCTATTTCTACTCGATTTGTTTCACGAAGACGCTTCAGTGTTGTTCGATTCAAAACGAGTTCATCAATAGAATGTCCAAGATTTTCGGCAACGGGACTGATTAAATATCATAAGCTGACAATATTCTAGCAGTAATGAAACATTTGCTTCCTCTTGGGACTCCTCCTGCGCCTAGCATGGGCAAATCAATATTTTCGAAGCTCATGTCCTTATCGGATATCCTTTCGCTGTCACTCTTCGATGACGATAATAATGCTTGTGAGTCTTTCAATTTTTCAATGGAATGTTGTTCCTTTTCCACTGGAATTTGGGCTGTTGACCAAAAAACAGACACTTCCTGGTTACAATCCAGAGCACTTTCACGAATAGTTAATTTTACAGTACGGTGATTGTAAAAAAAAGACCCAACACCTGCTTTTTGAGGGTAACTTAGCACCAATAATTTGACAGTACTCATGGCCAAGAAGATAAATTTCTGTAGTGGGCCTGGGCCGTAAATTAGCTGCCATTTTGTCAACTTTAGTAGCACTTTCTTAAAAATATTAATATAACTGCCCGTTATTAGCCCGTTTAGGGCTAGATTTAATTTACAAATGTGTGTCCTTTTCTCGAGAGATTTGGATTTAAACTGAAATTATTTTGCATTTTGTTTATATATTGTACGATATAATGAAACATATTGGCCATAGCAGGTCATAATTAATGCGGTAGGCAGATTTAAATACACTAACTAATGAGACGAATGAGTCATAAGGACCTAACATCGTCGTGTTTTATGATAACGACATCATAAAACACTTCTTTGTTTATTCGTATATATATATATATATATATATATATATATATATATATATATATATATATATATATATATATATATATATATATATATATATATATATATATATATATATATATATATATATATATATATATATATATATATATATATATATATATATATATATATATATATATATATATATATATATATTTATACATATGTGGAGCCATTTCAAAATGTTTGTTTTTAAAACACTATAAAATGAGTATACATCTTATACATCTTTTTCATTATGTAGGTTGGAGTCTCCGATTAAAGAATGAAAAACAATTTTGTTCATGTGCGGCTCTCTCTGCTGGCCTTACACTAATCAATCCTGTGCGTCCAGTATTTAAGAACTTTTTCGATGATTTCGCCGCCTACTTGGCGCGAATAACTGTCACAATGTTATTTTTGAAAGCTGGAATTGTCTCTGGATTATCTGCATAATATCTATTCTTATAACGAAACCTCACAGAAGAAAGTTCAACGGCGTCAAATCGCAGCTTCGCGGAGGCCAATTGACATCTCGCTAATTGCCGTACGTCCTCGAATTGGCTGGCAATGGCGTAAGGTAGGGCGTGAATAACGAACCGAGCAAAGTTGGGAGTCATTCGGCTTCAGAACAGAATGTAAATATAATAAAATCAAAAAAAAACAAAATCCAATTCAGGTGTCAAAAAGTATCAATCATCATATACCATAAAGCTCTTCAATAACAGTTTCCAGAATGCTACGTCTATCTTAAAAATAGTAAGAGCCAACAATTCCTCTAAAACACAAAGTGCACTATACTGTCGCTTATAATGGATGCGAAGGAGGGTGATGACTATTTAGAGGATTTTCTATGGTCCTGCACAGACTAGTAAATCAAATCAAATTAAAATGAAAAAATTCGAATTTGTATGTACAACTTTAAAAAAAAATGCTGCCCTAAGTTCTATTTCTTAAGCACGTTGTCGAATGAAGTTTAACAGTTGATTGATTGTTTTTGCACACTTTCCGGTACACCATTAGGCTCTTTCTGTAAAATCATTCACTAAACGATAAGTAATGTGTTGTATCCAATACGTCTACCCAAAATTTCGCGTAGTTTTTGGCTAGTCGTCACAATAATTATTGCTAATCGATGTTGATAAAATGTTTTTACGATAAAACAGTTGATTTCAAATATTGTTGCATAACAAGCTTAGATGATTTTAATTTCGACTATGCCACATGTTTGAGATTTATGAAAGACAGGAATCACTCCAGTGGCACTGCTGAACTATTTGCAAATGCAATCTGCTCAGTTTACTCGCTGACAAAAAGCCGAGGTATCCTAATACGACCGAGCAGCCTCTCGCCTTATAGCTTTATTTCTAAGTATCATTCCCGAAAAAACTCCGTTGATGTGAATTCTAGTTTGGTTCCTCCTGATCATGATTTTGAATCATCTAAGTAGGTTAGTCCGGAAACCACTTTAATATGCTAACTGGTATCTTATGAATAAATTTTTCAATTCATTTGACTGATCAACTTGCTTTATTAACATTGAGGGGGATGAACCTTCTCAACTTATTATACCAACAATTTTATTATGGATGAATAATTTCATTCCATCCTCATATAAGCGGACAAAAACTCATAGCAATAAATGATATAATAGAAAATATCAGAAGTCAGAAAGGCGGCTCATTTAAACTATGTACATCAGTTCCTCATCCTTCTTTCAAATGAACATCTTGCTAGCCTTAGAATAGCCAGAAACAGAGCAATTGCTACAATAACTAGTGACAAGTGGAGAAAAGTTTTGGATGCTGGTTCAAATATCCTATGCTTTTGGTCCTTCCTGATCTCGCTTAACGAATTTTGCTGGCAAAACATCATCTGATATGAGATTATTTTCATTTTTAGAGATCTATTTAGAGATCTATGAGTGCATTTAATGTTCACATTCGAAATTTCTGTTAGGTGATACGAGTACTACATGAGAGTAATGTCAAACCGTAAGATCGCGTTTACATTTCAAATTAAAATTACAGCACGATGTTCAAAATATATCACTTTTTTACAATTGCAAAATACGTGTTCATTAAATCTTTGACTATGTCCAAAATATTTTTTCAATGGTGGTTCCCAAAATTCTGATTGAACTTAACGCAATAAAGCAATTAGAACTGACCATATTCTTGCAATATTATACTCAAACATAGCTACAATTCCCTCGCTCGTATGTTTTCCGTCAATTTGTCAAATTAATTGGTTTGGTCCCAAAGAAATGTGATAGTTCGTCACCTACAAGCTAGCGACCGTTTGCTTTGCTTTCTTGGTTTGCAAATTTCTAGCGATTTGTCATGAAAAGGACATATACTTTTATGAAATCGCCAGAATAGGGGCTTCGGAGGTTTTAAGATTTTATAAGGCTAATGTTGGACCTATTATGGAGTTTATCTCTTTTGTCTTGTGAAGGGCTCTTAAATACTATTTTTAATTTCACGATTTAATTTAGAATAGAGTGGTTCGTATGATAAACTATATTTTCATTCCATCCTCCCTCGATACATTACAGCACAGACGATTTTTTTGAGTCCTAACTGTATTTTTTACACGTTTTATTATGGTAGACACTCTACAGAAACTAATTATATGATTCCATTCACTTCTGTCAGTCAGGCCAAGTTTTTTAAGTTCTACGCATCACAGGTTCGCTTTAGAACCTTTCTAATGTATAACTCAACATTTCAAGTCCTCATGAAACAATTTTTTTTTGTTAATGAAATATATTTATCATTGGTCAGGCAGGGTTTTTCATAAAATACTTTAAATTCAATGTATTAGAGGAACCTAGGAAAATAAATTGAAAAAGGCTACGAAAAGGCTCTAGTCACCATATATTGCCGTAACGAAAGTTATTCAGGAGCTCTCTCTGCAAATATTTTGTACATCTTTGTTAGTTTATAAAATTAACAATTTCTTCTCGAATGTTTTCTGTCGTCCACTTATAAACATATCCAGGTTCGGTCAAATCAAAGAACCGTGAGAGCAAATCACCACTTCTTCATATTATGCTACCGGAAAAAGTTCTTGTTCCAAATTTACACCGTAACATGAACCAGAAGTTCTATAGGCCAAATTAATCCAATTTGAAGACAAGAAAGAGTTCCAGCATATCACACAAGTTATCATCACTAACTGTTGTTAGTTAGATATTGCCTTTGACACCCTGAAAGAAAATGGCTCACTGATTTCGCCTGCTTAAAGGATGCACTCTACAGTCTTTACGGATGTTCATTGGTGTATGTTTGAAATTGTTGCTGCCCAAAGAACATCGGTAAAGCCACTCAGTCCTAGAATTATTAGTCTAGTAAAGGTTGGTTTGTATATAAGATTTTCTAAAATGTATTTTTTTGCTAAAATTTAAATTAAATGAGACTTGCGACTCTTCGCACAATTTTGACTTCTATCAATTGTTGACTTTTATATAAACATACGTATAAATGCCATCCGATTTTTTTTTAATTCATATTTTAAACGAAATATATCGTGGAAATGAATGACTTCTTATTTTTGCTACTGCTGTCAAATAAATTATTACATAAACAGTTTATAAAATCGGTAAGCATAAACAAAAAAAAATATAATAACATTCACTATTAGTCAACCTTCTGTCAACCTAACTCAAAAAATTAACTATATCAGATTTATTTTTCCAAACCGCATGCTTATCGTACCGTCATACATTTTCTCCAGCAACAGTAAAAATAAATCTGTCGTAATATAAAAACGTTTCTATATAGTGAAAATTATCTGACCATTGACATCCAGACAGACGATGGTTCGGCTACGTCTCAAACTCACACAACAAATTATGTACATCTCCTTGCCTAATTCATCATTAAAACATTGCCATACTATTTCAATTAGCATAAAGCAAAATAAAGCAGAATCTTCATCATCCTAACCATGAAATCCTTTATTACTCTGCATATCGCTTTGTATATCGTATCGTAGTATTTCTACTCAACATAAAAAACCGTAAATGGAAATGAAAATTGGGAAAATCAATATTTTCATTCATACTTAACAAGACAAACCATAATTTTCTACAATTCCTTCATGTTCTGCTTCATTTCGATTTACGTATAGTGTGATGCTTAATACTGGAGCATTTTGTTGTTCAGGATTTTTGTATGAAATAAAATATTTAAATTGATAAAAAGTTTTTCATGAAAAACCAAAAATAATTTTTTTTTTGTATTTTCTGAATGTTAACTTTTCCATTTAAATTTAATCAAGTTTTTTTTGTTTTAGTTTGCTGGTTATTTTCATTCTGATAAATAAATGATTAGTGTGTGTGTGTGTGTGTGTTGATAAGATATAAAAAATATAGCTCCAGATATTGGCCGTCTGGATCCATTAATTATTGCAGTTCTGTATCGGAAAATTCGCTGTGGAATTAGACATTTAATTAACCGTTTGGTAATTTTTTGAATCGACATCATCATTTCAGATGGCGATTGTTACAGTTTTGTTGAATTATTTATATACATCGGGGACAGTTTGACAAAATTTTCATTTTCTCGTATACTAGAAAATATATGTATTTGGGACAGATAAGAAGAACAGAAAATCGTATTGATTAAATTAGAAATACTAGACTTCCCCAATAGATACGGAGGCAAATATTTCCACAATCACATAAAACAATTCAAAACATTTTCCTGTCTTTTGGGAGAAATCTACAATTTTCACATCAAAATTGCTATAATCGGTAAATTTTCTCGTGTAGGTTTGCAAAAAAGAAAATCTTTTAAAAATAATTTGAATTTCATTTTAAAGTATGGCATTTATGTCATACTTTAAAATGATATTCAAAGGGCTGTGGGCTGTGGTGATTGACGGTTAATTTTGTTTTCTAGATAGTATAGATTTTATGTCCTTTTACGATCAACCAATTAGTATCTCATATTTCATTTACTCACACATCACCAACTCACATAATTAAAGTACACCATCTGCACATTGCAAGATGCATTCTCGATCAAAAGTGGCTTTTACATTTCTAATGTCCAACAGTTGTTTCGCCAATTTATCAGCAGATGAATCATTTTGAACTCGTACACTACACGCTTACTTGAACCTTACTGGTAATGTTTGCCTGATGTCTCCAGACAAATTGTATAATTTTTCTTCGCACACAAATGTTTCCAGTGATTCTAAAATTGCTCTTTTATAGCTCGTTATGATTATAATGGCACCATATATTGACTTACTCTTCTTCATCGTTCACACCTGACCTTGAATTTTAAATCGAAAATTACATCCATAATGATTTCGTAACACCAAACGATATCGGTAATTCATATTCCAAGTTCTGATGTCATACTCTGTCGAAGGCTTGTTAAATATTTTTCTCTGCAGCCAAATTGATATGGAAGAATAAGATTTATTTCTTTTATTACTGGTTTCAGTCCCAAGCAGCAGTTTCTCGACTATTTTGGAAATTGTAAGAATTAGGAAAATCGGCAGATTTGTCATTTAGTTGTTTGTTTGGATTAGGTTTCATGAATGTTTCTGCGACTTTCCATTAACTTGGAAATTGTTTAGTACTGAATACTGCATTAATTATTTGGAGGAGTTCACGTAGTACTTTAATAGGAAGGGCTTTTATTTCTGTCCCATAACTAAGACATACCCAAGAGATTTTTTTGCACTTAGGTTAAATTTGATTTCTTCTTTTAATTCTTGAAACGTGACCGGAGATATATAGTAATGACCCACTTTATTTATGGGTGGTATATTTAATTGACATGTAGTCTAAAAATAGGCTGAAACGAGTTCTCGAGGTGAGCTGCGAACAAAGAAGGTTTTTGCTTGGCACTTTGTTAGGTACAGTTCTAAACATTTTGTCGCTTTCCAGAAGGAGTACTCTATATTTTTCCTCAGCAAGACCACTTACGTACTTGTTAATGAATTTTTTCTTGACTTCTTTAATTAACAATTTTAATTTATTGAAGATAAAATTTGAAGTTGCGAAATAGAGCGGTCACAAAAATATTCTTGTTTGATCATATTGATGCCATCTGAATTGTAGTTAGATATGCGATATGCATAATTGATCGCAGCAATTCTAAAGTAGTCCGTGTTATTTATCGAAAATTGTCTGTCTTAGGACGTTTTAACAAAAAGCAGGAAATACACGTTTTATTACAACTCTACAGCATCGCTAGGAAACCGTTTGTTTGTTTAAGATAAATAATCTTCATTCTATCTGGATTTCCATTTTCAAACAAAAAGGTTTGAGCACTTATTTAACCGCCTTCGCTTTTTTCCAGTGTAAACTAGTATGTGCTTAAAGTAAAATTTATTTCCATGTTAAAGGGTCTGTCAATTTGTTCGTTTTTCTAAGTAATTACGGTATTTGATCCTTTAAAAGATTTTGTATTTCGAATGAATGAATGAATCGTTCTTTGAATCCTAGCCAGTTCTCGAGTCTGAGGCAAATATTCGTATGCGAAGACGTAGTGATGAATTTGGTTTTGACGTTTCTCTCTTTACTACTCACCCGCCATACCAATTAAAATAGACTTAAAGTAACTGTGCCATTTTAGAAGTTGTATTGGAGCAGGTAGAATTTTTAATTATCATTATCCGTGTTTTAGACTATTGGTCCAAAAGGAAAAATGTGGGCTTCTAGATTAAGTTTTGCTGCCAACTCATATTGCGTATATTAAGCAGTATGAAAGGGCTTGGATTGTTATCAATATAAAGATTATATAGCTCTGTTATATTTTTTATAATTATTACTTTAGCTTTCGGGACCTTCACAGATCCATTATCAAAAACCTCATTTTTACAACAAAAAAAATATACTCTATAATAAATGACAATAACTTTAGAAGCTATATCTGTTAGTCACTTTTATAAAGGAATGATAATAACAAATATAATAGAGCCTTTATTCATTTATGCAATCCAGTAAACCCCAATAAAACAATTTAAATTGTCAATATAGAGGGCCGGAGTATCTTTGGAAAGATAACTTCAAACAGGTGACGAGATATCCACATTTCTTATGCAATTTCTTAAATTTTATTTTTTAAATTTAACAAGAGAACCACAAGCAATGTTTTCCAATGTTTTTTTGTTTGCTTGATAATTACAAAATTACAAAAATTCAAGTTTCAAAAGCAAATACAAAAGTAAGTTATTTCCAGCTCTAAAAGGCATTACAATTTGCAATTATTTAACTACGAGCAAGTTCAATACAAATCGTTTTGGTGCATTCAGAACGGGTTTGCCTGGGTTTCTTTTTCTTGCGACTCAGTTTTCTACATTAATCCTCATGTGGGTGAAGAAAAAATATCTTAATTTGAGTGAGTGGGGCACCCGGAGTACCTACATGTATTTTGTATGGAAACTAATTTTTTTTGCAATTATGAAATGTATAACGGATTTTACAAAAATTACATAAATTAAACATTAGCTAAGCATTAGCTAATGTCAGTTTGCGAAAAATATTCTGTAAATAAACCAACTGCAATAAAAAAATGTTGGTTAGTTCTTTTTTAAATAAATAAAAATATTAGCATAAATTAAATGAAATAAATAAACAGAAATACAAACAATGCAATAAATTTACTATTTATTTACAAAACTATAAAATATTTGCCTACTATTTCTGTCAAATATCGTGTAAAATGTATAAAGATACCCGGGTGGTACCTTTGCTACTCTAATTCGGACATTTAGACTAATTTTCGCTCTCATATTCGTTCAAGTTGTAAAAGTTCTCATTTTTAAGTGTGATGGTAATCTACCAATTGAACTAGTGATCGTCGCAGTTAAGTTAAATTGTGTACTTCATTTAAATGTGTCCCAGAATATAGTTTGACTTGAATAGGTGATGATCGATGACTAAGCTTTATCTGCTGGTTTTACTTCTGGCTTCCTTCGTGTGCGCTCTCATTAGATTGTATATTTGTTGGCAGTACTCTCTCATAGGGACTGCTCTCACAGTGCCCTTTTCCATGAATCAACCCCAAAATCCAAATTTAAAAGAAATAGCCCATTTTAACATTACTTTTAGCACCTTTGTATGTGTACTATATCTAGTAGTACTGTTGCCCAGCAACGTTTGTTTGATATTCTCTACTTCCTGGGTTTTCTGTGAAGAACAGTCCTTCTAATGGGCTAGAAAGTACAAGCATATTCTTCCAATTATAAATGTAGTATACCTATCTCGAAGACTCATCGCGAAGTGCAATTATATAGGCCAATGTAGGTCCTTAAGAGACTGTTATTGTTCATGTGAAACACTCTTTACCCTTGTGAATTTGCTATCCAGTCCTTATATATAAAAAAGATACGTTTCACGTAAAATGAAACTCGTAACTCTGTCCATAGCGTTTTGGTTGCCAGACACATAAGGATATACAATCATGTACCTCTCAGTAAGCCATCAAAAATCTGAAGGGATAAATTGGAGGCGTCATAAACCGTAAAATAAACTTCTTGTTTTCGCGAAGGTTAAAATTTTGAACATGGCTATGACTAAAGCAATTAACTTACGTGTTTTACTATACATTTTATTCCTGTTCCCATTCCAGCAAGGCTTTACAAAAACAACAGACTGAAAGAAAACAGACATTTGAATTGAAAAATAATAATTTAGAAGAAATTGCTATCTTATATTGTAAAAAATATGTCATTATAGTAACTGCAACATTCATCATGTTTAAAGCTTAGTTAATTTAGTTAGATGAGTTAAGTTATTTCTTTTGAATCACTTGTCTGCAATATCTAAACGGGCTTTGGATACGTTCTTGGAGCTGTAGTATACAGGTGGTGGACATAACCTATTACTTTATTCTAATGCTTTCTCTTAAGCAATGTACTACGAGGTAGGTAGGCTTTGAAGGCCAACAAAATCAAAAGCATTCAGTTTTACAATCACTTTATATGAAGGACCCAAAATCAACATATGTTTGTATCCTAACTGCAACCTTAGGTAAAAAATGTTTGAAAATGATTCGACTGATTTATCTTAAAGAGTCTATATTGGTTTTCTGCTTATCGTGTATAAAAAATCCGGAACTTTTACCAAAAAGCGAATAGGCGAACAAAGTAGGAGGACGGTCATCGTCGAATTGTAAGGCACCGGTTTCTGTAATTTTTATAGGCATTTTTCAACGAGAATATTTTCGTTTGAACCAAGTACGTGGAAAGCGAGGACAGGAACGGAAATTACACCGAATTTAGACAGTGCCATTTTTGTATATTGCCACAGATTGAACAATAATACAATTTTATAAAAAATGTTTGATTTTAGAAAACTAGATAAATTCAGTTTTATAACGCAAGATTTATAATTATTTGCCGTTTGCCATCAACATTTGAAAACTGTTCTTGTGATGTACGTTTCCTTTTGTGGCCATAGGAAGAAAGATGAAAGATGCTGCGGGTGTTCCATGTGTCTTATTTGACTACTTTCCTTCTGCTGACACTATATGCAAACAATAAAATCTACAACATCATTTATGACATGTTTTCATCGAGAGAACTTCCTTGCACAAAAGCCATATTCCTTTTCTTAATGCAATTCAATGTGTTGGAAGATATATCCTATAACATATCTACACGCTCCATATATGATACAAGGAACCCGATTTTAACAAGCTTCTTTTCTTGCTTTATTTATTCAAATGTTTCTTTATCTCTATATAAAGAAATCGAGTTTAGCAAGTTGGATGAATGGTTGAGTGAAATTGTCATCGGACAGCATGGTATAGCAATGCAAGCAATTGAATCGTTTCCAGAATGACGTCGAGAAAGTTTTGCTCGGTGATTGCCAATCTAATAGTCCTTTACGTGTCACTGTAACGAGATTATTGTCGGCCCTTGGTCTAGCCCGCCAGCTTCTTTTATACGTGAGCCTGATTTTTTATGATCATTTGTGATCTCTGTGAGTTTTTAAGGAAGATTATCAATACTCCTTCATTTACTTGGACTCCACATATTTACCTACTCACACAAATACACAAGGAGTCAAATTTGTTTTTATTAGCATCACTATTCGTAATTCTGACGAAAATCCGTTTTTTCATTCAGCACTTCCCGAACCAACTACGCAACTTGTTCAATACAGTTAAGACCTTTAGGGGTGAACCGTCTGATAAGTTACACTTGCTGTTTATTTTGACAATACGGCATTTTTGATTTTTATTCGCTCTGCGCTAAGGTGTCGTCATGACACAGGCTTGATTGTTTTAAACCGGATGTACCATTATTTGGTCCTGCTGCCGTCCGGTTTAAAACAGTGTTATCACAGCGAGATTCTCTGGATAATTGTAACACCACCACTGGGTCTCCTCCTCACGACTTAGTTATATTCATTGAGAAGTGATATCCTTCCGAATGTATTTTAGCAGTTCGCCTTAATATAAGTTTGAAGAAGTTTATTCTTCTCCACTTGAATGTCGTCAAAATTTTGTAGTTTTTTGTAACTTTCTGACTTTGACCTTCCTTGCTCTTTTAGTTTCCCATGGTGTTGGAAAAGGGTCGCCTATATTGGTTAAATTATATAAATTAAATTAAATTGAAGTATTCGAATCAACAATTTCTGTATAGTTTGGTTAGGGTTTATCCCTTTATATATGTACGTAAATTCCTCAATATATAAGTAGCATGTGAAAATCGTTTTAATTTGAATCTTTTTAATGAGATCCCTGATTAGTTTCGTTGAGTTCGTTTAATATTTAAAATGCGCATAAATAGTAAAAAAAAATCTAACTAACTTTCTCTTGTTTGCGTTTTCTTGTTATTCATTCGCTGAGTAAAGTGGCATCTACGCAACGAACCACCAAGAACAACTGGGCCCTCTGTTCCACGCCTTAACAATATGATTTTGTACAAGTAAATTGTGCTCGGATACATTTAATACGAACAGAGGAGATCAGACACGAAGTTGGTGCTTTGTTCAAGATCGTCTCGCATTTCTCACATAAGAACGGATATATTTCTTCACATCACGATATTTGAAATTATTATTTTACTACGAACTACTTTACTATCTGTCTTGCCGTCTTGGCAACCAATATTTCAATTCCCTAGTGACCTCGAAAGGACACAACGAAGATCCTTTTCCTCCCCTAAAAAATTAAAAACTTTTAATGCGATTGCTAATTTCTTCGGTCATTATTTCCTGGCAATAATCATAAATTGCACAGAAATTTTGACCAATTCTAAACACAAATCATTGAATATAAGTAGATTGCGCTGTGAAAAATAAATTTCACCGTAAAATAAAAAAAGCTCACAAAAAATGAATAAACTTTTTGATAACAACTTTTTATATTATGATTTTATGTTCTATAACTCGTACCTAAATGTTTAATGTTCGTATAAGCATTTTAATGTACTGAAAAAATATAAAAAATAAATTGCAATCCATGAGTAATGAAATTTATATAAAATAAAACTTTCCCGTCTAAATTGAAACGATTATGTGTATCCTGTAATTTTGAGAAAAGCTCCGACAGAACTTACCAAAAAACTTTTATGAAATTGAAATCAATAATAACCATTTTGTATTGTATTTATGTATTATTATGAATTTTATACATCCTATCAAAATCAGGACACAAATATGCTTGCTTTATATAATAAGTATTTAGCGTTCAAGATACACATCTCTGAATATGCCAAAATTTATTAGAAAATGGAATTGGAAAAGTTTTACATTGCGAACTTCTGATAAATGGATGCTGTATGTATTATGGTATAGAGGAATCGTCAAATCATAAATACAAACACACAATTATCAAAACGATATTTTTTTGTGCTTGACAAAACTTTTCTACTAAAAACGAACTAAACTTCATCCTTGTTGTACGCTCGAGATTCGAGTATATAAAAAAATGTTTTATAAAAGCAAAAATAAACTTTTAGTCCTTTTCTTTTTCTTAATAATTTTATGGCTCTAAAAAATATACTAAACAAAAAAAAAATATGATGATGATGACAAAATAAAATAAAAAAGGACTTAAAAATATTATATCCTTTCAAATTAAAATGTATAAAACAAAATGTAAAGACGGAAAGTATATACGAGTGTATATAAGGCCGGCTATACATAAGATGGTACAAAAATTAAGATAAAAAAAGCTCTGCTCAACAAAAATATGATGATTGTTGTTTGGTTGGTTTGCTGGTTGTCCTCGTATACGTATACACTCTTATGTATCGATACGAAGGATATATAGCCAGCCACCCTTATACACTGCGTTTAATGAGCATGATAATAATAATAAAAATTCAAATACACAACGAACGAATGGGAACAACAACGACAACAACAACGACTACAACAGCGGGGACGATGAAAAATTATCATAAAATTGAATAAAATTGGGATATACTCGTATATAACGATGACGAAGAATGCGAAGGATCCAACAATGATATTCTTTACACTTTGATAAATATTTGGGCTTTTAGGAATTTTTATTTAGAAAAGTTATTACAGCCCAATAAAATTAACATTGAATTATTACTTAAAATATGGTCATTGTTGTTCCCTTTTTTTGTGTGATCTGGGTTTATCTTCTTGTCGATGAAGATTTCTTTTTTGTTCGAATAGAGATTTAGGTTCAATATACAGTCTTGCTATGTTTGGAATAATAAAACCTAAAAACACAATTTAAATCTTAAAATCGTTTTATATTATATCCGACTTAGGATTGTTTAATTGGCCATTTAGAATTTTAATCACATATATTCAATCTGCGTGATTTTAAACTATGCAATCGGAATATATTTCAATTTGATTATCTTAATTTTGTCAATCGTCAATCAATATTTCTATCTATAAAACTATAACCATTTGCATTATAAATTTTGAAAGTTTGCCCATTTATTTGTCTGTGCTGTGCTGTGTGTGCTTATACGAAAACGAATAACTAAAATTCCACTCGAACTAACTCGAATAGACTTTTTATTTATTCATAATTTTTACGTTATTTTATTAGAACGAAAAGAAGTTTTTTTTATGTACGAGAGAGATAATTAAATTAAATAATTATTTTCAATTCATTGAACTAGTCGCATCTAAAAATAAAAAGTTAAAAACTTTTCGATATATCCCAATGCCGAATTTGGACGTTACAAGTTTGTTCAACTACATAATACGACAATAAATTTTCTACAATTTAATAATAAATATTTTTGGTTTGTAAAGAAAAGTTGTCCCACAACTTAAACAAAAAAAATCGAAACCACTCTAAAACTAACGTGATTTATAAATTGTACTTAATATTTTGTCGAACTTTGGACGCAAAATACAAAATTATTAATTTAGCTACGGCAAATAAAACATTTACTGTCAAAGTAAAACTATAAATCAATATTATTTAAATGTGAAATAATGTGCAAAAAAAGTCCAAAATCACAATTTTAAAATCCATTTTTAAGTACAACTTAAATATAAAGCTTTTTGCATTTTTTGTAAATTATTATTTTTTGCGAAATTTTTATTTTAATAATCTTGGCAATATGCACTTAACATAAAGTAAAGTAAAAATTGAAAAAGAACTTTTCCCATTTATACTTCACAGACTTTTTTTACATTCTGTTTAGTCTCGATGTGCTTTCAACAAATACTCATATTTTAATTTTATAAGAGCAAGACTTTAAGTGTGTGTTACCATTTCCATCGTTCGCATTTGAATTTTACTACTTCGTACGAGTAATCTCCATAGCTAAAAGTATGTAAATGAAAAAATAATAATAATTGTACGTATATTTTGGGTTGAGATTACTGAAAATTAGGGTTAATGCTTTTAAGAGAATGTTTTCTTTAATTAATGTAGGATTAGAGCAGTTAGTCTTTATCACTCAATTTACAAGTATGGAACTTATCTTATCAGATAATGTCACTAATAACTGTATTTGATTAAATGAGATCAAGTTATTTAAGCAAAATCTCGAATTAATTTCAAATTTTATTTCATTTTAATTATTTTAAATTTCACCGTTCTTTGGCTACCGTAAAGCAGTTTTTAATCCGCTGTTCTTAACCAATACTGACCGATGACTGACTTCATACGGCAGTGCCACTATTCCGTATTCTAGGGATTAGAAATTTAGAATAATATCTTGGTTGCACTTTTGTCTCACTTATAATTTGTTGCTATAGTGTACGGTAAATATTTTCGGAACAATATCAAACGCAAACCTTTTGTTATATTAAAAGTTATTATCAGGAAAAGTAATTTGCAAATTTAACTATGCTTCCAAATATTTACATTAAACTTATTCTATTCCAGAAAAGTTTAATTTAAACTGGTAAGAACATGTTGTTCTCTATGCCTAGGGCAAGCCTAAAACTCATTAAACCAAACTTTTAATCGATAAAATACGGGATGTTTTACCCATTACAAAATCATGTTACTGGAATCATGGAAATACTTGAATGGTTTTGAAATGTATATAAGATAGAACACTGTGTCTAATAAGTCTAGAAAATCCTTAACCAAAGATGACTTAACATTTTCTGGTGAGATATTCAATTGTGAGGCATAAAAAAAGCAAATGTACGAGAGTTGGTTGGCCAAATGGTTTTTTTTTTTTTAAATAATAATTATTTTTAATTTTACATTGTACCTCTAAATAGTTTTAATTGATTCATCCGTCACAAAAAATCTTAATTCCTTAACAATAGTAGAGATTTATACTAAAAGTGAATCACATGTGCTAAAACGCATACTAATCGAAAGTGTTAAAGAAGCAAAATATTTACTAAAGTGTGATTATTGGATAGGACCACACTATACAACAATTGTTCGGTTACTCTGTTATTCGTGAGTTATCCCCGGGTTTGATTGCTGGTGGTGACCATTAAAAAAAAGTTGCGACTGGGTGTTTTTAACGTACCTAATTAAGATGGATTTTGGAATATAAGCCAAACATCATTTATGATAAAATCGATTAAAGGCAAAATGGTTAAAAAATTTAAGCGGAAAAAACGATTTTTAATAAAAATTACCTTTTCACCAAAATTCTCGAATATTCTCTAGACAACCTGTAGTGCCTGATCTGGTTGAAATTTTATACTTGCGCTTTTTTATAAATTGGAAGATCCCCATGAAATATGGAAGAAATCGTATGTCATAAGTAGCAGTGCTGGCATAATGATTTTGTTCGATATCGACGAATCGGAAGATGCAAGTGGCTCCTTTTCTTCATATTTGTAGAGAAAAAAAAAATCTCAATATGAAAGAGAGGGAAGTTGATATACGAATTCGTTGATGCATTGATGCGTAACTTTGAACTTGTGACTGCCGACTCCTCGAGCAAAGAATGCCTCTCTAGCGCTGTTGTATTCCTCTATGCACTCTCTTTGTTCTCATAGCGTTAGTACTGGAGGAGAAGACTGTATAGTAATAGTATTCCGGATCATAGAGAAGCACGGTTACTATTGTCCGTGAGCATGATACCTTTTCTTCTATGCTGTCTGTGTGTGCATCGACTCATCAGCACCGCCGCTTTTTCAGTATTGTCCTGCTGTACAAAGTCTGGAAGAATATCGCGAATTCCATTAGGCACATATAATTGAAGCTGCAGTCTGGATGCTCCTTTAATCGGTTCTGAAAATATTTATTTTTACATAATATAGCTAAGATAAATTATGAAATAAAAATAAATTATTAATATTTTGTAACTCCTCCCTTCTCTAATAACACATGTTTGCATCGTTCTGGCGTGCTTTTGTAGCAATTCTTTATTGTACTTTTGATTTCTAAATCATTTTTTCAAACGTCCTCGATGTTTTTTTTTAGTTCGGCCATCATATTGTTGGTACGCATCTACATATACTAGCCGCTTCAACACGAGCAGCAATTCTCTCTCGGGTTGAGATCTGGTGAATTGCCTGGCCACGGGAGAATGTGTATTTTTTTTACTATTCAAGTAATTTTTAACGCTTAATGCATTGTGACATAGTGCGCCATCTTGCATGAAAGTGTACACCGATGGACGAAGGGGCAAATATTGGTATTGGTCTTGCCGCATCGTTCCTTGTACAAAATATATTGGTACAGGGCCGGCGGGATACTTGACACGTTCTTACACGCAGTCCTCATTGTAGCGTTCGCCTGGTCGCTTGCGCAAACTATGAAATTCCGTGACCACCTCCAAGCAGCGCTCGTCGCTAAATACAACCTGTGGAATTGAAAAATAAAGCTGGTTAGAATTTTTTATGTTTGAACACAGCTAATCATAATTGTTGTTTTTAAACTTGAAACTTACCCTATTTCAATCGAATTCTGTGAATTCATGATGCTGCTGGGCCCAAACCAGCTGTTGTTATCTTAAGCGTGGAGTGAGATGAGGCTTTCTGCCTGCGCATATGAATTGATTTTCTTTCAAACGACGTCGTACTATTCTTTCCGATATTTTCACTCCGAGCACGATTAACGCATTGGCGATTTTTGGATTGATACATGGCGGTCTTCCAATGCAACACGGACTATTTTCCGATCCACTCAGTTTCATGTTTTCCGTTTTCTACAGCAGTTTTCACGCTTACTCACGAAAATGTAATCTTTGGCCCCTATTTTTTGGCGATTCACCGAAATCTGTCTCGTCCTATGGCCTGTTTTCTGGCTATAGCACTGTATGAATGTTGCCCAGTTTCAATGAGAGCGGTTGCAGCAGATTTTTGCTTGTCCCTGATGCTTGTCTTATCCACCCATTTTCTTTTTCAAGAAACGTAGAATTTGATAAGAAAATTCACCTTAAAACTATACTATATAAAGATAAAAATTGTTTGCAACCTCAACTCAATTATGGCGAGTCACGTGCACAAAACTCAAAAGTAAGCAAATTATTTTTCAAGGATAAACACTTTCTTAGGAATCAATCTACAAGAAACCACTTTCGAATAACAACTAATTAACTGCAAAAAACAGATACACGGCCGTCTATTTAAATTAGTCATAAACAAAATGAAACGGTTAAACTTTAGCTACCGCTAAAGCCAACCCAGTTTCACAGAATTGCCATTATCTGTCTGGTACCCTATGCGGCATTGGTTCCCGCAGCTGATTCTGGTAGAGGGGAACGGTGTGGGTTTTGGGGTACCCATATAACAGTCTAGTTTGCCGCATTAAGAACCAAATTGAAAATAAATGAGGAAGGATTGAATTGGGCATCGGACCTCGAAATAGTGGCCAAACACACCTCGAAATAGTGGACCCTAATCTGACTTAAATTGGCCCATAAGCCCTATTGGGGGAATAGGTTAGTAAAGTTGATGATAGTGGTATGCTATCTAGGTCCGTGAAAAAAAGAGCCGCGTCAACAATTTCTTTTTCACAGGTTGTCGGTAGAAACCCACTATCGTTATTTAGTTTGTTAATTAAACTCCTTACACTCCTTTACTTACGAAATGAAAAATCTGCACGCAAAAGAACAAAACCAAAAATCCAAAAAAACAAAAACAACAAACACTATTTATTTTATTTTATTTAAAATCACAAAAAAAATTATTCGACCACACGTTGGTCTATCTAAACACTGACTGTCTATCCACCAAAAAATTCCAAACGCGGTTTTCTAATTTTTCCATCAGAAAGAAAGGGGGGAAAATATTTTTTTTGTACTTGAAAATTCACTCTCAACCAATTTATAAAACCAAAAATGGATATCAATTACCGCGCGTGTAAAATGTTTGCATTATCGGTTAATTGATCACAACAACAAATGCAACATTTCCAATTTTTGCATCGGTCATTATCATTTGCATATGCACATGTACAAAGAAACATACATTTCAATATGTGAATAAGCGAGATCATCAAATTACAAATAAATAAACCCTAAAAATGTAGAAAATCAAAACATGACGGTCACATTACTTAGAAATAGTTGAAGATATTATCTTCGAGGTCATTCTCTTGGGAAATTAGTACTATTGGGATAGGTCAGTAACATAATTAGACAGAATTCTGTTACAAAAAGCACGAAAATGACTCAGAAAAAATAGTAGAAGGAAACTTATAGAAGAACAGAAAAACTAGTTTGTGTAAAAACGTTGAAATGGTGTAGTCGCACAAGTTTATTGGCCAATGACTGAATTCTTCTTCAGTAGTGTCATGGGATCACTGTTTCTCTTCAAGGAATGTCAACTGACTATTTACTACTGAATAGAGCTTAATCAAGCATAACATCTCTTGTATGCTCACGATGCTGGGATTCTATTTACAGCATCCTCGATTGGTAGTAGTCCAACTGCGTGATGGTGACTGAACGCACCTCATGTAGTCCATTTCTTCTAGGGGACACCAAATGCCACCAGGCATATGCCGTCGCTTTCTTTCCATGATTCAAGTTCACGATATTGTTCTTACCCTTGCGCCTCATCGCATTGATATTCGGTAATTGATTTATGGTAATAAAATTTTCCCTCATAATGAGTGATGTCCAATGATTAACAGACAAGAATTCCTCCATAGTGCTCCTCGAAGAGCTGTTTAATTAATCAACAAGGCCATTCCAAAGTGTATTTCTGATAATGTTCATTAAGCTTCCTTTACAAAGCCATTCAGTTCGTGCTATACTCGAGGGCGATCGAACTCTATAACGTGTGGATGTCATCCTTGTCTAGCACAAGATTTCGTACAGTTAAGTAGCCGTCCGGATTAATGGGGAAAGTATCGCTGGGGCTTGCGTCCGTCTCAAATCGAATCTGAAAATACAGGCCATCCGCTGCTATCAGGTTGTGATATAGCGCGATTATATCCCATAATGTTGGTAAGATTGGTAAGAAAATGGCGGCTCCAATCAAGTTCACTGTCATCATAACTAAATTCTCCGCTCCTGCGTATTTGAAATCCAAGATGTTGCGACGTCTAGAAATATGCATTTCTCGACTTTATTTCATTCTCTAGAAACCCAGAATTAATTTTGGTTTTCTCAGGAATTCTCGGCCTATTCTCAATATTTACTGTAATACTAAGAGAGAGAGAGAGAGAGAGTCAGTAGTCAGTTTATCAGTTCCCTTTGAAATTATTTCAGTATTATTAATGTATGGCACAAATGACTGAACTAAATAAATGTGAAAAGTTCGGAAAATATAAAAGCATTTGTCACTAAAATTTGTGAATTATCAAAGCATTTGTCACTAATTTTTAATCTGTGTCATTGGAAGTTAGGGCATAATAACAAAATTATGAACATAATTAGAATTTATAATTTAGCCCTTGAATTGTATGTCGATGTGTGGAAATCAATACCTTTATTCGTTTATTTTACACGGTCAAATTAGGTTCCGTATAAAATAAATCAAAACCAGCAATAAATACGAGGAGCATAAAACCAATTCAAATTCCATCCAAGTTACCAAAATTTAAATAATTGACTATTTATTTATTTATTGCAATGAAAACTGCCTAAGCAGGATTTTCTGAAAAGGAAAATATAATAACAGCAAAATACAAACCATTATCCTAGACCTCTAATGCTTACACAAATAAATGATTAATCAAAGTCAATCACTATAGGTGATCGTATACACAGTTCAATAAATCTCACAATTTGATACATACACACAAATTAATTAATTCCAATTTGAAATGTCGAAAAATTGACCTCCTTCTTTTTTGTATATAATTAATTACTGTATAATGTGTACATAGTACAGAGAAACACAATTCCACATTTCCTTTAGCCCATTTTTTTTATTTCAACCATAGTCATCAATTACACCAGGATACACCAGCAGTATACACATAACAAGAAAAACGTGCCAAGGAATGTTTTTTGTATGTTTTTCTTCGAGAGTAACATTTGCAGTTGATCACTAATAATTTAACAGTAATATTAACACTCCACATTTTACAAATATATTGTATAAACAGAACACCCTCGCCGCACTCGCGCTTAAAAGCTCGACCCATGTACGAGGGTAGCAAAGTTTTTTTTAAGCCTAAAAAATTGAAATAAAATCCTTAACCTTAAAAAAATAAAATAAAAACTTTCGGTTTGTGTTGTGTTATCGTGATTATCGCGCGAGAACCATATGCTTCCATTGTATTTTTTAACATTTCCATCAAGAATTTTCAATTTTTCTTTATTATTTTCCATGTTTTCATGCGTTGCGGATGAAATCTTAAAATGTATTTATATATAACATTGTATGCTACTGGTTCGTATGTATGTACGAGTATATACATAGGTTGAAATTTTTATATATTTTTTGTTGGTAGTTGGGAAAATGGATTGGAAATTTTTGTATAACTTTAATAACTTTAGGATTTTATACATTTTTTTTTTCTGAAATACATCAGTAAATAAAATCCAAAAGTTTCACACACACACACAACAACTTCAGTACGAGAGGGATTAGGATGGTGCGAAAAAATGTATTTTATTTGATTCTCGCATACAAAATATATAAAAAAAAAATATGGAACGTGACAAACGAACTCTCAAAAGTATAAGACAGCCCTATTTAATCTCTGCCGGCTTCAGGGGCGTTTTATTGTCTAAACTAAACAAAAATAATGAATCTAGGAAAGAAAATGTGATCTCACACTAACTTTTCTCAAATAACGATTTGAGTTACTTCGACCATAAGTTGGTTTTGTGGCGCTTAAAACCGTTCGCGGAGATTACATTAGAAATACCATATTTATATAAAGGATTACGAGGAGTATGTAATGTGGACCGAAATCAAATAGAACAAAGAGTCGCAACAATAGAATCCAAAAAATCATATTTCACTTATGAATATCAATTTATCTGCGGATTATCATCATCATCGGCTTCATATTACATTACAACAAATACTATAATTATTCAGAATCGTTATTATTATCATATGTAGGGAATAATCACTAAATTAATATGACTCGAAAACATGAATAAAAATGTAATACACCAGATAAAAAATTTGTTAGCAACAAAATCATTGTGGATTCGTTTTTTTTATCGTTATCAAAACAACAAATAAAACGAAAGGATAAAATGATTAATTGAATTTCAACTTGCTTCCTCCGCCGCGTGCTCCGCTCCTATCATCACAATTTTCATTTATCTTGTAACATAATCAAGCGAAATATATATTTTCCTCTTCTATTTAGGAAAATCAAACAAAAATGTTCGTTTTTTGATGAAAAATCTATATTTTCCTTTTTCTGGTTTTTATTTTTTTGGTTCATTAGACATTTTCATCAAGAACATGTATAGTATTATTGTACTCTATACTCTCTAGACGAGTATAGGTAGGCACATATAGAATAGACACAGTTATGGATTAAATTCAATAAAGGCTGATTTTTATTTTTGTTGTCTTTATATCTCTATCTATATACTCGTAATACATTATGTAGCTTGTTTTCTATACAGTGTAAACACACATACAAGGATGATATCGGAAAAGGCTTTGTTTGGAGTAGATAACATTAATAAAATATAATTTAAGACAAATTTTTTCTATATCTCATATCCTCTTCTCATCTACCCTATAACCGAAATGAAAAATATTTAGTTAAAATACTAAATACGGATACAGAACACTGTGCGGTTAAATTCTCCAGTTCATTTTCATCCAACTTCTGCTGAATTAATAAAAATGTGTTTTTATATTTTTGGAAGCTCCCTGTTTTTCAGTTGTTCGCGTTTCAATAAATTAAATTGCAAATTGTGGTTATGAATAAATGGGAAATGTCCGTCAAAAATTATTTTATGAATATAAAATTATTTGGCTCGAGTTTTTCTCTGTTCCTATGCATCTCGTGAACTATACTTGTCAAGTGGATTATTTTTGATAAAGGTTTGAAGGTACACACTTCAAAGCTATATGCAAGCAGGCCTCATACTTCATAAAGTGTATATTTTTGAATTGAGGTAGATATACATGTATACATTTAAAGTCGTTCTGATTAACTGCTTTTAAGAACATTGGCCTCTTTATATATTTTATTTATTCGTGAGATTCATCAAATGTAGATGGCGTTGCGTTTTACTTCTATAATAGGGGTCTTGAATTGTCAAATCAAACGTTATGACAGTTTAGGTCAGGAAAACCTACTTAGAGGATTTCAAAATACAACTTTTCTAAATTATTCAATTTTAGTACTTAGTACTAATTAAATTGTTGATATAATTTTTTCATCAAGTTTTCAATGAAAAACAAAATGCATTTGGAATTAACGAAAAAAATCAAAAAAATCTTACCCAAACACATCAATACTTGTAGAAAGTACTCATGTGTAAGAAAATTCATGTGGAAAATTCATTTAAGAAAGTAATTTTTAATAGAAATACGCATAAAAGATGGCACTAGTGTTGTCAATATATTTGATAAATATTTCGTAAATGTAGCCAACGATTTACCGGGTTCGGTATTTCAAATATTACACAAAATGAAGTTTTTGTATTAAAATAAAGCATATTTGGTTGGGTAGAAAATGAAAGAATTATTTATTGAAAGTATTCTCCATCTGCAGTTATACTTTCCTCCATCTTTGATGGAGGAATCTGAATTTAGGGATTCCCTCTCTGAAGAAATCTTGGTATTTGGAGGCGATCCAATCAATAAGCCAATTTTGGATCTTTGTGCGAGAACTGACCCGCTGTTCAGAAAGAGACAACTCCATCGATTGGAATAAGTAGGAATAGCTATGTCTGGTGAATACGGCGGGTGGGATACAACTTCCCAGTCCTGTCCTTTTATATATTTTTTCACAAAGTTTGCAACATTTGTTTTGCTGTGTCATGTTAAAAATTAATTTGTTGTGTCTATTGACTCATTCTGGTCGTTTTTCCTCTATAGCTCACTTCAAACGTATTAGTTGTTGTCGGTAAACATCGCCATTGATAGTTTCACCAGATTCCAGCAGCTAATAATATACCACACCTTTCTGATCCCACCAAATACAGAGCATTACCTTATGGAAATAAATATCTCACTTTGGTTGCAATGGACCAGCTTCACGCAAGAATGTTTGTGTTTGGGATTCGTCGTAATAAATCAATTTTTCATCTCCAGTAACTATATTCGATGCAAAAAATCTTGTTTTTATTGTCTTTGAAGCAGTATTTCACAAATAAAGTGGGTCCCAGTTTCTAGCTTTTTGAACCATTACGATTGGTTTCTTTATCTTCAATGCCTTCTTTACCTTCATTTTCAAATCGTTAAAACCATTCTTTGCACGTTGTATTCGATGGAGCATGCTCACAGTAAATTTCCACACGCAAACGATAAGTTTCCGAATGATTGCTAACCTTATTCACAAAACTATTGACGAAAATAGTTTCGTCACAACTTTGGAAGTAGCTTAAGTAGGTCCAACATTCAATACTGGCGACGGTTATGATACAAAAATTACCGCATGTTTTCGGTTTTACAAACTATTTCTAAAATATATGAAAACATATTTTCGAACAGGCTTGAAATTTATCTAAACTCTAATATTATAACTTCGGATTTTCAATATGGCTGCTTGTTTGTCACTAACACACTATCTTAGTATCTCTTTTTTGGATATTAGAAGAGCTTTTAACTCAGTGCACCGTAAAATTTTGTTATTAAACATAAAATCAAGTTTTACCGACAATCAAAAAGAACTATTTCGTCAGTACTTGGAAACCCGCACGCAAATCGTGACCATTGGCAATATAGTCAGTGGTTTAAAGGTGTATGAAAAAAAGTGTTCCTCAAGGTTCAATTCATGGCCCGTGCCTTTTCCAAATTTATGTTTATGACGGTTCTCTCTTGTAGATGAAAGGCAAGCTGCAACTTCATGCAGATGATGAAGTTTTGAGCTATTCGGACGATTCCATTGACTTATTACTTTCAAATATGAAAAAAGACTTAATCACGCTATTGTCGTGGTTAGATATTAATCTTTTGATATTATCACGAAACAACAAAGTATCTAAAATACACTAGGGTGCAAAAAATTCGCACATTCATCAATTTTCAACAAAACTGCAGTATTATTAAAAAATCCAATATTTGTTTAACTTTCTTGAATGCAGATTCAAAGACTATTTCATCATCTATTCAGTGGTGTCCGTTGGACAATACTTGTCCAACAAAGTGATTTTTGGGGTCAACATCTGAAGTACACGATTTTTGTGAGTTTGTCAGCATGAAAATTAGTGGGAAAAATCGAATTAAAATATGGAAATCAGCAAAAAAAACGTTTTTATTAATAAGAAGTATTCCCTCCCCTAGCCTGAATGACAGCTTTCATTCGATGTTTCATTGATTGAAGGTACTGATACATTATACCAGCCATATGCGGTCTCACACTTTCCTGCATTAACAGGAAGTTTTCACCAATTAACCCTACAAGAAGTACGACGTAGTCCTCGAGTTCTTCCTCAATGTACCGTTGAGAAAGCAATCCTCTTGATCTGTCGGCCAGTATTCGCTCTTCTGTCCTGGTATTGTATTGTGTTCCTCCTACTATGGTTAGTGTTGTCTATAATTAGATCGTAAATCCTGTTGGTTTTGGTATTCAATTTGTCATTTAATATGATGTTGCTGTCTCTGTATTTGTAAATTTCGATATTACTATACAATACAGACAAGACAATAAATTAGACCTCAGATTAGTATATAAGCAGCGTAATTTTAAGAAAAGTGTATTAGTTGTAAAAAAAGGAACTGAAGAAGAAATACATTTTCGAAATCGATCTTCCTAATAATCAAATCAATAAATATTGTCACTCTAAGGAAAATTTTTTACAAGTGTTTTACAAAAAACAATTCAAATTCAATTTTATAAGTGGCAAAAGTTAGCAGTGGGGCTAAAAAATGGATTTCAACCATTATAGCACACATTTTGTGCTTTTTGTTGTGCCTAATTGCTTTTGAAAAAGCTCTTATGGGTCGCTTTCGGTGGACTTTTGACCTCGAGATTATTGCAGATTTACCGATCGCTATGTAGCCGAAATCCTGAAAAGTAGGTTTCAAAATAATCTCCGGTTTTCTTTGCGTTTGTGTGCTTTATTTCTGCTGTTTAGAGAAGTTGCAAAAATTCATCATGAACACTGTTGCTCCATCTATTTTCTTCTAACTTTTGTCGTTCCCGCAATGATGCAGGATGCTCATAAGTAACAAATGCGATAACAATTTATTTTTCCTACCACTGTTGGCGTTCGCAATAAACCTGCTAGGCAGCTAAATATCATTAAGCGTTGAACACGTTTTCAGCATACCATCATCAGATCTAGCGGTCACTTCTTCTAGTCGGCCGCAGGGAATGCATGTAAAGTTTATACTAAATTTATCCTAAAAGAAAAAAGAAAAATTAGGATTAACTTAGGAAAAACTTCACACACCTGTAAAGTGATGGGAAGTTTATACTAATTAATTCCTAAAACAATAAAATATTTGAGTGTGGTAGTGATTTGCCATCATTTAGGTGCTTTTGTCATACAAGTTAGGAAACCCCATTAAAGGCTAAATTAAGCAACGTAGGTAAATCCGAAAGTTCCGTTTCTTTTAGCGAATATATTAATAATAGCAGATAATCAACAATATCTTAATTAACATAGCAGATCCCGTTTAATGCATCCCCTTTGCAACACATTCCTTGATACTAAAATAGAATTTAGGTCCAATCTATCTAATCAGCAAGTTTCATAAAGTTCTATTGAATTCTGCATTACATAATGCCGCCTAGAGCTCTTAGACCTGCATATGTCTCTATTGTCATGAAGTGGTATACACTCCAGACACGATTAGGGTAGGTAGACATAATATGGTTTGTTAATTTTTTATAAGTAAGAAAACCAATGCCGTATTGGCCTTTATTTAATTTCACTAGCTTGTTATTTGTACAAACAATTTTTTCTGTTTGTTGCTTCTTTAGATTGTGTAGTTAGTATAAACTTCACATCGGTCGCAGAGTAGCCTTTCCAAAATATTTTCGGTCCATTCAAGAACCAAATCATACGAAATTATGTGTGTCTGTTTGTTATTTTCTTACACCTCAAAAAACTCATCCGGTCCTGGGACTTGGAAATTGGGAATTTTCCTAAAAACGGATATTACTTTATCCGTCATGAACGGTGGTGAGCTCAAAATTGAGTAAACTTGTCAAATAAAATATTTAAAAATTTCATAAAAATCGTTAAATTTTCTACTGTGAATTTATGTAACTACTAAAATTATTTATCTGTGCAAGAATCACTAAATGTAGTAGCCGTGTGAGTATCCGTGTGGGTATGCCGTGTGTGTGCTTATGAACTTTCATAAATATTGTCAATCCATGTCAATTTATCCAGGGTGAAAATTGAATTTAACAAACTAAACTGTATTCAAGAAAATAATTAATAACACATAAAAGGCATAAGTTTTACCTGTGATTTGTATAAAACGAAAATATTGAAGTTGAATTACTCTCCCTTAAGCTAGTAGAACCTATACAGTAGAACTTTACAAGATATTATGGATAATTATAATAGGCTATTCAAATGCTCAATTAAAAAATTTTAGACTCCATCCCTTCCAACTAAAACGAGGGTTTAGCTAGCTTTAGCAAAAGTTAGCAGAACCCATATCAAAAAATGATTTAAAAACAATTAGAAAATTAGGCTAATTAAATGCCATATTAAATTGTTTTTATTATGCTCGTTCTAGAAAAATCATAAGGCTTAATCACTTTAAAGCTAGCAGAACCCTAATCGAAAATCGGACCAAAACAGAATTAGATCGCAAAATTGTAGGTTCATTATAGCCTAATCAAATGCCCCGTTAAACATTTTTTGGATCTACTCGTTCTTAGCCAAATTTCAGGGCATTTAATCTAAAGCTAGTTCGAGCAGGTTTTAGTCCGATTTTCGGTTTTTGTTCTGCTAGCTTTAGATTAAATGACCTCAAGTTTGGTCAAGAATGAGTGGATCCCAAAATTGGTTAATGTCGCATTTGATTAGGCCATAATGAGTCTAAAATTATTTGTATGTCAGTTGATTGTGTTTTGCGTTCTAATTTCTAATTGGTCCGATTTTCGATTAGAATTCTGCTAGCTTTAAAGTGATAAAGCCTTATGGGTTTTCTAGAACGAGCAGAATAAAAACAATTTAATATGGCATTTAATTAGCCTAATTTTCCAATTGTTTTTAAATCATTTTTTGATACGAGGTCTGCTAACTTTTTCTAAAGCTAGCTAAACCCTCGTTTTAGTTGGAAGGGATGGAGTCTAAAATTTTTTAATTGAGCATTTGAATAGCCTATTATTACACTATATTTATCCATACTATCTTGTAATGTTTTGCTGTATGGGTTCTGCTAGCTTAAGGGACGTTTCCTCTGTCAGCAACAAGCGTTCACGTCATCGCACATATAAAGGAATACTACGAAAAACGTACTAACATTTTTTACAAAATTATTTTTGTTCCTATATTGTTTAAAATACAGTTCCAATTTTATTGGAATTTTTCTGTTACCGGTAACTGGGACAATCAATCGTTTTACTGGCTAAAAGTCCGATGATATAAAGAAAACAGACGGACGTTTATTTACAGCGGGGGTAGAAACTTTTATATTATAATTCTACAAAAGAAAAATTAATTCCTTAATTACACAAATTATAGAAAGCAGATGAGCCCACTCCAACATACTTAATTCTGTCCACGACCCACATATTCTTTTAATTTATATCGTATTCAGCACCAATTATTTCAATTAAACGTAAGGTATGCATGATCCAATTAATTTAAATTATATTTCATTAAATCAATTAAATTATCCAGATGCTGCACACCAACAAATACTGCGCAGAATAATTTAATAAAAATGAGCAAGATAAATGAATTTATTGCAAGGCAAGCAATAATAAGCAACCCCTTTCAATTATTGTATATATAGTTTTCATAAATGTATGGATTCAGGTAACACCGCAGTGCATAATTGTTTTATTTGCTTTATCAACAAAAAATGCTCCACACCACTATCAAAAACAACAACGGTGTGAAAAAAGCATGAAACCGAGAATATTTAATTACCAATTATAACAAAGAATTCCAGTGTACCATGAAAAACTGGGTCGATGAGCACGTGTGAATGAGATGGATAATTTGAGTTATTGCCAACCCCTATATAGTTGTGTGTGTTACAATAATTAAAATGCCTTATCGCATTTTCACGATAGAGTTACGGTAAAAATCAATACAACGCCACAAATGTTTGATAGTCCATGGCCCAAAATAGTTATAATTATTAAATAAAGATGGCGTAATGTGAACATTTAATTAAGAATTTTCTAATTATAATGTTTTGTTCGGCACATAAGCAATCATTAATAGAACAAGAAAATCTGTCTCTTCAGGAGTCTTTCGTTTGCATTGAAATTTATATACAATGAAGACAATTTATATTTATATTGAATTTAATTAAGGAAAATTGTATAACATTATCGGAGACAGGAAATTAAATATTTAAAATTAAAATAAAATGTAATTTCTTTTTTTTATTTTCAATTTCAATTGAATGATAAATTAGAATTTGATAAGATGTAATTTCTTATTGCATTTCTTTTTTGTGTGTAATTTTGTATATTAAATGTGAATGCAGTACGGGTGACCGCATAAATAAATTGAAAAATTGCTAATCGAATTTAAATGGGTTTTGTAATTGCAAATTTGCAAATTCTATTTGGAATTACAAACGTAGATAGATACGAGATAAAATGCACAGATAATAAGTTTATAAATTGGTGAAATTTTACAATTAGAATCTGATTTTGATTGTGTCGTAATCCTCAATTTATTATTTTCGTTTCCCAAATCGATGCAAACTGAACAAGGCTGCGCACTCAAAACAAACATTGTCAAAACTCGGGCCGAGCAGTAAAGTGAGAGATTTTAAGAGACTTTACTGAACGAGAACACTAATCGACGTTTAATACCCAGTTACATAAACTAGTTATTCGACTTTCTTTTTATTCAAGCATATATAGAAGTTAGCTGACGTATAGAAGTTATAAGCGGATTTTGCACGGGCCGAAATAACGTCACTAATTAAACCAACATTACCTAACAAAAATTGTCTTTTCACTAAAGTTCCAAATCTTACATCTTATTCCTCATAAAGAAAAATGAACTGGATAAACTTAAAATATTATGAAAATGCCATTGAAATAGGAAGGACTTTTTTCCGGATCATATCAAGCATCAAGAAACACAGCTATTATTAGAGACCGTGTAATATCCGCTATATATAGGAGTTTTGTTATCAAGTTGCCATTGAAAATTCTTGGTTTTATAAAATTTGAAAACTGAACATGAAAAGTGACCCTCAAAAACCTATAAAACCCGTTCACATTAGTGCCTAGGGCGTCAAATACATTATTATTGGCTGACTTTTTACTTTAATTTTTTAGTAAATAAAACACTGCTTTTGGTCGAAGGATTAGAAAAAAAATATTTGGTAACATGACAAAGAAAACACCTCTAGTACACGTTAATCACCTCTATACTTGTAAGTACTCGTAGTTCAACAACGAGAAATTAAAAATATAACGTACTCGGAACAATTGCACAATGTTTAATGACTTTCTGTTTAATTTCTCAGCTAAAGGCTCTAAAAATCAGTTTTTGACCATAAAATATAACCAATTGAGCTAATTCTTTCTTTAGCATGAACTGAGATGTATAATTGAGGGATTAATACATGATTATCCAAATAAAATATTTAGTTTGTCTTTGGTTAGGTTTCAAAGTTTATCGGTGTTTTGAAACGCACAAATCAATTTTTTCAATATTTTCCCTCTAAACAGCGGAAAATTTTTGCTTCAAGGTGTTAAGAAACATAAAACCGAGGGATTAATACATGATTAGCAAGATTAGTCTTGAAATGACGAAGAAAATGTAAAATTTACAATAGTTTACAAATAAAAAATTCGTTTTTTATCGATCGAAAAATTACGTTAAATCATGTTTATTTGATTTACGCCGCAATGACGAATGTTTTTTGCAAAATTTACTGACTTTAGATGGCAAATTACGAAATAAAAAGTGTGTCCAAGATAAGTGGTTTTAATTTGTTATAATATGCAATGTTTAGATCAGCAATAATGAAAAATAATAAATTTATTAATTAGTTTTTCACGTATAATCAATATAAGTAAAGTTTATTAAGCAAATTATACGAAATTATGGTACTCAAACTTATTAAAGAAACGAACCAGTACACGCATTTAGGGGCATATAAATATCGATACTAAAAAAGTAATTTATTTTTCTCAGTACCTTACAGCCTTCATTTTCCCTAGTCCACGCATAGGCAAAATACGAATAGAGACCGGTAGCCATTTAAAAGCTGTACTGCAAGAGCCTCAATCATAGCTTGTAAAACTTAATTAAGGAGTAATATTAATTGAGTTAAACTAACTTTACTTGGATGATAATCTGTGAAAAGTTACTAAAGTTTATAGGTACGACATAAAAGCAAACATACGTTGCCTCCGGTTGAACTCGAACCGGCCAACTTTGGGACGGTAACATTTAGTGAAGTACACCTCAATCATTCGATCACCAAGTGTTACATGGTTTAATAATTTGTCTTAATATAAACAGATGGAAGATGTATAGTTTCAATGGACGAATCATCCATTAATCCGAAATCAGAAACGAATAGTAGAAGAAGTACTACATACCGGACAACACAAGATATCGACCCCGACTATTGTGCACGGACGCGAATCTAGCACGATTAGAGAAAGAAATGAAACAAGTGAGATGAAAAGTGTGATGCAAAAACAGTGGTGAAGTAAATACAAGCGTAAAAATTATCAACAACCACCGACCCGCGATAAGTTAACGGCGTTAATGCTAAAATGAAAAATAGCACGGCCTCATGAACGGGTAATTTATTTAAAATATTTAAAGGAAATATATCCACAACTGCAAGAGCTCTAAAACCAGTAATAACATAAGTATGGAATTCCGGTATACTTATGTGAAAATGGAAGGAATGCTGGACTATAACGATTCCCACGGAAGGTGATATGAAATGCAGAAATTGGCGGGGTATATCATTCCTCAACACAAGCATAAAGATATTAACAATTATCATCCTTAATAGAATTTCACCGAGAATAAACTCGAATTTAAAAAAGAACAATCTGGCATCTGAGCAGCATGAAGTTACATCGATCATAACATCGCAACACGCTAATGAAGCAGCCTAATGAATTGAATTCTCCACTATACCTACTCTTCTTCGACTTCGAACGTGCATTCGACACAATACACGGGAGAACGGGGAACGCAATATGGGAGATCCTTTGTGAAATGGTTAACCCAAAGCAATTAATCGAACTTATACAAGATATGTAAAGGGTTGCAGATAACCGATTACAATACAAAGGCAAACATAGTGAATCATACTATAACAGCCAAGTAGTAAGACAAGAATGCGCATCCTCGCCACTTCTGTTTCTGGTAGTTTTAGATAGAGTAATGACAATGTTAGATAGCGTATCTCCTAACGGCAACCGGTGGGGATTAATGAATAAACCCAATGATCTGGATTACGCAGATGAGCTAACACGTCGACATGTAGCAGAAAGTACTGAAGCTATCAGATTTTACTAAGGAGGTTTGCCACAAAATATAAGAGAGTTATAAATAAAGATTTTGAATTAGTGTTAACGCTGTGGCCGTAATGAAAAAAATAAATAAAGAAACAAATTCCCATCCCCCCCATTGACTAGGGTTCAACGAACCAAACAAACATTAATCCGAAATTAGTTTATTTATAACGAGGAATTCAAACGGTGGCCGAATGGAAGATTTATCAATTTGAATTTAAAAAAAGATCGATTCGAACAATGTTACCAAATAGTCTGATTTAAATGAGCGAATAGACCCTCTAACGATTCAATCCAGTAATAATTGTTGCTTTCAACTAAGTTTGTTCTGCATGTATGTACGAGTATATTTTACAATGCTTTTTGTTTACAAATGATTCCAAGTAAAAATTTAAACAATTCCTGAAGTGGAGCAGTGATTAGGTACACAGTTCGACTAGTAGACATTTAAGTCCTTAGTCGTCTGTTCGAACTTATTTGTTCTAAAGTTATATACGGCAATGAGATAATATTTATGTACGCTGTTTATATTATACCAACCGTCTGAGGCTTCAACCAACTTTAGATTCCTCAATAATTCTTAACTTTTCCCATGTCCTATGAAATGCTGTCTAAATACTACGAAATGTGAATCAATAGCATGAACATGCTTATCCCAATCGGGATCACAAAAATGATGGTTGAATTCGTTTGGCCAACGTTTGGTCAGGATTGGTCAACACATTTTGGCGTTTGGACACCAATGAGTTACGTACATTGCGAAAAATCAAATAAAAAATTGTATTGTAGCTATTCAATAGAATCAGGTTCGTCGCTTGTTTGGGAATTTCATTTTACAAAACAAATTCAATTGGAATATACCATATGAATAAAAATATATCCATTTTCAAAGAATTGTATCTAAAGTGGAAGACACTTTTCGAATTTTGTATGAACAAAAAATATTTATTTATTTAATTTCCCTAGTTGCCTAATCTAAAAGTGAACTCAAAAGTATAAGTTCTAATTAAAAAACCTAACTTTCGTCAATATTTATAATGTTCTTCTAAGTTGCATCGTTTCCGAAATAAAAGCCTTGCATTTATTAAAAAAACTCACCAATTAAAATAAATTGCTAGGTTAACTTGGGTTCTATGTTGATTCTCAAACTAATTAACTATTGAGTAAGCTACTTGGACAGACTATATTTCTTCAGCTTGTATTTTGAAGCGAGTTAAAATAATCCATTTTTAATGTACGTCAAAAATAAATTAATTAGTTTCCCGAAGACGGAACGGCGACTGGAAAAGTTTTAACTTGAATTTTCTTACCGCTGTCATTCATGTGTTTCAACAATCGGTTGTTGACTTGGGGCCGTTTATTTTGAAAGTGGAAAATCCATTTTATAAAAAAATAGTTAATTGTGACAATAATCACAATTCTTAGAATTCTTTTTATTTATAAACAATTTTAGTCTAGTATCATCAAAATTGCAATGATTTTGTCATTTAAAAATTACCTAGTTATATTTTTAAATCAATTCAAACACAAATCCTTAAAAATCTCAATATAAATATAAATGGACTTTAACCACTTTCAAAATAATATAGCTATTCAATGTATGTACCTATTGTATCTGGATGCGACATAGTTAATTCTATTAAACTCATTTACACACTAGCCGTAACGTTGGTATACTTGTTCAGCTGCGTTGTGTTATTATTAAAGTGTTAGCAGACGAATATTCCATATTCCATACCTCTTCAAATCTTGAATGTGTTTATTTTCAGCCAAAGTTTCACCATTTACGAAAATTCGACCATGGCATCTCTCCTTCAATAAACATGGGTTCTTACATGGTTGATAAACAATTTCAGCTTAATGGCGAATGGGGGGTGAATATGTTCTGATAAACACTCGACTTATTTACTACGAATCTATAATTCTGAGATGCACACCACTTGATTTTTCTCATGTATCTTATAAGCAAAATTGTTACACTTTATTATAAATTGCTATATTATTTTCATGTTATAAAAAATGAGGTTATACAAAATAAAATTTCAATCTGATAATGGATGAACCAAAAAAAAAACTCAGGGGTGAAAGGGCACGGGCTTAATACTTGTACCATTTAACTTCGGTTGTGACAAAAATAAAACGACTGAACAAACTTTAACCAATTTACAAATCAACAACAAATTTAACAAACAACTTAATAACAGGGTAACAAATTTTTGCCATTATAATACTTACTAT
The DNA here is from genome assembly GCA_963691935.1 of Nephrotoma guestfalica. Lineage (NCBI taxonomy): Eukaryota > Metazoa > Arthropoda > Insecta > Diptera > Tipulidae > Nephrotoma > Nephrotoma guestfalica. The sequence goes on along the minus strand of OY829914.1, from coordinate 305,132,268 downwards.
AAAATGACTTTGTCTTGTGTTTAAAAAAAATTCTTGGTTTCTTCAGAAAATTTTAGTTTTTTGCTTCTTTGTATTTTTGAACAAGACAATAGTTGTTTTCTTTGAGATTGCAGTTGTATTTAAAATTAATTTATCGTAAAATAACCAAAGGCCTTGAGCTTGAGCATTGCTTATGTTGATTATTGTATTTTTTTTTAACAGGTAAAGTGATTGCGAAGAACACAAATTTTGATACCCCTTTGAGAGGCAATGATAATTTAATAAAAGCAAGTCGCCCAATATTTCCATAAAATAGTAAATGATTATTTTTTGGTAAACTAAATTTCATGAACTGAACTGCATTGCGCAACAATCTAGGTCAAGTTGAAATATGTTTTACTAAAAACAAAAACAAATCTATAACAGTTGGTAAACATTCCTTAAAAATATAGAACATCATCAATGATGCACTATTTGACCTAGCATTTTTATTTTTATAAATCTGTTTGGTCTCGCATATAGAATTCAACATGTTAATTAAATATGATGTTGGGGTAATAGTGGTATCGATTGAAATTCTGCTATGCATATATTGAGGATACACAATTTTTCATATTTCATATCTAGGTTGTTAGGTTACGGTTTGCTTTCTATAAACATACTCGTATACATATAAAATGATGCTGACAACTTAATCCCGATCTGACACAAAAAATGTTTTTTTTTTATTTTTTACAAAAAACATTAAAAAGTTGATTTATCCTATTTTTTCTGGTCAAGCAGAAATGAAATTTGTGCAGGCAAACAAAAAATCTAACAAACACTGAACTTTTAGAATTTCACTAGATTTCAATTTTATTTCCAGCAATGGTAGAGAGGATAAAGCATAAACCATAAACTAAATAAGAAATAACCACAATAAAAGCTTTGTATAACTAAACTTACGTAATTGCAACTTTTTAACCATTATTGTCAGCACGACATCAAACATGTTTTTCCTCTAAATTATGTACAAAAGTCTGAATTCTCACCGCATACGTACCTAATTATCGTTTTGTGTCTTGTGATGTGGCACTCGGTGTTGCGTTTTATTCTGTTCTACTTAAAACAATAAAAGGCAGGAAACGAAAGAAGGAGCAACCAAACGGCAATGAAAGTATAAAATAGTTAACTCTTTCAGTGGAAGTTTCTGGCAATGGAAAAATCCTTATTTTTCGCAAAATCGAGTCGTGGTGCCGATGCCGATTGTACGAAATTTATAATTTATCCACATATCAGTACAAATTTAACCAGTACAAAATTTATTTATGAAGGATATTACTGATATAAACCAGTCACTTGATGAAAAATAACAAAATGGTGATGTCTTACTAAAAACCAATTCCTTGCACCTATAGAGTCTGATATTTTATTTCCTTGCAACAACAACAAAACTATTTCGTTTTTGTGATGACAACACTGACAGTTAATTTCTGGTTTGTTTGATTTGTCTATTCATAATGAATAGACTCACGCCAGAGCAACGTTGTCAAATTTTACGTTCATTTTATGGTTGACATAATCGTTGATCAGAGCAATTAATTCGGTTAATTATGGATCGCTTTCACACCAAGTTTATTAGGTTTTTGCATAAGGATCGTGGTTTACCTGCTTACAAGATTTAAATTTTGCTGGAATTAAACCATACGACCATCGTACGCGTCACCAATTCGGTGAATGGGCCGAAACCAATATATTGATATCGATGCAAACTTGCCATACAAAATTTTTTTCGGTTATGGTTGAATGACTATGTCAACAAGCAGAATTGTTGCATTTCGAGTGAAGATAATCCACGAGTCATTGTTCAAAAACCATTACACCCACAGAAAGTTACCGTTTGGTGTGCTTTATGGGCCGAAGGAATCATCAGAACATATATGTTCAAAACTGATGCTGGCGTTACAGACAACAGGGACCGGTATACAGATATCATTACTATTTTTTTTGCACTTCAATTGAATGGTATTGCGACATTTGGTTCCAACAAGGCGAGACCATATGCCTTACAGTGCGTGATACAATTAATTTACTGAAAGTAACATTTGATGAAGGATTAATGTCGAGAAATGGACCTGTAAGAACATTTGGAAGTCAATATTCGACGCTTTATTGCCGAAATACAACCAGAAATGCTGCGAAAAGTGCGAAAATTGGACCTCCAGATTACGCCATGGACGTATCAGTCGCGGCGGCCACATGTCCGAAATCATATCCAAACATTAACAAAAAATTATCTATGAACACCCAAAATAAGTTTTGTAAATCTATACGAAGTAACATTAATAGAAAATTTGTAAATTTGTTTTTTATTTCTTCTATTTAATTCACCGACAAAGTTTGAAAAGTTGCATGCAAATCAAATGCCACAGTAAATATCGGTGAGTAATTTAATGAACACGTACCTTGAAAATTTAATAAAATCAAAAATATTGAACATCGTGTTGTGATTTTAACTTTAGACCACCTGACAATAATTTCGAATCGCGTTTTAAAATCAAAGCACGATGTTTAGCATTTTCAAATGTTAAATATCGTGCTTTGATTTGTCCGAAATCATATCCAAAAAAACGAGTTCATTAAATGACTAACAAAAATTAAATGAAACAGTTGATTTGCATATTTTTGGTTTGTTTTAGACTAACTAAAGGAATTAAAACAACAAAATAAAAAATGTAGTATTCATTCGTATGTTGTGACCAACATCTGACTTTCTTCTACCAAGAATGTATACAAAGAGCTCGCACACACCACTCCTTATTTTTAAAGCGAAACATTAAACTTACCGGAGTTTTAGTAAAAACTGTTTTGTATAAACAAAAATCGTTTTTGCTGCTTAAATTTCAAAAAATCAACGGCACTGCTAGTCAAAAAATTCCGGACACTTGAATTATTAAAGCATTACAACGCCAGACCCCACATTGCAAACGTTGTCAATAATTATTTGGATGAGGTGGGAATTAATTGCGTGAGATATGCTACGTCGTTGTTTAAGGCAAAGGGAAGTCCTTCCAAAAACCTTAGATCATTTTGCTCAGCTGTGCAGAAAGAATGGGAAATGACACCTTAGGAATACATTGCAAACCTGGTGCACAGTATGCCAAAAAGAATGCTAGATGTGAACACAACTCGTGGAGGAAATATTCAATATTAGGGTACCGACCGCTTAGATTGATTGTTGATTTTTTATTTAAATAAAGATGAAGGAAGATATATCAATATCCGCTTTTTGATAATTTTGTTATTTCATTTCTTTTCATCCTGTGGTTACTTTTATTAAACAAAAAATTGGGAAAGCGAAGCAACCAAAATTTTTCGTTTCAGTAAAATCAAATTCGATTTGCATGCACTTTTTACGTAAATTCGCAAAAATTTAAATTTTCTTAGCTATTGTCATTTTAAAACTTCCATAATGTAGACAATATTTGACTACACCTTAATAGTGTTGTGTGCGCTAGCAATTGCAGACGGGCAACTCTCAATTTATAATTGAAACCGAGTCGTTAGAATAAAATCAAAAATTTGAAACAAGCTCCACTTCGCTTCGTAATGTTATCTTCATTTATAAATAACTTGATAAATCATCCATTTGAGCAAGTTTTGAAAATGTAGACACTTTGGGTGTTTCAAGAGATCCGATCGAGAAAGCATCGGTTGGTCAAATCGGTTTCGCCAAAAGATTCGAATTTTATTTAATAAAGTTTGTGATAAAGAGAAAGTGTACTTCTGGCAAACAACGAATCGCACGCAGGACATAAATAAATGTTGTAAGCAACTTAATTTACACCAAATAAAGATTAAAAGTAAATGCTGCCCATCCAAAATCGGCACAAACATAAACTGGTTTGCCAATTTTTAGATTTAAAAAATTGGGGTAAACATGGAAATATGTATATTGATCGTAACTTATATTGGCGAATAGTGCAAAATAATTCGTCCTCGATACTCTTTCCTATACTCGTACTACAAGTTTTGGTAGAAATTTTCCATTTAAAAGAACAATTACGTCCTTCCTGCTTTAACATATAAATCCAATTTATTTGAGGTTCAATCGCTAATCGAGCAAGAAAGTATTAAAAGATAAAAATAAATAGGAACATAAAATTTAAATGCCCAAAAATCATACTACATGCACAACAAAATCATTCAGTGCAAGATCTCCTTATAAATATTTTAAAAAAAAAACAGGAATGAAAACTGTATCCGCGAAAACAAGTTAATTTCGAAAAATTATCAATCTCTCTAAAATCAAATTGAAAAGCATCCGTCCATTAACAACATTTTATTTTGCCATTGTTTTATATCGAGTGGCAAAAAGCATACGGTTGATTGTAACAATAGTGTGTTGCTCAACATAATGTTATTTAAAGTGCAAAACTTTATACTTTGTAAACTAAGAGCTTTAGTACATTTCATTTTCGGAAACCTTAACCTAAACGTACCAGGAAAACATTTATCGTACTGTTTTTCCGATATATCAATTTCCAAATAATGAAGATATAAGATTGTACATACTACGAGTATATGTAGTTAATTCTCCATCAGCTACTACGAAATAATATTTAACATTTTTATTAAACGAAACAAATATGCTATGTTTGAGTAGCATAAAGCTCCATACATAGTAGCAAGTACTTAGACTTTTGAATACGCTCGTATATCATAATAAAAAGATATGATTCATGGGATAAGCAAAATTTTATATAGTTCCATAGTTTTTAATTTCATAAATATTTTAAAAATCATTATACGTAAAATAAAACTGCGAGTATAATTTTATTGTTCATTTAACATAAAAACAAAAATACAAGTAATAAGTTTCTTTTTCAAAAATAAAAATAAAAATAAAAAAAACACTTTGAAACTTTTCTCCATTCTATTCGTATAAATACAGAGCAACTTTTTCGAAAGTTGAAATTTAATCATAGCAAAAGAAATAATAATAACGATAATAATAATAATAATTATAATAATGATTATAATTATGATGAAGGTTAGATAAAAAAAATAACAAGTTAAAATTATAGTTAAATTTTCTCCGCGCAGCTGATAATGAAAACATGAGAAGTTCGTAATTTTCTTTGGTGTGTGCGGTAGCATAGAAAAATGAGCAGGAATAAATTAATTTTCTTTTAATTACACGTGTATTATAATTTTGGTTCTGTTTATCAAAAGTTTTTTCTCTGTTGTATTTTAATTTGATTGCGTTTGAAATGCGAGACACTTTAGTACCGCGGTTTTGTCAGAATTAAACGAGAGATAAATAATTGAAAATGTTTTACCTTTACTTTTAATTATTTAACTATGTATTTTTATAATTTTAGAAAAAATTGTTTAAGAATGAAATTCAATTTTTCTAAAAAATTATTCATATAAGTTTCAGATGAGGGCCTAGTCGATGAGAAACTCCACCAATTAAATTAATGACATAAATGATGAAAATCTTTTGAAATATTCAGCTTCGACACCGCGGTTTGGGCAGGTGCTTGGACAATTCTATTCCAAATCAAATTTAAATTTAAATTATGCTAGTGTAAATCTATCACGGAGAAATCCGCTCTGATAAAATATGAAAGTTTTTCAAATATGGCATGATATGGAAAAGTGATACAACTCAAAAATGAAGCTTTTGAGTTAATTCACTAGAAAGATGCGCAATGTTAGTTTTCATATCCCGCAACAAAGACATTTTTGTCTCTCCCTCACCGAAAATGATAGAGTGTGAAGTGCCGTTCTTCGTATTATGATTTTGGTATTAAATAACATAGATTAGTTGCCAATGTTTTCGTTTAGAGATGGAAAAGAGCTAACTGTAAAGTTCGGAGCATGTTAATCTCAATAGTCAGACACATATGGTACACCGATCATAAGTGTTAAATGAGAACACATTTTACAAAAATCATTCCTGCAATGCCACAATGTATGATGACTTTTTGCCTTCATTTTTAGCTGCTTTATACTCAAACTCAGTTGTTGATAAGGCAGCATGCCTTTGTTTTTCGGAATACCCCAACCGTCGGCTGCTTTCGACTGGAAAGATATAACCCGATGTAGTACGTCTTGTCTACTCGTCACCTACATAGTCTGCATCACTAAACCAACCTCAATTTGGCACCACTTGCATACTCGTACTTGATGCAATATTGGTAAATAAATTTAAAAATTCGTTTGACTACAGCTTATTTGGGTTTTCGATATACTGCTGATGAAAATGAAATGTATGTTCGTGTAGAAGCGTCTTTCTTGTACCAACGGATAATTACATCCATATGGCTACTAATTGCCTCGTGATTGATGAAATGTAATATTTAAGAGCATACAAATATACAGGGTGGTTTTGAGTTCCAAGTCGATTTTGTTCGGCTGCCGATTTGTTTTGGATGATATTTGTCAGTTCGCATTTGGCAGTCGTAGAGAGTGGTCGATAACAATTTATTAAGGAGCATCTAACGCCTCAACAACGTGTTCAAACTATTAAAACATTTTATTTTTGACAAAAAACCATTTTTGGCTAAAAATCACTATGAGCGACGAAGCACATTTCGACTTGGCTGGCTTTGTTAATAAACATAATTATCGCTATTGGGGCATTGAATACTCTCAATTGATACACTAAAGAGCACTCCACCCTCGTAGAGTAACTGTATGGTGTGCCTTTTGGGCCGGCGCCATCATCTTTGAGAATACTAGAGGCAATGCTGTAACAGTTACTGATGATCGCTATCGGGACATACTCGTATCGGAACATGTCGAAACACTTTCTTGAGCCCCCGAATTGGATCAATTAGGCCTACAGAATATATGGTTCCAACAAAACGGTGCCCCATCACACATTTAGCTTGTCCTACTATGCACATTTTATCCGAGAAATTTTTCCCTACCGAATTGTGTCAACAAGTGGTGATATCGACTGGCCCCACCTGATGTGACCCCACCTTATTTTTTCCTATAAGAGTACTTGAAGGAAAAGGTGTACACCAATCAACTAACTACAACCTCGATGGTTAAGGACAATATTTGATGAAATAACACCAGAAGTCTGCGAAAATGTTATAAAAATGTGCTTACGAGTGCTCGCCATCATTATGATTAAGTTTGACCTCATGTAATACCTCTTAATATTTCCATAACGCTGAAGCTTAAGTGTTCGAGTCAACGTTGTCATAAATCTATTTAGAGAATTCCTATGGCTAGGTACGTTCATGTGCTTGTGGTAGGTTTGGTCTGTACATGATTCCCACCAGGCCAACAACTAGTTCGCCAAATTTATTGAAAATTTCACACCTCGTCTTACCAAATGTACCATTACTCTCATTCTTGACCATTTGACTTACGGATATCATTTGCATCGATGCTCCGGACTCCACGTATCAATCGTTATGGTTGAAGATTTTTGGCTAACACTTTTATTTTTGGTTGTGGATTTATTTACAATAAGCCCATAGTTGCTACATTTGAAGCAACGTGGACATAAAACAAAATATTTATTCTGTACCATTCAATGAACATTTTCCATATACGGCGTTCCATATAGGGCCGTTTAACATGTTACGCAAACTTATTTTCAAATCTTGCAATAATTTTGTTTTTATGGAATCTCCACTAATTTCGATTCCCAAAATCTCACTTATATTCCTCTGGTAAGCCTGCTAACATAATTTTACCAATCCATTCCTCTGATACATTTAACTGAATGGAATTTAATTTATAAGCCTTGTACGTATGGTTGCCACGTATTCCTCAACATGTTTTAGCTTAGTTAAACTTGAGTCCTCACTCCTCAAACGCGATTGTCAACTTATCCCAAACTTCGTTTGCCGAGATCGCAGTTTTTATGTGAACATAGTTGATTGGTTCTATTAGCAGAATAATTTTCGATTTTGTTTTAAAATCATTTTTTATCTTCTCCCGTTACCAAAACATAATCAAACAGTTCCTCCAGTTCTAATAGGGTTGAATTGCGAATTTCCACGTATCGTAATTCTCACGAACTTTTATTTTCTCGATTGATGGTAAATTGTTAGTCGTCATCTTGTTAATTCGTACACAGCAATTCACAGATATTGTACGGCTATTTAATTGAAAACTCGTCGATTTATATGTTTATTTGCGGAATACGGATGTTCTACTTTAATATTATTTTATTATTATTAATTAAATCTGAACCCATAACCTGATACAATGTAATATTTAAGAGACCTCAAAACGAAACGCATGTCAGTTGTACGATAGTTTTGTCAATCTTTTCATTCAAATCACGTAAGTCCTGGACAGTCTCATATTTTTTATATTCATTTATATTGGGTGTGTGAATACGACCCCGCCCTTTTTCCAATAGGTGTCTTAACTCCTTGCAAATGTCGAATTTTATTCCAAAGAAAAGTGCAACGGAAACTTAACGTTTGCTAGTGGAAATTTATTATGAGCATGCTCCATCGAATACAAAGTGCAAAGAATGGTTTCGACAAATTAAAAATGATGATTTTGGCATTGAAGATAAAGAGGCATTGAAGATAAACCACCCAAAAAATTTGAAGATGCTAAATTGGAAACGTTATTGGCTGAAGATCTATCAACTGTTGCAAAAATCTTGGGTGAAACCTGAAGCTGATACATCGCAACCGAAGCGAGCTATTCATTGCAATAAGGTTATATGCTCTGTATGTATCTGGTGGGATCAGAAAGGTCTATCACTGCCGACGTCTACCGACGACGACTAATACGTTTGAAGCGAGCTATAGAGGAAAAACGACCAGAATGGGTGAATAGATACAACAAATTATCTTTTAAAACGATAATGCAAAACCACACGTTGCAAACGTTGTGAAAAATTATTTAAAAAGACATGACTGGGAAATTCTTTCCCACCCGCCGTATTCGCCAGTCATATCTTCTTGAGTTTACTACTTATTCCGGTTGATACAGTCGTCTCTTTCTGAACAGCGATTAAGTTCTCGTGTAGAGATCGAAAATTGTCTTACTGATTGGATCCCCTCCAAAGACCAGGATTTCTTCAGAGAGGGAAATTGCCTGATGCGGTGGCAAGTTGTACCTGCAGATGGAGCGTATTTTCAAGGAAGAGCGGAATCATATTCACACATCCAATAAATATAAGTTTCCTGTAACGCATCTGTGATTAATAGTTTGATTATCTACCCATCATCAAGTCTGCGAGGAACAATTTCATTTTGATACCTCATAATTGTTTTTCAATTATTTTGTCGAAATTAATTTACTTGTGCGTTATTTTTGAATAAATTATTAAATATTTCTGCTTCTCCTGTTCGCACCTAAGAATTTTTCGGTCCGGCGTTAATTATACATTAAATATTTTGTAGACCCCAATAGCCACATGAATTTGTGAAATTTCTATAACTTAAATACGCTCCTTGGCGTGTTCCAGCTAGATCCGGCGTTAATATAATCTCAAATTATAGGAACAAGCTAGACCACTTTCTCTATGTTTAGACAAAACCTATATATCACTTTTCTTTTAAGTGGTTTGTCGGCGGGACGCAAACCCCCTTTTCAATAAAGGTTACATTAGTTAAAGACAGTCGTTAGCAGTTTTAGTATAAAATAAGAATTAATTCAAATCAAACTGAATGTAACAGCTATTAGCGATTTAATCCATTAATAATGAAGGGTTTTGTCGTTGGTACTTCCGTATAATTCCTACAGGTTGTAGTCGCCTTCGACACCTATAGAAACCGTGTGGGAATGTTTTGTTTCTATATTTAGGACGGCATTTTCTTTCGGTTTTATTGAACTTGTAAATTCTGCAACAAATGAGACGCCTACTATCATATTATTATTTCGAAGATGTTTAAAGAACTTAACGTCAGGTAAATCAAGAATTTTATCAAAGATCTAATGAGAATGATTTACCTTACTCTTAAGTTCCCCACATAAACTATTAGGTACATAATATTTCCAAGCAGGTTCTTTTAAAATATTGTGCTCTGAGCGTTTAAAGATTTTAAGGGTGCCAAAGGTTTAAAAAAAAAATCGATTTATTGAGTGTGTTTATATCTACTTTACCAAGAGCTATAAAAATAGCTTTTAGAAGTAAGAAGAGAAGCTATAATCCTTAAGCGCCCCTGCTACAAGATATAGGGAGTTTCAGAGTCAATTAACAAAAAAAAACACCCGTCAGAATCTGCTATTATTGATTTAATTTAATTTCAAGAACTCGAATATACACTGAATCTACGACAAACATATTTCCCAAGTTAATGTTATTATAATTCGCGTTACCAATGCCTGGGAAAGCAAGTCGTCCCTCATACGATTATTGATGAGCTTAATAAAGAACATTGCCCACCGTTATATTCAAATTTTCAAACGGATCCAACTCTTGCATACCGATCGGCCGATGAATTGTAAATGTGCTTTTTCGTAACTCGAATGTCGATTTCAAACACAGGTTTGGCTACTAAAATTTAAACCTATAGCCGTTAATCAAGGTTATTGCCAATAAAAGGCATAAATAGTGAATAGGTCAATTTGGAAAAAAATCACTGAAAAAACAATTTCAGTTCCTTAATCGCCCAAATACTATGGAATTGGGAGGTGTAGTGAACGGCAACTTTCAGCACAAGAGACAATTTTACATGAAATTGTAGTCACCTCCTCCTTTGTCAAAAAGATATTTACTGGAACTTTTCCTTTATTCACAGAAAATAACTACCACAGTTATATGTGGGATCTCCCTTCTCTAAAGTAACGGCGGAACCAACGAATAGTTAACAGCTTAAGTTAAATCATGAGTGGTTGGGTTAAGATCATGTTCTCTAAAACCTACTATTTCTTTTCAATAACCGATTATACCACGGCATTGGCAACTTGACTCGAAGGCTATAATTTCTGAGCAAACTCCGTCATAATTTTGCTCAAAATTAAGACAGAAAAAACGAAACATTTTTGTGTTTATAAAAAAATCTTAACTGTATTTGTTTAACTAAGTTTAGGGTAGATTTCACTCTAACTTTTCATCGACTTCCATGGACATATCACTTTCCAAGGCCTCATCAATTTCCTGTGATTCATCAATTATTTCCGGTATCATATTTTGTGTTATAATTGTTGAATCAGGCGAATTCGTTTCTTGCGTGTCCGGAACTATAGCATCAAGACTATCCTTTGGATTTTCATTATCGAAAAACTGGGTTGACTGTGTCGGCCGTAACGCTTGCGTTATATATTCCTGTGGGCAATTCTTGATCGCAATTGATGATGAACAATCGTAGATTTTGTAAATGCCGACCAGCACATCACAAAGTTCAAACATGTTGGCGCGCAATGAGATTATTATGAACTGAGCATTTTTTGCCCGTTGCTTTATGTAATTCGCAATAATTGAAACGTTCTTAAAGTCCAGAGCAGCATCAATCTCATCCATTATGTAAAGTGGCGATGGTTTGTAGTAGTGTAGGGCAAATACCAGTGATAATGATGTTAAGGTCTTTTCTCCACCAGACAAATTGCTTATCTGTTTCCACGATTTTTTTGGTGGACGAACGCTAAATATGATGCCTTCTGTGAAGGGATCCATTGAATCAGCCAGTTCCAATTCGGCATCACCCCCAATTGTGATTGCTTGGTACATTTCTTTAACTTTTTTTGAAATAATATAGAACCCCTGCATAAACTCGTTGAATCGCTTTTTGCGGACGTCTTCGTATAGAGAACGCATTTCATTCCGTTTCAGGGTAATATCCTCAAGATGTGCCACCCGTTCCAAATATATTTTACGTTTATTTTCGTATTCCTCTATAATAGATATGTTTGGTTTTCGAGTGTTGATTTCAGTCTCAAGAACTGAGATCTGATACTGCAAATCAGGAATTTTGTGTTTTTCGAGCTCCTCCTCGGTATAGGTTTTTAGGGGTTCTTCAGGCTCACCTCGCATAATTTCATTCAATTTTAAAGGTTTTAACTGCCTTTGCCAATTTGGTAATTGCCCCTTAGTCTCAGCTATGTCTTTATCAATCAACTTAAGCTGTTCATCTAATTCGAGTTTTTTGAGCCGTGCTTCATTTTCCTCCTTTTTTATGACATCGATTTCTTTCTTGGCCGATGAGGAGCCCTGTTGAGCTTCTTCGATTGTTACTTTCAGCTCGTCAATTTTCACAAGCATTTCTTTTGCTGCCAAATCAGTTTGATCTCGTAACTTGCTGTCGCTTTTTATGGAATCCTCGAGATTATGAACCTCTTCGTTTAACTGAATGATTTTGGCTTCTGTTTGCTTGCTAGAACGTTCAGATGTTTTGATTTCTAAAATTAATTTCGAAATGTGTGTATTCAATCGTTGAATATCCGTATCCATCTTTTTGATGGCTGTTTTGACTGCTTTGACTTTTTGGTCAGTGATATCATTTACTTGTTTTGTGATTTTCTCGACTTCGGACGATATTTTCTCGGCGTTCTTTTCTGATACTTCGTAAAGCTTTTCCTCTACATCTATTTTGCTTTGAAGATCGTCTACACGAGACTGATCAATTTTTACGTTTTCAACAACTTTAAGTTGAGCTGCGTATTGTTCCTGAAGGCGAGGTAGCTGTTTGATGGCACTATCGTGTTCAAGTTTCAATTTTTTAATAAAATTAGCACGCTGTCTCAGCTCGTTCGTCATTGGTTGAATTTCCTTTTCCAAAGCCGATTGCTGTTCCTGATTGTACGAAATATGTTCTCGCAGCTGCTGTAACTCCGATTTTAACTGATGTAAAGGTACCGTTGGCTGGTTAGTGTTAACCATGGTTTTAGTTTGCACGTTTTGTCCCATACGACCGCGCATTGCTTGACCTCCTCCCGACATGGTTCCGTGAATTTCTATAACAGCTCCTTGCAATGTGACAACGCGATGTCTTTGTCGTCCATAAGCGATTCGACTACCCTGGTCCAAGTTTTCTGCGACCAAAGTATCGTGTAACGCATAATAGAAAGCTGGTCGAACCCGAACATCTTCGATTTTTATAAGGTCAAATAATCTAGGCACGTTTTCGGGAGTTTGAATTCGAATGTTACATTTTGAAATCAAGTGAGATATTTTATCCAAAGCGATAAAAGAGGCACGCCCTAAATTGTAACGTTTTAAGTGTTCTATGCAAGCTTCTCCGGCCTCTATGCTTTCAACAACAATGCTGTCTAATTGTCCGCAGCACGTTGATATGGCAACATCATATTTCGCATCGATCCCACCTAAATCACCCAAGCGCCCTAAGATACCAGGAATTTTTCCTAGTTGCTTTTGTTCCATTAATGATTGAACTATTTTATTACGGCTGTTCGATTGTTGCATATTATCACACTTTTGAATCTCTGCATTTTTTGCATTCAATTTTTCTGTTAATACCGTTTCTTCTTCAATGAGCTGGTTCATAAGAACTCGCTTCTGTTGGTAAACTGCTTCCAAGTCTTGATGTTCCTTAATTTTTTCAGCCAACTCCACATCATACTCATTTTTAGTGGCCTCACAAGTCTTCAAAAAACCTTCTAGCTTGGTTAAACGATTTGTTTCAGTGGTCTGCTGATATTGGTACATCTCCAGGTCAGATTTAGCCACGGTCAATTTTGATTTGGCTTCATCAACCTTTTTCTTCAATCCAACCAGTTCAGTTTGCAACACTTCCTTCTTCTCTATCAATTCTTTAGTTTCGTCTTTCAAATTCGATAGATTTCGGGACAAAATTTCTTCTTGCTCTGTTTTTTTAGCCAAATTCTTATTGAGTTGCGTCTGTGCTTCATCAATATCTTTATTATTCTTTTCCGGAATTTTTTGTAAATCTTCCAATTTTCCCTTTTCTTTCACTATATTAGCCATCGCCTGTTTTCGACGGTTATTCTGTGAGATAAGAGTAGCTTGAAGTTCAGCTGCCTTGTTAACAAAGGTTGTATGTCGCGTCTCGTAATCTTCTTTCGTTTTTACCAAATCATCATACTTTTTCATTTCATCTTTGATCGCACCCTCTTTCTCGCTACGCCTTTTTGTAATTTCTACATAGTTATTGCTCTGTTCTTCAACTTTCTTAGCAACTCCCTCCCGTTCTTCCTCGATTGTGGTAATTTTCTTCCGTAGCTCGCTTAAATATTTTTGAAACTGTAAATTTTTGGCCCTTGTAATTTGATTCTCCAGTTTCAAATATTCGATCGCCTCATCAAAGGGTTTCTTTAGATCCTTCATTTCTCTTTCCGACAATTTACATCGATTATGTTTCTCGGACCTTTGTTCATTGAGGTATTCAACCCGTTCGTCAATCTTCTGAAGTGGTTCAATATAGCGTGACGTGCCAATTATATCTTCGAGATATTCCAAAAATCCACATTCATTTGGTGTTGCAGCTTTTGGTTTCATCATAGCTATCGACTCAACTTCTCCTTGTAGAATGAGGAAACGATTATGGTCCAAATCTATGCCGTGTTGTTTTAATAACTTAGCGACCTCTTTGAAATGTTTACGAGTCTGATTTACACAGTAGTATGATGAGTTGTTTGCGTGTGCAGTACGCGAGATTAAAAATTCTGTATTTGGAACTGCTTCACATTCTCCATTCGGAAGATCTTCGATCTCTTGAAAGTAGACGTACACAGAACAATACTCCATTTCTCGGGCTTTACTCGATTTGTGAATGAGTGCCGACAATTTCTTTAATCGCAGCTTTTGTGCTCGGTACCCAAATACAAACAGCATAGCATCGATTACATTACTTTTACCACTGCCATTTGGTCCAATGATCGCGGATGTGCACTACAATACATTTGCAAGTATTAAAACTGCGATAACACAAAGTATATATTTTAGTACTTACATGATTGAACGGCCCTAGTTCCACTTTTCCAGCATAACTTTTAAAATTTTCGATACAAATATTTGTGATTATGAGCCGGGTGCCTTTACTTTCCGAAGAACAATAAGGTGCTATCGGTGGCGGAATGTAAATATCACCAACTCTTGTTCCGCCTTCTTCATCGTCTGAAACATGTAACTCATCCTCTTGCATCGATGAATCTGCTGCATTTTCCACTATTTGTTCGTGTGATGTATTCATATTAATTTATATTTTTCGTTTGAAACACTTAAATGTGCAAAACCGACGCCTTATGAACGGTGTTTATACATTGAATGGCGGTTGTCGGTTGAAAAATAAATTAATTTTTGACAGATAGTCAAATGGTCTAAAATATAAAAATGGTAGCGAATATTTTAAATATGGCATCCATTTTATACCAATTACTTTTAGCCAAGACATACATTTGATCTTTACTCATAGTTACTATATTTGTTCGTGGGGTGTCGCTACTACTGGGAAAAGAGATTTTTAATCGGTAACAACAATTCTACATCTAGTGATCAATAGTAGAAACTGGAAGATATATAAATTATGTTAATTAGATTATTTCGCATGAAACATAATTTTCTGTCCACAATATAAACTCCAAATGTTGAAGAATTTCTTTAATCATATTGTCAACTGATATAAAATGCGCAATTAATAATTATAAAGTCGTCCACTTAAGAAACTCGACTACTACAAATTAGAACGACAATCAATTTTCAATCAACAATTTTATTTCTTCATTTTGTCTAGAATTAGAAAGGCTCCTATTTCCATGAATGCCATATTACTTAATGGTAAACAATTAATTAATTAATAAAGTTTACTGAAGAATAGACAAATTTGACAAGAAGTTTTGGTGGAATTTTAAACAAATTACAATTGAAAGCCAACCACAGAATACAAACGGAAGGGACATTACTCGATTTTTGTATGGAAAAATTCCGACCGTTTTTTATCCTTGATTTGTATGGAAAAGCAAGAATATAGTGGTGAAAAATAACTTGTGTATTGAACATTTTTACATACAAGGCCATAATAAGGTTCATTGAAATGAGAATTTCATAGGTTTCTTAAAACTCTAGAACTTTGAATAATGATAATTCTGGTGTGGCTGGAACAAGTTGAAATCAACAAAAAATAATTTTCATACTAAATAGATACTCTACTAACAAATTTTTTTAAAAATTAATTTCGAGATGCTAAGCTAATTGTAAACCGAAATTGAATTTATATGTTGGTCTCTAACATAAACTTATTGAAACATATTTAACAGCACAATAGGTCAGTGTCATTTGCACATGCAATTCTTGCCCGAATTTCAATTTTTAGCAAAAAGAATGTAGTAGTCTGTATCACCCAAACGACTTGAGTAGATTACCTTTAACTAAATTACATTTCTATGTGTAAATAATTTTCCATAAATATCAATAAATGTTGATTCATTGTTAAATCTTATAATTTTATATTCATAGCAAACCAAAACCAACAAGTTGAGATGTGAAGAAACCTTCTTACGTACCCCATAAAAACCTAATAATTCAAAATATTTCAATTTTATCAAATTTATAAATATTAAATAACAAGTGAGTTTTCTCCAAACAGCATCCACCTACTCAGCGACGAGTACCAACCGTACATCCAAACATACAATCTAACATCCATAAGAATATAAAAAACCTGAACGAGATTTTAAATTTTCCACAGTCGTATTTGGGATTTTGAAACGAGTATAATAAAACGGATAAGAAAAACTTGATTTACAGATTTAAAAAAAAATTCAACGAGGAAATGAATAAAAATAGAAATGTAAAACGAAGGTGCGAAATGAAAATTTAAAAATGAAAACGGAAAAAATGTGTAATCCCCATAATAGCAATTCATCATATACACGTTCAGACTAAATACCATGCCGACACCACAGTTATCATACACCCATCCAAAATTACCCAACCATGTATGCAAAGTGTGAAAAAGGCATTTTTGTTTTGTGGAAATCGCTCGAAAAGTTGAAAATATACAACACAGCCAGCATTACAGTGAAAATGAAATGTATAAATAACTTAAAGTTGTTCTGTGTTTTGTACATTTGGTTGAGCTTGAGATGCGTAGGCCGGTCGGTCGGTTGGCCGTTTTATCGCATTGGCTTTAAATTTTTAATTTTTTTAAACAGCCAACCCATATCGTATCTTTGTACATGTGAGATATATACAAAGATATTTTGAATAAAAATTTAGATACGTGCTATATTTGGAGGGATGGTTTAAGGTTTAATTTATTTTGTATTAAATTTTTAATCTCGCGATAACCGAATTAAAATGAGTAGGATTAGCTATTATGCGTTGCCTTTCTCATATAGCATATAGAATATTGTAAAATTTTTATTCAACGAATGATTAGAGAGTTGATTTAAAAAATATACATCCGGAATATTCGTAAATTTATTCAATAATATTATTTTTTTTGCATCAAATTTAAGGTTGTTCAATTGTATGGCAATTTGTGACGTCTTTAACAAGTAAACTGAATCATGGAGACCATAAATTTTCGGAAAATTACGTAATTAACGGTACAATCAAATTTTAGTGAACTAGTCCTTCGTTCGATCCGTTTCAGATTACGCTTCTAGAGATTGGTCGCTCTATACTATTCGATTAGCATTGAAAGTGCTCAAAAACAATTTATTTTGTACGCTCTTTGGGGCTTATCTACCTCTCCGATGAATGAATGTAGTATCTCCCACTTTATAAAGAGCGTTGCAATTTATTAAAATTACAATGACTAGATTACCGGCGCCAAGTAGCATCTGCCATTTTTATTCGCGAAGTTTTGACTTCCCGTATAGATTATGAAGAAATAGTTGTTCGCTTTAATATGTATGATCATATTCGGTGTTGTTTTCAACGATTGAGTACATACAAATATTACACTACGAAGCTTTCTTTTATGATTTTAATCAGAGCCACCTATATAAATAAGAACTATAAGATTCCGCCATTTTTTATCGTAATCGTAAAATACATTTTGTTCTTTCTCATAAGAATCAGTGTAAATTAATATTATTTTAAATACATTTTCGTAAATGAAAACTTAAATACGCAGTTTCAATTTTCAATTCAAATAATTAATTCAATATTTACGAACAGTATATTTTAAAAATCAATTGAATGTTTATTTTAAACGATAAAATCGCAGCATATATAGACACACTCTATAACCTCAAAATATAAATGGAAAAAAATAGTGAAAAGATTCGAAAACAAAAATCGTCAATTTATGTCGAAGACTCCGATCTTAAATGTCAGTATAACTAAATAAATATGATTTTGTTTGTCTAATCTTTTTTCGTGAAACGTCAATTGTTAAATTCTAAAAAAATATCAATAAAAAATTATAAAGGGTGTTTTATCTGTTAGTTTTTTGTATATTTGAAAAAACACATGTCCAATGTATATTGGAAATTCAATTTTTTTTTATTAAAAATAATCGTTGTTTCTATGCCATTTATGTATGGAATACAACATCGTTCATGTGACCACCTCGGCTCCTATTACATGCCTGCATCCGAACCTACAATGTTTCACGATTTGTATTGAGGTGGATTGGTTTTTGGTGAACGACGCCTCAAAGAAATGCTTGTCTCTTCACGAACATTTTCAATTACAGCTGTTACTGGATGGTGTTCATATGATCTATGACCTACTGCTGACCCAGTTGTTACAAACGAACACATGACTAAAAATGGCATAGTTTTGATTTTTCATTTGTCAAAAAATTCTTAGGTTGCCAAAAAACCAACAGATGGAACACTGTTCATTACCGGTCCATTGTTAAGAATTAATCTATTAAATTAATTTAAATTATGCATTCAACATTTTTTTAAAGCTCTAAATCTCTTAAATTTTTACGATGCCCGTATCTACAGTTAAAAAAGAAACTGTCGATATAAATTTAGTGACCTATCCAGTTAAAATTACGTAATTACATAATTACGAAATCATCATATTTAATAACATGTCATGTAAAAATTTTCATTGCAAATTTTACTTACTTTCAATTTAATTTTGATTGAAAATTTATTTTTATTAGATTGGCGAATTTTCACTTCGATTCCGCCAGTCGTGTCATTTTTCATTTCAAGTGACCCATTTTCTGTGAAATCACCAACAAATGGCGTATTTATGTTTTTCCTAGTCACCTCAAAACTTTAACATTTGACTGAAAACACCAGTTTTTAATTGTTGACTTACTAATTTTTCATACTAGAAGATTTTGTTAGTCACTTGGTATGGCAAACGACTCGTCTAGCATAATCGGAGTATCAATTAAGTAATAATTGTTAAGATTCTTGAAAACTCTTGTTTTAGCTCGTGTTTTCTGTCTAATTTTCTTTAAAAGATTTTTGGTTAGATTGCTAATAATACTCATGTGTTATTCGCTACTAGGTAATCTTTAAATTGAGTTTATGAACAATTTGCGGGGAATCAACTCACGTATTTTTTAACTAATATACATGACTAAACAGAAAGTTCAATTCTATGTAAAAAGTAAAAACATTAAAATTATGACTTTCTTTAATTTATTTTCATTAATTAAATATTACATAATATTTGCTAATGTCCAAATGTGTAATTTTTGAATATGTTCTTAATCGTACCAAATACAAATTTAATTTTCTTAGTTAAATTTTCATTCATTTTACATATAGTTTCGTATAGGAACACAGTAAAAATTTGCTTTCTAACTAAAGTGCACTTTTTGTTATTATGGCTCTTTAAATCATAGATGGCTCTGATATAACTCCTTAATTAGTAAAACAATTACCAATCACAATGTATCCTGTGGGAACGATTAAAATGTCATTATAAAAATAATAAAACAACACAATACGACCAACCGTAATTTCCTCAATTACAATTATTTTTATTCCAATTGCGATGCTTCTTCTTTTCCAGTTTTTGCAGTTAATACACAAACAAAAACAATTGTCACAATCGAAAATGAGAAAACGACAAAATTCCAGAAATACAAAACACTGAAAGGAAATTCCTTAAACTTTTGTTTCTTTTGTTTAAGTTGCTGATTTTTTTATGTTTTATGAATTCAACTTGTTGTTGTTGTTGTTTCGAAATTCCTTTTGTTTGTTTTTCCTTTCATTTTTAAATTTTATTTTGTTGTATTTTCTTAAAATTAAAAACATATTTCCCAGGGTTCATAAATCTCTAAGCTTGTTCGAGAAAATTTACATTTTTTTTGTTGTATTCGTCGTTGTTTGTAACTTTTTGAAAATATAAAAAAATTTCTTATGTATTTCTTATGTTGTAAAATAGTGCCATGGTAGGGTATATTCATGTTGTGCGAGTTTACTATAAACATATTTGGGTACAAACATTTCAAAAAGCGTACAATTTTAAAAACATGGATAAAAGACTTGGGAAATCTGTTGTTTTCTGTTAAACTGGAGGGTGTATATTGTTTGAATATGTTTAGTGTCCGACGAATTCTCCAGCCATGTATGTATGTAGCTTAAAAGGAAGAAAATTAAGGAATATTTTTTACTTCAAACGTTGTAAATACGTATGTTGTCAACCAATTTGTTTGTGTATGTCTGGTGGTTATGGTGAACACAAGAATAAACTTTTATGAATCGAATAGAAACCTGGAAAATACAAAAAAATAAAAATATCATAAAATATTCACCTTTGGGATATCACTTGGAAAAATAAACTTTTCTATTTGGTTTTATATTATTTTGTGATTTTATTTCGATTTTCTAAGCATTTTTTTCTGCCGGGTTTACAAAAAAAATATTCTCTTATGCATATTAGTGTATAAGAAAATTTACAGGATGGGTCAAAAATAAAAGTTAAAGCTTATAAGCTTAAACTTATAATAATATGCAAAGAAGTTCAATTAACTAGGGGACTCACCGCACCCACCATTCAATAGAATTGAGAACTAACTTCACTCGTAGATCGGGGCTTTCACGGTCTAAAATATTTTCTGCTCTGCACTGTCTCTAGTACAGAATTGATTCATGTATTTGTTTAGTTGTTGGGAAATATTCGATTTTCCTAAATATGCTTTAATGGAATTTATGTTTTAGCATTCGAGTAAGATAGAAAAAACAACTTTTAGTAAATAAATTATATCTGTAGTACTAAATGTGCTTTATTCTATACTGATGTTGGAACGTTTCAGGTAAATCATGTTTTTATGCTTTATACCCATAAACTAGAATAAATATGATGGCATATATGCTTATGTTCACCTTAATTGATTTATTTGGGTATAACTTAAAATTATTTATTTGAAATTGGATTCGTTATAGACCGAGACTATATAGTATTTATTTAATGTGATTTGACTAACGAAGTATGTAATTTTATTTAATTAGAACAAATTTTGACATCCCTACTAGTTGTATCTTGAACAAATTTCTTTTCTGTATGTACTTTGAAGCTAATGGTTGAAATTCATGACGTGTAATTCGAGTGATAGACACGAAAAGTGTGAGATCTAAAAGATCCTTAAATTAAATTGATATTATGGCTAGTCAATTTTAATAGTCTCATCAGAAAACGGACAAATAAGCAGTAGTAGCATATCATACGCGTGAATTGCAATGGGCGTAAATTTATTCGGAAAAATATAAATTATTGAAAACTCAATAAATTCATACCTCACCATAAGTGTTAGTAAATAATTCACTATATTCGTACGAGTTACTTATCGAAATCCTTTTTTTGATAATCATATTTTCTATGGCTATTGGAGTTGGTTTTGACTTTCGCGTCAATATGCCACATTTTTATATTGTAAGGTTTAAAATTGTACTTTTCTAATTTTTAATTATGTCTGATTCAATAACAAGAATAAGTGATTCAATATTATCAATCATGCGACCAAGTCGGTCTAAGAAAAATTTGAATTCTGAGGATGTTAATTAGAACACGAAGAGAAGGTTCAACTTTGTTACGAGCAGATTTTTGTGAGCTTCGATAATTGTAGTTACCCTGATGTAAAACGTACAATGGCATAAATTGAAATTGTGGTTTACAAAGAAATTAGAAGAAATCAATCTTATACATTTATAACTTTTTAAGGACTGCTCGTTCTATCATAAATGAGCTTAAATCTCAAAATAGGACGTGCAGAGTTATAAATAAATATTTTGTATCACATCTGCCACGCACTACGTTATTTTTGGTTTTCAGCACATAGAGAATCTTAATAAATTAATTATAAAACTAA
This sequence comes from Nephrotoma guestfalica, assembly GCA_963691935.1. NCBI lineage: Eukaryota > Metazoa > Arthropoda > Insecta > Diptera > Tipulidae > Nephrotoma > Nephrotoma guestfalica. Next base: position 305,110,162 of record OY829914.1, on the reverse strand, counting down.
AGCTCCACAAAGTCTGTTTATTGAGTTTAGCCTACTATTAGTTAAAAACGAAAGACATCAATCCCTAAATGAGAAAGTGACGAATCTGATATTACCTACTATATATAGAAAAGTGATTTTCCTGCAAAGGCGTTGATCAAGTTCTCCATAGAATGCTTTCTTATAGGGTTTTCACTAACTAACACCCCTATTATGAATCTCACGGTGACGAGTACCGGGTGAAGAATCGTCACTATAATTATATTTTGGTATTATGGTTCTCGCAGTGAGCGAATGATCGTCACATGCGCGTCGCTTGGCTACTCGAAATCACCGCATAGATTTTTTTCTATTTACTATGATTCTCACAGTGAGCGAGTATATAACATTAATATGCTCACCTACAATATGGTGGTGAGAATCAAGTGACAGAGTATTTTTGCTTTTTTTAATATCATCATGGATGGCAAAAGCTTGTAAGTATTTTTGGTTTTAGAAATATAATATTTTATTAATATTTTAACATTAATACTCGTATAATTAATTTATATTTTTCATAATAAGAAATAAACCAAAAATTACCACGATTTTCTGATTTGGGCCACGTTAGTGTTTGGTTCCTCCCCTATTTCATCTTCAAAAAACAAATTTACACTCGTTATCATTCTAATGTTAACTCGTTAATTTTTAAAATTCGCACACAATTTTTTATGTAATATATTTTATATTTTGTATATAATTTCGTACCGTAAAAATAGTGTATCAGGACTAAATAGTTACTATAACGACAAATAACAAACTCTAAAAAAATACAAGAATCCACATAAGACGCCTCAAACAACGGCTCGCTAAAATAAAAGGGAGAATCATAATACCAAATTAGAACTCGGGTGACTTTGATAGTCAGGGCCAGTGATGTGGCGAGACGAGAATCATAAAAGACCTGTAATATACGATATTGTTTTATGTAAATCGGGAAATAATTTTATAAATGTGTGTGTATGCAGTTTCTATTTTGCCTAAAACGGTTTGATATGTGACACAAATTCACAGTTGCCTTTTAAACAAATATTGCCTGTTTTGTAAATCATATTTATGACTTATTCTCAGCAGACAACAAACTATTTATTTGTATTATTTACAAAATAATAATCTTTACAGTCCGGAAATCAAAATACGGTTTGCATTTTATTTTACAAAATCCTAGTTTTCAAAATTCTGTTTTTCTAAAGCAGTATAGTTAAAAATATACGAGATACGACTTCAGATTTTTTGAAAATTAATTTACAACTTGGGTTCATTCTGCCCTAGCAAGGCCTTTGGTAGTCTTATTTCTAGATTGGATGAATACACTTTTCTGAGTAGAAAATATCGTTGAGTTTAATAAATTTGAATGTACGTTCTCAAGTCGACATTTTTAGTTTGAGTTCAATTTTCTTTTCTAAGTACTTAATTATAAACTTTACAAGTTCTGCATGCATTCATTTCCACTGGCATTATGAAATGAAGGGTTTAGGTCGCCTATGAGTTGTATAAAATATCGTCCGGTTTAGACCAAAAAAATTTATAAAAATTTGCTTAAAACTCATGTTCAAAGCGTTTATGTCAATAAAGGGCTAAAAATGTTAATCACTTCTGTTAGAACACTAATCCCCAACATGATCCCAATATAAACCAAATTTGACAATAAAGCCAATTGGTGGTTAAGAAGTAACTGAGTTTTATTAAGTAATGCCAAATTTCAGAACCTCGAACAAATTTTTTGTGAGAATCGTAATTTATCTTTGAAAAAAAATTTGAATAGGCTCGATTGAGAAATGGTCGTGTTTCATTCAGGATGGCCTAGTTCTAATACTATATACAAAATTTATGTTGAATACCAATCCGAGAAACTGAATTCAACCATATTCGGTTAAGGGATTAGCAAATTTCAAATTGTAAGGCCAATTTTAGAATTTCGTTAGAAAATAATCGAGATAGACTCAGCCAGTCCCACTTTCAAAATTTAGTTCAAAATTCATAAATTTATCCCGAGCACATTCTGCAATTCTAATTTGGTCAAAATCTGCTAAGAAATGGCTAAGCCAGATTGGCTAGATCCAAAACAAAACGTAAAATTTAAGTTATGCAAACAGATTTAAGCTAGAAAAAAGCAAAAATAGAAAAAATATATGTTATAAATTAAATTAAAAAGAAATAAAAATAGAAAGTTAATAAATATAGAATTAAACAAAAATTACAAGAATGGACATTTTTTTAGTCGATATTTGAATAGAAGAGCCTCGTTAGTAAACCTGCCAATGTTGAAATCGAAAAATTCGTAGTGGATGTCTACGTTATCCAGCATTTTTGTTATAGGCTCGTTCTGGCCGTAAAGTGTTCTGTGAGATAAATGTAAATTGAAATTTATACGTTCGAGTAAAGTTGTCCAACAGCAACGTCATTGTGGGATGCTAATACAATTGAGTTTTTAGTAATTTCCGTCAATCGCAAACGAATGTCGCACTAACAGAAGAAGATATAGGTGATCTAAAAGATTATTGATAGCTACGACTGTCTATAAAAGAAATTTATTCAGAGGATGCACTGTGATTAGAAGCTAAAGCCCCCAACTGTTTAAATAAAATGATGTTGTGATAAAATTTCGACCTAAAGGACAGTGGTACACTGTTCAAAGGACTAAAACACATTCATTTTACAGTCTGACGAGAGCAAGATTTCAGCACTAATTATACTAAATGAACTCTCGATCACGTGAATGTTGTTACATGAAAAAAAATTTATTTCTAAATCAAGTTTATCTAAATATAATAAACTTAATTAAGCCAATCCATTCTATTGTAACAGTGACTCATATATGTTTACCTAAATTGTATGCTATGCGTACCTGTAGGTTTAGTATTACGATACCGTAATTTCAAGAAAAAATTATTTAGGTACGAGTATGTTCCAAGTTTCAGAAATAAATTTAATTGCACAAAATTATATCACGTGACTCCATCGACGGTCTCATGTATATGAAGAACGTTTTATTGTTTCTAAAAAAATTCTTATCCGCGAATTTAAAATTCTTTGCACAACTACCTAGCTTTTATCAAGCAACATCTATAAAAGTACACACAAAGGAATTTAAATAATTGGAGTAACATTTTCCACAATAATTTTCTGCTTTGTATTTATTTTATATACTCGTATATTATCTACTATTCAAGTTTTATGGATATGCAAATATTTAATTATATAAATCTGAGCCTTATGCATGAGTTATATAAAATGTATATATATTTAAAATAAAAGTTATGTATAAAATTTGGAATACAATAAAATAAAAAGCACCGATAGAGCTTGTAAATTATAGACTTTTTTTATACAGATGTACTTCGTATGTCGCCGGTTTCGAATAAAGTTTTTGATTAGGTGAAAATTTTTTGATTATATTATTTCTGACATCTAAGAAGCCCAATGAAACTAAACTTTTCAGAAAACGGTCAAAAATCTGTCGAATGTGCCTAATACCCAGCCTGCGCAGCGTTAAATCGCGCACTCCTGTAGTCGTTATCTAATATTTCTCTTTTTTATTCTAATTAACATTTTATGGTATTTTATTTGAATATTAATTATTTTTAATGATTATAATTATCGTTGAATCAACAAAGCTTTCTTTATTATATTTCCATAAAGAACTGAACTTTATTTATACACAATACCATTTTGTGCTTTTCATGTTAATTTTTATTGAGAATATGTGAATTAAATTCTAGAAAAAGGAGCGGTGAATATGCTGTGCCCACCACCTGACTTTCTTTTATCATGAATGTATACTTAGATCTCTAATACACCACAATTGATTTCTAAAGCGAAAAATTAAACTTACTTTACTTTTGGTAAAAACTATTTTGTATAATCAAAAGTGGTCATACCTGCTTGAATTTTAGAAAACCCACCAGGTTAACCCTTGTTGAAAATTTAATCTTTAAATTTATTTGAATCTTTTAATTCATTATTTTCTATAAATTCTTAACTTTTTAGCATTATTGAAAAGGCTCTGATTAAGGAAGCTGCCACTTCTGCTACACAACCCTGCCCCCTCTTACTACACAATTTCCACCTAATCTAAGTCATTCCGAATAGTGAATCCGCCCGGACTGTTAGGATGCCGATTTTAAACGCTGACCCGAACTGTTAGGATGCCGCGAAATAAAGCTTTTTTTGATAAACTTGTAATTTTCGGTAAAATTTAAAAGTGATCTAAAATAATTTTGTTTTTAAAAAGGCTCCTATGGAAGCTGCTACTTCCAGTGGGCCGATTACGGCCAAAAATCACTACGATATTACAATTAGTGGAAAAAGCTTAAGTATGACGTTTTACATCGTTCAGTTAATCTGTCTGGACTGTAGAGAGTGCTCAGACCTTTAGTCTACACGGCACACAACATACAGACGGACAAAGATTTTTATAAATAATTTTTTTGATTTCGATGGTATAGCGAATGGTAAATCTACAAAACTATTCGTTTTTTGTAAATATCTTGAACAAATTATCATAAGAACTAAAAAATGCTAAATTAATTTTGCAACAATACCGGTCCAAATCAGTATTCCAACACTTAAGCGGAAATTAAAACAACGAGAGCATGTGCCTCTCTTCTAATGCAAAATCTCATAACGTTAAGGTCCGTCGTCACTAATGAAAGTTAAAGTTATGACTTCTCTAGTGACAAAAGTAAATTTACACATTAAAACATCTAGAGTTTGCTTGTTGTTTTGGCCGATGTGAATTTACTAACAAAAACTCCATTAAAAATTATTAATTATACAGGAACCAAATGCTGTTAAAACAACAATTCTGACCAAAAACAAGTGATCTCTAGAGATTGGAGCAATGCACCTCTTTGTTTCTCGAATTAACCTGTTTTGAAAGATACCTTGTTCTACAAAGTTAACTAATTCCTATAAATGTATAGGGGCCTCATTCCGTAATCTCTGCAAGTGCCGTGTGAGTGGCCCACATTGATAAAATACTCAATACTTTGAATGAAAATTATTTTTTTTTGTCGAAGCTTTTATTTTAATTAATAACGCGTTTATTATAATTATGATTTAATAAAATTTATAAATACTTTTAAAATTATAATTGTTGATCAAAGTTTCAGTAATTTGTAAAAAAATATTAACAATGCATAACACTAATTCTAAAATAATTCAATATGGCGGCATAAGAAACCTATTTCCGCCATATTTTATAATTGGAATTACCTATACGTACGTGTGTTTTATTTTTTGTTAGTTGCTTATTTGAAATTTTTGTCGGTTTCTCCTCAGCTGGTAATTGAACTCTCCGCACAAAAATAATTAGTTTCGTTTCTCGTACGTAGAACAAAATTCTATTAATTTCTAAACTTTAACAGTAAAATAAACCTACCACTCAAAATTTACCTAAAGATTAAACCACCAATGGACAGTATTATCAATTAACGGGTGCTTTTAAAATTGGGTTCTACTTTCTTACGTGTTATCATAACAATGTCTTTTTAACGCAAAGTAACCGGATGCTACTTTTGGGCGATACATTGTTGTAAGACCATACTTTCTGAACATTCTCGTTTTCGAATCGCATCAGTATTTCTATTATTGTCGAAATTATACTACGTGACATATCTGTGAGCTGCCCAATCTTCGGTACAGTGAACGTCTAAATTTGCTTTTTAAAAATTGATCAACTTCCAGGTTAATAACAAATGGGTCTACCTCATTGTCTACTCCAGGAAGTCTTCAACTATGTACCGTATGTACACGTTGTTCGTTCAGCATCTCTGTGAACTGCCCAATCTTGGATACAGCAAACGACTAAATTTCGTTTATTTTAGTTTTGCAAAAATTGATGAACTTTGGTATCAATAATAAATAAGTTTACATCATCGTATCAAAATGGGGATAACTTGTATTTGGTTAGGAAGTCTTAAGCTAACTTCGCGTACAAACCTGTTTGTTGAACATTCCTGTGAGCTGGCCAATCCACGTTTAAATTTCATTTATTTAATTTTGTGAATATTTATCAAATTTGGGGGCCAATTACAAGCGGGACTGGTCATTGAGTATATTCATTGTCAACGAACAATGAGTTCTGTCATCGTATTGACATAGGGGTGATGTCGTTTGATAGCTCTTATCTTAAGCTAACTATCCACATATGCCGTATCTCTTAGACACCTCTGTCCTATAATTTAGTGAAACTATCACTTCATATTTAATAACAGGTGGGTCTTGAATAATCATTTTGATTAGTTGGTGAATTTCACGATTTTTAAATATCTTATTCGAAAACTTTTGCTGTATCTCTTATGGTATACTCTTGAGTGATTTTTCATTTAAAATTACCGCATCTTTAGGTTTCGTAATAAAATATTTTTGAAATTTTTAATAAAATGTAAATACAATATTTATAATTTCTTATTAATTTATTTAATTTTAATTTTCATTTCTGAAATGATTAATTTAGTAACTGCGTAACTAGTATTAACTTTTATACCACACTTTTTGAATAAGTTTAACATTGCTTTTGTCAACTGTTTTACTAATACATCTGTACTTTCATTATTTTGAAAATTTTATGTTCCGACATGTTTTGTTATGTTTCAATTTTATCGGAACCTTTATGCTCGTACTAAACATCACTGTTTGTCGAATATTATAAACAACACGTAACGCTCATTTGGTCTTGTTATAACCCTTACTCGATGATGAGAGCTACACAAACAAAACATCCAACCAGTCCTCAACGTTCCATTTTTTAAAGCTCTTGCCCTTCATAGCATCCTCGTCATATAGGTTGATCGGCTGTTTAGACTTTATTATGTTGCAAAGCGTTCGTTGTTTGAGTTTAGGCATAAATGCTTTATGGCCTTTATGCCATAACTTCACTTTTAGGAGGGTCATCTTATGGTTCATAAGTTTACTAATTATTTGATGTTTTTATCGATGACTAAAATAAAATAATTTACTTCACTGATATAATATTAAACCACTTTACAATTATTTGAAATCGGTTTAGCAAGCAAAACAGCCAAATCTTGATTTTTTAGGGCAAACACATTTTCTGATTTGGCTAAAATCATAACCATGACGAACTAGAATTTCAAATTTCTAAACCATATTCCATTAGATTTCTCTCCAGATCCTAGCATCCGGAAAAAAATACTAATGCTGTGTGCCTCAGAAGGCTTTTCAAACTAAACTTTTCAAATTTTGAAACTTCCGCTACTGTCTCATAGGCAATAATTAAAAAGTCAACTCCTGAGGTTACTTTTCAGACTTTTCATTTTATTGTATAACTTGAAGTGATGTGTATAATTTATTTTGACGTTAGAAAGGATTAAACAAAGAAAAAATGGAAAAACGTCCGTACTCTATTCGATGTAAGTTTCTTTGTATTATTAATTAAATTCTATATACCTAATGTACATTATTAAATTCTATTATATTTTTATAAACTTCGGATGCCACTTACATTAGTTTAGTTGAATGTGAGGCACAGATGAAGACTTTTGTGTAAATAATACGAGTATTGACAGGCGGAACAGAGATCCACCAATTAAAAATAACATCGGAATGATTTTCAAGTCATTTCAAGTTAGAGTTCAATATGACCTTGGGTGATTGTAAATAATTTTGTTCATTATACCACAAATTTTCGTAAATAATGATAATCCTTGATTGAGGAGCCAGTTTATCATATATGGTACATTGAAATCGAAATTGTCATTTCGGTGGATTAACAATAAGTACATGGCATGAACTGAAACCTGAGATCGGGAGACAGCAAGAAGAAACTAACCAGTAATATGGTAAAATACTATAAACTCCCTTCGTACAGCATATAGCTTATATGTAAATATCCATTTAGATTTTTGGTCTTGGAAGTACATTTTTTGAAGATGAACCCTTTATTCTGAAATGGAATTCTGCTTATTAAAATTCCGTAGATATAAATCGTAATAAAATAAAATTCGGTATCTATTTTATTAACATAAGTCAATAATATTCAAAAAATTCACAGCTATTTTGTAAAAAAATTTCTTATATATAAATGTCATCTCACCTGGATACCACCAACCGAACAATATATGTACATCCATTCTTAGATACACACACACACACACAATGAAAATAATAGGTATCATATACATTGTCTTCTACGGTGTACAATTTTGCATTGTTCGCACATAAAACGATAGCATAAATATATAATAAAGGACTGCTAAAGAAAGAAAGTCACACATGCTAAGACAACATTAAAAAGCTAACATATCACAAGAATGTTGTGTGTAAGCAGCCACTATAAGTATAAGGCAGAGGAAAATAAACAAAAAGGGATTTAAAACAACACACACACAAAAGTTTTATGAAAATCCTAAAAGGAAAACGTATACAGAAGTGGTTAAAGGTGACATAATTAGTTTTTCTTTTTATTTATTAATTTTCCAGTGTGATGTTGGTAACATATAGACATACAATATGTTAAAAAATGTTGCGTGGTATACCAGCTCAAAAAATTGTAGAATGGTGGCAGCGGGAGCGAGGCTTTCATCAAAACAAACAAACACTTGCGTTGCTTGCGATTGTATTTAAATTTATTTAGTTTTTTATTATGTAGTGCGGTATTTGCGTGAAGAAAAAAATTTTAATTACAAAATTTATTTTGCTACTTTATGTAAAGTTAGCATGTTTAGATTTCTCGTAATCTCTAATTAATTTTTCTAGTTAAGTGGTTTTATTTGATTAACATTTTTGATTTTATTTATTCGTTTATTTGTAAAACGCGTGTAGAAAATGTTTTGTGCTGTACATTAGGCGTCCATCGTATAATAGGTAAGATACTTGCACACTTTCAAATTGACGGAAATAAAATGAATAAACTTTTTGCAGATAATCCCGTAATGCTTACGTAAAAAGTTGTGTAGATAATCCAAACGAAAATAAATATATAGTTTACTTATGTACACAAATACATATACATTTTAATATAAACAGTTTGCGAAACTTTTCAAGCGATATACTTTAAGTATCTAAAAATTGTGCACGATGGAAATAAAAGTTGCAACGTTTAAACCAAAACGCCAGTATCAACGTTATATGTACTGTATATAGCGCTTTTTATGCCATCTTTATCAAGATTTTGTTGATTTTCAAGAATTATTTTTTATGCTCGCATTTCGTTCATGATTTTATTTTATTTTTATTGAGAAAATTGCAAACCATAAAAACAAAATAAAGGAATGGCATTTCGAGACGAAGGAGCATTAAAAATAAAATGTTCCGAGATAGCAATAAAAAATATAATTCCTGTATACCGTACCCAGTGCAGAGCAAAAGGAGGAAGTTGGAATAAAATTTGCTGATGACATACCAATTCTTAAAATATTAATTTAATTTTATATTTCTTAATGTTTTGTTGTTTCTTTTTTACTTGTAGTTTTATCTTGTCCTATTTTTTATTAGTTTTAGGATTTATTTAACAGCCTTTCATTTGTAGACATTGAAAGAATTGCTTTGTTCTTTCGCTTCGATGGTATTTGGCTTATACGAATTTATTTCTTGCAGAATACAGAATACATTTTCTAAACAAATTAAACATTTACATTGTCACTTAGACAACGTAAAATCATACCAGCCTCAGCCACTACTTTAGAGCCAAATGAAGTGTAAAGTAGAATTGTAAGTTAGCTAGTTTAAATGCGCTTTATCTGAACTGTATAATGTCCCTCAAGATGTAGTTGTATTCTGAGACCTTCCTCTTCCCCATTAATACAACGTGGCTTTGACAATTTGATTGTCGTTTAAAATATGATAATAAAGCAAAAATAGGTGCATATATAGTTCAACCGATTCACATCAATCTCAATGCTAACTCCTAACTCAATGCAATGTCGAAGCACTGACAACTGAATGTTTGCAAATTTAACAAAAATGCGTTGAATATCGATTTACAAGCTCGCAAGTCATCACTCACTGTATTTTTTGGTATTGTTAGTCGTATTTAAGACAATGGTGTCCCAAATTCCTGCAAAGGTAGGGCAATACTCAGGTAATCCGGATCTTCTCGTTCGAATCAAACTTTTAGTGGTCCAAAATCCTAATGCAAATAGTACAAACAGAGTACAACGTTTTGACTGCCAAAACAAATTTGCCGAGATTAAACCGCTAATCCTGATATTTAATGCGAATCCTGATACTTAGGGCAATCAGTATAAGGAATTTAAAGCTAAGCGGAATTTTAATGCAAAAAACATATAATGGGGAACAAGAGTGACCTCAAAAATAGTAAGAGAGTTGTTTGCAGCTGGATGACTTCGCAGTTGCGAGTTTCATTCTTAAAATCAACCAACATATTGGTTTACGGATAGAAACAAAATACCCAATCTCATAGACTTCCATATCACACATACCTTGAAAACAGCGAGAAGATTACGTCGAATCGCACACCTGCTATTATTACCATCAGTACAACAATTGTCGAGAAAACAAGTGCCCCTTGGCAAACCAATAACAAGAAATTTCAGAAACTAGTTGAGAATAATATTAATCTTCAGGTGCTAATTGGAAATCCGATACAGCTACAATAAGAACTAAACCAACTCACCAACAACATACAAAGAGCGGCGTGGAGTAGTACCCTATCAACTCCAAGGAGAATTTGCCGACATATTATTTATGTTCTGGAAATTATGCAACTGGTTGCAGCAAAACGAAAAGCAAGAAAGCCTGGCAAAGAAGTCAAGTGGCGGAATATAAAGCAGCTCTCAATATTTTTGTGTAATAAACAAAAATTGCTAATTATAGAAATCAAGTACGAATCCATTAATAAATACTTAAGTAGCCTTGTTGGGGAAAAAATACCTAGAATTCCATTTGGAAAACGATAAAAAGATTAAAACGACCCAAACGTCAAATTACAAAATTTTAAGATGGAACATGAGCCCTAAGTGCAAAGCACTTCTTTATATGCAACCCACCTCGGGAACACGTTACAGCCTGTACCTAGACAAACAGCAGATGAAAAGGTACCACCAGTAAATAAAGTGGATAACTACAAAATATCTCCTATCACTCCTCAGAATAAAAAGAAGAAAATAATATTACTACTAAAACCTTACATAGCTAACCGACTGACACTTTCGTGTTTAATTAGATGGCGAAAACTCGGAAATAAAGAAAATAACAGCATCGGTAACACAAGGTAGCATTCTGGGGCCAACCTAATGTTCTATGTACTCGGACCTACCAACTATAGAGAAGACAAACAAGGCAATGTTTGCGGATGATAGGGCCATCTTAGCAGCCGCTGTTAGCGTATAAGAATCCTCAAGCAAACTGCACAGAGCCACTAATATTGTCAGTACCTGGACGATGAGATGGCGAAAAAAAACTTAATGAAGCAAAATCTGTTCACGTAAACTTTACCAACGAAATGGTTAACTAGATACCAGTGGAACTGAACTCTCAGCACTCTCAGCATAGATGCAAATCTAAAATGGAAAGAGCATGCCCAAAAAAAAGAAGAGTTAAATATTAGGTGTGTATCAATTATCGAGATATTCGCCATTACTATCTATGGTATTTTGCCATTTATCAGGTTGAATGCCTTCGCGATATAAACTTGGTGGTTTCGAAGCAAAATAGTCATCAAGCGATTTTTGCACATCTTCAGTTTTCGTGAACCGCTGGTCTTTCAAATATGATGACATCGATCTGGATAAGTGAGTATAGTTAAACTTATCCCAGCTTAAGGAGAACTGGTAACGTTCAGCTGTAACAGTTTGACCAGGTTCCAGAAGCTCGTAGTAAATGGCTGCTTTCCAATCAGACAAGACACACAGTAACACTTTTTTGGCACGAATATTAATTTTTGCAACTGATGTTGATGGCTGGCCTGGATCAACCCATGCTTTCCTGCGCTTAGGATTATCGTACAAAATCCAATTTTCATTACCCGTAATGATTTTGTGCAAAAATTGTTTTCTTCGGTTAGTCTATGAAAAACCCATTCTCTTTCCTTCCATATTTTTTCCATTGCAAGCAATCGAAGTGATGTAGCTTGGTGAGTCGCCTTTGATCTTCATGTCTATCGGAATGTTTTCTCCTCGTTTATTTTAATTATAATTATAAGAACTATTTTTGTGTGCAATATGAAGTTTAAATATTCAGTTTGTTGGACGTTTGTGTTATCTAATGGATCAGGAAAAAACTAGGTTATGGAGTAACTGAAAATATAGAAACTTTGGATACAGTATGAACACACGCAATGTGCATGAAGCATAGCAAAGAAAGTATATTGGCAAACTGTATTTGGATTTTATGAACCACGCACGCTCTTATAAATGAGCTTATATGCTCAAAAGGAGTGCGATGGTTAACTAAATTGTTGAATAATAAATAAATATAACTGTTCTGCAAGCTCTTTTTGAGTTTGACCCGGATTTTCATCCAGTAAACCTTTTTGTTCGTCTTCAAACTGTTTTACTGCACCTATGGAAGTGGATAGTCCTCAAAGCAAAAATTGCTATCACGTAATCTCGCAAACCACTTTTTTTACTGTTGAATGACTCACAGAATGTTCACTTAAAGTGGAATTAATCAATTCCATAGCTGGAGTAGCAGTTTTTTCATTTTCTTTAAAAATTGATGCACACCGAACGATAGCCTGTAAATGACTGAAACTTATGTCTTAAAAGCAGCAATGACTAAGCTACATATATCCAAAATGGCGGGCGATATATATATAAATATATATATATATATATATATATATATATATATATATATATATATATATATATATATATATATATATATAAATACATATATATATTTAAATATCTACATAAGTAAAAAATTTGTGTAGGTATAATAAAATGTATATGTATTTTCACCTTTTAATTGAACCATTAATTGTAATTAATAATGCAATAAATCTTTGTGACTAGAAATAACCAAACCATACCATTTATTTATTTGATTGTCGTGATTGCAATAAGACGCCAACATAAACACGATATACATATAAATAAATAACTGTAAACAAAAAACTTAAATCTGATGATCTATAATGGTACAACATCCCAATCATTACCATAAACACTTAAAGTAGAAAATAAAATAAATATTAAATTAGACATATTTTATTTGGAAGCACAAGCTTCTCTCCGTACACCATAAAAAAACATAAGAACTTTCATACGACATAAGACAACACAAACAGAAATTTAGCACCACCAACTGCTAATAAAATTTAACGAAATTGTAGCAATTAAAATTTTTTACTAATTCTTTTTTGTTTATGATATTGTTTTTGTTGGTGTTATTGTTTTATTTATAAATTTTATCTCATTTGGCTCATAAATTAGATATACGAGAAAAATACCGTTCATATACACTTCGTGTAAAACACCATCGTGCCACCCCTAAATATATATAATGTGTCACATGAAAATTAAAACGAGAGAACAGCCAGTATAACAACAATAACAATAAAACAACAACAACATGGGAAAACCTGAAAGAAAAACTACCTGTGCTTTTTGTGCTTAGTTTTGTTTATGTTTTTAACTTTTTTTATATTCTTTCTCATTTTTCATTAAATTTCATTATACCTCTAGACTTTGAAAATACGAAAACATATAAAGCATAAAGAAATGTTTTAGCATTGTTTTTGTTGTTATCCTAGCAAAAGCACCTACATAATAGCCACCTTACCACCGTAATAGGTATGTAGCTCGTATAGTATACATAAGATTTGGGTAGTAAGTTAATTGGCACTAAATAATTTTTAAAACATTTTTTATGAGATTCCAACATTAAAATAAAATTTCTTTTATCAGACTTATAGTCTCTAAAGACTCTTCTCTCAGAATTTACAACATATGTATAACGAAACAGCACATAGGAGCTCAATAAAGTTTTTCTGTAGCCACATGTACTACACACTCATATTTTTTGAAACAATTAAAATGAGACCACAAACCTCTCAAGTATTAAACTGATATTTTTTTTGTAGAGATTACAGTGATAAACTGAAAAATTAGTTTAAGAAATGATTTGTGGCGAAATTTTTATGAGTAACAGGTATCGGAGGTACTAAGTTATGCTTCTATACACCATAATTTAGTACCTACACTATACTACTGTTGTAGTGGTAGTCAAGGAGAAGAAGAATTTGCAGATGTCGTGCAATTTGTTTTAAATATACCATACTTACGTATTTTAGTAACTAACTAATTTTCCACTTTATGCTTCTTGTCACTTTCACAGAACATCTTAGAAATACACAAGAATCAAACAAAAACACTAGTCGTTTAAAAACACACCTTTTCTTAGATGTACAACAACAAAATTTATTTATTTTGGTTTCATCTGTTTCCTATTTTGTCGTGTGTATCCCAATTTATACCATTATTACATTTAAACCCTATGTACCAACATATTGTTTTTGTGTATGGCCATGGTGTTATATTGTTAAAAGCACACCCAACGAACCAAAAACGGATACAACTTTTTGTGTTGCGAACTTTTTCTATTTTATTAAGTTAATTTATTGATTTAAAAAATGTTTAAAATAAATAAATAAAATAGTTGTATAACACAACTCTACCAAACACACACACACACACATATATATATATATTTAAACAGCACACTAATAAAATACAAATTGGAAATTCATTTTATTTATTTTTATGTTGAAAAATGTTGAAAATAAGAGAGACCGAATTTTATGTTCCATCGTTGTATTTGATTCCATGAAATTAGGTTGATATTTATAGTTATTCGTTGACGTTAGTTGTTTTATATGTTGAACTACATATTTAGATTTTCGGTATCGATTTTTTCGAATATGTTTAGTAAAGTTCCAATACTGGAGCTTTTTTGTATATCTTGTTTGTTTTAAATCCTTGCAATCTGTACCGAAGCACCCGCAACTCCTTTTGGGATTAGCATATCACGCACTACTTGAACCATGTGTACATTACAGAGCGCCATGCCAGCCTACAGTACTGGCATTGATGATGGGTCACCATGAGTTCTGCACTCCAATAAGGAGTCATCGTTATGTAATTAATACCTATATTCTTCAATTTGGATGTCCCTTACATTTGATAAAATTTCTACAGATTTCAATCTGTTTCCAACACAGAAAAAGTTAAATTATGAAGATTGTTTCCGAATAGTCAATCCGCCTGGACTGTAGAGATGCTGAATTTTGGTGACATAAAGTTTATTTTATCAAAACACGTCATTTCCAGTATAAATGATCGGAACTTTTTTTGGTCCAAATTTAATTCACTCGTGTTTTCGTAAATGTTATATACTTTTCAAAATATTGGCATAAAAGGAATAAGCTCCTATGGAAGCTGTTAAGCACTTCCAGTGGATCGAAGTAAGTCAAAAATCACTGGGATCTCCCAATTTATGGAATAGCATAAGTACTAGTACTCGTATCTAGTTTCACCCTGATCAATCAATCAATCTAAATAACCAACACACCATGCACACACACACACACACACACACACACACACACACACACACACACACACACACACACACACACACACACACACACACACACACACACACACTACTATACTTTATTTTACTACACCACGTAAAATTTACTAAGTAAAATTATTTGTCCATTTGAACCAGATTACATTTTACGTGTATTCTACTTCATTCTGTGTTTTCAAATCTGAAAAACACAAACTTGAAGAAAGCTTCTCCCTTACCTCCTTATAGTCATGCCTAAAGTGTTTATAAGCATTTTTAATATTGAAAAAATAAATTTTAAAAACTAAAAATTTAATAATCCTAAAATTGTTGGTCCAGTTAAATAAAACACAAAATCGTTTTCGTAGAAATAAACCGATGAAATGTTTAAGCCAAGCCGCCCATTCGTTCATGTTTTGCCATTCTTCGAAAAAATTGAAACCACATATAATCCACATCCACGTCGGTAGCTTCGGCAAACGACAATTTAAAAGAAAAATGGATTCTCTTACAGCACACAGGCCAATTCAAACGACTGATTGTTTATTTAATTTGCAACTATTGGCGACAGCTCGAAATTTAACCATTCGATATTTTTTGAATTTTACTGCAAATAATATCGTTAGACCTGTTATGTTTGTTGATGTATCTGCTGCTGTTGCCTCGTATCAATCATTGAATACATCTTTCATCATAATAGTTCTCACAGAAAATCCAATGAATTTAACCGCACACCAGCATTGGTTGAGTGTTTTTGTTGCATTTTGTTGTTGTGCTTGTAAATTCATCGAATTTTATAGCTCAAACCACAATTTAATTGAAGTACAAATTTAATTAAAAAACAAAAAGAAAAAATCAATCAAGAGAGGGATTACTATGGTTTCAAAATGGTCCATGTACTCGTACGGAAGCAATAGAAATTGTTAACTCACTTTTGTGAACATTTATTATTCAGCTGCCAGCTACAACAGTACTAGATTTATAGGTCGCTGACAAAAAAATATTCAATCATTTTGAACAAAGTGTAACGACAGACATTAGTTTTAAGATTTTAATGCTTAATGTCTACTCGATAGTGATTTTTTTGTAATTAAAATATTCTGGTTTTACGATATTTTTATCGCTATGTGCAATATTGAACGAGGATGTGGCATCAACTAGATAGCGAAAAGATATATCGATATACAGCACATGTTACACGTAAACCAATTTTGAATGATTTTATAACTAAATACCAATATAGGTAGTAGCAGCGGCGACGTCTTAGTATCATTTTGCATGTCCATACGACTTTCTTACTCTGTGCAAGAATTCCAATAAGATACGATGAGATTTAATGTCCTTTTCAATATCTTTAGATCTTTTTCCTTGTACTATTATTTTTGGTAGGATACCGTAAATTCAATGTGTATGTAGTTTTATCGTTCTATCTTTATGATTATTTAATAATTTTTTTATGTACTGGAAATACATTGTTGTAATAATAAAACATAAAAAATGATGAACGAATGGATTCTATTTTGCTTCGAGGTAGAGAGACACCGCATGGAGTATTTGATTTAGCAGATGGCATTTTATTCGATTTATTTGAGTATGTATATAGGGTAAAGGATCGCAAGTAAAGATTGTCATACGAGAATTCGCCGGGACAATGAATTTTTTAACCGCAGAATAAGAAATAAGCGTAAATTTTAACGATGAAAAAATTAAATATATATATCGATAAAATTTCCAATTAGAGGTAGTAAACCATTTTTCTCGAAAGTCCCACGCAAAAAAATGCAAAAAGAAAATCGTTCATCCGTCTGTTTGCATATCTGCATTGTTGATATCTCATGAATTGCTTGCGCTATTTGAATATGTTTCGTCAATCTTTTATTTTTAATTTGGAAAATTAATAGTTTTAGGCAACTGTACGACAAAGGGTTGGGCACCTGTCTTAGAAAACCACCCAAAAAACACACACATTCCTTTTTATTAGACCAATTTACTCATGTAGTAAATTATTTGAATGGTTTTAGCTCATACAACAATTAATACTGCATTAATTCACAAATACACCGTTTTGGCGCTACTACCTGTTTTTTTATGTAGTATGCATGTACTTGTCGTATATAATTCAATATGCCTTAAAGAATGATAGAAATTTAGCTGAAGCTCAAAATTACTACACAAATTATTGTGGCGCTCGAAGCAGTTTTTATTTCCTTTTACGTAGTAAAATAAAGTATAGTAATCATGAACAATTTTGGCCTCGAGATTTTTGCAATTTACCATTCGCTATATCGCTGAAGTCAAAAGTAGAAGTTTTTAAAAAATCTCTCTGTGTGTGCGACGTATCATGCAGACGGATTTACTGATAGGATAAAACTTTATATTTATGCTTAAATTGAGCAACCCCAGTGTGCTTTGGTCTAAATAGTTCATCGGAAGTGGCAGCTTCTATTGGAGTAAAACGACTATGAACTAAAAGACCAGATTTTTATAATAAACTGTTTTTCAACAAAAATTCGGACCCTGCACAAATTGAGAGAACCCCGAAATTGGTTCACCGGAAATTGCAGTTTACATAAGAGCTTTTTCGTTTTATGCAAATATATATTTTGAAAATTACATAGCATTTACGAAAAAAAATTATTTTGCCAAAATTCAGCATCTCTATAGTCCAGGCGTGCTGATTATTAGGAATCAAACTTCATAGATACATTTTTTTTGCAATAATTGGGAGATCCTTGAGAAATTTAGGTGAAATAGGTGTACCGGAAGCCGCAAGTCCATGAGAGTATTTTCAATTTTTGCAATGATGTTGAAAAGTTTAGCATTTAGAAGAAACGACAAAGAATTATAAGTTCAAATAAATTTAACGATTAAATTTTCAACAAGGTTTAACCTGGTTGGTTTCCTGAAATTCAAGCAGACATATTTATTTTGGTTACACAACACAATTTTCCCAAAAGTCCGGTAAGTTTCATTTTTCGCTCTAGAAATGAAGTGGTAAAATAAATGTAATTATATTACGTGCCATTAAGAGGCTGCTAGTGGCGAATTACTCGTTTAGTAATGAGTACCATATCACTATAAATATTGGCTTTAAATCTAAAAGTCTCGTCTTCGGATAACGTGGTGTGGCACGTTGTTAAAATACACGAAGAAAATATTCCAAGATTATTTCCCTTTTACAACAACCCCGAAAAACCTCGTAGAGAAGCGGAACATCGCAGATATTTAAACAAATTTACAAATCAATGAAGAATGATCGATATATTTTTCTGGGTCGTTTTGTGACGAAGTTTTCCGTGAATTATCCGGATTGATGCATAAGTAATTATATTGTTACAAAACATTTTCCTCACTTACAGTAGTAAGTAGGTAATTGTCCACTAAATCTGGATCTACATCCCAAACACAATTTTTTACAAAACCCAATGTTGATAATATATGCAGCAGTATTGTGATATTTTCAAATTCCCCGTCATTTTCCGGATTGATAATTTTCAGACCGAAATTTTGATTACTTCGCGATTACCTTCGTAGTATTTTGTTCTCAAATTTTTTTAACTCAAATCTAATTTCTTACAATTTCAATTTATCTAACAAGTGACATTTATAATTGCTCCTTGCTCAAAAGTTTAGCAACTTTAAAAGCGAATTTCTTTTCCGGGGTCAACAATCTTCCAAAAATTAATTTGAACATACAAATATTTTCGGTGTTTCCGTCGTGGTCATAAAAACGTAAATTGGAAGTATAATCAGCCTTAATTTACTAAAAAGTTTTTTTTAATGGTGTATACGAGTACATAGCAATGCAATTTCCAAGTTTGCAAAGTAATTTAATTTAATGTTATCCTTATCTCTATTCAAATAAAAATATTTGCCATAAAAAATAAAAATCTATGTGAGTTTTTTTTTACCATTTTTGTTTATATGGCTTTACAGTTAACTATCACAAGCACTATTGTAAACATATGTATGTACTTGTTATAATTTACATTACACTAGTTTTTTTAATTTTTAGTATACTAGTAAGCATACACTACAACTATGGATGATGTCTTGTTAGCATTTATTATTTTTATTTAAATTAAGTCAAAAATATTTCAATTGCATTAACGATTGTGTGTTTCTTCCTTTTTTTGTGGGGGGATGGAGCGGGGGGGTGGGGGAGGGGTGCTCTAAAAGCTTCATCTAGATTTGTATTTAAATTCATAAAAACTAAATTCAGCATATTTTTTCTTGAAAAACTTAGTAGTTTTTGTGTTATCTCTTTCATAGTAATTGTTGGATGTGTATTCGTTTATGGTTAAGCTGTATATGGAAGTAGTTTATCTCTAGTTTATATTATTTTTTGTATTCATTTCTTTAATTTTAATTTTATGTTGATATAAAAAATAAAGTTTAATTACAACAAATTGTTTGTGTACATACATAATATCTTTCGTTCCTCTGGAACGTATACAACATCCTTAATTTGTAATAATTTTTTGCTCTGCTTTTCTCATTAATTTACGTTCATTTTTTCGTTTGTCTGCTGCTGATGCCATATTATGTACGGTACGATACGTCAAGGGATGTATAAGATTCCTTCTTTGATATAATCCTGTCGTTAATCAAATTGCAGGAATATTAAAGATGAGAAAATTATTAACAGGAAATTACGTATGAACTATCTGAGTTTCTCAGATATTCCGTTTAGCGTATTTCACAATTTTTTGTGGAAATGGGAAACATTTCCTTTGAAAAGTTTAGCATTCCTCAAAATTTACAATAGAAAATGAACATTTTACATTAGATTTATTTAGATTAACCTGTCATATTTGAAGATTAATTAATTAGGATGATTTTCAAAACATAGACACAACATTTTAACAAAAGTTAAATCAAGTTCTGAAGGAGGCCCATTTTTACCTCGGAGGCGACGTTAATAAGCAGAATTGTCACATTCGGGGCTCAGAAAATCCAAGAATGATTGCTAAAAAGCCTCTCCATCCTCAACGTGTCACTGATTGGTGTGGGTTTTGGGCTGGCGGTGTTATTGGATCTTACTTATTCGAATGAGGTTGGGCAACTGTTATGGTGCATGGATTGCGCTACCGAGCTATGATTAATGATTTTTTATGGCCGGAATTGGAAGATATTCATGTGGACGACGTTTATTCATGAGCACGACGGCGCTCCGTGCCACACAAGCAGCGAAACAATCGCAATTTTGCAGGAAAAGTTTCCTGACCGTGTTATTTCTCGAAGAGGTGATCACAATTTGCCACCGAGATCTTGTGATTTAACACCTTTAGACTTTTTTCTTTGGCGCTACGTGAAAGATAAGCTATATGCCTTTACTCCACAATCGATTCAAGACCTTAAAGATGAAATTCGTGAAGGTATCGAAAGGATATAATGCTGCAAGCGTAGTCGTTACGGCCATCTGGCTGATATCGCTTTCAAATGTTAATGGCATACCTTCCTCTTTACAATGAAATAAACATTCTTTGATTTCTGTTAAAAAATACGCGTTTTTTAATATCAAAATGAAACCTCTTATTGGAAAACACTTTACCAAAACGTAGTAGTTGTGTAAGTCTTAAGGGGTTTTACAAATATTATATAAAGTCAATTTTAACGGGGGATCGTCACACTACTAAAATCAGTGTATTATTTATTTTAGAATAAATTTTAAACTTAGATATGGGCGTTTACGCATCATCAATTAATTTTTACGTGATTGCGTCAACAACTCCTCGACAACTACATAAAATTCTCACCGGTAGCATTTGAATGAACTACATATTTTGAATTTCTGTTTCCGGAGATTTTAATTTAATAACGCAAATTATTACTACTAAAAATATACTCCCAAGTATTGGGGGTACAAATAAATTTTGAGTTTTTTTAAAATAATTTCGAAGCGTTATTTAGAGAAATTGGTACAATTTATTTTATTCAAAGTATTGTCCATCGTTAGCTACGACTTATCCCCATTTTTCAGGCAGCATACGGATTCCGCGTCGAAATAATTCCTCTTGTTTTGGGGCCAAAAATCGACCCTATTTATGGCTTCTTCGTAAGCAGTTAAATGCTGCTGGGGCAGGCCATATGAGTCTTCGTTCAACGTTTCCTTGACGACTCTTGCAACATGTGGGCGAGCGTTGTAGTGCTGTAAGATCACTTTGCCATGTCTTTTGGCATATTGTGGGCGTTTGAGCTTCAATGCTCGGCTTAATTGTGTCAATTGTTGCTGATAACGTTCTTCAGTGATGGTTTCGTTAGGCTAGAGTAGCTCTTAGTAGATCATTCCGAACTGATCCCACCAGATGCACAGCATTAGCTTATTACTTATTAGCTTATTACCATGAATATTTGGCTTGACGGTTAAAAGTTGATGCATGACCGGGATTACCCCACGATTTTCTGGGTTTTGGGTTATCGTAGTGAATCCACTTTTCGTGAGGCGGCATTTAAATGTGTCATTGACAAAATTTTCTATGCACGGTAATTGAAAATTGCATGTGACAGTCAGCGATAATAAGTCTACTTGACATATGTAATAATCTATGGTGCATAATGCGAATAGTTTATTGAAATATTTTTATGGTTAGTAGCTATCCCATATTTTGAGATAGATAAGGATTTTAAATTTATGTCAAATTTTTTATTTAAAAAATTCTTGTAAATTTAATGTTCTTCGCTTCTCTCGTTGCATATAAAAATGTTCAAAAATTGTATGCGACAGCCCTACGGCTAATTTCGAAATGGCATTAGGTGTTTCTAATTCCACAATGTTTGCCCTTTCAAACCTATATAGCCACTAACTTACCATAAGCTACAACGACATCCTTCCATATAAAAATCGCGAAAAGCGTGAATTTTGGTTCATACGAGGGGCCTACGGCTTATTTCGAAATGGCATTAGGTGATTTTAATTCCTTAAGGTATGGCCTTCCAAATCCATTATGGGAGCCAATCTCTGAGATTCGTGTAATTTACTATAGACGACAATGACATTATTTTATTTGCATACTATATTTCTGACGATTAAAATAATTTCTGAAAATAATAATATAAAATACAAAAATTTAATCTATTTTACAAACAATTTTTTTTGTATTTGCACTTTTTAGAAATGTACACTTGTGCAAATGTAAAATCTATATTTTGTCTAAAAAATTATTTTTGGACACTCGCATACATTTCTGTCCAAATTATAAAAGTGTACAAAAACTTAACATCGGTACGATAGTGAGCCCATTAACCGTAACATCGCGATTTTTATCGACGAAAAAGTACGGTCAAATCTAACCTTCGGCATGAATTCTACACCACACGATCACTTTTTATGGTTGTAATGGAATCTCAAAAACGCATATTTTTCTTATTGGCAAAGCCATTAAGCCAAAAATGTACAGCGTACTTCGACCAATGTGTTGTCTCACTGGTACAGGAACATCCAATAGCACGCACAGCCTGTCTGGTGGGACGATTATTACGTCCAAAACTGGAGTAAACTCTCTTAAAGTTGCGACCACCGACTCAGAATTGCAGTAGTCATTTTTAGTAATTTCCAAACGTTGCTCGTTCGTGAACTTAACCTTTTGCCGTTAACAGATCACGAAAAACGTTCAATTGTGCGTTCATATTAAAATACAAAATGATTATGTTACCTATTGTAAAACCCGATATAAACATCTTGCGATCTGCGTATCTATTTTAGAGTAGACAGATCATTATAGTCGTTACCTAAATAACAACGTATGTCCCTAGAACGTGAGTTTGTTGTATCACTGTAAGTAAAAAAAAACTAGAAATTGGAGACTGTTAAAATCTTTGATCTTGGTCTAAATAAGCATTGCACTTGGCTTATTTAACACTTTGAGTGCACTGTAATCTTTAGGTATTACACATTGTCGGTGGGTTTGAACAGTAGGGTTGAAAGTTAGAAAGAACTGAGCAAGGTTCACTGTATAAGCCAGATTGATCTATCAATGAGGAACATTTTGTAGGAAAATATTTTTCCAAAAAATGGATCTGGAAGTTTATTATTAGCAATTTTCTATGCAAAATATATAAGTAATTTTTCAATCTGGGCCAATAAAAAGCAATTATTAGAGAACTTTGCCCAAATCTCTAATAATGGTTTGTCAAAATAACAAACTTTCAATTCTACCATTCGAAGAAATTTTTCTTTCTCATGGATGGGGCTCAGAGATATCTGGCCTAAATAATGGAACCTTGCACAGATCTCTTATTGAACCAGATTGAAAGATTACTCATAATTGCAGTTGGAAATTGCCAACGTTGATAACATAATAAAATAGATTGAAACACTTGTATATCGCTCACTTCCCCCTTTTAACATATGGTCCTTATTTACAAGATAAATAGGCGAACCCACTCTGATTCAAGATGACCCTGCCAGGATACCAATAAGCAAAGCTACAGCAGCTCGTCAAAAAATTACAATCTCTACGCAATTTCAATGTTTTCAAGGGAACTAGAGCAGTAAAAAAAGCAAAGATTGACAGAATATGATAAAACAGCGATTGATTTAGGCTAAACTTCATCAGGCTTACACACAGAATGACTGAAATAAGGTTAGATGCCAAAATACTCGAAGTTAAATGGCTTAGAGAAATGTTTTCTATACTTATTAAATTTTTTGGGTGCCGGCTGGAAGCTGTAACAGAATTGTTTCAATTTATTCGAAGGTTTCCTAATGAACGGTATTCTGCAGATTGCATCCAACACGGAGTGAAACATCTATCTTCTGTGAGAATTTGGAGCTGAGTTTATACTAAAGGGTCTGGGCGAATTTTCTTTGTTGGAAAAACCAGTACATTAAATGGTTGACTGATGTCATGTAGCCATATGTAAATAGGCTGAATAATTCAGCAATAGAATACACTTTTATGCATGATGGCGTACCTTGCCACACTTCAACAAGAGCATAAAATGGCTCGATAAACACAATATTGAGATTCTGCCCTGGGCAGGTAATTGCACAGACATCAACCCAATCGAAAATTGTTGGTCGCCTCAAAACTAAAGTGAATGCTCGCCAAAATAACATCGTTAAAATTTTAAAGGAGAACACTGAGGGTATATGGAAAAACGGCATCGGAATTAAACAGATGATAAAAACAATGTTCAAATTTCACTAAAGGAAATGTGACAAAATATTAAACAGATTTTTTTTATTAGAAGGTTACAAAATATAACTTAAACAATTGATTTCACAAAAAAGTATTTTTTTAAGTTTTGCCATATTTAGTGTAGTAATTTTTTGGCAGGCTACAGTTTGATATTATTTTGAAACGGATTGTCAATCAAACTTGTTTAATACAAAAGTCGGCATCCCATCAAGGTTTAATTTAAATTAATATTTTTAATTTAATTTACCATACATATAACACAAAAGTTTAAATTATTATTATTTTTTTCAAAATAAGCTTTTTTCTGATAGCGCTTTAAAATATTTTGATTCGATTTAAAGTAATTGAACTGTTGTGCTGTAAAATATGATTAAATTTTAATTGTTTATTTTATTTTCGAAAAACGATAAAAAAATAAACAAAAATCAAATTATAAACAACTTTTTGTTAAATAAATTAATTTTTATTGTAAAATGACGGAAAGGTGGAAAGCACAATACACGTACAAGTAAAGAATAATAATAGGTAGTGTACTATGTGTTATGTTGATACAACATTTTGTGATGAATAATGGGAATAGGGGGGGGGGGAAAGAAACAAATTGGAAATTATAGGGATTTATTACTTTCATGGGGAGTTTCAATTTAATAGTACGATTTTGGAAAAGTATACAATCGATTCGACGAAATTTATATAAAATATAGCTTTCAAAATTTTCTAAGATAAATTAAGCATCTTTTCTTAATAAATAATGAATGATTGATTGACTGATTGATTAATTAGAGACGCTCTAATCGAATTATAAATGAGATTATATAAATTTTGGTTATAATTAAATTTTAGGTTCAAGCTGGTGTTTTGTACATTTTTTATAATTTAACTCTCGTAGGTAAACTCAAGCCCATTCAAAATGTACCTACTCGAATTAATAAGTGTTTTATAATTATGTGTGAAAACCATATGCATTCTTTCAATATTTTGTGTTTCTTCATTTTCTTAACTGAAAATATTCTCTTTGATATGGTGTACATGAATTTTAAGTGTCGGCGTCACAATTATTTATTTATTTTTTTGTATCATTTAATTACTTATAGCGACACATTTCGCTTATGTTGTGATATAAATTCCATGACTGTATGTACCGAAATGATGTCATTTATGTCGAAGTTCAAGTTGGTTTTTATGTATACGTATATTTGAGCGACTCACAGTTTTTACTTTTATGTGCTTTTCATGCATTCATGTTTTTATGATTCCATTTTACCTAAGCACTTAAGATTTTATTGAAGGATTTTCTTCTTAATTGTATTTTTCTTATTACGCTTTGTACAAAGTATACTACTATAATGATAGTACCTAGAGACGTGTGACAATTGGCGAAAAATTTGTCGATTCATGAAAATATAATTCTTGAACGTAATTCTCAACAAAGAAATGATGATTACAATACTTTCTAAAGCTGTAAGTACATTTTTAATTTGTATAACAAAATAATATTTCTACCAGCTTGGTTTATGAATACCACATTATAAGAGCACAAGTACTTTTATTGTACGTAACGATAATCTTTAATTATTGATACAAAATAATATTTTGTTGCATTTAGTTGCTTTAAAATGTATTTTCGCATACCAAATTTCGTTGTGTTTGATTATTTACAATCATTAAGCAACTAACCAACATGGGGGGGGGGCTCCCAATTTCACGTAATTACTGCGGATAAATCAAATGCTAGAATCTGCCTAAATATCATTTTGTTATACTTACTGGGTTCAGTAACAAAGACGATTATGTGGATCTTAGAAGAAAGAAAATAAGATCATCACAAAGTGATTGGAAAACTCCAATCTAACTCTTCCGCTTCGAAGCTAAATAGAGAAAAATACACTGGAAAGTGACATTTACAAGAAAAACACCAAAATTTACTTCTTTTTCGTTTTTATCAAACGCCAAACCTGATATTGTTATTTATATTTATCTCAAGCTGGCCTAATTGATTCAAATCGAAACTTTTTCGCTCCATCTAAATGTAGTCACACCAACTTCGAAATGTTCTCGTGTCTTTAAAAATATTTGTTTAAAATCTCTCGATAGTTTCACCTCGAAGGGTTTTTTTCAAAAAACTTTGCTCGAGAGTCACCTTTGCTATTGTTTTGTTTATGTCTGCATTTTTAAGTTCGATCATATTGTATACTGTTGTATGAGAGTTGCTCTAGCGCTATGATAGAAATTTGATATTGTAGCTGTGGTGCCTATTTAAAAACAAGAAACTAGCCGATAGCCCCCTACATTTTGGTTCTTCGACGCGGATTTAAGGACCACAGCAAGACAATCCAAGAACGTCGAGAAACTACTATTCAGATAAACGTGGGTACCAATAGTGGAACATTACAATATCGCTACGTTTGTATTATACCATTAGTCGAAATGAGATCGTGTTATACCGTAGTGCCATTGGCTATGCTGTGAATTAAATAGTCCAGTTCAAATCTATAGACGAGATTAAGCCAGAATTTTATATGCAAATGATTTGCCCGACAGATGAATCAAACAGGAAGAAACCATTCTGGAAACAGAAGGAGAAGAACCACAAATTGTGGAACCACAGTTTGGCGGTCCAACGAAGTTTCAAAGTTTCATTGATCTATGCAACGCTGCTGTTCCTAATATGAAAACGAATACGCACAAAAATTTAAATTGCTGATATATGTTTGGTGAAGTTGAGTCACCTCCCAGTCACTGATGCGAATTATTCAGAAGCCATGAAGCATTTAAATCATCGACGTATAATCACAGAGAACCTATAATTCTTTCGATAGTTCATCAACTTGTCAAAACTGCAGCAACTGATCAAGTATAAGATCAGCACTCGATGCGAGAGATGAAGTACTTCGGGGCCTAAATGCATTGAGTGCCAATGCGGATGCTCGATACTGGCGTGTTATCTACCTGTTAATCGAAAAGATGGATGATGACATGAAAGCGATGCGAACGCAAGAAGTAGTTAGTAGTTTTGGTTTAAATATCATCAAGATGGGTATGGTACAAAGTGAATATATACGTTCATAGTTTTAGCTAAATTTATAAGGTTGTTCAATTTATTTAAATAAATTTTTTATTGAAGTTGCTAGTTAGCCGCTTGTTAAGTAATTCCAAATTTGCGCCAACGGTTCAGATTATTGAAGTTGGTTTCAAATGATTTCGAACGACTTTTTCTAGATCCACTTATCCTACTTTCGTTAACTGAAAACAGGAATTAACTGAAAATGGTTTTTTTTGGTAAATATCCATTTTTAATTAATTGTTGGTTCCAGCTAATTAAATTATCTATTGTCTACATCAATAGAACCAGAAATTGTCATTATAAATTCTGTAGAGAAATTTGCTGAACTTGATTCTAAATACCCAAACAAAGCCTATGTCGTCGATAGGACCAAAAATATCGTGAGACACATGCGTAGCAAATTTGTGTCGAGTTGTGCATTATGTTTCTTTCTAACTAAGTAGTAAGCAATGCTTCTCGTATTTCATCATAATTTTAAATGAACATCAAGAACAGCCATATAAAGTCCTGTGGAGTAATCTGGACTATTGCACAATGGTCACCGGGTCAATTAAAATGCCTGCCGAAGTATATAGTCTCAAGAAACTTACTAGTCTACACTACCAAGCACTTTTACAATGAGCATAACGCATTCTAGATTGTCGCCACCATTGATTCGAAACTTTAACCAGACCATTTAAAAGTCAGTGCATGAGAAGCATCCGAATCATTGAAGAAAGATCAATATACATTTTGGTTGATTGTGCAATTCATTAGCCAGAACCAAAATAAATTCTAATATACCATTCCAATCGAGAACCACAATTTTACCAGTCTAAACTACCAATGCACAGCCGGAACTATAACAAGTCACATGAATCACTACAATCCCACCATAAAATAAAAAATGCCATCTAGGAACCATGAAGTCAGTGAGAAACGCTCGGTTCATTGATCAAATTGCACATTGTATTGGACGAAACCATAAAACGATAGTCAAGTATCAATAAAATTCGGTCGAAAGCATATGAAATTAGTTTGAACAATTCTAACTATTGCAAAGTTATCAAGATGCGGTTCTGTCAAAAGCAGCGTGAAGTATGAAAATTAAGCCAAAACCATATAGGAACCTGTTATATCGCCCGAATTTCTATATTTTGTTTTAAAGTGACTTAAGTTTAACTAAGAATTTTTTTTAGAGGTTTCATAAACTACCTCTAACTTTCCAACATGTAGTAACGGCTTCAATTTCTATTTTGAAATAAATTAAACCAATCTCGCACAGCTTATCTCATTTCGCTTTTAATCTACAGTCTATTTAAAAAAATTGTTTTAAACTTAAGAACCGTAAACATTAAACGAATTCTGGTTTTGCTTTGTGTACAAAAACTTGAGCTTTGTGATTTCATTCCAAAAGCTTAGCCCAAGTGCTAATAGAGCCATAATCGGATTTTTAAATGTTGAAATATATGTATTTTCTATCAAATTTGATTTTGATCAATTTTTTGTATCAATTTTATAATTAATAAAAACATTTTTTTTCTATTTTCAGGTAAGCAGCATTTTGCATAATTTTCCAAAAAACTAATTTTGTAAGTAATCCTTTCTAATCATTTTGGAAGCTGATGTTTTCGATTCATTTTCACGCGCTGTTTGAGCTTCTATATTGTCGGATATATTTAATAGTAGCTTTCTTAGCACGGAGATATTCTGCTCGACTGCTTTAATGAACCATTTATTTAGAAGCTTTTGTTTATTTTCGACGACTTGGCGGTGCTGATCAGTCTGTAGTTGGTTGTCTGTAAATTAATTAATTCTGACTATTTTATACTTACCCGGCTCTAACGGCATCACTGTAAACTCGCCAGAAAATTAAAACGCGAATCAATATAACATAAATCTAATGAAACAGTATCAAATCATTCTATTACTAATCTTTTGAAAAAAGGAAATACCAAAGAACCAATGAGAATCACTTAAACTTCTAATAAGGCATTCCAAAAAAACTCCTTGACATTATGGAGCCATTACTATCCTCTTACAGTAATAATGATAGATTCATATGAACAAGGCAACTTGATTTAAACCAATTTTCGGTGGCTCATCCATTGCATTGAATGAAAGAAGAAGAGCCTTGATTTTTTTTCTTGTTTCATTTAATTGGCACTATAGCTCCAAAAAAGTTTGTGCCATTTGGACCGATTTTAAAATTTACAATTTTTGTCTTTATACAATTTTAAATTTTTCCTTTTACTCATCTTCCACATGTCGACCCCCTTTCACTCTTCTATCTGATTCATTGAAATATATTCATACACATTTTTATATACGTTTATTCTCATTCGCCACCACTTAGTCCAACTCCTTGTATTTAAGCAAACTTCGAACGCTTCTCTGCAAATGCAGAACATTTTAAGATCAAATGTTCGATGTCTTCTACAACCAAATCGCGTTTACATAATTCACTCTAAATCAAATTGCATTTCTTTAAGCATTCTTTCTAATTTCCATGATTCAATCACATACATCGTCCTTATCATTTTATCATATTATCTCCTATAGTACTTTAAAGAAAGATCGATTTAAAGGAGAACTAAGGAACTCGCAAGTATTTCTTGTCTTTCACCTGATATTTTTCAACGGATTCCCTCTCCCATTTTCTACACAGATCCACCTGAAACATTCGAAGTACATCTCTTCATCTATATAGGTGTGTGGATGTGAGAGTGTTCATTAAAGAATGATCTCACTCCCACAAGATTGAAGGTAATCATACAACATTCACATTACCAAGCGTTCTTCCACCACGAAAAATGAATTCCAACCTACTTCGGGAATCAGAGTCATTGCCACATTGCCATCCCTTCGATCGAAGAACTAAAAATTCCTACATCCACTTGATCGTCATTTACACCAGCATCTATATACAATTCCACATGTGTAAAATAATTCATTCGCATTTTACAAAACTCACTCTTAACCGATAACTCATTAATAATTGCTTTTATTGTATTACCAAACTTCAAACCAGCAATTAGATGGCTCGGAGGGACTTTCGGATTTTCGAGACGAATCTTGGAAAACATATTTATATTTTGCGGGATGGCACGTAATCTTTGTGTTTTTTAGAATCCACTCCTCTTTGCAATTAAGCTTTAATTTAAGTCCTTAGTCCATTTTCTCTTATAATTTAGAGGTGAATCACCCAATTCGGACCACAGAATATGTATAGGGCATTGAATTAATCGCTTCCAATATCGCTCTGCCGAAAACATTCTCCACAGTCATGATTTTTTAAACCCAACTTTGAACTCGCTGCCATAAACAATCATTCAATAAGCAATTTGTGGAGACATTAACACCTTTCATAACATATCAGCCACACCATAATAACCACTTTATTTTGGTTTCCTCCCTTTTTAATCACATTTCAAAACTTCTCAAATTTTCACAAAATTGAAGAGAAAGCGAACAACCGGCCACATAAAAATTTACAAGGTTCCAAATATGCCTGAGCCAAACACATGGCACATTGAAAGCATTATGGTACCTGGAATAGAAACCGAAAAAATAACGAATTTCGAAATTTCGAAATAAATAGTAACTTCGAAAATTATATAGAATTAGTTGGAGTCTAGAATAAAATTCCAACCACAATTGAAAAAGTATAAAAAAAACTTAGTAATATGTTGCCGTCAGCAGTGTTGAAGTTGAGAGAGGATTTTCGGTCATGTAACGTAATAGGAACGGATATTGATGTAAGATTATTTGAAACCTATAAAATTTCATTGCCTTACACTTAATAGGTCAACTATCGAATTTTGGAAGGCTCCTCCATTTGACAAGTCCTGGGTGAGGAACCACAATTCAACAAACGATATCTCCCTAATGAATAATTAAATTAAAACTTGTCATAAATAATATTCTTTTCACAATTTGATATTATTGCAATAACATGAACGATATTTTATTTTCCAATTTTATATGGCGATTTGCACAGATCTCTACTAAATAAAATTTTAATTTCTACGCATTTACCATATCTTATTCGTCAAAGTCTTTTAACGAATCTCTTCGGCGCGTATTTTTAATTCGAATATGTTGCGAACCCGTTGGGAAGAATCACTGGCTTTTAATGCACACTATTATACAAATCCATTTTCTTTTCAAATGTTTTCTCTCCAAAGTTTCTTTGAATAAAATCAGAATTTTATGATTCAAAGAAGAAAAAAATATTTAACGTCACTTTAGCAAATTTATTATTTTATGACGAACTTCAAGCAATTTCCCGACTCATCTCACTTTTGATAAACATCTGCTTTATTTGCTGATTGACATATTTGTTCGACATCAAAAAAAACTAAATATTAACATGTTGGTGGCAAGGATTTATTTCTATTTTCACCATACACAGCTCGAAAATTTACTACTGCCAAAACTTGAAACACAATGGAACGACCGTCGGGCGTAACAGACATTTTGAAACAAAATGATAAAGGAAGAAGGAGTGATGTACTGACAACTTCACCATTAACGCGAAGTAACCGTTGCGTGGGTTAGTAAATATTTGGGTGACCACATAGGGTAAACCCCATCCCTCCGGCATACTAGTAAATACATCATCCAGCACCACCGGAAACCTGGCTATGATACAATGGACCAGTCAAAAATTAACCGAAATGTAAGTTGATTATGTATCCTTAGAAATGAGGCGGACGAATTCATAAAATAAGTAAATAAAATGATTACTGTTATGATTATCACTCTAACAACATTTAAATTGATGTGTCATAAAATTATAATTTACCGTGCATATCCACATATTGATAAGGTGATGATATGTTGCTTCACGATGGCCTCTGTGATGGAGAATGTATAACCTTTACGATATACATCTCATATGTAACTTGTTGCCTGGTTCGAAATGTTTTTGAGATCCCCAAGTCCTATAAGGTTTAGCACATTTCATAATCCGTTTGTGATGAATCTGATACGGTGATCCGAGAAGCTACCACTTCCTATACAAAGATTTAAACCACATTTCTTTAGGTTCTTTGAATTTATGAATAACACATAAGTATGAACCAGTCAATCCGTCTGCGATAATTCCTTCGTTAAAAGTAAGAAAAATCGTGTGCTTAATGAAAAACGCAAAAATATTTCAACTTGGTTGCTTGTAACGATCTTTCGAAGATAATAAGAAACAACATTTCCTCCAACGGCAAAATACATATTTCCATATTTAATTGCTGTCATACAGGAATAATTATACCTTCCAAAGACTTCTTCGTTCTTGTCTAAAAATGGGAAATATACAAGCACAAGAATAATAATATAGATATAGTAATATAGAAATATATTCAAGAACTATTATTTTAACAATTTTCCACATGAGGAGAAAAACTAAAATCATACAAAAACATCATTTTGTGATATTTTCCCACTTCAGTGCTTTACTCTTGATACAGTGACGATAATGTGTTCAATTTTTCTACCGCTACTCGTACACCACTTTTCATAGACGAGTGCATAGAATTAAAATGTCTACCTTATCTCCTAGCTGACGAATATATCACTTAAAAATTGTATAACTATGCATAATGTATTTATGGTGCTGTAATACAGAATAAGATAAAACAAATTTTTGCTCTAAATTTTATTTTAATAATAAAAATTTGTTGGCATAACACTTTTCTCTCCATTATATGGAAACGAGTACTTCACATATACTCGTATTCAACTATAAATATAACAATATATACAATAGATTTATTGTTCTATGAATAATTCACAATACATAGTTTCATATGATTTATGATTTCAGAAGATGATAACAATACAATGGTTTCATTTTTTGCTAGTTTTGGGTTGGATTTTATGAATTCCTCATCCAGGCCTTTAAATTTAAATTACTCCCGAAAAACAGTTTAGCAATTTTTTTAAATGTTAATATTTTAAGTCGTCTCCCACCAGCATGATTGTATTCATAATTTATTCGATTTCTTATTAGTTTCATATAATAATAGCTAATTTACATCAATTTGCATAATTGTCGGGTGTACGCTTCAACATTAAATTAGTAATCTAGTATTTACACGCACACCATCAGCGGATTCTGATTATTCACACAGCCAAATACATACAAATTACTCGAATAATAATCAACAACCAATTTAACCAATTCATTTTCTTGTAATAACATCTTTTACAGCTCCTTTTATTCGCTGAATAGGGTTTTACACGAGTTTGTAGAGCAGGATGAGTGAAGCCGTAAAAATACTTGTTTATTCCTTTTTTAAACTTAAAAATTTATTATTTATTTTTATTATAACAATATTTTCGTAATTTTTTTCAAATTTTATTTTGAAATATTTAACCGAGGAGGTAAAGGAGGGTAACCAGCTCGGGGAAGAGAAAACACAAAATGAAAAATGCTTAATCCTTCTAAATATGTTACAAGTTGCGGTGTGGTGAGGTTACAGAGAAAGTATTGTTATGCTCATATAACTCATTTACTAATGAACGACGCTTTTATTGTATATTTTTTGTACTTTGCTTGCTTGTGCTCAGTCTTATAAATAATTTAATAATTTTAAATGAAAAATTTACATAAAATTAGAAGAAAAAAATTTTTGCCTGTACGTCTCGTCTGATAACGCTTTTCCCACAAAACTTTAATGACAAACAAAACAGTTTAAAATTGAAATGTAAAAAGTTCTAGGTTCATTTTTCGCTTCCTACTTTACGCAGAAGCCAAATCGAGAACGTACAGCTTTAGGCCAGATTTAAGCAGAACCTTGCCAACCTCAGGATCGACACGAATGAAATGAATCGAAATATGATTTTCTCAGTTATTTTTCAGCTAACGTTTGGTATATGTGAGGAGAAACTTTGTCACTTAGCCAATCTGCAATAAAATGTTTAATAATTAAGATTTATAAAAGCGACGGTTTCAAATTAACTGTATAAGTAAGATAACTCGGTAATATGGTTATAAGTGCAAAATATATGTTTTGAAAAGGTTACTAAGCCAAGTTGGGCAGGAAGGTATTAGTTCATTTGATTTATACTTATAACGTTTCAAGCAGGAGAAAAGAAATATAACAGTATAATTCGAGTCTGTTCTAAAACAAGCACAAGCCTTCTAGTGGACACCTCTGGAGCTTTTCGAACGCTTTCAGCCATATGTTCATTTTTCTCTAAAGTTCAAGGTGTTCTTGGCCCTTTCGCATTTTGGCGAGTTACGGTGTATCAAGACTTCACAAATTAAACTACAAATCCTCGTCTAAGCAGTAGGTGCCTATTGATCGTGTATTTTTCACAAAATGTTCGCAGACCACCAACAATTACGGAAACAAGTCAATTAAAAAATTGTGGAAGTTAAAGAGCATAAAGCTTTCTAACCACCATGTATATAAAATATTCTGTGTCCGCCAAAATATTACCCTCTCACAAATCCCTAGCTGGGGATTTATTTTCAAACAATCTAGTAAGACATAAAGTGTTCCCATACAGAGTGTGATAAAAGTTTCCATTTTTAGGCTCTTTCCAAGTGCTTATGTGGTATATAACTTGTTTTCAGATCAACATCACATGTCGGTAGAGTTAATTTTGACGTTCTTGCCGATTGAAACCGAAGGCGTTTCCCGATGGCGTTTCCCCGCCAAGTTCATCATAGAGGTCGAAAAGTAGCTTCAAGCGACAATTATTAAAGCTTAGGTCTTCTTCCGACATTTATACAGAAATTTCGATAAAGATTCGCTGCTGTTGTGTATAAGTGTCATT
Source organism: Nephrotoma guestfalica (assembly GCA_963691935.1). Lineage (NCBI taxonomy): Eukaryota > Metazoa > Arthropoda > Insecta > Diptera > Tipulidae > Nephrotoma > Nephrotoma guestfalica. The sequence continues at coordinate 305,074,669 of OY829914.1, read as the reverse complement.
AGATTTTCGTTCGGAATACAATCCGGTGATCTTAATACCCCGTTTCAGACATTTATTTGTGGACCACATAACCATGTTATGGAAGTCCTGAAGTTTACTAGAAAACCGACCCGCAACTCTCCAAGTTCCGCTGCCATACAGGAGGATTGATTTCATGGTTGTATTGAAGTGTGGGGTTTGTGTTTTTTCAATGCCGACATATGTGTGTGACATCATCAACATAATCTTTGTTACGGGCACTATTAGATGTATAGAGTAGAGTAAAACTATTTTGATGCTGACAAAGCACGTCGGCTGTTGCATCAATATAAAGTTCTCGGATGAGTTTATCTATTATGACATCGGGGATACTAAATTTTTTAGGGAGCTTCGAGTCGACTATGAGGAAATAAAGTGGTGAATTCTATTCTATATAGGGTGTTCAAATATAATCATATCATGGCCGGTTGTGGGGTTTCAATATTTGGATAGCGTAAAGAATGTCTTCGGTATTATAGGTGATTTAGTTAGACCTCCTGTCTGAATTTCAGCGTTTTTGTCATTCAGATGGAGTGAATTCGTCTTCATCCTGTAAAGGGGACTTAAAAATTTTCGTCAACGCTTGAATTGTTCTTGCTCTGTGGTAGAGGCGTAAATTACAAGATGGCTTCTGCACTACGTTTGCACACATCTACGATGTTAGGCCAAGTATCCTAACTATAATTATTGTTTGCGTGATTAATGTTTAATAGCGGGGCAAACTCATCTGTAACGTACAGATTTATATTGGCGATAGATTGCTACAGTAATGTAGTAATCCCCACTAAAATTTAATGTACAATAAAAATGTCAACCCCACGGTGGTTTTAACATCCAATAAATATCCCAGGCGGCGAGTATACAGTGATCAGTTTTGTTTCGGATTAATTCATCCGGTGATTGCCTTGTATATTTATAGATGTTTTGTGTGGAAATTTGGTCAATGTAAAGCAGAAATCGAGTAACTTCATTGAACAAGTATTGTTATTACACAAATTTCTAAGGATACTCATAAGTCGTAATAGACGGAAGGTTATAGAGTTGTCATATTCTTTGTTGGCATGAAAAGCGTGGAAGGTAATCGTAATGTCATTGATACGGGATTCAGTAATAATTCCGTCGAGTTGGCTATAAAATTTATTTATTATCAACATCAGATTGATTCACTTGGAGCGTGGCATAGACCCACACCATTTTGACTGTTTGTGTTGTTTCCGCATTACATGATATAGTGTCCCAACTTAGGACGTCGCTCTGTTCCAACCATTTTATTTCGCTAAGATTGCATATTTCGAGGTGGCAGTGGTTCCTTTTTGCTGCAAACCTGTGTAACTTTCGAAATAACTGATAAGGCCCGAACATTCCATATTGGAATTCGGTTCAGTAGACGTATTTTTCGTTTTTTAAATACAAATTTTGCAGGCGGTTTATGACCCACTGCATTTAGCTATAAAGAACTTACTTCTCTGTTATAGGTTCAAAACATTACAGCCCGCTGACTTTTCTCGCCAGAAACCGATTTAGTTACAAACAAAAATATTTGCTAAAAATTTTACAATAGAATTCGTCAAGCTTAGTAGAGTAATAAACGTGTGCTGGGTTTGGTGTATTATTTGGAACATGTTTTAACCAAAAAAAAAATAGAAGAAGTATTATGCTTCAAACCTAAAAATTTATTAGATTAACATAGAAATAAAATAATTGGGCTTATTGGTAATCCACCTACATTTTCCAATTTGTCGGAGGTATCTACCATTTATGAACAATATAAGCTTATACAATTTTACCCGGTATGGAATGAACATTTTTTTACAAACAATTATAAAAATGGTTACTTTGTTTGGCCTGCACATATAACGAAGGGAGCAGTATATTCCTATCTAATTCGCGTATACAACGTACTTGACGTACATCTCTGATGCTTTCGGGTATGGTTGTGGTCAAAATTTAAAAGGAGGCTCTTAATGCCATTTCAAATTCCTCAGAACTAGCTGTTCACAGCTATTTGTTTATAAAATACTGCACTGATCAGAATTGTTTATAACCGGAAAATTACTGTTACTGACCTCTAATCTTGAACCATCGGACATTTACACGCGATGGATAGCAATTTCATAGCTATCAAAGGATAGCAACATTCAAAGGCTGTGAAAACAAACAAATTTGATTGCGGTTACAATACTTTTCCCTTACTACTTTCACTATTGGGGATAAGTAAAAAGTATTTAGTATATCGCCGTGATAATAACATATGCTTTAAATAGTTGCTTGTTTTGAATACGTTTACATGTGTTTACTACTAAACAAACTTGCTTCTGTACAAATGGAATGGGAATTCGATAAACTTGCGTGACAGAGACCTGGGTTCACAAACACTTTGAATTAAAAAAAGCTTAAATTCAGCCAAGTATGGATAACATCAATTTTATGTCGGTTTCTAGCATTACAAAAACAAAACAAATCAAATTTTAATTTAAAATAAATTATAGCTAAGTACTTATGTTCAAAGATTTTGTTTTAAGTTCTAAAGATTATTAAAATTTGTCAAATTACATTCCATATATATTATAAATTTGTTTAAAATTAGGAGCTTTCCCGAATTTCACTTGTAATTTTTGTACAGAGTATTTTATTTCCCAGAGACAAAACAACTAAACATTTTTTAAGAAAACAGGCAAAACAACAACTCTAATGTTGTACCGTAATGTAAAACATCCATCAGCAATTTCCTTTACATTTTTTTGTTGTTGCTATGATGTATGTAGATATGTGTGGTATATGTTTTCCAAAAAAAAAAAAAAAAACGAAAATACGTTGATGAAAAATAATAAATTGAAAATATTGTATGGAACATACACAGGAGGAAAAATTGTTGAGAAATATTAAACGGAATTTGTAATGAATGCTTGAAGGTAGGTAATCTGAGATAGATTGGTTTCATTTATTTTTTATTTATTTATTTGAAAATAATGATGATGATATCAGTGTAAGTGGTACATTCTTCTTATTTATTTATTTTTTATTATACACTTATAAGATTATTTTAAGAGAGTTTGCATTTTCAATATGCGTTGTTTTTGTATGTGTGTGGATGTCTCGTGTACTTCACGAGACATCCACACACATACAAAACAACGTATATACGATATCACTCACATACCAGGGATAATATTTCCTCGAAAATAATAATAATAAAATGAAGCGACAGATTTTGTCTTGATTGACAACGATACATCTTGTAAAATTAAATATCAAATCAAGTGTTATCACCTTCACATTAAATGTAATGTGTGTATATTCTACGTATGCATATATACATATTTTGATGATTAATAACATCTGAAACTGAATTTACATCATAACAATTTAATCGGATTTCTGGAATTTTATGTGTGGGGTTCACTTCTTAAGAATTTGATTTTGTAATCTAGATTCTAGAAGCAGCTAATTGAATTTAAACTTTGGTTTAATTTTAATTACGCATTTTATTTACGCAGGAGAGGGTGCTTTTATCTCCAACGTTGTCAGTTGTTAATTCAACAGTACTGCTTCACAGCATTTGTTTTCAGTTAATGGCACACAACTTTATGTGATTCTAAATTTATTAATTTCAACTTGAACCAACAAATTGTTTTCTTTTTATTCCAAGTTGATGTCTGGTGAGGGCTAAATCAGAATAATACATGAGTAAAAGGATATTACAATTAGTTTAATTTGAAACCAACACAAATATATTCTACAAGCCACTCGAGTATACACTAATCCCAACAGATATTTAAGCCGCCTATTCAATTGCTTAGTGTAAAGATACAGGAAAGGTTCACAAAATTGTGTAGAACGTACGAAATGATCCTTCTCTTTGTAAAATTTATTTATTTGTAAAACTCCTAAAAACGGAAATTTTGCCAACCTCCTGAATCATCTAGAAATAATGGTTAAAATTTCATAATTGTAAGCTAATATTGTTTATTACATTTACTGTATTATTTTAATCATTAATAAAATAAATATGAAAATATCTAAATGTAATTGCACAACAAAATTTCGGATGAATGATTCGATGAATCAAACGAAGTTGATCAAAATGTGGCCCGCGATTGGAAACCTGAGTTGCCGGATATTATTGATGGCTACTCCTCAGAGAATATTGCCAATTGTGCTGAATCGACGCTATTTTTTAAAGTTTTGAAAACTGACTGTTGACCGTATGGTGCAATTTACAAACCACTTGTAATCGGCAAAAGTACTAAACCAGGAAATCTCCAAACGAAACAACTTCGTGGATTATCGGGCAAATTGTTGACCTCTACTTGGTCAAACTGAACGAGCGATGAAACAACAAGATGGGTATATACTGTTATTTCTAGTTAACGCAACATGTCACGCAGAAATATTACTATCTAATAGAGTCCATAAGTAGTTACGGGATAGTACCACTGCCACATTGTAGCCTTTGGGTAGTGGGATTATTTAAAATTTAACATCAAATTAAATGACATGCTTCAAACTGTTTTCTTTGATTGGGGAGCTGTGAGAAGGCATCGGAGCTTCCGGTAAAAGTTCTATGTTTGATGTCGTTGATAAAGAGCGGCCAGGGCTACTGAAACCGATGAACTAAATTTGGACGAAATAATTACTAATCTATGTGGTAGTTCTGAAGATGATTGTGAAATCAATTTTGAAGAGGAAGACCTTCTTAAAAAAACACCTTTGCTGTATTCCTAGGACGAAGCACTTCATCAAGCAATCAAAAATTTCTGATTACTTTCTAAATGAGCACAACCAAATAAGCAAACAGCAGCACCCACATAATGTGATATCCAAAATGTGATAAAATAATAAGGCTGACACATTCAAACTAATGCGTGATTTTTTAAGCGTTTGGTTTATAATTTCTAAAAACTTTATTTGAATCGATAAATCAATGTTTGCTATTTACTTTTAAAGATCATTTCATGTAAATGTTGGGTTTGCCGCGGCCACGTTTTAAGTGATCCATGCGAGATGTTCAATTTTTCACCGCAATTGTTATTGGTTTATTGGCATAGACAAGAGACTTCACGTAGCCCCATAGAAAATAGTTAAAAGGCGTCAAATCGCACGATCTAGGCAGCTAATTTGCTGGATCAAAACATGAGTTAAATTGCTCACCGAGCTCATTTCCCAATAAGTCTTCTGAAACCACATATCGACCAGGTTCAGTTCATTCATTTTGAAAAGTCTGAAATCATCGAACGGTCGCGAGCGCCATTGACGGTAACGTTGCGGCCAATGCCGTCGCATGGACCACTTTAAACGTAGTCGTAGAAAACGTTTACATGAAATAATCTTTACAAAGTAAGTGGCAAGCATTGATTTATCGATTCAAACAAAAATTTCAAACATTTTTGCAATTTTACTGTTCTAATTAATTATTTTTTATATTTTTCTAAGCTAGATTTTTATTTATACACAAAGAATACACGATTTATTGACAGAAACAAATGAATTCAAAGGCATACTTAAAAAAACAGTTCCCATGTGATTCTGACGGACAGGCACTGAGGTCATTCTACGATATTTCTATTGGTTAAGAGAATTCTCTTACTTGACATTAGTTTGCGATTTTATACGTATTGTTTGGTTATGAGATTCTCTTAAATAATAACTAATTATTAAATTCTATTTTCTAATATAAAAACTGGATTTTTTAAGTAATCAAATGTTTTTATTAAAAAAATGTTCGAGTAATTCTCGCGAACTTAAACATTTTGTTGTTGTATTGTTTCCTGTAAAAAATAGCATAATACCAACAGAATTAAGAGATTCTCTTAAACAAACTTTTAACATAAACATCGTTTTTGTTCAACGTTGCCTCTTGATAGTCTTAACATCAGAATCGCTTGGTTGATGTTTAAATTATCGGGAAAATATTTAAGCTCACAATATGCACTCAAATTTCGATAAATTGTCCGTGACAACTCCTTAAAACCGGAATACGTAACAAAGACCGAAATTTTGTCTGGCTCTTAAAATTCCGTCTTAGAGGAGTCTCATTTTAAATTTAAATTTTTTTAATTTGTTTAGTGTGGATTTTGAAGTGAAGGAGAAAGGTTATCCAATTGGTGCTGTAATTTTTTAAAATGACGAAATAAGCCAATTTTTGATAATTCAGCAAAATTTGTTTTACCAAATAAAAATCTTTTGAAATTATCCTACCCCAGAAATAATCGCTCGCACCTTCTTGTCTAACTGGGAATAATGCTTGTCAGCTTGTGACAAACGCGCTGGGGCAAATATTAGTTGACGAATGACGATCTTGCACGCATTGACCAATTAGCTCAAAATAGTTCGAAATCCTAATGAACCCGCACTTCATGACAGGTAAAGATCTACATTTCAAACGTTTTGGAACAGAAGCTCGAACTGTTTGTACTAAGCTCAATTTCAATTTCTAAAACGTATCATTGTATAACTATTGCTGCTTAAGAACTTTAAGTACGATTGTGTTAGTTATGCATAGAGTGGTGCTTATTCAGAATAAAATTGATCAGATTAAAGTTTAGCCGTGAAACCTATAAAAATGACTGTATACCACTTTGATCTACCTTTCAATGTTTCGATGAAGGTAAGGCCTGCGAAGTCTACTCCAGTTTTCTATTGTTATTGATGTTATCGACAGCAAGTCACACATATGTGGATTATATACGTTTCTGATGATCTTGCGTTTATAATCCAATACAGTTATTCCTCCAGGTAAAGTAATACGTTGAGTGAGCATCTTTGATCATTATATTCAAAAAGACTACTGATGTTTTTCCTTTATTGTGATTCTGCCCACAACTAGAGTAATTTTTGTTTGTATTTGCCTGTTACCCTGTTTGTAACCGATTGGTCGCTTCGTTTAATTCTTTAAGCTGCAGCATAATAATTGCGATTTCATTTTCTTTTTTTTACATTCAACATTATTGATAGCAAATATTCTTGGTATTTTTATTATTTTTCATTGGACAATGAATCTCTGAGATATTTTAATATTTGCTCCATTCGTAAGTTTAATGGTAATATTTTCAAATCTTCTTGCCTTATTTAAGCGTAAGAATATTAAACTGTTCCTCCAAACTCACCATTTTGAAGTCCCCCTGAATATAGTTTACTGGCTTCACTAGCAAGACAATTGCATCTAATTCCAGCCCTGGTACGGGGGTTTTGTTTGTGCTATTTTTATTTTTGCATTACTTTTTATTTATAGTTTGTTAATAAATTACCACAGTTGCTCCTCAGGCTTATCCTCAAACCAACGAATTTCGACCTTTTGGCTTTTAATTGTATTCATTTATCTTGGAATCAATTGTATTTAAATATTTTGAAGAACTTTGTCTATTTCTGTGGACCATTTGTCATCCCAAACTATTCCACACATTTTGCATTAAGAGATTCCTGCTGATTTTAATTGAGAAATTCATCTTGAATTGAACAAATTTCATAAAGCTCGGCTTGTATAAAATACCCAATATATGAATGGTGTCGTTCAATTTAACATTAATTGAAGTGCCATTTATTTTTATTTCGTTTATTGGATGATTTTGGTTGCTTCACTGCTGTCCTGTGTTTCACTTTTAGATTTTATGATTCTCCCAAGAATCATAAATGCCTTTCTTCCTCGAACAGCGGTACGTTCACAATATACCTGCCGCTAGAATCATGTTTTTTAAAGTATCTGAATAAAACAATTCTTACCAATTGCCCGTACTATAATTTTTAATTGATATTGACATTTCACGAAAAAAGGATTATAACAAAAATCTAATCATTTAGCTGATTATACTGCCATCTATAGTCAAAGATTGGAACCGCCGAAATAAATTGACGTCATATGGCAAAATTTTTGAAGCAATGAGACCATTAGTATCTAGGTGCACTGTCATAATCTAGTGTTTTTAAAATTTTTGCCTGTCGCGCTAAAACTACTGCACCGAGTTAAATGTACCTTAAATTGGTTGGTAGTTGACAGTCACGCAATCTGCGCTTAAAACATAACTTAGTTTTCTACGATTTGAGTAAAATAATACAAAATAAATTGAAATTTCATTGCCATCTTAGTTTAAATCGTTGTATTGATGTCTAATGTCGTCTAGTGAAGCAATTATATTTTGTGATTTTCTACTTTCTAGTATTGTTGTCGTAGGAATAATATTTGGCGTAGATTTTTGTGATTGAATAAACTATCAAATTAGTCAACGATGTAATATACGTTGCATTCGAAATGTGGCAAATGGTAGAGGGCTTAACTTAAATTTTTTTATTTAGGTTCTTAACCAAAACTAATATAGCGAGCAGGAAAATTTTTAAGCATCCTACAACATAGATAGCTAAAAGACAGACGTAATGAAAGATTGGCAGAGAGGTTTCTTTCACCAAATACAACGAAAAATGTATATATAGAGCAGCGTCGTCGATCTTGCAGCAAGCGTGAGGAGTTCATCTTCCATAATCTATAAAAACCAAACCAATAACGAAGGAGGTTGTACGTATATAGCTAGAACTAAATATTTGAACTTATCGTTCCACACTCAAGTGGAGTGATTTAAAGATAATCCACATCTCCTAGATAACAGAATCCGGAGCAACGTAAATTGCAAGGCATATACCAAGATTCGCGAGATGATTACAGAACTGAAGGGCGGACCTAAACGAATTAAAATCATATTAAACCCGAACTATGCCAAAACTTAATTACGGAAAGTATTCATAAGCTCATGTTTCTTTACCATGGTAGTGGTGATATGAATTTGGCAGATATTGAGTTTCATGCAATCATACTTAAATGCTATACATTAAATAACATACTGAAATAAAAAAATTGTACCAGTTTTTGTGCGTTTCATATAAAACTGAAAATCCTCAGTCTCATTAAATCACTCTGTACGTTAATCAGCATTTATTAAAGCTTCTGATGATTTTGACAAATGACAAAATACATATTTTAGGAGAAATGCTATCAAGTTTAATTTTTTTCATTTTGTGACACAGTTCCGAACCACTAGGGTGGTTCTTCGATTTGTGCTAATATTTAGTTTAATTGATTTGGATAAAAATGCATAATTAACCTTTATGAACTAAAATTTTGAGAGAAGAGCCCTTTCTCCTATCTAAGTCGGAACACCGAACGCGATTTTTTGCTACAATACATTCTAATATTTCTGTTTGGCTACAAACCGTCTTCATGAAACTTATTTCAGTTAAATAAAAATTCACCAACATTTTATACTCGTGAATATTTTGAGAATCATTCTTCTAACATTTTTATAATTATTCATTATTTCTCCAATAAGCTTTTTAATTACCGACCAAATGACATAGTGTTTGGGCAGGCAGATGATAAAGAGAGTTTTCGTCGTCCGATTACGATAGACGATGTAACATCAACAAACAACTAAATTCGAATGGTAGTGTAGAAGTCATGAGCTGAGCCATCATCCTTGCCAGAACTACAGGCTTCCATGGAACTATGCATTTCGCAAATGGTTCTACATAAATGGGATTTACACCCGTACGTCATCGTTACGACTGCTGCGTAAACACGTCAAAAGCGATCTATAAGAAAGCAGTACTTCTTTAAAAATGTTTAAAAAATTTAAAAAACAAGAAAACAAAGTTCTTTTAATTCTTAAAAAACAAACAAATTACAGCTAGGTTATTAAAAGTTCTTTCATCTTTCTGTGACGGGTTATAGCTAGTCGTTAGTAAAAATATTTAAGTTGATTATAAACTTAAACAATTTTTACTGGGAACTTAACTATAAAATTACATTGGCATTAGGTATTAGACACGAACATGGCAACAGTTTTTGAAAACATAATATACTTCTGTACTTTACATTTATTTATCTTGGTCTAATGTGTTCCTTTTATTGGTCGAAAATTTTAGCGTCCGTGATTTATCACGGCTGCTCAATATTAAATAATACTGACGAATTATTTCAAAGCACCATAGCTCTCGATCAATCCACCTACACAAACTACTTTATCAACACACGACGACGCCATCCATCTTCCAAAATGACATCTAAAAACCATCTTATTCGCTGACACATTTAATTTCAATTTATATTCCGAATTAAATTGAAAAAATTAGAAAAGTTTTTGTTTTATTTTTGAAATGGAAAATGGTTTTTCATATTGAATAAATATACAACAATAATAAGCTTTAAGACAAGAAAATTTTGTTTTCTAAACACATTGCTATACGTAAATAGTTAAAAAAGAAAAACTTTTGTTTTCATTTTAATATTCATCCATTTTACCTCATCCATACAGACACAGATAATCAATAAAACAAACATAATAAAAATTTTCCACTTATGTTTATTTAAGATTAAAGGATAATAATGATTTTTTCCCATCTAACAAAAAAGGAATAAAATAATCATAAGGAAAATATTTATTTTTAGAAAAGCACAGAATAGAAAATTTTTTTGATAAAATTTATTGAAGGGTTAAGGATTACGATTGGGTGTTTACAAAAATCAACAAAAACAGAAATAAAATGGGTATATAAAGGATAATACTTCGATCCCCAGTAGAATCCCTTCCAAATATGTATAAATTCAATATTTTGAAGTAGAAAAAATGTTTTGTTTCTTTTCTGATTTGGGACTGGAAGGTTAACAGAACACAAAAAAACGAAAGACATCTTCTAGTCTTTTGAGAGTATCTTTAACAAAATTAGGATGAGTAGAACAATATTTTTTGGAAATATGCGGAAGATTACACGGGGGTATACACAGTTATGTGTAAATTAGAAATTATGTGATATCATTGTCCTCCGAGAAGATTATAATAGTAATACGTTAAACATTATGTTGCATTACAGGGTGCCTTAATAAGCCAACACGTGCCGCCCAGTTGATTTTTTTTATTTCTAACAAATTATCTATGTAGCTGTAGAGAGTAAAATTTTGAAAACCAAACAATCTTTCAAGGAAAATTTGATTTTTTCAGAATTTCAGATAGCCTTGAACACATTGGAAACAATAAAATACACCTTAACAAACAAGCAAAAATGTTCTGGATATTCAGTCAGACCGATTTAATTGTTGGTCGATATTTTTATTCAATTGAAAAATTAATGTTCCAATTATTATTGAAACATTTTGAAATATTTAGGAAACTTATTTCCCAGTATGTATATTTCTGAATTTGAGAATGGTAATATAGAAAATATATCAAACCCAACTCATTTTCACACAATTACGAAATTCGTTAAAGAGGGGCGACTTCATTTTAAGAAGAAGAGACCGCAAGAATTGTGGAAGCACATAACTGGAAGGTTCCATAAGCCAAGAACACCACTCTGCAGAATCGTTTTCAAATCTCGAGTAGTTTCTTTATCAGTTGATTATGAAATCAAAACTGGTTGAATGAATGTGTTAACTTAAAGTAATGTCATTCGGAACTGAAGTTTTTGGTGAAACTGCTATTATTCTTCCTATAGCCTTACTGCCGTGGTGTGAATTAGGAGATCGTTGTTCTCATTTTTTGAATTTTGAAATATGTAAAGCTTAGGAATGTCATCATTTTCACCAAGAACTTTCAATTGAATTAACGCAGCCACAGTTGTGATATTACAAAATTTCAACAATAATGTGAATTTCAAATTTTTTTCATAAGAAATGGATGTACGAATTTACAGGAAGAAATTGTGTTTTATTTAACAAAGTATAATAAAGTATAGGCATCATGAAAATTTTCGACGTCGAAATTTTGCAGATTTGTCTTTCGCTATATCTCTAAAGGCTGTGTAGTGTCATGTGGACCTAATGAAGGTATCCTCTTTACAGGTGAAAATTTATACTTAAGCTTCACCATAAATTGGGAGGCCTCAATTTGGCGAAAATTGGCTAACCGGAAGTGGCAGCTTCCATGGGAACTTCATATTACTTTGCAAACATTTTGAAAACTGAAGCGTTGACGAAACAATTCGGCGTCTCTACAGCCCAGACGGATTGACCCATAAAAAATGTAAATTAATTAAATTCCCTGTTTAAGCTTCAACCATAAATTGGGAAATCCTAGTGAACATATGGAAAAACTGTGTACCGAAAGTGGCAACTTCCTATGTTGAAATGTAGAAACCATTTATGAAAAAGTGCATATCATTATCAAGTGCATTCAAGAATATGTACAACCGTGGTAAAAACAGCCGTGTGTTGTTCATAAGATTTACACCCTCCAGCTTATATTTTCCAGCAGTCTAATTAATCGTCAACGGTTTCAAATATACCTCAACGACAATACATAAATTACACAAACCACTTTGGAACTACACTCCCACAAACACATAGCGATAACAATTTAAAACCATGTAAATATCTGGTTATCAATAACCAATTAACAAAACCCTTGTATCTATTACCCCCAAATATTTAATTAAATTCCAACCATTACTCGAAATACACAAAAAAAATTAACAAGCAATCAAATTTTTAACATTTTCTGATTTTTTTTAAATTATTGTACACTATTTGATTAATTTATGTATAAAAAATAAATTGAAATTTAACAAAATCGATTATGTACGCTTGGATACCACGTAATTGTTGTATAAATGTCTAGTTGGGGTTGGAGTTTTCGAGTAAAATAAATTAATGCAATAAATACCACTACCGCCAAAACACAGAAAAGGTTTAACGGCAGGCATGTTATTTAAAACAAAAACAATGTAGTTACATTTACATTACTGTTTTTGGGTGGTTAAAGGAATAAACATTAATTTTTAATTGACTATTGAAATTGTTTTTTATAAATTGTTGTTGGTATGCACATATAATTTATTCAAAATAACTCGCTTCTACATTATACGCATAATATGTAAATGATGATATACTTACACTTTTGTGCATACATATTGTTATTGTTTACGTGCATGATATTTTTAAAATTGATTCGAGACTGAAAGTAGCCTTTTTAATTTCATATTTCTCTATTTCGAGAAGAAATTTAGAAGTGCGGGCGTTGCGACCAACTGTTAGTAATTTTCTTCACCTATAAATACTTAAATGACCGCAGCTATCCAGATAAAAAATCATAACTTATTCCAGAAATCTTCTAGCTCGATTACCGCGTTTGCTAGTTTCGGTATCAGCAGAACAAAAACTTAGAACTCCTCATTCAATCTGGTGTATGTATGTTTTGATAAGACTGTTTGGTTAGGGTTTTAGTCTTCCCAGTACACAGATTACAACATTTAGATTGATTTTTAGTCAATCAGTGAACTACCAGGTAAATACTCACTGCACCTTATGAATTGCAATTTATGAGTTATGCAGAAGTGGATTTTATTCCAAAGTCAAGAATACGATATGGGACAAGTATAAATCAGAGGTGGAAATGAGATGAAGTGGAATTTTTAAATTATATTAGGGTGAGTGAAAGTATATTGTAGTGCACCTCGATGGGTGGATTAGTTAGGTATAGATAAGCTCTAATAAAGCATAATCTGCATGGGAATGGATACTGTGCTAGGCACTTCTTCCCCAAACCCCCTCGCTTTGCCGTGCGAGAAAGAGATTATGAATTATTAGAACCGTGTCAGATAGTTAGTTTTGATTTTTTTTTATATTTATATTGATGATTTGGGAATGTCCCGTAATCGGAAAAAGAAAAAAACGCATGTCATAATTAAAAAATTCGGGTCCTCTTCCAAATTTTTGTTATCGCGTTGCTTTGTCTACGGTGACTAGCATGTACAGGCTGACATGGAGATTGCAACGTACATATGGTATACTGGAATTGAATGAAAATAGAGTATTAATTGATCTGAATTAAAGGACAAAATTCCACTGAATACTAGTTCATCGGAAGTGAGAGCCTCCATTGGAGTTCGTTTTATAAAACTATTTTGAAAAGTATAGCATTTAGAAAAAAATGGCATGACATCAAGATTTTCAATTAATTTGTAGACACAATTTTTTCAGAACATTATTCTTAAATTTTAGAGGAAATGGCGTTTGGATAAAGATATGTTTTTCATCAAAATTCGTCACTTCTACAGAATGATTATTATGAAATTTTTACCATAAATTTAGTTACTGTGAAATGTGGATATTTTGGTACCAGAAGTGGTAGCTTCCATACGAACTTTCTCGTTTTTATAGTTGGGTAATTGTACGAAAATCGGTTTACCGGATATTACAGCTTCCGTAGCAGCTTTTTGTTTTTTGCAAATATTTAAAAAATTATAGGATCAACAGGAGCCAAGAAATTAACCTGTAGTAATTTGAACTATTTTAAAGAGACATTTGTCGATTTTTTAAGTAACCCTGTTGTTTATTTAAACACATTTAAACAAATGTCGTCAGTAGCAATCGGTCTAGGACGTAACCTATTGAAATAATTTCTGTGTTCAGTTCATTGTGAGAATGCTGAAACTGACAAATTAAATTCAGCTTTATCATAAAAAAGTGTCCATGGATTTAATAATTTTAAGTGAAATAGTTAATGTAACTCGCGTACCAACGCAATGGCATAATAGCCGATCGTAGGTCTCATTCAGAAATTTACTGTGACAGCTTAATGTTCGGTTCTGACTGGTGAAATCAAAGGTTTCGTGCCACGGCGACGAGCAATGATTTTTGTACCTGACTTCATTTTGGTAAGTTTCAGGCATCGAACACCTTTTAAGGACCAATTGATCATGAGCAACTGAAAATCGCTTTTCGTGTCTGTAATGCTATTGTTGCAATTACTAGCGGCCGTAATGAGCCCCTAATTAAAATCTGGTCCCTATAAAAATAATTGAATCACGTAACGGGTTTTTATCACTTATTGTGATTTAGTTTTATTTAAATGTTGGCAATTTAATTTATTACAACTTTCTAAATCGCTTGTTAAAAAATCAAAAAAATATTGATTACATAACTATGAATCGCGCTGTATATTCAGTATACTTGTTATTCGGTGAGTTATGTAGAAGACTTGGCCAGTGCCCGTACTAAACAAACCTTATTTTTCGTTCCAACGATTAAGGATTTAAATTCAAAAATACGGTTATTGACAAATTGGCTTAATCGTTGTTTTGGCCACATTTAACTGTATTACGTTTAAATAATTAATTCTAGACAAAAAATATGAATAATAAATCAAACGAAAATTCATTCTTCTTAAAGCAAATACCAGGGCCATATATGGCTATTGGGTACCCAAATGACTATTTTGTCTGGAAAAAGGCAATTTCCGAACGTTATATTATGAAATAAAATGCAGTTGATTTCTCAATTTAGTAATTTATATATGAGTTTATAGCAAATATCTTTATTTGGAATGAAGAAATTATATAAATAATTAAAAAAAATAGTACCATTGGGAAAACCTTGAACCATTTTCCAATTTTTAAACTTATGTGGTGCTGCCAATTTAGGGGGAGGGAATTATTAGTGTCAATTTTCACTTTATAGAAATACAAAAATATGATCAACATATCCATAGTTTTTGATGTTTGTCAAAATTTGAGACAAATAATGAATTTTCCACGAATTTTACGAATACCTTACTTCTAATAAATTCATTAAAATGGTAATGATTACAACATAACTATATAAATTGTAATCTGGCCGGCTGCTGTTAGTATTGTAAGGCAATGCTGAAGTAAACAGACCCAACATAAATAACGTTAAAGTCATGTCATTCCCCACTATATATGTAACTAATGTACTATATATAACGATGTAAATCGACTTCTAGCAGCTCGACAAAAGCTCAAACTTCTATCAAATTTTTTACAAAGGCATTTTTTATTTTATTGTGTTTCTCAATTTATCGGAAAATTAACTTATATTAACAAATAATTTGGGACATTACCTGTATTTTATGTTATAATTTTGCGATCGAAATGACCCTTTTTCCATAGAAAACACACGTTTGGGTACCATATTGAAAGCTCGATGACTTTTCTTTTGTATAGAATCAGGCCAGCATTTCTTTGGCCTTGGCAAATACATAAGGAATAACTTTTGATCTAATAGTGTCATGTGCAAGTTCCAATTAGCTAGCATAAGGTTCTGAAAATGGTTTATTTGCTCCGCAACATGAAGTGATTCAATTTTTAAGTTATGGTAAGTATTAACAGATTGATTGATTTTCTTGATGGAAAAGCCATAATTGCAAAAATTGTATATCCAACTGAATTAAGGCTTCTACAACTTTATTGACCGCTTGTGCATATAATCGTCCGCATACATTTATAGTTTACCACAGAGATTAAGATTAAGCAAGTCATTTACAAAAATATTAATTAACGTTGGCCCAGGATTGATGTTTGTGTAACGCTTGATTTTATGTGAAAATTTCCACTATATTAAAATTTGTAGATTAGGGCGTGCGATGCTGAGGTGTTTCAATTTATAAATCAACAATTCGTAATTCACAGAGTCAAAGGTGTTTGGTTACACCAACGAAAAGTGCTGGCTCATATTTCTCGAAGTCTAGGTTATTTACAATAGAACTCAACATATGTACCGAAGCAACTGTTGTTCTCGATTTCGAAACGAAATCAATTAATCTGGTTTTAATCTTGAAAATGTAATAGAATCGCTTTTTCACAAACTTTTAATACTCGATCTCAAAATATACAAATTTAAAAAAAAACAACTACAGATAGGAAAGACAGGCTTTTTCCAAGTGCCGATTAAAACTATTCATATTATTTTCAATTTTTGTATTTTACTGAAAAAATGTTAAAGTATGATTCGTAGTACACTTCAAAACTCATTTTCTATAAATGGTTAATTCAATATACTCGTAGCTCTATAAAACTGTATTCGATTGTTAGGTAAAAGTAATTCCTCAAAAGTCATCAATACTGAACTGATACTAAAATTTTAAAATTTATCTCGTTTCTGATTGAACTTAATCAGACATAAACAGTAACTTCAACCCAAAAAAATTTCAAATCTTATCGTGATTACGGTGGGCTAATATGATTAGTATCGGGGAGCTTTATCGCTCGATTGTACATGCAGTGGATACGATTTGCAGAGTTGATATTTATATTCATTTAAAAAATTTGACCATAAACTATTATGCTCGATGAACAAATCAGTTTTAGTACTAATTTAAAAATAATTACACTAATCATTTATCACTAAACTAGATTCTAGACCCCTGGCTACAACATTGTTCAAATTAATAATACAGACTAACCTGTTATCAATATTGGGAAATTTACTTATCCCGATGATTTAGCTTGACATAGCTTTTTAACCTCCAAAACTTAGACCAATCATAATCAATTCAGACAATAGCACCATAAGACATATTTTTCGAGATTAATTTTTTACTATTGTACTGATGTATCGCATATTTTTGAAGCAAGTTGCTTGCTTCAAATTAAGCGTGTGTATAAAATATGAAACTCATCCATAGTATCGCCCCCGCGCCACCTCATACGCGTTAAAATATTAAACTAAATTAAGAATAATTAGCGCGTAACAAACTGTCAAGATTAATCCAATTTTAAATAAAAAAATAAAAACCCAACCTACCGGGCCGGCATTAATTGTGCCGCGATTTTTCAACTACGAATTTATGAACCTTCGTCAAACCAACATATTTCCACACATGTTCACAAAACCATATTAGTACATTTTTTTTCATTTCCATTTATCACATCATTTTTCCACTTTGTTTAACATTTGACATGTGTTAAAGAGAAATGAAAATAAAATAAAATGAAAAACTCTAATAATGGAAATTTCATTTCGTGTTAAATAAAAAAATGAAAATGGAATTATTATTTTTTTGTTAATTTTCCACCCTTTCCGCCTTATTAACATTATTGGAATAAAAAAATAGTAACAACAGTAATAATAGCGGCCTGAATGTTTGGTTTTGGTTATTTTTTCATGGCCGGTATTTTAATTAGATATAATGAAGTGACTTAATTAAAAATATATAAATATGAACATATGCGGTGGAAATATAGCAATATTGTGGGTGTTGAAACATTTGCTGGACACATATCGGTTTGTTATTTTGTATTTACTGCAAAATAATATTTCGCATATAAATCATATTTAAGGTCTATTTAATATTCATATCTAAAATTTATTTGATTTTCAATAATTAATTGCATATGCTAATAATGACAATCTAATTATAACATAATTTACTTCTAAAGAATGAATCAGTCTACGAATTAATTATTAAGTAAAGTAAATTGTTTTAAAATTAAACTTAATTATTTTATACTTTATTCAATATGAAAGCCGCACGTAATTAATGTAAATTAGAGCTATAAAATAATGACTGGCAAATATTTTTGTGAGGGTCAAGTAAGTTATAAATGATAAATAAATGTGGACTCCTTTTTTATTATTAAAACCAAGTGATTCAGCATAAAATTGCTACCCTTTTCCTTCTTTGTTGGCTTGGCTACATACACAATGTTAAACCTTTCGGTAAACAAAAACGTGAGCTAATTGGTTTTTCTAATTTTAAATTTTAATTGGTGTTATTTTATTTGAATACAATATTAAGCAACTATGAACGGGAGGTGTACATGTACCAAAAAGGGCAAGTAATGGAATATGTTTATGTTATATTTTGATGTGGGTGGTAATCCTTATTTTAATACCTACGTCCAACAATTTTTTTATCAATTAAAATTTTTATATTGTAACGCTTATGTCAGTGTTTTTAATGGATTATTCGTTTGTTGTGTAACAACACTAAATTTTATATGTAAATGGCATAATTTCGAAAGCGATAGACGGGTACGGTGAAAAACCACAACACCGATCACAAGGCTCACTATCATTAAAATCCCAAATATATTTTATTTTCAAACATTAAATATTCAATTTTCTATTTTATTTCATCCATAAAATATGCGCAAAGAAAATTTCGAAATTTCCCTCGACACCGTGTTTTCACCTCTGCATAAAACTACTCATATCTTTTGTACGATAAGAATCAACAAGGAAAAACTTCTTTTCACTATACAAAATTACTATTTTAGTATTTTTATATTGTGTTGTTACAGTACTCGTATTATATACATTGTGCTGTACGGTTACTTAAGTTATTATAAAATATTTTTAATTATAAATCTTCTAATCTAAATTTAATGGAAAATTGAAGGGGTTACGAGTTTTTATTGTGTATTACCGTTGATATTATGTAACTAAGTAGATATAGTCAGTTCTTATAATAAATTGGATTTTCCTTGTTTTATTATTTATAATTCCGCACTTTTATTATTAATTCTTGTTTCTTAAAAAATTATATTTCATAAATAATTTCATTAATTATAAATATTTGGTTGCTTCAATTTTTGTGTTTTAGGGGTTTGTTGGGGATTTAAATATTTATCCATCGTTCAATATAGCGTAATTTTAATATTTTAATCAATAAACCAAAGAGATAAATTTAGAATATTTACATAAATTATTTATGTTATTATATAAAATACGGATAGAGGTGGGGATAGAGACGGTATCTTAAATGCTTAATACTTATATAAAATTCGAGATAAGAACGCCATAAGGTATGTCAAGATTGTTATTCGATAAATTATGTCTATTTCTTTATATTGACGTGTACACGTTTACATTAAAGACAGTTTAAATATTTCATGAAACCGTAAGCATCGGTGTATTGGCCTCGCTCGCTCGTAACATATTTTTCAAATTGAGATTCTGGATTGCTGATTTTTAATTTATTGTTATAAAACGGATTCCAGGTATCGAATATATTTATGGATTTATGTGGGAAAATGCCATGTGGGAAATACGATTTCGCGTAGGATTTTTTTCTTATTGGTAGTTGACAGTAAATAAAGTAGGTAATAACGGGTGATTTTTTAAGAGCTTGAGAACTTTTTTTTAAAAAAAAACGCATAAAATTTGCAAAATCTCATCGGTTCTTTATTTGAAACGTTAGATTGGTCCATGACATTTACTTTTTGAAGATAATTTCATTTAAATGTTGACCGCGGCTGCGTCTTAGGTGGTCCATTCGGAAAGTCCAATTTTGGGCAACTTTTTCGAGCATTTCGGCCGGAATAGCCCGAATTTCTTCGGAAATGTTGTCTTCCAAAACTGGAATAGTTGCTGGCTTATTTCTGTAGACTTTAGACTTGACGTAGCCCCACAAAAAATAGTCTAAAGGCGTCAAATCGCATGATCTTGGTGCCCAACTTACCGGGCCATTTCTTGAGATGAATTGTTCTCCGAAGTTTTCCCTCAAAATGGCCATAGAATCGCGAGCTGTGTGGCATGTAGCGCCATCTTGTTGAAACCACATGTCAACTAAGTTCAGTTCTTCCATTTTTGGCAACAAAAAGTTTGTTAGCATCGAACGATAGCGATCGCCATTCACCGTAACGTTGCGTCCAACAGCATCTTTGAAAAAATACGGTCCAATGATTCCACCAGCGTACAAACCACACCAAACAGTGCATTTTTCGGGATGCATGGGCAGTTCTTGAACGGCTTCTGGTTGCTCTTCACTCCAAATGCGGCAATTTTGCTTATTTACGTAGCCATTCAACCAGAAATGAGCCTCATCGCTGAACAAAATTTGTCGATAAAAAAGCGGATTTTCTGCCAACTTTTCTAGGGCCCATTCACTGAAAATTCGACGTTGTGGCAGATCGTTCGGCTTCAGTTCTTGCAGGAGCTGTATTTTATACGGTTTTACACCAAGATCTTTGCGTAAAATCTTCCATGTCGTCGAATAACACAAACCCAATTGCTGCGAACGGCGACGAATCGACATTTCACGGTCTTCAGCAACACTCTCAGAAACAGACGCAATATTCTCTTCTGTACGCACTGTACGCATTCGTGTGGTTGGTTTAATGTCCAATAAAGTAAACTGAGTGCGAAACTTGGTCACAATCGCATTAATTGTTTGCTCACTTGGTCGATTATGTAGACCATAAATCGGACGTAAATCGCGAAACACTTTTCGAACCGAACACTGATTTTTGTAATATAATTCAATTATTTGCAAGCGTTGCTCGTTAGTAAGTCTATTCATTATGAAATGTCAAAGCATACTGAGCATCTTTCTCTTTGACACCTTGTCTGAAATCCCGCGTGATCTGTCAAATACTAATGCATGAAAATCCTAACCACAAAAAAATCACCCTTTATATGTATATTCATTGTTATCTTGAATATGTTGCGGGTATATCGGAAATTTAATTTCTTCAATTCATGCAATGTATACAACGTTGTAGCGATAAGTCGATGTGGGACGGTATTATGACCTTAATGAAATGTCCTTAGAGCAGGCGAACGATAGACAATCCAAATTGCTTTGTATAACGGAAAACAAATCTAACAATTAAATTTTCCATCTACGTTCCATCTGAAATAGGAATTTACCCGCACAAAATATTTTCATGAATTGTCTATTGTCTGGGATAAATAAACCCTATTACTATACCAAATATACCGAATTTCAATTTATCTATCTTAAGTTACTTTCTCGGTTTATGATGAGTACCCTATTGGTTACTCACTTTACAATAAATACTTATTCTAATTTGAACTGCCCAGCTTCAGCGGTTTCTGCCTTGTGCGTCTTTTGCTGCATTGGTGGTGCCCAACATACGACGGGGATCTGCATTTCGAGATAATACAGCGATTATACAGCGAGTTTTTCTTTGCCTGTTTCACAATCCCCCGCAGCACATTATTTTGGAAACATTGTATTATTTGTACATTTGTCTTCTTGACACAACCCCAAAGTTGTATATCATAGGTCCATACTGGTGCTAGCTCGATTTGTGTGTTGAGAGCTCTAAATTTATTTCCAAGAGCCAGTACATTTTCCTATATTTGATGTTTGAATCTCCTTTTTTCTTCTTGATCTTATCTTTCCATCTTAGCTTAGCATCGAGGGGCATGCAAAGGTATTTGCATAAGTAATTTGGTTGAGTTAAGAATCACTTGGATTCCCGTTTACATGTTGGTTTGTAAAGTTGACATGTTCTGATTTGGTTTCATTTATTAACATGCACCATTTATTAGTTAAGTCTTTCACTATGTCAGCTGCATTTTGAAGTTTGCTTAGTGATTCCGTTATATCTTTTCCAACTGCTAGAATAGCTGTATCGTCTGCAAATGATGCTACTGTAGTACTAGCATGTGATATACCTGCTGATATTCCTTTTAGATTAGAGTACTCGGTTAGAGTACTCAAGTTTGACTCGAAAGTGTCAATGTAGCGCTTTGGATTGTCGCGCAAAATTTTGAAGCGCTTTGGATTGTCATAATGTATCCACTTTTCATCCTAAGTGATAATCCTATGCAAAAAACCCCGTCATTTGTTGTCAATGAAGCAACAATTCGCACATGGTTATACGTTCCATATCCCGTTCTTAAAATTTGTCTGTTACTCAATTTACCAGCTTCTGAACCAATCCCATTGCATGTATACATTGCGAAACACATTGTTGGGTAATATTCAACTCTTCTGCAAGTTGTTTTTCGGCCGCCAATTTTTTCGCGGTTTTCTTTGCCCGTCCTTACTTTTACGCCGTTGCCAGCCAATTCGAAGACGTAGGGCTATATGTCCGATTTTCATAGAGCCATCTGCACATTGCATAGCTCTATACCAGCCTGTAGTTCTGGCATGGATGATGGGTTGGCTCATGAGTTCTGCACTCCGACAGGGAGTTATAGTTGTGTTCCAGTACCTCCCAATCCAAACGCCAAAGCTTTAACCACTGTACCGTTTTGTCAGTGACTTTCTTTATGATTTTTAAAGTTATTAAATCGAAACCTATTCCTTCTGTCGATTTCATATTGTCTAATTTCATTTAATATTTCAGTTGGGCATGTAGGTGAAATATCTTTAAGCTCCTGTATTATCAAAGATTTATACAGTTTGATATTTTCAAGATGCTCTGCTAGTTTTGATTTTTTTATTCAGATTTATATTACTTCCTTTTCCTTTTTTATCTCTTTCAAACGTCGAGGTGCTTTCGAGGTCGGCTGATTTGGGTTTAGTTACCAAAGCTTTTTGTAATTATGGCAATCTCTCGTCGAATTAAAAAATTCGCGGGTATCTCCTACTGCGATTGATTGATGTCAACATGCTCTAGGCATTCTGGTATGTCGTTGTGTAAGGGGGCGGATTCGTTTTATCTCGTTTCCTTTTATTTTTCAACTTCTTCCAACGTTGTACTTATCTAAGCAATAATTGTTTTTTATTGTTTAATTTCTTTTGTAATAAATCGTAGCTTAGCAAGTGGAATGGGATTCTTGGCAACTTCACGAAGTTTTCTTTTGAGTTGAGGAATTCTCTTACCAGGTGGTATTAGGTGTGCAAGTAGAAACTCGGCTCTGAAGTTGGTTGTATTAAAATATACTTGAACGCATCCAAAATGGCCGCCATTTCCGATATATGTAGCTCAGTTATTTTTGTTTTTATGTCATAAGTTTTAGTTATTTACAAGCTGCCGTTCTGAGTGCATCAATTTTAAGAGCTGGATGTAGACAAACAACATTTACGTCCTTGCATTCTAGTCTGTTTTCAAATGAAAAATGCTGCTCAATCTATGTAATTGAGTAGATCGACTTTGCGTGAACATTCTGTGAGACATTCAACAGTAAAAAGTGGTTTTCAAGATCGTCTTGAGGACGATTCACGTCCAGGTGCGGTAAAACAATTTGAAGACGAAGAACTTAAAGTTTTACTGGATGAAAATCCGTGTCAAACTCAAAAGGAGTTCGCAGAGCAATTAGGAGTGCAATATTAAAAATACGGAGGGAAGGGAAATGAGTTCCTCATAAACTGACCGAAGCAAATAAAAACCGAAGAGTTGACATCAGTATGAATTCGCTTTCTCGGTACAAAAATAAGAACTTTTTGTGCAAAATCATTACGGATGAAGTGGATATAAGTGGATTTTGTACGATAATCCTAAACGCAGAAAATCATAGGTTGACCCAGGCCACCTATCAACATCAGTTGCAAAAATGAATATTCATGTCAAGAAAATGTTACTGTGTGTCTGGTAGGATTGGAACGAGCTTTTGGAACCTGGTAAACTGTTACAGCTGAATGTCACCAGGCCCAATTGATCAAATTAAGTGTTGCTCTGAGGGGAAAAAGATCATTTACGGGCCAAGAAAAGCGGAAGGTGATTGATGCATGACAACGCTCGTCCACATACAACAAAATTAACCCAGGAACTCATCTTCTCCTTAGGCTGGGAAGTTTTACAACGTACGGCGTATTCTCAAGATTTGGATCTCTCTGATTCACGAAAGTTGAAGATGTGGAAAAATGTTTTGCTTCAAAACCACCAAGCTCTATCGCGAAGGCATTCATCATCTACCTAATAAATGGCAAAATACTATCTAGTAATGGCGAAGATTTCAATAATTAATCTTTGTAGCAATTATATTTTCAATAAAGTTGAATTTGACCAAAAAAGCGGAGTTTCATGCATCTAGGTTTTTTACAGAAAAATTGCTGCGTTTGTCTATGTGCTTGGCGTCTTTAGCATTTTAGGATTGATTTTAAAATTTCTGACACTCTTTTGCATACTTGATTTAATACAGATGAATGACACAGTTAAAAAAAAATACACATAAATTGTTCAGTGAGACCAATTTATTTTTATTAGAAAGGTTACATTATGCCATTATGTATGGAAAATAACATCATTCAATACCGACCAAATGGCATAGTGGTCAAAGCTTTAGCATTTGGATCGGGAGCTACCGGGTTCGAATCCCGATAGGGGCAAGATGCAAAGGGAATTTTCATCAACAAATTACGATTTGTGATGAAAAGGAACACAACTATGACGCCCTATCGGTGTGCAAAACTCAAGAGCCGACCCATCTTCCATGTCCAGTACTATAAGCTGGCATGGAGCTATGCAATGCGCAGATGGTAACTTAAATCGGTCCTATAGCCGTACGTCTTCGAATTGCCCAATACAGGCGTAAAGGTAAGGACGTAAATCAGCAAACCGCGAAAGAGTTGGGAGAGCCTTGGCCCCAGAACAGATAGCAGGAAAAAAGTCATCATTCAAATGACAACCACGACTTCTCCGTACGTACTACATTCTATCAGCCCAATTTATCATCACTTTTTCACATAAATTTGGCTGTATTTCATCAATAGCACGTTCAATGTTGATTTTTAATTGCTCAATTGTTGTTAGATTATCAGCACAAACTGGTGACTTAACATATCCCCAAAGAAAGAAATCACAAGGTGTTAAATCACACGACCTGGGAGGAGAATTAACTGGACCAAATCTTGAGATAATTTCATCACCAAATTTTGTTTTCACTAAATCGATTGTTTAGGTGGCTGTGTGTCAGGTGGCACGGTCTTGTTGAAACTACATAACTTCCAGATTATTCTCAACAACAGCAGGAAAAAAAATGATTTAAGGTTGTTCTGTATCGTTCTCCATTGACTGTTACTCTTCGACGATTTTCTTCAAAGAAATATGGACCAATCACTCCACCAGCATGAATTGCACACCACACAGTGACTTTATCTGGATGTAATGTTGTCTGAACAGTTTCGTGTGGATTTTTATCACTCCAAATTCTGCAATTCTGTATGTTTACATAACCATTTAATCAAAAATGAGCTTCATCACTGAACAAATTTTTTTGATAAAAATGTTCATCATTTTCAAATAATACGCAGTGTTGTCATTATAACCATTTTAAATTGTATCATTCCTATTGGAACCCCCGTTACAACATGAATATCCATTGAGAAGCGAGGTTCTAAAAGCAATATTAATATTTATCTATTCACAAATTCACTAAAAACTAATTTTAGTTATACGCAACGTATGATATCTGTTCGCAGTTAAAAGATTTCATATTCTGTTACACAGCGCAATATATTTGCTTTATAATTTCATTTTTCTCTGTATTAAATATCACTATTGGTCTTCTGCGAAATCGAATAAAACTAAAGTTAACTGTTCGGTTTTTGAAAATATGTCGAACATAATTTTATGTTGTCTCTGAATATCCAGCCGTTATTTCAAAACATTGGTTTAGCCATAATAAATTAAACGTTATATTCGGCAATAATTTATTATAGTTCACGACAAAACCTATTAGAACGACTGCCCTTAACTGAAGTCCTAGAATGTTTTATTTTCTTGAATCACAATTTTAAAACTTATTTCTTCCAACAGTTTTCATTTTGGATTAAATTAACTCCTCTTTTTCCAATAAATCAAGCAATGAATATGTAAAAAAAAGTTTTGACCAAACACGAAAAACTCTTTACCAAAAAGGGAATTCAACCACAACAAACGATCCAAAAAGTTATATTGGATTCAATTTTGTGTAGCCTGATGTTGTTGTATACTCGTATGTAGTTGATTTTTATGATTATTTAAAACTCTTTCAATATAATATAATTTTATGACTTGATGAAAAATCGGGTGATAAAAATTGCCGTCCCTTTAAGCAAATTACCATAAAATTGTAACGAAAATATTATTACGAGAAAAATCAAAATACGATATTCACATCGCCTACAGACGCAAACACATCGTATTACGTGTGTACATACATATAATTTGCATATTTCCACAATTTATCATTTAATCCCAACATCGAGATTTTAGAGTGTAGAGAAATTTGATGGGTGGAGCGATTTAGGTGGCAATCTGTTTTAAATTGTCCTCTTTGGCTTTTGTTTCCCGTTTGAGCCCATCTACTATAGCCTATTTCTACATCTATTCTCTATACGTACATACACATCATTCTATTGTAAATCTAAACATTAACATTTTAACAGCACATTGTTGAATAATATTGAAAAATAACAATTTGTCTTTTTATTTTTAGATTGTTGATGGAAATGCTAAGACTGACGTATCAAATCGACGTGAACCTGGGATGTTTTGCGGTGAAGCAGAACAACCACAAACATTTATAAGTGAAACGAGTT
This sequence comes from Nephrotoma guestfalica, assembly GCA_963691935.1. Classification (NCBI taxonomy): domain Eukaryota; kingdom Metazoa; phylum Arthropoda; class Insecta; order Diptera; family Tipulidae; genus Nephrotoma; species Nephrotoma guestfalica. The sequence continues at coordinate 305,047,712 of OY829914.1, read as the reverse complement.
ATGTTAAAATATTATTTTATACCGATAATTTTACGGATCAGGTAAGATTGAAATTTATCACACAAAAAATCGTGTTAAAGACAGTACAATTCTTTAACTTTTCCTACCTAAGATTGTAATGTTTGAAAATGAAATATTTTGTATTTCATAAAATGAATCGTAATTTTATTCGAGGTCCACTCGTCAAACGTTGTCATTAGCAGAGTATTTTTACGTGAAAAAAAAAATCGAAAATTAAAGAATTTCAAAATAACGCGAGAGATATGACCAACCACTCTGTGACTTTTATGTTGATACCCCTACGTATTAAATTTTTTCTTCAACATCTTCTTCTAACAGCCTTGTATATTAAGAAGTTGAAGTGATATGTTCCAATTTTGGAAACCTCACGAAAAATTTAGTAATCCAATAAGGGTAATTGCTGGGTATCCTCCAACGTTATTTAGATATTTTGATGTAACGGAAAAGAGGACCAACTTTGAAAGCAATTGTTTGAAATTAGATAGACTAAATAGATTAGATAGATTAGATAGATTAGATAGATTAGATAGATTAGATAGATTAGATAGATTAGATAGATTAGATAGATTAGATAGATTAGATAGATTAGATAGATTAGATAGATTAGATAGATTAGATAGATTAGATAGATTAGATAGATTAGATAGATTAGATAGATTAGATAGATTAGATAGATTAGATAGATTAGATAGATTAGATAGATTAGATAGATTAGATAGATTAGATAGATTAGATAGATTAGATAGATTAGATAGATTAGATAGATTAGATAGATTAGATAGATTAGATAGATTAGATAGATTAGATAGATTAGATAGATTAGATAGATTAGATAGATTAGATAGATTAGATAGATTAGATAGATTAGATAGATTAGATAGATTAGATAGATTAGATAGATTAGATAGATTAGATAGATAGTTAGTTATCTACATCTCAATTTCTATATTTTAAAACTAAATATTATATAATACTTAGGGTTGGGTTGAGGACATTTTGTAATATGCAATTTACAGTTCAAGTGAACTTTTTATATACACTGAAGCTACACAAATTAACGAAAAGTGTTACGGTTAAAAGGTGCAGCTATGAAAAAAATTCAGCAGTATAAGGCAGTAATCGGTTTAAATATTTACAAACCTTGGGATGTCACTTTCAGTATTTTTAGGAATCTTACCAAATGTGGGCATGGATTAGTGTATTTGAAACTGTTATTCGGTTTAATTTTTAATCGTCCAAATACAAAAAATTCGAGTTGCTTCACAATAATTACTAAAATCTTTAAAACACTTTCATCCAATGTTCTAAGAATATATAAATCAATATTATTTCTATCAAAGTTAAAAGGTTCAAACCTTCCATAATTTTCTTAAGCCATAGAATTTTACTTAGCTCTGAAAACGTTTGTTCTTGGAATTTCAAAATTCTTGGTAACTTAAATGTCGTTAACTGATCCTCAAAAAAAGAACACGAGTCAACAATGTAATCTTTGTAGGGAGTAAGAAGGACAGAAACATAAGAAGAATTCATCCGTCTCGTCTTCCGTTGCCCCACACAGCTCACCATTTTAATTCTCCCGAGCACGCATTCTAAACAAGTGCTTGTTGAATACAGTGTTCGATGAGAATGCATAGTAAAGTGTTTTTAATTTCTACCTTGTTTGATGTAGGTCATCAAAGTTCTTGATAATGCCTGCTTTATAGTGCGATAGAACATCATCAAACGGAGTGTTGGTCCAGGATTCACGTGGAATTAAGAAGCGTGATAAATTAACAAGAGGGCACCTTCTCGCTAATTTATCACCCTTATTAATTCTATGGATGGCTCTTCGACCTGGCACACAAATGGTTGTGTCTGCGGCCGGTTTATCTCACGGAGTGTATACTGTCTTAAGAGTCGCAACAACTTCTGTTAGAAAGACATTGGCGTACTGTCAACGGAATATGATAAATTAACCTCAGGATCAGAAATGTGCATTGCGGCATCAGCTTCCATCACCACTAACTGATCGATCGGTGAACATGATCTCATCGGAAATGTAAGACAAAACACCATGCTTACACTAATATCTTTCAGTAATATTCCCATTAAATGATTTCTCGAAAGAGTGCGTTGTGGCCATCAAGTTAGAAGGCAGGTACTTATGATTGATGGACAGCTCTCAATCAGAAGATTAAGAGGTACGAAACTCAAGATAACCTCGAGTGCAGCAACCGGTGTGGAATACACAGCCCCAGCGCAAAAATTCCCTAGCAAACGATTCCATACATCTAATGCTAATGGTTTCCTGTCAGTCCCAGTTTCAACTCTAGGCTATCATATTAAGGAGACAATGCCAACGCCCATGGTTTACCAAATGTATTTTAACATTCAGTAAAAGTTGCCTGATTTCTTGTAATTGTAAATGCAAGATTTCTAGTTTTCCAAGTGAGCGGATGCCATGATCCCCTCTTTTAGGAGATTTATATTACTGAAAATGACGATGTGAGGCACCTAAAAGTCACTTTCACTACACCGGCTTATAACAATGTTTATCACCATTTCAAGAGTCTGGAGAAATCGTTTTTTCAAAACCGGCAGAGATACGATTATACATACTCGGTAGCACAAGATTAACCAAATATATATTAGGAAATATTTACAAAAAACGGGAAAGCTGCCACTTCCGGTGGGCCGAATTTGGCAACAAATTTATGGAAAAGCTTAAGTACGAAGTACGACCAATAGAAACTAATTTTGTTGCAAATTTAAGTTATTATTCATTTGTTCCTAATAGTTTTTTTTCAAAAGTTGTACTATTCAAAATATTTGCAAGACGCGAAAAGTTTCCAAGGAAACTGCACTTACGGTAGATCGATTTCGGCTAAACCGTCACTGGGATCTCCCAATTTATAAAAACGCTAAAGTACAGTAAGAATTCCATGGTTTCTCTAGCAGTATGACATGTGGCACCATCCTGTTAGAATATCTTGATAACGTTCCCCAGTGACTGTAACAGCTGAACCATTCGAATTTGTCTAAAAATAGGTTCAATGACTACTCCAGCCCAAATTACACACCATATCGTTACTTTCATTGATGTAATGGTGATTGATAAATTATTTTTGGATTCTTTACTGCCCAGAACACGCTGTTTTGTTTGTTTACATGTCCACTTAAGTGAAAGTGAACTTCGTCACTCATAAATATTTAAAAAAAAAATCCAGTTTGTCATTGTCAAGCAACAACACCTTATTTGCTTACGTACGGCACCGCAAAGGATAGCAACTCTTGTGTTAAATGAATTTTATACGGGAGTAAATCCAAGTCTTTATGCAAAATATTGATTAGTGTTGATCTTTCGTTCTTGCACACGGTGTATGATCGATGTCGTTGGATTATCTCGTACACTTGGAAGTACAGCACCAAAATTTTCTGTTGTTCTGACTATACGTTGTTGCACACACTTTGGCTTATTTGCCACAGTCCCTCTTTCTACAAATTCTTCTCTTCCGGTAAATTGCAGGCTTTGATGGCACCAAATTCTTCCGAAACTTTCACGTAATTTCTTTAATGTTAATGTAATTAATTAATGACTTATGTAAACGGTTTTCACTATTAAAACGCGTTTTTCAATCGAATATTTTTTTAGGATTAATTTGCTGGCGGTTACGATTGTCAAATACGAACTATAAATTATTCGCCTAAATGGTGGCAAAAAATTGTATACCATTCGAATGTACACCTTGTATGATGTTTCATCCCGTTTCATCAGTCAATCCGTCTGTACAGGGCCTGTATTTTTGAAAACAGTTTTCTGTTATAAATCGTCGTTTCCGCTTAAATTTTGGAAAACTGGTCTAGGCCGGTATTGTTGAAAAATTAATTGTTTTTTTCATAAATGATATACTCGTTAAAAGATTTGCTCGTTGAAAACAGAACAAATCTCCTATGGAATCTGCCACTTCCGGTAAACCGATTTCTGCCAAAATTCACTAGAATCTCCCAATTTGTAGAGAGCCCACTGATATTTAGTTGACGGCATCACACACGAAACACGAAAAATCCCAAGGTCGAAATTTTTCATGATTTTAGTACGTAAAAGAAAAAAAATTGGGGTTGCTCCACAATGGTAGATCGTCAAATTTTACAGCTTATTGAATATTCCCAAGGTAATGGACGTGTTGAATGGTTTTGTAAATATTTGAACCAAATACTTGTGCTAAATACTTATTGTAAATGAACTTGTTTTAATAGAGATTGTGTTGTTTACACTTCTTCAAAGTAAGTAACAGTTAGACCTTTAGTTAAATTCAGGTCGATTTGTTTGCTGAACAATATTTTTCCAAATTAGAAAACCTAGGACTAGCTTGAAAAATGTTTATGTTTCGAAAATGAAATGATTTTGAAGCAGATAATTTGTTGTCCAACACAAATTGCATGCAAATGACGTTGAGTAGAGTAAATCCGCTTCAAAAATAATAAATTTTTTCTTAAATTTGGTGACAATTTAGTGCCCCTAACTAAGCCTTTTTTGAAGAGTTTTATTTCTTGTTTAATAATTACGCGCAGAAACGCGGGTTTTGTTGCTCAGTTAGAACTCCATTAAAAGATTGATGTTGATTGATTTGATGAATAGGCTTATGTAGATCAATCTGAAAATAAATTGATTTCGAACGAAAACGAAACAAAAATACAATCGCATCAATGATTGCGATTTGAGTTATGGTCTGCGCCCTTCATAGTACGAGCATTTATATTGAATTTATTCCCCAGACCCAATATACGTTGTGTGTTTGTACTTTATATAAAGCGATGTGCGTATAGCGTATACAACATATAAATATAAATAATACTTTTCCGATGAAAAATAAAAAGAAAATTCTTATCGCATTTTTACCATTTACCATGTATTTAATTTCAGACGTATTTTTCATTTGATTCACGTGCGGAACAACAAATGGAAGTATATTTAAGATATGGACAACATCCTGAATTATATCCAAATCGACGTGGTGAAGTTGTTCAAGGGTATGTATGTGTAGTATGCTGTTTGCTGTACATATTTTATGTTCCTGTTACGTACATACTTATGTTTTTATGCGTTCAAAAAATACGTATTCCTTATTATATTTAACATAAATATTGATTTTTATCTCTACATAAATATGTGTATCCATCCATCCATCCATCCATCTATGTGTACCAAACAGCATAAATAAATAATTTGGTTTTGGTTACGATATTTAAATACTGCAAATACAATACATAAAATTTATTTCGCATAAAAATAATTTGTAACAACATAACACAACACCCAGCATAAAATAATTTAATAAATTTACATATTTTTTGACGTATTTATTTATCACATGAGATTTTATTTAAATAACTGTTCTGTTTTATATGCATATTTTATGTTATTGTTTAAATAGTGTTCATAGTTTGGTTTATATTATTGTTATATCTTCTGTAGGTCGTATTGCGAACGGGAGTTTCGAGATTGTCGACTACAAACGTGCTACGTACAATCGCCTGCGTATCCAGGCTTATATCCACGAGCGTTAAAATGTCGTTATCGTTTACATACGCGACAACCGTTTATCAAGCTGTATTTGCAGAACGAACATTTCAGTGTGGATGGGCAAAGGTATGTATACATAGAATGAGCCCCCTCGTTATCTAAACGAGAAATATAAACAGGACCATTAGTATAAATTATTTAGTTGCTAGACTCAAATATATATACGAGTATATATTTATATAAAATGAAACAACCCCCCCACACATGATACATAAAAACCATTAGATGATTTATGTTTATTTCAAAAATATGTTAAAATTTTCACATAATTTTCTTCCGCCTTTTTGGGTAATAAAATAAAATTAAACTTTGCCAACATAACATACCAAATCTTTTCGAAACAAAAACTTGGGGATTTGTAGGTGGCGCCACACAACAAATATCTAAAATAACACTTATTTTATTTGCAGATGTGAAAATATAATGACATGCCCGATGCGTGAAATTGGATCCGGATCGGAACACTGTCCGTATGATTGGTTGGCTGTGTATGATGGCCGAGATGAGCACTCCCCACTAATCGGGAAATTTTGTGGAATGGGAAAATTCCCATTCAGTATTATTGGAACGAGCCAGTACATGTACGTTGAATTTGTTTCATCACCAGCGGGGCCTCTTCTAAACACCGGATTTCATTTTAATGTTGGTAATTGGCCGGGCCATGTGGACACGGCAGGTGTTAAACATGGCGCATGCGATTGGCTTCTCAGTTCGGATGCACTAAAAACTACATCAGCATCAGAAGGAATATTTTTAAGTGTGGCTCATTGGTATCCACCGAATACTTCGTGTAACTATCATATCCAGGGATCGGAGGGTGAAATAGTTCGACTTTATTTCCCCAGTTTCCGAATAAATAAAATTGAGGCGGCGATTCGAAAATATGATGGCGATTGTGCCGAATCACTAACAATATATGACTCTGAACGACCGGACCCGGCTAGAATTATAAAAACTTTCTGTGATACATTTTCAAGGCCGATGGAGAAAGTCGACTTTGTTAGCTCAAGCCGCTCGATGTACGTACGATTTGAAAGCAAAACTGGTTCATATAGTGGGAGTAGCCTGTACTACTGGGCCCATTACGATTTCTTTAATAATACAAAATTCGGGGATCCTGTCTCGAATACTCTCTGCGACGAAATATTTCACGCGTGGAAACACACTCGTGGAAAAATACGTTCACCTCTCAATACACTAATATTTAAGCGAACCGGAGGGACTGATGTTCGCTGCCAATATCGGTTTGTTACCGATCGCCGATTATACTCACGTGTGGTCATCGAAGTTACCACAGTTAGTTTTAAAGATTTACCTTATAATTTGAACGCTTGTACGCGTTGCCACGAGGAACGAGTTGACAAACTTGTGATCTGGGAGGAAAAAGATAAAAATCAAAATCATTTGGCGTGCTTTTGTGATAACATTCCACGAGCAGTTCGTGTTATTTCTTCAGGTGAACAATTAAATTTGGAAATGATTGTGCAAGGACAACATGCGACCTCGAGTTATTTTAAAAACCCTAATCCACTATTCGAAGCGAATTATGAATTTGCACACGGGCCACTATGTGGTCCGATTACACTTGGACCATCGCCAGACGGTGAACTGGTATTCCCATATCGAAATGCACTGGGACTTCCAGCCACATCCGACTCGAAGAAAGAAAAATGTATTTGGGAATTAAAAGTGGCAGCACAACGTGATTTATGGCTGCATTTAGATAAAGCCCGATTTGCGGATCGCGGCTGTGAACAGGGTCGAATTGAAGTATACCTAGCCGGGCGGTTGGAACCACGCTTTATCATATGTCCAGAAAATATTAGTTTAGCCCGCGATTTGCCAATTTTATCAGCCGCTGAATTAGGTGCTCTCGACAGTGAAAATGAACCACTTCCTGTATTGATCCAGTATACAGGTGACAACACCCCCGGCCGTAATGCATTCCGTATGGTGTGGACCGAATTATTTCACTTACCTCGCAACGCAGACGGTACCTTAGCTACACAAATGCTTCAAGATGGTGACTGCGATTTCCGATGTCCCGGTTCTACATCGGTGTGCATTCCAAAACATTTAGTATGCAACGGCATTATGAATTGCCCGAATATAACAATCACCGCAAACTCGTTAAGCGACTATTCGCATCTTATCGAAGATAATCTGAAAAAGCTCGACATTTACTTTGACGAGAAATTAAAAAATTTAAAAATTCTATTAGACGAATCACCTGAGTTATGTTCACGTTCAAATAAAATTGACCAATGGTCATATGTATATTTATTATTAATCGCAGCTGGTTTAAGTTTACTATTAGCACTATTTTTAGCACTATTATGTCGAATGTGTAGACGAAAATATTAGACGAATCTATTTTAACGTAAAAATTAAAGTAAATATTTTTAATAGGCGTAAAAATTGTAAAATTATATTTTGTAAAAAAAACACCCACACACACAAAATCATTATTAATAATAATTACACTATATAAATAAATAAATAAATATATAAAAAATGTTAAAAAGAGTTCTGTTTATATATTTAAAAAATATATAAATAAATATAAAAAATAAATTTTTTCACACATAAAATATAAAAATGCAATTATTTTAGAAAAATTATTATTAAACAAAAACTAAAAAAAAATTATTATTATTAAAATAAATTAAATATTAAATATAAATAATTTATAGAATAAAAATGAAATCATATTTTTATTATTTGAATAGAAATTAAATAATAAATGATATATTAAAGACAAAACCAGAAAACAAATGAAAATTGTATACAAAAAATCCCACTATAAAGAAAAACCAATTAAAATTTAATAAAAATATTTAATTTTTAAGGACTTTTATTTTATTGATGAGAAACCAACCACTCGTCATTACACGGATTAGCTACTTCTGGACTAAGTAAAGGTAAAATATTAGACAATTTGTAAAGACTTTATGTTCTCAAACAGCATTAGGGCTAGAATGTAGGTCTGCATAAAGCGGGCGCGACATATCATCTAAAGTGACAGTTTACAAGCATAAGCGAAAACGAAAATTCACTGAAAACGAAATGACGGGAAATGACAGATGCGCGATAACACCAATTCACTGAAAATATGTGACACGAGTAGTTACTCAGGTTCTTACATTGTGTCATACGAGTATTTTAGAGTGCCAAGAGTATTGGTTTGTGGAAAATTCGTTAAAACCTTCCCTCATATACATCATTTCATTTCTGTTTTTTCTCCGTCCATGATGTGGTTTTTTGTTTGATGCAAATGAGATTCTTAAATTATTTTTTAAAAAGTTTTGGGTAATGGCCAACCGGGATGGATCTGGGGTATTTATGTACTGAACATGATGAAATTTGTAATAAATAAACGGAAATATATTCTTAGGCCAACTGGGATGAACTAGGCTAATTCTTACGTGATTATGGTGCAATTAGGTACGTCGAATAGAAATGGGATAAAAGGGATGTCGAGAATTTTCATGATTACCATACTTTATCTTACTACGTAAAGAAAAGAAGGGACCGTTTTTTGTCAAAAATCCTCATTTCCGTTTTAAATTTGCAAACTTAAACTGGATCGACGTTGACATTGACATACTACATAATTGACGTACTCCCATTTTATGAAAATAAAACTTATGTATAAAGTTTCACCCCGATTACTAATAGTCTGGGCAGTAGAGAGGACATAGACATTCAATGTGCACGCAGAATTTTTTTAAAAACTACTGATTTTGTCTTCGGCGATACAACGAATGGCAACTCTGCAAAAATATCGAGGTCAAAATTTGGAGGTAATTTCGAGGTCATGATTACTATACTTGCTTTTATTACGTAATAGGAAGTAAAAAATTATAAGCTTCAAAATAAAAAATTGGAGGGTTGTAATTATTGTGGCCAACAGCCGAGCTCTCTTTTACGACAAATGTATTCCTGCTAAAGTTTCAGAAAACCAACGAAGCCGGTGACTCTTGATGAAAATTTAATCCTATTACAAAAAATGGAAAAGCTAATACGGAAGCTGCCCCTTCTGGTATACACATGTTCTTCATATTTGGCAGGTATCACCCAATTTAAGGATGAAGCTTTAGTATGACATCAATAGACATTCCGCCTGGTTTGTAGAGATGCCAAATTTTGGTTATTTCCGTTAAAATATGAACTAAAATATGAACTGAACTTTTATTTTAAAGGCTTTTCGTAAATACTATAAAATTTTCAAAATATTTACAAAAAACGTAAAGGCCCCTATGGCAGCTGCCACTTCCGTTGGACATATCTCGGCCAAAGATCACTGAGATCTCCCTATTTGTGAGAAAAGCATATCTGTGATGTTTCATCCATCCAATCCAGCTGCACAGGGACCAAATTTTAACTGAAAAACAGTTTTTGACAAAAATTCCCGATTGTTCAAGTTGGATTTCGAAGAGAGAATTTTGTTTCATGTTAAGTTTTGTGAAGAGATCATGAATGCAATTTGTGCTAAAAAAGATATTATATTTGTTAATTTTTAAATTTGCTTAATGCCCGATTGAGTTTTTCGTTTAATTCTTACTTACTTGACAGCTTATAATAGTTCTATGGATCGTTTATTTGAAATCGGATCGGATCGTAGTTAGGGACAGTATATAATACCATCGAAGTATAACTTTAGCGCTCGAGTATGTAATAAGGAAAAGTGGCATGAATTAGGGCATCAACAGCAACAAACCAAAATTATTAAAAACCCTAAGGATCATCCAAAACTTTAACCATCGATATCCAGGCCAATATAAAAACCGGTATCGCAGTCGGACATCGAGTGTTTTACACATAATCAGCAACCGAGTGTAAATCGTAAGAGAAGGCCTAGATGCTGGTGCGATGACGTCGCACAAGATAGCGTTTAAATAGGAGGACTGTGCAGGTGACAAAACCCATTTGAATCCATTTATAATAAATAACTAGAAAACTGAAGATGTACCAGCTACGCGACCCTTTCGTTCGAGGTTCAGGTTCAATCTGTATGCGCATTTACATGCCCTCCTTCATCAATCGTATGCATATCTTGAACAGTCTTTCGTCAGGTTCTGACTTTAACATGTACTTGGTTATGTATTATTTTCCTTTCCATAAACTCATTAGAATCTCGTTATGGTTATTGATCCATCCATCTCCATTTTGGCGCTTTATTTGGCACTATATTTTACTACCATTTTTTATGAAGTCGTTCAATGAGTAGGCTGCCGCAGTTGTGGTGTCGTGGTTCTTGAATGTTGAGCTATTGTGGTAAACTTGACGAATTCATAGAGTTTCGACCCCTCTTCGGTCATTCTGCAGAAACGTGGTATCTCTCATTCATCTGTAACGAATGCTCGATGGTTCGCAATCCACATCACCATATGAAGGTGTTGGTTTCATCTATTCTGGAACTCTATTTGCCACCAATATTTGGATATTTCTCTTTGCTGGAATGTATGTCAAGTTCACTTAGGTCTTTCTTGAGTTTTTTATAAGCTATTAGGATAATTGTTCTCTTGTTCAACCAATAGAGTTAAGCTGAGGGTCACAAAGAAGGTTGGTGGTCTCATACATCTTATATGTACGATCAGTTCGTTGAATGCCTTTCTCCAATATGCTCTGCATCCTATTAAGTTCTGTATGCTGTGGTGCACATACTCAACCATTCTATCCTGACCCTCGATCTTCTCTAAACATGCTGAGATTGTTGTTTTTATCTTATAATACTCGCACAGTGACATTGCTTAGAATAGGTAATACCTTCTCTCGAATTGCGTGTCACTGCCGAGTATTTGGTATTGGAAGTAATTGTGTACTATGATCCGAACGTGTTGATCTTCCTTTAATCCGTTGACTCCATGGGAGAAGAGGTACCATCATGCGAATGCGTCATCCTCCATGTGACTATAATCTCGTTCAGATGTTCCACCACTTCAATCTCATCATGTTGTCTAGCTGTGAGCAACCTATCTCAATCACCACTGACGTTTGAACAGGAAATGTGTTGACCTGTGATGCGATGGTCGTGTCTCTATTTTCGCTAGTAACAGCTGTTCTCGATGAACGCTATCATGTTTTGGATGTACATCTGTGTAATCGAGCGTGTAATTTGTGTTTTGTGATTCCGTTGAACATTGTCGCACTCAATCACACATACTCTTCCGTTTGTCGCAGGAGCACCTATAGATTCACAGGAGTTTGTATAGTAATATTTGTTAATGTTTTGCATCACTTCCTATGATTTTCCTGAAGCTATCAACACTCCTACATTTAGCAGGGTCCTTGCAAGCTGATGATTCACTACATCCTGGAGGTTTCCGAACAGTCCAGGGTTAGTGTCGTATTCAATTCGAAACGACGAGGTGGCTCTGACAATGTTAGTTAGTACCATTACGCAACACTGAACACTGAGATTAACCCGATCTGAATACCTGGGCCTATTTCATTCGGGAGGCTCTTCTATCGAGATGTATGCACTTCTTGCATTTTCTTGGACCTCATTTCTGTTTTCCTGTCGTTCTTTGTGATCGGTTATTTGTAGCTAACCATCGAAGTGCTCCATATACTTCTGTTCTTGAGACTAAGCACTCACGAGAGATGTTGTAATTTTCCAGATGTTCTGGAATCTTTTGTTGACCATGGTAGCATATTCGGTAGTTTTTCATTAACCTCGAATATGTACTGAGCGAATAACACCGCTTTGCCGTTAAATTCAAACTGCCGTAGTTACCATTGTACTTGATGATCTTGACCAATGGTATTGTTCTAGACAGAAGTCGTCATTCGGCTTAGGAGAGTTGCAGAATCACGTTTGGAATGGTACTTTGATGACGATTATTCCAATATGTCTTCGGCGGCTAAGTTGTCTTACAGTTGCTGACATGCGTCTTGCAACAATAGTAGAGAAGTAATGTAGGTTTCGATGACAGCTCTTCAGGTAGGTGTCCATTCTCAGCCCTGCTTGGTGTGCAGATTGAAACCTATTGATGATGATGCCAATCAATGCCTTTGCATGTGCAAATCTCAAGCATTTTTTTAATCTTGTTATATGATACTGTCTTCTTCTTTATATTTCTCCTTGGCCTTATCAAACAATCTCCTCCGTTGCGTGGCAGTTTCATTTCCCTTCCTTGGTCCATGTTCTTAACGTGGATCGTCATCGTTAATCCAGTCTATTATTGATATATGGTACAAAGATTTTCACCAAATTTCGCAAGGATCGCCCAATTAAGAAAACAGTTTAAGTATATGAATCGATTTCGGCAAAAATGAAGAACACAAGAATTGATTCATGTGTTCTCATCGAAAATAGAGGACTATGCAAAATTTCGACTCAATTGGACCTCGTGAAGTTTAATTACCATGTACTTTCTCTTTCTTCGAAAATTTTCCGTGAAATTGCTTGGTGTGGTAAACTTACCATAATTCAAAATTCAGAAATCATTACAATTTCGATATCTAGACCATCATTTGAACAATAAATTATTTTAATAGTTATAAAGATAATTGCTATTGAACAAAATAAAATTAAAAATTGAAACACCAACATTTACATTTAATAAGAAACGGACAAATAAATTTTTTCTAAAAGCCCAAACCTACAATTAGGATTAGCCAATAGAGATATATGCGAAAACCGTTTCAAAAAATGACAAATTTTTCGAGTTATTCGCTATCGAAATTACGATCTGTAACTTTACGTCATCAAATTTGATGCTGCAAAGTTGCAGACCAAAACTTCCCTTTAAAGAGCCGAGTTACATTTTATGAATACCATTTTAGTATATCGGAAGCTTAATAGTTACAGAGCTTACATACGTTTGCTAATTAGAGCATTAAGCTCTCAAGATTCACTGGTTCAGCTAAAGGCTAACGAACTATATTACAGCGAGAAATAATAGGTATGCAAAAAGCTTCATTATTTTCGCTAAACTAAAAACCTGTTGTATGACTACATGACAACTACCAAATATTCCACTGCCAATTTTCATTTGCAAATCCAATTATTTTACGATACACTCGAACATTGGAAAATTAAATTTTTCCATGTGCCAGTCGCAATAAAAATAAATTGGATGAAATATATAATGTTTAAGATTTAAACGTATTTAATAAAATTTGCGTGTCGCCGGCAAATATGTACAGTCAATGTTAATATTCATAACCAACTCAACAAATTTTTTATACGTACAAACATGTATCCCATATACAATCTCTAGAATACGAGTACATTGTTATGCTTTATCCGAAACGTAAACTAATATATTTCCATATGACATTTTGCTACATACGGTATCATACGTGATAAATTTATTGTGTTTCCAATAAAAAGCATGCATACACCTAAAACCCAAGTTAAAGTTTGCAATTTAATTTCAACTTTTGTTTTGTATTTCTGAAAACGTCTAAAGTTTTCAAATAGCATACGTAACAATTTATTTTATAAAAAAATGTGGTTTGCTAGCCTAGCCCTACCATACGAGTATAATAGAAATTTTTCCAACGATTTAACCACGGTTGAAAATAGCGTAACTAAATGAATAATAAAAATAACCCCACATACTCAAGGCAATACAAAATCTGGGATTTTCACATTACGTTTCCTATGTAGCACAAACACAAAACAGTTGAAAATGAAAATTCCTTCAAATAATTTCCGTACAATTAATTAAACGAAAACATAACAAAGCAATTAATTAATATTAGTTTGGTGGTTTATTATTCTCGTTATTGTTTTTTGTGGGTGTTTAAAGGGATACCCAGTAATTGTTATCTCGTTCATTTTGAATTGTGAGGTTTTCATAATTAATTTTTTTTATGTTTAATTTAAATTAAATTATAATTTTGTTTGTGTTTTACACTAATTAATAATAAATTTAGAACCACAAATAAATAATGAAAATTTTAAAAATAAATAAATTTTGTTTGCATTTATGATGTAAATTATGATTACGTAAATATTCAATTACAGGATTATGTAGTGTCGTGTTTCTATTATAAAATCGTGTAAACGGTATAGATATCTAGTTGTAGCTAGACAACCTTACGAATGAAATATCCGCCACGCCAATGGTGTTGCATTGGTCATTTTCCATAGCTACCAGATCTAAGGTAAAGAACGTATTTTCCCCTTTTCTCCAAAACTCCGTTCGAATTTCTTTGAATGTCGTTATTGTTTATTAAAATTGTTACTAATTCGATCATCAAGGAATCGAATTAAATCACGTAATTTTATCAAAACCATTTTACCATATATTGCTTACAAAAGGGGAACGGATTTTTTAATAACAGTGAACATATTTCATTGGAATATTTTTCAATATGAAAGTGGAATTCAACTTACAGCCTTAAATTCTTAATTCTTAACTTACAGCCTTAAATTATTGCTTCAATGGCTTCTGATCGGTGAAAACAATTTTTTTCGAGGATGTTGAAGGCACCTTGTTAAAGTTAGCCGAAATTTGCCAGCCGAAAGTGAAAAGAAAACTAGAATAATGCAGATAGTGTCTCGACTACTTCAGCCGAAAGTTAATTTTTTTTATATTAAATTGAAATATCCTAGCCGAAAGAGACTAACGTACAAAATCAGGCAAAACATTTGAACCATAACAAACAACAAATAATATTTTCAATATCCAATATATTATAGTAGCATACAACCATCTTTCAAAAATATGTTAAAACTTTACGTTAAAATTGTTTGGAAAGTGTTTCATTTGAAGAGGTTTGTAAGCGATAATAACTTGAGATAAGATAGTAATAAAAATGCCATTTCTATTTGCTAAAATGGTTTGCAAGCCATAGGTATATTTTGATTATAGGATAGGTTGGGTCGGAGATGAGGTTATAGTGGTGAAATTTTAATGTTCTTCATGTTTCTCGATAAAATCGCTCGTCATTCGAGATTTTGCCAGATAAACAGCAACCTGGCTATGTTAATTCGATGGCACTTGACCAAGGGTAGTTTTTGATTATAGGTTAGCGGTGGGTCTTATGAGGGTGAAATTTTGATTTTCCCCATGTTTTTCGATGAATCACTATTCATTCGAGATTTTGCCAGATAGATACCAATCTGACTATGTAAATTCGATGGGACTTGACCATAGGTAGATTTTGATTAAAGCTTTGGGGTGGGTTTGATAAGGTTATAGGGGTGAACATTATATTTTCCCTTTCTTCTGTCCAATCCTTCATTCGAGATTTTGTCAGATAGACACCAAACTGACTACGCGGTTTAGATAGCTTATGATCATAGGTAGATAGATGATTAGAGAATAAGGGTGGGTCTGATGAGGTTGCAGAGGTGTAATTTTGATTTTCTCGATGTTTTCCGATAAAATCGTCCATCATTCGAGATGTATGCCAAAAACTCGAATCACAAATGATTTTATCGATAATACATAGGAAAATAAAATTTCACCATTCTATCATCATCAGACCGACCCACCTTTAATCAAAATCAATCTACCTATAATAATGGCCATGTAGTTGGCTTAGTCAGATTGAACTAAATATAGCAATATTTTTCGAAATGTAAACTATTTGAACGACAATTACTTCTTCTTCTACAAATTTCTACAGTATGAAAAAGATAAGTAAACCTGTATAGTCCATAATCGCCTTTTAACTTCTGATTAGTAAAATTGATCAATCTAATAACATTTTTGCAATAGTCATTTTCGATAAAAATCTTAAATTTAAACGTTTTAATGATAAAATATCGGTATATTCAGAAATACATTTAGTAACTTTTTCAAACTCATATACAGAGCTCATCAGATCCACCATATAGTTTTAATTAAAATCTACCTAGGACCATAGGGCTCAAATTGGCATAGTAAAATCGATGCCTATTTCGCAAAATCTATAATGACGAAAAATTTTATCGAGGCAAAAATTTTATGTTTTAGGCATATAGTGAGATCTGTGCCTATCTAGCAAAATTTTAAATGTCGAGCGATTTTATTGACGAAACATGGTAAAAATCACAATTTTAGCCCTTTAACCTCATCAGACCTACCCCAAACATAAAATGAAAATCAACCTATTGCAGTGGGCTACCGAATTGATTTAGTCAGATTGGTGTCTATCCAGCAAAATCTCGAGTGACGTTCGATTTTATAGAATGATGAATGAATTGGACAAAATGGGGGAAACATTCATTCCTCTAACTTCATTAGACTAACCCCAAACCTATACTTAAATCTCCCTATGGCATGGGCCATCGAATAGACATAGTAAGATTGGTGCCTATCTGACAAAATCTCGATCTGATTTTATTGATCAAATATGGGGAAAATGAAAATTTCGCTGAAAAAATTTGATGAGGTTATACATCAGACACACCCCAAAAATAAAATTGAAATCTACCTATGGTCATGAGTTATCGAATTGATACAGCCAGATTGATGTCTATCCGGCGATGAAGATCGATTTTATCGAATAACAGACGATTTTATCGACAAAACATGGCGAAAACAATTTCACTAACCTCATCAGACTAACCCTCCACCTATCATTAAAATCTAGCTGTGGACATGAGCCATCGAATTGAAAGAGCCAGATTTGTGTCGATCTGGAAAAATCTCAATAACGAACGATTATACGAAAAAATATTGAAAAAATCAACGTTTCACTCCGATAATCTCAAAAGACTCAACCAAACCTATAAACATAACAAATGGTCATGGGCCACGAAGTGGCATAGTCAGATCGGTGTTTATCTCACAACATCCAACGACGTACGATTGCATCAACAAAACATGTGGAAAAATCGAAATTTCACCGCTCAATAGGCAAAGTCAGGCCGATGTTTGTCTGAAAAATCCTCGAATGGCCAACGATTTTATCGACAAATCATGGGGAAAATCAAAATTTTACCCACAACCCTCCTAGAGTCATATTTCTTAAAGTTTCCATAGTTAGGCAAACACTGGATATTTGGCAAAATCTCGAATTGTGAACAATTTTATCGTCGAAACAACGGAAATAGGAACATTTTACCAATATAACCTCATCCGGTTAACCGGATAAGTGTTGCAGTGGTTAAAGCTTCGGCACTTGGACCGGGAGGCACTGGGTGTGAATCCCACTAGAGGGATCGGTGATGTTAATAAACACATACAACTAAGACCCGCTGTTGGAGTGAAGAATTTAGTGCCGACCCACCATCCATGTCAGTGAACAGGTTCACATAGAGCTTGCAATGGGCAGGTGGTGCTTTGTAATTGTGTGAATGGTAGGTGTGTATGTGTAAAAGTGAGGTATTAATTGACCTTCAAAGGACATTAAGTCCACTAGACAATTAATACTTTCTTTTTATAAAATAAAAAAAAAATAAAAAACTACTCCAAACATCAAATCAGTTCAATCAAATTGGCGTTCATCTGTCAAAATACAAACCGTCCATCAGCTAGACGCGACTGTTGCATGGCTGTTATAAAGATGTTTGGTATTGACATTTTTCTATTGGAAAATTTATGATTAATTTGTTACTTTTAAATCTGCATTACCAGCATTTTTCAATTGAATATTGTAACTAATCTTCTTTATCGGTATAATTTGCATTATCAACATGTCACGACTTTCGTACCAATTTTCATCATTTGGACATGAATTATCGACATTATCGACCTTTTTCGGCTGAAGACTCTCGCCTTACTTTAACAGTATGTGGAGGTCTCGTTCATTTTATGCCACAACTGTATTACCACTAATCTCAAACCCGTTTATTGGCAAATTAATGAGTGTCTTAATTTCTTAGAATTGCGTTTTTATATTTTTAGATATTTTTTAATTCCCATGAAAAAATATATGATTATTTTTAATTAATTACGTGTAAGAATAGATTATACAGTACACTTGTTATGGGAAAATCGATTTGGTTCTAAAATATTCTCTTATTCTCTGGCTTTCTCATTTTAGAATGTATGACTAATCCATTGCCTTGTAATCGTACAAGATTACAAAAAACAGAAGCCAACACTCTCAATCAACCTTTCTTGGAATTAATATTATATTTGATGGATTATAATATTATTCTGCGAATTTATTTATTTTTGCGAACAATGCGCATATATCAAGAATGTCTAGACAGCTTTTGATCACTTTAATTTGGGTGTTTTCTTAATTGAAATGTAAAACGATTTAATTTAACTGTAAAAATATTTAACTCAATTTGTTGCTTCTCATCACGTTTCTTGGGAATTTAATTAAACAAAAGTTTTGTACTTATATCCCATGCCCCATGGTAAGAAATCTACCTAGTATCAGAAAAATGCCTTAAGACGATTATTTAATTATTGTTAAGACGTTTCAAAAGAAATAAGACAAATAATCCTCCGGGTGTCAATAGAATTAATGTTGCTTTTAAATAAGTAGGAATCGCACAAAATTTACAGCAGAGCTATTCCTTCTAGAAACAGAAATCCGATTTGTGACCCTATTCGGGCTTTCCTTCCGAAAAGAGATTTGGGAAAATATTTTCAAAGCACTTTTTCTGGCCTATACTGATGGAATTAGTTTTAGTGTAAATATTTTCGAAACAAAGTTAATTGGGAAACTTTTGTTTAGGAGATTGATTGTGTTGATTGTGTATTGGAGACTTGATGTCCGGCTGTCAAACAGACTCTTAGGTCTGCCTGGATTTAATTTGTAGATGTTAAGTTTGACGCAAGATATTTAGAATTTTCCATGCTGTCAAAGTAGTACTCGTTTTCTACGAGGATTTCCGTAGAGATTCTCCTAAGTGTTGTTAATAATTTAGTTTTGTTGCAGTTGATTTGCGAACCAAGTGGTATCGCGTGACGGTCAAGATTATTCTTAATAACATTTGACCTTCGGCCAAGAAGCACGACATCATCTGCATATCCAAGAATTTAACCTGAATGATTCAATATGCAATGCGAAGTTCCAATACAGCTTTTCCTTATTACACACTCGGGCGCCGGATTAGACAACACATGCGCTAGTAAACCTCTCTGTCGTACACTAGATATCATTTCGAAAAGGTCAGATACTGTTCCTTCCACTACGTTTCAACACACAGATTTTACCCATGTTGTTAGCCTTCAAGAGAGACAAGCTTCTCTGCAATTCCTAGACATATGATGTTTTCGCAATTAATGCTATCAATTGAATGTTGAAGCTCTATGTCGAGTTGGTGAATGATTATATTGTACTCCAAACTATTTTCAAGAATCGTTGTTAGCGTAAACTGATCAGTGGTTGATCGGTTATGATGAAAACTATATTGATAGTGTTTAACAGAACTATGTCACGGTAATTTTCATATTTAAGACAGTCATCTTTTTTATGCAGCGGGTATATGAGTATGGTCTTTCATTCATCAGGCAACTCCTCCTGGTCATAAGAATGAGGTCATAAAAATTAAATGCAAGAGTAATGCTCCTCAGAGTTCTAATAATTTAGCGGGGATTCCATATCGACACCGGGTCCCTTGCCAATTTTAATCTAATAATAGCTGCATTTACTTCCTCTATACTGTGGGATATGGGATAAATACCTCCTGGTTTGGTAGAGCTACAAATACCTCGGATGAGGGCGTTTCTGTTCTTCCATCATTCAATCGCCACGTTACATTGGGATTTTCTTATTTTGAGTACTCAGTACGACTATATATAGGTTATACATTATAGCAAATTTGGTGTTGCGTCGGCCATTGTTGTTACTAGACTGATGTAAGCTGTGCGAACCAATATGTGATGTAGTTTCTCCACTTCTATCGGTGGTGATATTACTGATGATTTATTCTAGCGCAACAAAGAACAAATCTTCAACATTACCTGATTTGTCTTCTGTTTTCGTATGTCCATTAACAATCGTGATATTGAACCTTTTGAAGATATCTTGTTGTACTAGCCGGTAAACGAGAGTGGCCGACTCTAAATTCCCCTCCATTTGGATGGCCTCTGTAATGGAGATTAATGATATTATAGATTCCACTCTCAGACCAAGCCTTTGTATATTGTTCATAACTTGATGGATTTTGTGAGAGTAGGTAGGTGGCCTGCCACTCAAACAGTTTATTGCGTGTGTAGGTCACATACTGTTGATAGATCTTAAGGCATCTAGCCCTACCTTGAACACATTTATATTGTGAGTCGCTTGATACAAGACAGACGATGCTTCAGGCGCTCCTAACCACCGGCGCACCGAGGAGGTATAAATCTAGGAATTTTTCCCAAATGCTTTGACACTTGTTAAAGTTGAATTCTAATTGGTTCACACCAAATTACACACCAAATTATCACACCAAATTACAACCTTGTCTAAATAAATTTGGTAACAGTAGTGAATCAGCGTGTAGTATCTGAACCTCAGTAATAGACGAAATTCTTTCAAAAAATACTGAGAATCCCGAATTCTTGATCATGGCATTGACGTCATTAAAATATAAATCAATAAAAGGAACAAAATAAGTCCTAGATCATTGCCTTGGGGTGCACTAGATGCTGTCAAAGGGGCAGATATTCAGGATCGGAAATGGATTTGATATTTCCGTTGCTTCAAGTACGATTTCTAACCCAAAGTATGAACTGAGAGGGGAATCCTAAAAACTTTGGTTTAACTAAGATAATATTGTGTGCGATTCTATCAAATGCTCAAGTCGGTGGCAATAACATCAACATTAATTCTTATTTTGCTAGCATTATTAGTCCATCAAACAAACCCAGTAAAATTAGTAGTCATTGAACGCCCTTTGAGAAACCCGTGCTGGCTGAGAGAAATTAACGATTTACAATCAAACCATAAAGTACCGCATACGTTACACAGTACTGTCAAGGAGTTTAGGAATGCAAGCGAGTTTAGCTGCTGGCCTATAGTTTAGAATCCCTAACTTACAGCGCTTTTGAGTGTCCGAAAGTGCTAGAAAGTTTTTTGTGAAAGAGTATCAAGAAGTACGACCAGATTACTAATACATTTTTTAACTATTAAAGGCAACAAATCGCGACTTAATAAAAAATCATCTTGCATACCGTTCATTTTTCTGACTACCAGATCCCTCATGGATGGACTACTAGATCCCATGGAAGCAAGAGATGTTTTTTGAGAAATCTACAAACATGTTAGGGATAATTTTAACATCATTAGATGAATGAACGAACATCTTACTTCAGTGTAGATGGATAAACACAGTTTTTCTCTAGAAGTTGGCAAATTTCTAGAATAATAAATCAAATAAAGTTGCCTGGATAAATTTGAGAAATTATTGGAAGCGTTTAGAAACTCGGAGTCTTTGAGAAAGTATATTACGGGGATTGCGAAGAGGACATTCTCGCATCGGAATTTTTTTATGAAGTGAAGATCATTCCATAGCTTAACTCCAGTACTGAGATGTTGTAATTCAACATTTTTTCGCTTCGACCTTTTCAACAACTGAAGAAAATGTTAAATTTAATAATTTAATTTCGATGGTGAAACATACAAGCGTGAAGGAAATTATTGTGCATTAGGTATCTGTCATATGCTTTGCATGTAGAAGAAATAAGCTATTGAAACATATCAACCTGTGTTTGATCTACCGTGTTTGATCGCGTGTTAATTAGGTTTTCATTTTCCATATTCATTTGTGCATAAGTGTATCGAGTATTTTCTTCTGTACGGTAAGTCGTTTTAAAATTTAGAAATGTCTCGCCATATGCTACTATAACTGGTAGGGTAGAGCGTCGTTGCCACATAATTAGTGTGAGATTACAAATAAATATTAACACAACTGCAGTAAACGACGTAATGTTACAAATTATTCAGATGGTTCTATAAAATGTGCTTTAAATTCCATTCCGCGTAATTGTAATTCTTATAGTTGTATTCAATAAGTTTGCGTTGTGTATTTTGTAGTACCAAACATTTTCAGTCAGAAGTCACTTTACGAAACACAGTCGTCTACCTTATGTTGTCATAAAGGCAAAATTGATTTGCCTCCTCTTGGACCTTTTGCCTCGCGATGGACTTACATCTAATGACAATTCTTACAAACGTCGTTCTATAATTCATAATTTCGCATGGTTATAGTTCTGAAGCTAAATTGTTTAATACTCTTTTCAACCTTGTGTACCATTTCAAAATTCATAATATTTTATATCAGCGAGCTGGGGCTTTGACATTTCAATATGGTCGTCAACCGTTTATAGGCACATTTATACTTTTATGATGTTGATACCGCTAATCAGTATAGAATACTTGAGAGGTCAAATGTTGAGTGTAATGTGGATGTAATGAGTGCATTGGCTGTATAATTAGATCGTGTGAATGATTTTGTTCGATCCTTCAGATCAATGGCCGAATATTGTAAACAGCCTGAAAACATTGCTTCTGAAGTTTGTATGGTCATAAAAGTTAATCTTCTGTAGATATTCGTCGTTTCATTGATGCTGTTCAGACCGATGTCCAGGAATTTTTAAAAATGATGATGGTGAACCTCTTTTGAGTGAAATATGGTTGTTTTCAAACGATGATAGTGGCTGGCATGTCAATATACACATAACATAGCTACTACTTACACTTCTACAGTAGCTCGAAACAAAGTTACAATGCTTCAATATGCTTCTTATCGACTCGCAAAAATTATGTCTTCAATAGGTGGTTGATATCTATGTGCGGATAGAAGGCACAAGGTTGCATTTTATTCGTCAAAATCAGGCTACATTGCATGCCGAAGGGTATAATAATTTAACTGATTTTGTGCCTAATTTTACAAATAGTGTAGATGGAGTTCTTACTGTGGGCCGTGAAATCATTTTACCATCATCTTTTAATGGATGGTCAATTGTACAATATTTCGGATAATCTTAATTATTTATAACTATACGACATGCAATCCACAATGGTCTGAAATTATTGAAGCTCTTGAAGATTTTAGTGCAAATTTTCGTCCTGATATTGTCATTCGTGTATTTAAAAGTAAACTTAAAGGATTTATCGATTTAATTTCCAAAACAAAATTTTCGGTAAAGTAAGAGCCAATATTTATACCATTAATTGCAAAAACGTATTCTACCTCATTTTGATCGATCTGGATAGGGATGATTGGGATTCTTGATATTCAACTACACGAAATTGTTTGTTTGGCGTCATATGATTCATGGACCATGCGGTGTACTTACTAATCCAAACTCTGTCTACGTGAGAGAAGGAAAATGCAACAAAAATTTTCCAAAAAATGTCTGAGATTATATGCGCTATATCGTGAATGGATTTACTGTTTATAGACGGCGTGATAATGGTACGAATATTGATGTTCGTGGGCATTCGATCGGAGAGGTGTATACGATCGTTAAAAGTGTGAAATACATTTACAAGTATGTGTATAAAGGATTTGATTGCGCGTCGTTAGAATTTTATTTTAAATGGGTTGTATGTTGGTTCCACTGAGGCTTCTTGGCGTATATTCACGTCCCGTGTTTATATATACTATATAGATATTATATCATCAAACATTTTATTTATTCTTTAAGTAAAGTCTTATAAAGTATCGACAACTCAGCATTAGAGAAAAATAGTTTAATGGTTATACAGTGCGTACAACCTGTTATGATAGCGGATTCCACTTCATTGATGTTCCATATATAAAACGCTTCTTGCTAGGAGAACCACGAATCGATTTCGTCGATTCCACAGGCCCCCTAGTGTTAATTAATAAATAAACGCAGATATAATTTTTAGGTTAGTCAAAGCACAAAATAAAAATTATACTGTAGCTTAAACCCTATAATTTCTAACTTACTCTGATATTCTGAATAAATCTTGTGAAGCATTCAATTTCCTCCGTTACTGAATGAAGAAAAATTTGTAAATTTTGTCGTTTAATCAAAAATTATGGAACAGACAGATATATGGTATACTTATTTCAGCTGTACTAATCTGACAACTAATTTTTAAAAGTTCTGTAATTAAATTCGCAGCTTTAAAACACTTACACCTTTGTACTATTAATATTATAATTAGATGTAAATTTTATTTCTATTAAAATAATTTTGATACAAAATATTTCTAGCTAAGTGAGTTATTGATTTGACTTTTCTGAACTTTAATCGATTTTCAGGTTTATATTTAATTATTTACAAATAAATATTACTGTATTTGCATTACTCCACAGTGTAATTGTATCGAATATTCATAAATTACATAAACATAAAATTTAATTAGTTTTTCTAGTCGTGTCTAACTAAAATCGACATTTGCATTTTTTCTACATTGCAGCAGAATTCATAATATTTTTCCATTTAATTAAAAGTTGGTTTACAAAATAATAAATGAATAAGAATACAAATATTTGGATAATTTTAATGATTTCTTCTAATTAAAATGCGGTTTAATTTCAACTGAAGTACGAGTATGAGCACAGAAATTTTTACCAGATTTTACCACTTTCATTAAGTTAAGAATCCTTCAGAGTTATTTGCATTTGAGTTTTCACTCGATTACATAAATACATTTTAACAATATGGGAAATGAGAAATCAAACGTTATCAAAGTACGTCTGATGTTCCCCAAGGATCTCACATCGGGCCGTGGATATTTATTGTTTTCATAGATCAAACAACCGAGATAATCAAAAACTCAAACGTGCTCATATTTGCTGATGACGTGAAAATTTTTCGCGTCTTTCACGTCAAGCATATTGAAAAATTTATTGCGAAAGCGAATGCCATGTTTGGATTTGTTGAAAGACGGACAGGTGAATTTAAAGATATTCAAACCTTATGTTCACTCTATTTCGCTTACGTTCGATCTCAACTGGAATACGCTGTATAGGCCTGGAATCCATACTGTGTGGTACGAGTATGTACACATTAAAAGAATTGAAAGCATTTAAATGAAGTTTCTGATTTTCTTGTTAAACAAAGTGACTGGGATTACGACCACAATTTACCATTCCATGAAAATGTGGCTCGGTTTCCTCCGTACTCATCAAGATGCAAGGATTACAAAATATTCACGCTTTAGGTTGTCTAAATCATTCAAGATCAAAGAACAACTTCAAAAATATCCTGAAGAATTATTTTTTAAATTTTTAATTGTTAAATCAAAATTTGATTTAAATTATTTTAGTTTAAAGTTCTTCATGTGAATTTTTATTTTTTAATATTTTCGTTTTAAATTAAATTATCTGAAATCATGCAGGTAAATCACAGAATAGAAGATACTATACTGAGTATATGCAAAAAGTTTAATCCAGTAACGAAAAGTAAAGGATTTATTGTTATCGTAAGCTTTAACGAAACATCATTACATTCGAATAATTCACTTTTTTAAACACGCTAATCCTATATATAATTTTTTTCTATAGCGAATTAACGGTAGTTATTTGTGTAGAGCGGAACGTAGTATTGCTCGAGCGAGGAGTTTATTGGCCGAGGATGGCTGAGTGGAGAGCAATAAAATCCTTATTGCACACAATAATTTTTTCTACGCCTCACAATAAAAATTACAAAAAAATCAATTTTGTTTTACTTCTTTTTAAAAACTGCAGATTATTGTTCGAGTGCAGAGATTACCACCCGAGGCCGAAGGTCAACTCGACAAGAATTTTGTAGTTAATACATTTTTCATACAAAAACACACTCGAACACTTTCTTCTAGGTCAATCAAAAAACATTCATGCTTAAATTACCGAAAACCAACAAGGCCAACCCAAGTTAAGAAATTTAATCCTCATTGCAAGCGGTACACAGATGTCCACCACATTTTGCATAGATCGCCCGATAGATGGAAAATACTTTAGTATGAAGTTTTATTCTAAATAGCCAATCCAACAGACCAGTCCTGTAGAGAAGCATAATTTTGGTGAAAAAAATCTTTTTTTTTATCAATACTCGCCATTTCTGTTGAAATTTAAAAAATGATCTAATTTTATTTGAATTTGATCTACATTCTTTTTATTTTAAATCTTTTTTTCGTAAAAGGAAAAAGTTTCTATGGAAGCTGCCACTTCTGGTGTACCAATCTTTGCCATAAATCTCTAGGATCACCCATTTTATGGAAAAATCTAAGTTTAATCCCGATTATTTAATCCGTATAGCCAATACACCAAATTTTTACTGAAAAACAGTTTTTTTTGGACAAAAATCATCATTTTCGCTTAAATTTTGTAAAACTGAGGCGGTGTTGTCGCAAAACTAATTTAGAATCTCTTATGTTCATAACCGTTTTTCTCGTAAATACTATAATTTTCAAAATACATGCAAAAAACGGAAAACCTTCTATGGAAGCTGCCACTTCCGTTGGACCGATTTCGGCCCGAGAAGGGATCTCTCATTTGTGTAAAAACCTTAAGTATGAAGTTTCATCTTGAACACTCAATTTTTCTGGGCTGACAGTCGTTTAGCCTGCGAGCACTTACGTACACAGAGAAATTTTTAAAAGAAAGTGAAATATACCGACAAGAACTTTTATACTGCTATCGAGCTTTTACTGATCTTTGTTAAAACAATTTTCTATAAAAACTATTCGGGTCCAAATGAATTAGTAACAGTCGACTACTTTAGTCTAGGATCTACTTTAGTTTAGGACTAAAATATATCGTCCCAACTAGGTAAAAATGGGCCTCATCACTGAAGATGATTTTCCGATGAACATCGGGATCATTTTGATGCATTTTAAGGACTCAATCAGCAAAGATACGACGTTTATGATGATCGACCGGCTTGAGTTCTTGTGTTAACTGAACTTTAAAAGCCTTAAGATCTAAGTATTTAGCCAAAATATGGTGTAATGTCGTTTGTGGAATGTCTAATTCCAAAGTTCGACGAAGAATCGACAAACCTGGGTTTTCGTCAACACTACGGGCTACAGCAGTAATATTCTCAGTTGTTCTTGAGCGATGCACACGGTTTCGATTCTTCACATCACTAACTTGCCCCAACAGTTGAAATTTTTCCATCAGTTTCACTATTGCCGGCCGAGAAGGTACTTCACGACGACCCAAAAGTGCTTTAGTTTTGCGAACTGTGACTGTAAAATTTTTACCATTTTTGTAGTGAATTTTAACAATTTCAGTGCATTGTTGAAGCGTGTATCGTACCATTTTTAGTAATGGCGTAGTTTTTACTTGTCAAATATCAAAAGATGACAGTTTCAAAATTGACTGTTGCCCAAATAGCAGTCTATTCAAAATTAAACCACTTATTGGAAACCCCTATATAAACCTTCAATTTTTTTTGATTTATATAAAGCAAACTCGAATTTAATTACTTCTGATAAATATGCCAACTATGATTAAGCAACATAGAGCCAATGATGTCAGATCGATTGGAATGAATCCCTGATACGACTTGTTATTACAGTTGATCGCGAGTCTTGGACATTCTCATGCATGTGCCTTATCAAGGGTAGCTGTAACCAAATAAAAATTAATTACTATTATGCTCGGTTCAACAGAACCGTCTTCTGCTGCACACCGAATAATTTAGAAAAATATTATTGAGGCAACCAAATATCTTCATGGGATTTAGTGCCAGCAGTAAGTAAGTATGATGCACTTAAGAAGGTATATGTCCCAAAATCAACTACATAATCTCAATTAATTTCCCTACTTCTTTCCATTCGGCATTATTAAGGCCGATTTAGACACACCAACATTCTCTCTCTAGAAAAAAATTCGATTAGGAAATTATGATTTTCACGTGGCAAGCAGAAGCAGAAATATAAACAGGCAACATTTTTTTAGAAAATATTGCTATAAAATATATTGAACTCAAGTATTTTTATGGCACCATTTTTGTTGTTTTGATAAAACTGATTTAAACCACAGATTTTAAACACGTATATTACTATTACATATTCAATTTACTATTTTTGGATTTGTGAATTCTCTTTATATTGAAGAATTAATTCTATCATTTGTGAAAAATTGAATGTGTGGGATTTCTTCGATTTTCCTACAAAAATTTGCTGGTAAAGATAGTGTGTCTAAAACGGCCTTTAATATTAACAACATTAGTGAAGTATCCACCGGTATGACATACATTTATATTGTCAGAACTTTCTCGAAAGTTATTTTAGGATCACCGACTTCTGATTTGTGTTTAGTAAAGTACAAAGCAAATTTGTTAAAATACTCATTGAAATGTAATCATTGCCATCAGTCAGGAGGAAATTGTTAAACCAAAATCGTATATGTAAAGGGTGTTTCATTTCTAGGTATAAAACTTTAAGTTGGAAACACTTTTTTCAGGGACAGCCGATTTGACAGAAGATAATTGATTTTTGGTTAGACGCAACACCCCATATGGCACGCACCGAGCAGGCGGTGGGAGCTGTAATGCGTAGTATTGAAAATAATCCAAACGAATCGATTCGGTATCGTGCACCAATTCGGTGAATGAGTCGAAGCCACTATTGATATCGATGCAAACTTTCCATACAAAATTTTCTTCAGCGATGAAGCTCATTTTTGGTTGAATGACTATGTCAACAAGCAGAATTGTCGCATTTGAAGTGAAGGTAATCTACGAGCTATTGTTCTAAAACCATTACATCCACAAAAAGTTACCGTTTGATGTGTTTTATGGGCCGAAGGATTCATCGGACTATATGTTTTCAAAATGAAGCTGGTGAAAATGATACAGTAAACTGAGTTCGGTATAGAGACATGATAACTAATTTGTGTGTGCCTCAATTGGATGGTATTGGCATCAGACATATGTGGTTTTAACAAGACGGGGTCACATGTCATAAAGCGCGCGATACAATTAATTTACAGAAATAAACATTTGATGAACGATTAATATCGAGTAATTGGCCTGATTTAACACCGCTGGACTATTTTCTTTGGGCGTATGTGAAGTCACTTGTCTACGCTGATAAGCCAGAGACTATTGAACATTTAGAAGCCAACATTCGACGAGAAAATTGGACCTCCATTAAAATTATTTTTCTATATGTTCATCGTATTTATATGTTCGTTCGACAATTATTGATAAATTGGTATAATGAAAAATGTTTACAATATTTCAATTAGTAAATTGTTAATAATTCACTAGTTTAATACATAAATATAATTAACAATAACAAAAACATTTTTTAATAATATTAATAACAGGGGTATATTTAGGCTTTTAATTTATTGTGTAATTGAGTACTTACATATTTTATCCATTGTACGAGTATGTGTTATTACGAGTATGTTAAATAAAAAACTGCGTTTGGAATGGTTTTTAATTTCATTAAATTATTTGGGAAAAAACGTAAATGCCAGAATCAACTTTTATGTTTTTATTATTTAAATGCATAATTTTACTAATTTAATTATAGGAAATATTAATTGACAAATAATGTAGAAATTATAAATATTTCAGTCTGGAAAACGATATTTGTTATAATGATTGAAAAATTAATTTTTTGGTATTTTTTGTGTATAAAACAATTTTTTTTTTGTATTTGAATGTAATAATTTATTTTTCGAAACGATTAATTTTTAATTTTAGTGTAACATTCAAATTTCACAAGTCACAACATAACTAATCTCATAAAATGATAACAAAGTATAACGGTAACAGATATCGCCTTTGATCAATTGAAATATTCTGTATTATAAAGCCTTAATACCGGAGCAATGAAAATTTATAAATTTTTGGTTTGAGACAAAGACATCATCCACCAGTTATGATATCCATCAGCATGGTTTACGCTTCACTAAATTAACTGTTGGTATGCAAAACAACTCATAAATGGGACGCTGGTAAACCAAATAATACGAACAGTACTGAGGAGTGTCGAATCGTTCCGTTTGTGCGGTTAGAGTAAGAAGAATGCAACCTATAGGTGTCGTAAGTCACCCATTTATGTTCTTCCTTGTCACCGTCCACAATAATTTTTTATTTGTAAAAAAGGGATTATAAGGCGCCCGACAAATCGTGGACAACGTCAGCTACTCGTAGAGAACCTCAACTAATCATAGACAACGTACTTGTAATTCACACCAATTGATTTACATATAACAGTCAGTTAAATGTCAAAACATTCACAGAATTGACTAAATACCGTCAAATTGGTTATATGGTAGCTGATATATTTCTTTCTAAAATACAGGGAGCTAATTAAATGTGGACCAGGTAATTAGGGATAAGATTAAATTGGATGATGGAAGTGTATGCTATATTAAATCGGGTACATAGATCAGCTGGATTGTATATGAATTCATTTTCATCTTCACTCAAGGTTGTGTTCAGTTTTTATTTGTTGTGGGGTTTGAGGTAACTTGGTCGTCTAACCGTGCAGGATAAGGATGTTGTCCAAGTTTAAGAATAACTCACTATAATGACACTTTTAAAGACGACTGGCGCAATAACGCAGCCTTTTAATCTTAATGAAAATTTAATTTGGAGCAATGAGAGTGGAACCCGCAAGGGTTTCGGACAAATTTCTTCCCTTAACCAACATCTTCTCTTGACGTGGTACGAATTACCATACATCAATTGTTTTAACTTAAAGCCAATTAACAATATGATCCAGCTCTCAGTAACATTTTGATTTGTTTATATTCTTTTACAAATTCATCTTATATAAATGAAGTCCACTTTCAAGTCCGCTAATGGAATGGATAATGCATGCTCATTCGCGCAAATTGATGTGGTTAAGCCTGCCAACCCAGATTGGCAGCTCATTAATAGCAATTAGGAGGAACAAATTAAGTGGCTCCAAAAACACGATCAGTTTTAGCTGTTAAAGGTTCACAAAGCATTTAGAAAGTTGAGCGCAGAGTTATAAAATCAAGTCTGTCGTTAGTACATTTCTATATTTAAAGTCAATGGTTAAACCATTTTGCTGATGATAAATTATCCGTATACAAATGAAATTCGTAAGTCGTTCCCATCCAATTAAACATTAGGAACCTTAGATAACAAATAAATTACAAAATAAACGTTTCAGGATTACATTTCGAAACATTACCATTCGATTTTAGTTAAAAATTATATAACTTTTTATTTATTTTCTTGATAACCATATATGCAGTGCATACTCACATGACGTTTAAATTAAGTGAGTTATGTTTGTGCTTATATTTAAATAATAATTATAGAGTTACATCTAAAGCTGTTAGTTATCTAAAGCTAACCATTTGAAAATTGCTGGGTCTAAAATGTTCAGCAATGGCGGAAAGAACGCCCCAGTGATGCTTTAACCAGAGAAAATTTCTCCTCTTTACAACTGAAACCATTTGATGATTGCATTATGCAACTTGCACATAATGAATTAATAACATGCTTTACACATGGAACTACTCACTAATACATTTCTAAAAGTACCAAATATTGTCCCGTTTTAGGGGTTCGATATTATTTCAAAAAACTACTTCATTTAGAAAGATATGACGAACACTTTAAAATAGTATCCACACTTTACACGACCCTTAAACATTACTCTTTATTTCCATCAGCAACAACATTAGCAGCAACTCGGCTGCTATCGAAAAAACTATTTTTTTTTTTTTGTAAATAAAATATTTATTTTGTGCATTATTCCATTGAGACATGCAACTTACATGTCCCATCATTAAGCGGAGTGCATTTTGTTTCATTTCAAATGATGCAGTTGCGCCTTCATGTTCTATCATAATCTTGAGTTACAAACACCAATCCTCTTCCATAGGTCCTTATGCACCCAAATACCAAACGAGGAGCAGGACTTGCAGAGCTCTAATGATGCGGCACAAGATTTCAGTTACGGGAAGAACCGCTAATGATAATGAAAACTCGAATGGGCTAAAGAAATTGCTGAACCTATATGATTAGGTGTCCTAGAGACAGGACAATCCAAGTCTTTAATATGATGTTTTCAAGCAGTACCTGGTAGTTTACCGAATCGATAGGACTGGATGTAGTACACGCAAATTGAGGTTAGGTTCAATCCTGCCGCCGCCTACCTAAGGATCACGATGGAGGGCCCAAGACCGGCTTTATCCTGCTGAAGTGAATGGTGGTATCGGCAAACAGCTAAAATTGTCAGCTTTTGCTGGCTAACGGTCGCTGGTCCTCTATTAGAGTAAAAAGTAATTAGTAAAAATTATTACTGACAATTTATTATAGGTCTTATAATTATTACTATTGTGGTAATTAGAATCACTATTATAGTTAACATTGATTAGTTTTGACTTGTTCTTGTGAGGAGTTCATGGTTAATCTAGTGAGTTAATTTTCTAGTGATACTTCTCTTGTTTAATACACAACTTATAGATCCATGAGTGGCTGTGTTACCTCTTAAGAGGATATTTGCATTTTTACGGAAAGTCAAGGTTACCTTAAAGCGCTACGGTCAATCTTCTTCAAAAGCTTGAGCTCCCTCGTGGTGGTACCTCATCTCATCTAAGATCCAAGCGGGTGCTCTGCTGAGGCATTATACGAGCGTGTAAATACGCGGACAGACTTGGTGTTTCTTCACGTGATTACTATCATAGCTGCGAGAAGATAACGAAGTGCAAGAAACCATAATGCAGTTGCTTTGTACCTGTGTGGACAGGTCTAGTATAAATCATTAAAAACATCCTGGCAGCTTCCCTGTTAAATACTTTGTTAGACTTTAGTGAGATGTGCGTCAAGACAATTTTACGTTTCGTTGAAAGTGCTGAATGGTTTCATTGAATAGAGAAGAAACTATATGGTGCGGCTACCTTGCTCGGCTAATAAAATTTCGATGAATAATTGGTTATCTTCCCGATCATAAGAGCGACCATGAAACAGGGATAAATCTGTCAACAATCAGAAGATGGATGGCAACCTGGTCATATACTGTGTATTCGTTGTGGGTTTGGGATAAATATACTTATGTGATTTGTTATTGTTTAGCACAACGAGGTAAGAATAGGAAGAGGTTGGATGGAAAAGGTTGGATAATTATCATTATTTTATAATTTAAAATAAATTTGTATATCGATTCTTTTTCTCGTATATACACAGAATTGTATACATTAAGTTTCACGCGTATGTACTCGTATGTACAATGTACGTATATGTTTTTGATGAATATGAAAAAAATACGTACTCTGATTTCAACTTGCTCCAAATATGGTATATCACGAGTATTACCTTTCTCAGAATTCTAAAAATAGGTTTTACATACTTAATATTTTTAACTCTGGCTGGATTTTCATTCCTTTTAATTAAGGTCGTTTCAAGAAATTAGCATGGTTCATTTCTGTGTTTGAAATTCAAGACAGGTTTTTATTCGTAGCAATAATGATTTCGAGTGTATTCGATCCTTAAAATAATTCGAAAGAAAAGAAAATTCGTTTTTAAATAATTTATAACTTACTATTGTTAAATGGGCGAGAAGTATTCAGTATGATATTGATTTGATAGTTAATGGTTTTTAGCATATTGAAAAATTCGAAAGAATGTTTGTATACTTTTAAAGGCAAAAATCAGCAAGATAGGATGAAGAGTAATATGGGTCCTTAGAATATTTATGCACGAGTCATTAGCGTACTTTAAAATCCATATAATATTTAAAAGGTTAATTTCTTCATGATCCAGTAATCAAAACGGCCGCAAAATCAATTGAGGCCCTCACAAATTATGCACATTATGCACATCGCTCCACATTATTTAATGGGTTAAGCGTATGAGACTACCGAATTAAACTTATCCAGACGCGAACGCAACGCAGGAATAAATAAAATACTATTCTAGAGATTTAATCGGTTGTTAATCAAAGATGATTACTGAAGTTATTTCCGAAAACCAATTTATTACACAATTTCCATATCCGATGCTCTCGAAATTGCTAATTAATTCTGTTGCTGTTTCGACTACCTTAGTTTGCCATTTGTTTGTAAGTGACGTTAGCGTAAGTGTTCCCAAAATAGAACGCCATAATCGCAAATAAAAAACGTTTGCTTAAGTTTCACATTCGAAATAGTGATGTTTCCAATTATCGGATGCATCTACCATTACTGCAAGGTCGGCTGTGGGTGACGGGTGTGTTAATATAACAACTTTACTGAGTTCTTTTTTAACGAGATTAAATGCTGCAATAGCTTAAATGCAGCGTCATTCGAAAAAATGTTCTAAGCTGTATAACTCTTTCAGGTCTATTGATAGACCGAATTCGAACTAATTCAAATAGTTCAAACTAAGCACGAAATTAAGCACGAATTATTAATAAATAATTGTCACCATACCATTTTGATGTATTCAGCGTGTACATTATCATTATCCCCGTCATTGGTTTTCATTCGACGGAGTGACTGTGATGATTTCTTATTATCTAGCTAGAATGAATTTGTTTGGAAACACACAACCTCTCTAGAATAGCATTTTTAAAATCGGTGTATGGTGTATTGAACTTTATTAATTGCCTAGTCGTTTAATAACCCTAGAAAATGGCGGATCCCAAAAATAAAGGTGAATTGTATCGAGAGAAGTCTGTATTGATTTTACCAAGGGAAAATTTCGTCGTGTTGAGATCGTCTTAATAAAATGAATGTATCAATAAGTTGCGCAACTGAAACACAGATATCCTTTCGATATTTAATACTTCAAATAATTTTTTTCAACGACAAATTATTCTGGAAACAATTTATAATGCAACCGGCTCCTATATGACCGATATGTTGGTATCACCCCGCTACCAAGTCACAAGGTTCACTGAAAATGTCATCGGATCGTGGCCACCTTCAACGTCCTCGTAACTGCTGCCCAGTAAGACCTTTCCAATAGTTCTAAAAATATCCGCAAATTTGAATTCAACATAAAATTTAATTGGGTGAGCGATAGTAAATGCAAGGGTGTTCCCATTCACCCAGTATTGCTGTAGAATGAGACGTTAAAATGTGACTTTCCACAGAGAAATGGATCACAAATACTACAGACCATTAGTCTGTTTCATTTCGTCATATAAATATATGACCAGCAAAGTTTAATTAATTTAAAGGAATCAGTTTTAGAAAAAGTACCAAGTTTTGTTCTAGGTGCCTGGTCCAAAATATGGTCACCCTAATCTTAAATGAACAATTAAAATAAAAATTTCGGTAAATCGACAGGCAAACTTTATACATTAAACTACTTCATAAACGTTCTGAAATAAATAAACATAATATACAAACATAAGCAAAAATATTTCCTGATTATCGTATCTGTGTACAAGAGAATCAAAGAGCAAGGCAACTTAACATATTTTATTAACACATTTATAAGACTGATTTTGCCGTTTCTGAAAATTTTATTGTGGGCCTATGGCATAACCACAAGTGTCGATATTTTGAAAAACTAGAAAAACTGTTTCTTGCAATAACGCGCTGTACAAATTTAGGTACATTATTTTGGCTTTTCATCATTCTCTGCAAGCAGCGCACAATTCAGCGAAATATTTTTTCTATCTAGTATTTTAAAGCTCCGCTTCAAAGTCACAATGGTTCGTCATCAATAATCATAGGTTACGCTAGCATCAATAAAGAGATATAATATTTTATTAATTTCGAATACAAAGCTTTCTATGTCGGTTCGAGTCCTAGCTAAAAGTTCTTGTTTTTCTCGCGCACAAAAATAAACATTAAAAAGATTTTAAATAATTACACTACAATCTATATTTTAAATTAAATTTTAATTAGATAAATTGATATAAATATAAAAACGAACTTAATCAACTACTTTCTTTTTCTTCTTCTCAGGTTCATTAATTTCTGGTTTCTTAGCCCTCATATCTATCAACACCTTTCCAGTACACTTCTTCTTGATAATGAATTCGATTGCTTTGTCTATTTCATCGAGACGAAATATTCCACTAATGTGGGCATTTATAATTTCGTCTTGACATAAGCTAAGCGTTTCCGAAACGATTTGACGATAGTATTCTACATCGGTGTTGCGATATTTGGCGAGATCAACGTGGGTTACGCGGCTAGCTAGATTATTATCAGTTGATATCTCCTTCTTTTTTAACTTAATTTTTTGATCCTTAAGTAAATCGGCTTTATAAAATGGATCGATGCTGAGCAATTTTCCCTGGGATTTATCGACAAATTCGTCGAGAAGGTGGAGCATGCCATTGCCTATTGCATCTATTCCGATGCGAGCTTTTTGTCCCTTTAATGCCTTTTCGAGGTATTTATACACATTATTGATGTCATCTTTTAACGATATGGCTTTGAAGGCACCTTCTTCGCGGATGAGAGCTGATGTATCTTCGGTATCACAAATGGCTATAACTTTTACTTTAAATACAGAAGCGGCTACCTCGATTGCACCGAGCCCAAGGCCAGCTGGTCCAGCGGTAACTAACACTACGTCATTTTCATTTAGCGGTGCGTATTTACTAAATGCTAAAAGAGCGGTACCATGTCCGTAAGGTAAAACTGCTGCATCTTTAGATGAGACACTACCACACATCCAGACATCAATTTCATTACATGTAACCTCGGTTCCTAACCCTCCCCCGCCGCTTAAATGATGTTTCAATGCTACTACCTTGTCTCCAACTTTAAAATCGTATTTGGAATTTTTACTTGTTGCAATCACTGTTCCGGAGAATTCGTAACCTGGTACTAATGGAAGTTTTAGCTTATCTTTGCCATAATCGCCGTTCAAAATTCCAACATCAGTTGCATTCAAACTGCAATATGAAACAGCGATGCGTACCTAAAATTGCAAAATGTCTAGTATAAATTTCGTCAACGTTTGATTTCTACATATTACCTGACCCTCTTCTAATGGCCCGCTCTTTTCAATTTTCTGAATTTCTAATGGTTTTGCAAAATTTACCAACACGGCCGCACTGTAACTTCCATCTTGCCGCACAAACTTTGTTTTCGTATAGTTGACACATTCATCCAATATTGGTTTCAATTTTATGCCTCGATTTAGTATATTAAACATAATTTAACATTTGTTAATCTAATTATATAAGTTTAGTAAATGAGATATGTATATATAAATTAAAAAAAACCGAATATACGCACTTTTGGCTTTGCCTGCCGGTGACAGTCGATATGAAATGAAATGACAATTCGTTTGACAGACAGATAGTAAATGGTATAAAATATTCACTTCGGCGAAAATTTTGGTTAGCTGTTTTTACTGACATCTGTTACTAACTAGTATAAAGTTGAGAGCTTTTCTTTTATAAAAGAACATAAAATAATTGGTGTTTTCGTTAATTCATTCTTCGGAAAGAATAGAAGGAAAATAAATATTACTCACTTGACCTAAGAACATTCCGAACGAAATGTAATAAATAAATAAAAGAACAAACGAAAAAAAACAACAGAATACATAGAATGAGTAAAAGTACGTTATATGCCAGTTTTGGAACGCTCGGAATATACAGAATGAATAAACGAAAACACTCAGTCATGAACATACAATAAATTATATTCCAATTCTCTGGATTGTTAATCGTACAATATAAAAATTTGGAAAAACCAAGAAATCTGCACATCAACATGGTTGTTGGCCAATATTTGGAAATTATTTAAATAAAAAAATGAATGTACGAATGCAATATCACACCCCTGCTTATATTTGGAACACACTTATTTTGCTGACCTCTCTAGACAAATAGTCTAACTAAAGAACACTGCTTTTTATTTTATAAAATTAATAAAACATATAATTATGTAGATATGACAGTGTTGTGCAGATTAATTACGTTACATTACTTACGCTATTATTATTAAATAATTGTATTAATTACGCGAGATTTATTACGTCACGTAACGTAATTGAGTAAAACATCTATTCAATTCGCGACATCTACCTGAAAAGAATTAAATTAGTAAAAAGATTAAAATACTGTTACGTTTTCGCCTTGTCACTCAAGGTTCGAATCACTGGATTGTGAATAAATACAACTGCTTCAAATTTGAACACACACAGTTTATTTACACAACACAATTTATTATACAACACAAAATTAACAATTAATTATTACTACAATAACACACTTTAATATTCACTTTAATAATCTTTCTATTTAATCTTCACTGTATCACGTTTAAAATAAAACTCAGCATTCCATGTCAACGCGCGCCTTTATATACCAAAACATTTGTTTCTAGAATAATCCCAAATGTTGTCCAAAATTTATACGAGAACATTCTAGCAAATACGTTAGTATACAAATAGCGCCTAAATGTTGATCCATGCCAAATTAAAATTGAACAACTTATTAAAATAACTTATTCTACTCTAAACTAGATGTCACCGTAACACTACCCCTCACTCAAGCCTGTTCGTCCCGAACAGGATCCAAATCACCTCCTCTGTAGAGCGCCAAACGCTCTAAATGCACCACCTTTGGTTTACCTCTCCGTCCTTTCCGAATGCGATAAACCACGTCGTTCATCCTTTTAATGATAGTGTAAGGTCCTTCCCATGTAGGTTGCAACTTCGGTGATAATCCTTTCTTCCGTTGTGGGTTGTGAAGCCATACCAATTGCCCTTCCTCGAAGCCTTGATTATTTGCTCGTATGTCATATCGAGCCTTCATTCGATCACTTGATATCCGAATTTTCTCCCGTACAAATTGATGTATCTCATTAAGTTCTTCTTTCATCCGGTCGACGTAATCCTGTCCGCATAGAGCCGCTGATGGAACTGCTCCAAACTTTAAATCTCCCGGTAGTCGCAGATTGTTCCCAAATATGGTTTTAGCTGGCGTCACTCCTGTTGTGTCATGTACCGCTGATCGGTAAGCCATCAGGAACATCGGTATATGTCGATCCCAGTTGCGTTGGTTCTTTTCCACAATCTTTGCTAGATATTCCTCCAATGTGCCATTGAATCTTTCCACCATACCGTCCGACTGCGGGTGTAGAGGCGTTGTTCTCGTTTTATTGATGCCAAGCATCTGACATATCTCCTGAAATACCACCGATTCGAAATTCCTTCCTTGATCCGTGTGAATTTCCATCGGTACACCAAATCTGCTAATCCAGTTGTTCACCACGGCATCAGCTATTGTTGTTGTCTCTTGATTGGGTATGGGATACACTTCTGGCCATTTGCTGAAATAATCCATGATTACTAGCACATATTTATTTCCGCTCTCGGTGGTCGGAAATGGCCCTGCCACATCCATTGCAATTCTCTCGAATGGTGCCCCGACATTATATTGTTTCATGGTTCCACGGCTTTTTCGTGCTGGTCCCTTTACTGCCGCACATTGATCACATCTTTGACACCATTCCACTACTGACTGTCTACATCCAGACCAGTAGAACCGTTGGCGAATTTTGGCTAGTGTTTTATTAATCCCTAGGTGACCTCCACTTGCTCCTCCATGATACTCTTTGAGGATTTCCGCAATCCGACCTTTTGGAACCACCACCAACAATTGTTTTACTTTACCATCCGTGCTTTCCCAATTTCTCTTTAAACATCCATTTTCCATGTGGAGGCTGTCCCATTGAGCCCAATAAGATTTTACGATGGGGGTTTTATCGGCTATCTCGCTCCATGTGGGCCGGTGTTCCTTTTCCTTATGTTCCATGACGAATGCCAGATCAGCATCCCGTAATTGCTCCTTCCTGATCATTTCATCAGTCCACTCCTCATCAGGTAGCACTTGCATAAGCCGAATATCGCTGATGTTTTCCTTACCCTCCACACGTCCACAATGCTTGCATTCCACGGGGCATGGCCTTCTTGATAATGCGTCGGCATTTCCATGTGCACTTCCCTTCCGATGTTCAATTTCAAAATCGTAGCTTTGCAAACGTTCGATCCAACGTGCTACTTGTCCTTCTGGATTTTTGAATTGTAACAACCAGCGCAAAGCTCCATGATCCGTCCGTAGAAGAAATTTTTGGCCATAGAGGTACTTATGGAAGTGTTTCACACATTCTACTATAGCCAACAACTCTTTCCGTGTCAC
The DNA here is from genome assembly GCA_963691935.1 of Nephrotoma guestfalica. Lineage (NCBI taxonomy): Eukaryota > Metazoa > Arthropoda > Insecta > Diptera > Tipulidae > Nephrotoma > Nephrotoma guestfalica. The sequence continues at coordinate 305,007,289 of OY829914.1, read as the reverse complement.
ACAATAATTTCGTTCCGGTTTTGATAACATCTTGGAGTAATATGCAATAACTCGCTCCTCACCATTTGTTGCCTGTGATAATACTCCTCCTATCCCATCATTACTTGCATCGGTGTCCAAAATGAATTTAACGTTGGGTATAGGGTATGCGAGGATTGGCGCTTCGCATAATCGTCGTCTTAGTTCCACGAATGCCTCTTCTTGGTCTTCCTTCCATTCGAATGCCTTGTTTTTCCAGGTTAACTCGTGTAAACTCTTTGCGATGCTGGCAAATCCTGGCACGAATCGTCTATAGTAGGTGCATAATCCAAGGAAGCTCCGTAATTCATGTAAATTTTTAGGTCGTGGCCATTCCTTTACCGCTGCGATCTTGTCTTCATCGGTGTGAATTCCATTGGTTGTTACCTTATGACCCAAATATTTTACTTCCATCCTAAATAATTTACATTTCTTTGGGCTTAGCTTTAATCCGGCGGCTTGTATCCGATCCAAAACCTCTGCCAAATTCCTTAAATGCTCGTCGAAATCTTTGCCCATGACGATGATGTCGTCCAAATATACGAGGCACGTCCTCCAATGTAATCCCTTTAGTACGCGCTCCATTAGCCGTTCAAAAGTCGCAGGGGCGTTACATAATCCGAATGGCATAACGTTAAATTGCCATAATCCGTTACCCACACTGAATGCCGTTTTCTCGCGATCTTCCTCCTGGACTTCCACTTGCCAATAGCCGCTTTGCAGATCTAATGTCGAAAATATTCGAGCACCCGATAATGTGTCTAACGTGTCATCGATCCTTGGCAATGGGTAACTATCCTTTTTCGTCACAGCATTTAATTTTCGATAATCCACGCAAAATCTCATGCTACCATCCTTTTTCTCGACTAACACCACTGGCGAGCTCCATGGACTGCTTGATGTTTCAATTACCCCTGCTGCTTGCATATCTTTTACCATTCGATCCACTTCTCCTTGCTTTGCCAATGGTAATCTCCTGGGTGGTTGGCGAATCGGCATTTCTGCTCCTGTATCTATTCGATGTTTTACCATTGTGGTTCTCCCATTATTATCCGATGTACTGCAGAATATTGGCATGTACCGCTCGAGCAATTGTTTTGCCATATTTTTCTGTTCCATGGTAAGATCTTCGGTCCATTTCTCCATGAGTTGTTCAATCATTACTTTCTGCCCTTGCGAGTTAGCCGTCTTAATCGGATTTTTCTGCTCGCACTTCACTATCGCAGATATTTCTTCACATTTTCCGATTATAGTCCCTTTCTTGATGGTTTTCGTCTTATCCAAGAGATTTAGAGTCCGAATTGGCACTCTATTATCGCTGTCTGATTTCACTAGAGCTCTCCCGATCATTATTTCTCTGGCTCCGTCCTCCGCTTCATTGGTTTCCACAACCCACAACCTGGGTGACCCAAAACCTCCCTCCAATCTTGCCCATACTATTGACTCTGAGTTCGGTGGCAGCTTCTCCCGATGATCCATTATAATTTGCCTGGTCGTTTCTCCTATAGTGCTAACGTGAAGTGGCAACTCGATATTATCGTAGGTTAATACACCTCGTCCAACATCCACCACGAATCCATTCGTTCTCATGAAGTCCATCCCCAAGATGACTTCATCTACAATATCTGCCACCAGCACCTCATGTTGAAAATGGTTTCGCCCAATCCTTATTTTCACAACCTTTTTACCTTTTATTGCTGAATTTTCTCCAGTTGCCGTTCGTAATTTCATTCCATTGGCTGGTTTTACAATTCCATCGATAATATCTTGACGAACAATCGTATGAGTTGCTCCCGTATCCAGCGTAATCATGCAGTTCTTCCCATCAATATCGGCTTTAATTGTCAAGCTGTCACCGCCTCTTGCTACTCTCGAAACATGGATGGAGGTCACGGGGCAATCGGTTGTAGGAGTCAGCTTCTGCCCCTTCAAGCTGACTCTTTTTAGTTTAACGACTCCGCTGTCGTCTGACCCTCCTTTCTGGCCTCTGTTTGCTCTTCATTTGGTCTACGCTTCATGGGAGATGGCGATCTTTCTCGTTTCTTCTTAATCTCCCAGCAGTCCCGTGAAATGTGACCCATCCTATCACATGCCCAGCATTTAATTTTGCCACTTCCCTTTCTGAACCTTGGCGGAGCCCGCTCGGTGTCTATTCTGGAATCGATCTCCACTCGGCGAAATTTTATTGCTGGTTTGACGATGGCCTGAGCAGTTTCGTTTGTCAACGCACAAGCGATGGTTTCCGCGAAAGTTGCCTTAGGTGACAACATCACTGCTCTGCGTGTCTCAGGATCTCGAATGCCGTCGATGAATGCATCTATTTTGATTCGCTCCATGTAATCGGCCGACATACTTGAATGTGCCAGATGCGCAAGCCGCTCAATTGCCGATGAATAATCCTGTAGCGATTCTCCTCCTCTTTGATATCGACCCTTCAATTCCATGCGATAGATTTCCCTTTTGTGGTCACTTCCGTACTTTCTATCCAGCGCCTTCATAATTCCGACGTAACTATTGCGTTCTTGCTCCGGAATTGTTTGTAATGTTTCCGCCGCTTCACCTTTAAGAGCCACAATTAACGCGCCAACACGATGCTCTTCATTCCATTGATTTTGCTTAATCACCGTTTCGAATTGGAACTTAAAAATGCTGAAGGATGTTGTTCCATCAAATGTTGGTGGTTTTAACTTAACAGCGGTTACTGTCTGGATTACTTGATGTGTTGTTCCATTTGACTTGACATCTTCAAGCCCCTTCTCAAGACGTTGCACTTCGGTTCGTAGATCTTGTTTAACCGTTTCAATTTTTTGTTGAACCTCCCCTTTAATATTTCGAATTTCTGTGTGTAACTCTGTTTGCCGTTTCTCCACTTCGCCGTGTAGTGTAGCAAATAATTCCAGAAACTTCTCGTCCATTTTCTTTTGGCCATCTTCTATTTGGTGTTTAATATCCGCGCCTTGTTGCTTCATTTGTAGTTTAATTTCCGACTGTTGTCCCATCATTTGATTCATAGCAGCCATCAACTGCGATAAATTGAAATTTCCAAATTGATCTTTTGTTGTTTCGGCCACCGTTTGCGCGTCCTCTGCTTTGTTGTCTACATTAGTCTCGTCCATTTTATCCTCCTCAAAATGATACACGTCCGGATCTAAACCTTCCTTCTGCATAGCCTCACGTAGTCGCTCCACTAAATTAGCTTTTGAGCCTTCACTGGCCAAACCTCGCTGTTTCAGTTGCTTCTTTAATTGCAGAAGCTTTAAATCGTAGAGAATCATTTTTCTTATTATTCACAATCCCACCGCTGTCACCAATTGTTACGTTTTCGCCTTGTCACTCAAGGTTCGAATCACTGGATTGTGAATAAATACAACTGCTTCAAATTTGAACACACACAGTTTATTTACACAACACAATTTATTATACAACACAAAATTAACAATTAATTATTACTACAATAACACACTTTAATATTCACTTTAATAATCTTTCTATTTAATCTTCACTGTATCACGTTTAAAATAAAACTCAGCATTCCATGTCAACGCGCGCCTTTATATACCAAAACATTTGTTTCTAGAATAATCCCAAATGTTGTCCAAAATTTATACGAGAACATTCTAGCAAATACGTTAGTATACAAATAGCGCCTAAATGTTGATCCATGCCAAATTAAAATTGAACAACTTATTAAAATAACTTATTCTACTCTAAACTAGATGTCACCGTAACAATACATTATTTTCTAGTCGATAATACAACCATTACATGCAACTACCTCTATTGAAATTTTTTAAATTAATATATTACAGATTATTTTATGAGCCTGACATCTACTCGTATATGCATACTATAGTATTTAAAAGCATAATTCAGTTGGTGTTTGGAATATATATATCGGCTCGTAGCTGGTCCATCTAAGATTCAAAGGATAAATAATATATTGTTAATAACTGAGGTAATTGCCTTAGGAGGTAATATATATTCGCAGTTACTCAGTAAACATACTTTTCCACAAACGAACGAAATTAACGTTACGTGATATGAACTTACAAATAGCCTACTAGAAATCATCATAACTTCCGTTCTAAATGCAATTAAGCTATTCCGTAAAGTGCTCTGAACTTGCCAATGCACCCTTTACAACTTTCATAAGTGTCGATCCGATCTGGGTTACGTACCACCTAAGGCGATTATCTGAGCTATTAGCAATATATTTGATCCTTTGAATCTTAGATGAGTCAGCTATTAGATTTGTCTTTCTTATCCAAATATCTAGTGAATTACGCTTTTAAATAATCACGTCGATTATAGAATCCGCGAGAGCGAATCGATTGCGGATTGAAAATTGCATAAATAAATAAAAAATTTAAAACATAATTTTTAATCATAGTATCATAGAAATTTCTGAGGATTTTCATACAAATAATAAACCTTGTTTAAGATTTGGAACTATTTTATTGCGTATGTACGGGGTTGATCATGAAAACGATTTGTATGAAAATCAATATAAATTTTCTTGGTTACTTTGATTTATAGCAATTGTTTTCCATTTTATTTATATGCATTTTCCAATTCGCCTTCAATTCGCTCCCGCGGATTCTATAATAGAGGTGAATAATATTCTATGCAACATTAGAAAAGTGCATTGGTATTTATTAAAAACATGGAATGGGTACAAAGGGCCGAATGTCGAAGGGCCGAATGTGTCGAAGGGCCGAATGTGTCGAAGGGCCGAATGTCGAAGGACCAAATGTCGAAGGGCCGAATGGATCGAAGGGCCGAATGGGTCGAAGGGCCGAATGGGTCGAAGGGCCGAATTTTTGATTTGTTTTTACAAATATCATTTTTTAAATTTGTTGTTTTATGGAACATTTTGTAAATTATTTTGATTATACATACATATTGCTACAACTTATGTAGTTTACTAGGATGTACTATGAAATCCTGGTTTTGAAAATTACGGTTTCAAACTACCGGTTTTCAAAATCCCGGTTTTCTTTTCTTCAAGTTCTAAAGTCTTGATTTTGAAAAAATATTTTTTACTAATTCGGGCCGGCCGGACTAATAATATTTTAACATAAAAATAGTATATCATACCCAAAAATTTGCTAGACACATGTCCAAAAATTTACTAGACCACGTTTTGAAATCCAATAATTGTAGAGGCTAACGGCTTCGATAACTCTCATGGGCACGCGGGAGGTCGCTGAGCTCCCAGCCTCTTAGCCCTCCGAGGGGCTACAATACGAATACATATATTCCATTTATATTGATATAATTAGTTTTAGTTGTAACGAAGCGAACATAAAAATTAAACAACCAAAATTAATGCAAAATTTTTATTGATAGAATATATTCCAAAGATGAAAAATAGTAAAATACATAAATTCTTAAGAAATTCATTTATATTCTATAAAAAAAATTAATGAAATATTCCTTAAACCAATAAATTTAAAAAAAAATATTTCTAAAAACAAAAAAACAAAAAATCGGCCCTTCGACATTCGGCCCTTCGACACATTCGGCCCTTCGACACATTCGGCTCTTCGACATTCGGCCCTTTGACATTCGGCCCTTCGACACATTCGGCCCTTCGACATTCGGCCCTTTGATATCATTCCAAAAATATCGATACAAATTAATAGTAGCGCCATTAATTAGCAGATGTCTGGCCCACAAAATAATCTGTAATATACTAATTTAAAAAATTTCAATAGACGTAACTGCATGTAAATAGTTGTGTTATAGACTAGAAAATAATATACATATTTTAAATTTTTTACTAATTTAATTATTTTCAGGTAGATGTCGCGAATTAATTACATTTTTTACATTAATTACAATTTTTTACCTTTAATTAATAATTTTTGACATTATTTACGTAACAAATGTAAAAAATTATTTTTTACGCATAATTGCACAACACTGGGTATGAATAATAAATATGCGTATATATTTTGGTACTTTTCATAAATTATTTATATTTTGTAAATATTAATTTAATAATTATTTTAATTCTACTTTGTATTATATTTGAATATTTATTTTATTTTGTAACTTGCACCATCCAGTATTTTTATTTGAACAAACGGTTTTTAATTAAAACTCAATTCCTGTATATGCAAATTATTATTATTATTTATTAAAATGTATTAATTTATATATTTTATTATATCATTAATTTCAATAATTTATTATTATGTTATGAGGAAAACTAAAAATAATAAAAATAAAATATTTATATGAACAAAAAATCATGGAAATTAATTTTTGTTTTATTTGAATTAATTACGTGGTCACAAAAAAATGTTTTATAAATTACCAAAATAATAAAAATAATAAAAAATTACTAATTAGTATTAATTAAATAAAATTGAATATTTAATTTTACATTATATGTTTTTTTTGGTACTCGTACTATAACTTCAATAATTGAAAAATAAATATGCACATAATTATTACCTTGCTGTATATTCCGTTACCATAACATTTGGTGTTCGTCTCATGAGATCACGGCGTTGATTTTCGAAAGCAAAAAAATTATCGTCAACTTTTATAATGATTTCCGGCATTGAACTGTGGTGTACTTTATCGAAATGACCCAGTGGTTCGTTTTGCTGTTTATTTCCAGAAATATGCTGTACTAAATCAGCTCCGACCTTGAATACAACGATTTACGGAATACATTCTCTTTGACTTTGAACTAACAGACAATTAACTACCACTCTTGTCGGAGAGTAGAACATATGGATCGATCGGGCTTGCCAGAGGTACGAACTGGTACCGAGCTGTGCAAAGTGCTGGTATAGTTTACTTTTAACTGCTCTAAGCCCAACGTCCTCAATTTGGCTAGCAACGGCGAAATAGTTAAGAGTGCTTCGTCTCCAAAATAGATTGCAAAAAGTCACATCAATCAAATAAACTTAATCCTTGAGACAAACTTTCTATAAAGATTATAGCAAGTAAGACAAAAACTTGGATTAACAGTGCAACAGAACACTAACATACAAACGGCTGCACAATACCTTATGAGGTACATCTGTATATGATTATATACTAACTAGGTAACACAGTTCCTTCGAGGAAAGAATACCTGACAGGTAGACCACTTAATTTTACAGAATTTATGAACTTCCGAACATATATAATTTTCGTACAAAAGCCTGTTATGTAAATTTTAATTTTCAAACTAAATAATAATGCGGTTGACGTAATACTCGTATTAGCCGTATTCTTTGACACATGATCTGATCCGGCCAGTTTATATTTTATAAAACAATACAAAGGCGCTTACAAAATTAAAATTTCGATCACGTTTTCAATATAAAGTTTGAACTGATCCAGTTTAATGGGCATCATGAAATACAGCTATTGTGACTTAATTATGACTTAGTTGGCTTAAAACTAATCTTATTGGTTTAATTCGAAAAAACCTGGTTTCCTTAAACCTTATTGGTTTAATATTGAAATCGCAGGTATGTGTCAAATTATAGCGAATTGTATTTAGAATTTGCCTGATAAAATTATTTTGTTTCAAAGCATAAAGTATTAAATATTATTGAGTTGGTCGGTTGGTTTTAGTTGATAGCCATCACTGCAGCCTGATATCAAGGCAAATTTTTTATGGTACAATTCTAATTCTAATAGCTTCCAAACCAACTAACATCAACTTTTGGTAATTTCACTTGACAGTGTATTTCAATGACATCTTTAATTAATACACCAAATGAATTTGAACCAGCAGTTTTTAAAGGTGTGTTAATTGATTTCTGTGTGGTAAACAGTTTAATGAGATGTTGAAATCATTTCGATCAACTTTTACTTGGAATTCTTATTATTGTTTCCGACTGTACTTCATTACTCAAAAGGTCATTCATTATTACTTCAACTTGATATCGTAAAATATATGGATACACCTGTCTACACGCCATTGATCCAGCAGGAACCGCAAAGAGGAGGATCGTCGGTGATTTTAAAAGAAAATACGAAACCCTTTATAGATCTTAAAATCGAAGAGGAATTTACGCAAGTAGTTACCTTAAAAGTATATATAACTAACAACAAAGAATATAGAGTATCGTTAATATTTTGCCTCTCAAGAGGCAATCTCCTCTCGGAGATTATTTTAACGAAAAAAATATCTTATGGACATCAAGAGTATCCTATAAAAAAGGAAGAGAGTTGTTTGCACTAGGCCGACTATGCAATTGTGAGTTTCATTGTTGCGATCAACCAACTTATTGGCCTACGGATAGAAACGAAACGAAAATTACAAATACCTATAGAAAGCATCGAGGGGATTATGTTGGATCACACGCCTGTTATTATGACAAACAGTGCAACGATTGTTAAGAAAACTAGTCCACCTGGACTAACTAATAACAAAACCTGCTGGAGGAAATTCCAGAAACTAGTTATAGGATAGGATAATATTGACTTCAGGTGCCAATTAAAAATTATACAGCTGGAAGAACAACTAGAACAATTCAACAACAGTATACAAGAAGCGGCGTGGAGTATTACTCCTCAAGTTCAAAGGAAATGCGCTAAAATTCTGTTTATCCTCTGGAAGTCAGGGAACTGGTTGCAGCAAAATGAAAAGCAATAAAGGCCTGACAAAGAAGTCGAGTGCCAGAATATAAAACAAGTATAGTTTTTGTGTGAAATAAACTAAAGTTGCTAATTAAATAAATCGGAATGAACCCATTAACAAATACCTAAGTACCCTTACTACAGAAAAATATACCAGTATTCGATTTGGTAAGCGATGAAAAGATCAGAACGACCCAAACTTTAAATTTCAAAAATGACGATGCAAGGTGATAAGTGCAAAGCAAAAAACTTCCTTATTTGCAATTCACCTCTAGGATCCGTTCTAGCCTCTACCTAGACAAACAGCAGATAAAAACATACCACTAATAAGTAAGTGGATAACTACTATATGCCTCCTGTCATATTCCAAGAATTAAAAAAGGAAGTCATTCTTAACCTGAATACGAATAAATCTTCAGGATATGACTTAATTCTTCCTGAAAAAGGACTACGTAATCTACTCCAAATAATTAACGCAGTATTCAGACTTAAACACGTTCCAAATCAATGGAAAGTTGCAACAAACCACTAAATGACAAAAATTCGTATTTAGCCGATTTCCTTACGTCCAATAATTTCAAAAATATTCAAGAAACTACTCTTAAAGAGACCCAAGCCAATAATAGATGAAATAAATTTTATTCCTTCACATCAATTTCGCTTCTGAGACAATAGAAAAAGTACATCGAATTACAAACATAATTGAAGATGTACTTGAAAATAAGAAAGTATGTTCAAGTATCTTCTTGGTGTAGCAGAGGCCTTTGACAGAGTATGGCATAAAGGTTTGGAATATAAATTACAAAGAGATTTACCAAAGCAGTTTTATGAAATACTAAAATTTTACATACGTCGGACCTGCCAAAGATAGCAGATACTAACATAGCAACGTTTGCGGATGATACGGCCGAATGATAATAGTGTCAGTATCTGGACATGACTCAAGGACTAGCGAAACTAAACTGGAAAGAGCATGTCAAAAAGAAACAGGGAAAGTTAAACATTAAATACAGAAAGATGAATTGGCTCTTAGGAAGAAATTCTGAGCTAAATTTATATAATAAATTGCTACTATAGTAGCATGCTGTGTGGACTTACGGTAATCAGGTCGGCTAAGGCGTTGTGATTATTTTGTAATGTAATGTAATGTAATGGTTCCAAGGTTTATTGCGTACTGAATGTCTAGATGTATAGTATCTATTTAAAGGCTTTATTAATATTAATCACTTTACATCACATTTAAGGGTTTGCAAACAGACACTCATTCATTATTTTAACTTTTATTTAGTATAATTTATTTAATTTTTAAGGGTTTAGGTTATTTATATTTTAATGAACACTTAAATTTAAATTCAAACTCTCGATTAGGTATTATAATATTTTTAGTGTTTTATTAATATAATATTTGTAGTTTATTGAATATTTAGTTTTATGGATAATATTATTAGCTCACTTCTAAATACAGACTCTCTGATTTTTACAAAATGTTTGGCTTATATAGCCAGATAGCTGTTTCCCATAAGGTCGTGAGCTTGTGTGCAAGAGTATTATACATTTATTTGTGTACTAAATTGTACATTTATTTCTGTACTAAATTAGTGTATTGCTACATACATATATCACACCTCACCCCTTATGAGAAAAAAAAAAAAAAAAAATATAATAATAATTTTTTTTTTTTTTTTTTTTTTTTTTTTTCTTTTTTTTTTTTTTTTTGAATGTTTTATAATGAGAAATACATAATTATTTCATATTGATTAAGATTAATAGTAATAAATATAATGTAGTTTAATTATAAATGTAGGAACCTAAAGCTAAAATAATTTATTTCACCTAAACCAATTTCATTTAATAGAAATAATGTTAAGAATTAAAATAAGCAGTTATTTAATTTTCTGAAGTTAATCATCAATTTTATCTCTTTTAATTATTAACGATAAAATAGTTTTAATCTATTATTATGAATAATTTTGTTTTTATTTCCTATTCGAATTTCAGTATTTTCATCCGTCAAAATATCTGTTACGTGATAAGGTCCTTCCCATAATTCATCAATTTTTCCACTTGTAATTTCATTTCTCAAAAGAACTTCATCTCCTATTGTAAAAGTATCGTAGTGTAAATTTCTATCATAAAGTTCTTTCGATTTTTCTTTCGTTTTAATTAAGTGGTTTTTAGCCATTTCCCAAGAATTTTGAAGTCGAAATTTAAGTTCTTGTGTGTAATCTTCATAATTATAAATGGGTTCCGGTTTCTTAGTTATTGAATTTGGAATTATTGGTTTATTACCGAATAAAAGTTCGTAAGGCATAAATTGTGTTGATGTGTGTGGGGTGGAATTGTAAGCAAAAATTGCGAAAGGGATCCATTGGTCCCAATTTAAAGGGTCGCCTTGCGAGTAGTTCCGTAGGTATTCGCCTAGAGTTCTGTGTGACCTTTCCAAAGCTCCATTGCTTTGGGGGTGATAGGCAGTGCAATTAATTTTATTTATTTTTAGGATCTTGCATAACTGTTTGAACATATTGCTCATAAAATTTTGTCCTTGATCAGTTAATATAGTAATTGGACATCCGAACATACATATAAAATTTTCCACAAATGCTTTGGCAATTGTTGTAGTTTCTTGATTATTAACAGGAATTGCGCAAGAGAATTTTGTCAAGTCATCTTGAATTGTAAGTATGAATTTATTTCCTAAATAAGATGTAACTAGTGGACCCACGATATCCATGGCAATTTTTTCGAAAGGATTTGAAGATGTTGATGTAATTTTCATAGGCATTTTTTGACTTCGACCATGTTTATTATGTTGACATTTACTACAGGTTTTAATGAAATGTTTGATACGACTTAACATTTTCGGAAATTCGTAATAACTTTTAATCCGATTAAATGTTCTTATTATTCCTTGATGACCTCCTAACGGAGCTACGTGAAAATCTTGTATAACTTGATAAATTTCTTCTTCATTGCTCAGATGAACTCTATTATCAGAATTTGATTGAAATTGGAAGTTTGTATTAGAATTTTTGCTGGGATTTAAAACGGGATGTTTAGTTAGTCTAGGATATAGATTTTTATTCGTTGAATTATTCGAACAAGAATCAGGTAAATTATTTGAAATCGATGCATCAGCATTAGTAGTGTTATTTTCCATATGGTAAGTTTCAGAATTGTCAGGGATTTGTGAATGTCTTGCTTCAGCTATTTTTGTTTGTGCACGAGTAACGACATTTATTAAATTTTCTTCGATCGGGAGTTCTATTCGTGAAAGCGCATCAGCATGTGAGATTTCTTTTCCAGGTCTATATTTAATCTTAAAATCGAATTCTTCCAACTGAATTCGCCATCTAATTAATATTGAATTGGGATTCGCGGTGGAAAATAAGTAAGTCAGAGGTTTATGATCTGTTACTATACAAAATTGTCGGCCGTAAATGTAGGGACGAAACCGATTTACGACTGCCCATTTAATAGCTAGAAGTTCTCGTTTAATCGTAGGATAATTACGTTCAGATTGATTTAACACACGACTCGCATAAGCGATAGGATGGTCCTCTGAATTAATAACCTGTGATAATACAGCTCCGATAGCTACGTTGGATGCGTCGGTCGTAATAAAAAAAGTTTTGGAAAAATCTGGAAATTGCAATATCGGGGATTTTGTCAAAAATGATTTTAACGTACGGAATGCTTCGTCTGCGAATGCGTTCCATTGAAAATTTTTTGGCTTACCTCTTTTAATCGCTATGAGAGGCTCGACTATATCAGCGTAGTTTTTAATAAATGATCGGTAATACCCTGTTAATCCAATAAAAGACTCTAACTCCGATTTATTTTTAGGAGTGGGATACATAAAAATTGCTTCCAAAAGCTTTGGATCGGGTTTTATACCTTCGTTTGTTATTAAGTGACCTAAATATTTAATTTCGCGGCGAAGGAAATTGCATTTTTTGGGTTGAAGTTTTAAATTAAATTTACGAAAACATTTAAATATTTCTACTAGTTTCTCATTATGATTTGTTAAATCATATCCATAGACAACGACATCATCAAGGTAAACAAAACATTTAAAGCTGTTTAACCCAGATAAAACATGATTCATCATTCTTTGAAAAGTGCTTGGTGCACCTTTTAAGCCAAAAGGCATTCTCGTAAAATGAAAATGACCCATATCAGTGCTAAAGGCTGTCTTCTCTTTGTCTTTCGGATTCAACATTATTTGATGATACCCACTTGCTAGGTCTAGGGTTGTATAATAATTGGAATTGCCCAGTTGCTCTAAAATTTCATTTATATTTGGTAAGGGAAAAACATTATTGATTGTTATTTCATTAAGTTTACGAAAATCAACAACTAGACGCCATTTTTTATCGTTTGACTTTGATTTTTTAGGAACTAATAAAAGTGGAGAATTCCAAGGACTAACACTGTGTTCTATTATTGAACTATTTAGCAATTCTTGAATTTGCGAATTAATTTCCGATTTCATTGATTGTGGCAATCTGTATTGTTTTTTATTGATAGGTTGAGAGTTTGGCAAAAGTGGAATGTTATGGTAAATTTTATTATTCGCTGATAGTTTATCACCTTCTAAGTAAAAAATGTCATTGAATTCACGATAAATATTTTGAATTGATTTTTTTTCTTCTATATTTAAATGGCTTGTATCAATTTCGTCATCTAATCTTCTTAGTCGTTCCTCGAATGAATCCGACCATTGTGATGCATGATACACGTCATAATTTGATAATTTTTCCTTTTTTATATCTAAATCTTCTAATTCAGTTTCATATTCATTGTTATTTAAAATACTAAAAACAGCACAATTATTTTTTGGTTGTACAACACAATTGGCTAGAAAAACACCAGGCAATAATTCTTGGGATGGACAGAGGTACTCTTCGTTTTCATCCGATGTAATAGGTAATAAGATATACTTTTCGGATCTTGCCGGAATTGTGTATTTTTGGTTTGGATTGTTAAGAAGAGGAATATTAAATTTTATTTTATTTTGAATTATTTCGAGCGACTTGATATCATAATCAATTTTACACTTATAATACTCTAAAAAATCTTTTCCTAAAATGCCAGCACAAGGTATTGGAAATGTATCGGGTACAATATGAAATTTATGAGCTAATTTTATCTGCTTTAGTAATACAATATTGGCCTGTACCATTGCCAAAGTGTCAACGCTATTTAAACTTATACCCTGGATTGATATTTTTTTATCCGGATAACAAATAGTTTCGGGTTTTAAGAACCCTTTCTTAACCAAGCTTACATCTGCTCCAGTATCAATTAGGAAGTAGGAATCAATACCAGTACAGACATCTAAATTTAAATTTACATATTTAGAATTATTTTGACAATAAAGTATAGAGAATAAAGTAGTGGAACATTCAGTAACTGTATTTAATTTTTTATCTGAAAAATTTAAAATTGTAGATTTATGTTGTAAAATATTATCTTTATTTAAAATTTGATCATTTGAACACAAATTTATGGAAGTTCTTGGACCCGAACGGCTGTGTTCACTTCCTCGGGTCCTATTTGGTTTCCCGGTAACGGAGAATTAATTACTTTAACATTAGAAGATGTAGGAGTTTGTTTAAGTGATTCGTTATATTTTCTTGTGTAACATTCAGAAATTGAATGACCTTCTCGTTTACAATAGTTGCATGAAATAATGTTACTGCTTATTCGATGGGAGTTCGAGTTATTCTGAAATATCTTTGATTGGAATTGTTTGTCATTTTTTCCCATAGCAGAAACGTCGAAATTCCGATTTTGAGGATTTTGTAGCATAGTACTGTTACTGTTGTAAGTTGGATTAAAATTCGAATAACTTAAATTATGATTTTTTCTTTTATAACATTTATCGATATTGTGACCAGATTTTTTACAATAGGAACATATTATTTGATTGTAACTTTGAGCAATAGAGAATTTAGCATACGAACTTGTAGATGGTTTGTGACTTATCTCTTCTTCTACGGCTTGGGCAATAGCGTCATTTAATTTTTCGAAATGGTGAGATTTAATAATTATTTTCAGATTATCTTTTAAGCCGTCTTGGAATGAATTAAGTGCCGTACATTCATTAATGTTCTTGATGATTTCTGCATGAGCTAGTCCCTGTTTTGAAATGCAAATATCATTTAATTCGTTCAGCAAGTTTTCTATTTTAGACGCAAAACTTTTCACACTTTCATTTTTTTCTTGAACAACACATACTAATTCGGCGGACACTGCACCTTGAGACCTACGTTTAAGAAATTTATTTTCTAAGGCAAGCTTCAAATCTTCCCATTTATCATAATCTTTGTAATGAACTAATTCATAAGCTTGACCACACAATTTAGTATTTAGAATTTTCATGAAAAGTATTTTTTCTTCCGGTTTAGTTATTTGAGACCAAATGACTTCAACACAAGAACAAAATTTGTGTAATTCATTAATTTTGCCGTCAAACAGCGGAATAATTTTCAGCGCATGACTTATGTTTAACGCCATATTATTTATTTCAATACCGTTTGTTTGATTCGAGTTATTTGTGATATTGTTGTTTTCAAATGAATTTTCGCTTAGCACTTCATCTTCAGAAGAAGACACTTCAATTTTGACACGAGGATTAATAATCTCTGTTACAGAATCGTTATTTTGAAATTCACTCATAAGAAATAGAAACAAATATTATCTTGTATTTTCATGAAGATTGTATACTACTAGGACAAGCAAAAACCCAATTTTCTCACTAACGATGAATTTGATGAATAATTATCAGAAAACAAATAACCGATAAATTTGTATAATAAATTTAAAAATAATGATTTAAATGAACTATGGTTTTTAAATGTAATAAATTATTACTTACAATTTAATCCTCTTTAAAATTGATTTTATTGAAATGCGTTGTTTAAACAATTGTAACACATTTAAACCGTTTTCCAAATTGGATGTGTGACAAATTGATGTTGAATTGTTACCGTTGATGTCAAATGTACTGATGTAGTTGATATATATAATCCGAGTCCTATGTTGAGTTTATCACCGTTGATTTATATAATAAGCGAGAGGCTTATAGCATAGGTAATTTCTTCTTCCAGCTGGTTTTGAGGTGACTGCAAATTATAATGACCGTTTTATCATATTTACGAAGATGTTTTTATGTATACTACAGATGACTTCTTTACAGATGCTTTTGTGATGCATACATTTAATAGATGTTGATTGTAATAAATTTTTTTTATATGAATTTTATGATATGATTTGATAGTATAAAAACAATTTTTTTTTTTTGTAATTGCGGTTATAATTTTAAAACAATATTTTTAAATATTTATTTTACTTTTATTAATGATGACACAATTTTTATGATGATATTATCTACACTCAGTTTTCAATGTCTTTTACGAATGATTTTTACTATCAAACATGTACCACCGTTTTACCTTTAACAATTTACAAACATTTCTTCTGAATATTATTAATTGATTTCAGTTAAGACTTGGTATTATAAAATATGTATATTATGAGCACTGTTATATGAACTTTTCTCAGTTAAATTTATTTATAACCGGTGGTAATATATAAAAGTATATAATATATTCGTCATGAAACACTTTATATTAAAATCACTGTAACCAAAATTTTTTTTATATCTAAGATCGTTTTTTAGTATGTTTACCGCTGCCACCAATGTAATGTAATGTAATGTAATGGTTCCAAGGTTTATTGCGTACTGAATGTCTAGATGTATAGTATCTATTTAAAGGCTTTATTAATATTAATCACTTTACATCACATTTAAGGGTTTGCAAACAGACACTCATTCATTATTTTAACTTTTATTTAGTATAATTTATTTAATTTTTAAGGGTTTAGGTTATTTATATTTTAATGAACACTTAAATTTAAATTCAAACTCTCGATTAGGTATTATAATATTTTTAGTGTTTTATTAATATAATATTTGTAGTTTATTGAATATTTAGTTTTATGGATAATATTATTAGCTCACTTCTAAATACAGACTCTCTGATTTTTACAAAATGTTTGGCTTATATAGCCAGATAGCTGTTTCCCATAAGGTCGTGAGCTTGTGTGCAAGAGTATTATACATTTATTTGTGTACTAAATTGTACATTTATTTCTGTACTAAATTAGTGTATTGCTACATACATATATCACAATTTTTTGTATGTAAGTTCAAAGTATTTTCAATATTTTGGTAGTTTAGTCACCGCTATCTGATGAGACGACCGAATTATTTGATTTAAAGAAGCCAATGTTTCATTGGGTCGAAATCAAACATCTGGGTAATCTCACCTCGATCAATTCAAACCATTATCGACTATTTCTTTTGAGGCGAAGAAACACTCATCATTTACATATGATCAAAATCTCCAAAACTCAGTTCCAATACGGTTTTGATATTTCATTTTTGATGACGACGAACGACTGTCATTGGCAAAAGAGATGGTTGAGAATCCTACACTGTCAAACAAATTCCACATTCATTAGTGTTGATTTTTTCCGAAAATTTTATAAGTACAATTTACACTATTCTACAAATGATGGCAGCAGTGAAGCTGAACAAAATTAAAATAAATTAGTTATCCGTTCTTTATGCCTGACGCATACATCTCAAAATTTGTAGTTATTAAAGTTTATTGAAAACTCGCTAGATGGAAGCCGAAATGTTCTAATCGGCAATAGGCTCCGTATAATAAGGATTTCTAAAATGTTTCGAACTAATTCCCATAATACAGTGTAACTTAATGGGTTACCCATTTACCATTTTAGAATTTTAAATTTGTATCTTTCATAACAAACAATTTATCATTTTTTGTATTAATTGGTTAGTACGTGTTTACATTGTGTCATCTCGAATAACAACTATGAACTAGCATCAACTTAGTTAGTTAAAAATTTGTAAAAAAGTATGTACTCATCGGCGACCGTCAAGTATAATAAGTATCTAGACATTTATCAGCAAATGGGATTAATTTACGTTTGTAACAAGAGTATAGTGCTTGCTTTGTAATTTGGGGGACCTGGTTCGTTGCGCTATAGTGACCAAAAAGCACTAGTGTTTATTTTTAATGTGTCCTAAGTTACGTTAAGTTAAGTTCGTTTCTCATAATATCTCCCGTTTTTGCCCCCTAAATATTTTAAATAATACGTCGCGCTGCTGTATAAGGAAGACGGTGAAGTTTATCCATAACATAATGTAGACGTGTTAACGTATTGAATTATTAACAATATACAATTATTTTCAAACCGTTATGAAGTTTTTCAGATCTAATACATAAAAGGCGTAATTACAAAACTTTCAAATAATTTTAAGCCCACAGTTGAGTGAAATTTTTTATTGTATTTGCAATTCATCGACGGAATAACAAATTTGTACAAATATTAATAAGACTCCCTAGTCGCACCAGTATATATACGTACGAGTATACAGTTAAAATGAAAACGTTGTTGGAGATTTTTCAGGTTCATTTACCATTTGGTTCCGGTCACGAAACTCGTCTCCATATATTTGGAGTAATATACCATTGCTAATTCACTTTTTTCGATACACACGCACACCTACACATCCGCACACATATATTTTCCTAATGTAAGACATTATGTTCGTATCTTAAAAGAATTTAATTAAAATTTTGTATGATTTGTTTGATTTTCCTATTTTCTTGATTGAGTAGATTTTCCAATCTTTTATTATTGTGTACATTATATTAGTACATAAACAGTGGTAGGTATGTACGTTACGTAGATGGAGAAAAAAAAAATTGAAAACAACATACAAACAGGAAAAATCTAGAAATTGGATTCCTTGTACTTCTTCGTATTGTATAGTACGTTTTCAATCCTTTGAGTAAGAAGAAAATTAGATGGGAAACTGATGATGAAAAACTGTGATTTGTGAATTTAATTTTTTTTTTATTTCGATTACGTTTTTCCAAGATGTTGTAATATGAGATGAAAACCGAATTTCACTTGAGAAAATAATTTAATTTTCGTTTTTCCATTTTTTTTTTTTTCGTTTTTGATTTAAAGTGTTACTGAAGAAAATTATTATATTACTGCTACTACTTGCTTGATTTTGTAATACTATTTTTGTGCAAAAGTAACAGAATATTGTATTATTATTGTGGGTACGACGATGTAATTGAATACTTTCGTTCAGTTTCAAAGTTAATCTAATCTAATTTTCTCTGTCTATATGAGTTGATTAGATAGGAGTTTATAGTTTCTTTAGACAAAGAAATATAAAGAAGTAAGGTGTATTCATGTTAACAAGGTACATGACACATCAAAACGTTTGAGCGGAATTCGTTAAACTTTTAAAATGTTAGCGTCTAACTTAGTAACTTACCATTCTGTCGAAAATCAAATAAATCCGTCATTTAATTTGCGAAGGAATAAACTGAGAATTACGAGCTTGATATTATGGGAATGCAATCATAACTTACACAGACGCAACCCACATGACACATTCAGCTTTGCAGAAATCAACTAACTAAGATGATTGTGGTTTTTATTTTCCATCGCTTTTACTTTCCATCCGTCTATCTTACTCATTTATACATTAAACAGCAGCAAATATTAAACACCTTCAGAATCACAAATACACGAGTCAAATCCAAAAAATGAGAACGCTGTTGCTTAAAAAATAAATTAATCCCATTTAGTTTTTATATGTGATTCAATTGGCTCCAGATCCAGAATAGTATATTATACCAAGGTTGAGAAATGAGGAAGCGAGTGTTACATTAGTAGTTCTCAAGCCTAGTGAACTACTTGTTCTTTAATAATATCAACGAAATCTAAAAAAAATGTTTAGATTCAAAAACTTAGAGGCAAAATTTTCTAAACTTAAAAATAGTAAGCTTATTTTACTTAAGTGAATTTTGCTCATTGTGTTTTGATTGATTGGGATGGCCAAGCCTAAACTTGTGTTCCGAATGACACCGCTCCCTCTAATACACCTCTTTACATATAACATAAGGAGAATAGGGCTGGTTTATTATAGTAATAAATAGATCTACTCGGTTACAGACACCTGGCTAATCGATTAGTTAGGAAAGTTGTTAGTGAAATGTATAATGAGACGGTTAGCACAGGGCAAGCAAAATTTATAATTCTAATTTTGGAAATGAGAAGTTTGCTTCCAGATGTTTCTTTAAAGATGCACCTGATGATATCCTAACTAAATAAATAAATATAATTAAATAAAAAGTAGCCTAGATCAAAAAGATAAATATTGTGTTATTCAATGTCGTAAAAAACGCTATATAGAAAATGTTAAATAATAAATAATTAAATTTAACATACCTAAAAAGTAAGTTTAGAAACTAGAATAACACAAGTAAATAAATAAAATCTAACAAAATATCTAATCCGAACAAATTGCATTTATTTGCGATAATGACTATTTAGAGCAAAAATTCTCTCCCGAGATGCTTCGCCATCTATTGGATTACCTAAGTCACACTCAATTTTCGAACGTACATATATAGGAACATTAGGCCTCTTTTGAGAAATCATTTCCATTTCAATACAAATGATTTAAAATTGAGAACGAGAACAAAATTAGGAAAACACAAGAATTTTAACGTTATGCCACGCTAAATTATACTCGATCGTATATCAGAACACTGGCACTCTTTCTGATTTTGCTCTTTGTGTTTTGTGTAAATAAAATTGTTAAAGTTGTGGTTTAATTAAGTGAAAGTCAACAATGGTTCGTGGGCAGAGTTAATTGTCATAGTGTTAGCTTCTAAGGACTCACAGAGAAAAAAACGAATCTGAACATGACAGGTAAAAAATGAATTGATAGAAAAGTGTATAAGCGCGGGCAAATTACCATGCAGACACCGTGGTAATCGAAAAGTAAAACTGAAATAGTGCAACAATTCATTAATTAAATTATCATTGAATGTTGGAAAAGTTCGAACGAACAACAAGGTAATTTGCTGATCTACGTAAAAAACAAAGCGCCCAACAGGTAAATCTGTACGAGGGCCATTTGACCAATTTGCTCAGCTGCGTAAAAAATAAAGCGGTCAATTTACAGAACTGCGATCGAATCAACGTGGACAATTTTCTGAGCTACGTAAAGAGCAAATGCGAAATTTGATACCTGAGAGAAAAACACTGTGAGAGACACGGTAATAAATAAAAAATGGATGGATGAATGTGTTGTGACCAACTCGACTTCTCTTTCGACGAATGTATACTTAGATTTCGAATACACTACTCTTGATTTCTAAGGCTAAATTGTGAAACTAAACTTGACTTTTGGTAAAACTGTCTTGAATAATCAAAAATGATTGTAACAAGATCCACCCTTGTTGCTTGATAATTTCATCTTAAAATTTATTTAGATCTTTTAATTCTTTGTCGTTTTTTTTTGTTTAATGTTAAAGTTTTCAACATCATTGCAAAAATTGAAAAAGCTCCCGTTGCAGCTGCTGCTTGATCGACACATGAGCGACTCATGATTAGAACCAAACAAGTCACGTAATTTTCCCCGCTTATTCACAATTCAACAAATATTTACATAAAATGTTTTAATAATTTGAACAAGTTGTTGCGGCGTTAGATGCTCCATAATAAATTGTTATCGACCACTCTCTTCGACTGATAAATATCATACAAAACAAAATAGCAGTCAAAAAAAATCGACCTGGAATCAATCATAAATCAACCCAATTGAAGTGAAATCAAGTTCACCTTGCACATCTGAGTTTTAATAGATGTTTGTTTGGGTTGGACTTGAAATCACGTATTTCAAAATCCCCTTTTGCAAAGTCTAGTATTTTAAAAACCCGTATTTCCATTCAATTTCCATCCATAATACCTAATCCCACTCGTAATCGGTTAAGAAATTACTGAGTTCCATCCAAGCCGGATATTTTGCAGAACCGGCCTAATTTCTTCAGGATTGGCTAAGATATGATACGCTAATATCAACATTACGAGATTTTTATAATATTTTACGGGATATTAAAATACGGAATTTTGAAATGCCGGATTTTCAAATACGGGAGTTTGAAATACGAGATTTTGAAACACGGGATTTTTAAAAAAAATATGGGAGTATGGCTATAAGGATGATACAGGTAGGTATTTGGCCGTAAAGGCCGGAACAATACCGAAGCCCTAGTGTTTGTCACTTATGTAGCTTGAATTTTTAAAGAACTTACAGTAAGAAGATTGTTAGAAAGTGCAGATTTATTTGTGTTATGCCAACTTATTCTTGTGCTCAATTTTTGATTCTGTTCTTAAAACACGATTTTATTGGAACTTTGCACAGATGTGTTTGAACCAAGTGACAATACTTTCTATTTAACTTTGTAATACAAGCTGTTGCCTCACTCTGCAAATTCAACCACTGACAGCGATTCACCTCTCCTCAGAATTTAATATGTACTGCAATACATTTTTAGAAGTAAAATGTTTCCCATCTCTTCAACTTTAATCTAAGGGAAAAATTAATTGGTCTATCGCCTTTCTTTGATTGGATTTATTCTATTTGCCATTCGATCGTATAACCAGTTTTCTTTTTTACCAAACATGCATCGCCGCCTCATTCTTCTTTCAATTTTTATGCCGAAAGTATTCATACAATTATACACAATGTGTGATCCGATACTGTCCGAACTGCTCATATTTACACCACAGAGTAGTTAAACTAAGAGTTTCGCTTACGCCTATAAGCGATGTTATCTTACTCCTTGGGCCAAGTGTGGCATTGATTGCGGAATCTCCTTGGGTTCCAGCCATTTTTAATAATACGAAATTTATATTTCCACCGTATATTACCACCGTACGAATATAGCATTATTTATGAAGACATTAGTTATCATCATCCTTCATTTTAGTCTGGTTCGCTCGAATTCATCATTATTCGAGACACCGCTTTGCTTTCTATGGATGTCATTTTGCATCTGTATCCTCCTGCTTCTTAACGGATAGCTATCCAACGTATGTCCTGGTAGATTATGCGTATGGCTTCGTTACATATCCGGATTACTTCTTCCGTATACTACCGGTTAAACAGCCGTTAACTCAATCATGATATCGTTGAAGATATCGGTGACTTATGTTTCTTCGATAATTTGTAGCTTACACACCGGATTATACATGTAAATGTTCTACGACACTGGGCTTGGTACAGATGCTTGTGAGATACTACCAGTGATGACGTATTCCTTTCTTCTGTTTTATACAAGTGAGGATCATATTATACAAAAGTAGTTGTCGATAATATTTAACAGATATCTTGAAACTTTTCTTCAAAGTGCGCCAAGCGTGTAATGCCATATTGTGACAGTAAAAGCAATTCTTACTCCAATATATCGCAATTCTCTTCCATCTACTTCTGATGATCGCATTTTTAATTACAACTACGTAATCCTTTGTTGGGCGTTTCTTAATCCATACTGAAGCTTGGTCAAGTCACTGAACATTGAAATTGCCTGTTTTAATCCGCAAGAAATCACTCGCTTCAATAATTGTCGCAGTGGGCCACGAATATATGAAAATTTGACTACGTTTCAGGTGGTGTTTTACCGTTCACTATGGCACCAATATTTGCTCCTTCCACCTCACGGGAAATACACCTTCCCTTAAGTATGAGAAAAACATTAGCATACAGATCAAGTATAGTTTGATTTACTACTTTGAAACCAGGTGGTTTTTTATTGTTAACTTTCTCGGATGGGAATTTTAGCAAGTGCACAAGTTCGATAAGTTTCGACTTGCGTCTTATAGCGGTGTTACCGTGATTCGCAAAACGAGCTATCCCTCGTAATTAAGCGAAAGTGATGTGAAAAGAATTTTTGAGCCGCTATGCAGTCTCTTAGCAGTACGTCACTTAGATTTCACTTTCTTCTACTTTGTGTTTTTCCTGGATATCCTTGTCTTTATTTTCAACTATCTTGGTTTGGATAAATTTCCTTTTCTGGATTCCCCTATCGTAGTGAATTTTCGTTAGTGGCTTTTTCGGCTCGAGTTTATTGCTCAAAATTCATCTCTGATTTCATCGTTATTAATCCCCACTTTTTCATTTCACAATAAACTCTCCTTTATTGGGCCAATCATGAATTATTTTTCCGGTACCGGTTGATCCTGGTTACCACTGACACGATCGTGAAATAAATATTCAGTAGGAGTACGATGGGGGTGGTATTTCAGATTTAAGTTTTTTGTATAAATGCTTTGAGTAGTCTACTGGCACGCAACTACAATCGAAACAAAATCTTTAGAACCCTATAGCAATTTGTTCGCTAATCATTGCCGTTAACTCATCGAAAATGGATGAAACATATATAAAAATTGTTGGATCGCAACACTAGGAACACCATAACAGAATATCTCTGCACTAAGCAACCCAGAACCACATTGCTCCGTCGAAAGAAGCTTGAATATAAAATGGCCTGCATTGAAAACTGCAGCATACAAGCGGAAAATGGAAGGTCAAGGAACTGTTTGTTTCTGTGTTTCTGTTTTCGTGTCTGAGACACGAAAATGCACATGATCTTGAGTTACTTGACTATGTTGTTCTCTTGTTTTGAAGCAGTATAAAGGCGAAATGTGTATCTATACCTATCGAAGCATCTTTACTCCAGTGTATCTCGGAAGTGATAACCAAAACTATGACAACGTAGAAGACTTTAAGTGAATCGAGTGTAACTTCAACGAATGGTATCCACACACTCGCATAGTATAGCGTGATGTTTAGCTAGCGAAGGTTGGTGCGATCAACTATTTTTCGATATTTCAAATTACAATCAATCACATCAAATTACAGTCCACCACATTATCGGATTTCTGACAGTGTAGCTCCAGTTCTACACAAATAGATCATTTTATTTGTATTCTTGTTGGACAAAATTGAATACAACAGAAGTACCTCACCGCAGGTTCCTTTCACAGATTTCTAAAGCTTAAAAATGGTAATTAGAGAAATTATTACGTCACTGATAAGCCAGTAAAGCCTGATTGTATCAACGGCTTCAAACAATTTTACACCACTTTACTTACTTTTAGTAGCAATTTGGACCAAATTAATTATTATTAATTATTAATTAATTAATTAGTCATTATTAATTATATATATTTAATTTCATTTTGTGTTTCGAGGTTTTTCGCGAATAATTTAACTCTTTATAATTTAAAATGTGTAAAGTAGACTGTTGTTTTTGGTGTTAACCATCTTTTTGGTCTTGTTTTTGTGATTCTATTGTTTCGTGGTACTCGTTCTGATTAAATCAAAAAAACATGACCAAAAAGTAGAACCAATGTTCACACCAGAAACAACGGCCTACATTACAAATCTTAAATTATAATGAGTTAAATTATTCGCGAAAAACCTCGAAACAAAAAATAAAATTAAATATATTTTCCTCAACATTTCAATAATTACAATGAATTTATAATTTTTAAGTCCTTTCTCACATTTAATTTAATTATTTCAATTCTATCATCCTATGTACATAAATACAAGTACAATATGTATACGTGTACGTATAGCTAACAGTAAAATTTTGAAATGTTGAAAGAATTTGCTTTTCTTCATACCTTCTTATAATATTTTATTCTTCCCGACTCTACCCTCTCAAGTCTAAGTCTATGGCAAGAATTTTTTTCCATAAATAATTCATTTCCATCATTAATTAAAAGTTCTGCTATTATCATCATTATTATGTATTCCGGAACTTACACTTTTACTTGAAGTAGTCTTCTTATTTTTTACCGCGCTATAGTCGTGTCGTCTCTATACTCGTGTTGTCTTCGTAGTCATCGTCTTTTCGCTATCATCTATCATTTTCTTTTTAATATCGTATTATTTTTAAATTTGTTGTTGGATGGTAGAGGTTGGTTGATTTTCATTTTACTTTCTTATCACACTCTACCTAACTCTCGACATCGTGTGTATACAGTAATTTATTAAAGGAAAACAGAATTTTTATATCTCGTTTTACGGTTTTGTTGTCTTAGACTTTTAATCACAAATTTTTATTGTTCTCTATTAAATTATGGTGGTGCTTTCCGTTACATTTATAAAGATGTAAAAGAAACTTCTATTTTTATTTAGACAATTTTTTAACGCTTTTCTCAAGTGCTTTGATAATTAGTTGAAATGCGATTATAATTTCATAATCTGCCATTTAAAATTACTTAAACACAATTGTGTAACCAGATAGAATGAAAAAGATTTTTCTGGTACGGGAAATTCGTTTTGTGAACGTTTATAAAGAGGATTACAACCGTACGTACAACAGTACAAGAGAAAATAGGTAAACTTTTCTTCTGAGGTGCCAGTTGCTTAATCATATTAAAATCTAATTATAAATTTATTCAAACATAGTATAAGCAAAAAATCCAGTTCTATTGTTCATAAAATTACAGAATTAGATTTCATTATCCACAAGAAATAAAATACAGTAAAACCAACACAACAACAAAAAAGGAAAACAATTTACCCCAATAAATAATTCAAAAACTTTAACAATAAAGATGTCTTTCAAAAGCATCCTTATTGTCTGAAAATTAAAAATAAATAAATTCAAGAGAGGCAAAAATAAGCAAAAATAAAAATTAATTTAACTAAAATAAAATAAAAAGAAAAGAAAACGAAATACAATATAAGATATAATAGAAGAATCTAATTTCAATTCATACAACCTCAGGCAGTGCCAATAATGATGGAAAAATAAAAGTACCAACCAACAGGAAAACCTTTTATTCTCACGCTACATAGCAAATTTAGATCTATGTGCACTCGTATACGGAAACATAATACTCGTATTTATCTATTTATACAGGAGTAAAATGTTACATAAAAGTTCAGTTGTTTTGTTCTTATCTGTTTTGGCGTTTTTCGGTGCTTGCTGCTTGGTGATGGAATCGAAAATCATTTTGATTTAGTCTACCGCAGACATTGTGAATCGTGATGCTGCAATCCTAGGACAATTTTTTGATTCGTCTCTAAAATAAATAACTTTGTCGTTGATCAAAGTCACTTTTATAATAACCTCCCCGGCTTTTACATTTTATGAAACATATATTAACAATTTAGGTGGTATTTGAATTTGTATAAACCAAGATTATACTCGTATTCTATCGTTTTCCTAAGGCTTTGGTTGGGAAATTTTAATTAAGTATTTGTTGGTTTAAAGAAATATTTCTGAATAACATTTTGCATTAAAATAACGATTGTGAAGTTTTCAACAAAATTAAAAAATAACAAAACATGGCGGACTTCAAAATTTGTCGAAATAACAAAAATGCACATGTAAAGGGTCTTTCAAAAGTCACGCCTAGCAATAGTAGTAAATAATTTCTAAACGCAACCTTTTGTTATGTCATCTTTGACATTTGTGAAGTAGACAGATGGACTATTTTAACGATGGATACTTACACGCTAGAAGAACGCATTAAAGTTATTCAAACTTACTATGAAAATCATCGATCATTAAAAAATATCATAAAATTCGTGATATTCTTGGGTGGAAATAATCGTCCAAATGAGCAAATTCAAAGTCTAGTGAACAAATTTGAAAAGCCTGGTTCTGTCGAGGATCTAGAAAGGTGTGGCAGACCACGAAGTGGACGTTCTAGTGAGAACATTTCGGCTGTGGCTGATATTACGACGTTCTCAGGAATTAGGCATTAATCTTTCAACTGTTTGACGAATTTTACATACAGATTTGCATTTGCATCCTTACAAAATTCAATTAACACAAAAACTAAAACAAGTAGATCATTATCAACGCATAACATAAACGGTGACATAAACGGCCATCTAGATCATACGATTTAACGCCATTAGGTTACTTTCTTTGGGGTTTCTTGAAAGTAGAGTTTATGTGAATAAACCAACAATAATTGCACAGCTGAAAAACAACATTCTGACCGAAATTGATGAACTTAATGCGGTTATGCGTGACTGAGTTCTTAACAATTTTGATTTTCGTATAGAAGCCTGTAGACGTGCCCGTGGTGGGCATACTCGTACACCATATAATTGTTCAAAATCCATATTTTTACAAAAAATAAAAAACACCAGAAAAAGTCTAAGTATTTCCATGTTTTATTTTATAAAAACGTGTTAGGATTATTCAAAAATTTTGTCATGAAAAGCAACTGCTCGTTAATACGCAATTAGTAAACTAGCGACTTTGGCAATGACAATAACAAATAAATATATTAAGACGAAAATCGAAATGCTCAGAGTCTGTACACATGACATCGAGAGTTAGATCGGAAAAATACCATGGTGATAGTATCGTACTGAATGTATTAAAACAACAACAAAGTTAAAAATATTTCAACTCGAGTGCGGAACTAGTAGGCAGGGCAAAAAGTATTTCCCGAAATTTGATTAGTTTTGAGTGTCGAAGCGAGTGTGTTGCTTTTTATTTCCGTTGTCATGAACGCGGCATCAAATAAATATAAATTATCCCCATTTTCATATGATGATGTAGACCTATTTGTTATTGACCCCGAACTTGACCAACTTCCATAGCAGAACTTTTGTTGTTCAGTTAGTTTTTGCTTTTCGGAGTATATCACTTGTGATGAAACAATTAAAAACAAAAACATTGGAAATCAAATTTGAAACAGAATTGCTCTTTAGGGCGGTTAACCTGTTACAGTTTTTCGAGACTTATGCGAAAATCATTCGGATTTTTGATAAACAAAATTTTGTTTGAGCTTTTACGTTGTTTGCAATTTGTGTGGCATATGGCGCCGTTTTGTTGAAACCAAAGGTTATTCACATTCATAGCCTCAATTTGAGACTGCAAAAAGTTGGCCAGCATGGCTCTGTAATGACCGTCATTGACCGTCCTTTTCGAAGGAAAATAGGCCACCACTCCAAAATCCACACCAAACAGTCACACTTGTTTGTCACTCTGCTTGTTTACATAGCCCCGAGTTGGAAATACGCTACATCTGAAAATATGATTTTTCAATGAAAATTGACGTCATTATGATGCAGGTCTATGACCCACGCAGAAAACTGATATCGAAGCGAATGCTCATTTGTTTTTACATTTGAACCTTGTAGGCGAATAATCCGAGGTTTTTGTGCAGTATTCTTCTCAAGTTGGTGCGACTAATGGCCAGTTGCTGCGATCGGGGTCGAGTTAACGTCGATGTATTCTGAGATCACTTCTGTCACCCAATAGCATGCCTTTTTCATAAACTTTCTTCACCAATTTCACTACAGCGGGTTCGCTTAGCGCTCTTTCACGACCCCATTTCTTTTCAAAATTCGCACGGTTTCGGATACACAACAGTGACTTTGAAAATAAGTATTCAATATTTTAAAGCGCTCCTCAAGCAAAAATATGTTTGTTCCATGACGCGGAATATCAGACTGACGAGCTGTCAAAATTTCAAGCAAACCGTTCACAAAAGTGTTGCCATGGCCAATGATTTAAAAACAAACCAATAGATGGCCCACCATGTATAATACACTTTTAGTTAAGTTTTTATTCTACTTTTAAAGTAGACATTAGTGTTTCGAAAAAACTCCTCTTCAAAATCAGGTTCAATCTTCATTCAAAGGCATTGACAGCGGCACGCATTTTGTTCCAAATGTTGCAAATAGGAGAATTTTTAATTGAGAGCTTAGAAAACATACTCGTACATATATGACCAATCAAAATAATCAAGGGGATTGCAATCGGGAGAGCTTGGTAAAAAATCAACCAACATTATCATTACACCATATGATTGAGTAATACTTGCTGCTCTATAAGTAATAATATTCATCACCAAATAAGTTTTTGGCATTTGGCATAACGTTTTTCTTCAACAATCCACAAAGTATTTTGCATTAATTTTTACACCTTTCTCGATAAAAATTAAGGGTAATTCCTGGAATCATGCGTTCAGCTTTCTGGAATCTTGAAATGTGTGTTTTACCCTCCACGATTCCAAACAAAACTCCGACTCTAAAATTCGCAAACCAAACTCCGTCATTCTGGGAGTTGTAAAATTGCTCCAGGACAAATAAATTCTCATCAGAGAATATAATTTCATTCCCAGCGTACTAATCTAAAACATGTTTGAATCTTTCAATTGGCTTATTTTTTGAGGGTTCCAAAACCCCATGAACTTTGCGTTTTTTGAACTGCTTTAGTTTTAAATCATCTTGCAATATTTTTGAATAGATTGAGCAACATCTCAGAAAAGATAACATAAATATACGTTCAATAGCTTTTAATAAATCATGGGTTGCTAAAATTACAGTACATGTCCGATAAAGAGTTGTATCGGAATATAATTGTCACGACATAAATGCAAAATTATTAAATTTGTGCTGAATATGTCAAAATTTTATGCAAATATAGAAAATATACCAAATAATGCATAATATGCCAAGTTGGATATCCAACCATCAAATAATACATTTCAAAATTTCACATTTTGACCATTAATCTATTAATCGGTAGTGACAGTTGTTTTAGTGGCGCTACATATTATTCTAAAAACTAATTTCGTTGGTTTTTGATGGTAAGAAGTACTGTTCAAGAAAAGAATTGGCTTGATACATATTATGGCGAATCTGCCCCAAGAAAATCAACCTTAGAAAACTAATATTGGAATAATAGTACAAGTAACACAAGGCATTGTGCTTCTTTGTCAACAAGTCGGAATAATTTAGTGCCACCCAGAACCAGGGTTTTATCACCCATAACCATTAGGAGCTTGCAACATGAACACAATACGCTTTCGATTGTTGGTACTATAATAAGGTCAGCTGGAACGACTACAATGTCAGCCGAAATCATATGAAGGTAGTCGGAACTATGTCAGCCGGAACCACACCATCTACGGCACAAGTAGCACAATGTATTGTACATTATTGTGTACTACTTGATATTTTAGCCGGAACCAATATGGGGTTAGCCGATATGATTCAAAATAATATGAAGCCAGCTGAAACCATATAAAGCTAGCGGAAACCAGAGTTTTGGCAAAATGTCCTTTAGTTAGTTATACAACATATAATCTTTCAGCCGAAACCATTAAAATGAAAGCCGGAATCATAACTATGTCGGGAAGAACCTTTTGAAACCAGCCGGAAGTAAACCAACTACAACACAAGTAGCACAATACATTGTGCATCATAGTGCACTATCTGATCCATCAGCCAGAACCTATGTAAATTCAGCCGAAACTATTTAAAATCTGCCGGAACCAGGGTTGTATCAGCTGGAACAATTAGAGGATTGTATAATGAGCACAATGTACTTTATATTGTTGTTGGCCATATAACCTTTCAGCCGAAACCATAACAATATGAAGTAAGTCGAAACCATAACAATATCAATTGATTCTATAAGAAGCCAGCCGGAAATAAATCCACTTTGACATAATACATTAATAATTTTAACTGTGTGTTAGGCTGGTTTAATACTGATTCCGGTTGAAAAATCATGTGTCATAATTGGTTTGGCTTCGGCTGGTGTGCTGGACTCATTAAATTTATTTTTTCATATATACAGCACACACTTTGTAATAAAACTCCAACTAAACTTTATTTAAAATAGTTTGTACTCCCATTAAATATAAAATCAAATAACTAACGTTTTTATACGCCATACATGTTCATAAAATATAACATACACATATAAACTTTCAATATGTAACCGATGCATCTTAAAATGATCAATTTATATACCCCCAGGTAATTTTTTTAATTTAACGAAAAATGTATAGAAAGCATTTTCATTAGTTTTCCATTTGATAATTATAAAACTGTTGCCAAAACTTGATAATTGAATATTGATGTCCTAAATAAACTAAAAAAAAAATATTTTCCAATTTAATAGTAGGGAATACTCGAAGGTATGAGTATGTATCTACCTCATCTGCTTGTTCTTGTTCGAATAAATAATAAAATTTCAAGTCGGAAAACTCTCCAAATAAATTGAAACGAAATTTAAAAAAACACAAAAAAGTTTCTCCTTTTCCGTTTTTCCACAAACAAAATAATTGTAGTTTTCTTTCTGATTTTGTCATATTTAGAATTGCAAAACGAGAAAAACAACAGACCAAGTTTCTGTGTTCTCGCATTTTGTATTTTGGGATTCTTCCTTTGCTCCGATTACGTTTCCATTTTTTTAATTTTCCTGTGTCTCTCTAGTTTTAAATGGTGGTTGCGGTGTGCGGTTAGTTTCGTTTGTTTTTGTTGCTCCCATAGTTAGTTTCTAAATAAAAAATTATTTCATTTCTTCTTACGTGTGGTATGTTCAGTTGTCTGCTGTATCAATTCCTGTATATACACTCGTATGTAGGGGGAATTTAATTTTTAATTTCATGTTCAATTGGGTCGGACAATAGAGATACCACACGGAGCGGATAATCAAGTTTTATTATACGAGTATATCTCACCGCAACAAAAGGATTTTATGATTTGATTTTGGTACTAATCCATAGTACATGTAATTGCAATTTGAAAACTTGTTTTTGAGATATAATTGATATTTTATCCAATCAAAGAGAACAATTGACAATTAAATTTGATTTTTTGTGGACAATAAAATTTTTCATAATTTCAACTCAATTGGGGTTAGTCCACAAGGTTGGATTAATAGAGATATTTAATTATGGATTCTAAGAAATTTAGTAAAAACTAAGTAATATTGCGTAGTAAGTACTTCATTCAGTGAATTAACTGAGTTCCTTAAACACATTTATTATTTTTAATTTTTTAAATAATAAATAAATAATTTAATAATTTATATTGTGAATTTATAAAATTTGTGTTTATTCCTTATATTCGTAATTTTCTTAATATAATTAAATTTCATATCTTTTCAATGCTCCTAAAGAGCTTTCGTTTTATTATTCAGTAAAAAATTTTACTTTTTAAAATTATATACTGCAGAGGCACTTCATATACCAAGTTTTCGGTGACCGAAGCTAACGTAGGTTCGATTCTAATTAAAAAATCGCTGAACAAGAAAATAAACACCTTCAAAAACAGGACCTATAAACTTATTCTATTGATTTTTATTCCTCGTTTTATTCTACCGATAAACATTTTGTTTATGCAAATCAATTGTTCCATTTAATTTCTGTGAGTGAACTAAGTTCATTAGAAGGTATGTTTTGAAAATCTAAAAATGTCGGAAATATTGAACATCGTGTTGTGATTTAAAATGCAATCTTACGGATCGTAATTACTATCAGGTCGTACGCGTACCACCTGACAGTAATTCTGAACCCCAAAATCACAATTATCTTTCAATTTTCTACCTACCATACTCACGAACTCCAAAAAATAAGTTTTCGAGGTGATCCTGTCCGGCCCTCCTGTCTCTCTCCTCTCTAGAGCCCAGAATTTGGATGAAACTTCATAGTCAAACTTTGTCATAAATTGTGAGGACTCAGTCAAATTTAGCGAAAATCGCCCACCGGGACTGGCACCTTCCTACTAGCTTTTTCGTTTTTTGGAAATATTTTGAAAACTAGCGATTATGAAAACATTACTAGGTGAATAAAAATATTAGAAAATAAATTTGGATAAAAAGTAGTTTTTATTGAATTTTTTACTGAAAGTTTGCGACCTGAACATGAATATGGTATAGCACTCGTCAAGAAAGGTGGGGGAGTGTGCTTGAATTGCAAACCATCGTTTGAGTGAGTGTTCGATGTGAGTGTTTTTGTGAAAATGGAAAAAATCGAGTAACGAGTATCGAGTCATTAAATATTTATTTTGAAAGGCAATACGCCAATGCAAATCAAAGATGAGTTGGACATTGTCTCATTTACCACTAAATTTTGGGCAGCTGAATTTAAACGTGGCCATATCAGTTTGATTGACGATGAACGTTCGGATCATCCAAAAACTGCAGCCACTGACGATAACATAGCTCAGGTTCACCAACCGTCGAATTAAAGTTAGAGAGATAGAGGAGGCTATGAATATGTCCAAAGAACGTGTTTATCACAATATTGAATCAATATTTAGGCACGATAAATCTTGCGGCACGTTAGGAGCAGCGTTTGGTCACTTTGGACCAGAAACATGTCCGAATGAACATTTTCAACGGTCTGTTGGAGCAATTTAAGCGCGATAAGTCAGAGTTTTGCAACAGGCTAATTCAGCTAGGAAAGTGGAGTTATCTTAATCGATTATCTTCAAAAGGGAGGAAACAATTACAAGAGGATAGTACGCATCATTACTTGATCAGCTGAAGGCATACGTTTTATTTGCAGAAAAAAAATCTTGTTCCACCAAAATAATGTGCCGTTTCACACCTCAGCGGTTGCCATGGCGAAATTTCACAAAAATCAGTTTGAACTGCTTGACCACTCTCCTCACACTAGCTAGCTCGAAGCTAAACGTTGCTAAAAGACGCCGAGTATTATTTGAACGGGTTGAGGAGATAGTAGCATCGCTGGGAGAAGTGTATAGACTTACAAAGAGACTATGTAGAGAAATAAAAACAAATTTGAAGAATTCGTAGTACCACAGAGTTATTCCGGACCTCGCTACTCTTATTCCCTGGATCTTTGATATTTCACAAACATGTCTAAGATTTTGTTCAACTGAAAAGCTGATAACCAAAAATTTAAAATTTGGCCTAATTTTTAGTGTTACGTCACAATAAAAGAACTGTTGGATAATTTGGTGCCATTTTCACTCTAATTAATTTCGCTCATAGCTAAATGAAGTGTATTTTAAATGAAGTATTGAATGCCACAAGTTGTACACATTCCGTATACTGTTGTTTGTTCGGTTGGGCAACTGATTATATCTACTTTCAATTTAGATTGCCAAATTAATTTTCTAAATATTTGAAGTTATGCTGAATGTAATTTCACCTATCGGTCATAATAACTTATGGTTGACTAATGGTAGACACGTCATTCGAATTAACAAAATGAACTTACAAAGTATACAAATTGATAACCTCATGATCTCTTTCAAATTTAAGGATTATTTCATAAGAAAGTAAATATGTGGCCTGGTGAGTGCTGCGGCATTGGTACTGTTGCGAATAGTTGGTTTGCGGTGTTGCGTTATATGGGTTACATGTGATGTTGGTTGGTTATATGCTGTGCTGAACTTGTTGTGGAGTACATATTTGCTGTGGAGAAGGTAATTGGGGTACTTTCTGTTTTGTTTTATGGATCTCCTCTAATAGAGGCGCTAGGTGTTAGAGATTGTTAACGGGTTTGTATAACGAGATACAGTTGATTTAAGTATTTGAAGTAAATTAAGTTTATCTTTTGCCGACAAGGTTTTGTGTTTAAGCAGTTCAGTTGTTTTTCTGCATTGGTATGGTTTTGTACTTCCACCTATTTTAGGTTTGTGATTGAAGTATTTAGTGCAGTTGCTATTATGATGGCGAATTGTTTTGTCTAGAGTGATCGGGAATTACTTACTTAAATTCTCTTCGCTAATCCTTTGCGGTTTGTTGGTAGAGATATTGAAGTTGTTTGTAAAAGTGAATATTGATTGGATGGTTTATGAAGTGCTATAACCATAACTGAAATGTCCTTTAATACTTTGCTTTTACAGTTTGATATAACCTGGTTTGATATTTTTACTAACAGAATTTACTTACTAATTTATTAGTCGAGTGGAGTTCTATTCTCGTTTATGTTATGTGTAAAAATTGGTTTATAGTTAAGACCAGCATCATGTAGAACATTTGTTTATTCTTGGGTATACACTCTAATCGCAATCCATAATCAACTTCATTTACTTGAACTGTAAGTACTTAATATATTGACTAGTTTCTTAGAAGAGGGTAGAAATCGAATTCCAAAAATTAAATTTTTTAAAAGTTTGGTTCTTTGTTTTTGAATTGTGTCAAAGTTGTTTGGAGTCAAAGCACTTCCATAAACTTAAGCAATTTTGACTTCAAATTTCTTTTCTGACCAATTACGTGCGAGCTGTCGGTAATCGCTATGTTTTAAAGCGTTCCACACCCCTTCTATTATACTAGACATTTAGGTTCAGTAAACCTTGTTTTAAAACGCCATATTATGATGAATTATAATATTCACTAAAGGAGAAATTCGTAAAATTTGAAATTAGCAAATTATCTATAGCCAAGCACATAATTTAATTTAGTAAGGTTTTTTTTTTGTCATACTAAAATGAATTTAAAAACTGGTAAGAAATCGTTAAATTTATTTGTGGAATGTAAAAAATGGTCGTCTAGACGAAATAAATTTTTTAATACATTATTTGGACTAATTGACAATTTTCGATTAATGATCAAGAATTTTTTGTTATTCTTGGTAAGTGTACAGCAACTTTAAATTTAAAAATGGGCACAAAAAGGTACGATGCGAATGCTATTTTGGTTGAACATATTAAACATATGAACATATTTCTTTGTTAATCAGTTTAGCGTTTCAAACAAATTTATTTTCCATGGACACAAAATTACCTTTTTGTTTAGCAAACCAATCAGCATCACGTCCATCTCTATAGCAACAGCCGCTCATTAAAAACAAATAAAATAAAATTTCAATAGCCAATTGGAAAAATAAAATCCGGTGCCTACCTATTAAAACATAAAATTTTCCCAGAAAAAGAATCGTAATGAAATCGTATAAACATAACTTAAAAGCACGTAAAAAGCTTCGCATAACAAAAGCAATTATTTTCACTTTCATTTTGTGTTTTTGTATTTGTAATGTGTCTTGAAAAATTATTGAGGTTGAACATTTCACAGAAATGGGTTAAACAACTATTTGTTTTACTTTAAATTTTTCTACCTGGAATTGTCGTTAGAATCATAACACAAAAATAGAATTAACACAAAAAATAAACATAACCTTAATTTTTATACATTTTTTATCGGTGTGCTGTGTAAAAAATAAACTTTTCCATCTAGCAGCATTAAGAGAAAAATTACATCACCCTCCTCGTTCCTGCGGAAGTGTATGAGTATGCTCGTATTATTTCATTGCTGTATTAATTTTCCCATCTTTAGGAGGTAACTCAAAATAAATGTCCTGAAACCAAATAATTTTTATCAAGTTGATTCTCAATTTCAATTTGTCAATAGAATTTCGTTCTGATCCTTTTTTTTGTATTTTTGGTATTCCTTGATTGTTGAAAATTTTGTTGTTTCGATTCATTGAAGTGGAAGAAAATAACAATATTACTGCTTTATATACATAGATCAGAACACAAATAGAATTTGAAATATTCCGCCATTGTGTTTTGTGTCAAATTTTATTTCTCGGTGGTTGAGTTTAAAAATTTAGTTAAAGGTTGATTTTTAATTTTTGGTTAGTAGTTTGGGATACAGTTTTCTCTAATCAAACTTATTTAAAAAAATCGGTTGTGTACTGAAGATTAGTTACAAATCCATATTCGGTTGTATGGAATATTAGTCTTGGATTATTAGCGGTAATCAAATAAACTTAAAACGATTGGTTAATTTTCAACATTTTTAGATAGCCCCCATGTGATAAAATATGGCATAAAGGAATTTTTACGGATGAATTTTGTTAAATCAGATACGCAGCACTTCAAATTGTGTAACAATTTTAAAATTTTCCGATGCTAAATATACGAGTATCATTATTAATTAACTACAAAAATCGCAAAATACCGTCTCGAAAATTATAGGACTACTTAGAAGAAATAGCAGAGTGGTTTACTTTTAATTTATCGAAAGCTACTTTGGGTTTTTGTTTTTATGAAAGCCAGATAATCTAATTTCGTGAGCAACATGAACAATTTCGGTTGGGTCGATAGCAATTAATACATTTGAAAGGGGTTTTATAACACTTATCTTATAAATTCAACTTTAAAACCAAATGGTCGAAATATAATTTCTAACTAAACCGCCATCCCATCATAATCAAAAGTGAGCTTGTAAGTTAGGAAAAACAGCAAATTAAAACATTTGTCTAGCAGCCCTGATACTCTAGGAATAAATACTACTAAAGCAAAATTTTGAAAAGATCCAGAGAATAATGCTTCTAGATCAGTCAACCCACAGTTATTCAAACAATCACTAAGCTTGTAATTTTTTATAATGTTTATGTTCAAATCAGTAACATTACAAAACACATCTGTCATATACCTAATAAACAAACTAGGCACAAATTTTGTAGGGTGATGCTAAATTTGTTCCAAATTGTGGTTCTGTGAATACGAATAGACATACTAGACCAGATAACAAACGCTTAACAGTTACAACTAAAGCTATTAAGGTACTATATTTCACGCCACCCATCGTTCTGGATCAGTATTTTTGTGTTGAATTATAAATTTGTTTCAATATTTGCATTTTTTCACGGGACCGTTATTATATTTATTATTAACAAGGTAGCGGAATAGTACTTGAACACTAAGATTTTCAAGTTAGCGGGTCTCGTGGTAATGGAGTTGGCGCAAAATTGTATCCCAACATTTTTTTTACAACTTTTAAATACAATTAATGGATAATTTTGTTGTGTGAGCAACAATTTAATGGTTGAGTTGCTTATATACAATCGAGCCTTCATTACAAGTGAATGCAGTTTATTATTCTCAACTGGTGAATAATATCTGAACGATCGAGTATGCCTCGATATTGCCTCGGTATTATATGGTATGCTTTACCAATTTCACTCTTTGTTGTAATTTTTGTATAGTATTCTTGTGTAGTTCAGATGTTCCGAGTTAGTTATGAATAGGTTAGCAACACATAACCGCATAAGTAGGCAATAGCCACCAATCCAATATAACCTGTGTGCACCACCATATACTCGTCTATAACTACGGTATCGTAATCATTGCGACTGCAGTGCTAAAACCAACTTTATCTTTACTACTCCGTACATAAATTTTGAGTTTAAATCAGCCAGTCTTCTATGGTAGCGTAAAGTACCAGGCCACTTCCCATATTGTATGTATTTATAATCAAAGTAGATTTGCCGTATCAAGGAACTCATTGAATTGGTACGAGATTTTGTTTACCAATTTTCATATTGAGCAGATTTTTTTAATTTGTTGTAGGTTAACTGATCAAGCATGATCACTGACATCATGCTCACATGTGTCACTACAGAATTGAATCAAGATTACGCCATCGAAATCTCACTGGTGTTTGTTAGTTGGATCTTCTAGATACTACTTATTAACATTGTCAAATACGAAAATATTTACTGACTGCAAAGATGAAGCAGCAAACGGTAACAAACTTATGTTTTTGTAAAGTTCCGACGATCTTTTGTTATGATATTATTTGAGTGTTTAATATAAAACATTCTCTCGATAATTGGATTCAGATGCATCATCATTATAAAATTTAGGAGAGATGTCTGATTGTATTTCGAATACAGTGGAATTATATTTTAAAAATCTGGAAGGTTCTCCAGCGGTCAACCGTTTGGTTGAGATGTTTGTAATAAAATTTATTATGTTTTCAAGCTTACTGATATGACAGTTACTGTCTAGAGAAATTGTAACATATTCCTCTATGTGTTATTGCAAACTGCTGGATATTGGTTCTAATGCATATACCAGGTCTATGCAGTTTGTTTTTGTTTAATCAGTAATTATTATGACAACTTTATTCAGCTTCCACCACTGAACTTATGGATTTAAGATAGAGCTCTTTTAACTTGAGTTAATTTTTTTAAAGGAAATCCTTAAATTAACATTTTTTCTAGTTTATCCAGCACAGATACACGTATATAATAACGACGAATTAGGTAGCCACACGCCTTTTTTTGGTTAACCGCGATTTAGCATATTCGAGACTTTTAGATGGTTAAAGTTTTAAGAACTCGTAACCGTCGGTGAAATTTTCTTGTATAGAAAAGTTTTGGTCGATTTGTGGTGCAGCTTCAATTTCATGGTTTTAGATAAAGTTGTTGGTAGTGGCACAATATTAATTGTCCGAATTCCGATAATGGGGTGTGCCTTTCTAGCTACCAAACTGTGATTCGGATCATTGCATCGCATTCTGCTTCTCTCGTTTTAAATATTTCACCACTTCTAGATGAAGTGTTACATATTGTAAAGGTATCTAAATTTTCTGGTGAATATTCTGGGTACTCCGAAAAAATAATCCGGGAGCCTAGTTCGCTTTATTCACCACCATTTTCCACTTTACGTAAGATCCTGTTGGCATTGAGAATATTTAGCTAAAACGAAAAACTTTATCTCGTTTTTTAGAGAATCGGGATGCATGATTTTTATTAAAATTAATAATTCGTAAAAATCCAAGTATAAGCTACAATAACTAAGAATCAATCAAATTTGCTGGTGTAACCATTTGAAACTATTCATTTTTAAATAATCCATATTATGTCAGAATAAAACAAAATAAGTGTTTTTTGAATGCAGCAAACAGCCATAAACGATCCCACTCAATGTGCAAACACATTTGCGAACGCATATTAAATGACTTGAAGAGAAAATTGGAACAAACATCTGTTCTAAAACGCCACATGAGCAAGCCGTTGTGACTTGTGCAGATGCAGATAGAACGATCAAACTGAAACACTGGTTGTGTTGACGAGCTCATAACCCAATTTTACAACTAAAGTCACATAAATTTGGAAACCAAAGCTATTTTAAATGAAAATTATTGACTAAACGGTATTTAAAACATTTCATTATTCATAATTACGAAAGTTTACGTCTTAAGAAAACAAAAAGTTTTTTAAAGTATTTTTATTTTATTCAACCCCTCTGCAATCACTTTTTAGGCGAGGGCAAGCGAGCAACAAAATAATGAAAATCCGTAAAAATAAAGTTAACACAAACTACATAAATGTCACCCAACAATAATAAGTTTTAATTCTCCAGATTTTAATCTTATAATTTTCAGATTCTTTCTACTTCGTGCTTCTGCGATTTGCTGTTCAACTCGTCTTTGAACAGATTTTTTCGGTCTTAATTCATTTATTATCTTCTTAAAACTTTGATATTATTATTTTTAAAATCACCCAACAACAGCAAAAACAAATGAGACAGAGAAATGTATGCATCGGGTAGAAAATTAAGAGATTTGCAATGTTGATGGATGTGACATAATAAGGTTAAGTGATTTTTTACTATACTTTAACAAGTTTACTTTGTCATTATGGCTTTGGAATATCTTACGTTATAACATAAGATATTTTTTGCAAACTGGAAAACGCAATACTACCCAACAAAATATTTTCATCTACGTACGTGCTTATTTGATTTTAATTTTTATCGACATATAAATTAATTGAATGCTCAAGAGGAATTAATCTACAGGTAGCATAAATTGAAAAAATCGAAGATTATTTCTGAACCGTTTCATCCGTGTACTAAATAAAATGATGTGGGACACCATATGTCATTTTCGATTAAATATATTTTGATTGAACTGTAAATCATGTGTCAAAATCTGAATTACTCATCTTTTAACTTTTTTATATTGCAAGATAAACAAATTAAGTGTTTTCTGAGTTGTACAGGATTTTGAAATATCTTTTACACATTTTTCAAAGATAATTTTCTGAGAATTTGGCCCGACGACTTATCGTTAAAAAATTATGAAAATTAAAATTCAGTCGTGCATTAAAAGTTCATCTCTTTCCATATACAACTTCCACAAATATGTTCCTTGCTAGAAGCACGATAAAATAATATATAAAATGGACCATATTTCCGTTAACCCAATCACCTTTGTCCTAGATAAACTTTCACTTGTGTAACAACAATTGGCAAATGAAAAATAATGGAAGATATTCTAAACTAAATATTTTGTGTATATGTACGAGTATTCGAAATAACTTCAAACGTATATTCGGTGTACAGCTACCCACCCACTAAAAAGTCAAATGGAAAAATTAATGGTATTATGTAACTGTTAACGGAAAAAATACGATAAAATACACAATACCATCAAGATTTCCATTGAGTTTTCAAATCATTTATTATCCAAAATATTATGAATGTTGTGTATAAAGCAGATACACACACAGAGTGTATCATCGGAAAAGTATGACCTGCGAAAAATTAAATTTTTCGATTTTTCTTTTTTTGTGTGTGTTATAAAAAGCTTTTTGACTTTAATCTATAATTTTTGTTCAGAAAGTTTTATTAATTCCACCTCGGTTGTACTCCTCATTCACGTCTCAAAGACGACGGCAGGGAAATAATGTTAATAATAATAATAATAATAATCATCAAAATAATAAGATGCCAAACAGCAAGAACAATACCAACAACGAAAATTGAATTCGTTTCACACCAGTAATCTTATCTTCCCCCAAAAGGGAAAAAAAAATTATATACAGAACTTGTTTGGTATTATCATTTTTACGTTGAGAACGTTTTGACTTTGCTAGATTCTTCACACCAAAAACATTTGCTATATATAATTTACCACCATTTTTGTTTTTCCTATTTTATGGTGGTAGAGAAAAAAACAAAAACGAAGAAAGTAGTACGTTCAAGTGGAATTTTCTTATTAAAAAACTTTAAAAATTTTCCAACGGAAGAAAGAAAATTTATAAAATGCAAAGTGTTTTTTACATTTCGTACCGTTTTGTATCTTTCACTCATTTATTTTTGCTGTTCGAGTATACGAGTACATATTCTCTCGAAGGATTGGCAATTTTTATTTTATTTTTAAATAGTTGATAATTAAATTAAATTATGTTAGTAGGTTAAGTATACATTCTCTATATATTTAACAATTTTGTTTGCTGTTACTTTGATATTTTAGTTAATGTGCTTTTCCTCTTTTCCTGTTTTTATGTGGGCGATAGATTAGCTTTCGTTCTTACCGTATATCGAGGGATATATGAATGGTAAATTGTATAGAAGTTTTAATAACCATTTCCAATTACTCTAATGTTACACTGTAAAATAATATCAACCTTGGAACGTCTTTATTGTTTATAAAATAAAATCATGTTTTTTACCATTTTTATTTAGAGCAGCAAGATGTCTCGAAGAATTATAATGATTTACATTTTTTATGGGCAACAAAAAATAAATGAAAATGGTGAAGATGTAAATGTTGAGATGAAAAGAAGGTGAAAGTGAAATTAAAGAAAATTATCGTACATTGGAAGGTTATTTGATTATCAAAAGCACGACAAAAGAACGAAATTCGCGAGGTGGTAATAATAAAAATTAGCATATCAGATGGAACACGACGAAACATAAAATTTGTAGAAAAAATATGTGCTTTTGTACATAAATGTAGTCAGAGCAAATTAATAAACTATAGAATGAACGCTGTAATTTAAGGATTGTTGCCTTACAGCCTTTCTCATGGCACTGAGCCAGTCTCGCGACAGTCCAAAAATAGCTTCAGTTTTCAATTAAATTTAAACCGATTAATAAAATTCAATCGAATCCATTTCCAAACAATTACGATCTTAAAAACGCAAACAATTTTAAAGGTTTTCATTCAAAAACATATTTAATCGTAAAGAACTATCAACGTAAAAGTTTTTCTTGATTTTGATAGCACCTTTTTCAATTTAACCTCAAAATCAAGACATATTTATCAGTCTTATAAGTTCATATCTTGAGGTATAAAGCAGATCGTGACCATCTGATGCTGTATAAGATAGTGGAAATTTGTCAGCGGAAAATAAGAGATTTTGCTACTCGTCGCAAGTGGCAGCACCACCACAAAAGAGAATTTATTTTGTTATATAATGACCAGCGGAATTTTTTTATTCATTTTGTATCTCTTTTTTCACTAACTAAAACATCCCAGCGGAATAAAATATTAAAACTGATCCTTAAAATGAAAAATTGATTGATCTTCGAAGTAAAGGAACTCGGTAAATGAAATTTTGAAATTTAACAATATTCCGTCTTTCCGCTATTCTAAAAGAATGACGATGAAATTTGGATATTAGTATTGATCAGGGATGTTAAAGTAAGTTTTGGACAAAATTCTAGGATCTGTTCATGCTGGACTAAACTTGGCCATTTCATAATCAATCCTTTTGAAAATTTAATTTTTTTTATTAATTTATTTTCAGTTTTTGGCCAATATCTCAAAAACTTCCACTATAGTAACCAATACTTTCGGTTGTTTTTCTAATAGCTTAGGTTATACTGAGACCACGAAGAAAATTTGGGGAAAATTTATGGATTACAATTTTCACTATAATTTTTACATTATCTGCGGCCATATGATATTTTCAGTTTTTGTTAATATCTCAAAATCTTCCACTAGTAACCGAAACTGAAAATAACTTATATGGTCGCAGAAAATCAAAAAATTTTAGTGAAAATTCTAATCCATAAAGTTTCCCCAAATTTTCTTCGTAGTCTCAGTATGACCTAAGCTATTAGAAAAACAACCAAAAGTATTGGTTACTAGTGGAAGTTTTTGAGATATTGGCCACAAACTGAAAATAACTTATATGGCCGCAGATAATGAAAAAATTTTAGTGAACATTGTAATCCATAAATTTTCCCCACATTTTCCTTGTAGTCTAAGTATAACCTTATATAACAAAATAAATTATCTTTCGTGATTGTGCTGCTACTTGCGGCGAGTAGCGAAATCTCATATTTTTCACTGACAAATTTCCGCTATCTTATACAGCATGACCATGTGCACGTTTGTGCGTGTGTAAGTAATTTTATTTTCTATATTTAAATATCTAAAAACAAATATGAACACTGACCGATTGCAATACGAGGTACGTTTTCGTAATTGATCCGAATACATCTAATAAAAATGTTCTTTGAGTCAAACATCTTCCCCCTAAAAAATAACAGGTAGGTACTTTCATTTATTACCGAATATAAATTCCAAAATTGTCTGGTATCGTGAAAAATAAAATGGCGACATTTGTGAATGAGGCGCATTTAACTAATTTTTTTTTAAATTTACCAAATTTATTTTCTTTTTTGTGTTCTTAATTTAGTTAGAAAAGCTGTAGTTCTATTAAATAATTAAACATTCTATTGAGAAATAAAAATGAAAATTAATGAAAGAAACTAGCAAAAAGCGTAAAAGTGCTCCTAATGATTAGAACCTACGTTTCACAGTGGATATTAAAGCTGACAAAACACACATTTATTAACCGGGAAATGTAGCAAAAAAAATTCGCGGGAAATGGACCGTAAACCGCATTCCTTTTCGAACAACCAGTTCGTTGTAAAATGATTGTTTCATTTTACAATAACGCAAAAGAAATCCTATAGAAACTGTACTGTGAACAGTCAAATGTTGGCTTTTTGTCAAAGCCACAATTGCGTAGTTTGCAAATAAACTGTAAAAAGAAATTTAACGCGAACTATGGTTTGCCTAACGTAAAATCAGTTTATTGGTAGTCCCAAACTATCCCAAAGTAGATAAC
The DNA here is from genome assembly GCA_963691935.1 of Nephrotoma guestfalica. Classification (NCBI taxonomy): domain Eukaryota; kingdom Metazoa; phylum Arthropoda; class Insecta; order Diptera; family Tipulidae; genus Nephrotoma; species Nephrotoma guestfalica. Next base: position 304,962,349 of record OY829914.1, on the reverse strand, counting down.
AAAGTCTATCAAAAAATCATATGGTCCTTCAGTCCTATTTAAGTTATTTTCCAGTTTTAAAAATTTAAATTGGTTTACGAGTATTAAGTTTCGTCTATATCAATCAATCCGTCTGGGCTGTACAGAGGTTGAATTTAATTTTAAAAGCATTTGTTTGTCAAAATCCGTGTTGCTTAATTTTTTGAAAACTATTCTTACTGATGTTATTGCAAAACTTATTTACAATCTTTTAGTACGAGGTCGTTTTGTTTTGTTAAATGGAAGCTGCCACTTCCGGTCAACCGATTTCGGCCAAAATTTGCAAGGTTCTTCCAATTTACAGACATTTAGAAAAAAACATTAAAAATTTTGTGTTTGCGATGTGGAAGAATAATTAACAATTAATACGAAGATTTAATGATGAAAGCTATGATTTTAAAGATAGAAAAGCTCACCTGACGGTTGATGACTTGATAAACAATTTAGAACTAATCTTGCAGTAGCACGAATCCCACATTACTTTAAATCGAACATCTGAACAATTGATAATGAAATTAAAAAATAATCGATAGCAAATATATCGAATGAAGTGGAAACCAATCGATATACTATCGACTATTTAAAACTATTTAAATATTTTATAAATCGGTGCACGACGAACTTTGATGAGAATGACGTTTTACGTGAACCTACTAACAACCCTCGTTCTAGCAAATTAAAGCAAAAATACGAAAATAGGTAAAATTAATAAATGTATGATAAATTTTAGGAATTTATGTAGATAGTCGATAGTATATGTGGTAAATATTGATAATTTTAGTGTGTAAAACTAAAGATAGTATGGATTGTCCACTCGAAAGGTTTAGTACTTTTTTGCCCTATACAATTTTTTTTATATGAGGTAACAAAGCAGCATTTCTAGATTTATGTAGTTAGTGACAAAGACGCCCAACCGACGATACCTAGCTGACCGTGCTGCATACTGATGTGAGAACTACATGGATATTCTGGCAACGGAGCGTACATTCCACTACGAATAGCCGTTCCGTTACACGTGTTTTGCTGATTCGCGACACTATTATGATTATTCGAATGTTCGGGATATATCATGTATCTCTTTATCGTTCAAACATTATTGATAATATTCTAGTTTGCTCTGAATCGAATCGCAATGCAGTATTTTAAATTTTGCTATCGTCTTTATGTTCATGGTGTCGCAGTCTTAAAGAATTTTGAAAAAGGATATAAACTTCTATAAACTATTAAAAATACTTTAGTTTTAAAAAAAAGATTAAACTAAATATTTCCTTCGAGTCTCGGTTGTTGTCTAAAAAGTATTTCAAATCAGATAATTAATTCAATTAAAATAAAAATTTTAAACGTTCCACCATCTTCAAACAAAATTATAGAAACGTAAAGCGCAAACAAACACAAAAGTTATTTTTTCGATTTTCCGTTTGGTTTTTCTAAGGTTTTCTTCGTACACAGATATATGTTGGAAATTAACCATCTCAGTTACTTTAAATTAACCTGGAAAAACAAGTCTATATATACTTACCTGTACTTTTGCAGCAAACGGAAAATAATACAAAGTAAACAAAGATTTAATTCTACAAGGTAACTTAATTCATTTCCTTCCAACAAATAAAATAAGAAACTTTCAATTCTTTAAAAACAACAAAACCAAAAAGACAAAAAATGGAAAACTTTTTTTTTCCGATAAAATACAAAATGTAAAAAAAATTTAGAAAAGCTTAACGTTAAATTAAAAAAGAAAGGTTTGCATTTCAAATGAAAACTGCCTCGTTCGCCTGCGAACAAGAACTTTTCCGTTCCGCTTCATTTCAATGTGTCCAAAGATATTTCCCCTGTTCATCAGAGTTCCTCTGTAATACATTCAATTAAGTACATATTAGATTTGTAGAAAAATGTTTGGTGATTTCCGTTTACAGTGCACATAATACCCAGTGTAAAAATACAATAAAATACAAACGTATTATCAGCATTCAACAACGAAGAGAATTGAAAGAAAAGTTTGTGGTCTGTGTTCTTAATTTAAAGGGACAGTAAATTACATTTTCATTGTTTGTTTTAATTTTTGTTCATTTATTTTGCTTCTGTTCGTACATTAAAATCCTGATCCCAGGGGCAAATCATTTTTCTGTTATCGTATACCATGTATAGCAAATTTCTAACATTTTCTGTCTCTATTTTTATCATCAACCCAATGTATTAAGTATATAATGGTATTTGACAACTTAATTAAGTTTGAGCGCATTGGCAGGTAGTGTCTGCAAAGTGCTCAATTTTTAAATTCACTTCGGGATTGTGGTTATTATTAGATGGAGTCAATGTCGGTTCTTCACCTCATAAAACACTCGTCTAATCAAGATTAGTTTTATAGCGATAGGCTTTTCGTCTCTAATGACTAGACCTAATACTCAGAAACGAATATCATTTTTACCTTAATTACCTATGTCTCTTGCTTTTCTGTCATGACTCGGCCTTAAATAAAACCTATAATACAAATATATGTAATATAATTATTGAGTGATAAAATCTCTATATCTAGGATTAGAATTTGGCTTACAACGAACACAACATAAAATTATATCTTTGTATAAGTAAAGCAAAAACATTATAATATTTAATATCCTACTTTTATGTTCGATAAAAAATAATTTAATAATCCTGCTCGGGATATTTTCCATAACATATATTTGGGACACATACCAACAAAAAAGTACCCCCAAATTTTTTTGAAGACGTGAAACATCTGCAAGGCTGTAAGTATAACGCACACAATCAAAATGCGGCCAATTCTTCCGTATACCGGTGCGTATATACGAGTATATAGTACATGGCATCAGTAAACAGAATTCTTAAATATTTTTTTGATTAAATAAAAATTCGATATAAAATCGATTTCATATTTGAGATGATAGTTTCATCTTTTCTTTATCTATGGCGATATTTCGTATATATCTACACTCATTCTGATTATTCGAGAGACATTTTCATCTTCATTTTTTCTTAATTTTAGTTTTTCTTGGGTTAATCTGATATTCTGTGTAAGGCTAAATAGGGGCCAAAAACTATTAATATATCATTCTTTCCCGTTACGATTTTATCCTTCACTATGTATAGCAAATATCGTTACTTTTAATAGTTTGCTTCGCTTTCTAGATTTTTAGAAGATAGATGAATAGATTGGAAATAAATTGATAGTTGGTTTTAGTGAGATTTCACCGTAATAGAGAAGTTGGATGGTTTGATCTAGCTTTTCTAAAATATTCATAAATACTAAACCGAAAGCACAAAGAGAATAATCACCTCAAATATAATGGAAAATCCACCGAAATTGATGTTTTGAGAGCCTAGGGCAGCACAGCCGATTATTTAAACTGGAGTGAAATTCTTAAGCTGGAAATCGAAAAAACAGCCAGTTAGATATGTAAGTAGTAGTGAAAATAGAAGGGTCAGTATAATACTAGTCCTAATGTTTAATCCACACAGAAAACCGAAATGCGCTTTACCTTTTTAATTGTAGAACCTTAACAGTTCGGAAAATTTAAATATTTTTCATTTATTTCACTCTATCGCGCTCGCCTTTCACTTTACGATGAAGGTCTAAATACTGTAACCCCAAAAGCCTACATCGGTCGGGATATGGTAAGAGAACATAATTGTTCTATTGAGCTGATGGAACAATTTCAATTCTAACCGAGTAAAGGCTATAAAGATATATATATGCTAACCGCGCTTGTCCGCGAACGTACTTCGATTTTACTATAAAATGTCCCCAGGTTTATAAAACCCAAAATCAAAGATCAGGTCAGAAGTAAAAACTAATCCAAGGTCGGAAATATAATCCAACCTTACAAATGCAAAATTATGAAATTGTTTTATACTTTTTTACATTAAGCGATAATTTGATGTTAGTTGACCACCAATGACTCTTGATACTCTTGTACTCTATAGTCCGATGCATTACTAATTGGTTCGAATATTTTCATCACATATTTTTGTCTGTCGTCACATAATTTCATCGTTAATAGAAAAGTATCGAACCAATGTGACTGCCCTGTGAGGTGCATGAAAAAATCCGAAATAAAATGGAAAATTAATCGTTCATTTTAAAGTACTGCCACCTATTCGAGAGACATGGTTGTAGCTATTTATTATTGGAACGAATTCATAATTCTATTTCTCAAGCTCTTAATGAGTATTGAATGATAAACTGATTCAAACGCATGTATAAAGTGTCTATACCCTACATCAAGCTGTTGCCTTGATGCAAATTTTTTTTATCCAGGTGACCATGAGACGTGAGGAGACTTGATGGGCAAGAGAATTAACTAATTTTAGTTGAAAAAATAAAAAACTAAAATTTGTGTACTAATCATTCGACATTTTTTCAAACGGCAGAAAGCATAGTAATCCCACGGTAATTACTTATCTCACCTTTTTCCTGTTTTAAAAATAGGATGAATGAGTGAGCTGTTCCAAACTCATAAACGATAAAGCTCCTAAGTAAGTTGTCGTCGATTCGCGCATGAAAATACTAGGACCAGCAGATTCAACAGTCAATGAAACAGACGCTACAAGTGCGAGTGTTATTTCTATTTTTTATACTGAAATTGTATTATTGCCTATTGGAATTGCCCAAATCGAAACAAGTCAGTTTAAAGTCTAAATACTGTTTGAATATTGTGATTTCTACCGTTAGGCATGTTGCAGTTCCAATAATAAAGATTTAATCCCTGCAGCTTAAAGAATTTTAGCTGTAGATTAGTTTTAACCAAAATATTTTGAATCTGCTACACATCTGCGGTTACATTTGACAGCTTGCTGATTATATTAATAATTATATCTGGTAGGCGGACATTTATGATTTTTATGATATTTCCAATTGATATCAACAGTTGAATTGTGCAGAGTTGAAAGGACGGAAGGAAGCATCAGTATAGTTACAGAAAGAATAGCAGAGGTTGTTGTGATATCCAATTAAACTGTCTTATTTACTTAACCTCTAAAACAATCTCTAATTGTTTTTACCGCGGGGCTCACTAATAGATCTGTGGTATTTACTAGCAACTGCATTTGCCAATTACTTACCATACCGGATACAGCCACTGTAATGCGCCATTGCTGAGAAAACCTTGCTGTTGCAACATGTGCCTAAAACTTTAAAATAATAATATTATTCACATTAAATTACTTTGCAAGCTGTAAGCATACCTAAGCAGCAAACACGGTTATGCACTTAAAATTAACAGGTTCATGTTAAGATCGTAAGAAGGAATTCTGGCTTTCACTTACTTAATAATCAGGTAGCAATAGACTAGGTTATTGTATATTTCTTCGCAAGTTATAGAAATTCAAAAACTAGACAAATGTAATATTATTCAATGTCGGTGTGTGTGAATGTCTTTTAAAGAATTTCTAGAAATAACATTGATACAATTTTGATCAATATTAACTGTTTAAGCATACAAAGTTGAGTTACAAACATACAAAAATATTTTGTGTTCTTAATCAAAACATCTGTCCAAATATTTTATTTTGATCAAGGATTTCGAAAACGAGCGTGTACTATTATTGATATGTAAACACTTATAAGAAACACTTGGTTCACGTTAGATACAGCTCCCAGGTAAATATACATAGGTGTAGAATTTTTTGTGTAACAACAATCGTGTCAATATCAAGTACCGGCCCAAATGGTTTCCGCGAAAATAGTTTTAAACAATGGCATACACTGATAGGTGGTAGAATCACAAATTTAGCTACATTTAGTTATGCTAGCGATTAGCAAACCATGACTTAGTAGTAATTTTTTAGTAGAATTATTGTAATGCTAAATTACTATTAAACCTCTAAATTACTATTAAACCTAAATGATTATTATTAATTAATTATAATAAAAGATAAAGGTGAGAAAACCAAATAGTGACAGAGGTATTTGAGGGGTAATAAATGACTTAACATAGAGCCTAAGATCTTGATATTTGAATTATGGAAAACGTGATAAAAACTGTTGAGACAAATAAAACTTACATCACTTAACTTACAAACTTAACTCACTCATGCAGCAAACTATAGTTGTTGTGCTGCCTCTTTCAGATGAGATTACCGCTTCAATCTTCTTCGTTCCCTTTTATTCATATACTTAAGGATATTTTTTTTTGAGCTGTAGTCATTCACCCTCATTTTATAAATAAGTATTTTTAAAATAGTACTTCTAGGTTCAACTAGAACCGTTCTAATTCTTCTCGGTTAAAAGACTATCGATACTGATACTACCTGGTTATTTAAAAGTTATTGCAGTATTGTTTAAGAAAGAAAAACCAGGTTTTAGCGGCTAATCTCAATATCTTATTAAAAATATGATTTCAATTTGTTGGCCTCCGCGAAATCATAAAATACTCTTCTTTTGAGCGATTTTTGAGCTCGATTTGTTTTTCTTCTGTGGAATTAAATATAGGTTCGTTTTATCTTTGTTATTTTACGAGAATATTGCAATCGCATGCAAGTCGATTAGTAATCTCCCTGTCCGGGTTTTTAATGTTATGACGAGTGCGCCATCTTCTATATTGGTTTGTAAACATTGAATAACTTTGAAAAAAACAACATATTTCTATGAGGTATTTTTATTCAATTTGGTTCTTTGCAATTTATTTGGACTAGTTTTTGAATACAACGTCAATTAAGTGCCGCCTTTATTGACCAAAGCAAAATGTGCCCAATTTGCTGCGTTTTCCATTACCTTTTCGAGCATCTCGGGCAGTACAGCGATGCTTTCGGCATGAATGTTTACCTTGAGCTCGTCAATGGTTTGAGGTTTTCTGGCCGGCGAACACTTTGCTTTTCAAATAACCCCACAAAAAGAAGTCCGGTGGGGTCAAATCCGGAGATCTGGGTGGCCAGTCGATGTCGCCTCTTTTTGACATCAGACATCCAGGGAATTTTCTTTACAGAAACTGAATTGTCTGATTTGCAGTGTGGCATGTCGCACCGTCTTGTTGAAACCAGTAACTGTCAAAACCTTTCTTACGCATTTGCGGGCAGACATAATGAGCCAACATCCACCGATTTCGATTTGCATTGACTGTTTTGTTTTCTCTCAAAAAGTATGGCCCAATGATGGGTTTGGCGCAAACCTTCCCAAAATGCGGCAAATTTTGCTTATTAATGCCTTCACAGAGTGTGAAATGAGCATCATCGTTCAGCAAAATTTTCTTCCGGAAATCAGGTTCAGTGACAACCATTCGAGTGACGGTTTGGCCGTATTTCAAGCGACGTGGATTACCTATCGGCAATATTCTTTTGTTAATTACACTTTATACGGAAACAAATGCAAATCATCCTTGAAAATGCACCACACAAGTGTTCCAGTGACGCTAATTTGCTGAGCGCGGCGACGGAACGACACTTTTGGGTTCTGGTCAACGCTCTATCTGACCGCTTCAACCAGTTCATTGGAACATCTTGATCGTTGATGAACGGCATGCTTATGATTTCTCACTGTCCCGTGCTGAACAAAGATCAACAGCAAACGACGAATAGTGTTGTCAGGCGGTGCCTGTTGGCCACGATATTTTCGATGATATGCACGTTGAGTTAACATAATTGAAAGACTATTTTCAATGTACAGGATGACTATTTCGGTGCGTTGTTTCGGTGTGTTAAAATTATACTGAATTGACGTTTCAAAACATGTCTAATCAAGTCAATCGGTTGACAATTGTCACATTTATTCAATGTGTACATACCGACATCAAAGATGGCGCACCCTGTATTTAAACCTTTCGAAAACGAACATGCAAGTAAATATTTTTGGTTTCTTATTTTTTTGGCAAATCTGTTATGGTTACAAATTGTTTGACGATATACTTAAGCTTTTTCACAGCAATTGAAAGATCTTAGTGATTTTTGGTCGAAATCGGTTCACCAAAGTAGCAGCTTCCACCAAAGTAGCAGCCTCCAAAGTAGGAGCTTTTTCGTTTTTTCAAATATTTCAAAAAGTTTATAGCACTTACGAAAAACGATTTATAACTGATGTCGTTAAGCGTATCAATCCGATATATACATATAGTTAAACGCTAATGTTTTCTGAGTAAGTAATTTTTGTCGTGTACCCACGTCGTGTACCCACAGTTATTGAAAATTGTATTTGACTCGTTGGTCGTACTTGAAATAAATGGTTAAGTTTTAAAAAAGATAAAATGTAACGCGGCAAAATTAAAAACCCCAATATATATAACAATATAAAAATGACCAACAATATAACCTCATGACGAAAACATGTTATGCACATTTTGTATAATCGTGCAATGGAATAGGCATTCCGCCATTCCGCACTTTGATTCTTTCGTCGTGATTCTTTCCTCGTTTCCTTTCCCTTCGCCTACAAACTAACAACTTTTTGTTGGAGAAGGGGAAGGAAACGAGGAAAGAATCACGATGAAAGAATCAAAGTGTGGAACGGTGGATTAACAGCAATTTAATTTTTTAGGTGGTTTGGTATGTTAGAGTAAATAATAATATTTAGCCCATGCAGAACACGCAATCATGAAATGAAAATATTATTGTTTTGTGGTCCGAAAAACAAAATTATTGCGAAATCAACTCTAAACAGTCGATGAACCAAATAAAAACCACTTAAATTAGCGTTTAAAATATTTTACCGAAATATAGTTCAACAGTAACCATTACCCATACAAGCAATATTATTAATAGTGCTACATAAAATATTAAAAATTATTTATTTATATTTTTGTTGGTAATGTTTTTATATAACAACAACATTTATTATGATTTTTATCGTATATTTGCGAATCGCAGCAAGTGTTTTTTATATTATTTTGTACACCGAATATTGGCTTTTGGTTCAGTACCTCCGAGAAAAAAAAATCTCTGGTTTGATAAAATCTCATCTGCTCGTAGTTCAAAAGTTATGTTAGTGTTATTATTACTGTTACTTTTATTATGGCAATTACATATATGTATATATGTATGTTTATAAAGGGTTATGATATAGTTTAGATTTTTTCGGTAGGCAACTTAAACAGATATAAACAAACGATTTGGTACCTACATATTTTGAACCAACCGAACTACCGAAACCAATTAACATTACGAATAACAATTCCGCACAGTAAACTAAAATAGAGATAATTTTTTTAATTGTTTTCGTTTATGTATTACGTATGACAATATATGTATATGTAGTAATGAAATATTAATGTAGTTGTGTAAACAATACCAATGACAGGAATTTACTCACATCGTATACACGACACTTTTTATAAAACGATTATATTTGATACAACATGGATCACCAGCCACTTCCAGCCAGGTCAATGGCGCATGACTGAATAATTAAGAGTCTGTTACAGTGGAAGAAAGGCAATCGGTGTTTCATCACTACTCCTAAGTATAATCAAATAAGCCTCGTGTACAAATTTCCGTCAGGATATCTCTGGTCTCATAATACAAAAAAAATAATAAAATTATCATCTACTCTCACACACACACACATACACAAAACAGAATCTAACTACTTTAAAGTCCCATGTTGTTCGGACATTTATTATTTTAATGGTTATATGAGATTTGTTTCATATAACGTACACATAAATTTTGATCAAGATAAAAAGTATTTAGTTTTCAAAAAATACTGGACCACCCAGAATACACAACCAAAAATGAAAAACCCTTAAAAATTTATTACAATTTATCTGTTATAAACTCCTAAAATTACAATTAATTTTTCGAAATACGAAAAGCTGAAATAATGAAAACTCATTTCAAAATAGGGAAATGGGAAAATATTTAATTTAATTTGCTGTAGTTTACGTTATGACTATTTTATTTTTGGAATATTTCTGTTGCTGTCTTTATTTCAGTGTGTTATCTTTGATAAATTCTAATACGATAATTAATAGCTTTTAGGAAGTTGTATCACATTATGTTGTATTGTACTGTAGAATAATTATAAGAGAACTAAGAGTAAACGAACGAAGCTATCCAGTAGTAAAGTTATTGCTTTTGAAATGCATTTACTTATTTCTAAAAATATTTGGAATCATTTAAACAACTATAGAAGTTTGATGAAGAAATCGTTCCTTCATAAAATTTTCTGCTCAAACTTTTCTAATATCCGCGAAACTTATAATTCTACCTTAACCATTTACGGAATAAAGAATAATGAATTGCAATGGAAATTCGTGGACCTAACTAATCGCTAGAATATAATATAGAAGGCTTTCGGTGAATCTACTTTATCAAAAACACGTGTATATGAGTGGTACAGTGCGTTCAAAGGCAGTAGGGACGTGGTGGAAGATTTGCCCCACTCTACTACTATACTTTCGTACTATTGTACGAAATTTCATAAGACGATTATATTAAAACTTCAATCGTCGATCAAAGGATCTTTATTCAAAATTAAATAACCATTCACAATTTTGCATCAATTGTCTGCACTCCAGGAATTGGAACAATAATTTTTTTGTGTTTTTCCGGTGAAAAAAGTGCAAAGGGGTATCTCTTTGCTAATTTGTAAAAATAAATCAAAATTTTTTTCTACCCAAATTAGTCTGCATATAGTTTCATGTATTCAGATTGTCGACTAGATAAAGAAATTATATGCAAATTATGTATGGGAGGTGCGGTATTTCATATTTTGTATGGAGAGTACGAAATTACATAAGGCGATTATATTAAAACTTACAATAGTACGACTAGTTCCGAGAGGCCTGAATTTTCTTAAATCAATCGTGTAAATGTCGCTGAAGACTTTGTAGAACGAGTTAATTCCGACCCCACATTCATAAAATGCATTATTACTGGTGATGAAACGCGAGTAATCCTAACTGAGCCGAAACTGAAAAAACCCCTTGAAAGTCTGTTGACTGTTTTGTCTAATGAGCGCGGTGTGGTGCACTCGGAATTCTTGCCAGAAGGTCAGACGGTAAATATAGAATCTTATCTGGGTATTATGCGTAGTTTGAGAGAGCAAATTCGTGAGAGCAAAAGGCTAGGTTTGTGGAAAGAAAACTCATGGGTTTTGCACCACGACAACGCATGGCTATCATTATGAACGAATTTGTAGAAAACTCAACAAATATCATCAAACAGCCACCGTGTTCACCTGTTATGGCTCCGGCTGACTTTTTCTCTTTCTCTTTTCTTTGTTCGATAGCTATATTCATTATAAAAATTGTATGACACCCTAGAGATGAACTAGGGGCCAACAGTGTGCTATCAAAAATTTACTCCATATTGTTTATTCGACCTGAGTAATTTTACTCTGCACACTGCATTTTTATTTGTGAACTGTGCTTACGCCGTCTGTACTCGGTTCTTAAAATTTTACTGGGAAATGAATGTAGGTGTTTAGCACAGTCAAACAGCATAATATCAAAACATAAACGAAAGAAAATTGTTTTATATTTAAACAAAAGTGTAAAAATAATTTATTTACCAATTTAAACATAAAAAATAATTCAATAATGGATATTAGTGTTGAATTAAAATATATTAATGTTAAATGCCAAAAAATTGTTTTTAAAGTAAGTAGAGTCAATTCATTTTAATAAAAGCAATTTATTCAGTTTTACTCCGAGTCCGTACCCACTGGATAATTTTACACTGCGCAACATTTGCTCGATGTACGCTAGGTAGCTCTGCTCGCCCAGGTTTAATTAAAAATTACGTCCATAGAAGACAGTTGTGCCAACTTAGTGACATAAGAAATGTTTACAATCCGTTTAAGTGGGGTTTTTAAATGACCAATTCCCGTTACTTTTTGGACAGAATGTATTTTTATTTTAATTTCTTTCGGTTTTACCTACAATTTGAGAGTGACTTGATTGACTCTGATCCTAAATAATATTTTTTGAAACCCCATTTTGATCTATCAGTTTTTGAACATTTGAAAAATCTAATAATGATTTGAAAAATCTAAAGATCCCCAGTCTTATACTGGGGATCAGTAAATTTATTCTGATTGCAAACAAAATTTTCATGTTTATTTCCAAAACTAATAAGTTTATTTGCACTGACAGAATCTGATCAATATGACGCCATCATGTACTCGTATTATTCTAAATTACTTAAATAATACAAAGAAAATTATTTTAATTTAATTTTTAAACAACTTTAGTTTTGTTTTAGTTAATATAAAAATTTATTTCGTATTTAATTTTTGGGCAAATTATGAAATTTTTGCTATTTTGTGGTAAGCAAAATTTGTTGTTTTAGGTTTCGGTGGTTTTTAATACTTGGTTGTCTTTTTTGTAACATCTAGCATGTAATTCGTCTATATTGCAATTTATTCTGGCTGATGCTTACCCGTTTGTAGAGGGATAATAAAGAGCAGCTAGTTTATGAATAACACCGTTTAGTTTTAAAGTTTATTTCCGAGAAGTTTGAACCGCGTTTCATTAACGATCACAAAAACTGCAAGTTTTCGTATATTTCAAAAAGTTCACGATATTGAATTTTACTTTGATTTTTGCAAATTTACCATTCGCTATCTCGCCGAAGTAAAAAAGTGGTTTTTGAATAATCTCTGTGCGTTGGTATGTGGTTCCGTGCGGACATACGCCCGTTTGTTCTCTACACCCCGCAGACAGATTGACTAATTCGGATGGGAATTCATAATTAAGATTTTCTCATACAGTAAGTCCCACTGATTTTTGGTTGAAATTGGTCCACCAACAACAATTATGCAAAAACTGTTTGTAATAAAAAATTCGGCCATAAACAGCCCAGACGGATTGGTTGATTGTGATGAAACTTCATATTTAAGAGTTTTCTATAAATTGAGCGATTCCAGTAGGAGAAGGTAGAACTGGTAGAAATCGGTCCACCGATTTTCAAATATTCTGAAAAGTATGACATTTACGAACTTCAAAAAGATTTACTCTTCAACTTTGTAAATAGTGTAAATAAACAAATATCTGTAAATTGTATACGGTGTATTGATAAAAGCATTATCTACTTCATATAAGGCAACACTGTCTGTAGCGCCAGTAGGCCTGTATTCTGCTTTATTCAAACTATAGTTAATTCCTAATATTAGGATGTGGTTTGGGTTGTCGTGGGAACGATCTTTAAGCAATACAACTTACAGGTTCTATTGTTGAAATTCATAATGTTTCCTCTATGGAACAAACTATAGAAAATACATAAAGTAGATTTTCTTATAAAGCGCTAATTGTTCCCTACCTTCAAAAATATATCACAATATTTATTTCCTTCATTATTTCCGTTTTTGTCTTTGATTTTTATTATTTAATATAGCTCCCGTCTAACATTTTCGTTTTGTATTTTTCATGTCACATTGTTTCACCGGATGAAAAGTCGTGAAGGCAACTTTTAAATTGATTTTCGCTTTGTGTGTTTTGCGTTGTTAACGACTACCGAGATACAAAGTCAAACAGGACAAACAAAATATCTATTAAATACATAATGAGTTAAACACTTAATTATTTAGTTTTATATTTTTATTTTGTTCTTGTAACGATAATAAGAAAATTTAAAGTGGTAAAACGAAACAAACTTCAAATATCGACACCATAATAATTCCGATACTGCGTTTGATAGAAAGAAAAGTTTCAAAAGAAAACGTAAACACCCTTTTTATAAAACTGATATTATTATTTATTTTGTGTTATATGGAGCAGTGATTCTCAAACTAAGGTCCGCGATCCCGGGTGACAACGTTCCGTTTTTATTTTAAAAAGTAGATTTAATTTCGCTCTTCTTCTAAAATATATATTACACTCGTAACTTTATTTATAAGGTCTAGAATTAAATATTCTTAATTAATGATTGGCTGGAACGTTGTATTCGATAGTTCTTAATTGGTTTGAAAAATGTAATTTTCGGTAATAAATTGTGTGCTTTTTGTAATTGAAGTGTTATCAAACTAATGTTAGTGATGCTAATATGGTACATGAGTTCGACCGATCAAATACCCAATTCCCCAAATTTGGGGCGTTATTGCAAGAAATCGGTTTAGTATAATTAATAACGATTGAGATTTCAAACTTAAAATTATGTGACATTGCAATAAATACATGTATATGTAAAAAATTCACTATAATTTTGTTGATATTATTAAGAAAAAAATAAAAAACTATATACTCGTAAGTAATTATAAATTTAAAGTTGCTTTTGAGATTGTTCTTAGATAAATTAAAATCGAAATGATGCACTATGGTATTAAATGTTTTCACTAATATATTGATTGGGTTGTTATTGCCTGACTCGTTGGAATGGTGTTCTAGAGCCAGAAACCGATGATTAAGCAATAACCTGCTTGTAGGTGTGTGAGCACAAATATTATATTCTTTACACCTTGTTCAATATGATGGTATAGGCGAGCAACATTTACATAGGTTTGCTATGGTCATATTTACAGCCTGTTTTCTTTTTACCTGGAATATCAGAAATTCTTTTATACACTTTCTATTCTTGTGATGTGCACATCGTAGTAACGATTCAAAACTTTTATTTATTTGATAAAATTCATTGGTCATTGATTTGACCGTCTTATTAATGTGGTTTATTATTGTTTTCGAATTAATGAGTAATAAGTCTTTTGAATCCTAGCTAAATTCTCAGGCCTGCTGAAACAGACAGACTGTTACATATGGCATGCCGGGGAGGACGATCTCGTTAGAGATAGAGTCTCTACAGGAGGAGGACGGGGAGGACGATCTCGTTAGAATTAGAGTCTCTACAGGAGCTTTTAGTGTTAGTAAATATTAAAAGTATAACATTTACGAGACAAATGATTATGAATTCAAGGATTCTAAATTAAATTTGAAATGCCGTTTTTTTTCCAAAAAACTGTTTTTGATAATACAAAATAGAGTTACTCAACCAGCGTCTAGGATCGGAAGACACAAAAAAATTAAACAATAATCTTAGAATTAATTTCGTTAAAACTAAATACTAGAAAATTTTATTCTAATAACAGTAAATGTACTACTGCAGGTTTTTTTGAAGGAACTATTTGACCAAATCTCTCTGAAATAGATTGCTCAGTTCAATACGCCATGTTCCCGAAAACGTTGCAATATTCGCCGAAGCTAATTTCACAAATGATAAACAAAACTTAGATTAAGTAAAACAATACTAAATTTGTGATCATTGGTTGTTGTTGCAAGTAGTTTCTTAAGGTTGTACTTACATTCTTTTGTTTTAATTAACCGTTGCAATTTCTTAGTGGCACAAATAAATGTAGCCCATTGCTAAAATACCAAACACTAATTATTTATTTACTTTAACTAATCGTTTAGTGTTACCTTACCATGGAAAGCACGCAATGACTTGCCACCTAAATCTTCCAAATAATAAACAAAAATTCCGAGCTTCTTCGTTACCTTACCTTGGCATCCGACAATCTAAAATTTCTACGCCAATATTTCTAATATTTCTCATACAATTTGCAAATTTTGTTGTATGTTTTTTAGTCCGACCAAAATTTTCAATTTGACATTTGAGTCAACTAGAAACATTTATGTCCCTTGATATTTTTGGTTCCTATGCTTGATCACAAATTAATTCATACCGAAAATGAAACATTTTCCGACCAAACGTCAAAAAGTGAGGTGTGTAATCAGTAAACTATGAGAGTTGATAAAACTATTGTTTGACCTTGAACAGTATACGAAACACTAGAATATCCAATTGTTCCATGACGGGTGCTATCATTAGTTGATAACGAATTTACAAAAGATTCACCTCCTTCCAAGATAGTGCAACTAGCCCTAGAATCAAGTAGCCCGGATATTTTCACATTTAAATTGCCTACCGTCGTCTCCGAATCTGGTAATCGAGTTTAAAGAATTAGAAAAGTAATAATACGATTTGTTAGGGCTTGATTCCATTACAACTTTTGGAGTCTTGAAATTAATGGGATTATACTGACTCTTGCATTTAACTTCATGTGCTCGCTTTCCGAATTACGTTTAGGAGTGCACTTCGGACATTCATGCGTTATAAAATCAGGAAGATCCTGTGTAAAAATTGGTCACACAACATTTGGGTGTACTTTGGGATGCCGTGTAAATTGTGTGAAATACCACCTAAAGAGAGTTACCAATGGTCCTGCCATTACCAAAGAACAATGAAGCATGTTGCTTGTTGAAATCGATCCTATCATGAATTTCAGACCGATATTCGTATTATCCAAAATGACAAGTGGTGCGAATCAGGATATCTGGAAATTGTGTCACCCATTACAGAAATAAATGAAGCAACAAAGATGATAGCATTAAAATTGGTGAAATTGCTCTCGGTAAGAAAACAACTTACCTCCATCAAAGTGGTTTATGGTTCAAACCGGAGCAGATATTATCATAAGATTCGCTAGTTTAATAACAAATGCGAAGTAATAAAATGGCCAATACACACTTGAATCAAATAAAATATTGGAAGTCATTGAAAGCAAACCACTCAACAAGAGATTCAAAACCGTCTCAAGACCATGGGTATGTTACAAAAACAAAGAAATTTAGTTTTGTTTGAACTCAAGCCAACAGACGTCTAAGGTCGTTTTTTCAAGTGCGAACAACTGCTCCAAAGACAAAATCGGAAGGGTTTTTAGCATAAACCCGGTCATGCATCAACTTCAAACATCAAACCGAATATTCACGGCAGGAAGCTAATGCTGTGCGCCTTGCGGGATCAGTTTGGAGTGATCTACTATGAGCTACTCCAGCTTAAACAAACCTTCACTGGAGAACGTTATCAACAACAATTGATGCAATTAAGCCAAGCATTGAAGGTCAAACGCCCATACAATAAGCCAAAAGACATAACTAAGTGATTTGTCAGCAAGATAACACTCGACCACATGTTGCAAGAGTCGTCAAAGAAACTCATGGCCTGGTCGAGCAGCACTTCACTGCTTATGAGGAAACAAAACACGAGAAATTTTATCAACATGGAATCCGTTTGCTGACAATACTTTGAATAAAATACATTGTACCAATTTCTCTGAATAAAGATTCGAAATTATAAAAAAACCTCAAACCTTTTTTATAGTCCCACAACTTAGCTTTACATCGATGGATCAATATAAAATTAATTTCCATATCGCAATCTCTAAATATGTATTTTATTTTAATAAATACTTATCGTTTATGCAAAGCGATTTGTGCTTCACATTTTCAACAAATGTATAAGATAATGTCATTCTACAGAAAAATAAATCGATACTTACAACATCAACAGATTTAGGATTCACTTTCATTTCAAATATGACGTTCAACAGGCACATTGATAATATTATTGCTGCAGTGTTTAGTTTTGTCAAACGATGGATGGGTGATTTCAACGATTTTTTTACATTACTTACGCTATACTTAGATCCAAAGTAGAATATGCTGGAACTATCTGGACAAAGATTGCAGATAAATTCTTAATATAATCTATTGTTTTTAATAAAGAAAACAGATTGGGAGTATGTCAACAATATTACTTTCCATGAAAATGTGTCGCGACTAACTCCATATAAGACTAGATGCCTAAATTATAACCTCCGCGCTCTTGAAAATAGAAGAGTTCTGTTGGATGCCGCTTTTGTAGGAAATGTGCTACTTGGCCTTATAGATTCACCATACATCACTGAAAATCTTTCACTTCATGTTGCGAGAAGAAGGAGACTACGAAATCATCGACTGCTAGAGCTTGAACACCATTCACAAATTATGGAGATAACTACTCAATATATTGGCAACATCTTTTAACATTGCATAGAGCATAAATTTGATTTTAACTTATTAAAATACTGCTACAAAAGAACCTAAAATACAGTTAAATGTTAAATACCTTACCTTTAAAAACCAAATAAATGTCACTTAAAAAACTAACAAATGTTGCTGTAGAAGTATCGTTGTGCACAATTTTGGATACCTGTTAAGAATTAAAAAACCAAAACTCATAAAAATATTTAAGGACGAAGCCGTAACTACTATGGCTGTAAATCTGAAAATGGACGAACATATATAAATAACATATGATACGTTAAAACACCCAGTTGCAACTATTGTTACGGGAACGAATAACAGAGCATGCACTCTACTTACTAAGCTAACGAGGGCGACATTGGGGGAGAAAATGTCTATATACGACAGTAAGTGAACACAAAAAATTTGACAATACCCCAATTTTTCTAAGTTGTTGTTGCTACCATTGTACTAGTCCATAATCCTTCGGATGAAAGTTGTGTCGCTCAGATTGACACCGACATGGAAGTTATTTCCTATGTTTGTGCAATTCGTCGGTAAATACTGTAATATATAATAGAGAACCATCATTTCTAAATTAATTAATTTTGGGATATCATATCCTGTATTTGGTTTGGTGTCAGCATCTCTATAATGAATAAATGGTTCCGAGTCCCCTAAAATTACTTATTCAATTTTGGTGCAATATTGTTAAAGTTTGGGAATCCCTGTTGTAGATAAATGTAAGGTGGTGGAACTTTTTTTAAAAATTTCTAAATACAAAAATAAAAAATTTTTGTATAACAAAATACACGAACGAGAAAAGTTTTCAATAACTTGTAGGTGTTGTAGTAAGATAATGATAATTTTGTCGATTTTTTAAATTCTATTAAAAATATTAATTATTTTTAATTATGTGTTTTATCTACAAAATTTTTACATTATTTTTTATTTTTATGTGCGAAACACGACTATTAATTTTTAATTAAAATTGTTAATTTTTTTTAAGTAGTTTATAATTTATGAGAACATTTTAGAAAGGAATATACACCTCTTGTTCGAATCATGTGTGCTCGCCGAATCAGTGCCCTGAAAGAATTCTAGGTGCCCTTTGCAAAAATTACCTAATCTGATCTTAGAGGCAGTGAAATTTAAATTGGCTAAAACTCCATGACAACTGTAACGCGATATGAAATGTTAACAAAGTCATTAAGTATCCGATATCGTTAGTGGGGCAAATCGACATTAATAATGTGAATAATGTAAATTTCAACATGGACAGAATTAAAATCAGTGTTAAAAATTATGTTATTTAATAATAAACGAACGCACGTATAAAATTATATTATCATAACCCGGAGCAGAAAATTGATTTACACACAAAAAAAAAACGGAAAATGAGAACAGAATTTTCTCGAAATAATATGGGATCGGCCAATTAAATCGCGTGATTTTTTTCATTTTATTCGTGCAAACGGAAAACAATTGTTTATGCTTTAATATTTTCTGTACTGTTTGATTCTTTTTATTTTGCACAGTATTTCAACACTTTTTCTTTATTACTGTACAGCTTTTCCTTATTATTGTGATTATTTCGTTTTTGTTACAAAATGTTTTGTTTTTTTGTTTTGAGTAAAAAGAAATTAAATAAAAATCCACTGGAGACTCATAAAACTTGAACTTTTTTGTGTTAGCTTTTGTTTCGCATATTTTTTCCCCGTTTGCAAAGTTGTAGTACATAGAGAAAGGAAAATTCTGAAAATTAATTTAGATTTTATTGTATTTTTTGTGTTCGCTCGTAGTATTATGTTGTTATGTATTATTATTTTGGTCGTTGTTTTGTTTTTTTTGTTAGATATGAGATGAAAATTAAATTAAATAACAAAAAAATGGGAAAATAAAAATGAAATTCTAATAAATAAGTGAATTGACCGGCGAAACTGAGCATTTGCCTTGTTATTTTGCTTTGTAAATTTACTCGTAAATATCGTTTGTTAAACGGTTTAATGAGAAATTTATGATTTCCTATATTGTCGTTTATTAAAAAATATTTTTGTTCTTTGTTACATAAATTCGTTGAATAAAGATAATAAATTATGTAATAAACTTTCTTATGTATTATACGTAAAATAGGGAAACTGATTATATATATGACTAACCCTTATATATATATAAACGGATTTGCACCTCATTGATAAATCAAAATTGATAATAATAGGAGGAATAACAGTAAAAATATAAAATAATAAAATTAAGATTGATTATTCATCGTTTGAAAGGGAAAACAAAAATTTAATTAACACAGGTAGAAAAGATCGTGCGCTGACACCAAAAACAAAATATAATTCTGTTTTTCCGATTTTTCTTTTCTTAAGGCAATCTTAATTGTATCAGTCATTAAAAGTTTGATTTAATTAAAAAAATACAGAATAAATTAAAAAAATTTTGTTTCGGGTCAAAATTTTTTTTTTTGTTTTATGAAAAGGAATTAAAACTTTTGTTCAACGAACGAAATAAATCATTTCATTGGATGCTTTTTAATCCACGTGCCATTCATTTTAGATTAATCCTTTTTTTGAAACTTTTCAGTCTTATCGCCTTGTTATCATTGTTTGTTTTATTATACGAGTATGAGTGATAATTAGGCTTAGCTCGCATTTTTTGTTTATAAAAATAAGAAATAATCGCGAGTATGGGTTTTGAAGAATTTTATTAATTCTACTTCGTCTAGGAAAGTTAATTAAAGTAATAGGCATAATGACGAAAAACAGGAACGTTATTATGGGTTGACTATTAACTTTTGAAATGTTTTTCTCATTTGTTGAAATTTGTACCTAACTTAATATTCTGAACCATTAATACTGAAAACATTCTACTTGTCACAACAATAACTTATCAGTTTGTTAAAAGCAAATTATAAATTTACTAGCTGAACAGTGGTACTACGGGAGCGCTGTGTGCTCAAGTGCTTGCTCGGCACTACGCGACTCAATGAAATGCCGTCGCACCTGTATACAGATCTCTATGGGCGTTTCTAACAATCTAGTTAATTATTATGGTTTGTTTTTCCACAATTTATAATAAACACGATTTCTTTTATAACAGAGAATGACCTTGGCCTGCTAAAGTAGCGTATAAAATTGAATATCACTAGTTTATTTCTAGGATTCAGTTGTGAACTTTGGTTCATTAAATTAAAGTAAAAATGAAATTTATAAGTTAGATTTGACGAAAATTAAATATTCCAAATTATTGGAATCATTTAATTAGTTGTCGGTTTTCCGTAAATGTTGTACATCATTGCAAAATTGAAAAAAGAATTGGTCAATCCGACTAAGCTGTAGAGGACCAAACAGAGAAATATTTAATAATAGCTGCCACTTCCGATACACATATTTCCTCCACATTTGACTAGATTCTTCGAATTTGTAGAAAAAGCTTAAGTACGAAATTTAAATGGAAATCATTTTTGTATCAGAACTTATCTTTTATTCTTTTGTTGCAAATTTAATTTACAAATTGTTTTATATTTTTCGAAATTCTATAATTTTCAAAATATTTGCAAAGAACAATAATACTTTTATAGATGCTGCCATTTCAGGTGGACCGATTTCTTCAAAAAGTTGGTGATGTCTGGACTATAGAGGGGGCACAGACATTTATTCTTCACAGTACCACGCCCATACACAGAGAATTATTTGAAAACCACTTTTCGGAACTTCGGCGGTATCGCGAATGGTAAATCTGCAAAAATCTAGAGGTCGAAAATTTTCATATTTCGCTACGTAATAAAAAGAAAGTAAAATACGAGCTACAAAACTGAAATAGGACCGGATCTTTCAAATCCCTTAACCCATTATCGTCCGTTTTTGGTAGATACGTAAGAATACGCCATCGTCACCTCCTAGGTATAATAAAGGGCTCCGCATACTCCACATCCATAAAAACAAACGTTTGTAAACTTTTTAAAAAACTAAATTGGAATCAGATTACTCGAATTATCTGAATATTTAAAATGACTTTTCTAATTGGCTTATTGTATTTTATATTATGTGTGCCTCATGTAAAACGAAATTATTTCTAACCCTTTAAAAGTTTTTAATAGTGTAAGTTCATCAATCTAAAAATCTAAAAATGGTCTGATTTCTAGCCATCTACTATGAGATACATCAATCATTCTTGAAATGATCGTAGAGTTATTGCTAACCAGCTTGCAAATTGTTTTCAACTGCGATTTTAAGTAAAGCAAATAGTAGTAATATATGTATGGATATGTTCCATATGTTCGCTGTTATCCATCAACATCGATGACGACACTACGTCTTGAGAATAAATTAACTAGGAGATATTCGAAAAATATGGAAGGACTTATTCTTTGTTCTGGTCCATAAGAGGAGTTTTACAACTATAGATAAATCGGGAAACTATCAGCTGGTGTTTCTAAACTGTTTGAAACCATTGGCATTGTATGCTTTTGTAAGGCAATTAATTTAATTTATTCGGAATTAACATTTCTAAATGAGCGCTGTGATCGTGATTATTAGTTAATTGACACAAGTGCCTTGTTAAATTCCAATTATTCTTAACAACCCCCCTCCACTCCACATCGAGGAATTTCCTGCTACGCCGCTGACATTCTTTGTCATAATGCTCTAAATTTATTTTGTTCGTTATCTCAGGCTCTATGTATTTGACATGGCAGCGTTCATGCAAATATCACAGGTAAAAATCAGGGCAACAAAGTGGTCCGAAAAGTTTTTAATTGTTATATCGGCCTTCTGAAAAATAAAAACACGTCAATTGGATAATATTAAATTTTCTGGATAAAATTGTGAAGTGCATGGTGGCACAAAAATCTCATAAATTTTACGATAAAGTTTGTGGATGGATACAATTTTCATAAGTGACATAATTATTAAAAGTCATTGACTATCAAAATTTGGGAAGCTTTCCAGCAGTGTTTCCAGCAATATTCTATAAGATTTCAAATAAATTCCGATAAAATTCAGATTATATATCATATATGAGTCGATTAGAATCATTCATCTTCATGTTAAGTAGTTTCGAGAAATTTAGCAAAATCCAAAGAATCCACAAATACTTATTATTTTTAATTAAATTATGAAAAGAACACTCAGAGAAAAACTTGGGTCAAAAGAAACAAAAATCTGAGTCTATTTTGCCAAAATCTTGGAGTTTTTCGATCAAACAAATCTCTTAGTTAAAAAAACAAACAAGATCTTGGTTGAATAAAATTTTAATTTTAAATAACCAAATCGTGGTTATTTATTTTTTAACTTAGTTAATATAGCCAAAAACATATAGTTATTTTATTGGATAGAAGTGGAAAAAATTTTGTAACAGAGCCCAGCTATTAAGGGAAAAATTATTGTTAGAACTTGTTAGTTCTACCAAATTTTAATAGTAAACGTAACAAAATTGCCGGTTAATTTGTTTAAGATTTTTTCCCCTTTTAGGACAAAATATTTTTTAATGGCATACATACAATGTTTACGACTTTTCTAGTCATAGAAAAACAACGGGGCCATTTACTCACAATATATCTACCACAAAAAGTAGAAACATTTACTCCCCCTCCATTTTAATCCCAGGATTTTGGTGTAAAAATACACAATCCCTACAAAAATGAGAGCTTCCTTAGGTCTCTTCTTGGCAGCTTGGTTTCGTATTGATAAAAAGTTGGTCTACCCTTCAGGTTGCAACGACCAAACTGCAAAAATTCAACTCTTGCTTTGTACCGATAGTAAAAACAAGAACTTATCGATTTGGCGAATTATATCACCAACTCAGGAATTTGTTAGTTATAACTAACAAAATCTTTCTTGGTTAAAGATGGTTCACCTAACAAAATCTTTCTTGGTTAAATTAAACAAAACTTCGTACCAACATCCTGGTAACTCAAATTTCTTCCACTTTTTGTAGTAACCAAGTAAGCAAATACCAAATTTCTAAACAACCAAATTAATTTTGCTAAGTATTTGGTAGTAATATTTTTTCTGAGTGAATGAAGTTTTGATAATAACATACAGACACTCGCTAAATTATTATTCCTGTTTAAATTTCAGAAAAAGTACAAGGTTACCACTTTGAAATTTTGGTACTTGCCGAAAATTTAATCCTTAAATTAATTTGAATCTTTGTTATTGCAAAAATTATAAAAGCTTCAATAGAAGCTGCGACTTCCGGTAAACAGATCGCCACCAAATTTCACAAAGCTTTCCCAAGAGAGAGCCGAGTATTGGTAAAATAGAGATTTTTTATCAAAACTCGTCATTTCCGGTAAAATTGAAAATTTGTCTAATTTTGCTCATTATTGTATTAAAATATTGTTTCAAGATGACAAAAAACCAGGTCGAAAATGAACAAAAAAAAATAATGTTTCGAAAACAAAACTCACGGCAATATTAGGATAGACAAACCCCGAGACGCAATAATAAATTTGAAAATTAAAAATATGAAAATAATAGTGATAATAATAAAATCACAAGAGGGCATAAGGTTTGCTCAATCTTCTTTTAAAATTAACTTTACCTAAGATGGTAATGTGTCTTTTTAGTGGAGGACATTATGATCCCATAGTTGTGTACTGGGAATCTTAAATATAATTTAGTACATCAACTGTGTCTATTTGGCCTAGTAGGCGATTACCTATAAATAAACTCTCTTCAATTTCCGCTTGCTTTTGATATTGTATATGGTTTGGTAAATCACGGTCATATACCCAGACAAAAAACAATTCTCTGCCTATGTATAGTTTGTGGGAGTACCGGCAAGGTGGCGATCGTCATTTACAACATAAATAGTTTACTCGACGTTTCTTCTGCTCGGTTACTGAAACATGTTTGTCGGTGTCACGTGTATCATCATCGATAAGATTTGCAAGTCTTGTGATAATTAATCGACAAACCTCCACATTATATAATTTTTCTGTGGATTACACATCCCCCATTTTTCCTATAGAGCCACTGGTTATTGATTAATTTATTTGTTTGAATTTAAATGCCCTGGATATACAACTTGTTATTGACGTTGCAAGTGACCTAATTTTAATACCTGGAATTTCCCCGTCATTCTGTTTACCCATAAAAATAATTAAATACCAAATAGTAATAATGTTGATGTTACAACCGGTAACATGAGAGTAACTGTAGTTTAATATGAAAATGTGATGAAAATTGAGTGGAAATATGACCAAACTTTCAACCTGTTGGTTTGCTCATTTTCAGTGACAGTGGCTTTAAAATAATTCGTATTATGTGGATAATTTAAAGATTTATTATATTTAATTATTCATAAATTTTATTATGAAGTGTTGTAAACATACGTACGTCTGGTCGTAAATATATTTACGTATGTACATTTATGTTGAGTTAATGTGTTTCGTTTAGTTTATTTATTCTGTTTCCAAATGAGTGACATATGATGTTAAGCTGAAAAATACACAATTATTACGCGGTTGATTTAATGGAATTTAAATGAATTTTTTAGTGTTGCGTTTCATTCGCATTTTAATTTATTTTGATAATGGCTGTAATTGTTTTAAATAGATTTTTTTAAATTTATTTGGTTGTTAATCCTCTTTTAATTTGCAGTTATGTGCGCGATTAAATAAAAGTGCATTATCGCGTTTTTAATTTCGCCCCTTTCTAAAAAAATATTTCGCGTCAATGATGCGTAATTATTTGTACATACTCGTAGCAAAGCACGAAATACAAATCCGTGTAGCCTTTTAAAAAAGATATCGTAAATATACAATGACCTACACAAAGGTTTATTGTTGAGGCAAGCAAGTTTATGTGAGATTTACGAGTTGAAAGTATAAAAATTTAAAAATTAACGATCCACGAACGGACGTTAATCTTAAACCAAAATGAGCAGAATTTTACCAAACTGTTATTGTTTTCTTATTTCTTTGCAGTTGTGTTGAACGAGAAGTGAC
Organism: Nephrotoma guestfalica; assembly: GCA_963691935.1. Classification (NCBI taxonomy): domain Eukaryota; kingdom Metazoa; phylum Arthropoda; class Insecta; order Diptera; family Tipulidae; genus Nephrotoma; species Nephrotoma guestfalica. Next base: position 304,936,657 of record OY829914.1, on the reverse strand, counting down.
AATAAAAACTAAAAAATAATAATTTTCCTCCATCATAATTATTGACCATAAAACGAAACAACAATAATAAACCGGTATAAAGCACGGTAAAAGAAACAATTTTCATTTGTGCGAGCTTTTTGCGTCGTTTGCTCACTTTATATACTTTTCATTCCTATCTCGTCAAACTTAAATTGAAACGCATAAAAAATTGAAGAATAAAGTTTTGTGAAAGTTATTTTTTTTTCTTTTGCTGTAGTCTTAAAGGATGGATAAGAGGTTTAATATTATTTTCTTGTTTTATGTACCAGTTATCTGCTGCCTGATAATAAAACTGATTGGCGTCGACGCTTTCTGAATAGTAAAACACGACAACACAAAAGCTTCGTCAATCATTGCTTTTTACATCTACAATACAACACAATGCGTACGAAGAACAGGAAATGCTGGATTACAACAACTGGAAAAATGTCAAATTGCGTATATAATAATGAAAATAAACAAGACTGGAACAGGCATTAATGGAAAAATATGTCCTCATAATTAACAAGATAATGAAAGCAATGATAATAAAACAATCAAAATAATTAAATAGTTGCGCTTAAGAAGATATACGACATGTCGTTTGTTTAACGAAAGAACGGCTGGTTTACGGTGGTATTTCAGACTGAATGAAATGGAATTTTTTGTGTGCTGCTTTTATGAAGTTAAATTATCACGATTATGTTAGTTTACGCACAAACATCATTTAGCAGTACCACGTTTTAATGATTTTTCGTTTACTGTTTATGTACTAAAAGTTTATGAAATACATTACAGTTATATGTACAGAGTACATATGTATAGTTCAACATAAAGTTTATGTCAAAATATATACCATTATAGAATATGCTATCATACTAAATGTTCATATAGGTTTCATAATTTCATAAATCATTCCATTACAGTTACAACAATGGTTTGCTTCGAAAAGTTTTTTTTTAGAATCACGTCTGGAACACAAATCTTTGTCTATGTCAAGAAAAGTTTTTGGAAATTTCAACCGTTTATAGTTTAGTTTTTGTCTGCTCTTGTTATTAAACATTTGCAAGTTTTCCCATTCGACGTAAATATTTTGGTGTGTGTTGCCCATATTTAGGAATTCTCTGTTAATTACAATATAATAAATAAGAAATACGTTTAAGATTTAATTTTAGTTATTATAATTGGTTTGGTTAGGATTATGCGTGCCTATTTCCATAGATGCACAGTATCTTTCTTAAATTCAGTGGATGGTAGATTGGGCCTACCATTTTTGGGATATATTTTCCCGACAATTCTAACCACCGATTTGCTTGAATTTTGATTTTTATTTTGTACAAAATTGCATAAATACTACACAGATTATCGAAATATTTGATCACATTCTGCAGTTCAACTATTTAAGCTAACCTTTATATATATATATATATATATATATATATATATATATATATATATATATATATATATATGTATGTATATATATATATATATATATATATATATATATATATATATATATATATATATATATATATATATATATACTCGAAAATATCTATTTATATATATATATACATATATGTATAGTTTTATTTTCTATTGAAGATTGTAAAAGTTAGTAAAGGGCCGATAGTGGTTCAGGTCGAAACTAAACTACAAAAAATGACATTTGATCGATGTGTAAACAAAATTAAGGATATACATATATATACAAAGTTAAAGTAGTATGAGATGTTTAAAATATCTAAATTTGTAATTATTGAAGTTTATTGAAAACTCGTTAGATGGAACCCATGATGCTCCAATCGTCAATTCGCTATTTATTATAATATTTTTCATAACAGAATTATTTTTGAAAAGAGTTGTAAATATCATTTAGAAACCTCTGCAAACCAAATGTATTTAAAATTATTCGAGAAGATTTTTTTTTTTTAAAGTTGAGTTTCATTGGCCCACCGAATCAACGAATTTTGTCTAAAGGAGGACTTTCTGCAGTCGATTTCCAGAGCAACATCCCCTCCTCAGAACATTCAATCAAACGAGGGTTAAAAATGTATTTTTTACGAATTTGCCCTATCAAATTTATTTCGGATCATTTACTACTTATATATTAGAAATTCATTGAATTGTATTGATTTGACTTAGAGATGACCTTGGGTTGAAATGAAATTGGTTATGAAAAACTCGGTCGAAGACCGAGTTGATACTTTGGCAGATTAAAAATTCTAATAATTGAAGGTACACTAACACTTATTTTCTCAAACGAATTAAAAATGTTTTTTTGATTATTTACGTTTTATAAATATTTATTGTTATTGTTCTTCGGCTTGAATCCGTATACATTGAAATTTTTTAGCATAGAGTTATCTCGACACTAAATTTTTTTAGATTGAGTCGAGTTAACGTGAAGTTCACTCGCACTCGTATTTGTTGAAATTTCAATCCGGATTGAACTCTTAATTTATACGGAGTAACTGAGTAGAGAATACAGTCATCAATTGGATGGTTAACAACAACACTTTTACAATTAACAAAACTTCCGAGTCCTATGGCACACTACCCGGAATATATCCGCCAAACTCAACAATGACATCATATATGTTCATTGCGGTGTCCTATTACAGAAACCTAAAATCCTGCTAATTCTTTCAACATAAATCTCGTCATGAAGGATTTCAACTTATCTACAATCCACTGGGAATGGGTCTATGCTGAAGAAGTTGTTTCAATTACCATTGAATATAATGGGTTTTCCAGGAATGATATGTTTTTTAAGTGACGTTTCGGCCATTTGTAATATGTCATGATCTGTCATTTTTTGTTTCATTGTATTCAGTAATGTTTACAATTTCATCATGGTGAGATAACCGCAAGAACAACGTTTACAAATTACTCAGTGTTAACTTGAAAACGATAACGATTTTTCTAAGAAAATCATCTTCTCCGATGAGGCTCACTTTCATCTGAGTCACACCAAATAAACAAAACTGTCGATTCTGGTGCGAAGAAAATCCACAAATTATTCATGAAAAACCATTACATTCACCTAAATTGACAGTTTGGTGTGGTTTGTGGTCTGGTGGAATCATCGGTCTGTATTTTTTTCGAAATGAATCTGGTAACACCGTTACTGTCAATGGAGATCGATATAGATCGATGATAACCAACTTTTTATGGCCGAAATTGGAAGAAGTTGATCTGGACAACATTTGGTTCCAACAAGACGAGGCTACGTGCAACACAGCAAGTGCAACAATTGAATTATTGCGAATCATATCACTCTTATTGGAAAACCCTATATATTCCGTTCCTAAAAGTTACTTAATTGATACCGTTTTCGTAAATCAAGTAAATCAAGTTTGCGAGATATGGAATCGACTGAATAAAGTCTTAGATCTCATCAATGAAGCAGTGTTCATTGTTAATGCTATTTATTTTGTATTTTTTGAGATCATATTGAAGTGTGTCTAAATCTTAATGCTACTGGCATCTATGCCCAAGTCCAAGAAGAGGTTTACTATAACTTTAGAAATATGGAGTTAACAAACTTTCATTTGTATATTGAAAGCAACAATTGGGAGTACGAATGGAACAACAAAAGTTTTTCCTTCCAACTGCTTCCAAAAAACCAAAGATTACCCGCCGTTGTCTAATAAAAATAACCAGCTCTTGTCTATTCTAATAAATGTAAAGAAGAAGAAGGATTATCCTTTTGAATGAAAAATTATAGTAAAATTATGGGAAAATGGGAACAGCTACAGAGAAACAGCGAAAATAGTATCAAGACAATATTCGTCAGTACAAAGGGTTATTAATAACTTTTAAATTGACGGAAAATTCACCTTCAAGCCTCGTTCTGGCCGTCCATGAAAATTGTCTTGCAAGGAAACACGACATATCGTGTCATTAGCAAGAAAAAATCCACGTCAGACTGCATTCCAATTAGCAAATGAAATTAAAGAAAAATCTAACAAAATTATTTGTCCTGATACTGCAAGAAAGCTCCTCAAAAAAGCTGGATACCATGGACGGGTAGTTCGGAAGAAACCATTCATATCACAAGTCAATCGACAAAAGCGCATTGACTTTGCCAAGCAGCACATAGATAAGCCTATAGAGTTTTGGAAGAATGCTCTCTTTTCTGACGAAAGTAAATTCTGCATTTTTGGCATAAATAGACGCAAGATGGTATGGCGAAAGTCAGGAATAGTACTCCAAAAGAAAGGAGAACTTGGTATCCACTGTAAAACATGGTGGTGGTGGAGTAATGATGTGGGGGTGTATGACGAGTAATGGCGTTGGGAATATGAAGTTTATTGAATTGACCGAATAAATATGATTATCTCGATATATTAAAAAATAATTTGAAGGAAAGTGCTATAAAACTTGGCTTAGGTACAGATTTTTGCGTTCAACATGACAATGATCCGAAACATACTGCCGAGGTTGTTAGGCTCTGGTTACTTTATCACGCTCCAAAACTGCTACGTACACCCCACAATCTCCAGACCTAAACTTTATCGAGTACTTATGGGATTCACTAGAGAGGAGAATCCGCGAACACCGCATAATAAACAAAGCAATGTTGAAAACTGTTTTTAAAGAGGAGTGAGAGTAGACAAGTGCAGAGGAGACTGCCCGTCAATTCGATGCCAAAAAGACTCCGAGAAGTCATAAAGAATCGAGGTTAACCCACGAAATACTAATTATTGTTTTAGATTGTTTATTGTCTTTGTTTTATAATTTTTATTATAAGCGAACGCAGAGCTTTTCTGCCTCGCTTTTGTGTATTTTCTGAAAATTCTACGGTTATCTCAATGTGTTGAGTAATTAAGAAATACGTAATAAATAGATGAAATAAAATTTTGAAAAAATTTGTTGGTTTTGAATTTTTTAATGATATAAGCTGATAGATAGCAAGTGAACGCAGGCTTTTTCTAGCAAGTGTATATCAAATGTAAGTTTATAAAAATATCTCCGACTAAGGGGGATTATCTATAATATCCGTTGTACCCCAACAATAAAATAATCAGAATAATAGAGCAGGTCGATGAACGTGATTAGTATAGACTGATGGCAGATGAGTTTGTTAGTTTTATTTTTCTTGTACGTTGTTAATTAATGAATTTCTTATACATGTAAAACCGAAAACAAATAACTCGAAGCACATGATACATGCACGAAGAAGAAAATGTTAGATCTTCTTCTGCATAAGATGGAAATAATTTTATTATTTTATTTCTGAAGGCTAAATTCAGAACAATACAAATACGTTGCTTTGCTTTCTTTAACATGCAGACACTACAAAATATTAGTTTACTATTTCATTATTGATTAAATTTTAATTTTGTATAGTATATGGATTATTGTTGATTTGTGTCAATCTAATTTCACTTTGTAGAAAGTTTTTCTCGAATTGTAATACATTATTGGATGGATCCACCCTGTTAAAATATTTTTCAAGACAATACAAAAAAAATATTTAATTTTGCTAATTTGTATAAAATGTTAACAATTATGAAGATTTAAGAAGCTGAGTTGGAATATATAACCGGAAATAAGTAACGTAGTAACGAGACTTCCAATCTCTGTAGCCAAATGGTAAATAAATAACTTGGTAGGTCGAGTGTTGCTGCTGTTTTGTATATTTATAATTATACTTACATCACCAAGCAATTAAGAACACAAAACAATAATAGAAAAAAAACTTCTTAATTAAATTGCATTCATAAAAATTATGAAACTTTCTAGTTTAATTAGAATATTCCATTTTTTCGTATTTTTATTTGCATAGCAAAGTTGAATATAATTTGTTTATTTTGGTTTTTGTAATAGTTTAACACTGACACATAATATAAAGTGGTAAAATTAATTTAGGAAAAGCTTATAGATTCCATGACTTTTTTTAAGCCTTGTATGGAAATAAATTGACTGGGGGGTCAATATGATTATGATGCCAATAAAACCTTTGTTTTGTCCCAAAAAATATATTTTCTGCCTAACGATGTAGGATTATCTAACGGCGCCGAATGTTATCGGTAATCAAAAACGATCTAGACACAAAAAGTTTCAGATTCTTGTAAATAGTTGAAGCTCATTGAAAAGATTGCACAACAATTGTTAGTCAGTTATCAAAGGAAACTGAACATCAATAACTTTTGATGATAATTTTCATCAAAAACAAAACAAGTAAATAATGATAAACTAGGCTGACACCTGAATGGGGCCTGTGCGTACTGTGGAAAGTATTACAAAAGATTTAAAATGAAATAAACTAAAAGCTCCTTTATTTGCAGTTCGCTTTGAAAACACGTTTCAGGTACCCCAGGCGAACAAAAAGAATTAAATCACCACGATATAATGTTTATAATGATAATTTTACGATTCACAATAATGTGCTGCGTTTAGCAGTGAGCTAACCCAAAACTGGAGGAATTCGTGATATTTTGTATATTTAATCTGCTTTCCATTGTTTTGATTATATGAACCGTATATAGTGAACAGTGTTCTTGTTAGTGGAGAAACTTTATCACAGATTGAAAATGCAGTGCCAGCAATTTATTGAGTATTGAGAATTTTCACTGCGCAGTTAAAAAATTTCATCTGTCTTGCGATGCCTTCCTGCGAGTAACATTGATGGTGTCTTCAAATTAATGACATTCTTAACTTTTTAACTGTTGAGTATACTAGTCAGAACGAAACGCAAATTGTTCGCATAATGTCGAGTATACTCGTCATAAAGATACAAAAAATTACATTCTTATTATTATTCAACGAATCTTTATTTATTTTAATTATTATCGTCTTCGCTCAGAAATAATTAAGCAGAGATAAAAAGTTTTTCGAAACAAAATTAAACAGTTAAAGGGTTAACCGAAATTAAAGGAATGTCCAATGACAGGTGTTCCGTCAAAAAGCGAGTAACTCAACTGGTGAAAAAAAAAATATTACCGATACAGATTCTATCGGTCTATTCTATAATGATATTCCTTAATAATAATTACGCCCTGATGATGATCTGTTATTATTAACACCTGTGGTGATATGACGGGGTTCAGGTATTATTAAAGTTAGTCGTATTATATATTAAATATCGCAGCCGAAAGTAACTAAGCTCCAAAATAATTGGTCCGATTGGGCTCCAATTTTCCAGTACTTCTAGCATGAAACTTCGCCTGCTCAATTTCCCAGTTATAACCATCGACGAACCAATTCAATAACACTTTAAACGTTAAGGTATTACGAATTTCGAGGTATTCACTATCACAGTTTTTTCAAACTTCCAATACGAAACTCAAAAATTTTCCAGTAACAACCTACGATGAACCAATTCAAATGAAACCATTTCTAGCCGCAATCTTTCGCGCTTACTTCTGGAAAAAATTTGTAATAACAATATCTTTTGTTTTAAGTAAACGTTAAGTTTTCGCGAATTTTTGAAGTTCGCACATATATTCCACTTCCTCAAACTTAACCTTTGTGTAAACACCGACACACCCGGGTATTTTGGATTTCAATTGCAAAATTGGCTCTGTTAAACAGGGCCTAATAAATTAAATTTTACAGTAGACGTAAAGAAAGGGGAAATAAACAGTGAACAATACAAAAAAGATGGATCAACATTTTGTGGCCAACAGCCGGCTATCTTTTAATACGAATGTACATAACCAAATCTTAAATACACCCCACTTTATTTGAAAATTCTCCTGGCGAAGCTATCAAAATTCACCATGAGGCTGATACAGAGGCCAAATTTTTATTTAAAAACAGTTGTATGTCAAAAAACGTAATTTCCGGTTAAATTTTGGAAATCTGATGAGGACCGACTTTTTCTCGTAAATGTGATATACTTTTAAAAGTGTCTGCAAAAAACGAGAAAGCTGCTATGAAGGCTGGCGGTTCTGGTGGATTGATTTCAGCCAAAAATCATTAGGTTAACCAAATTTATGAAAAAAGCTTAAGTGTGAAGCTTCATTTAAAACACATTTATGAATATTGGAACTTTTCGAAATTCATTTAGTTACATCTTATAATCAACACGAACACACCCGTTAAGCGAACGTTAAGTTTTTACAATATTTTAGTTCGCGCGTTTTTTTACTAATCCCAATTTTCCTAATCTTCCGTCATAAAACTTGAGCAGGAAAATTTTTAGCAAAAAATTATTCAGCAATTATCGACGAACCGGTTTAAATGAAACGTTTTCCAGACATAACGCGTTTGCTGTGTACAACACTCCCCCAATTTTCCCGAACTCCCAACATGAAACTTGACCTGGAAATTTTTCCAGTGATAACCATCGATAAACCGATTCAAATGAAACGTTTTCCAGGCATAACACTTCAAACATTATGTTTTTACAAATTTTTGAAGTTTGCATATGTATTTCATTCACGCCAATTTTCGTGACCTCTTAATATAAAACGTGGCTTGCAAATTTTTCTAGCGATAACCATCGACGACCCTATTTAAATGAGACCTTTCTTGACATAACACTTTAAACGTTAATTTTTTAAAATTTTTTTAAATTATGCCCCATACATTATATGCTATATGCGCATATGAAACTAAAAAATGTATGTCGGTATTTTAATTTTATTTCTGTTGTGTGACTTTTGGCTAACTTGAACAAGGTTTTCTTCCGTCGATATCGTCAACTGTAAAGTATTTACTTGTACCAGTTCCAACTGCAGTTAATAAAATCGAAACAGTAGAAAACCAACATACGAAAATAGCTGAGTCTCTTAAATCAAACTGCAAAATAATTCTAGCAGAAGCCTCAAAGGCTCAGTTATACAAGCAGTTAATTACATCCAAACATCACCCACAGCTACATATGATTTTGTGTGGTGAAACCTAAAAGATGGATATTTATTAGTATATTTTACCTATTAGTCACTGAACACCGATGAACAATTTTAGAGACTTGTGAGTCATAAATTTCAAACTGTAAACACCGTTAGAATTATCCCAAACGTATTGTACATAACTACGTTTCGCTTCGAATCAGTGTTAATGACTTACAATTTGATTCTATGATCGATTCTGATGCTTGACCAAAGGGAAAACACTCGTTTTTTCGATATACAAGAAATAACTTTCTACGATGGTTTCAATGTACGAGCTATGAATGAAGTTCGTGATGTCAATGTTGATTTGATGTAGCTTTCGTACCTCGAACATATCATCAAGGCAGTACGAGGTAATATTATCAAAATCAGAGACACGATGGGCGATTCAAATGGTGACTTATTGCATTTTTCACCTTCAGAAATCTACTCAAAGAATCGAAGGGCGAGCCATATATAAGTTCGCTTCTCAACATTGTAAAACTCAAACTGCCATCGATTTAAGCCAACACATAACAAATCAATCATCTCATCATTTAAATCTAAACTTATATGTTAATGACATGTTGAAATGACAATTACTCGGAAGAACCGACTCGGAGAACATTTATGATAAATACATACTTATCAATGTAATACTGATTGCAGTGATATAATCCACGCTTTAGAAACATTAATATCCTACAAGCAACAAAGAAAAGATGAACCCTTCACATTTACTTTGGATGACCACCATCATGCCAATAAACTTATGTCGAACTATCCACTATCACTAGCTTCCCATTCCAGTTGGGTTACTGGTGAACCTTCGAATTTCTCACAAGGTTATTGTACGAATTTAATACACACAGAATATATCTCCAACATTTTACAAGGTGTTGTCTACAGATGACAGCTACAAATATTCTATAATGGAAAAAATATTTACATGAAAGCTACTTAAAAGATACTACATACGAGTAAAGAATACCCATCTACTGCCAAATCATCTAACTTACAACTCGTTAAACAATATCTAACTTAAAGAATACATTAAGATGTCGGATTTTACAAATATTCAATTTTAATAACATCGAATTAACCTACACAACGATTGTCTCGCTTTAAATGATAATCATACCTGCGATACAGTTTTAATCGATAAGTATATGGTGGAGCATGCTGGATGTATAAAACTTGTGGTTACCATAAGTAAATGTTCTAAAATATATTTTCTGAATCGTACATTGACAGGTTACACCACGTCAATATGATATTTTCCGTCGCAAGCGCCTTCATAACAAGAACTGAATACTTCAATGTGGCGTATATATGCCCGGCTAAAGTTACTTTTGCTACTACGCTAAGATTAGAAGTACGAACGCTGTAGTAACTCAATGACATCATGCTGCAAGGGTTCGAATTTCATGTACCTATGTGCTGTAAACTACAAAGTGCGTACCCTCAGCAGTTCTCACAACAAATAAATGTAAATCCAATTTTATAATACCAGCTCCCCAAACGCCAAAAGTTTAATTGATATGTTCGCGTTCTTTTCCCCATTATTCTAAAAACCAAGCTCACTAGTGGATTTTATGAACATCCCAGCTACAACAAAGTATCAATAAGTCCTCCTGTTATTTTAGAGGATAAAGTTTTATCGGGTTTAAAATATTTTGGAGACGGTTGTGGTCCTGAAAATATACCCTCTTCTATGCTGAACGAATACGCTAATATTTTAACAACTTAGGTGCGACGTGGTTCCCGAAAATTGGAAAATTTCAAATATTACACAAATTTTTAAATCGGATAATAGTTATCACATCACGGCCTACAGCACAATATCAACTTCATCATCAATTCCTAAATTGTTTAAATTAGTTATATGCAGCAACTCTAAATCCACAATAGCACGTCATACATCAGTAAACTAGTAGGAATATATGCCTAGCCTAATCACATTTACCAATCTGGTTGAATTCACCAGTAAAATAATTGAAGAGATAGAAAAACACAATCAGGTCAAAGCAGTGTAGACACGGGTTTTAGTAGAGCATACGATTCTATCTGTCATTATCAAGCATTCCAGAGTTTACTCGCATTTATGTTTTTGCTCCATTACATAAATTGGTTCTGGTCATATGTAACAAACTGGCTACATTTTATAATAATGGGAAATGAGAAATCAAACGTTATTCGTACGTTTAGTGTTCCCGAAAGAACGGTAAGTAAAGATTTATCGTACAGTTAATGGATACAACCTACAAAATCATGTATTCTCATCGTAAACAAATTCGTTAATTACTTTATAAAATGTCAAGAGTGAAGTACTGCAGAGAGTCAATAAGATTATGGATTTGGGTGTTACATTTATCGAAAACATCAGACGAATGCCTTGTTTGAAGTGAATTCAACGATATTAAAATCTTATGTTCTCTCTATTTCGCTTACGTACCTCAACTGGAATAGTCTGTAACGGTCTGGAATCCTTACTATGCTGCGCACATAAAAATAATGAAAATATGAAAATGTGGCTCGGTTACCCCAATATTGAACAAGATTATCCAACTTCTATTGTGAGCGGCTTTGATTGGTAACGTTTTACTAGGTCCCATTGATTCAACCTACGTCTTGGAAAACATATCAATTGATTATGGTCATGCAGGATATTTCGCAACCAGTAGCATTTAGCATTAGAACACCATCCTACAAACCATAAAAAAAACAACAGAAGTAATATCGCTCATTTGCTGCAACAGTGACACCACTCAAAATTCACTCGTTTCTAAGATAATCGAATCAAACGATTCCCACTAATTCATATTTTGTATCAAAACATACTCTCTTATGTAGTTATTTCTAGCAAATTAGGTAAAAATCACTCAATTTGCGAAAGAAATTAACATTTTAAGATATTGGAAACTAGGCTAAGAAAATTTGCAAAATATTAAAGAATTATAAAAATTAAGATCCGATTGAGGATGTAGAGAAAGCAAAAAATATGTTCGTTACTTTTACTAACAATTTTGAGTGACATTTTCAAATCGCTCTACGAAAAATAAAATTTTTTGGATTGTCTCACTCTTGCAGCAAATGAGCGATATATATTTTACCATACCGGTGGTTTTTGAATAGTAGGTGTAATCGTTGAATGCTATGGGCTTGGTGTTTTACTATAGTGGATAGGCTGTTCAAGCCATCTTTAGTTTATAGAAGGCAAATTAATGGGTAAGATAAGGCTAGTTATTGAACAGCTGCTTGCTACTTCTTATAGACTATAATCAAACGAGTTTCTGACCATGACAGTTACTGTCTTGTGAGCAATTCAAACTATTATATTCTATCACATTCCACATAATTTGCGTACATATTGTCTGTAGATTAACTTCATTAACCAACAATACAAAATGTATAATTAATTAAATTGTTTCCAGCGAAAATTAAATATTATTTATAAAAGTCCTCACCCCTTTCCAATACAAATTTTTATGTGAAAATATTTATTGAATTATACATGAAAATACAAAATTTAAGTTTAAAAACTACTTGAATCTATCCATATTGAGTGTTTAATGTGTGCAAGCCACCTGAAAACTGTTTGTGTGGCGAGCTGTACATTTTTTAACCTCTGCCACCATTGGGAGTATATACGTACGCGTATTATGTGCATGATGCATATATGTATTTCATGTATTTAGGTATATTGAGATAGAACCTTTCAATAATTTAATTACGTATAATTATATTTTATATAGGCAATGTTAACATTTTTAAATTGTCGCATTTAACCATATCAAAACCACACCAACTACTGTACAGTACACCACATCAAGCGCTTTTAATTTTTAAATATAAAAGTATTTTTCTAATATAGCGAGAGCTAGTAGGGTACTGGGTATCATAGTGTGTTGGTTATTCGCTCGAACTTCGTATACACACATACAATTAACTATAATATTTTAACTATGTATGAACTAGAAATTAATTAAAAATATTTTGAAAAGCATTTTTTGCTGTAGTTTGAGTTTTTTTGGGTTAGATTTTAGGAATGGTTTCAAATAATCAATAAATTAATTGATATAATCTAATTAACATACAAATAGTTTTGGCCTTTTTTATTTTGTGCTGGGAGATAATGAAGATATACAAAATAAAATTATGACATTTACATTTGGCTACAGGAATCGAAAATGTGTTATCAAAATTTTGGGAATTGTTGTACAATCTGGAATAAAACTTGCAAGCAAAAATATACCCGTTTAATATTTATTTAGTTATAAACATTGGGTTGAAATAAGATTTTAATGGATCGGAACAAGAAGTTATGACCTTTGTCTAAACAAATATAATTTATGAATATGGATCAGTAACGAATCCCCGTTTGTAATGTATTTTAAAATCTACCAACCCAAACAAATAAAATCGCATTGATCCACGAAATTAAATTTTGTATGTTAACTAACAAATTATACATTAAAAATCTATTAAATATAATCTCAATAAACCAAGCGAATTTTCCCTACGCGAATAATAAAACGAAAGCTTTATCAGAGCTTTTGATTTTCCATGCAATAAAATAATAATATCTTTTTTATAATATTCTCTCTTGGTCTCTTGCGTTCCATTATAGTTACACTAGTCACTGGTGCTGTATATACTACATACTGTAATGGTTTTTTGATAATTTTCAAATGAATTTTCCCGATGAAATACAACAAAATAGTAATAAAATATAAACTTAGCACTAAAAATAAATATTTATAAAAAAATAAAATATTAATAATTTATTTTTATTTTCTAACCACTGAAAGTTTTACCAGTCTGTTACGCTATTAAATTATCAAACATAAAACAAAATAAAATAAAAAATCGGAAAATTGGAAAAAACATTAAATTTGTTATTTTATTTTATTTTATTATATATATATATATATATATATATATATATATATATATATATATATATATATATATATATATATATATATATTTGTTGTATATATTTGTTTGTTGTTGTTTTTAATTTTAAAATGAAACATTCAAATAGTTACATGTGTTTTTGTATGTTGACAACACAACAAAAAATTTATTTTTGTTTTTGGTTTTTGCAAAAAAATTTTCCATTTTCGTGTAATAAAATTAAAAAGGAAAATTTATATGATAATGGGTTGGTATTTTTATGTGTACGTTTGTTTACTTGTGTCCCACATGCCATTCATACAGCCCACATGTATATTATAGATACATTTAGGGAAAAACTATTTTCATTATATTTTTATTATTGTGTGCACTAACTATTACTGTTCTGTTAATGTTTATATGTTTATACTCGTATTGTATATATTATTTTGTGTAACGACACACAGTAGATTTTTAATTTATTTTTTAAATTTATATTACACAAAACACTAAATTACAAATCACATATTTGCATTAGAAGAGGATTTTGTTATGGTACAAGTACTTTGTGCTCATGTACATAAATAAAAATGGAAATTGGGTTTTACCAAAAAGAAGCTTTTTTATTTAATTACTGATGATGAGCAGCAGTTCATTAAATTGTAATGCCTCGATCGGCATTTTTTGAAAATTGATAATTTACGATGCTCAAGGGGTAGAAACTATTTTTTTGTAGGTGTCTTGTCTAGACATATTTCAGTTTAGCGTATTTCATTAATACGCATTTCAATCAATTAATTATGCCCTGATAGAATGAATAAACAAATAGCTTTTAGAATTCTTGGCGTTGCCATGTTAAATTAGATTGATTATTATTATTTTTTAAATTTGTCTAAAGTAAAAGTTAGTTACTAGTATGTGACAATTATTTTCTAAAGTAAATAGTGAATGGATATTTATAGGGTAAAGTCAACGGATTTTATTAAAATATAGTTAATGTTTGAGCGCATGGACTGCAGATTTATATAAATATATGCAGTCGGATCCTTACGAACATGCACCCCCATTAAATGATGTTGGTTAGATTTTAACACTAGATATACCAATCATTGACATAATACTTATCTCTACCAATCGGTTATTTTGACCTGGACATCAGGTTTTCTGGTTCGAATGCATCTTGATATCCAGTAAGAAGATCTTCGGCTAATTGAAACAAAAAGTCCTTTCTGGTAATATTTGTTCCCGTAAGTACTTTGTACAGAATACAAGCGTTAATTCCAGCTATATCGAGGATATTAAAAAATACTTGAAAAGGTCATCGCTGAGATCCCGACTTAACAGTGTATTTTTTAACAGTGTAAACAGTGTATTTGTAGCACCATATTTGGTGCTATTGTAAAATGAAATGGTTTCAGGAAGCTTTTTTCGGGTTTGTTCAATTTTTGGGGAATTATGCTTAGAACTAAGTAGAAGTACTTTCTTAGTTGACTTAGCTTTGTATATAGTTAGTATGCAATTATCAGTCAATGGCAAAATTGGCAGTTTTCGGTAATTCTTTTTTACTTAATAAACACATTAAAACACTTGTTTATTATTTCGCACAAACAATCTCGCTTTTGTGCGAAATCATAAACAAGTGTTTTAATGTGTTTATTAAGTGTTAATATGTTTCGCCAAGTACCAACGGCGCATAGTGTTAAAAGTATAATTCCTTTTTATTTGAACGAATTGTTCTAACAAAAGTCGTTTTTTCTAAAAGTTTTGAAGCCAGTGATTTGCTTGTAAAAATATTATCAGTTGTCATATTCCTACCACAACTTAAATGGCTCAATTAGTTAAAGGACAACGAATACACCCAAAGATATTGATACTGGTTTGTTTTCATTTTTCCTAAGGCAAACCCATTTATTATTGCTTGTCAAATCAAAGTACTCGGTTTATTCGGCATATACTGGGTAAATGTGCACCTGACTTCAGTTGAAATAATTTTTTTTATTACTTTTGTTTTCTATTGTAATGGTTTTATTGTGATTGTTCCGTACATTGGTCTATTTTCAGTACTCTCGAATTAAATACACAATCGTAGTCATTTCCTCCATTTAGCGTCAATCTGAGTGATAATCAATACCTACTTATACACAATCAACTTCCCAACCACCCCATACTTTTTCGTCCCTTATCGCTGAACCGCGGATAAATTTGAATTATTTTTTTCACTCATAGATGGAAAATTTGTAAAAACCCCCAACAATCAGCTTCGAATGGATGAGATTACTGTAAATAATACAACATAAGTCGTCGCGACCAGATGAGAAGACCGAATTTTTCAAATCAATCATCTCATCCGTTCGAAACTGATTGTTGGGATTCTTACAAATTTTCCATATGAGTCAAGAAAATAATTAAACTGGAAATAATTGTGCATCAATAGTAATATTTTGTCCTGGTACATACCAGTTTTGACAATTTTTGATGAACGGATTCCAAACGTTTGACATCATGGCAAATTTGTTGCTTTTCAGTCGTTGACTTCGATCGTTTTTTATATCAAACCGTATAAATTGCAAGATATTCATAAAAGCTTTCGTAGTCGTCGTTTTTCTAAAAAATTCAGGTCCCAAGTTTTTGACCATAAAATTAGTTGACATTTTCCTTCTGTGAAAACCCACTCTTTTCCAAAAACCTTTGAAGCTTCCTTGTCTGTGCATTTCCTAATATAATTTATAATACTTTTATTTATTATCAAGAAAAGCGCTGCTAACTTTTCCTTCGATTACATGTCTTTTCGCATATTTTATTAGTTCCAACACAGTTCCATCAAGCGTTGCCTCTATCACTATCATCAGAATATGGTGGTAACATAATTGTTCTCTTCCGTCTTCGTAAATTGGAAATATTTTTCATGCCATTGCCGATATCTAAGGACGAAGTGTCTACGAGTCCATTTTCTTCACGAGAAGAGTTTTCATTTATATATATGATCGTAGTGTTTGTTTTTTGAACAGCTTGCCATTTTAGAATAAAAATTTATTCCTAGATAAAAAAGACCAAGATCCAAGAATAATGTGAATTTATAAAAAAAACTTTACGTTTCACGATATAAAACACAGTCCGTAATTTCTGCTATTTATCGACTCGAAATAAAAATGACTGATAATAAAATAGGCGAATACTCAACTTAGATGTAATCTCAGTAACGATTTTAGCTACAAAGCCAGCTGCATTATCCAGACAACTAATACAAAATGCACGCAAAGACGGTCGTTTGGACCGGTTGGTATATCTAGTGTTAAAGTGGTAATATTCTACAGCATGAGATGAGATGACCCAATTATATATATATATATATATATATATATATATATATATATATATATATATATATATATATATATATATATATATATAAATATACATATATATATATATATATATATATATATATATATATATATATATATATATATATAAATATATATATATATATATATATATATATATATATATATATATATATATATATATATATATATATATATATATATATATAAGTTAACACACGCTATAATTAGGTTCCCACAAAAATGCAGTAGAATCATATTACTCGCGTAGCATAAATAAATATATCAGACTACACGCGCATCCGGAATAAATGCCGATTAAGTATATTCTTAGGTTAGATTCCAAGTATGGATATTGTAAGTAAGTCAGTTGTAATCTAGAATTTGTAATGTTAAGTTAATTTAGCCATCATAATTAGTTAAGTGAAAATTTGTATAATTAAAGTTAATTAAAGTGTAACGAAAAGCATATTGAATAAATAAATAAATAAAAGAAAAGAAAAGAAAAAAAATCTGAAAGAATTTGATTTTTTTTATTAATTTGTGAACCTAAAAACTTAACTTATATATATATATATATATATATATATATATATATATATATATATATATATATATATATATATATATATATATATATATATATATATATATATATATATATATATATATATATATATATATATATATATATATATATATATATATATATATATATAGATTGTCCCAGAATTGGATGATCAAACAACGATAGGAGAGCTCATTTCGCACCAACCAAATATTAACTTTAAAAAAAGCAAGAGTTCAATAAAATCATTTTTATTAGCAGTATTATCTTCTGTCAAATAAAAACAATGGGTATGTAAAGTCTTTTTGTTTCTGAAATTTTTTTGTTGATGTTTAAGTGACGCGAGCGGGAAAATAATGTACTACAGAAAGTTGACCCATTATTAGAAACATATGCGACACTAATGCAGATTTTAAAATGATATCACACAATGGGCTGATCACAACAGAATGTTTTCTATCATTTTTTTTTGACGAAATAAATCGTGTCACTTAACAAAATTTCGATTTCTAAAATCGTCACCATTCACTTAATCTGCCTGTGTCCTCTTGAAGTTTATCCTTATCTTGTATTCCATTAACGTATCAAATATTTCCACGGCATCAGCAAATATATGAGTATGTTTGAATTTTTGGAATATCTTGGTTATTCGATCTATGAATAAATTAAAAATCCAGGGCCCGATGTGTGATCTTTAACCTTGAATAACGTTTGATTTCTCATCTTTCGTTATTACAAATTGTAGCCAGTTTGTTAGATATGGCCAGAACTAGTTTATGTGATCGAGTATCAAATGAGAATAAGCTCTGAAATGCTTTATGATTACAGATAAAATCTAACGTTTTACTAAAATCCGTGAATTCAACCTGATTGATAGATGTGAATATGCTAGACATAAATTCATACTAGTTTACTGATATATGACGTGCTATTTTGGATTTAAAGTACATTGCTTTTACTCGATTTAAAAACTGATGTAATAAATAAATTGGGAGATTCCAGTGATTTTTGACTAAAATCAGTCTCCTAGAAGTGGCAGTTTCCATGGGAACTTTCCGTTTTATGCAAATATGTTGAAAAATATATCATTTACCAAAAAAACTAGTAAGGCGGAAATATTTTAAATTAATTTTGCAACAATACCAGTCCAGATAAAAAAACTGTTTTGAACAAACCTCTTTACATCCCAAATAGATTATTTTGAATTATGTTGACATTTACAAAAAACGACAGAGAATTGGAAGGTGGGTTGATCTTATTAAACTGGACAGTTTTTATCAAAAACCCGACAGGTTTAATTTTCGTGTATTCGAGATCTATTTACATTCTTAGTAACGGATAATCGGGTGCTAGTTACTACATACTCATCTCTTCATTATTTTATTGATTGAGATACGACCTGTATTTTGATTTGAAATAAATTTCAAATGCGTTACTATGTTTTAGAAACGTTGATTTGTCCGCTTCTAACTCTTTTTTGAACATTTCAGCATGCGCTTTCGACTACCGAGTTTGCGATGATCTTTCTTGTTTTATTCACGTATGTTTTTATGGGAGATTTTATGAAGGTTAGATATAAATGAACGCTGCTTTTAGTTGGATGAATTGACAAATAGCAAATTGAATGACAATACTGAATTTATTAAATTTAATTTTTATAATGTCGACGGAATTTCATGCATCATTTGTATGATAATGCTAACGAGTCAATAGGAAAATGAAATCGCTCGGTTGGCCTATATGTCTCTTTTCATATAGCTTACCATGCTACATCTTGAGAGGTCACGTTCTTCGCTATTTGCGACATCAAGTCGGATTCGGTTGGCCATGGTCAAATTAATATATTATTTATAGGCAAGCTATTTCCTCTATTATGAATGTATACTGCTCGGAAATCAGCTTACAATGCTTATTGCAGAAAAATCTAAAACCGTAAGTATTGCCCAATCTACGTAGTAAGTCGCAAGTTTTGTTAAAGAAGAAGTTACTGTCTTCTAATAATAATGTTTAAAATCATGAATTTCGAATTACAGCACAATAAAAGCACTAATTAAAATTGTTCATGTTTCGCGTAGAGCTTTTATGATGATAAAATATCATTTCTTGTTCTAAAATGTTGTGTATTGTTTCATATTTGTCTGATAGATTCTAAATTATACGTTGCACCTTTATTTTTTTATGTATATTCAACATATTTAGTTTGTGGAATCGCATTAGATTTTAGGTAAGCATCATATCATTCCTCTGTTTTCTCTGCTTTAAATACGAAGATATCTATTTGAATGTATGTTCATATACAAAGGTTCATATTTACCCCTATGTACCGCTTGTCTGTAGTTTATGGGACTTCTATAACTCAACCCTCTATCTTATATGCATTATTACTGTTCACGCTCAGTTCGTCACCAAACCATTCCTGTGCTTTAATAAAAGATTTATAAAGTTCAAGTTTTGCCATTATAAAATTTTATTATGTATGTATTTATACGTAATACGGTTACCCACACCAGAAAAAATTTCCCGTAAAAACTTTTTAGTTCCATTTTTGTGTTGTTGTCATTGGTCGTATTATTTATAGATGAAAGCTCATTTTTTATTGCATTCTGTTTTGACTTATTTTTATATTGCAGCAAACTAAATGTTGTTTTATAGTTTTGCGTTACAACTCAGTTTTTTCTACTATTTAATTTTATTTTAGGATTTTTATTGATTAGAAACTTTTTACATTTTGGTTCAACTTCTACCTATACATATCTCATCTCGGATGCTGTACTCACTTATCAGAGAGAAATGGTACGAGATAAATTGTCTATACATCTAGAATATTTAATTGGAAAAATTTAAGTTTCGTTGAAATTGGATAGAAAATAGTTTGTGACATGTTCAAGTCGTGCACTTTATAAATCCAATCGGTTGAGTAGAATGAAAATGAGATATTCACAATTGCGCGACAAAACAATTTTCAGGTTGATTTGAAATAAATTTTTAGTGTGTGCGAATTCCAAACGCGAATAAATTAAATTTCTAGCAATAAAAAATAATCACATAATGAGGTTTTGTAATTAATTTTTTTTATACGAATTACAGTTGCATGGAATCTTTTATCATTAATGTTTTATTTTCTAAGAGATATTGGAAGGAGGTAAGGTTTTAATTCTATTTAGATGGAATAATGTTGCAACAGAACGACCGTTCTTTGTATTTTAATAAATCCATTTTATTTTAAAATCTCTTACCAAACCACCGAGTCATTATCTATTTTAAGACACCTTTAGGGTTAAAATAAAATTTGTAAATTAAATGAGAACCTTAATAAGAGATTGATTTCAATTAAAATTCTATCAGTTGTAATAATTATAACGAGCTTAATAAAAAAAATTGTAAAATTTTTTGTAAATTAAAATATCTGGAGGCATTCTCACGAAATTTGTGGTTGATACGACAATATAACACTAAACTATACTTAGGGATGCGAAATTATTATTTTATTTTTTCACCCCACATAATGATGTTAATTCGATTTTGTATTGTATCAACTTGATTTATTATACTATGTGCTTTTATTAAGGGCTGGGCCCAATACGACGGGTACCCATAACTCAAGTCTTTATGCATGCACGCATCAGTAAAAAAATTGAGTTTCTTTTACTACGAATGTGTGTGTGCGAATACATCGCACTTGAATACCACGGCAACTAAAACCCAACTAAAAAATTTTATGATTCCCAGCATTTTCAAATTTTTGACTTCGTGTCGTTTTCGTTAGTAGCTATGAAGAAAAGAAACCTATGTAGTCGATACCAAAATTCAATTTGTCATATGTTGTGTCGGGTTTGATTCAACAGAAATTTTTGTAGAAATAAAACGAAAACTTAGCCGGATTTCGAAAATCGCCAGTTCTGATCAAATTATATAATACATTTTGGAAAACTGGTCAGGACCGATATTGTTGCAAATATAATCTAGAATCGTTTAGTTGGTAGTCATTTTTGTTATAAAGAATATCATTTATAACAAAAATGACTTCAAAATATTTGCAAAAAATTAAAAAGCTCCTAAGGAAGCTGCCCTTACCGGTAACGACAGATGAACAGACAGGCAGAGACCAACCCCGAAAAACATTTTTTCGGACTGCAGCGATATATAACAAATAGTAAAATCAAATAAATGGAAAATTTTATACAAACTGTTATACATTTTGTTCACTGGCTCATTGTTGGTCAGGTGACGTACACATGTTACATTTAACTACAGAACTCGATCTCAATCACATAGCCACCGCGAGCACATTTGAAGCGGTCGATTCTTTGGAGCCAATTTTCCACCACTCTTTCACACATATCTGCCGGAAGGATTTTATTCAAACTTTAGCAGAGTCCAATCGGAGAATTTTCGTCGCTTCAAATGATCAAGAGGCGTTAGTTCATGAGTTAATTTGATTTTGTAAGAGTGTAAACCAAGATCTTTACCCAAAATCCGCCACAATGTGGTTTGAGAGATTCGAAATCGGACGATTTGGCTCATTTTGAACTAAAGCACTTACGGCTGCGATATTTTCGATACTTCGACCTGTTTGTTGTTTCGCTAGCACAGGAACATCCAATAATGAATATTTTGACTCGAATTTATTCAATATAGCACACACAGCCTGTCTGGTGGGACGATTATTACGGCCGAAAATTGGAGTAAGCGCTTTTAAAGTTAACCTTGACTGGCGTTTTGATGTTGACAGAGTATGAAGAATGTTCAAGGGTGCTTTCGTGTTAAAATACAAAATTGTTATAACCCTATTAGAAAACCAGATACATATCTACACAGAGTTAAAGTTTTAGTAATTTATCATCGATTCTAATAAGCAATTGAACTTCCTCAGCTTTCTTCGTATGTCGCCACGAAACATATCCCTTCTGTTTGCCTGCTCGTAATTGAGATTTTTGGACAGTAAAGCAAGCTGGATATCCGGAAGCTTTAAACTGCCATGATTTATATGTAAGGAACTGTGAAAGAGAAGGAAAAACTGTGTACTCCAAGCTTCCACATATTTGCGTGTTCGACTATTACATTGTGCTGGAGGTAATTATTAATATTTTTCTCAAAGTTAACCATTTAAATTGAATGTCTTATTAGAGTAAGACACACCATAACAGTGAATGTTTGAAGATTATGGTGGAATAAAAAATGTAGCATCGTCCACTAAAGTTCATAGCCAAGCGCAGCTGCTATTAGTTATGCTGATGATATTTTAGAGAGCGTTTTAATCAGTGTATATGCCAGAATACATCGATAAAAACATAAAACCAAATGATAGATCAATACAGCGATAATCATCGATAAATAGATAAAAATTCCACAAATTGTTGCGGAAGATATACATCTCGCTCTAGAAACGTTAAATAAGGATGCGATCGGGATGGTATACCAGCCTCATTAATAAGATACCAAAAATTTGGTAATCCTCCTGTGCCTTCTTTCCAATCAATCAATTAAACAAGGCCTTTTCCCTCAGAAGTGGAAAATAACAAGAGTAACACCAATATTCAAAATTGGAACACGGAATGATGTTTCATGTTTCAGAGATATAACGTCAATTTTATCAATTCCAGAACTGTGGTACCACGATATATATCACAAATTCACCAGCAAAATACGATAAAAAAAAATAGAAAATCACAAGCAAGTTGATGTATACACAGACTTTGCTAAGACCTTTGACTCCACCAGTCATTATGAAACCTTAGAATGCTTGATCAAATTTGGGTTCCGCAGTCCGTTTGTTTAAATCATATACTTAAGCTTAATCATGCTTATAAAGGGTGATTTTTTTGTGGTTAGGATTTTCATGCATTAGTATTTGACAGATCACGCGGGATTTCAGACAAGGTGTCAAAGAGAAAGATGCTCAGTATGCTTTGACATTTCATAATGAATAGACTTACTAACGAGCAACGCTTGCAAATAATTGAATTATATTACAAAAATCAGTGTTCGGTTCGAAAAGTGTTTCGCGATTTACGTCCGATTTATGGTCTACATAATCGACCAAGTGAGCAAACAATTAATGCGATTGTGACCAAGTTTCGCACTCAGTTTACTTTATTGGACATTAAACCAACCACACGAATGCGTACAGTGCGTACAGAAGAGAATATTGCGTCTGTTTCTGAGAGTGTTACTGAAGACCGTGAAATGTCGATTCGTCGCCGTTCGCAGCAATTGGGTTTGTGTTATTCGACGAC
Organism: Nephrotoma guestfalica; assembly: GCA_963691935.1. Lineage (NCBI taxonomy): Eukaryota > Metazoa > Arthropoda > Insecta > Diptera > Tipulidae > Nephrotoma > Nephrotoma guestfalica. Next base: position 304,912,779 of record OY829914.1, on the reverse strand, counting down.
ATGGAAGATTTTACGCAAAGATCTTGGTGTAAAACCGTATAAAATACAGCTCCTGCAAGAACTGAAGCCGAACGATCTGCCACAACGTCGAATTTTCAGTGAATGGGCCCTAGAAAAGTTGGCAGAAAATCCGCTTTTTTATCGACAAATTTTGTTCAGCGATGAGGCTCATTTCTGGTTGAATGGCTACGTAAATAAGCAAAATTGCCGCATTTGGAGTGAAGAGCAACCAGAAGCCGTTCAAGAACTGCCCATGCATCCCGAAAAATGCACTGTTTGGTGTGGTTTGTACGCTGGTGGAATCATTGGACCGTATTTTTTCAAAGATGCTGTTGGACGCAACGTTACGGTGAATGGCGATCGCTATCGTTCGATGCTAACAAACTTTTTGTTGCCAAAAATGGAAGAACTGAACTTAGTTGACATGTGGTTTCAACAAGATGGCGCTACATGCCACACAGCTCGCGATTCTATGGCCATTTTGAGGGAAAACTTCGGAGAACAATTCATCTCAAGAAATGGCCCGGTAAGTTGGGCACCAAGATCATGCGATTTGACGCCTTTAGACTATTTTTTGTGGGGCTACGTCAAGTCTAAAGTCTACAGAAATAAGCCAGCAACTATTCCAGTTTTGGAAGACAACATTTCCGAAGAAATTCGGGCTATTCCGGCCGAAATGCTCGAAAAAGTTGCCCAAAATTGGACTTTCCGAATGGACCACCTAAGACGCAGCCGCGTCATGGACCAATCTAACGTTTCAAATAAAGAACCGATGAGATTTTGCAAATTTTATGCGTTTTTTTTTAAAAAAAAGTTTTCAAGCTCTTAAAAAATCACCCGTTACTTACCTGGTTTAAATCATACTTAAGCAACCGCTCTCAATACATCGAAATGGGGGAACAAAAGGTCTGAATCAACCTCAGCCGCCTTCGATGTGCCATAATGTTTCCATATGTCCCTTGGATCTTCAACATTTTCATTAAAGAAACCACCAAAGTAATTCATTATATAAAACGGCCCTAATGCTTGCAGATTACTCTTTAAAATCGTGGAGAACATCAACGACACCCACAAAATACAACAAGATATTGGCTTGGTGTGATTCCAATCTGGTCATTCTCAACAAAAATAAGTGTAGGACCATGTCTTTTCATCGAGAAACTAATCCTCCAACTAGTCCAACAGTACCATATAAATGGTACCACTCTGCAAAGGGTTTATGAATTTAAAGACATAGGGGCCACTTTCGTTGAAAATATGAGGTTTTCTAATCACATCAAGCAGTGCACAGCACGAGCTTACTCTAAGTTTGGCGTTATTAAACGGTAGACTGGGGATATTGACGAGATTCCAACTTGGGTATGCTGTTAATATCTGGTGTCCTTTTTACAACGAACATATTCGTAACATAGAGATTGTCCAAAATAATTTTGTACGTTACTTATCGTAGAAGGATGGCAGGAAAGACGACAAAGACTTACTGTATCACGTTAACCTGCAAAAACTACCGCCATATTTCACTGAATGTAAAATCTACAATCTGACAACCCTCGAAAATAAAAGAGGGCTTTTGACGTGTTCATTTGTTGTAAACATCTTACTGGATGAAATCGATTCACTGACATTACATGAGTCCATTGGAATTAAAGCATCGAGCAGAACCTTAAACAATTCTGAGTTTCTTCTTTGAACCAGTGAACATGATGTGCACGAGTCTTAACAAAATTGACCATCTCTATGGTATTTAAATGTTTGTTTGTTCTCAAGCCAAATTTGTAGACTTTTCTAAAATAAAACAAATTAAAATTCAAGAATCACGCACGTTTTATTCTTTAGTCAATTACATTATATAAAATTTAAACATAAAGAGTGGTCCATAAAAGCGGTTTATTTTATTAGAAAGATTGTATGTGCTCCTATCTCATCAATGGCAACTTCAATTTGATCTTTCAAGTCTTGGATAGTCTCTGGATGGTTAGCGTTAAGCCAATCGACATCTCCGTTACGGCTGATTAATCGATCCCAGAAGACAGTGTGCAAAATACCAATTGTTGAGTTTGCTGTGTGGCGTTTGCTGCGTCTTCCTTATGATATCTGAGTAACAAAAACTCGTTTATCATGGCTTGACTTTAAGAGTGGCTCCATGCTTTCCATTTTCAAAAAAAATGACCCAATGATGGTCATTTTCGAGAACGTGTGAGTTTCTGAGTCTTGGGACTGTGACAATTTTGCTTGCTGACGTAGCCTCCGAGGTGAAAATGAGCTTTTATTTTCTTCGAAGCGTCCCACAGCCCAATTCATGAACCGTTCAAAATGCGCAAACACACTCCTCCCACTTTTGTAACCGAGTGTTGCCATCTTCATGCTGAAGTCAGAAACTTTTTTAAACAACCATCGTACTACGCCGTAAAATAAAACAAATAAACAAAAGTTTTATTTCATTTTGCTGCATTTTCATAGGGAGACACGTAGACGCGTCTAAAGAATTAAATGAAATTTCCGTATGGCACAACGGCTCTTTCACGACGAACATATTAAGATTGTTGTGTGATGTTGTGATTTTAGTTTATCTAATTACGCTTTAAACTGAGAATGGTATCAATGAATAGGTTTCGGAGACGAAGGCAACGTTAAAAATATTGAAATTAAGATCTTGATCAGCGAAACAGGATATGTGTGGTAGGTTAGTCACCAGGGATGAGAAAAATATCAGTTGGCTCACCTTGCCTTATAGCACGTCTTTGATTTCATGAGAGACACTCTTGTATATCATTTAACAATCATACAATTATTGAGTTTAAATTTAATGCTAATTCCAGATTTAAAAATTGCTGCTTCTATATAAAAACTCATACACACACACCGCACATATGGAGATTAAAATAATTTATAATACGATTAGCTAACCAAACTCAAAAATTATACAATATGCGAGCAAAATGTAATTTAAAATCATTAATTTTTATTTTTGGAAAGCACATAATCCAATTCATCATCCAAAAATTATATTTATTGTTATGCATGCAGTAAATAATATATAGTGTTGCCACATTAAATCTCAAATGTCTGTCTGAATGTGCAACTGAAATATTATAACTCTTTGACATTTGTATGTCGGTATTTTGTTGTTGTCTATTTAATGTTAATATGCATACGATAAAGTTTAACTCCGCTGAAGTCATAACTACTAAGTATTAAAATTTGCATAAGATCTAAATACGTCCCTATATGCTTGTTATATTGGCAAAGTGATGATTACGGTTTGTAATTTTATTTTTAATGTTCATCAAAAATAATTTGTAGCTTTCACGGAGCGAAACTATATATCACATCACCATCATACAGCTTCTTTGTGTAGAGCTTTTACACGAACTTTATAAATATGGAATGAGATAAAAGTGTCTTCCTTATACTTTGTTCCTATACGTATTCCCATTGTTTTCAAGTTTATTGCAATTTTGATTTATGAGTTTTCTTTATCATTCTGAAGACAATATCATCAAAAAAGCAATGTGAAAATATATCGTAACTGACTACATTTATTTACGGGATAGGAAATATAAAATTGATTTGTTATAAGTTTTTCATGTCTTTGTTGAAGTTAAATTGTATGTATTTGAGAATATTGGCTTATATTGTATCGATCGATGGTCATTAATGTTGTACGAGGATGTAATATGTGTATACACATGGTTTATTGTGTTATATTAGCAACGAATTTTTATTGATTGTGATTAGTTTTTTATTCTGTGGATGTCGTTTTATGCGCTAAACACTTATATCGATCTCTCATTATAGCTAATTATTCGTTATTTGCCACTAAACACAAAAATTTAATGTTCATTCATCTTTCTGTCTTAATTTAATTTTTAAATTCTCACATATGCAAATGTGAGGTGAGTGCGCAATGTGTTTGTTTTTCTCGCTCTAAGCGAACCGTTTGTTCGAGAACTATTCAAAATTTTCATTTTAAGCAACCCAGCCTATGGTATTCATGCACTTCAGCTCTCACTTTGTACACTCCACGGTTGTATCTAAGAAGCCACATTCACCTCGCAGAGATATGTAATGCTTTGGCAATAGTTATAGGAGGCAATCAACTGCAAGTGGTATAACTCGGTAAAAGCCAGCCAATCGGCTAATAGTTAATACAACATATATACTTGTTGTTGTGCCATCTGAGTTATTACATTCCGAGTGGAATGTAAGAATTTACAATTTTAAAGAAATAAAATGAAAAACTCGAAGGGGTAGTTCAGATAAAACCAGCACCAGGGATGCCTGAATCCGCACCCGATGATGACATTAATAAATTTCATCAAAATTGATTTGAGTTTCTCTACCAGTGGCAAATTATGCATTAATAAATGTTGATGTTTTTTTCCGATTTACTGTGGTTACCGATATATGTGTATACAGGCATTCGATATGTACTCGTATATATAGGCAATTAACAATTCATCATTGAAACTTAAAACTAAATATTCACATGCATTAAATTTTACCGTGTCTTAAATTTCGCTACGTTTAGTAGAACCACAAATATCTTATGGAATCCTAATAAGGTGGTTCCTCGCTCCGTAACATAGCGATTTCGCCTGATTGTAAAATCTTTGGTTTTATGAGTTCACTTTTGTGAGGTTTTATGAGTTCACTCCCAAGCTACGTATTGATTTCTTTAAACTCCTCAGTTAATAGACTGTATTTTGAACTTAAGTTATTATGAAACAGGAGCTGTGTTGGTGTTTTCTGTGTTACCCAATTCACACTGTTGGTTTGCACAATCAGCACATTCAATAACTGTACTAATTACATTCAATTTTTTGGTAACTGTACGGTTCAGCGGTACCGGTTTTCTGACCTACGTAACGTCATAATTGAGCAAAGTGTATTTTTTTAAAAGGCATCAATCCCTTTTGCAAATAGTTGAAAAATCCTGGTTTCTTACCCCTCGGAAATCTTTCACGATTTTAAAAGTAGATATAGCGCCTCTTTTGGTAAACATATGCATGTAAACAACTACATACATGTAAGGGAAAATTGTAATAAACAGGCTACACACACGTACCCTGAGCTTTTTCTTAGCACTTAATTTATTTAGACATTTTACTATCAACTATGATGCAGCTGAAAATATCTACAAATTAACACAATTTCCAGATATTTTAGTTAGGCCTGCGACCTCATTCAACTGTAAAGTTGCTCTCAAATTACCCATTTCTTCGTCAAAAGAGAGGCCCAAAAAGTATTCTGCAAAACTGGTCATAATCCCTAGGGGTTATAAATAATACCTTTACGTTCAATCGTTCTGTTGCTGGCACCTTGTTGTATTAGTTGCCAAATTAAGGCTGGTAAAATACACTTTCTCTTGTAAACGGACCAGTTGGTTATCTAATTGGCGAGGGAAAGTGCCCCTTAACCATTGGTTTTATTCCTGGAGAATCCTATAATCTATACACAATCGAATATCACCATTTCGTTTTCGAACGAAGGGCTCACGTTTAGTGAAGTGCTTTAATTTACATATCGGCATCCTTTAGCTTTTCTGTACCTCATTCGGGTTGAGCCAATCTATATTGTTTATAATAAATAGGAAAGTTATTTGCTTCCTTAATTTGTATCACGTTGAAAGAGATCGAATATCGATATCGATTTTGCATGATCAACAACCGATCCTGATCCTCGCTGCATAATTCAGTGCTTACTTTTTAGACTTTTATTTCGGTTTTATATTTAACTTCTAAGTTCCTCTCATTCGGCCACTAACTAGTCCCGCATACCTGATTTCATTCCCACTAGCACCAGCACACGGTTCATTATGGGCAACATTTTTGCTTTGCCACTGGATTGTCATATGTCTCATTTTGTCAGCACATTTCAACCCGTTCAGCTGGACCTTAAATTTTCACTCCGAAGGCTGTGATCATTGATTTGTTCCGATATTATTTGAATATGAATAGTACGGTACAGAGGTAGTTGTTTCTTTAAAATCTCGAATCACACAAATCTTACTGCCCAGACAGAATTCTGTATTGGAAGTAGTTTAGCGGTGTCTTTCTCTAGGTTTGCAACTTATACTACTTCAAGAGAATGCTTGCCCCTTTCGAACGCATTCATTCAAGTTTGTAGATACTTCCGTTCATTCGTAATATGTGCCGTGCGGAGTCAAGGGCAGTAGTCCTCGATGGTTGGGCAGGAGGTTTTGCTTGTACGATCTTAGCAGTTGTGGTGACACAGTTCCCTCAGGATAACATACCAGTCTTTTTCCGGGTTTGAGTAATAAAACATTATCTAAATTCACATTTAGTTTTCAACATAGTCTCCTTCCAACTCGGCACACTTATTCCAAGGAGTTTCTAATGGCTCGAACCTTTGTAGATCTACAATAATATGAGGTCTGCACCGCAGGGTCTCAACTCTGGATAATACGGTGAATGGAGAAGCAATTTATGGCCCAATTCCACCAATTAGGCTTTTCGCTCAGATGTGGGCGGTTGGCATTGGTTGCAACATCAAATCTATCCTCTGGTGTGTGAAATGTAATATATGAAAGATCAATTCACAAAATTTTAATAACTCCATCCTCAGAATTCTCGGAGTATCACTACTGAGTTCGAAGAAACGAAGAATTAGAATCAGTAGCGTTAACCTAACAAATCGTAATCGATAGTGATAAATAAATCAGAATTATTTAAATTTTGTGAAATAAAACAGTTTCTTTCGCTGCCGGCTGATGCTCCTTTTGCTCTCCATGGGTATGATCATGCAAAGAAGTGCTTTCTAATATAATGCACGACTCTTAGCGATTTTGATCCAAATATTAATATTCCTGAACTATGATTGGTGAATAGCACTTCAAGAGCTGCTAGTAACATCGATCTAATATGAGGTTGTGCTTTGTTTCATCGAGACTTCCATACAGAACTGGGTCTTAACCATATTCAGCTCGGAGAAAGTCGCTCTTGATTAAATAAAAGTTACGAACCGATCGGTAGCCATTTTGATCGTTGGTGTGCATTTATTGCCATTGGTTCCTATCCAATATCATGAGTCAACTGCTTTGTGATATGATGACAGCTCTAGCGACGTTGGCCAATAACATAGAACGATATTGTATAGATTGTAGCACGCACAATTCTTGATACTTTTTCAATCCACATATTTATAGCAATTTCGGTTGATACTAGCCTGAAATTAGGTTACTTCTCGTTAAATTCAAAGATGTTTTAAGCGAGAAGTGCAACCACGGAATACCGAGGAATTCTTCGAGGATCTATACTGTTCTAAAAAGCCTTTGGCAGCTATGAAAGTTTGTTGATAGTGAGGTGGGTCTTGCAGCGAGAGTATATACAAGCACGTTTTGTTCAGCTAAGTTCAATTGATAGCAGCTTGTTGGAACATACTACAGCGACTATACAGAATGTATTGATTGAGTGGTATTCATATGGTCTCTTAATAATCGATTGATCCGCGCTTCTGTGGTTTCTGTTACTCGTGCCTGCCAGTCATGTTGACGATCGTTTTTAATCGACTTTAGATAGTTACAGGAGTTTCTATAAGGCACTTGAGTAATACTATGCTTTCGTATTTATGTATTCCAATCGAGTTTGTGTCTTCTCACTGGTTTCTGTGTCTCTTAATGTATGTCTTGAATTTTTGCAAGTTCTAATAGAATCGACACGTTTTCTCATCTTAACTTTATGTAGTAAATTACTGGTTATTGCAGCATGGTTAACGAAAAAAGCAAGTATTCGAAAAATCACAATCAACTTATTAGTCTTACATCCAAATGCTGAGATACGTCATATGTTGGATGATAAAATCTTAATAATACAGATGCGATGAAACTGTTTGATCTACTAGATCTCATCCAGAAGTAGAACAGCTAAGGAAAAATAATGGACATTTCTGTTTTTTCAACGGTTGTTTCATATAAATTTACCGAAATTATTGAACACCCTCCGTAAGTTACTATAGCTAATGGGTAAGTTCTAAGTGTGCCAGCATCAGATGTGAACCACCGTGTAGCATTCGATTCGTTGAGCAGACCTCCGATCCGGAATAAAATGTCACTGCTGTAGATGTGGGCTCTTTTATAATAGACATCTTGATATCTCCTTAGCTAAATATATTTCATGAACCAGCTTGACCCAACACTCGAATGCCCAATTGAGCTCGAGCACGATGATGAAGCTTATTCAGTGTGTTGTTGTGCTAAGATGTCGATGTTGGATGTAACTTCTACAGAAGGCCGTGATACGAAGTCATTTTTCGAGCGATGTGAGACGTCATGGTTTTTAAATGCGTTGCGATGATTGACTTTATTTTTCGTTTGTCGATCATAGTATAGACATGGCTCGTGACGGGTCAACACCACAAGACGAACGGCGCAATTTTCGGGATTATGCTTAGTGTCGACTTAATATCAATCGTTGAATGTAATCAAAGATTTGCGAAATCCGATTGGCCACAAACGTGGCAGGCGTGGCAGGCTCATCCCTTTCAGTGGTGCAAGCTTGGTGTTTGATGTTCAGCATTATGATTTTGGCAGATCCATCTGCTAATGTTGTACGAGTATATACCGCTGCGTTTGCTTTCTCCGGTCATCGCTGAACTCGTCCACTTGAAGGCGATTGCGAATTACTTATCCAGCGATCAATTCTGGGTGCATCCAATGATTTCAAACTAACTCGATAAGTGAACCGAGCACGTTTGGTGTCTTCTCAAACAACTCTAAACTACAACTTGCCCCAAAACACACATATTAAAGCTTTGAAAGTAGTTGTGTGTCACTTTAATTTCGGACAATGGATATTGTCACTATAAAAAGTAAAAATAAACAGGCATTAATTTTAATTGGGAAACAAAATGTAAACAATAAACCATAATAATAACAATAATAAAGTATAAAATAAAATTATGAATAATAAATTAAGTTATTAACAATAGAAAAAATCAATTAAATGTTTTATTTTACCTCAAACATTACTGTCACTATTTGGTCGTCAACAACAGAAGCATGGTGTATATGCATGGATAGGCTAGAAACATATAAACATACATGCTTGTACATAAATATTTCGAAACACCAACAAAAATAATGATTAAGCATAATTTATGGTGTTTGGCCAATCTAACAATAAAAAGTTATAACATTTTTTATTTTGTGTATTATTTGAATTTTTTAATATTCAAATAAATTATTGGGTTTGGACTAAATTTTGTAGAAATAAAGTTTTTCACCCATCTATTTATACATACTCGTACATACTAGTATACAATGTACAAACATACAAACATGCTCACAAAATAAATAATCAGTTGGAAAATTTATGGCCCAAGTCTTTTATTTTCTATTTTTCATAAATAATTTAGTAAACAATTATTGCCTTCTCTTAATTTATTATTAATAATTTTGATTATTATTCACCCTTATATTTTTGTGATTTACCCTCATTATTACAATAAACTAGTATTATAATTTTTTTGGGGCTAATATAGTGTTTCCATTTACATACTTTGATTTATGACGTGTGGTATTCGAAAAAATTGAATGGGCTTTGTGTGTAAACAAATACTTGATTATGGTGAAGTGGGTGGTTACGATTTCTTGTAAGCATTTATAAAAATTTATTCTGAGTGTGATTTAATTTATAACTTTAATAAACTTTTGTGTTACTGACTTGGGAACTGAAAAGTGATTAACTCGTCGTCTGACTTGCGAGAATATTATTTTCGACATAATGCCGTTTACATAAATGTCGAAAATTTGAACCTTTTTATTAAAAAATTTATTTTAGGCAGAAAGAAGTCTTATTTTAGGCAGAAGTTATCAGAATTGCTAAAAATCGAAAGATCATAATTGCTAAGTGTAACTGTGAGGATTACACTTTTAGTAACAAGAAAAATTGGCGTTTTAAATTTGGGAAATTTGTAAAGGGTGTGGCGAATGTTGCGTGTACTAGCTTGATTGTAATATTCTTTATCTTACATATAATTATTGTGGTACAGATTTCAAAAATTCTTCATAATAACACTTAAACCTGCTGTGGTTTTTACAAAATAGGACTACACTAACATTTGTGTGTGGGATGTTCAGAGGCCAATAACAGGTCATTGTAGTGATTGCTCTCTGGTTCTGAGTATGCCATCACTTTATGAATTTATGCATTTAATAGGTAAATTAGAGTGGCTATCATTTTAACGCTACCCTCAATAAACCGGTGGTAGCTTATACAAAATAGAACTTCGTTTAAAATCTTTATAGAAGGTGTTTGGATCCGAATAACAATCGCAGAGATCGTCTTAGAGGTTGCTGCCTTGTTTCTGAGTATGCCACCACGTTATTATATGCATTTGCTAGATACAGTTTAGAAACCATAAGAATGGGTATATCGATGAAAACCAGCTTAAAATTACCATTTATTCTACATCCGGTTTCAATTCGTTATCTCAAATATTATACGCATCGTTGTTAAACTAATGTCGATGCCTTAGAATTTTTTAATTTCATTAACCATATTATAAGAAGAATTAACTTAATTTGAAGATGTTTCTGTATCACAAACATTTCAAAAGATATTTAACATAATTGTGTGTCAAATATTTCAAAATATATGGAGTACTTCTTACAAAGGTCGATTCAATTAGATTTTAAATGCCCAATTTGTTTAAAACCAAATGATTTAGATATCTACTATTTTCTAACTGAAATTTTACGGACAAAATGCAAAAATGGCAAGCACGCCATCGAAAAACCAGAAGAACTGCAATTAAATTAACAACCCAGTCTGGATTTGTAATTGTAGATGTTCAACATATAAATCCTAGCACATACTGTATAAAAATTAATGAAGTCATTATTGAAGTCACAGTATTTTAGATTTGGAAACACAAATTTTTTACTAATCGCGGTATTAGAGACGCTAAAACCCCAAATTATTCAGGGCATTATATTGCTTATATTAAACGATAAACTGGGTTTTGGGATGACTTGGCAGAAATCGTTTCAGAAACTACCTTCAATAGTAAAGTTACTCCAGTGTCTCTCTTATACACACAAACTGATTAATATTAATGTTACGTGTACGGCAAGAATTAAATATTTAATATATCAATTGATTTGTATTATTTCATAACTTATCTTGAAATTATAAGCCCAATATACGTCCACAACTCTACTGTCTTTTTTGCAACATAATATACATATTTTAGAACGACACTATGGCAGTCAACCTAGTACAAAAATTAATCTGAAACATTTTCTATACTGGGGGCAAGGACCGAGATTCAAACTTCCTCGCGGCGCTCGCCAAACTAATCAGGCAGAAGAGTGGAGCAAGCATGCATTAAAACTTATTACCAGTAGATACGCTAAGCATACACGAGTAATATATTGGTTGAGTCGCGAGTCAACCAAATAACATTAATACCGCAGATCAAAGACTTCATTTTACCTATTAAATGCATAACAATGTAATGTCATGCCCAGAATCAGGGAACAATCCATAACCTGTTATTGGGCTCTAAACACCCCATACACTAATTTTAGGGAAGTAAAGTTTTATTTTGTAAAATCCCCAACGGTTTATTGAGGATAGAGTTAATATTACGGTTACTATATTTCACCTGTTCAGTGTATAATAATGCGGTGGCATTCTTTGAATCAGACAAACTAGAACCTACCCAAATGCTAGTATAGTCCTATTTGTAAATTCAACCACCGGCTTATTTAGGGTAGCATTAACGTGAAGCTACATTTTACTAAGTAAATGCAAACAATCTGATGACATACGCAGAAACAGAAATCAATCTCTACTGTGAGCTGTTGTTGGCCTCCAAACATTCCCTACTCAGTTTTTGTGTTGGCCTATATTGTGCTATCTACATTTTAACCACAAATAAATCTGAATAAATTCCGATTTATTTTTGTGAAGGCCACTTTGGTTTTGAAGTTATTGGATATTCAAATTATACATAATTAAAGGTATATTTTTTATTAAATTGGTTTTTCTTAAAAATGTAATATTTTACTCTAAACTTTTTGGCTGTTGTAAGCTTTTTTGTTATTTTGTCATGCACTTCTCGCTACCTGAAAAGTAACCGTTCGCATTAGTTTTGGATTTGTTTTATCAAACGAAAGAGGAACAGAAGACGCCATGAAACAATACATCGACAGATCCTGAAATACATTCAGGTTCTCATACAAGAAACACGTACCTGCAAATGATACATCTGTCATCAACATCATCAAATGTTCAAAAGATAGCGCAGTTTTCTTCGTCTAGAAAAGGAACCATAATATCTCGCATTTTGTTCAGTAGATTCCATCTATTTGGTTGAAAATTGGGTATAGCTGTAACACATTAAAAATACAATCGCTGCTTTTGTGAAAATGTTTTAGGCAGCACATAAGATGCTTCTGGTGAACAAAATCCAAAAATCTCCGGCAAACAACACAGATGAGCGTGAAATCAGGAGAATACAGTGAAAATAAATATTTAACGGATTTAGTAGATACTATGAATTACTTAGTCGGATTGAAGTACTGACGTACAAGATTGGATTTAGATTATTTGAATATTTTAGTTTTTAATGTGAGGGGTTTGGAGTAGAAGATTCATGAGGTGGAATATTTTTTATTTAGTTTTTTTGATTATGAGAACGAATCTAATTAGTAGAAGCTTCGATAGAATCTGATTAGGTAGCTTAAATTAATTTTCGTTTAATTATAACGGGTTTGTCTAAATAGTAACGGAGGTGAAATATCTATTTTAATTGAAGTTAAAATTAAATACCACTGATTTTAAAAAAGGTGTTCTGAACAATAATTATCGTGTTTTAAAGTTAATTATTTCAAATTTTCATTTTATTATTATAAATCAGAACTTCGAAATCAGACCAGCGCTGCCAGATTCCTGAAAATGAACGAAACAAACCTTTTTATAACGAAAACAAACATTAAACAGTTAAGTTACCCCTTGAAGTTATGGGATATGGCCAACTGGAACAAAACTAGGCTATTTATTAACCGACCAAGATGATATTGGATATGGTGGATGAAAATGGAATTCTAAAATTATTTCTGGAGGAAGCATTAAAATATGACCAATTGCGAGAAGTTGCGACGTCGTTTTCTTTGTTGAGCTGGAATTGCTGTGAGTTGCGGCTCTGAGACTCTATTTTAGCGCCATGAAATTGTATGTTTAAGTAAATGATTTCACAAGCGACTCGATCGATTTTCATGACAATTAATTTAGGTGCCTAGGTTCCTGTTTTAAACAATTTTTCTTTTGAACAACAACTCACAATAAATTTGACAGATGTTGCTTTAACATTGACATTATAATAATTTGCGAAACCAGCCTTACTGACAACATGAATTCAGAAGAATACTTCCCGTTCGATTATGTCGCTTATGGAAAGGACAAACACAACTTTCGCACCACTCTTAAAGTTGGTGGCGTACATATTTTCATAAAAGACTCAATTCATAACGAAATAATGGAGTGTTCTTCTAGTATTGACGTCATTGTGGTTCATGCTAAAGTTCGCGTACTCATCGATCAATGTTACACCTGTGTATGTTGTTATCGTTGTTCTAGACATATTACCATTGCAACTTACTTTATTCTACCTAGTATAACCTGACTTTATGTTAATGGCACCTTCACACTGTCTTCCACCGATGATAGCACATTAGCCATTATCGATTATTTTGTTAGCATTTCGACAGCCCAAATCTCTGTTCCGAACTTTTGACTTTACTAGATGTAAAAAAAATGAACACACACACCGATAAATAAGTATCGTTCGAATGGTAAAACTAATTTCCATTCTAATCATTTTCACTTCAAGTTCAGAAAAACCGACTACCTTCCTAGCCAACTACTCTCCTACGTCCAGCTAATAAAAACCCGGCTTTCAAAAGCTGTGGTTCAACAACGAGCTCGTCAATTTAGAGAAATGCCACAATAAACCCCATTCCCCATATAGGCTGATTATTGACGCCATACCACACTGATTTCGATCGAGCTCGGAAAGAATTTGAAAGATTCAACTAATTTCTATATAACAATTATTATATACAATGCGAATCGAGAAGGAATTAACACCAAATCCCCAAAAGTTCAGGAATTGTATGAATAGTAAAAGTAAAGTTGCCGCATTTACATCACCCATGACAAATCAGAGCTCCATCGCCAGTCATCTCTCGGAAATCTGAGGTTTTTTTGCTAACTTCTTTGCTTCTGTGTACGAGCCAGTCTCACTGTCCTTCCACACTGCTTTTATCACGGCAAGTACACGGTTACAAATTTTATTCTAATTTTGTTTCAGATCACAAATTTTGATTTGAAATCTAGTAATGGTCTAGTAGTGTTGTTTCACGAAAAATCAACTGAACCGGATATCAAGCATCAAGAAACACAGCTAATATCAATCACTCTATTCTTATCATAAAGTTCAACCTAAATCGTATCTCATCAACGACATTGTCGACTGGTTTCAGATTACCTTCTTTACCTACACCGAAGACATGGATTTTCGGCCGGCTTCGCCGATTGCATGAATCCGGAAGAGAGTTTGAACAAATTTACTAACTGGTCTATTAACAACAAGTTGAATAAGTGTAAAACTCTCTCGATTTATCGCATCCCCGTTAATTTTATATCGTACTTGGAGGTAATCTCGTCATCAGACGTTAACCTTACCATACATACTATGCATTATTCAAAAGTTTGTAGTACAGCATATTGTAGTCTGCCATCTGCACCTTCAATCAATTTCGATCCTCCATCTTATGTGGATCTCTGTAAGTTATGGAATCTCCAACGGTTGGATTCTCAACGAGATATTACCTCCGAAATTTTTATAAGTGACATTTTTAATTCTCGAATTGATTGTGACGAGTCTCTCGTGGGAATCTGAACGCCTCCGAACGTCGGTGAGAATCGCTATTTATTACCGGCTTAGTATCAACAAACTACGATATTTCTGAACAAATTTTAAAGGTTTTACTGAATTAAATTGGTTTAATGAAAACACTTAGAGTGACAATATTTATTTATTATTAGAATATCGATTTCGAAAATAATTTCTTCTTCAGTTCCTTTTTACAACTAATCTAGTTTAGTTACTCTAAGGAAATTTCCAAGTGTTTTCATTAAACCAATTTAATTCAATTTTATAAAGTGGCGAACGTTATCAGAAATGCTAGAGATGAATTTCAACCATTACAGACAGCACAAAAGGTTTTACTGATATTTAACTCAATGTTTGAAGTTGTGGACTTCCACTTGTCTAAAAATTCGTTCCAGATGGTTTTATTGTAAGGTTATGATTATTATTGATTAAGAAGTCGACTATGTACTGTTATCTTATTTATAATTTTTGGGGCAAATAGGGGTTTTCGAGTACCAGAACTCGATGCGCTGGATCGTTATTTGTGAAGAATTGGTTCAGGCCTTCCATTGCGGGCCTGGTTTCCATTTTAATTTTTTTCCTCGGCAAATTTGTTTTGATGAATGATTTTAATGAAAATTACTGAAAGGGGGTTTTCGAGTACTAGGAATCGATTGCGGCGGGTCTTGATTTAAAAATTCGCTTTGTGTGTCCTCCGTTGCAGCCAAGGTGCCTTTTTATAAATAATTTCGGATTTAACAATTGTGATCAAATTTGGAGTGAGAGATCTACGAGTGCAGAAATCAATATATGTATATATATATATATATATATATATATATATATATATATATATATATATATATATATATATATATATATATATATATATATATATATATATATATATATATATATATATATATACGAGCTTATACGAGTATATGCCGCAAAGCAATACAGTTATCAACGAATTGAAACTTACTTCTATCTAAGGAGTTGTGCACAAATATCGCATCTCTAATGTGATATAAATTCGTCGCAAGACCAAACAAACAGGTCCATATAATGTTTTAGATTTAGATTTTATTTAATAATTTCTAAAACCTGACTAAGTCTTGAACGAATGGTATCTAATAGTGATAGGATTAAAGTCTAATCTTCTTGTTTATTTATATAACTCGGACCAATGCCACACACATTGGAAATAATATCTTCTTCATTAATATTGTTATGAGAGGGCCGTATATCAATGCTTTAGTACTCCATAACAAAAATTGTTATTTTTGTACATTATGATCATATTGTGGAAACAAAATATAAATTCTTAGGAATATCGTAAAATATTCATATATAGATAATCCGAGATTACCCTAAAATTTTAATCTTCCCATTTTCTAACAAAAACAGTAGGATAAGAAAGTTTTCCTATTTCAGTCTCATCATACACATATCAAGCATTAAAACAATCCTACATCCTAATGTGTATAATATGGAGTACCTAAATGTGACAACAAATAAATACACGAGTCATACATAATATTGCTATAAGAAATCAATCAAGTAGAAGAAAAAAAGCGAGCATAAATCCACATTTTGTCATAAATTAAAAAAAAAAGGAGAAAACCCGAAAAAGTTTAATTTTATCTGCACATCAATCATTAATTCTAATCAAGTTACTTATTCATTTAATGAAGAGCTTTTTAATGCGAAATACGCGCTTAATTCATTCTTCGTGCTGGTGTTTCGTAAAAAAACATATACGAGGATACACCATTATGGCACAAGTGGAGTAGATTCAATGGGAATCGAATATAAAAGGAAACGAAAAAGTTTTTCCCACTGTTAATTTATTTCATTTCACAATTCTTCCCGGTTCTATCATCCTCGTCGTTGCCGTATGTACATAAACGAATGAACTTTTTATGTATTATCATAATATATATTTTTTTATTATTATTATTATTTTTTTTTTTTTGGAAAAATGACAAAAAATAAAAAATTCATTTCCGCTTTCCATTTAATTTTATTTTTAAATTATGTATTAAGGATCAAATTATACTGCTTAAGATAAATACGTTATGCCGTTGACATGTATGAAAGTGACTTTTTAAGTGTATTTGACATTAATAAATATATTTAGATCATAAAACAAATCACTTGGAACTAGTTGTATGAATGTTGAATGCCTAGGAATTGCGATAGCGTCAACATTTAGGGAAAACTGAACCAGAGCTTTATCTGTTTTTAACTGTGACAACAAAATATATTCACATATAAAAGTATGCTCCCAGGATATCTTGGAGTAGTACCGAGTATGCCATAAATTTTAAAACATGCAAACCCTTTGAATCAAATTTAAACTAATCAGTTTATCAACATATAATTGATAACTTGTAATTATGTAATTTTACTGAAAATCGAATTTCCTACATAAAATTACCTTCCTCTTAAATAATAATTTAAAACAATTACAGGTAAATTAATCAACTCCTCTTATTTATAAAACATCGTTTTTGTTGTAAATTGTAACCCATTTAATTTGTGTATTGAAAATTCCTCTTCATTTAATATTTACCAACAACATACACACACACACATACACACATCTACACACACAATCAGGAGAGAAGGAAAATTTCTAACATAAAATGAAAAATAAATCCATTAAACATTTTCTTCCTTTTTTGTATTTTAACTTTGAATGTAAACATAACAGATTTGTCGTTTTCCATTTAAATTTGTTTTTCCCTTTTCCTCTATACATGTATTCCATCTGTGTATGTTGTACACAGATCATATTATTCATCTCCAACTCCGAAAGATATACACACACACAAAGTGAAAACTACACAGTGCAAATGGAAAAATGAAATATTATTTCCATTTAAATATATTTCTGGTATTTTTTTTACCTGTTCACCATTCATTTCGCCGCTTAACCTAATTTACCGCCATCATAGCATAAAGTGTTACCGAACGTAATTGGCAGGGAGAGGAATTTGCGGGAATAAAAGATGACTCATTTTATTTTTCCAACGGTACTCTGTATAAGACTAACCATAAGATATGTACTGTAGTAAAAAAAAGGTTAAAAAATGTTTTTGGGAAAATCAAATAAATTTAATTTTCATGCAATCTCCAAATCAACATCTTAAAGTAACCGAAAAAATGGAATTTGCCAGACATGAATAAATAAAGGATTGCGAAATTAGTGTACAAGATGGTATATAGGTAGAATAGACTCGTATATAATTCTTACCTTTAATTTAATTCTTGTGATATAAATAAAAATACATACCGTTATACCGATTCCCATAAAAATGTAGGTGTATACAAAATGATAAATTATTTATGTATTTTCCTATTTTCATGATGAGGAAAATTGTCATCGTCGTCGTCTTCGTCTTTAATAAGACACGGGGAATGAAATAAATTGTTACTTTAAGATGATTTTTCATTTTTCACCGTCTATATTCCATCATAAAAAAGCTTATTATGTTTCATTCCTTGGTATGAAGGTGGTACGGGTGCTTGCTTCTGTTAAAGGTATGTATAACTGATTCGAGAATAATGTTTTGTTCCCGATAATTTATCTATTTTCCTATTTTTCTAGATTTCTGGATCTTCGGTTTGGCGTTAGTTCAAGCTTTCTAACAACAGAGGTCGGTTAATTCTTTTTTCTATCTTTGAGATTTGCTTTTTTGAAGGATCTATATTTATAAAAGGAAAACATTTGTAAAACAATTTTCAAGTCGATATGCTTTGTACTCATAAAAAATAAATATCCCTCCCCGTCACAATCATGAAAATTATAACATATTTTCTTTGAAATCCACCTGGAAATTCTGTCATAGATTATTTTTCCTACCAATGAAATTTTATTTTACGATGACACTATTTATGTGCCATGGTTGTGCTACATCACAAACAACCGTTAACACTAAATAAATAAATAAATAATTTTATGACATAGTTTGTATAAAACACACGAAAGGTGAACATCACAAAAATGTTTTCTTTACACTTAGAAACCTTTTGTACGTAAACGAGTAATTAACACCTAATATGAATTCGTTGCTGTAAACAAAGTTAAAGTTCATGTCAGTCACCGGCAAGAAATTTTTTTTTTTGCAGCTTGGGAATGAAAATTGTTATATATACACACACACAATATTTAGAAGATAGAAAAAGAGTTAAACTTTCCTTTATCATAACGCTGTAAGTGGTGTAAATTTAACTAGATGATTGATTAAGAGTGAAACATTTCTTAAGGCCTAACAAATTCACGCGAATAATTTAATGCTACCGAAAAGGGAAATATTTAAAATATTATTAAAGTGGTTAGCGGTTAAAAGATTTATCTTAAAATACTGACATTAATAAAAAAATCTTAGAACCCATTTGAGTGTTTATATCATTGACTGAATCTCGTCACGGGTATACATAAAATAAAACCAAATTTTTTTATGATGATTACAAAATTTTTCTTGGTTTTTGTTCAAAAATTCTGTCTCAAATGAAAAAAATAATACGAATATGAAAGAAAATTAAAGTCAAAATTTACCCCAAATACAGTAAAAATGTTAAAGGATATGTTGATGGACATCATCATCATCACAATAATTTTCAACGAAATAAAAAATTATTTCAAATACTAATATTACATTTAAAGAGACAAAAAAACATTTCTTTTATAGGAACACTCAAGGGGAAATGATAACTTTTTTATTAGAACTTTTCAATGTTTCTGCTCAACCTGGCATTAGAAGACAGGAGTGGCATTATAAAAAGGGCCCACAAATTTAGAAAACATTACATGTTTCAGAAGTTTAGTTTTTAACCAGTTACAATACCAGAAATTATTATAAAACTATTAAGTTAACATTTAATATTGTTTTTAAAACATTTGTAATTGGAATGGTCCACGAAAGCAACAACTCTTAAAATAAAACAGGATTAACACTTCGAGTGCATCAGGTCATACTAATAAACTAAATATACCTCGACAATTTGTAACGCCATACTAAAAACGGGATCTCAATTATTTATAGGGCCGCAAGCGATTTTACGGGGTAACAACTGGCTCGGGTATTTCCAAAGGAGAAATTTTTATTAAGATTAGGTCAATATATGAGTCCAACATACAAATCGAAGTGACTACTAATCAACCTGCAACATTAATTCCGATGATAAATTATTGTACGGACATATGCATCTGGCTGATTCACGCTTTGATAAACCGGCTCTGATGGATATTCTAATAGAAGCAAACAAGTTCTTAACGTGAATTTTAATAATCTCATTTGATATAGAACCTCGCTAGCGTAAATACTCGAAATAGTGGGGAAATTCCCAGGGGCTTACTTATCTTTAATTGCTTTCGGTTCATTTGTATAATAAGTTAGGTAAATCTATATGAAATAACGGTAATAGACAATTTTAATTCTTCTATTTATTCAAACGATAAACTAAATTTCATGCAAATCAATTATATCACTTACTTGAGTGATTTACGATGCCTACAGGACAAATATAGATTTCGAAGTCAACTCCTTTTCATGACCGATCAAATGACACAGTGGTTAAAGCTTTGGCGTTTGGATCGGGAGGTACCGGGTTCGAATCCCGATAGGGGCAGGATGCAAAAGGAAATTTTCATCAACAGATTACGATCTGTGATTAAAAGGAACACAACTACGACCTCCTATCGGCGTGCAAGACTCATGGGCCGACCCATCTTCCATGTCCAGTACTATAGGCTGGCATGGAGCTATGCAATGCGCAGATGGTAACTTAAATCGGTCCTATAGCCGTACGTCTTCGATTTGGCAGGAATTGCGTAAAGTAAGACGGGAAAATCAACCGCGAAAGAGCAGGGAGTGCTTCGGCCTCAGAAAAGATTGCATAGATTAAAAAAAAAAAAAAACTCCTTTTCGTTACGAATATCCTTTTAGTACTAACCATATTCTGTATCTATATATTTCCTCTTCAGCGAAACGGTTCGCTTTTAAAACCCATTTGCGGTTGGTAGGTTTCATGTTGGGGCAGATCGTTAAGTTTCCACGTGCCATTTTCACTAAGAAACTCATATTTTGCTGGACATATAATTCAATGTGGTCAGACATGTATGAAACAAAATCTTTCCATGATCTTAGTTTATGCTATCGCGACTGTTTCTACCGG
This sequence comes from Nephrotoma guestfalica, assembly GCA_963691935.1. NCBI lineage: Eukaryota > Metazoa > Arthropoda > Insecta > Diptera > Tipulidae > Nephrotoma > Nephrotoma guestfalica. The sequence goes on along the minus strand of OY829914.1, from coordinate 304,891,692 downwards.
TATTTTTCTATCGATGATACTGGAAGATATTCGAAATACGACATCATTTGAACTACTACTTTTACAAAGTTTTAATAAATGCCAAGCAAGCATCAGAAATGGTGCAAGATATGAGAAAATTTCGTATAGTGGAAATCGTTCAGTGTCGGGGGCGTTTATTAATGATTTTGAATGACCTAGAAACTCATAATTTTGGGAGATATTGACGAAAGTAGTTTTTTTAAATTATAACCTAAGCACGTAGTTAAAATATTGTAATTTTCAACGTTTCTGTTTTTAATATTTTCTCCGTAAATATACTTTTCAAAATATTTACAAAAAACGAAAAAGCTCTTATGGGAGCTGTGGCTTCCAGTAGGCTAATTTTGGCCAAACATCACTGGTACCTCTACATTTATGATAAAAGCTAGCATGAAGTTTCATCCTGATCAATCAATCAGTCTAGGCTGTACAGTGGTTGAATATTTGTTAAAAAAATGTTTTTGTCAAAAATCGCCATTTCTACTTAAATTTGTAAAACTGATCTGGCCCTAGATTCTTATCAAGTGATAAATGACTTTGTGTTAAAATTTTAACTGCAATAAAATTACAATTCAGTTGTAAGTTCTCAATAGCACGCTGACTTTTTCAAAATGAAACGAAAAATTTTGTGACAAATAATACAAAATTGTCACCTATTTAATTTTCCGTGACGATAAATTTTATTCTAAAATTAGTGTGAATACAAATTTTAAACCATTTTTATATTGAATTAAATCGAAATTATAAAATTCAAAACAAAATTAATAAATAAAAAATTAATAATAAACAAATTTATACAATAAAATGTGTGTAATGGATTATTGCGGATTTGCAGTTTTTTGACAATTTTCACGTAATAGGTGCGTGTTTGGCGAAATGTGTTAAAAGTTGAGTACAATTTAGCAATGCAACTAACTACTACAAACTGCTGTAAAAGTCGTAAATTATTTCAATACAATCGGAAATTTTCTGTGACAATATTTTGTTCTAATAAAAAATCTTGAAAAATTGTCATTTTATAAGAATCTACGTGGGTAAATGATATATATACTTTACAAAATATATGCAAAGAACGGAAAAGCTCTGAAACTGGTCTTCTAATTTATGGACAAAACTTATTTATGGTATATCGTCCCGTCAGCCAATCCGCCTAGGCTGAAGTGACGATGCGAACATTAGGCTGCATGGAACCAAACGCACATAGCGATTTTTTAAAATTACTTTTTTGACTTCGGTGATATAGCGAATGGCAAACCTGCAAAAATCTCGAGGTAAACATTTTTCATGATTACTGCACTACGTAAAATAAAGTAAAACGTCAACAAATTGAAAGATTTAAATACATTTTAAGATTTATTTTTCAACCAACAAAAGTTGACCTTGTTGCTTTTCTGAAATTTAAGCACGGATATTTTTTTTGATTATACAAGCTTTAGAAATCAAGAGAAATTCAGGAACTATGTATACATTCACCATGAAAAAACTAAAAAAAAAGTAAAAAGACGTAGTTTTAAAAAAATCTTTGTGTGGCTGTGTCTAGTGCCGTGCAGCCTAAATGTTTGTGTTCTCTCTACGGCTCATATGGTTTGTCTGATCGTGGTGAGACTTCATACTGAAGCTATAAATTGGTAGATCTCAGTGAGTTTGGTCGAAATCGGTCCACCAGAAGTTGCACCTCCATAGGAGAGTTTTCGTTGTAAGCAAGTATTTTGAAAAGTATAAAATTTACGAGAAAAACGATTAACCGGTTCATACTAGCTTTCCAAAATTTAAGCTGGCATGATGATTTTTGACAAAAAACTGTTTTTCAACAAAAATTCGGCTCCTATACAGCCCAGATGGATTGATTGATCGGGATGAAACCTCATACTTAAGCTTTTGCCTTTTTCCAGATTTTTTCCTACATCGCTCCACCGGAAGTGGCCGTTTAAAAACTAACTATATACATAGCATTTACGGATAAATGAATAAAAACGTAAACAATGTTAATTTACATTGTTTGAAACAAAATTATTTCAGATCATTTTTTAAATTTCACCGGAAATGACGAATTTCGATAAAAAAAACTTTATTTCACCAAAATTCGAAATACCGAATACAGTTCAGGCGGATTGACTATTCGGAAAAAATTTTGTACTTAAACTTTTTTCAAAAATAAAACAAATTATTGCTCAGGTAATCCATCAATAATTAAATATTAAACGAACCTTAGTCAGGGATGGGCGAGGTAAATTACGCACTGCAATCTACATGATTGTCCACACGTAATCTATAACGTAGATTACACAGCGATTTTTTGCATTCCTGATGCCAGGAATGTAGACAACGTCAACAAACTTGGGAAATCATTTTAAAACCACAATTTTCCATTGTTTTCTTTTTATTTTACGCTAGCTGGTCTGATAAAGTTTCTATTAATGCAAGGTTTCTATCGACTGTCATGGTAAATTTCTTTTTGTTTTTTTACATCTTTCAACTGTCATTCATTTTATAATGTTTAAAAAATCTGGAAGTTTGAATATCGTGCCAATGACAGTTTAAAAATCGTCAATAAATTACTAAAAAAAAAAATTTGTGTTAAAAAATTGTGTTAAAAATTTTCAAACTGAGATAAGAAATATGAAGTGTGCGTGGTTGTGATGAAACATATTGAGATTCTTTGAATCTGGCACGTATTAAATGAACAAATGTAACAAATATTTTAAACTGTTGAAACTACCTTTTTCAAGTTTTTTTTTAACCAGCCGTTGATAGAACCCATTCACAAGCTGATTTTCTGATGACGAAACTACTTTCAGACAGAGTTACATTTTTCTATTGAATCGTTTCTATTGAAATTGTTATCGAGGTCAATTATTATAGTTTCGTTACTGAAGAAATTGCATTTTGAGACTCTTGATGAATATAAGAGTGTGGCGTGACTACTTGCTCATCCCCTGATCTTTGGAATACATATACCCAATTAGGCAAATATACATTTTAGACACTTTCAGCAATGATTAATCTTGGTAAATTTTGTCTAGTTCATTCATTTCAAGCTGTTTCACCCGTTGAGAAAATCAACGATGTTCCGATGTGACGTAAACATTTTCGGCTATTTCGATTACTTTATTATCACGTTTAAATAGCCCACCATATTTAAATAATAAATACATCAGCTGTAATCCTTTACCAACAGACAGGGAACTTAATTCGACAATGCCACCCACAATATTTGTTGTAAAAACTTTTGTGTGATAGAGATAACAATTGTTTGCGCCTCTGATGTCGACAATGTAGACAACGTCGATAGGATGATATTAAAAACTCAATTTTCTGAACATTTTCTCTTTATTTTACGTTAGCCGATTTGTGGCAAAATTTAATTGGGAATAATTTTCCCTTCTAACTTAGATATGGAAAAATTATTCCCAATATAACTATAAATATTTACATCGAACTTTTCTGCTCGGTAAACCGGAAAAAAATATTTAAACTGAAATTACATATAAAATGTTTCCCCAATCACCTATTCCCGGGGAAATAACAGAATAGTGCCACGATTAAAGGTGCTTTCTAGCTATCAGATAATTATCTAGTTATTCTATATAGATGGCAAATAATTTTGCATTTTGATACTAAATTACATAAATTATTCGTTAGTATATGAACCTATAGTGATAAATCAACGTTAGGAGTAAATAATGGTACGTAAAGAAGTCCTTAAGTGATCTCGATTAGTTTAATCCAATTTTACTAAAAGGTCGCGCGAAATGTGCCAAAAAAGCATAATAAAGTGTCTAATTCATAAAGAATGTAATGTTTAACTGTTGAAATAGTGCAGCACGTACAGTGTCAATACAAAATCGCGAAAAGCCTCAATGTTAATCATGTTGGCCAATTGAATTGGACGTCAAGACTTTTAATTTGGTCTAAACAATCACTAAATTTAGAAACTTTCAAGTAAAATCGTTGTTGTCGCAAACGACGCATTCTAAAAGGGTGACGCGAGATTTTTCAATCATTTTAATTTTGAAACTATATTGTTCGTCAAAATTATCGTACTTACAGTTGAATTGAGTGTTCAAACGGATCCAATAATTACTTAGGACTTACTTAACGCCACTTTTTAATGTTCTAGGATTAATAATAATAATAATTGCTGAGATTACGGTAAAACATTTAACATGAAGCAATAAGCAGGTTTAATTGCCAAACGAGCAATCAAGGTCTAGAACAGCACCCAAATCCAATTAAAAGATTGCACAGTTTCAATGTGTTTCTTGAAACTTTCTCAATAATAATACCTCGGGTACTCAACAGTCAAAATGCCAATGGTTGTTGTAGGTTGTTCAAACCCGAAGTATCCAAATAACCCAAAATCACGATAGATTTACAAAAACTTTTTGACACGAACATGGTCAAGAGTACTAATATTGTGGTAACTTGCTGCTGATTAGACTTTTCTGCTGTGCAAGAATGCATTAATTAAAATTGTGAAATCATATTTGTTTTGATGCGAGTCCTATCAGACTTAAATTAATTTGCTTTGAAATTCGCGTGTAAAGTTGCTGAAAAATTCCTGGAGACCTCTAGGTGCAGAAAGAACTATTAGATTGAATTCAGTACTCTGTTTCTAAAAAATTCAGTACTTTTGATTTCTTGCCAATATTATCCCTGATAATAAATTAACAGATTATTTGCTTTGCGCGCCATCGTTATCAAATAGACTTATCTCTCGCGATGAAAGAATTTTCTCGACCACAGGGCACAATTTTGATATTTAATTTTTGTTTTGTATTTTCCTTTCCTCAAAATAATACGACTCCACTACAAACAAAAATATGGCAGTATTAAATAAACAGGCTAATAAACAGGCAATTATTTAATTCCGTAGAATACAGTACATCGTAGTACATCGATATTGAAGTATTAAGAACTCGCACCATGTTTTTTCCATGTCAGCGAATTATGATACACAAATTTACAGAGTAGAACGGATCAGATTAGCAAGCAGTTTGTTATTTATGATAATTCTATTAGTAAAGGGTGTCTCGGCAAGAGCGCCGGATTTACTTTTAATTTCAACATAAAGAAAAATAGTTCCGATTAAACGTGAAATACAACATCAGGCAAATGGCCATCACGAAACCTCTGGCACAGGGTTATTCTTTTGTTGAAATATTGAATAACGTTTTCGCATAAATGTGGCTGTATTTCACCAACAATGCACCGTATTTCCTCTTTAATATGTTCAACTGTTTCAGGCTTATTTGCATACACCTTTTCCTATACATAGCCTCAAAGAAAAAAGTTCATCGGTGTTAGATCGCACCATCTTGGTGGCCAATGTTGGTCGCCAAATCGAGAAATGACACGGCCTGGAAACGTAGTTTGCAGTAACACCATTGTTTGTTGGGTAAACATGTTCTCCACATCAATTACATTCAATCCGGGCCAAAAAGACTCCGATAACATTTCGCGATACCGTACTCCAATAATAGTTAGCGTATTTCCGGCCGCATTTTCAAAGAAATACGGCCCAATTACTCCGCCAGCCCAAAATGCACATCAAACAGTTACTCGCGGTGGATGCATTGGTTGTTGGAATATCACACGGGGATTTTCAGCACCCCAAATCTGACAGTTTTGCTCATTTACGTATCCGTCGAGTTGAAAATGTGCCTTCATCTGAAAAAATGATTTTCTTCGAAAAATCCACATTCATTTGATGATGTTCCAACACCCAATCAGCAAATTCACGGCGCTGCTCATGGTTCCTTGGCTTGCTTTCTTGCACCAATTAAACCTTGTACGCGTGCAAATGCAGATCTTTTACCAAAATTCGTTGCATAGTGCTTCTGGAAATGTTTAATGGTTGACCGCGATGCCGAATGAAAGTCCCTGGATTCTCGGCCACAGATTTCCTTACTGTTGCTATATTTTCGAGTGACTCAAATTTTGTAATTAAACGCCTCACTGTCGATTAATTCGGCGCATTATTGCAACTGAAAACTTGACGTAATTTGCGAACTGTTTTCGTAAAACTTTCACCATTTTTGTAAGGTGGTTTTACAATAATTAAACGTGACAACTGTCAAAAAAATCAACGTACAACTCGTTTTAACAAAACGGCGGCAAATTTAAATCCGGCGCTCTTGCTGAGACACCCTTTATATAGAGGTTATTTATGATATTTTATGATAATATTATTTTGCATTTACTAAAGTGTCCTAGATTCACTAGATATCTGAAACAATTTTTTTTAAGAAAGTATTAATTGTCCAATGGATTTAATGTCCTTTGAAGGTCCTTTTCATTAACGCACACACCATCCATTCACACGATTACAGTGTACCACCTGCACATTACAAGCTCGACGCGTACACTGACATAGAGTGGGTCACTAAATTTTGCACTCCAACCGATGGTCTTAGTTGTATTTATTAATATCACCGATCATAATCGAAGACGAAAATTCGCTTTGCATCCAGCCTCTGGTGGGATTCGAACCCAGTACCTCCCGGTCCAAGTACCGAAGCTTTAACCACTGCACCACTTGTCCGGTGTCCACTACCGACGTGAATTGCAAGTAGTTTTCGACTTGTCTAGTCGTCGTTGTCTACGAATAGCCGACATTATCGACGTGATTACGTAATAATTAATAAATGACGCGTAAACGCCTATCTCTGATTTTAGTCAAGCGCCACAAGCTTTCTAGATGGCGTTGCGTTTGCAAATTTTTTGTATTAATTTGTAATTTTTATTTTAATTATTAATTTTAATTATTAATTTTTTGTATTAACCTTGCCGTATTCCATGTTGGTTTGCAAATACCACAAATTAATACAATGCAGGAAAAATAATTTTAAATTAACATTTTAGTTTTCAATAAGTAGCTTAATCAAATGGTATGGGTTTATTAACAATTTATTGAAATTATGTTAATTGTAAATTTATTTTATTTTATAACAATACTTTATCATTAATAATTTGAAATTCCCGCATTAGAGGCAAATTGGAAAACAATAAATCGGTATTACGTTGATTTTGCAATTAGCCTTTTCACAATATGTGTTACATATCTCATTATCTCTACTCAAACGAAATTTGTCCTTTGTGTTGTAAGAAACGTACAGAATTATGGAATTATTTTGAAATGATTATGAATAGCAACGTTATGTTTGAGATATCTATGTATAATACATATGCAGAAAGTATAAGCTCGAATACCCAATTTCGATTTTAAACAAAGACAAAAAAATAATCTGAAGACATAAAGAACAATGTAATATAATAATAAGGACCATCCTAAATAAAAAACAAAATGATATAGAAAACAACAACATCTTACCTCCTACGAGTATATCTTGGAAAAGGACGATGGATACAAAAAAACTCTTAAAACATTAAACCAATATGAAAAAAAAAACTAAAAATGTTTAGGACTTGAAAATTTAATTAGAAACAAACAAAATAAAAAGCTTTTCAATGTCCTTTTATTCCGTTTCTCCTTGTTACACTACACATTCACATTCTGGATAATAAATACATACTCGTACACAATATTTTTTTGTGTTATACCTGCTGAATGGCAACAGGTTGAATTTAATGACTTTTTGCACATAAATATTTAAATAACCTTAAGTTTCCATTTGCCCTTTGTTGTTGTTGTTGTTGTCATCCTCGTATTAAGTATAGCAGTAGTATAAAACAAATAAAATATGAAAAAACAAAGTTAATAAGAAATTTTGCATCTCATTAAATTTTAGAAAATATAAAATTAGGATTTAAATATTTTATTCATCAAATCAAAATGAAACTGAAATGTTGGAGAGGAGTTCATGCTTTAAATTAGAAAAATATTAAATTTTTATTTTGTTTTAAAGTAAATTAATGAAAATTGGAGCTTTGCCCGAGCTGTTGTTGTTTTAGGTTCATAAACTTACAATCGGATTGCATTTAAATAATATTTTGAAGATCTCCAACAAAAATTTTCGTTCGAAGATATGAAACGATAAGAGATAAACAAAGCATCATCATAAAATTTCAATTTTTGTATTATTTTTGTACTCGTAATACAGAAAAAAATTAGTTTGGGTCATTTGTAGAGAGGGAATCCGTGTTCACTGTAGTATTTTCAACGTATTAAATTGTATATGAATACTGAAAAGGTTTGATCACCCTGGTCCAAAGTTTCCCGTTCTAAATAAGTAGTGATTTTGTATAAAATAATACATTTTACTTTATCAAAGATAATCGTATTTCAACATAGAGGAATTTTGAGGATGGTCGTAAAATAAAAATACAAAGTTCTTCAAATCTTCAATCTTTGTGGCAAAATTAGCAGCTACTGTATAAAGTCAGTTCTGCATCTACGAAGAGGTTCGAAAGCATGTGAGCGAGATCGAAGTAGGTTTGAAAAATAAAAAGAAAATACAATTCAGCGTAATTTCGGGAGCGGAGTATTGTACCTGCATAACATTTGACTTTCTACTTACCATATATCTTATTACCAAGAATAAAAGTGTTAGAAGCGAGGTGTCCCATTACGAGATAATCAGAAATTTGGCCGAAAAATTGACAAACATCGATAAATAACAGGAAATTTGAGAATTTCCTGTTATTTATCGATGTTTGTAGAACTTCGAAAATTTCCAGAAAGAAAATTGGTTGCATTACGACTAAGGAAAATATGCTAAAATATACACCATCATTGATTTTGTAAAAACTTGTTTTCTGTCACGGTAGAAATCTAACCAGTTTTAACCCTTTTCATATAACTTTTCTGATTTGCTTGGAAGTTAGGAAATGAATTATATGTAAATGAAGATACCCTTTTCTAAGAATAATTACCTACACCTCAAACCGGAAAATTTACAAGAAATGCGGAATATCAAAAATTTACATTAAGAAGTTCAATACAAAACGACTATATGCCAAAAGCATATTTAAGAAACGAATCATACTCCAAAATTATGCGGACCTACATGTATGGCCACAATTCTCCAAGATTCCACTCATCTTTCTCACCTTTCAACAAAAATTTTACGTCGTCGTATTCAATTGCGTAGTCACGCTTAATGACATCTAAACTTTTTAGCTCCAAATTTCACTATCTGGAATCGGCCATGGGTTAAGCTCAGGATACAAAACAGTAAAGGCTGATTTGTCTTCTAAATACAATTACTTTCAATCATGTTCCGATTGAGGGAAGTTGGCGTTCAATTTTTTGGTAAAATACTAAAGTTCTTAATGTTTGCTAGAATCGTTGCAGAGCTTTGTACATCAGCGAATTATGAAAATACCAAATGATTCGCTTCATTACAGCTCGCTCCTGCTGCTGTGGCTCCAATTGCTGCTGCAATGACGGGTTCACTCGAACAATGTCCTGCTCGTTCAGCCGCGATTCACAATGAATCGTTACATCCCGATCGAGCGTATTGTTGACAACGATCCATTCAAGCGATGCGTCCACTCTTTCGCGTGATATTGAAAACTCCCTCCTGATGTTGAGACCCAAGTAGCTCTATCACAACAACGAGACCAATCTCGCCACTGTTTTCCTTGAAGCATATTTGAGAGCTTTTAGCTGAACTCGAATATATTACTCGCGAAGAGTGTAATATGACCGTTAAAACCATACTGACTGAACCAAACTTAATTTCTTTGTCGAAAAAAATGATGCACAAAAGAAGTTGCTGCTGGGTCCAAGTTATCCCAGTAAGCCGTAGGTGGTGGTGCATTATTTTTTCCGCCTCTCAAATGCAATACGCATCGATGCAAAACCTCGATCGCAGAATATGTCTTGAGAGCATCAAGCAAATAGTCCTTTGTGTTTGAGCCGTAGTATCTAACCGCTTGATTCGGATATCACGGCTTGAGGTATGTTTCAGAAATTTTGTCGCAGAAGATGTTCAGCATATTGAAACTCTTTCCAATGCTTGCTCAAATTCTTCTCGTGTCACATGTGGTTTTGCTTCAAAAAGTCTTGAATGATCAAGTGCAAGGCGATCTTTTCTTAAACGCTGAACTACACGACGAGTTTCGGTTACTTCTTCAATCTCAATCGCTCTTGCTTTTGATTTACGAATACGTTGAAATGAAAGACGGGCCTCGTTTTCATTTACCGTCTCAGCTTCGATGTCCACTTCTGTCTCATTCACTCTTGCAGCAGATTTCCTTGATGCGTTCCTCGAGTAACTGTGATGGGCTCCGGGATTCCGATATATTCTGCTTTTGCTTTTTTGCGAGTCGCTCCTTATACATGTATCCGTATAATAGATTTTCTCTGGTTTATTGTAATTTATTTGTCGTTCGATGAATTGTTTTTCGATTAATTATTCTTACAGACACTTGACAACCACTCCGGATGTTCGTAGTTTCTAAATCCTAGCAATTGTGGAATAAAATTGCCAGTTAATCCAGAATGACTTCCGGATCGCTTTCACGTATTGACGTAGACTCATTTCTAACCGTAGATTTCAGAAGTAATGCCTGATACAACTCGGGTATGCTTTGTTGTGATGTACCGAGCTTGGTAACGTATGTGACATCCGCCAAGTCGTGATACCTCTTGTGTGGCCCGTTATATCTGTGTTGTCTGTTAAAGTGTCGAGGTTCTCAAACTCATTGTCGGACTCGGCTGTTCCCATAAGGGTTAAAGTAATTAGAAAAAAGTTTAACAACAAATAACAAAAAATGTAAATAAAGTAGACAAGCACATTATTTCCTCTAAACATGGAGGTAGGCAAAACAGTTTGATGTTGTCCTGCAGACTTCAGTCAAACTTCACACCACATTTACTTTTCTGGATGAACTTTTATACAAAAAACGAAGATACAGAGTTCTCTTCAGTTGTGCCTCATATCATTGATTTAGAGCAAATCATTTTTTCTGTTCTTTAATGATATTGGATTCATTATTGAAAATTTGAGTATCCCTGTATACGTCAACGACACCAGATGATATTAATCCAGACGGATTCTGATTTATTGTAAAACGAAATACATGTCGTAGCGTTAGGAATTTCTAGACCCTTCTTTTACAAAAGCTCTGTATACGACCTACGTTCGTCCACTATTTGAATATGCCAATAAGTATAGTCTCCTTATCGTTAGTATTCATATTAATCGAATAGAGTCGACCTCCCTGGACCTGGAGCTTCAATCTACCTCGCTCTTTGATCTTTTAAAATATTGAGAATATTAGTAAGCGGCGAGTTATTACGGACTTCGTTTTTTCCTGAGTCATTGTTGTGAAAAGTAAATAATTAATACGAGTTTTTCGACTATTAAAAGTGTCTGTAGTTTATTCAGTTAGTTTCCTGTGAAAACTGTGTTTTGTATTTTATGTTAAGTAGAGATATTATAAAAAATAAACTTAACGGTAGAAAGTATTTGACAAAACCGAAAATTTGGTACCTATAAACCATTTCGAGAAAAGGTTATCTCAGAAAACGCAAAACTGGTCAACTGGAGATGATCTTCATTCTCAACAGTACGAATCATTTCTTATTTTGAAAGCACTAGAAACTTATTGATTACGTCTGTTTTTATTTTACACGTTACAGCGAATGGTATTGGTCTATTCTGGCCATGTTTTGTGTCTTGATTTGATCCCCTCTTAATATCCATTTATTATTCAGCATTGTCAACGGATAATGGCTTGAACACCGACAATCAATTTCTTATCCAAAGGCGATTTACAATTTGTATTAGAAGTATATAGCTTTTAACTTGAACACTGAAGTGAAATTGTTTGAATCATTTCAGTTAGCCGCCAAAATTGTTCGTCAGAACTAGCTGACCTAACAGGTTGATTGTTGCATCGCTGATTTAACTGGTTTAAACAGAGAACATCTTCAGCTCTTACATGTTGATTGGTCGAAAAGATAACTGTGAGAGGGTCCCCGTGGTAATAGATAATGCGACAACAACTACACCATCAACGTAATGCAACCATTGCTTAGGTTAGTACAAATTTGAATGACCGCATGGGAACAGCATGAAAGTAATTGCAAAATTGAATGAAACCGGGATCATCTCCTCCCTCTGCATACCAGTATATCTCATCCATCGACAATGCGCATGCAGATTCCAGCAATCCTGGAACCTGGGTTAGGATTAAATAAATCAAATCACAAACCGAAATTAAACACTGATTATGTAACATCCAATATAATAATATAAAGTGGCCAAATCCCTAAATGGGAGGGATACAGGGCCAGCAACATAAAACAATTATAATTGTTGCGAAAATTACCGTAACAGGGAAATAGACATTACCCAAAATCTCCCGCTCTGGCCAAAACTAGAATGTTTGTTGTTGATTTGATTGATCAATTTGAACTATTATTATTAACTTATGTTATTACGCTATTGCATGTCCTTTGGGTGGGTGTCACAAAAGTTAAAATAACTGCATAAATCAATTTAAAATACCACAATAACTATTTTAATTTTAATTTGTTACAAACAACTTTCAATTTAAAACAGTTCCAGGTTAACGATTTTCTTTGAAAAGTACACAAGAAAATAAATCACCATCAAATGTAACTTTCTTAACTACAAAGTATTTTAGCCTATCGTATTATTGTAAATGTTGTACATTTTACAAAAATACAAAAAAAAAATTCTTAAACCAAACAATAACAAGAATATAATAAGAAATTAAAAATAATTTCTAGTTTTGAATCTGGAAAGTATTTTTCTTTTCAAACTTCAAGTTTGATAAAAATGCAATTATCCTAATGTAATGCCATATCAGTTTTGTGTACCAAACTATGTTTTCAGGATTCAGGATTTAATATTGATGAATGTTTTCATTTACGGGCATATATTGAATATCAAATTGAATGACAAGGTTAATTTTCATATTTTGGTCAGTAAGTATTTATCCATGAAATGATTAGTTTTACATTTCATTCTATCGAATGTTTTGGATTTTAGCGAAAAATGGCCCCAGTCCAAAATTCTTACTCGAATGTATTACGTTAAACGAAGTATTGGTGTAAACATTTGGAAAGTAATTTTAATTTGTTTTATTTGCAAAGTACAGAGCACAAAAATAAATAATTTGGTTAATTCTTTACAAATAAACTTCTTTGATATTTTAGCAAATTTATCTGGTATTGAAGTAATGTCTTAAATTATACTCATAAAGTAGTTCTTTGTACTTGGACGTACAGACTAGTTATTTATGTGTTCGAATTGACATTAAATACTTTGATGTAGTTCTCATTTAATGCAAGAATTAAGACGATTTTTTGTTAACCTGCGTCAACATTTTCTGGACAGATCTGGCTGAGAGTATTGAAAGAGTGTAAAGCTGACTAACCAAAACATTTTATTTGGCAAGCAAACTTCTGAATATTTTGTTTCGTTTGTTTCTCTTTGAATTATAATGGGTGGATTTCGAGATGCCAATTCACAAAACCAAAATTGTAAATGCTATGTGATTGTTAGGATAAATCTCAGCTAACTTCCTTTAACGTGCTGTTGGTTTAGTTAACATAAAGTCGACTTCAAGTATGCATTACAGAATTTAAGCATATCGGGTACTTGGTACGATAGAATAAATCGTTATTAACTCTGCAGTCATATTTATATTCATATCCAGCATCCCTTTATAGGTTGATGCCTACATGTTATCCATATCATTTTAAGATGTATGAGAAAAAACAGGAAACTAGAAATGTAATAATAGAAATATTAATAATAGAAAGCAAATTTATCAATATAAGAATATCAATATCTAGCTATATTCTATTGATATAGTTACAACAGACAAAACCATTGTTCAGAATATTGTCAAACAATAGACGATATATTTTGATAGGAGGAAAATAAAAAATAAAAATTGATAACAACAAAACTATTATTAGTATAATGTCAACCAACTCTTAAATAATACTTGTACGAGTATATGGAAGCAGATCATAGTGTTTTTTTATCTGTTTGTTACAGTTTTCAATCGATATTTTGAGATAATAATGTATATCGAGTTCCGTATTAAATTAGAATATTAAACAAAGAAAATTAGACGTACGAGTAACAAGAGTCAATCTGCATGTTTTGATCATTTGGATGTAAAATTATACTGGTACTTGATTACGGATCTTAGTGGAAATTCTTTAATTAGATTATTTATATATGTATAATAGCTGACCCGGCAAACGTTGTTATGCCTAAAATAATTGTTTTATTCCAAGATTTGTTTACAATGTTCGTCTACCACATTGTTCGTCTGATCTTAGTAAATAATAATTTATTGTTAAGCCAACGTGTTGTCAATATTTTTTGTTTCTCTCTTCTCTGTCCTTGAGATGCGGGACGAATCGGGAATTGTAAGCGTTTAAATACAATTGGAGAACCTGTTAGAATCATCGGAATTATTGGTAATAAAACGTGCTTTCCTTTAAACTTGCCATTGATAATGTTACTCTATATTTTCTTGACAACCAGCTGCGTTCCGTTACATAATTTTGGTGGATTTAGTTTTCGTAGCAGTTTGATTGCTTATCCAACTTTATGTGGCGGAAGACCTGGCAAATCAAGTGAATTTAAAGATTCGGTTGGAAAATGCATCATGTTCTTCTACCACAGTATCAATTGACTTGAATGAAAATGACAGAGATTCCATCCAACATGTTTTGAATGTAGATATTTATGGTATCGACATGAATATCGTTTGCTGCTAAAATTGCCCTTTCGCTCAGATATTATCTCGATTGTTTGGAAACACAGTTTGAATTACTGCGTCTCATTCATGTACAAATTGTCTGGTAACTTGATTGTCTGGCTCATTTCATTTTCATTAATTTTGTCCTCTCAAATGGATCATTTTGAAGTTGGATACGCATATTTGTTGTTAACTTCATTTGTGAACACTGTTCGCACCACAGTGATGAAGCTTTGAAACAGGCATCTCTTTCATCTGCATAGCTGGAACGTGGAATAACCGGAAGTGTTTTTCGAAAATCTCCTGATAACAAAATGAGAGTACCGCCAAAGATTCTTTCGTTGCCTTTCAAATCTTTCAACGTAAGATTTAAAGCTTCTAATGAATGTTTATGTATATGTCAATGTACATGCATCCCGTATATATAATGGCAATTTAAGTGCTGAATGAGCAGTTCTTCCGCCATCCAATAAAGTAGCAGCAATGCCCGATGAAGCGATGGCCAAAGCAATTTCACCATGAGAACGTATTTAATCCAAGATGAGGGAAATCAAAAATGTTTCTAAAAAGAAGAATCCGCTTGCAGTGACTACAAGCATTATCGAGTCAAAAATTAATTTTTGCTCTGCCAATAATTGTGGTTCTTGTGTTTGAATGTACTCATTCAAATCATCAATAATGCATGATTGTTCTCGTTGTAAATATCGATTATATAAATCACTAATGAGTGATTCATTTGAAATAATCAGGCATAAGGATTCCAGTTTTATTAAAACATTGCTGGCTAAAAATTCACTTCCAAGAATTGTACGTTGTGCATGTAAAATATCCTCAAGATTGCGTTATTTGAAAAGTTTGTTGTGGAGTATCAGGAGTAGAACCGAAAGCAGCATCGGTAAAAGTCGAATCCCACTGAGAATCTCCTTCTAATAATTGTAATGCGCGACATGCATCATGATTTGCGATAAATATTTGACCGTTTGTAACGGAATTTTATTCAGTTCCGTTATCAACCCAAACATCAAATTTTAACATACGGCATAACCTTCGAGGTGATACCTCAAATTCTACCAAAAGAAATTACCATGCCGTATTTCGCATTGTTATTGGTTGCTTATGTTACTCAGATTACTGTATATATCCATGCAGTAGGTGAATAAACGTAAACCATAATAATATATAATGCAACATTATCAATTTATTTTTGCATCGATATGTCTTGAGGTAAATGGCTTGAAAAAAAACTTTGCTATTGAAAATACCTACAATTGCACCTTTCGATCGATTGATTTTTTGTTGATGTAAATAAATTTTTGCGCGTGCATTGAGTAAGCGAAAATCAATGTCACGTTGTTGTACGTTTTTGCGTTCGTACATTTTGATGAATGTACAATAATTTGTTTTCAATTTTTGGTATAAAATGTACAACGGAAAGAAAGAAGCGGGGGTTGCGTGCTAGACAGTCAGCCGTGCAGCTGTGTTTAGAAGAGGTAGAGAGTTCAGTTTCTTTTTGGGTAATTTCCTGATATCTAAAATAAAATGCGTTTGTTAACATGTGTAAAATTTAGTGAAATACAATAATAATTTTAAAAAAAAAGTATAAATTAATCTGAAATAAATTTAATTAAGAAAATTGGATGTGTTTATTATCTCGTGATACTATACAGTGTTCATTAAGTTACATAAATAAATTGATGTAATCGGGGAATAAATCAAATCAAGTGCCAATAAATGTGAAATATCCAAAAAATTCGTTTTGTGGGAGTGTTGCAAGTTTGATTTATTTTTGACACCAAAGAAAATTTTTGTTCATTAATTTAAAAATTTAAAATAAACGTTAGTGAAATACATACATTGAAAGACTGATCCGGGAGGTAAATTAAAAGTGCGAGTTTTTAGTCTAGTGCTTTGCAGACTAAATTTTCTTTTTTTTTGGTAAGTATGATTTTAGTGCAGTAGAGATACTAACCATTCTAATCGTGGCGAGGTTCCTTAGTTGCTTCTAGCAAAGCTGAGTCTTGCTAGAAGCGAGGGCATCGAAAGTAACCCTGCCCATAGGCGGGACACCCTCTTTCTGCTGAGGACCTCCTCCACGCCATTAAACCACTAATCGTTAAGCTTCTCTATTAATATTTTTTTTTTGGTGCGTATTTCTTAGGGTAATTATGTTACCCTAAGAAACCAGAATTAACAACCATGGGTAAAACATCCGCTTGAAATATGTAGGACCCGCCAGTTTTGGGTCCGAGGACCCCACTTTTCATTTTTTTTTTCAACCTTTAGATGGTAAATATTAGGCCATCTTTCTCTTTCTCTTTTGTTATTGTGCGGTAATCTAGGTCCCGCATTTCGTCTAACCCCAAAAACCCACGACCACATCCCCTACAAGACTGAGCTGCGGGAATCAAAGCCGCACATGGGGTTAGTGCATGAAATGGGGACAAATTTCTTTAGCGTTAGGGTATACGGTCGTAAGACGGTGAACTTTTAGCGTTACAGTGGCGCCCAAACGGGGCCATAATTCGGCCCAAAAATTCTGGTAACAAATACCACAATAAGTCTAAGAAATTCAATTGAGGATCCCCTCACACTCTCGTCTAAATTAATATTCGACATTACTTTTTGGGTAATGTTCAAAAATTGTTAAATACTTCTAAGTAAAATTGAAATCGGTTTAAAAAACAGTGTGCTTGGTTTTTATCATTGTTAGATGTAAATTTCTATCGATACGAGTATGGCAGCGGCAAGCCTGACCTAATACGTGGTGGGTCATACGCGTACCGACAGAGATTGATGATAGTTGAGTTTCTATGCTAGATCCCCGAATGGATGGTTTATCCGTGGCATGTCCCAACCCGCACTCCGGGGGATAAACCAACATTCGTGGTAGTTATAGGAGTTTAAGAATTCATCTAATGTGGTGGGAAGGCTGGAGCATGCGTTGATAATCCAGAACTCAAACAATAATCCAGTTGTACGGTTTTCTGTACCGTGTACAACAACCAGTGGTGCAACGGATGTTAGTAAGGGTGAAAAGGGTTTTTCCTTGAAACAATGTGCATCATCTCTTTCCTTGCCGAGTGATAAGACCGGGGGTATTAAGAGCTGCACATTTCTCAGATACTAAAACTACTTTTCCGCATCCTAAAGTAAGTTGCACGACTGTCACTAAATTTTCCTACGGTTTGATTCCACAATGGTTATAAGAAATTATTACGAGTTGTGGCAAATTTTATTATTCAAAATATGGATTTCCAACAAGCAGTGTATAGTTAGGTTATTGCGCAAATTCCACTTTGTCGTTTCATTTAAAAATTTATCATCCTCCGGGATGGGGTTGCCAGTCCTCCCATTGCTAGTTGTAGGCGCGTTCAGGGTATAATGTGTTTAGCTGTCCAATCCGGTTTTCTATCAGTGAACGGATATTGATGAGGTTTCGGACATAAGCTAAACACTATTATACCACACACTGTTGAAATCCTTGGTGATAACCGGCGTGTTATCATCCCCAATAGACAGCAATAGCAGCTGTTGTTAGAGGCCTGCAAAGGTCTCATCAACATCAGTTGACTTACATGGTAACGTTTTTGTCACCCATGTAGCTGAGCTCCTCTGCTGAGTTCAGGGTAAGACTGCCAGCTGCAGAAAAGGGGACAACAAACCTGCCATGGTCTATTGGGTACCATAAATGTCATCTGTTTCCAAGTTCACCATAGCAGCGAGGATCACCTTGTATGTCAGGTTAAGACTACCGCTGCATCATTGGGAACAAGGAAATAATTTCATCAAAATTTCAATTTCAAAGCCTTTATCTTATCCTTATTTTTATCCCCGTTGGCGGAATTTATTCATTGAAGGGGGATATTACCCATGGTTGTTATTGATTTCATTTGAATTTTAAATTAATGTTTTTGATCAGTTTAGTTTAGTTTAGTTTTCTTTAGTGGAAGGTTTTGTTTTGAAAAATGAAGGTAGAACATCTAGACAGTGACGAGTTCTTAATCGAATGTGAATGTCGAAAGATCCCCGTCGTGTCTTACCATAAAGCGGCTCTCGCTTTGAAAAGAGAATTGGTGGAAGAACAGGTGAACCTTAAGGGGAATAATCTTGTTGTACATGAAACTGCAGTCAGATCTCCTAAACAAGTAATAGTGACATGTTTTCACAAGCTGGAAGGTGTCAAACATTTGTTCCGCCAAATAACGAATGGAGTTATTACGGCGGATGAGCAATTGCCAGTGGTGTCAACAAAGTTGCTACACATTCAAGGTAGATTAGATCGTATCCGGCTTACACTCCCTTTACAAGAGATAATCAATGAGATGATCTTGGCTGTAAGGGATCTGTGGGAATTACTAGCATTTATAAAAGTAACCGATAAGTTACAAGTAGCTGCAAGACGCTTATATTATTTGAAAATCATCTCAGATGAATCTAGGGCGAAATTAGATTTGGAGAAAATTGCACATAGCCAAAACTCATTACACTCGAACCCTTCGCGAAGGAATTATTTTAAAGATGAACGAACACGTAAGCAAAATGCACGGATAGTTCAAAAATTAGATCAAAACCAACGTGTGTGCAAAAATTTGAGGGCAGAGGCATTTTACGAACAACCGTCTATGCGCAAGACGGAAGTGGACGTTGAATCGTCGTCAGCCGAAAGAATTGGTCGATTAACTCAACATAAAGTAAGTAGAGAATCATCACCTAAAGCAGCACAAATAACATGTTCATCGGCAATAGAACAATGTACATCACGCACTTCCAAAAATGAAACCCTAGCTAACTTTGAAGGGGAATTTTCCAAAAGGTTTTCTTTGGAATATTTTAAAGATAAAAAGAACGGTCGAGTTAGAGATAAAAGGTTAATAATCAGAGGTAAATGTAAACTACAGATAGGAAATACCATCAAATCGATCGAAATCATTTCAAGTCCACCAGCTAAGGTAATTAAATTATCGACGACTTTCCTTTCTGATTTAATCAAGGTTACTTCGTCAATGACTTACCATTTTTACATAAATCCTTTGAATTTAGTACTAACAACAAAATATCTTAGATGTTTACCACCAAACATTCTAATGTTAGAATCAAGGCCAGGTGCAATTAAAGTGGGTTCAATTTCCACAACCAAGGACCGTCAATTAATTTGGCAAAAATTTAATAAATCTAATTCACATTCCTACAACAAACATAGTGATAAAGAAGTGTTCCCGGTAGTTCAAGCTGATTCGTTAAGAAGCAGGGCTAATTTTAGAGTAATGAAAAACATCCAAAAAAGGTTAAAGTTAATGGCCAATAACGTTATAACCGCCGCAGTATTACAATCGACTCCGAACTTTCGAAATCGGAAGTGGCATTGTGAGACTGAGCACGGCATTAGGGCGTTATTGGACTATGTGAAACTTACGTCCGTTTACGAAGTGTATTACAACTGGAAATCGCTAGTGAAAACTTTATATCGAAATTGGAAGCGCCGCCGTAGAAAACAGACGCATACGCCATCCACTTTCCCATTAGACCATCTATGTATAATTGGGCATTTACATAGGTGATGTAACGGTAAAGTGAAGATCGGTATTCCCCGCGCGGTTAGAGGATACCGGTATTAGTTTAAGAGAATTGAGTTAAATGAGAGAATGAGGCTGACTCAATTTAGTTACTACAGTTGTTCTTCTGTGGAAGTAAAATTGATTTGGCGCCCTCCTCTCATGATAGTTAGAGTAGTAGCTAAGTTAATATATTTTACACAAATTTTATATAAATCGATATAAACTAACTTAAGATTAAGGAAAGGATGAGGTTGACCCAATCACATTCCATGCACATGGTTCAGCAAAGTGGGATTGGGTTAGCGCCATTCATCAGCACAACGGTCTTATGCTTGTTATCTCATGTCTAGAAATGGGTATTTTCAACTGGTGTTTGAGGCTAACGACGATACTGGTGGCAGCAGCGAGTCTGAGCAATCAGGGTTTGCAGTTCCAAGAGTTTCAGACTGAGCCGGGTATATACTTTGCTGAGGAAGGTAGGGCCAAACTATCCACCAACATTTGGACCATAGTGGGGTACTATAACTTATCGAGCTACTGGAGGGAGTGGGAGCACATGAGACTAACGCAAGAACATCTCCGAGCGACATGTGCAGAAAACGCCAATGCGACCAGGTACGTTAGACATTGCGAGGCGTTGTTAAGTCCGATAGCTTACTTGATGAACCAAATCGAGGACAGTAATAGGCTTCTCCAAGCACAACACGGACGGGAAAAGAGGGCTCCTTTGGATTTCCTCGGAGATTTAGCAGGGGACATAATCGGAGTGTTGGGCCAACGAGATGCTCAGAGGTATCAGGAGCAAATCAAACACCTGAACACCGGGGTACTAAAAACACAAACCATGCTCCAACAGCAAATGCATGTATTAGATTTGACCGGAAACATTATCCGTAAGGAGCATGAGGAAATGGAAAAGCATTATCGGGTAATCCAGGAGGAAATCGAGTCTGTGATGGTGCATGAAGAGTATATGGACGTGTTATTCCAGCTATCTGCGGCCATTTGGATGTATAAGGATGTCCAAGGAGACCTGATAGATATACTCTCGGATGTACATCATGGGAGAGCAAGTGTGCGATTGTTACCTCCTTCGCAGTTTGCAAAACAACTATGGGAAATAAGTAAGCAGATCCCCACGAACCTGCAAGTTCCTAGTTCAAGAGCACACTGGATCAATGTATATCGGTTACTGGAGACCAAGGCAGCAATCATCGAGGATCAGATTATTTTCGAAGTTCAGGTACCTCTTATCCAGGGGGAAGAGTACCAGATATTTCACCCCATCCCGGTTCCAACAAGATACCAAGGGGGGTATGCTTACCTCGAGCCACAATACCAGTATGTTTTGGTTAGCCGCTCTAGAGTGTGGTACCAACCAATCTCTGCAAAAAGGTTGGACGAGTGTAGACGCTGGGAAGAAGGAACGGTAATTTGCAAAGCAGGAGGACCAACGTACAAGATTGAAAGTCAAGATGAGCATTGTGAAATGGCGTTGCTCTCACATGCCAATGAGCAACCGAGCCGATGCCCCATACGAACAGCACTACCTTCGATTTACATTCACCCATTAAAGGATAACCGGTGGATCATGGTACTACCCCGCGAAGTAGTCTTTGATCTGGAATGCCAGGAACAACCTCAGGCAGTGGCTATGAACGGGAGCGGAATTCTATCACTAGACCCTGGCTGTAGTTTGAGGGGGGCCTCGGTGGTCATTAAGGCCACGACTACTTACAAAACAGTAATCCGTGCTGATGTTGTTCCAAGATTCAACCTCACGCAGAAAACAGAGAGGCGTACATTAACATTCCCCGCCAATGCGTTAGAGGTCGAGGTGTCCGAACTACAGCAAACCATCCAAGAACTAAAAAGAGAGGAACCGTGGTCCCAAGTCAATTGGCATCACATTGGGAACTATACGGGCACTGGGGCAGCTTTGGTACTAACCTTAATTCTGTTACTCTTGGGATGCAAACTCTGGAATAGACCGTGGAGACAACGGGGACCAATAAGGCAACGGCCAACACCACGGGAAGGCGGAAACCAGGCTGAGGGGGCGCAGGGAAACCTGATCTGATAACAAGGATAGGACGTAGGGTTAGACATTTAATGCTTATTGGTAGTAATAATTAGTAGCCCATAGTTATAATTTAGATATTTAGATATAGGTTAGGTGTTTAATTTAGACAGCCCGGCACTGAGACTAGCTCAGGGTGTGGGAGTTCCCCACGTGGGATGTAAGGAAACTGAATTTCTACTCCTGTCCTCCTTTCATTAGGGCATGAGATCCCTTTTCATCTCAGGGTTTGGGTTTTCCCCACGCTGTAACGGAATTTTATTCAGTTCCGTTATCAACCCAAACATCAAATTTTAACATACGGCATAACCTTCGAGGTGATACCTCAAATTCTACCAAAAGAAATTACCATGCCGTATTTCGCATTGTTATTGGTTGCTTATGTTACTCAGATTACTGTATATATCCATGCAGTAGGTGAATAAACGTAAACCATAATAATATATAATGCAACATTATCAATTTATTTTTGCATCGATATGTCTTGAGGTAAATGGCTTGAAAAAAAACTTTGCTATTGAAAATACCTACAATTGCACCTTTCGATCGATTGATTTTTTGTTGATGTAAATAAATTTTTGCGCGTGCATTGAGTAAGCGAAAATCAATGTCACGTTGTTGTACGTTTTTGCGTTCGTACATTTTGATGAATGTACAATAATTTGTTTTCAATTTTTGGTATAAAATGTACAACGGAAAGAAAGAAGCGGGGGTTGCGTGCTAGACAGTCAGCCGTGCAGCTGTGTTTAGAAGAGGTAGAGAGTTCAGTTTCTTTTTGGGTAATTTCCTGATATCTAAAATAAAATGCGTTTGTTAACATGTGTAAAATTTAGTGAAATACAATAATAATTTTAAAAAAAAAGTATAAATTAATCTGAAATAAATTTAATTAAGAAAATTGGATGTGTTTATTATCTCGTGATACTATACAGTGTTCATTAAGTTACATAAATAAATTGATGTAATCGGGGAATAAATCAAATCAAGTGCCAATAAATGTGAAATATCCAAAAAATTCGTTTTGTGGGAGTGTTGCAAGTTTGATTTATTTTTGACACCAAAGAAAATTTTTGTTCATTAATTTAAAAATTTAAAATAAACGTTAGTGAAATACATACATTGAAAGACTGATCCGGGAGGTAAATTAAAAGTGCGAGTTTTTAGTCTAGTGCTTTGCAGACTAAATTTTCTTTTTTTTTGGTAAGTATGATTTTAGTGCAGTAGAGATACTAACCATTCTAATCGTGGCGAGGTTCCTTAGTTGCTTCTAGCAAAGCTGAGTCTTGCTAGAAGCGAGGGCATCGAAAGTAACCCTGCCCATAGGCGGGACACCCTCTTTCTGCTGAGGACCTCCTCCACGCCATTAAACCACTAATCGTTAAGCTTCTCTATTAATATTTTTTTTTTGGTGCGTATTTCTTAGGGTAATTATGTTACCCTAAGAAACCAGAATTAACAACCATGGGTAAAACATCCGCTTGAAATATGTAGGACCCGCCAGTTTTGGGTCCGAGGACCCCACTTTTCATTTTTTTTTTCAACCTTTAGATGGTAAATATTAGGCCATCTTTCTCTTTCTCTTTTGTTATTGTGCGGTAATCTAGGTCCCGCATTTCGTCTAACCCCAAAAACCCACGACCACATCCCCTACAAGACTGAGCTGCGGGAATCAAAGCCGCACATGGGGTTAGTGCATGAAATGGGGACAAATTTCTTTAGCGTTAGGGTATACGGTCGTAAGACGGTGAACTTTTAGCGTTACACGTTGACAGTTTTTAAATATTCAAATGATGTTGCCCTGGAACATTAATTAATAGCAATCGTAAGTAGAAGCATTCACGTTGTCTTGAATGAACAGTGTATAGCCCGCCTGTCTGAATAAAGATGGATGCCCAAATGAGTGATAGCTGGATTTATTTTGTGAATAGAAAAAGATTATAGGATTCGCCAGACTGCCTCAT
This sequence comes from Nephrotoma guestfalica, assembly GCA_963691935.1. Classification (NCBI taxonomy): domain Eukaryota; kingdom Metazoa; phylum Arthropoda; class Insecta; order Diptera; family Tipulidae; genus Nephrotoma; species Nephrotoma guestfalica. Next base: position 304,867,414 of record OY829914.1, on the reverse strand, counting down.
TACTGCTTACATACCTGCCCATTTGGTAACGCGCAACTTCGTCATTTTCAATAAGGATAGAAGAGGACAATAAGGTACAACCCATCTATTATCTATTTCAATGCCGTTCTGGTTATTGTTTGAGTTTATTACAAAGGAATGACCACTATTTTCAGTAGATCGGCGACGATATTGTGGATATCCATCAATACCTGTAATAGTATCCGATAATCAGTTTCCTTGGGAAAGCGTTTAATGCATTTAACATTTTACCATACATGGTGAATTGCGGTTGATGGCACTACATGGACCATGTATCATGTTTGTCGTTACAATCTGGAACAATTCTGGATTTCTTCTGGTCTAATTTTGTTAATCAACTAAAATAAAATATGGGCATGTGGCAATCCACGTTTTGGTTATTCAATTGAAAACGTGCCGTTATGTCATGTCGATCATTAACTGATTGGCGTGACAAACATATTTTTTGATTTCGTCCCACGGCTATTGCGCTGCTATTGCATCTTGAATAATTCCTACATATGCCGAGGACTGCCATTTATGACGAAAGTAGGATGCACATTTGACAAATTTCATCAGGGCTTACATTGCCATCCCCATTATTGTTCGGACCTTAATTTTGCCTGGTTGAATTGAATATAAGGGAGACGTTTACTTTCAATTTTAGCGAACATATCGACAATAAATTGGTGGTATAAATGTCTGCATTTTAATATGTGATTGTCTATATTGGTCCGAATCATAAGCCTGTGAGCATAGAAATTCATAGCGCTAACTTTTTTGTTGGTTTCTTCACCTACAAGTTAAAAGTATTGTAAATATAAATTTGTTTATTGAATTTGTAATTGTTATGTTAAACTGTTAACAGGATTCCTTTGTTTGATGTTTATATGGTAAGTCATCCTCGTCCTCCAAAAAAATTAAAGGATATTCCGTTGTAAGAACGATGTGTATCTGGAATGACTTCTGTGTTGTTGTTGCGGCGCATGATGCGTGTATCACGTTGCTCGAGTGTATCGCCAAACATTACTATTCCTACTTCAGTCATTTTTGGAGCATTAAAACGCCGCGCATGTTTGCCAATAGGCGCTTTATTGGCTTTCATAACGATCATATAATTATCGTTTTGTAATTGTTTGGAAACTTGTTTAAACAATCGGATGAGGTTATTTTTTTTTTTGCCAAAAAGTTTCTAAATCGACTACGACAGCAGTTCCTGAATTACTTGAATGTGATTGTACTCGCAACGGATTTTAGAATGCTTTTCTTGGTGCAGTGCTCAAATTCCTTAAAAAATTTTATGTTTCCGTGTGTATAGAGGAAGTAAAGACTCAATTTTGTGATGGACCTGGCTCTGTATCTTGAATGTTGAATTAAATGTACGTTCTTGCTCATCCGTATTAGTAACGATATTGACGGCGAAGGAAATCATTTGAAAACAACTATTAAATATCTTGATTTTTATTTGTTTTCAACAATAATTTGGACTCTGCAGCCAAAAGTTGCCATTCATTAGCGTTTTAGTGGCTCTGGTGGTGGGTTCAATGTATTGGTAAAACCACTTGCGTGATGAACAACACATCCCTGCGGTTTCATTTTTGAATTTCAGAGTGTGGCAATGAGTGCATTCTTTATCCATGTTACGAATTGATTGATGTCTGGATTATATTCGAATGCGATACGATTGAATGATGACAGTGTTAGTGCCCTTGTTGCTTGCATGCGTTCTCGATTATTCAGTTGCACCACACTTTTGTTTGAATCCGTAACACGATTGCGTGATTTTTGAGTTGTAATTTTCATTTGTGTAAGTCGTTCTATTCTGTTTGCATCACTTTCTAATGCACGGGTGGTTGCATTGCGCAATCGTGTATCCTCTCTTCCCGCTTATTTTTATTGTGGTGTTAAATTCATTCTTAATTGTTGCCTATTGTGAGTTTGTCGGCCACTACGACCAATGTTTGAATATCGTCGTTCAGACATGTTTCGCTGCAATTTGTACTCGTATGTTGGCTAAAAAAGGAAATTTTCGATGGTTATGTTATTTGTACAGGAAGTCGATAGATGCATTGAAAGTGTTATTTAACCTTAATTCCTAATAATAATTTCTAATGTTGCCCACACTAAAAAATTCTTCTAAAATATTAAATTCGTGTTACATCTGAAAAATGAAGTGGTGTAATTTAAGTAACCAACACCCGACATTTTTTTTATGACAAATGTACATAGATCTCGAGTACACCACACTTAGTTTATAAAGCGAAAAATTAAACCTATCGGTCTTGTAAAATGTTTAAGGACATAACAATTTTGTATTTAAATAAAACACGGAATAATTGATAATGGTCTGAAATTTAATTCAGGTGCAGTACACATGTTACATTTAACTATGGAATTCGATCTATTCGTTGGAGCCATTTTTCCACCACTCTTTCACACCTATCGGCCGGAACGTTGATAATTTCGCGTTCGATACATCACATGAGTTAGATGACCGTTCGACCAGACTATTTCTCGACATTATACGGTAATCGAACTGCCCCTTCAATAGACCAATTGTTTGACCATCTGTGTGGCATGTGACATCTTTCTTGTTTCAACCATATATCATTGATGGCAAGTCAATCCAATTTTGGCCAAATATAGTCTTCCAACATGGCATGATAGCGAACTCCTTTGACCGTAACATGGTAATCATTTCTATCGACCAAAAAATTCGATCCAATGTCACCTCCAGAAAAATTCGATCCAATGTCCTCTCACACCTTTAATTTCAGCAATTCACTAATTTCACTTTTACTTTTCACACTGTTTCAACTTTTACTTCTTAACTTCCAGTGTTCACTCGTTAAATTACAACTGTCTCTGCGTTCCAAATTGCTCGCGCTGATATACTTGTCTATCACGTGTATGAAGTTATCCCAGCATTCTCTCAGAAAATAATTTTTTTAATCAGGTAACACTAACATAGCAAAAACCAAGTTTCTATTGTGTGGAGTTATCCCAAGAGGAGTTATATTATAATTTTGAAATCAATTCCGCTTGGAAGGTGATATTTTCGATGCAAGCTCTACGAAGAATACCTACGTGCTACGAAAGCCACGACTAATTAACTCCGGCAAAAGAAGCGCGAACATATGAGATCATGTATTCGAAAACATTTGCTTCAGGGACTGTTTTGGTAACGCTAGGAATCTGACTAAAGACTTCCACCCAAGCAGTTCTACCATAGAATTCTTCTAGTGTTGCAAGTCAACCTTTTTTCACAAAGCTTTTGTTTATTTTCGACGACCAGGCGGCACTGAAAATCCAACCAATCATTGCGGGACCTCTAAGGTCTTCCTCCTGGCTGTCTATCGTGGCACTTCTCCTGGATGCCAGAAGAAGTTTCTTCGATGTTACCGGTCTAAATAGCCAGAAAATGCTGATTGGTAACTTTGCAGTGCTGCTTGATCTATAAAAGCAACGACATTCCATTGAGCAGTCTTTCTGTGTCCGTCCATGTTTACACATCTGTAAGATCGAACGTCTGATATGCTGGTGGGATGCCTCTTATACACCATGACGTAATCGAGTTGGGTTTCCGTTCTTCCATCATTCAATCTCCACGTTACTTTGTGGATTCTCTTATGTGGAAAAAACGTACTTAATATAAGTAACGTGTACGTTATGGTTGGGTCATGTGCGATGTATTTGCGGCACTGTACAATAACGATCATGACGAGGTCATGTTTGTTATGAATTCAATATGGTAACTCGAGGCTTTTGTTTAGGGTTCATAACTTAGTTGTTTTTATGAGCGAAGGTTGTTAGTCTGGCAAACTTGTTGCTTGTGTTGGTCACGTACTGGTGGTTAATATAACGATCCAGTTCTACCTTAAATAGAGAATTTCCTCTGCTCGTCTCTATAACACCGCCTGATTCATTTTGAGTTACCTAGAGAGCACCGCGAAGAGCTAAGCATCTAAGACTTCGTTCTACAACACCTTAGGAAGGTGAAAAATGTTCGAAACGTACTATATACCGGATCATATATTGTTATGCCGGATTTTTACCAGTTAAAATACACCTCCTTTCCATGGATCATCAATCTTCCCAGAACCACGGTTAGGTATTATTTTGGAAGTGGGGTTTGCAGCGTTGCACATTCCAGCTTACTTTTTCAACTCTCCATTGCTTGAGTCTCGCATGCTTAACACTACATTTTTCGGTGTTGATGATTACCCAATTCTGCTGGCACTTGTTTATTTATTTATTTTGTCTTATTTCTTCGAATCACGGGCATACGAAAAACACATGTTCGGCATTCTCCAGAACACCCTTACAGACTGGACAATCAGGTGGTCGGTCGTAGCCGAACCCGTCAACTACTGAGCTAAATAAAACTCGAGTTCACGATGTTGCTGGTTAAACACCACATCTATTAAACCAATTACAACCTTCCTCTTTCCGAGGAGTTTAATTGTTGTTGTCATTCAGCTAGTATACCTCAGTTCTTATAAGACTACAATTCGCCCTACCCATTATCGGAATCCGTTGAGCTCAATTTGGTTATACTTTATGCGCAGATACTGTGATATACTGAATTAATGTTTGGAATATAAGTTTTAACTTTCAGTGTTTTCGCCCAAATCGGGGCTCCATACAATATGACAGATTTGCGTTGCTGGCCAACAGTCTCCGGCGATTTTGTTTAGGCCTCCAACATTGGACATTAAACGTTAAAGAGCCGCACTTACTAAAGCTGTTTTATCATTAACATACTCCATGTGCTTCGTGAACAAAAGTCTTGCATCAATCATGATGCCTAGGTTATTGTTACAAGGTACGAAGAGCTTTCCACATGGATGAAGATCGTTTGCCGTTTTTTTCTGCTATGGATTAATATACTGCCTCGGTTTTATGCTAAGCTGCAGTTCTACCCCTGCTTTAGATAACCAACCCTAGATAATGGTTATGGACTCGTTACACAGGTGCTCTATTTCGTCCTTAAATTAGACCTTCTTCCTTGGTTTATTGGACTAGCCGTATTTAGCAAAAGCATTGATCGTTGAATCGGCTTTTCTAAAGCTATGTTGCTGCTGCGCAAAGTTTCTAGTTCTCTCAACGACTACCGCTTTCGACGAGTCTTTTCCCGATGATATGTTATAATATTTTGTTTGCTGTGTTTAGCATAAAGATCGATGGAACTAAAGAAGGTTTTTCTGGCGTTGTTCTCCCTTGGGAAATAGAATCGCCCTCTACTTTTTTCATCATTTAGGAAATGTTCTAATATTTAAACAGGAGTTTAACAGGTCAAATAATTCTCCACGTTTAACACACACTTCTGTTTTCAGTGCTAGGTAGGTTTGGGCTACCGTTAGACTAGGGACAGCAACTTGGATATTTCCTCGTTCCAAGGTGTGTTCCAAATTAGTAACAATATCGGCTGGCATCAGTTTTCTAAATTTTTACCGAAAATGACGATTTTTGAAAGAAAAACTGTTTTTCACAAAACACGGCCTCTCTACAGCCCAGATGGATTGACTGATCGGTTTGAAACTTCATGCTTACAATTTTTCCATATATTAGAAGATTTCAGTGATTTTTGGCTGATATCGGTTATCCGGGAGTGGCAGCTTTTATAGGAGACTTTACGTTTTTTGCACGTGTTTTGAAAGGATTTACGAGAAAATTTGCAACAATACCGGTCCAGAAGAGTTTTCTAAAATTTGACGATTTCTGACAAAGTTGTTTGTTGAAAAACAGACAAATTCCCGACCGCTGCCTTGTACAGTTCAGATGGATTGATTGATCGAGATAAAACTTTATGTTTGTTTTCCATAAATTGAGAGTTCCCAGTGTCTTTTCCTGAGATCGGTGAACAGGAAGTCGCAGCTTCCATAGGATCTGTTTCGTTTTATGCAAATATGTTGAAAAGTAAATATTTTACAAGAAAAACAACTTGCAAATAAAAGATTCTAAAGTAAATTTACAACAATACCGTCCCACTTCGGATTTCAAATATTTAAGCGAAGCTGACGGTTTTTGACAAAAACTCTCTTTAAGTAAAAATTCGTCGTTTCTAGGCTGTATAGATGGACTGATTGATCGAGCTGTAACTGCAAACGTAAGCTTTTTCCAAAAATTGGGAAATTCATGGGACCTTGGTTATTGGAAATCTGGTACAGAGCATCATACCAGAATAAAGGTATGTTGCAGAAAACCACAGGGATAGTTAGAAATAGTTACAATTATGTGTACTCCTCCCTCCTCGGCATGACAGTATGCCTCATCCTTCAACACCTTGCTGTTTCAGCAGCATCGAAACCTGATTCCCCGAAAATGTGGTTATGTATCATTAAAAATTCCAGTAAAATAAATAAATAAATAAATAAGCAATACACAAAATGCAAGTTGAAACCAATTTAAATTTGGGTTTTTTTTTATTTAAAAAAGAACTTCACGCATAATAAATCTAAACGCACGATCTTAAAGATGTTAGTGTTGGAATAATATTACCTACCAAATTCATGGCTTGAGCGCTTTCGCATGCGATAACTTTAGCACCAGCCATTTCAATTGTCATTGAAACAGACGCTACAAGTGTTATCACACTTTCCAATGTTTCTGCTGAAAGTGAATCATTGTCTAATTCAGTTAAAAATGTGGAAACAATTTTCTTAGATTCTGCTAAATAGTTTTGGAATACTGTAATTTCATCCGTTAGGCATGCGGCAGCATTTGCTATAGCAGTGTTGATTAAATTTTGAATAACGATGTTAGCACAAGCAGGAATTCCTGTTAAGAATTTAGTAAGATCTTGGAATATAAATCTAATCTCAGAAGCCTGGTTCGTGATCGCGCCTTCCAAAATTGCAACAACATTACTCACTAAGTTTGTTACATTCCCAATAACAGGTAAAATATTATTAAGTGCGTCCTTAATTCCATCTGTTAAAGGAAGAATAATATTCGAAAGGTCATCTTCTCCGTTGCTCACAGCTTCTAGAATTGTAGCTGTAAGATTAGTTGTATTCAAAATGCCTTGAATCTGACTAACTGCATCAGTAGATGGCAAATTTAGTTTGGTTACATTTGATATCTTGCTGATTATATTAGAAATTATGTCTGGAAGCGCAGATAATAAATTTCCTAACATTCCGGTAATTTCTTCGGTTATACTTGGAATAATGTTTAAAATATCTCCAACTGATGTCAACAGTTGACTTGTGATAGAGCTTAAAGGATTATTTGATGTTAGATTAGAAATAACATTATCAATAGTGTTTGTAAGAGCAGCACCAGCCTCTGTAGCTGCGGTGACAATAGTAGAGGTGGTTTGGTTAACCAATGAAACTGTGGTGTTTACGACTGTTCCAATAGATTCAGTAACGGTATTTGCCGTGGTTTCCACTAATTCCCCTGTGGTATTTATTACAGCACCAACTAGATTTCCAGCGTTTACAACTAAATTAGTGGTTGTGTTGACAACCGTTCCAACCGTAGTAGCAGTCGCATTTGCCAATGCACCAACTACTTGACCTGCTCCACTTACGACATTACTAACAGTAGAATTTACCAAATTTGTCACACCGGATATAGCCCCAGTAAAAAAATTGCTTAAAAAACCTGCTTGGGCAAGATGTGCCTAAACGATTAAAATAAAAATATTATTAGCAATAATTCACTTTGCAAACCGTTGTAATTATACCTGAGCAGTAAACACGATAAAGAATGCACTTAAAATTACCAGCTTCATTTTAAGATCGTACGAAGTAAATGAGACTTTCACGTGCCTATTCAGTTAACAATAGACTAAGACGTTGTAAATTGTTTTAATTTATATAAGCAAATGACGGAGAAGGGGAAATTTCAAAATTATATAACTGCGATATTATTCGGTCTAGATCTGCACGAGCGCACATTTCTGAAGCCAACTTTGAAATGAACTTCTAGGAAGAACCTTGATAAAATATTGATCAATATTGACTCGTTAAAGCCAAAATTTAAACACAAATAAATATTTTGTGTTCTTAACCAAAACATTTGTCCAAATATTTTTTTATTTTTGTTGAAGGAAATCAGCGAAAACGAACGTGTAATATTATTATTGATATGTACGCACTAATGAGAAACACTTGTTTTGCGTTAGTTACAGCTCCCAGGTAAATATACATTTGTTGATAACAACATCAGCATGGAAATTGATCTGTTGCCATATTAAATAAATTTAGGTGTCAATGTCACGGAACAACCCAAACGGTTTCCGAGAAAGTTGTTTGAAAGGACAGGATGGGGGTTAACAAATTTGTCTAGATAGTTTGAATTTTAGGTGACAAATAAACCGTACATTAGAATACTTAGCCTAAATATTTAACGGTAATTTGAAAACTATTAATGGAACTACCGGCTAAGTCGCGTCATGTATTGTTACGAGTTTAAATACTTTCATTTGGCTAGCATGAAACGTCTGACACGTTGACAAAATACCTCTCAGTAGTTAAAAAGCGTAAAACACAGTTTAACAAAATATCAGTTAAAATTAAAATGAAAATGTACGCAAAACCAATAAACAACATACAGCTACAATATAGCTAGACCGTTCGGGCCAGCAACTTACTTCGACACAGGTATATGAGGTTTGAGGATCATATATCTCTACGCAGAAACACACCAGTAGTCAGTCATCCTCCTTGGTTTGACGAAAGTCTAAATAATTTAAAAATTACGCTTTTGATACGGATAAACAAATACTTCTGCAACCGCAATGACTTTGACGTTTTCTACTAAGTGCTAATATGTCCTAAAATTACATCAGTAGCGATAATATGCGATACAAAGCTGGTATGTTTGCCTTCAGTTTGTGTACCTTTAAAAGTATAAATATTATTGTAGCAAACTAATGAGATTTACAGTTCAACGTGTTCTTACAGCACTGAAAGGCTTTTGAGATGGACGCTGGCCACACTGGATGGAATATACCAAAATCAATTTTAAGAATTATGTAAATTTGTGTGTACACCCATTTCGGAATGTTTTCAATCATTCACCAAACATACTATCATCCTCTATATGTAAATTGCCAGAATTCATAGTATACAATAGTTTATAAGCAGACTGAAATTCACTTCACTCCATCAAAATATTCGAAAAATTTCACATCTCAGGTAAAATACCGACTGGGCAGAAATAAGTGGGTCGGGAGACTGTATTGATATAGCCACTATTTTCGCTGACTTCCAAGCTTTAGCTATAAGTAACCCAATCGGGTTACAACAATTTAAAATATGAGCCGTTTATTTTGAAAGGGGTTTAAGTCCATTTTACAAAAAAGTAGGTTAAAGTGGTATGGAATTTCAGTCTGCGTATAAACTATTGTAATATTTTAAAAGGCAAAATAAACGGCTCATATATTCACAGAAAAAAAAATTATCTTTAAAAACTTGGGAGGGATGCCAAATTCTGTAGCATTCGACCTTAACCTATTTACCGCAAATATTAGTTCATTAAAGGTGTACACATAGCATTTTGCAATGTCGATAGCTATGTAGAATTATTATACTACGAACGTTGTTATTACTACAAAAATGAGGGTTTCGATGATTTATTTCATTCTTCCACACGATTTTTCCTTTCGAATACTCGCAGTACTAGTAACCCGATTCTTTAGGTCTTATACTCATGAAACAACGTTAAGTATTCCTTTCTCGCTTAAACCTTCCATATTCAAAGTCATGCAGTTTAATTAAAGATCCTAAACTCGGGTATTAATTCGACCTACCTTAACTTCTTCATTAACTAATGCAACTGTTGATAATTATTTTCATGGCAGTGTTAGTGAATGCGCAAATAGCTAGTCGTAATCAATACTACGATAGTCATATATACTGCGCTTTTTATCGAACTTCTAAATTCACAATCATAATTAAAGAAAATAATAACATGGTTGGAAAAATCGACCGGAGTTTGTCTATGAAAATTGACTTTATCATTGCTACAAACAATAAGATCAAGCTAGGACCCCTCCCGTTAGGAAAAAGAGTTGGCTGTCTGTTTATTACCTTCCAATTATGACTATCTAAAAGAGATCAAAACCTCCGGACCTTATTTGCCTTACACAGCATGTTATAATTTACTATCCAGTAATTATTATCTCGCTATGTTTGGTACTATAATCAGGCATTACCCTATCTAAAATATCACAACAATCAAACTGAGGCCGTTTAAAAAAGGAACAAAAAAATTGCATACATATTCAAAATAAATTTAAAATATTTAGTCTCATATCAAGATTAGTATCCATGAGCTGAAAAATAATCTTGTTTGAAATCCTAACGTTGAACAAAAGATTTCTAAGTAATCTCACAAATGAGCCGATTAAATCCTCCTAAGAAGCAAAACAGGAGTAAAAAAAATGTGCCACAGTTGTTTTAGTTGTACAGTAGCAGATTACTGTCAGTTGGAGTTAAAAACTTTCGACAAGTTTCCATGACGTCGGCGCACACAGGGTTTATTAACAGGGTGGAAATTATTGGTCCCAAATGACTATCCTAAGGTAGGCGTGCTTCCGGTAAAGCGATGATCCCAAAAATTTCAAAATGTTAGAGTTTTGACCGAGTTTAACATTTAAATTGAAAATTAAACATTGATTACAGCTTTTTGGTACCAAGTACGAACTATAACATGGGCTCACCATAGAAAATCAAAAAATAAAAAATAAAAATAAATACAATCAAACTGAACAACTGCTAACAAAGTGATTCGTTCACTGCAAGGTATTAGCCGCAGGACCTGTCTTGATCAAGAACCAGTCGTATTTAAAACGACTTAAGCTTTATTTGGACGGCCAAATATTTGGTTTAGAATAAACGCCTATAAATAAACAAGTCCCTAAATGGCGGTCAGGGCTTACACATAACGCCAAGAAAGGTTTCTGCTATGTTAGTGCTTTATTCAGCTGATATTTGTATAGTCTATTAAATTTCACTTTGATAAAATAAAACTCGGACTTTGGTAATTATGCAATACTTCAGCACATTTTTACCACACAGGTATGTTTAATTTCTGGTAACTAAATTTTATTAATAATTAATTATTTTTTTGTAATCCGATTTATTAAGATTTAACTTGGCTTAACGTTGGAAGTATCTGATTGGTTGATCTAGCAGTTGATTCTAATTTTAGTTGATACGTTTTTAATTAATGTTATAAAATGTAGCTATATAATGCCTTTATATACCCTCCCAGCAGAAAAATTAATACATACAAAATGTACTTGGTACATAGACGAATTATGATTATGCATCAATTGAAATATTTATCATCTGGGGTCGCAGGGTAGAATGAGATAATGCGACAACCTCACCATCGACATCTAGCATTCTTCCAGTAGCTCTGGGACCTGACTAGAAAAATAATCAAAATATGCTAAATCCCATAGGAGGCCAGCGAAATAAATAAATAAAAAATAAGTTATATCTGTCTTCTTCTCGCCTAAATTTGTTTCTTTCAAAATAGTCTATCTATATATATTTAAGTTTATTAAATGACAAATAAATTTTAAATAAATAAACATTTTCAAAAGGTGTTACACCTCGTAAAGGCCTTTCACAAGAAACCAAATATATATAAAATTTCAAATCGCGGTTCACTAATGTTACATATCAGGTGTACACATTATCAATACTTCTACTTACACTAATATGTACCGAATCCGTGCTTTTTTAGTGTATCGTTTACAAACACCTCAGTATAGCAAACCCCCCGTAAACTATTCGTTTATGTTACACCTGATTTGAAGGGTACCTACAATAAATAGGTGACTAACTAACTTTACAACATTTCCTTTCGTTCTATTTATAAGGAATTTTATTTTGAGGTGGGAATTTGGAATGCATTTTTCGTCAAAATATTTTTGTATAATTGTCGGGGTTCGTTTCGGTAACGCAAACATAAATAAATTAAATCTGATTTGCAAGATTATTTATTTATACTCAAAGCAATCTTTCTGACGAAAAGCTGCATCGACCGTTCATCGTATAATAATTAGGTGACAGGTAGATTTTATAAATGAAATTGGCAGTGCAAACAATATTTAGTACCAATTCTTTCATCGAAGCGAAAGGTAATGCTCATTTACTTTCATTTGGTGCGTGGTCTTAGCTGCTATCGGTCCACCGGAAGTGGCAGTCCCTGTTTTTTGCAAATATTTTGAAAAGTGGCAACATACTACACATCAAGGTAAAGCAGTTAAGGAAAGATATCAAAATTTATATTTAGCCGACGCTTGGGCAACTTATAGTGAATACTGTCAAGAATTAAATCTGCTTGAAAACGATGCACATGAAGACACATCATTCGCCGTTGCATCGTATTTGCAGTCATTTTGACAACGTGCTTTCCATCAATTCCAAACGAACTCTGGCAATAGCTAACAAATCACTGATTCAATTGAAAAATCGATCCGCAAACGACATTTTCGATCGTGATTTACAACGAGAAAACACACAAGAATTGGATACAATTATTCAAATGAATCTTCTGAAAATGGTTCCAGAGCTTGGCTCTCAATCGCATCATCTGAAATTGCGACATATCTTTTGAGCGATGATCGAACAGCACATTCAGCACTGAAATTGCCGTTGAATAACCAAATTATTGATATGCAAATGAAAGTATTGCAAGCGCTACAACGTATACTAAAAAATTGGTATCTTTGGTGGCGCACTCATTTTATTATCTGGTGACTTTCTTGCTTTTCATACTTGTCTCAAGTCATTAGTTTTATGGCGATACGTGCGGGAATTGCAAACTTCTGTAGAATGCCAGCAAGCACCGATAACTTGATTCCCAAATATCGTACACAATCACAAAAATCATCAGTGACTCAGTGCATGTTCTATATTAGCTATATCAACGATAACGTTTTAGTCCATCGATACTGTAATGAATCAAGACGAGGTTGCCAATTATTCAACTGAATTATTGAACTCACTTATTTGCCAGACATACCGCTGCATGTGTTAAAATTAAAAATAGGCGGTGCCTATCATTCTTCTCCGAAACATCAACCCACCACGACCTCGCAACGAGACCAGGCTCTTCGTGAAATAGATGATGAATAATATCATCGATAGAGAATTTAAAGGAGAAGATGTTCTGTTGCCAGGCATCCCAATGAGTCCGACAGATATGCCAATCGAATTCAAACATTTGCTGTTTCCGGTGCGACTCGCATTTGAAATTACCATTAAATCAGGAATAATCGCTACAAATGTGTGGACTTAATTTGGAAAATTCATGCTTCTCACATGGGCAGCTGTTTGATGTCTGCTCATGTGCCAGAAAACTTTCTGAATTATTTGTGTACGTACCAGACGGAGAACTACAACAAGAATTAAAACACAAACACTTCCTTTTTCTTTGAATCACATTGCAACGCACGCCGGTTACTTGTGCTATCTATATTACCGCACTAAATTCTTTAGCCACGCGAACGAAGTCGCGAGCAATAGGTACGTCTAAAAAGAAAGTCTAAAAAATTGTAATACGAATTTCAAATATTTATCGGAGCTATTTTTAGTTCAATTCTTATTACATCATAATACGTCGTCATACATACAAAAATTCCGTCGTCGTACACTTCTCAACTCACTTCTCTCTCAATATATCATCTAGATGCTACGTCTAAAATTGTTTGATGTGAAGCTATCTGTAACTGAATTGAGTTGTGTGAATTACTTGTCGTTGTCGCTGATTTGTAGTAGCATACGATTGGGTGGTGTAGAATTCTCGTGCAATGGTTAAAACGGTGTGACAAAAAGATATCTCAATCTTTTTAAATATTGTTGTAACCAAGACTTAGGCTCTAAGGAAGGTTTTTGACCCTGTTAGCAATTTGTCACAGAAAATCTTTAGTTGTCTTTGCGAGAGAAAAAAATGTGCAATAACCATTTGTTCGAATACTTTGTTTAGTGAAATTAATTCAATTCAAGCATTAATGTTGAAATATTCGATACTCAGAAGAAATGCAAACCCCTAGCCACAAAAATTCAATATACAAACGTACCTTACTTATATTTTAAGTCCCATTTCCATGGAAAATTTGTTTTAATTTCCCTTCAATTCATTTTAGACAACACCACCATCATACAACAAAACAAATGTATACGCTAATAACAACCGACAAATAAAATTTTATACTTCGGTTACCACAATACCACAAATAAATTAATTAAATTGTTAAAAGTACATTACAACGCGTACCTACACCGTATTTTATCGCCATCATCTTCATCATTTTATCATTCTCATTACGTCAATAATAAAAATATGCCATCTCATTAATAAAATAAATGTTATGGTCACTATCATAAAATCCACACAAAAGTGTAGGAGAAACATAAAAAAACTGGTAGCATAAAATAAATGAAAAATTTGCATATTAAATAGATACCATCAGCCAACATACAAAAAAAAATCTTGACGCGAACGCTATTAGCCTTTTGTAGTAATGGAAGATAAAATGAATAATATTTCTGTTCATCAAAATTCATTAAGGATATAATTTCACTTTTTCCACAACGGACGATATATGGGATAAGTATCTTGTGATTGTGGGCAAATTTGCGTCTCAAAAATGTAGTATCTGAATGTTCGTATTTTGCCGCCCTTTTTATAAAATCGGTAAAAACGAGAACATCCAGTATCTATATTACGAGAGGAATTCAATAATTTCGGTAAATCTATATGAAATAACGGTAAATTTTAATATTTTTTCATCTAATCTCCACCCACGCTAATTCACTTGTTACACCTGTCAACTAAGTTGTGGAAACCAAGAAAATAAAATGATTTCTCCTATCCTTGAAACACTCTTCTACAGTGGATATTACTTAACTGTCATTTGAAAATCTTAACACCTTTCATATTTTTTAATTTGTAGAAAGGAAATAATCACTTGAGGTCATAGCTTTGGATCTTTCGCTATCAATTACACGGATTTCCGGCTAGATGTAAAACTATTTGTTGTGTCAAGCAACGATGGAGTCTGACTCCATATAATTTCAAACACAGCATCTTACAATATTTATTTTAGATATATATATATTTGTTTGACTGACTAAATTACACTCAATATTTCTTTTACAATTTCAGCGTTTATGGCAACTATTAAGTTCCATGTTAATTTGACCTTGTGTTTAGGTAAATTGACGTGAAGTGATAGGTAGGTGTTCACTTATTTTTAAAATTATCTCTGAATTCTCCGCTTGATATTTTTTGTTCCATAAACAACATTCGGGGACCCCATCTTGCACTAACTTTTGTCATCATACTTAATTTTTAAATGGTGGTTCGGTTGTCTTCGATTATAAGTATCTCGGTTAAAACGGTCATTTCGTCAGAAATAGTGTTCGCCGGTTTTCGGCTATGGGATCATTTTCCAGTAACTCCCATCTTGTTTGAATAGATAGGATCTCTCTTGTTTTATAAGAAAGATTGATGAACTCTATCGAGGAAGCAATTAAAACCACGCTTGTCAATATTATCTAGATAAATGATAGTGATAACAAATTTAAAATTGAGGAAGACTGTTGTGCTTTCAAACAATAAAATGTAGTGGTCTATAGATGTTTAACATTGTATTTAAAGCTTTGCGGAATACGAACTGTTTACGTAAATCGTGGTAATAACTACTAGAACTGTATCTACGACTGTGGGACGTACAAAACAAAGTCGCGTATACATTTACACGAAACAAATCAACTAAGTGCGGGTACTCGTATACTTATGTTATTGTAGAACACAATAAATAAATCGCAAAGTTAATTTTTCAAATGATTTTTTATTTTGCAACCTTGTTGATGGTTCTTATAATTTTAGTGTTATTGACTCCCTTGCACAGCGGCCGAGTGTTTAGACTGCCTCAATTTGTTTAAAAAGCGTGAGCCGCTTTTTCTAATTTTCCTTAAATTTCTCCTCTTTGATAATGGCATGCTGCAGTCACCTCCAAGTTAATCCATCAGATGCATTTGATGTTTCTGGTCTAGACCATAGCATTTTAGTCAGCAATGTAAAATTTTCTATTGGTTCTTATAATAAGAAATCGTTGCTGAATATATATCTGCATTGGTGGTTTGTTCATTTAGTCTAATTAATCTCATTAAGCTTAAAATTGGAAGTTATTAGAGTCTTAGATTAGAAGACCTTAAGAACTGCTCGCTCTATATATCTGCTTTATTAGCAATTCCAAGCTATTTGATGGTCATTTTTCAGATAAAAATCAACAAATTAGAGCATATGATTTATGTCATTTCTTCAAGGTCAGTGCTTCTGACAAAGTGATTAATTTAGCAGTTATAGGATGTTTTATGTTGAGCGGCAGAACCAGAGGTGAAATGCTGTCATTACATAGTTTTGATGTCGGCAATCAACATAAATTTATACTTCCCACATCGCAATAGAAAATTTATCGTTTAATCCACCACATGTTTTTACAGAGTCATTGAAAACTACTCTTAATTTCTGATATCAAGGTATGATAACTTGTTTATTAATTTAAATTTCCGGAATAACCCACTCCATTTCATTTAATGCTTCGTACTTTTTCATAAATTTAACATATTCTGCCTTTCAATCACTATTTTTAGTAAATCTTCGTTCTACTGCAAAGAACTGACTCAAAATTAGTTCAAATAACACCCCGCGACACGAGAGATTAATCTAAAAGGAAGAGATACGGTTATTATATTATACCGACGTTTACCTTGACAGTATCATATCGGACGTAGCGGCTGAATCGCAGATTTTGCTCTACTAGAAAAACACCACGAACTACTCACCTTGGACCAATTTGGCTTTTACGCTGTAAAAGTAATTAATTATTTATTAACATTATATACTAATTTGGGCTGTGAACATCACTTTAACACATTGAATTCTAAATTTCAGTAAAACGTTAAATTTTATTGAAGGTCGGATTTGAGTAACATGACCTTTTGGAAACTTTCTGAATATTGATGATGCTAAATAATTGCATGGTCATGCTCACTAAACCACAAAACCCTTACCTAACGGATTAGCATAAAATTATCTTTGGAGAACTAAATTTGGTTGGAGTTATAAGAGCATTAGCATTTTAATAAGCGAATTAATAGGAATTTCTGAAAATTGGAATGTTCAACCGCCGAAAGTTTACTGTAACTTTGTGAATGAAGAACAAATAATATACATACACAGTGCGGTTCAATAGATTACCGGCACTCAATCAAAGAAGCAAAAGTCGAGATGGAAAAAAATGTAAAATAGAGAAAGAATGAGTATTTGGTACTGAATACAATAGCAAAAAAAGAAAAATTGCTGACATCAAGATAACTGTGTTTTTTATTTTGTTTTGTTTCATTTGATTACCGCCACATGAATATTTAAAAGAAAATTATAATAGTTAGTGGAGCTTCCATTTTTTTATATAGCTTCAAAAATACGATCCTTAAGTGAGTCGTACAATGACGTCAAATAATTGAGTGAAATTTCTGTCCAGGCCGCTTTAATCCCTAAAATCAGCTCTTCCTTAGTACAGTATGATTCCCTCCTTCGTATACCTTACGTGTGAGTCAGCCCCACACATTTGAATTATGTTCAATTCCGGCGAATATGGTGGCCAAGGCAATAGCTGGACATTTTGGCTTGTGATGTACGACTTTAAACGCAAGCTGTGTGTATTGGCGCGTTATCTTGTTGGAAAATCCATGAGAGTGGTGTAAAAAGGTCATGGATTTTAGGGAAAATAGATTCCAGTAACGTCTTGTAACTGTTTCCGGTCATTTTTGTACTTTGAACCACCAAATCGATTGTGTCATAATGAGAGATTGAACCCCAGACCATTATTCCCTCTTTATTACTATGATGGCGATTTCAAAATACTTACTCTATCCTAAGGTCGTGAAAATAATAATTATACCCATCTGGTCCATCCAGGTAAAACAAAATTTCATCAGAAAATACGGCTTTTCGCCAGTCATTAACATTTTGATCTTGCACCACATTCCAAGTCATGTGTTCCTTTGCAAATTCCCATCGTTTCTGCTTCCATTCATCATTCAGTGGCGGTTTTTTCTTTAACTTCAGTTCCTTCAGAATTGTGTGTTCTCAACTTGGCATGGTGTCTGAAATGTGTACAAAAAATTTCAAAACAATTTTCATGTTGTGATTGGCGATATGGCGCTACACGTGGAAGTGCCTTTGGGGCCAAATTCACTTAATTGCGCCAAATTTTTTTTTGACCAAATTGAGAAAGCCAAGTTGAGAACACTAAATTCCACACTAGGTACTCATTGTTCCGATGGTTTTTTGAATTATGAAAGCATTAAGTGAATTTGGCCAAATACGCTACCGCGTGTAGTGCCATATCGCCAATCACAACATGCAAATTGTCTTGAAATTTTTTGCGCACATTTCGGACACCATGCCAAGTTGAAAACATTAAATTCCACACTCGGCACTCATTTTTCCGAAGATTTTTTGAATTAAAAAGACTTTAAAATTATTTTTTTTATAAAAAAGGTATTACTAAAACTTATTATTGTGGGACATATTGTGATTCTCAATTTTTTGTTTATTTTTAATAATTTTTGATTAAACCACGCATTTCGAATTCCAAACTTTTTTCATTTGTAGCTACACTTTTTGATAATTTGTGTATCTACACTCTTTGAGTCTACACTTTTCGTTAAAATGTGTAGCTACACTTTTCATTGACGTTCAGTACTTCACACCGGTCGCCTGCTTTATGTTATTTGGAATTCTTCGTATTACACAGAAAATCGCAATGGGCAGCTAAACCAAAGGAAAAACTCTAGACCCAAAATATTATAATTTTATAAGGGAGGTCCACGGGTATTAATGTCTCCATCTAGCAAATGGCATGGGAAGCAAATATTTCAAATTTTGTGAACAGAAAAAAGAAACCTTCAAAATGCTTTTACTTGCGAGTACATTTTGGACGTGTGTGCAGCATCAACTATCAAATAAATTGAAAATTCTTTTATGAAGGGTGTTCTTTTAGAGGTTCACAAATTTAAATTAAAATAGAACAAAGAAAATCATATTAAATATCAGTAAGCTTTATTGGATAGATAATTGTATGCCATTAATGCTTGAATATGATTTCGGCCGCCGCGGCTGACGCGTACATGACGTAATCTGGAGGTCCAATTTTCGGTCACTATTCCCAGCAATTGCGGCCGTATTTCGCTAATAACTCGCCGAATGTTGTGTTACAAGTGTTCAATCGTCTCTGGTTTATCGGTGTAGACAAGTGATTTAACATATCCCCAAAGAAAATAATCTAATGGAGTTAGATCACACGATCTCGGTGGCCAATTAACAGGACCATTACGTGAAATTAGTCTTTCGTCAAATCTTTCTTTGAGTAAATTAATTCTATCCCGCGCTGTATTTCACCACATACCAGCAAGATTTATGCCATCCAATTCTGGTACAAAAAAGTTAGAATACATGTGTCTATACCGTTCACCGTTGACTGTAACATTCTGCCCATCATCGTTTTTGAAGATATATAGACCAATGATTCCACCGGCCCATTAATCGCACCAAACAGTGATTTGCTCGTACATTCTCGTGATTAACGTACTTATATTCAACCAAAAGTGGAGCTTCATCGCTGAACAAAATTTTGTTTGGAAAATCGACATCAGTATCAATTTGAGCTTTAGTCCATTGCCCGAATTAGCGGCATGTGCGATGGTCGGATGGCTTTAGTCCAAGATGCTTAGATAAAATCTTCCATGAAGTAGATGGACACATCTCCAGTTGCTGAGAAGGACATCGAATTGATTGATTTGGGTGTTCGTCAATGATACGCTGTACAGCGTCTATCGCTTATTCGGTACGCACTGTTTGACGTTTTACTGGACGCGTATTTTCATTTAGAGTGTACGTGGTGCGAAAACGATCCAAAGTTAACCGAATTACCCGCTCGGATGGACGATTATGGCGACCGTAAAATGGATGTAATGCACGATGAGTTTGGGAAACAGCTGTCAGCTGTTTAATCGGTTGTCAAACAAAACAGTGTTGCCAACTTAAAGATGTGAACCTCTAAAAACAACACCCGTTATGCACCAAATTAAATAGAATTAAGTTTTAATAAAAAAATTAACGATTAAATATCGATTGATCCTGGCTTGTTAAATGGATCGGTATGTCGCTGCGAGAAAAAAATTGGTAGTAAATTTGGCTCAGTTAGTCCGTCGAGATTTCAATAAAATGAATAATTTACCATTGATATAAAAGAAATCATTGTTGCACCTCAGGAAGTACAAGCTTTAGTATAGCATACTGACATATCACTCCTTCGTGAAAGCCGTTCAGCCTGAAATAAAGACTTCGTATTGGCTGCCTATTGTTTAAGACGTCTGTAACCTCAACTATTACTGTTGGTACAATGCCGTTTGTTCCACTGTATGTATATCTGGTAGTATCGACATTTTTCTGGTGGACATAGATTGAAAACTGGCTGAGTCTTCCTTGTCTGGGTATTCTAGAATTGATTGCTAAGTATTTGATTCTTTTACTGGAAACGTCTACATCACCTTTTTCATTAATAAACTGAATGGCCTTCAGAGGGACAACAAAAACAGCTTTGATAACTTCCATAAAGAGTTTTTGATCGGTGATTAGCACCAGCATTTAAAGTGGTTGCATTCGTAAATTTTGTGCTTGTCAATGTCAACATGTAAAGTTATGGATGGCTTCACTGGTCCTAGCATCCGACTTCCGGCACTCCTCTATTAATAAAATCTAAGATGTTTTGTGGAGGCGGAAAACCAGAGAGCGCAGTTTGTAATTTCCATTCTCTTTTCGATAGAGCTCATTAATAATTTTTTTTATATTATTCACTAAAATTTATTTGAATATTTAAATATTATATTTTAATTAAGCAATTTTATTTGAGATATACAATACGTTATTGAATATATTCTTATTTTGCATAAATATTCACCAGTACGATGCATTTTAATATACCTAGTTAATAATGTGTGAGCTGGCAGCACAATTAAATGTAAAATGGAGAATGCGATTTACTCAGGAGGACATCTTTCCCAGCAAGAACAAATTTTAACATTTGTGAAGCACTTGTATATAATTACAATAATTAATAGGGACAAACAAATTTAAAATTGAAGTGGACTGTCGTCTTGCTGCCAACAAATAAAATATAGTCATCTACAGACATTCATCGCTTAAGTTTCAAAAACTTTGTGGAACCGCCTTTCTGACATACTGTTACGCTTTACGTAAACAGAGGTATACTAACGAAGTTGCGCCAGAGCTACAAGTATTTCTATTGAAAAAGTGTTGCCCGAGGAATGGGATAGGCCCAACATTTTTATTTTAATTTAGTGGACATTAAAAGGTAAACATCAATTTTAAAATGTATAATTTTGAATTAAGCAAAAATTTACATATACATACATTACACATAAAAGGAGGAGGTTTTTTTAACAGGCTAAAAAAGGGGTCCGAGTAAATAAATTTATTTAATACAATTTTCCCGCAATAAAGACTAGACATGTTTCATATGCCACAGGTATTCTATAGTTACGGATGTATTGTACGTTTTGATTATGATTTCCATCCATTAACTATATTTTTGGAAAAATAAAGGATAGCGGTAAACCTATTGATTATGTATAAATAACTTCTACCTTGCTTTAAGTTCTGTTAAAATACATTTACAAAATTTACTGGCCACTCATCTGAATTATTCATAGGATTTTGCGTTAAAGCAAAAAAAACTATAAGAAAAGAACGAAAATCTTTTAAAAGCTAAGAAGATTATAAAATACATTTTCTTATTCAATTCGTAGTCAACTTTATCTATAATTTTATCGTACCTTACGATTATTAAAATGATGATGACTACAATGATTATAATTCCCATGAACATCCAGTTAAGGTTTGTTACTCCTACTTAGCTTCTTTTTTCCTTTTTTTGCTATCTAAAAGCAAAGCTGCGCTTTCAAGATAGTTTTGATTATGAAAAATATTAAATTAAATATTTTTTTATTGTTATTGCTACGGTTATTACTATTATTATTATTATTATTATTATTATTATTAACATTATTATTATGCAATTTTGATATCAATTTAAAAACGAGAGAGCAAAAATAGCATTTAATTTTTAATATTTATATAATTTAATTTTATCACGGATAAATAATAAAAATATTTTTTTTTATCATTGTCTCGTAACACCGGTCTGCTTTACGTCGTATCCCAGTTTAATTTTTATCTTGTTGTAATTTATGATGAGATAATCGTTTTCGCTATAAATTTGTTTTACTGTAATTTTTAATTAGAACATAATAAAGTTTTATAGAAAGACGATTGAACAGATTTTAAATCTCGTAAGTGTTTCGTGCAGCTCTAGATCTGTAAAAGTAACTTGGTGCTATAAATAAGACACTTGTTTATGTGCATACAAAATATTTTACAGAAAAATCAAATTTATAGGCAAGGGACATTAAGTGTATGCCAGTATTAAAATGTTTCTCATTGCCTCCAGCATATTTTTTACCGGAAGGAAACCAACAATGTCCACATGAACTTTTTTTTCGTGCCTGAGACGAATGATTTTCATAAGAAAATTTATTGCTTAACCATCGAGGTACATTCAACGGCTCTGAATGATTTAGAATTGGATAAAGTGATGTTTTAAATTTAAAATAATACACAAAAGATGCGATGCATTTTATATGTTGGCTTTGGGCAGATACCAATATTAAATAAATTTTGTTTTTCTATTTTGTTAAAATTATAACACCCCCTTTAAGCAATCACCAAAAGAAATTAAACTTTAATGTTCAATCACTAACATTTTTTGCTAGAGTAAGATGTTTATGTAGCATTAAAAAAAATGGAGCGGTGAATATGTTGGGGCCACCAGCAGACTATCTTTTAATGTGAATGTATAAATAAATCTTGAACACACCACGCTCGATTTCAAAAGCACGAAAATCAACTTACCGGACTTTTGGTAAAACTGTCTTGTACAATCAAAAATCATTATTGCTGCTTAAATTTCAAAAAACCAACAAGGTTCAAACTTCTTTGTCAATTTTGGCAAAAGTTAAGCTTTCAACATCTTTGTAAAAATTGAAAAAGCTCCTACGGAAGGTATTATTTTGGTAAACAGATTTCCACCAAATCTCGCTAGCGTCTTTAAATTTATGAAAAAAGTTTAAGTATGAAGTTACATTCCGAATAGTTAAACTGCCTTGAATGATGAGATGCCGAATTTTGGTGAAATAAAGTTATTTTATTAAAACTCATAATTTCCGGTAAAATCCCGACGTTAAATTCCAACGGATGTCGGTTTCCTTTTGTAAGCAGAGAAACAAAAAAGAAATCAACAATACAATTTCCATATTTTTCTATTTTCCTCTTTCCCCAACCATAGCAAAATGAAATGATAACGCGAAAATTAATGTCTAATTCACTAGTAAAACCCTGAACTAATTTTATTGGAACTTGAAATTACAATCTATTTGCCTTAAATTTTTTTTTCGAAAATGCGATTGTTATGAATTTCAACGTTTGATATGAATCCAGAATGGATTTTGCAAGTAAAAAGTTTAAAATATCAAACTTCATTTACACCAACACCTATAACTTCTTCAAATATTCACTATTTAACTATTTATCACTGTTTACTA
Source organism: Nephrotoma guestfalica (assembly GCA_963691935.1). Lineage (NCBI taxonomy): Eukaryota > Metazoa > Arthropoda > Insecta > Diptera > Tipulidae > Nephrotoma > Nephrotoma guestfalica. Next base: position 304,843,691 of record OY829914.1, on the reverse strand, counting down.
TTTCTGTTCACTCTTACTTTTCGCACTGTGCACTTTTTACGTCTTAATTAACGCAAGAAATTAGAACTTGTTCATTGTTTTTCGAAATTATTCGTACTGCAATTGTAAATCACTTGCATGTAGCTGCCGTATTCGCAAACATTCCTCGTCATCAATTGCCTTGTATTGATAAGTAACGCGGTTTTTGGTTTCATTATTTTCCAATTAGGTTATTGCCGCCGCCGTTTAAAAAATTGCTATCGTTATTTCCATATTCCCTTAGTTAGAATATTAGTTGACGAATAAAATTATTGTCATGATTTGACTCGAACCAGCTAGCTTTGAAATTGTAACTCTTTGTAGTGTATACCCTAACCAAGTGTTACATTTGTGTAGAGTAGAATTCGTAACACTATACCTATATACTTCAAAAATATTTGCAAAAAACGAAAATGCTCCTATGGAAACTGCCACATCCGGTGGACCGATTTGTGTGTGCGTATGTGGTTCGTGCATACTAAATGTCTGTCAATTTTCGTCAGCCCAGACGGGATATTAGAATGATTTTTGGTTGAAATCGATGTACCGGAAGTGGCAGCCTTATAATAGGTTTAAGAGTTTTCAGAGAATTTTTTTTTCATATGAGGAAATGAAATTTGTTAAGATTGTTTTTTAAATTTTGGCTTAATTGACGAATTTTGACCAAAAAAATTTTATTTCACAAAAATTCGGCTTATCTATACTCAAGAGGATTTACCATTTGGAATCAAACTTCATACAAAAGCTTTTTTCATAAATTGGGAGATCCATGCGAAATGTGGTGTACATCTGTGTACCGGAAGGGGCAGCTTCCACAGGAGTTTTTACAATTTTTACAGTGAAGATTAAAATTTTAGCCAGACAGGAATAATCATTTTTGATTATACAAGCCAATGTTTATTAAAAATCCAGTATTTTCAATTTTTCGTTTTAGAAAGTCGGGAGTTGGCCACAACATATTCACCCCTCCATTTTAATTTATTTTACTACGTAATTTTTCCTCTGTTCCGGATTTACCGTATTACTTATACTAATAACTACTTATTTCTCATGGAGAGATATTGGTAGATTATGTTGTAACTGATCTAGAGCAATAATCGACGTTTAGTCCCGAGTTACATACGACATTTTTTCTACGTCTTCATTTATAGTAAAAATAATTTATCAAAAAGTTCGTAGCAAATAAATTTTGCTTACATAAAATATACCGATGTGAAATTTTTCTATTGCTACTGAGTTTTCATTGAAAATTCCTGTTTTATAAGACTAATTAGATATATTAGATCCACTTTAGTCCCTAAGGAGTGAAATGCAACATTATGGTTCTATGATATAATGATGATGCATGCTTATCACGGTTTGCGAGACATTCCACATAAATGCCTCTCAATTGGGGAACGAAAATGTCAGTAACCATGGAGCTGTTTCCATTGACTATGAGTTCTGACCGGCAACATTTTTAAAGAAATATTTGGTTCTTCAGAGCGCACTGTCTCATAGGATGCAAAAAATTAGAATCTGCGTGGCGCAACGATCCATCTGATTATTCGAGTTATGCTTCCTTTATTGGTGATGATGTAGAAATTTTCCAAAGTACGCTTTTAATTGTCCTATTAGCATTCAGTTACCTGTTAATTTGACTATAAGTCTATGGTCTTTGCCTATAAGTTTGCCGATGTAGAAAGGTACTATTCATAATTAAATTGGGGGCTCCAGCAATAAAAGCTTTTTGAAGTTTGCTTTGAGAAGTTGCTTTATCTCATGTTTTATACGAATCCGATATTCGTTTTCCGTAACTTTAATTGGACCAAAAATGGAAAGAAATAATACAAATTATGGTGACCCCTGGTGAGTATACCCTTTCAGGCGGCCAAATGCCTCTATGGAATGTCGCAAGAGCTAAGTTGCCAAGTCGCTTGAGAATGTCTTCAGAATATCATCTGCGATCATTACATGACATTTTTTTTTCTCTGTATCGTTGAATCTGATTTGATTTTTTGAGTAATTGTGCTAAGTAATTTTGCTAAATGTGATGGCATTCGTGACAGTGCTGACATATGATCTTCAATTTGAATTTTGTTAAACTTTTGATTATCTTATTGGTTGAATTGTTTTGTTACGGTTTAATTTTTTCCCCAATATAAATCATGTGGATTCAGGCTCATTTCACAAAATTGTTTAGATTTCTCAAAACTCCTGCAGTAATAAATTCCCCATTTTTTCTCGAATCTTCATTAACAAAGAGATCTGTTGGAGTCTCTGACATGTTCATACAAATCTGCTCGGTTAAATAAGTAGATTTCACGATCCGGAGCAAATAGCCAGAACGACAGATTTAAATTTAGGCAATTTGTCTTTTTTAAGCAATATTTAATGAACTAGCTGTTTTCGTGTTGTATAAACAACTTCAAGTCTTTCATTAAAATTAGGTTTTCGAATATCAGCTACTAGTGACACAGAAAAAGCAATCTTTCATTCCTTGAATAGTTAAGAATAATTTCACTCACTGTAGATAAAATTAAGGTGGATTGTGAGCTGCGGAGCATCATGACAGAGGCTTCTAAAGCCTACGTCATTTTACAATAACACAAATTGCTACCATTTCAGTCAACTTCAGCCGAATAGTTCCGCATCTCATATCGGTGTCCATACAATCACGCTAAGGGGTAATATTTTGCAATAAGGAATCTTACAATTGATTCCGGATATAACAACACTTCCCATTGCCGGGAGGAAACTCTGGTGGTTCTCAAGAGCATATGAAGTTACCATGAGACAATTATTTCGAGGCGGCATCTCATATAGTGGACTCTGGAATTGCTGTAAACATGTTTTTTTTTATCTGGAAACCGTAGTCACGTTATGAATTTATCCGAAGACTCTCTGATGTTCGAAATCAGCATTGTTCTTAAAGATGTCGCTCTCTAATGGAATTTAGACTATCGCCGGCATAACCTAAGTCGATTCAATTTAAAACACTATTTTATGGTTGTTTCTATTAATTTTCATCACAGAAGTTAAAAGTGTGGCCGAGTATGTGTGGTTCCGTGCAGAATAAATGTTTGTAGCTTCTGTACAGTCTAGACGGTTTAGTAATCGTGGGCAAATTTTTAAATAAATTGGGATATCCAAGTGATTTTCCAGCGAAATCGGTTTATGAAAGTGGCAGCTTCCGTAGAAACTTTCTCATATATATCGGTACAGAATAGTTTTCTAAAATGTATGCGAAAATGATGATTGTCGGCCAAAAAATGTTTTCCAACATAAAATCGGCTTCGGTACAGACAAGGCCTGTATATTCCGGATGAAACTCTATACTTAGCTTGTTCCATAAATTTAAAGGTTTCATTGATTTTTGGTCAAAATCGGTTCACAGGAAGTACCACATTTATAGAAAGTACCACTGGAAGTTCACAGGAAGTACCACCGGAAATACCACCGATTCACAGGAAGTACCTCATTCGTTTTTTGCAAATATTTTGAAAAGTAAATCCTACACGAAAAACGATTAAAAACAAAAATATTGTAAATTGAGTTTAAAACAAAATTTGTTCAGATCATATTTTTTTAAATTATACCGGAAATGACGAATTTTGATAAAAACGTCCAGGTCCAGGCGAATTAACTATTCGAAATCAAACTTCATACTCAATCATTTTTTTATACTTGCGAAATCCTGGTGAAATTTTGTGGAAATCTGTTACCGAAAGTGGAAACTTCCAAGGGAGCTTTTTCAATATTTGAAAGATGTTGAAAAGATTCAAATAAATTTAAAGATTAAATTTTCAGCAAGAGTTGGCCTTAAAGACAGTTTTACCAAAAGTGTGGTAAATTTAATTTTTCGCTTTAGAAATGAAGTTCGGTGTATTCGAGATAATTCGATCTAATAAATAAATATAATTTTAAAAATTACAAAAATTCAGATCATTTCCTTTTCATAATACATTCCAATTTCCACCCCAGACAGTTATTCCATTATGATCGGATAAGAAATATCTGAGTTACTTTTTAGTATTCTATTTTCCAGAAGCATATTCAGAACTTGTACTGGAAGTCCTTTTTAACCTTATGAGTCTTAATTAAATTAAATGGTTTATTTTAAAGAACCGCATCCGGAACTTTACAAATCTAGTACCATCCTAATTCTGTAACTCTTTTTAATTTTAATCAGTTAAGAAAGGCATTGTATCATGATTAATTTTATTTAAATTGGAAGTTTTCCAGATTAGTGGCGACCAAACATAGCGGAATCCTATTTTCCGATTAATCATCTATTTCAGTGAATTGTCTGTCGTGTTAGCTATGAAAATAATATTGTGCTTGCATTTCTTCAAATAAAATAAATTCAAAAAATAATAAATTGAGAAATATGTGATCAAAATTGTGTTAGTCGATTCCAAAATAAAGCTTAACTTATGCTCGTTAACGTTGGTTTGTTTAGGTGCTGCATCTCTGTTTCCAGCTGATAAAATTTTCATTTCAAAATAATTCTCGATTATTCGTGTCTATTTTAATAAAATAAAGTAAATTCTATTCGAACAATAAATGTGGGTAAATTATAGGGAGGAAAACAAATGAAAAACTTTGTTAAATTTCCAAAATCTAATTACATCCGCAGTCAAATGTGAAATATTATTATACGTAAATGAAAAAAAAGTTGGAAGCAGCATCGCAAAAAGTTATTTCCTTACGATTTAACTTTTAGTGAATTATTATCTCGATTTAATCGTGTCTTATCGTCGCATCACAATAAAAGAAAATATTCTAAAGTATGTACGTGATACGTAAGGTAAAACTCTTTATAATTTAATAACACATTTACATAAAAATTCCATATTTATTGTTATTTTTAACTGAGACGGACTCAGTCAAAGCTAGGCCGCGTCAAAAGAGAAATTTGCACAAAATATATTGGATGTAAACCTAATAGAGTGAAACTGTCCTTATGCTTCCGTAAATACAGTAATTCCATAAATAAATAAATTACTCGACGTTCATAATATACCTAGACGAGTAAATACATATTTAGTTATTGTCTATTACCAATCCAACAGGAATAGCACAATAGACCAGTCAGATGAAATCATTTCCTTCTCTTTTCCATTTGTGCGCTTCTTAGCTATTTCCATTTTATCTGTATCATTGAGTCTACCTTCACTTTTATTTTATAATACGAGCACATGAATAGAAGCAATATACAGGAAAAAATTCTTTGCTGCTGGGACCGTCTTCATCTTATCTATTTCGATTTGATTATTCCTAAGTAGATTTGTTTGCTTTTCCTTTCCTGGTTTACGGATTTCTAACAAAAAATTAGATGTGCTGAAGATAAATATCAAGCATAATCCGCAATTCATCTTTTGGGAGAACTGAAGTTAATTCATTTGCCGCTTTGATTTGAAAATGTAGTTTACCTCGCATTCGCTAAGATCTATATTTCAGAATTATGCTTATGATTTACCTCTTATTGCATGATATATCTAAGTTATGATACTCAACATTCGTACAACTTCTATACTTTGGGAAATGTTGCTTTTCTTCATTGGAACGTGAAACACCACACTTATTCAAATTATTCAGGTGTATTAATATTTTTAATGTGAATAAATACATAACCTAAGTCATTAGCAATTTATTATGCGTCAAATTCTATGACAACAATTTTTTCTTTTTTTGCCAATAACAAATTATAATTTCCCCAAATGAACAGGTCCACTGGGGCTTATGCAATGTTAAAACAATTTAATCTTTGAGAAGTTTGCAAAATCTTTCCAAAAAATAATCTTAGATCAGTGATATTGTTATTATAGGCGCGCAACTAAATTTCCGGGTTATTTTGAAAAATGGAAAATTTCAGAAAGAATATACAAAATGGTTATATTTCTACTAAAATTTCATTCTGGCCGTTTTTCGAGCAATGCATGGTTCAGATTGGTGAGTTTTTGTCGATAGCGTTGCTCATTGCCAGTTTCGCCGCCCTGTTTCAGCAGCTCATAGTACAAGGTTCCTTTCTGGTTCCACGAATCGAAAGCAACGACTTTTTGTGTTTGGGACTTTTAAACACAATACTTCTCATCTCCCGTAACAATTCGATGCCGAAAGTTCTTTTTCCATGTTGTGAAGTCAATATTTTACAAGTGGCTCTTCGATTTTCCATCTGCCTCTCAGTCAACTCATGCGGCATCCCTTTCGCTTCTTTTGAAATTTTGCCATAGCATGTAAACATTTGGAAATATCTTGGCGAGTTGTGATTAATACCTTCACAAGTTGATCTTGAGTTTGCGTATCATCTTTTGATCTAATAAAGCTTGCAGCCCGGTGTCGTCAAATGTTTTTGGTTTTCCGGAGCGCTTCTTGTCCTCAATGTCGAAATCGCCACTTCTGAACCAATCTTCACATTTAGTTTTCGATAGTGTATGTTCGCCGTAGTTGTCCTCAACGTGCATCAGTTGCATTTTTTTAAGTTCAAGCAGACATGCAAAGCTTCCCGCAAATGCAGTTTATTTGACACAAATCTCGATATTTTCGCTCTTAGAAAATATATTTTTACGTTACGATATGTGCTGGTATTATAACTGGTTATCATTAACAACAGTCCACGCTATGAACAAAATACAACTTCTAACATAAATGGTGCACCACCATCTATGTGTGAAACCCAAATATTTAGTTGCGCGCCTGGTAAGTATATAAAGCGGCTAAATTTTTAAATGTAAATAAAATAAGTTTTGTGTGAGATATCCATTCAGTTATTATTTTATTTGAAAGAATATTTTATAGCGCTAAATATGGGATATAACGACGTATTCGGAACGGCATGACCGCAGCGCGAGATAACCATGCCCTCAAGTCGTTCTGTTGTAGAAAGTCATATTGTGATTCGGCGGGAAAAATCCTACTTCCAGTTTTGTACCGAAAACAATATTTTAGCATAATTCTCAAGATGGTAGAGCGGCTTTGTTGTTTTTGGTATTCAAATTGATTGTAGCCCAAATTGATTACCAAAACATGTAACAAAATTTGACATTTTATAGAACTGGAAGGGATGTATGTTCTCGTAATGTATTCTGAATTTAGAGCTCACAAGCAAATTAAATTTAATCAATTGAAAGAAACACAAAAATGCCAGAATTTTTATTCTCTTCATATATTCACATGTACATATATAGATTAAATTATATTCTTAATAGGTCCTTTAGAGAATATCCTTTTTCATGTTGCTGTATATTTTATTGGCTTTACTTTATTTTTTTGCTACTTTCGAAATGGTATATGGTCATAAGATTTTTTTTGTCTGTTTTCAGTCAATTTGACAAAGGGATAGGTGGGTGTATCTGGTGATAAACATTAAATATGCTTGTATATGTGCATATAACGGGGTGTCCAACTCACATACATGTTTTGCCTGCGTAGGACAAAATCTGGGTTTTCATAATTTGTACCTATTATGTGTTATATTTCTTTTACTGTAAAGCAAACACAATATATAATTTCCACTCTTTAATTAGACCATTCCCGCTGTGGGAATCTTTTTCTTCAACTATGTGAATCTGTAATGGGCACCAACAACCGTAAAACGTTTTTACGTAGTTTTTCCTGCGGCCCGCTTATCACACGTTTACAAAAAATAGTACTGAACGTCTGTAAACGCCTTTTGTTTCTTTTCCGGATAACATGTTATATTAAAGGGTGTTCTGCAAATGAATTTTAAAAAATTGTTACAATCCGTCAGTTAAAAAAATGGTTTAATGTTTTTATTATATTCTTAAAAATATCGGTAAATTATATTTAATTCTAAAGAATAAATGGTTGACCTTACTGCGCTTTCAAATTAAATCTTTCAACCCAGAGGGTTTTCCCCGAAATTTCAAAATTATTATAAAAACTAGAACTGAAATCTGAAATAACATTTATTATTTTGTAATTTAATTCTTAGTTAAATACATGTAATAAATTAAAATTTTAGAAAATTAATAATTCCAAGTCGATCACTGCTTGATGTCCTAAACCGCAGAGATCTTAAATCCAATAAATTATTGTTATTGCGTTTAAATTAAGTATCCGGACATAACCATTTTGTATTTTAATACGAACGCACTCTTGAACGTTTTTCATGATCCTTCAACGTCGAAACGTCAGTCAAGGTTAACATTTGTATCATGGTGAAGCGGGAATCTACCAAACCTCATTGCGCCGAATTTTGTGTAAAGATCTTGGCTTATACGGTACAGGATCAAATTAACTCAAGAACTGAAGCCTCTTGATCATTTGAAGCGCCGAAACTTCTCCGATTGGGTTCTGCTAAAGTTGGAAGAAAATCCTGAATTTCATCAAAAAAGTATCTTCAGCGATGAAGCTCATTTGTGGCTTTGGCAATAAGCAAAATATGCCTTATTGGCCAGCAACATATGCACTTGCGCTTAAAGAGACTTCAATACAATCACAAAACGTGGTCATGTGGTATGTATTTCATGCCAGAGGTGTGATTGGACCATCTTTTTTGTCGATGAAAATGATCGTCATGTAAATACTTTTGACGGTTGTAATTAAAAGTAAAAATCCTATTAATTCATTAATTTACATATATAGGATGGCGCATAAGTAACGTTATGATTTATTTAATGAATAACTTTTTGTTTCTGATTTTATTTAACGTTGGCGTTTATTAAAATTTCGATTATAGTTTGGAAATATGTTCACAATATGTTTTGAAGATAAAAATTTTTAAATGGTGCCCGATGTTTGCTTCGACTTGACACGCTCTTTCCAGAGGACTTTCTATAACTTTTCTTAGAATTTCAGGTCCCAGCGCCCTCACTTCTTCTCGTATATTGATCTTAAGCTGATGGATGGTTCTTGGCTTATTGGCATACACCTTACCCTTTAGGAAGCCCAAAGAAAAAAATCGGGAGCCGTTAAATCGGACGAACGCGGTGAGTTAAAATCAGAAAAACACGATATTATTCGATCGTCAAAAAATTCTCGCAAGGAGAGCCATAGTTGGACGTGCTGTGTGAGCTGTGACTCCATCTTGTTGGAACCACAATTCTGGATTGTTCTTTACCTCTGACCTTAAAAATTTTGAATCGTTGCCCAATCGTATTGAATGCCATGCTCATTAACCGTAACTTGTTCATCGTTTTTGAAAAAATATGATCCAATGATCCTTTCTGAAGTTAGTCCACATCATACTGTGCATCTAAGTGGATGCATTTGATATTCAACAATTATTCTTGGATTTTGGTTGCCCCATATTCTGTAATTTTGTTTATTCACGTGGCCATCGAAGTGAATGGCCCTAAAATGGGCCTCATCGCCCATTATGAGTTTGTGAATAAACTGAATAAACTTTCTAGGCACAATTCTTCAAACAATTGAATCTTATAAGGAAACAGGTGTAACTTATGTAAAATTCTTTGCAAAGACTGCCTAGACATCATCAACTGCTGAGAATGTCGCCTGTTGGAAGTTTCAAGGTTTTCCTCAATACTTGCTTGCACCCGGGTAATGTTCACATTATTTCGAACTGCACGAGCTCTTCCAGTACGCGGAAGATCACAGATAGCCCCTTGTTGCCGAAAACGCTGAACCAGTCGGTAAATTGTTGGAGCGCTAGGTGCATTTCGAACATGAAAGAAATTTCGATATTATCTTTTTGTCTGAATAATCGAATTCTGACTTTCAAAATAAAATTGAACAACTCTGGTTCTTTGTTCTGTGCTGAGTCCATCATACATTTCCCAAGTTTTTCAATTTAATTCTGAAAAAATACGTAAGCAAAACATTTATTCACTAATTAAATCATAACGTTACTTATGCGCCACCCTTTATATAAATGTTATTTACGATAATAATTAAATAACCTGATTCCCTCACACCAAAACTTTTATTTATAAAAAAAATTAACTTCGTTTGACAATACACGATTCACTATCTAAATAATCAGAAATGATAAAAAAATCAAAAACGAGGTATGTATTTACACCATAAAACCCCCACTATACACACAATTCCAATTTACTTGGCTGGCCATAGTGAACCTCCATGACAAAGAAAGTAGTACTTGTTACATCATTACTTCAAAAGTCGAAAGTAACATGCATCAGTACAGCCTAGCATAAAGGTAAGCCACAATAATGCATTCCACTCCCAACGGACTAAATTAGATTGATAAAAATCTAAATTTTTCATATAAAATCGTCTCTTGAAAACGAGTTTTCAATGAAAACTCAACTGCAACACCATACAACTTCTCGGGGGACATGTAAGAAAAAATAAATTTACTATCACTTGACATCACATTTTCACTTAAAAAAGTCGGTTGATTTTCGGCCCTGGATGTCAATTTCCTCGGTCGAGTGACAACACAGTCTCTTACTTCCCTTTTTTGATGTCACAATCCAGTTCTGGCGATTATGTATTAAAACCTGGTAAAAAGTTTTAAGTAAAATTAAATTCAGTTTGCATGAACTTTTTAATAATAGAGTCAATATTTTACTACACCTAGACAGCGCTGTGTACACGCATCACCAATTGCAACTCTCAAATTATAAATTAAAATAAATTAGAATAAAATATATAAATATTTAGGCAAAATAAGTTCTTTACGAGCAAAGTAAGGTGTTGTAAAGTAATTCAACCCCGTCTTGGTCAATGTTATTTTCATCACCGAACGTATTCACATGGTGAAAAATGCCTTTTGCATCCATTCTGCCCCTATAGGAATTCGAACCCCGCACTTCCCGAGCCAAAGAACAAAACTATAATGCTAGTCTGATGATAATGCATTCTTCGCATATCTTGAAATTTATGAACATAACCACTCATACAATTAAATAACTTGGGCAATGTCCAAATGATATTTGCGTAGTTAGCGCAACTTCATACTTAAGTTCCTTGGAACTACTACAATACACTAGAGAATATCTTTAAATAAACTGGAATAGTTAATAATAATTTTCTTATGACACAAAAAAACAATTTGGCGGTTTATAGAAAAAATAATATTTTGTATAATTTTCTAAAACTTGGTTCTTCGCTTAACAGATCTACGGCACAGAAAACAAATAGTTGGTGCAACCCTTTTCCAAGGTTTAATATCAGGTTGGTTCAAAACTGCGTGTTATAATATTTTACATATAAAAATTTCTGATATTAACTAGCATCGAATCATCAATTTATTATCCGTGCAAAATCCGAATCCAATATTTTCTAATATAGGTTTTTTGTTACGCTACCTAACAAATCAGCGTGTACTTATAAACGCGTGTTACAGAAATGTTAGATTCTTTCATTATTAGCCCGGTTGTGTCAATAATAGAACGTGACTACTAACATAACAGATCGAATCGGTTATCTCGTAGGAAATTTTTGTAAAACATGCCTTCACATTTTTGAAAACGCTGAGACTGAAAATGTTTGCGTGAACTGCAGGTACACAAAAAGAGTAACACTGTACCGATTGGTATTAAGGAAGAAGAAGATAAGAATGTGATAGGCAATGAAAGTTTACCAGAATCATTCATGTTCATATGGGATCGGTCGAATTTGTTATGGTTGTTAAACTTAAAATGGAAAACAAAGATTGACTAGACAGTAAACTAGATTTGACCTCTTTCGTTTGACATGGTTGTCGATAATTTACTATCGATTAATTAACTTATGGCACCGGATGGATGTATGAAAATAAACCTATAAATAATTTACCCATTATTAAAATATTTCGGGCCAGACCCGTAATCGATAATTTAATTAGCGTGGTTCACGATCATCTCATAAAATGGTCATTACATTTTACTAACAAGTAATCATTCTTTTGCGCAAGATATTTTATAAGAATGCTACAATATATTGAATAAAAAAATATTCCCTGTTTTTGAACCAATACGTATGTAAAAGTTCCAGCCAGAGCAAGACGTGGGCTGCATTCACATGAGTATTACAATCAGCAGCTTTTACATAAATTGTACACGTTATTTTTTCTACGATTTTATACGAAATTGAGCATTTTTTCCAAGATTTAAACATTGAAATCGAGTTCAACACCAAAAAGAAGATTACTAGGCCACTTCTGATATTTATTTTAAGTTCAAATGCACTGATTTGGATAAACCTTTATAAAAATTAATAATTGTTTCATTGCCGATAATCAAGTACCTTTTACGTAACTTAAGACAAATATCCTTACATTGCATAAATGTGTTTCATTTTGATAGATTAACCATTAAAAAAGAAATAAAGAAAATCTGCGAGGCAGAAAATTTTAGAAAAATAAAGTGAAAAAAATACAAAAATAAATTTTCTAAATATTCTTGCTGAAAGTGAAAATCCATTAAAATTTAATTTATTTTGTAAGCACAGCATAGCGACAGCAACAACAATAATGGAAATAAAAATGAATTATAACCATAATTTAACCTACAACTAACCTGAATGTCTAAAATGTCACTTGTTTTTTTTGTATAATTTTTTGCTCCTTAAGTAAATTTTCTTAAAAATAATATAAAAATTATATTAAACCGTTTTTCTCTTGTTCCTTTCGTGAATATCAACAACATATACGCTTTCGTATTATCCTAAATAATTTATTTGCAAGGAATAAAAAAAATTAACGATAAATGTTCATCATAATTTGCGTCCTTTATTTTTGTGAAATATATACTATTATTATATCCTTAAATACCTATCCCCACTTCATTTTTAAAACTTCCATTTTGGATACGTACCGAGAAAGACAAATAGATTTAATAGAATTTTCAAAGTGCCTTTACTTTGCGAGCAGAGACGAATTAAATTTCATTAATCCGAAAACTCATCCTACTTTGAATATATCACCTGAACTAACTTGTTTAACCTTCATCACTTTGCAGCTCGAGTGTTCATTAATTAAATCAAAATAATAATTTGGTTTTTCCCCCCTTCGCCGCCTCATATTTAAATATAGTACATGCCACATATGTCACGTATAATAAAATAACAAATAAATTCCTTAAGTAATCCCTTACCACGGATGTACGTCACGAAGTTTACATTAATTTCGGCATTACAAAAAAAAAATTATAAAGAAATAAAGCACACAAAATTATAACAAACAGTGGTTTAGCGGTTTTGCGACCTTTTTATGCTTCCTATATATAAGATAACCAAAAATATATCCTTTTTGTGCGTTAAAATAACAAAAAAAGGCATGAACGTAATTTATAATTTGCTGGTCCATTTCCAAAACAAAAAATCCTGAAAAATATTGTACACAATCATTACCATAGGTAAAATAATGGATACATTACAAAATGGTAACTCCTGGGAAATGATTTTATTTTTTTTAGCCATCGCCGAAAGTAGGTTGCGTTAGGATTAAAATGATGCCGTGAATTAAGGTGCAGCACATGTATTACATCAACAACTCACATTAAGACGATGAAGCAAGAAAAGATTAAAAATTGAAATTGTTTAAATTAAATCTAAAATGTTTAACATCTTCATTTCTTTTTATTAAAATATTCTCGAAAAGCTTGTCTCCATACATTACATAAATGGAGATGGATTTTATAAATGAACACTTAAAGTACATGAAGAAAACACACAAAAAATATCATCTTGAAAGACAAAAGATTTATTTTATCAGCAACAACAAAAACATCAATTTCAGAATTTATGCTCTGATGATTAATCTTTTGGCAACAACAAAAGCAACATAAAAAATATGAAATAGATTCAAATCATAAAAAATAACTGACAGAATACAAAACTGAAAGACTATACATACGTACATAGTGCATAGTGCGAAACAAGAAAAGCACAAGGAATTATACATAAGAAAAAGACGACAACTATTAAAGTACAAAGAGGAAAGTTTAAGTATTTGTAATTGCCCTAAAGTGCTAAATGATGCTTTTTCGTGTAAAGTTTTTTCTCTTCAAACATTGTTGTTGTCATGTTTATTTAATTTTTATTCATGTCTCTTTGGGTTGTTAAGCCTTTACTTGTTTATCATTGTTGTTTGAACATCTACGATACTAATGAAGCGTAAACAAAAGAGGAATGGGAATAAAAGAATTATTTGCGAAAGCCCAGACATATTTTGGGATGAGCTTTTAACAATTAATTAATTTAATTTTAAATCATATTGAAATCCGTTATTACAACTCAGTTTCATTTTATTTCTGAAGTTTGACATTTGTCGCTACATCAAAAGATTTAAATCTTAGTCTAGTCGTCGCTAGAAACTAAAACACTTTACCTATACTCAACGACTACATGGAGCTGTGGTTAAACCTTTGGCGTTGGAATCGAGAGGTAACTAGTCGGATCACGATACTGCTTCGATACAAAACGAAAAGCGAATCGTGATAAATTTATGAAATTGGAAGTATTTCGTATAGTGAAATCGAAATTCAAAAATTAAAACTTGGATACCCCTTTTACAACCCTTCATAGTTAGCTAGAAATTTTTACTCATGATTGTTTTGTTGTCTCAAAAAACATTTCAATACATACAGATACAATTTAAATACGGTTTTAATTTCGCGAAAATATTTTTTTCTACAAACAGAAAATAAAAGATTTGATTTTATATAAAGAGGTATGAAATCATCAAAAGTTTTCATTGATCTCAGTCATATACTCAAACTCATCAATTTCGCCAAACAGTGGCACTATTCTGGCTTTCTCTGCGAATAGGAAATTGGGAAACAGTTTGGAATTGCTTCCCTCACGGAGTCAACGGATGAAAGACAGATCGAAGCAAGACTATCACATCACTCGATACATAGAAATCCGAATATTCGGCAGCGATATCCGATTAGAAAGTAATAAATATCAGTTCTACGCACAGTCGCTGTTCGAGTATTATAATTAAAAGAAAGGATGGTATAGTTGAGGACAAATCAGTTGCCCCGGATCACTAACCTACTACTGTGTGCAAAAAATAGTAAATCTGTATTCATAATTTTAAAATTCTTTATTTATTTCTCCAAATCTATTTCGTCCCCCTCAAAGTAATCCCCCCCGGCCTCAATACGCTTATGCCAACGTTTTTTCCAATCCTCGAAACAGTTGTTAAAGTCAATTTCCGGAATAGCCTCCAATGCGCGTAGCGATTCACGTTTAATGTCTTTAATTGACTCAAAACGGTTCCCGCGGAGCGGTCGTTTGAATTTGCTGAACAGCCAGAAGTCACACGGAGCTAAATCAGGTAGATACGGTGGTTGCGGAACGATATGTGTGGAATTTTTGGCGAAAATATCTGGAGCCAATCGTGCTTTCACATCTCTTAGGCTCAAATGATCTTTCAAAATGGTTTGCACTGATCCTTCCGATATTTCAACGATGCCAGTAAGGTCTCCGACTGTTAATCGTCGATTCTCAAGCACCAATTCCTTGATTTTATTAACGTGTTGATCATCAGTTGATGTTGATGGCAGTCTTAGACGTGGTTCGTCTTCAACACGTTCTCGACCGTCTTTGAACAATTTGTATCAATAAAAAACACTTGCTCGCGACATACAATTATCACCGAAGGCCTTTTGCAACATTCTGAACGTTTCGATATCACAAAATTGATTCCGCACACAAAATTTAATGGAACCTCTGTTGAATAATTTCACTCATTGTAAAAATCGCCGAATGCACTTTTTGTACTTCAGAAAGACAAGCGTATACTAAACACTAATGATTATTTTGATGTGACATTTGTCACAGATGTCAGTGACAGTCATACCAACATAGAATAAAAAAATATTTCGACGAATGGTTTTCCGCACGAAAGTCTTACTACTTTTTGTACACAGTAGTATTTCGTGATCCTCAGCTGCAACGATCTCCATTGGCTGTAGTGTGAACTGAAAGCAAACACATCCGTATTCATCACACAACTTTAATTAGAAATTTTGGTAGAATATACCAGAAGTTTCGAAATGAAGCTAGATGGGTAGTGAATATGAATACAGCTGTTCACACCTGAACTTACGAAAGTGATGGACAAAGTGGATATTTTTAAACTCTCGCAAGCCAGAAGTATAACGATATAAAGTTTTAAATTTTGACGTTGATGAAACCGGAAGAGATTCAGGACATTGTAACAACGATACGATGACAGTGCGCATGTTACATGGAGACGCCTACAAACTTAAAGTGCGGTGGCACAAGGAGTTGTTTTCGCTGTTGGATAACATAAACATGTTGGTTCGTAGTAATTCAGCAGTGGTACGAATATGATACGTCATAGCCACATTTGATTCCACGATTTAATCCAAACTTCTTCTAGTACAATACATGCCATAACACAACGAGACTGAGCTGAGAAAACAGCAGAAAAAGGGAGCTACTTTTTATCACGAGACGTAATGGAGCTGGAAGTCTTTTGTGTTCAACCTCCTCAAAATCCAGGTCAGCAGGCGCTACGGTAGGCAAGCAGTAAAGGTCGAAGCGTTAAGGAATAGAGGCGAGACTAGTTGGAGGAACTACTCTACATAGCTTGCTAAAGTTAACAGTTCAGAAGGATGAAAGAATAATTAACATGCCACTACTGAGTAGTGGTGAGAAAATGGAGATACATTGATTTCATAGACGAAATATAAATGGTCCTGTCCGAAATGTTATGTATGATAGACTCGCACTTAAAGCAGTTGAAGACTAACAATGAATTATTTGCAAGAATGAATGTGTCACTCTTCGGAGATCTGATACAGCTACCGCCAGTTTGAGGATATCAAGTCCTCAGTGAACCAGTAAGGTTAGCACCAGCAATATCACCAAGACAATCCACACTAGTTGAATTTAAGCAGAACATGAGACGGCAAGGCGACACCACGTACACTTCCGAAGTGCACATATATATATGTGACTTTCGTCCTTTTTAGACCATTTCGAAAGAATAGCGTGCCTTTAAAAAGTTTTTTTGTTTATTTTTGGTACATCTACTGTTCTTATAAGCCGTATTTGATTTAAATTCCTAAGCACACCATCGATAATAGAAAAGGGGTAAGTATACGACACATTCACTTGGTTAACCTTATGTGAAAATCCTCAAGACACCACAGATTCATATCGCTCAATATTTTAACCAACATCACTAGGGTAAAGCGGGAGCTTTGCCTTTCCTCAATAACGAATTTTTGAATTTTTCGATAGAATGGTTATTGGGGCAAAACCGAATATAAAAATACAAAATAGAACGGCTAAATTGGCTTCACTATATTTGACACCTCCATTTATGGCTCCGTTTGCGTACGGTATAGAATCGGATTTGGAATGTATAGTAGTTTTGGAAACAATTTTTTTTAGCACTTTGCGAGGTATTTGATACGTCTATCATGGTTTTCGCATTGCTGACGCTAGGTGAGTTGAACTTGAACCACATTCAAATTTAGGTATCATGATTTTCGCTGTGAGTTACAACAATTTTATTTGTTTTTAAAAGCCGCAAGCTTTTCGCTCTTATTCCCTTAGTCGCTTACTTCATGCGATGTGACTATTCGTCTTCTGGGTTACTAGATTATTAAATCGAAACTTACAAAATAATTCGTTGCGGCTGTTTTTTAAATCTTAGTATGCTGCTTTATAAATACTTCCTTCTGACTCCTATCGCTTCAAACTACAATTTCCGTCACTTGAAATTTTGATGCGACAAATAAATAGAATTTTTTTCAAACTGCCTTAGTAGGCAGCCAACTAAGGCAGCCAACTAAGAATTATCATAGTTGTCTCATTTCAAGTGACGTGACTGGAGCCGTGTCACGTCGCGCAAAAATTGGTATTGTTGAAGTCGATTAAAGCGCTACGACGGTAATTAAGAAAATGAGAAGAAAATACTAGTCATTTCTTTTCCTTCTGACAATTAAGAAGAAAATACATACTAGCCACTTCTTCTCACTTGTAAAATTGGTCTGACAAGAATGTCATTCTAAGTTACATTTGTCGTTTAAAATAAATCACTATTGGCGTAAGAAACGACTATGATAATAGTAAGAATTAAGCGAGGAGACTATACTCGTCTAAAATGACGTGACAATTGGGGTGTTAAAAATATTCACTGCGAGTTTTGTACGAAATTATTCAGCATATTTCGATTTTACCATCTAGTAAGCAAGAAGATCCATAGTCACGCCGCATGAAGTAATACGACTAAGGGAATATGTAAAAAATACGTCTTCACACTTTTATTTTTCGAATCAAACTACTCGTATTTTGGTTTCTAATATTTTCTGTCACTTCGTTCAAACTTGATGACGTATCAAGCAGTAGTGCCTGGTATTCAAATTTCTCTAAAAAATGCTTACAAGCTTCCGCTCATGATGTGCATCAGAAAATGGATTAATTCTATTTCCGACAACGGCAGCATTAAAGCTAGATTCATATTCTTAATATATAGTGATAAAAATCTAAGAAACTATATTCCCAAAAATCTCCTTTCTTTCTAAGAACTACACCGAAGTTATTTGTTCCATTCGTTGACGCCATACATTTAACTCTGTAAAGAAATTTTGCTTCCGCAATTTTAAGATCGAATTATCCGGGCTTTGTGATAGTAAATTGCGTCCGTACATTTTTATTACCGTCTTGGGAGTTCGAAGATTGAAACTTTTTGAATGAAGGTATACCTTATCACAAATAACTAATAAGCTTTTAGCAACAGCTGAAACAGATTTTTATGGCCACACCAACACCAAAGTAGCACCAATAAGCTTTTAAGCTTCATGACCGATTCTGGATGTCGGAAAAATGCCATAAAAAGTTTTATATATTTACTTTTTAGCCTGAGTAAAGACACTCGACTACTGATTGTAACGAAAAATTTAAAGAATTTAGTTTCTTACTAAATTCTAAAACTAAAGTTTTGCGTGCATATTCCAAACTATGTGTGACTGATTAGCCACTCTGTACTTCAATGTGCCCAAGCGACTTTTAGCCACATTTTCCAATATTTCGTTTATTTTTTATTAATTTCGTTTCGTCCTACAACTTTTATAAGCGTTGACATTTATAATAAGCAGAACATAATTCCAAAACGAAAAATGCATAACTGAGTTTAAAAAACAAAAAATGGGACATCCGTCTTTGTTATTATTACCAACCCACAGATTCTCATATTTTATTTGTTGGATATAAGATATGAGATACCATCAACAACTTGTACAACAATGTAAATTATGGTGATGGGAATTCTTGCTTGTGTGAATGAAAATATCATTAAGCTATGTGAACGTGTATTTGTAGGTAGATGCGTACAGTTAAAAGCTATAAGGAAGTTGGAAACATGTCTTACCATGATAGCAAATATTGGATGATGAGACCTAACATTAAATATTTTCCCAAATATTTTATTATTTTATATACCAGTAAAAGTTCGTGTGCAAATACTCCTTCATTTTGGATACCTTAAATCGTGTATATTACTCTGCGCTAAAATAAACATTGATGTACTCACATACCTACATTCCACCCCTTTTTGTATCGTGTTCTAAAAATTAATACTTGAAAGCTTTTTTACTAGAAAAGTTTCAATGTGTGTTAAAATTGTTCGTTTTTGTGAATTCTTAAAAGTTTTTCCAATACTTTGTATTTCTTCGTGTTTATAAAAAATTCTAAGGAAAAGGTGAAAATTAAATTCTTCAAAAAAATGTTACATAGATTAAACAATAAAAAAATGAGATAAAAATTCAATTACGTCAATTTTTCTAATTTCCATTATTTAATTTTTTTTTGTTTGACTTATATTACATTTATGTCGTCTCTTGTTGTTGCTGTATTCAGAATTCTTGTATCCTAATTCAATAAGATGAGAAACGAATTTTGTCTCATGTTTTTATCGAATTTTCAGGCAGAACTTGTTTTTGGTGGTATTCCAGTTGATGCTGTTATTTCTACAGGAAATCTTCCTTTATAACGATAATCGTAAAAAATATTTAAATTTAATTTACAGAACAAATACTTACTCGCCAAACTACAAAAAATGTACACCTGAGATTCTATTTTCAATATGAATTTTATTTTTTAGACTGTTAGAATTTCAGATCGACTTGCATTAGGTTAGGATAGATAAGGATATATGTCTAAAATCTAAAGGTACAGGAACTTTAACAAAGTAAACGCTGAATAAAATATTACTGTTCAAAAAATAGTTATGTCAAAATGCGTTCCATTTATTCAAAATAAAGATTTTTTGTTGCAAAACATGATTAGCGATAGATCCAGTGTTGTTCAAATTGGCGTAAAAAATTGTTTCTTAAACAATTTAACAAATACAGAAATGTAGTGCCTAATGCTCCTTAATTTAAATCTTACTAAAAATGTCAATTAATCTAAGCAATATTTTAGTAAAACAGAAATTTATGTGAAGTAGAATTGAAAAATGTTTTATTAGTGCTGGGGTAAATCTTAGAATGGCGATTTAAAACAACTTGGTGAATGCAGTAGCAAGGTAGGAGAAAAGTATAATCCGCTGCCTATACTGCCCTAAAAGCATTTGGCAGTAATTACAATTTTAAAATTTCATAAACATTCGTACAAAGTGATGTGCAATAAAACGGATATAAAGGGTGATCCAATAAGAGCATCCGGAAGTTTCTTTTGGAAATAAAGCGCATTAAAATCAATTTAATAATCAACAATTGTATTTGTGACGTAAGTTCGGTTTATGACATTTAATGTTTGAAAAGAATTTCTTTTAAATGTTGTCCGCGACTGACTCTTAGATGATCCATTCTATGGGTCCAATTTTCGAGCACTCGTACGAGCATTTCAGCCGATATTTCTTTAATAACGCGTGTTATGTTCGCTTCTAATATAGGAATCGATTGTGGTTTATCGATATAAACAAGTGATTTTAGATAGTCCCATAAATAGTGATCTAACGGCGTTGTGATCTACAAGAGCTTGGAGGCCAATTCACGGGTCCGTTTCTTGATATGATGTTCTCATTAAAATTTTCTTGCAATAAATCGATGGTTGACGCAAAGGAAGGTCAGCGGCTTCAATTCTTGGACAAGCTGTATTTTGAATGCCTTCAAACTAAGATCTCTCTTTAAAATACGCCACAATGTGCCATATGAGAGACCCAGAGCTTGAGAACTGCGACGAATTGATTGATTGCGGTCTTCACGTACACTTTCAGCTAAAGCAGCAAGATTCACAAAAGAACGACTTGAACGCACTCTAGTCGGTTGGCGAATATCGACCGGATGATGAATGAAAAAATGGTTCGGTATTTATTGATTGTTTCGCGAATAGTGCGTTCAGTTGGACGATTATGAACACCATAAAATGGTCGAAGAGCACGAAAACAATTTTTCACTGAACACTAATTTTTGAAATAAATTTCGTTGTCTCGCGTAACTCTATTCATTGTGAAATGTCAATGAATACTGAACACAAATGCAATATGAACATGACAGTTGTGACGCATGAATCGCAATGAGAATCCAAATTGGAAAAAATACCTCCTATTGGATCACTCTTTATTTAATTAAATGCATCGTAGCTACATTGTGGCTGTCGAAGACAGAAATTGTGATTTCTAAAAGAGAAGTAATTATGAATTAAAATAGTGCAAATATTGTAGGATAAATTAAATTGCTGCCAAAACTTACCAGCTGTCATTAGAATACGACAGCTGATTCTTGTTTTTGTAAATATGATATTTGGTCGATTTAAAAGTCAATCTATATTATCGACAAGATTATAGAAGTTCTTCATTTCGATCGCCCTGCCATCTATCGGCCTCTCCTTGTAGGTCGCATAATAGGACAGAGAGAGAAAGCCATTGAGCACCTTCCCATCATATATTTTCTAGTATTAAACGTGATGGTCTTACCCCTTTCGATGCTACATCAGCTGGATTACATTTGGTAAATACGTAATTCCAGTGGTTTCGGGGTAGCTTGTCTAATATGGCAGCTGTCCGATTTCCAATAAATTATTTTCAATTAGAGGGATGACTACTAAGCCAGGAAAGCACGACCATTGAATCCGTCCAAGCGAACAATCGACCTGTTGGAACGGAAAATTCATCTGCCACTTGCCACTTCATCTGGCCACCTATTGGCTTTAGCGGGGTCACTCTACATTTAGCTGTCACCAATGATACTTTAAATGTTTTGTCGGGCCTTTGGATTCTACCATAAACCACGGCCGCGTATACAGTGTGACTGGCATCTGCAAATCCGTGATACTCGATTAGTTCTTCATTTTCAATATGATTTATAAGTTGCGCTAATTTGCTCAAATAAAGTTAATTCCTTTCGTACGTTCAGCCATTGATCAGTGACCATTCAGTTCATCATCCCATGGGAATTTTCTTAACCATAGTTGCAGAAAAATGGTTTTACATATGATGATTGACAGTGAAATTCACCGACTCCTACAACATTATTCTCTTTGATGTGGCAGAAAATAGTGTTTTCCCGGTATGTCGTCTTCAGTAGTTAGTGTTTTACTCATGTGCCCAAGTGCTTCATATTCCGTAATAAAACTTTCATAATCAGTGTTGAGGGTCTCATTTCTACTAAGCTTGCGTTCTAGGTGGTCCAACCGTTTTAACGTCGTATAGTATCAATTTCCCAATTGAACCTCTTGGTCTTTGAATGGTAACTTCAGGATGAATCAACCATCAGGTGCCCTCTTGAACGTCTTCTTGAAGTGAATCTCAACTGGATGATCTTCAGCATTTTGTAGATTCTGTAATGGGCTTTCTTCTGTTTGCCAAAGCCGTGTAGTGTTTCTTCTATGTTGAGATCTAATTGTAAATTAAGAGTTATTGGTTCAATGGCATTAGATATTTTACTTGAACCAGCTATCACATATCCAAAGATAGTATTTTGAGCAATAAAGTTATTTGAGATATAATGTTCACTTCTCAATATTGAAAAGAACACGTCTGCCTCTGCACCAAGTAGTAATTTAACCTTTGCTGTTGTATAAATTTCTAGAATCGCTAATTTGAGTTGAAAAATACATTTCTCTTCTTGTATTGTTGACCTTGGTGGATTGCTTACCAATGACATACAATCAAAAATTAAAGCATTTACATTGATAGATTCATTTTCGTGATCCTTTGGATAAATATCGAGCTCCACAGTTCCTCGTGTGACCAAACCTCTTGTAGCGAGGCCGCTGGCTGCAATTCGAGTCTTTTGTGTTTGTAGTTGAAGTTTATTTGCCAACTTGTCGTCAACAAATGACGCTTGTTTGTAGAGATGGAAGTTTCCCAAAGCATCTTTGACTCTCACTAAAGCTTTATGTAATAAAGCGGCTGAACAGTTATTTGCATCTACATGTGCACTGGATATATCTTTGGTTTGTCACAGGTATTAAGGCTGCTTTATCAATGAGCTGCATATCTGATCCCTGCCCCTTGAAATATTTAAGCTTATGTATTTTAGGCAAATTGGATTTATGTATGGTAAGGGTAACGTCGAACCCCAAACGTTGAGAATTCTGCATAATTGCCAGATAATGATAGAATTAGCACAGCTTGTAATTTTACCTCATCTTTCTGTATGAATGACGTCTCATGTATACTTTGCACCAGCTCCCTTTGTTGATCAGATAGAGGATTAATGGATACATTCATGTGCTCATTAACTTCCTTGTCGATTTGCTTTTTAGTGCTGTTCTAAATTTTGTTTTCAAAGAAAACTATCGCTTCTCAAGCTCCACCACTTCACTGACTTGTTCTGAATCCTCCAATTGAACTATTTCTTCATCTCAACTGGTTAATTTAGAGTACACCTTTTCGAGCTGCTCTAATTGATTAACTTCAATTCACAATTTATTTTAATTTATTTACCGAGTAAGTTAGTTTTTCGAGAAATTAGTTAATTTTAAAAACAAAAAAGATTATAAAATTTTAAAAACTCACGCGGTTTTAGGTTATAATATTTTAAGATGGCGACAGATAAGCTGTTTAGTTTTATGTTTTCCTTGATGCGCGGTTTTTCCTTGGTGGCAATCAATAATTTGTTGTATACATTTTCCCGTTAAATGCACTGTATCACCGTTATAGATCTGGATTGAATTATTTACCCATACGAATTTCAAATCTCAAATATAGAAAGAAGAACTTCTATAATTGTGTCGATACATATTATCGATTGACTTACATATTTACAAAAACAAGAATCAGATGTCATATTCTAATGACAAATGGTAAGTTTTGGCAGCAATTTAATTTACCGTCCAATATTTCCACTATTTTAATTTATAATTACTTCTCTTTCAGAAATTAATGGATATTTCAGAAACCAATGCAAAATTGCATACAAAATATATACAATAAGCTAGAACAAGATAAGTTAAATCTAAATTACATTTATATCTTTTTTTCAGCTCCTGAGGATCCCGCACACCTCGCGTCTGCGACAGTGGCACATTTTAAATTGATATCATGCATCAGAGTATTCAAAACAGAGTGTCTTTTATCAAATATAAGGAAGCCGTGTTAATTAAAAAAATGCACATAACAAAATTTCGAGTGTTATTATACGAGAACAACTGCTTTATCAGAAATAAAACAAAATTAATAAAATAACAATTATTTGTATTACATTTAAATATTACAACAAGTGTTCGAACTGTCCACCATTTAGTCCACCAATCATTTTTTCTCAATAATACGAAAAGCACGTTCGTTAATTTTAATAATATTTGCCTTTTAAATTATTCTTTGCCGCATCTACTGTTCGGTTGGTTTTCCTTTTCATAAACCAGCACTGCAGAATAACCCCTATAGAAAACAGTCTAAAGGATCTAGATTACATGGCAGCGGCTTGGATATTTTACTCCGAGGTGTTATCTCACTACTAGCGCACAGTGAAGAGGAGCTCCACCATGATGTAGTCACTTATTTTCACGTGTTGGTAGAGATACGTCATCATGTAATTCATCCAAATCATTAGGAAACTTAAATATACTTCCTCGTCGATTCGAAGTGGCAGGTTAAGCTGTTTGCCGATCATACAGCAATTTTTTATGAAACCAGAACGTGCTGAAACTATGGATGATATGATAAGCGATTCCAAATTGGTTTTGGAATTTTTAATTTAAACAAAATATCTATAAATTTTAATAAGGCCAAATTTGTGATATTCAGTAAAACGGCGTTCAATAACATTATTTTTTGGGAACATATATGTTGCGAAGATCATATTGTATATATTCATAAATTACTCCGTTTATTTATTTAATTAGAAAGCTGACTACTCTCGTACCGACAAGTGTTCTTAAAATGATTTATTTTCATTCATACACTCCCATTTTGTATTATGCTATTATCGTATTTGGTAATGCTGCTAAAACTAGGTTGAACGGATTACAAAGTTTACAAAATAAGAGTTGTTGAGCGATCTACGAGCTGCCGCAGATGTTTCCAACTGCGGTTTTATATCAAAACTGAATACGGCAGAAAAACAATATCTTACTTTGGATCATTTGTATATAACACTACCGTACTCAATTAAGTGCCGATAATATTCAGCCGTTAGCTGTGGGCTAACTGCAATTTAATTTCTATCAAACCTTAAATTCAAAAATTCAACTAATATTTTAAGTGTTGGAGATGGCGGCGTAGTCGCATAACTTTTGAATTTAGACGAGCCCAATAATCCAAATTATGGATATTGAACATCCACTCGTTTTCAAAGCATGTTTCGTCGCTTAAAAAAATGTTGGCCAAATATTGCGACTATATTGGTTACGGCGCAGTAGTTCTCAACAAAATTGCTCTCGTTTTAGTTTCACTCCTGAACTTCTTGATAAACGACGAATACTTGTGACAGCCTATATGATTATGCCTAGATCTTCCAGCAATTCTCAGATGACCAGGGACTTCGCCTTCGCTGTACATTCAATGTACGTTTTGAAAGACTCTGAAAATGGGAAAGCGTTCCCGATTGTGGCATCGTGATTGGTATTATCTTGCTTCAGCTCAGATGTTGTCAGTACAAAAACATAAATGAGTTGCATTTCATTGATATTTTAATCATAATGGTCGAGTATGTATAGAACTACTAGCTAATATGAATTACGAAATGTTTTTATTTTTTAAACATCAAATTTTGTTTAATTCACGTTACTAGATTTTAGCACTAGAAATTTTGATAAGTTTATTAAGCATTCTTTAATCAACGCGATCGGGAACTTAAAGACTTCACAAAAGCATTTTCGTTATTTGACGGAAGATTAGGGAGACAAATTATTACTATTTACAGTATTATAGATTTTCTTATTATTATTAATTTAAAAATTATCGTCCACGTAATGGAGGATGGCTTGCCGTATTGTGTTGGTGGCGAGTGCCCGTGGTATGTGGCGAATTAATGTGGCGGCTGGTATGGACAAATTCGTCGTAGTGTTTGTAGATCAGGCACGTGTTATGTTTATGTTTACCAGTTATACGTGCTATTTTTCTTGGTCCATCACTCTGTTTCATTTGATCCTCCACTGCTGGCACACCATGTACATTATCACATCATATAGTCACGTGTCATTTAAGTTTTTATCACCGATCTTATTTTATTTTTAATTTTAAAATTTGTCTGAATATCATCAGTTCGAATTATGAACATATTTTACACTATTGACCGTTTAAAGTGTTATGGTTGGAAATAGATACAAATAAAAGGTCTTAATGATGCTCGCATCTGGAAAAAATTTCAAGTCAATTTTCATGTGGGGAGTCCGGGAAAGCTCGATTGAATATATCGCACACACAAAATTTTAAAATTTCTAAATATTGACCGTTTACTTTAATTTTAAACGGGAAACATTGTTGTTGGTTTTAGCACGAGTTAATTGCTGCTTTAATTGCTTCCTTAAGCTATTTAAAACATTGGCATTAAGTTTTTACACGAACAATTGGTCAAGTTAGCCATTCGACATTTCGAACATTTTCAAGCTCTCATAAAGTACGCAAGTTTACGACAGAATGTATTTGTTAGTAATAGCATTTTTCAATGTTATATAATTGTACCTCAAATTTATAATCAGTAGCACAGTGCTTCTTATACACCCCGAGAAATTCTTGGATCACTGAATTATTAAAAAAAAAATTCTATTTTGAAGAAAAAAATTTTAACTTGTTTTTATAAAAAAATTAACTTTTCTTCTTAATCTTCCATTTTTCCCATAATTTAAAAAAACACAAAAAAATTTCGTTTAATGCTTGCTATACTTAAGACATCAATCATACTCTTACATACAATTTTTTTCTCATATTGAAAATTTTCTTTAGCACTGTCATTTATAAATTCTCCTCATACCGTAACATTTTGCTTAAAAAAACTTTACTTGCGAAGTGGAAAAACTATACACAATTCCAATAAGAAGATTTCCCTGCTTGTTTAAAGTAAAAACTTAGTTGTGAAATATTTTGTTAAAATATAATGAAGAAGCTGTAATATTGTGAAAAGTGTGTTGTAGTATGAAATTTTCTGTCACATCATACAATAAGAAAACTCCCAATGGAAATTATACGTTTTATACAGCAAACATTTTTATCTGGTATATACAATCTTAATATGGAATTATTTATTTTACGACTAGTACTTTTACCGACAGACAATCAATCAATCAAACGAAATAACTGAACAACGAACAAATACACCTAGCTATACGGTACACTACACATACACGAAACTATTAGGGAAAACGAAAGAAAACTTTCTTATCTTGAGACGAAAATTTGTATATAAAGCAACAAAAAACTGTATGGCATATCTATAAATATTGTCACTGTCATGTCTCTCGTAGCTCTCTCTCTCATCGCAATGACATAATGAAAGTAGAAAAATTCTGTTGCCAGCAAAGCAGCACCAACAAAAATACTAGAAACGTTTTAACAACACAAAAAATGGTTGTATTTCGATTTTCTGTTATTATTTTTGAAGATTATACGAGATTAAAATAGAAAATTGTACATAATTTCCTTTTTGATTGATTTAACAAACGACGACGACAAAGATGTGACGGTGGTGAGGATGAGGAGCAACTATTTTGAGGAATATACGATTCGTACAACAAAATCTATCTCATCGTATTAAGGATAGCATGATTTCGAAAATTGGAAAAACATTGTTAATCGATTTATTCGATTATTTTTGAAATGGCAATGGAATCAATGTACTTTGAAGATTACTTTGAAGATTTTGTATCTTAGATCGATTTATGCATTTTGTAAATTAAATCGTTCGCTACTAAATTAATTGTTGAAGCAACTAAAAATCATATTTTGAATTGTGAATTTATTTCAATGTAAAAAGTACAAAACCCACACACACATAACTTTTTTATAAAACAGAACACAATCTAAAATAATTTTTTTGTCCATTTCCATTTTTATTTATTTTAATTTTATTTTCCTGTTTTCCATTTATATGTATATTTTATTTCACCAATTTTATTGTACGTGCAGTCTCAATTAAAGTCAAAATCTCCAGGAAATTCACATACACTAGAATAAAAAACAGTAAGGACTAACCAAAAAAATTGTTTAAAATACGTATTTGGTTTCCTTATACGAGACGATACAGCCGTATAAACACAAGATTGGGTACGTCATATACGTTTGTGTATATTTTACACATACGAGTACAAACCAAATCTAGACTTTCCAATGAAAATAAAATTTTCCACAAAACGGTATAAAAAATAAACGAAAAACTTTGCCTTAATTTAGAATATATGAAGTTCTTGCATTGTCGTTCCCATTCTCCCCGAAGAATTAAATATTTATATTATTTCATAGATATTAAATTAGAATGGCAAAGTGAATTTTTAAATATTTCTAATTTTGGTTTTCCATATTTTGTATTTTTTACTTTCACTCTTTACGACTCTTGTGTCCTTTTTTGTGTTTGTTGTTTCGCCATCTACATGATTGCGATGGTGATGATCATCGTCCTCACCATGATTATCGTACTCCAGTTCGATATGGGAGAATATACCTAACACGAAGAATAAAAAATTAAAAATGGAAAACCCTTCATTATTGTAATATATTTTCCTGTGTGTGTTCACTCCTTTTTTCGTTATGTTTATTTTTGTCCCAAAAGTGTTGTCATTTTTATGTAGCCTTAATTTTTAAAAATATATCATAATTTTTTTTCTTTGGTTATTCTTTAATGTCCTTTTATGCTATTTCCAAAATTTGTGTTGCTGTAAGTATAGTCGGATGTATTTCCTTAAATCATAATTTTAATTTTTGGTTGTAATATTTTATAGTTGTGTGTTTTAGGTCGTCTTTTTTTGTTGGGGTTCAATAATATGTGACTTTGGTGAAAAGCTGGTTATTTATGGGTATACGAACTTTATATGCTGTACATGTATACGTTTATGGGAAAAGAGCTTAATTTTTACTATAAGTCATAGACTTAGGTTTCTTAAATGACTTTTACTTGTTTTTAGTTAAGAAACATGAATATGTACATCAACATTAGGGTCTAATATACAAACCATGTAAGTCGAAATATATTAAGAGATTTAAAACATTGTTACCGGAAACTTTTCTTATCGCGCATAAATGAAGAATTTATATTTCAGTATCTGGTACGCTCCAGGATTTATGCTCTGTTTCTGCCATTTTTTTCGATGTATTTGTCAGTTCAAAAATACTCCACAAATTTATTATTTTTATTGTTATCGGCGAGCACTTGACAAGTCAATTACTAGTCTGTCTATACATTACACATTCTAAAGTTTAGTTTATTACCATTTATGCTAAATGCCTTTGCGCAAAAGAGGAGTAAGAGATGATTAAATCGTCTCGTCATGCTGCGGCAAGTAGCTTCTATTCAAATGCAACATTTCTATTTTATAACAGAACCCAGATCAAAATTAATCAGCACTACAAATTGTCGTAACAAAAATCTGGTATATCAACCAAATAAAAACTAGACAAATTTATTAACTTGCTACAATTTGCCAATCTCCCAGTTTCTGTATATACATATGTGAAGCTGGCCCAAATGTCAACTAAAAAAATGCAATGCAATAATTAAACGATGATTTCTATAATACTAAAAGTATCAGCCCAAAAAATTGTATTTCAATAAATGTATTGAATAAATAAAGGAAATAAAGGAACTCATCCCCAAAAAATATTATTATCGTGATAGTTTCTCATTGTCAGTCCAAAATTTACCATTACAAAAGTTAAAACTGTCTCGCCAGTTATAACTAATACTCCAAACCAAAAAATTCACTAAAAAATGTTTAATAATGAACCAAATTAATTTCAAATTCAAATTAAAGACCAACTAATAAAGGATAATCAAAAATTAAGAACTCAAAAAAATCGTTAAAAATAATATAAAATAAATATTAAATTCTACAACTTCTAAGTTCAGGCATAAACTAACGATGCCATTTGTTTTCCCAATAGTTTTGGTCCTAATCTGTACCAGTGCGTTGGGGCGTGCGATTCTAACAAGGCTCTCATGGCCATATATGGGCGAATTAAGCTAAATAAATATTCGTAAATATTTATTCTGTAACTTCTAAGTTTTAGTATTGGCCCGCGATGCCGTTATAGTTTTCGATTAGTTCTGGTCCTAATCTATACCAGTGCGTTGGGTCGTACGATTATAACAATTAAGCTGAATAAATATTCGTCAATTTTCATTCTGTAATTTTTAAGTTTTGGTATTGGCCGGAGATGCCATTACATTTTTCGATTATACCAATGCGTCGCGCGCTATTACCAAAACTTCAAAGTTATAGAGTAAAAATGAGTATTTATTTAGCTTAATTGGGTCATATATGGCCATAAGCGATTTATAGAATTGCACGCCCAAGGCAACGATATAGATTAGGACCAGAAGTACTCGAAAAACGTAATGACATCTTGGTTTAATACTGCAACTTAATTTTTAATTTTTTAAGCTAACATTTTTGGAGTACGTAAATGTAGAATCATTTTCAACAATAATCGGAATGTTTCTATTTGTTATCTGTCAAATAACATGTCACTACGTGGTACAAAAAATATTATTGTCGGAAAGTTTAAAAATTAATCTTAAATTAGAACATCCTTTATAAAATTCGTAAGAATACTACCATTCTAGGCAACGTTAGATGTTAAATCACCATGTTGTAAATTTGTTTGAATTTCGCGCTGTTAGTAAAAAGAAATTCAATGAATTCAGCTGATGATCCTAAAGGTTTTCTTTTAACATTGCTCTAAAAATCAATCATTGCTTAGCATTAGGTAAGTTCAATTCTAAATTTAAAAGTGATTGTATAATACCGACCTTTAAATCCCCTAACCCAGGACTGCTGTGCAAGGGGAGGGAAGGGGGACAACACAGACAGACATAAAATGAACTCAAATGGTTTCACTCAAGTGATGTTTCAACCATTTAGTGATTATAATGTCTTAGCGATCTTCGGATGTCGTACTGTTAATATCTAGAACTCGTAATCTAATGTGACAACTGGACATATTAGCAACATAAATGTCCAGAATCCAGCTCGGCTACGTTACCTGTGAACTCAGATTTTTACACTTTTCACCTTCCCGAATTGAGATTCTTCTGAAATGAAGATCCTATATGTTTACCTTTGCATGAAATATGTTGTGATGTTCATTTCAAACCAAACTTCTAAATATCCTAATTAAAAATTGTATGTGTGTTTAATGATTGTTTGGAATTCAAATAATTACTAAGGCTGGTTTCGAATTTGAATAATAAAAGTCAGGTTCCTCAAATAAGTATCCGTTTATTTGAGGAACCTGACTTTTATTATTCAAATAAGTAAGCTTGCGAGATGACTTATTTTCTGTCTTTTTCTTACCGAAAAACCTAATTGGTTGTCATTTTTTTGTTATTGTTTATTTGTCAGTTTGTTGATTTTAGAATTTGATAAATATGTTTAGGTAACAAATGGGCACATTTCAGATACACAAAAAGTTTATATACATTTTATATAAAGATGTAGTATACGATTTATGTAATTCAGTACAAACGTTCTTAAACAATTCACGAGAATAACATTGGAAATTACAAACAGACGATAAAGCCATAGTTTTATCTTATCAAACGAATATTATCACTGATAACTTTCTGAGTAATTATATAGTTCTATTAATTAATAGGTGCCCAAGAACAATCATCTTCGTTTAAATAAGAATTTCTATCTATAAATATCCAGACTATAAATACACAATACTAGATCTATAAATACAGTCACACTCCACCTAAAACACACGAGTGTTTGACTCGTAATCAATTCGAACGGTTTTGCTTACTTATGCTGCTGATGGCGGCAAACGAGTAAATAATTTGGAAATAATCATCCGTTACGAAATGTGCCTAAGCAAGGTTTTGCCCAGTTTTCATCAATCCGGTTGTGAGTCCCGGTGTTTTTTCTATTTAGGCTTATTAAATGCTAAAATCCATAATGATTTTCAGAAAGTTATTGTAGTCCTGTAACGACAGCCTTCGAGGTAGGCTGCCGTTAGCAAAAAAAAAATAATATTACTAATAATACATTTAAAAAAAACACAACAACGATGTCTTCACCAGAGCACGCCACGATTTCCGCCGCTAGCTCAGAGATGGAAATATTAATGGCCCGTGGGCTTGTGCTCGGGCCGACTCAACGCAATTATGGCATAAAACTACAATTCACGAAGGCTCACTCCCACACAACTCACCTTTTCCCCTCACTCTATTTGGGGTTAAATCCCTAACCACTCATGAGATAAATAAGAATAAAGATAGAATAAACGATTTAACTTGTGCATAATTCAAAGATAAAAAAAAACATTATTACAAAAAAAATTCCGATTGATCTTAATACATTTAAGAATCTAAATCAAAAATTGACTAAGCTTATTGTTTAAAAAAAACTTCGAAAAATAATAAAAAAAGAAGAATTTCGAGTTAATCATCATTACCCGGATCGTAATCTGTGAACAATGAAGCCTCCCTCCCCCTCCCCCAAATAAATACGCTATATATATTAGGTTACCTTGACGGAGTGTCCTTGGTGAAGAAGCGCTCCAACGACCTTGGTACTGCCTCGGGTCCTGTGATACGAATGTTGCTATAAAAGAACAACAACTTTGATTAACTGGAAATTTTCCCCACAAAAAAAATCTGATCTTACATTACAACAAGATTACTCAAAAAAATAATAGAGACGAAAACAAGTTGAAAACAAAGTAAAATATAAATAAAAATTCAACACAAAAAAATTCAAAAGAAAGCAATTCAAAATTATGGAAATATATAAGACTTAGCCAATAATCCGATGAGTAGCTGCTGTGGTACACTGCCTCGGATCCATGCGGTTGCTACCACGCCTTCACCAACTACCGTATCTCGTTGAGTCGAAAATGCCTCCGAATAGTGTTGAAAAATTGCCGCCAAAATATTTAGCCGTTGCTTTAGATGTGGTTACCGTAACTTTACACCACACATGCGTCTGCACACTTCGCCTAGTATTAGCATCTATCGGTTTCTTAAATCAAATGTTTTGTTTAGTCGCTCTAATCACATTCGATGATTATTATAAAAGAGGGAAAAATGTAGGCGTAATACTCGATATATCATCTACTCATGCTGTTATTACACTTTAGTGTTGGACCATCTCTCTGGGACTAAACTAACACACGCTCCTTATCCAGGAGATTCCCTTTATTTCGAAAAGCGAACCACCAATTTCTCCTTAATCAATCACACGTTGAGTCTATACTTTTCAAACCACCGCAAATAAGGTTTTGGAGGTGTGCCCGAAAACACAAAGAAAACCTTTTATTATCTATTTATCGTTTGTTCGATGAGGAATTTGTAATTTTTAGGTTTTAGTATTGGCCGACGATGCCATTACATTTTTCGATTAGACCAAGGCATCGCGGGCTATTACCAAAACTCCAAAGTTACAGAGCAAAAATTGACGAGTATCTATTTAGCTTAATTAGGCCACGAGAGTATTTATAGAACTGCACGCCCAACGCAACGGTATATATTAGGACCAGCAGTACTCGAGAAACGAAATGACATCTTCGTTTAATATAGGGTTTTCCAATAGGAATGATATGACTTTGAAGTGACGTTTCGGCCATTTGTAATATGATCTGTCATTTTTTGTTTCATTGTATTCAGTAATGTTTACAATTTCATCATGGTGAGATATACGCAAGAACAACGTTTACAAATTATTCAGTTTCATTATCAAAATAATCGCTCTCCAATTGCAACTTTACGTACGCTTTTGCCATTTTATAGTCGTAATAATCGTCCAAGTGTGCTCGCTATTCGTCGAATTGTTGACAATTTTGAGCGTACATTTTCTTTACATAATGTGTTACCGGGAAAATGACGTTTCAGATCGCATTGAACAGGAGCCATAACATGAAAAAGAAGTAGAGGTAAATGTGAAACGTCAGAAGATAGGTGATAATCAGATTAAAGAGAATGATGAAATGATTGAAGATCGAGCAATTGGTACGGAGAAAAATTCCGATTGGACAAATGAAGAAGATAAACCAAAGGAGGGCGATCATGATAATGACACAGACGCGCAAACGCTAGCCAATGCAGGGAAAGAAAACATAGTTGGACAATGATTACCATTAATAAAAATTACCACTTCGAAGATGACATTTAAGCCAAACCAGATACAGGCAATACAAATTATTCCTTAACAAATTAAAAATACTTTGATTAATTAGAACAAATTTAGAATATAATAACATTTTTTTCAGGGCTGCTATAATTTTTCTAAAGCAACCGAATATCTAACATTTCGAAAAAGTTATGCAGCAATCATCAATTCCGAAGTATTTTATCTAAATATATTTATATCTGGCAGCACAATTAAATTTCATAAGCTTGGACAAAGCTAACATTTATTTTATAATTTATGTAATTTCTCGATCTGTGGCGTGAAATTAAAATCAAATGAACTCAAAGATATTTGCTTTATTTAGAGATAATTAAAATGTAAAAGGATCTACAATAAAAAAATTAAAACTAGAAATTATTTAGAAAAAATCAGAGACAAACGTATGCATATATAAAAATGAAAGAGAGCATTCAACACAACCAATTTGGTTCGATAAACTATTCCAATATTAAGAAATGCCTCAACAGAATAATATGCCAAATTTTAACAAGGTGGTTTAATATAAAGTTTCATTCCAGTTGACCGGGTGAATACCAAGTGTTCCGACCGAGAAATTGCTGAATAACGTATCTAATTCAATTGGCTAACGTAGTTTCACTTTTGTCAATTAACAAAAAATCCATCCGAAAATATTTGGAGCCTAATTTTTGCACAGTGGGTTAAATAGCTATAATTCTAAATATGTTCCTTGTTTTATTTATTCGTTATAATTTACACGGTTTTTTTTAAATCCAAATTTCGTTAAAATTTAAATTCATTCGCAAATGTGTATAACTTCCACCAAAACCCAATTTAAAACTACTGATATCACATCTTCTTTACAACAAAAAAGAATTTTCACTAACAAGTAATTTATAACAACTGTGAAATCTGATATTACCTAAATCACAAATCCAACGCAATAAATCATTTAAGTGAAATTGAAATTGAAACGTAGAACAGAGAAAAATGTTGGTTTAGATTGATTTTCGTGTGAGATTTTTACACAACACATAAACTGTTGGCTGATTTATAGAATTTTGAACAGTCGGCTGGGAGTCTCTACATAAATATAAAAATCATCAAGAAGATTTCCTTAGCCCCCCCTTTTCCTAGATCCAACATTACACTGAAGATCATTATCGCTTTTGATTTTTCACAATATTTATTTGTACGTAAAGCTAGTGCCGATTCAAAATCAATTCTAATAATATTTGAAATATAACAAAAAAATATTATAAATATTTTTCATTTTATTTATTTATATATTTTTTATTTTATTTTCCACGGGTGAGACAAATAGATAAACAATGATGATAAATTGTGGATAATATTTTTTTTTGCAGCTCCCTGGAAAATGAAAATCGACGTATTCGAATTCGTATTGTTTATAGCAAAAATTGAGTTTTGCACATAAATGGAAAAAATTGGAAATAAATAACAAAATATTTTGAGAATACTGTAATAAAAACAACAAATTGAGTAAACATATGTTATTATTATAGTTCAATTTAAATCAATTTGTGGTTCTGACATATTTGTAGCTTTTAAGAGCTTTTGAAACAGATCAGGAGTAAAAAGTCCCATCATTTTATAATTTTCAATCTAAAAAAGCTCGCTACCTCATCTGATTAGGGTAATTTCAAAATGTTCAACTTCTATGTGCTTTTAATGAATTTTACTCGTATTTATTATTTTAATTTATGCAATTAAATTACCAAGAATCACGTTTTTGCGTTTTATTTTTCCAAATAATATTGTAAATTGTAATATGTACGAAACAACTAGCAGGAAGTATGTGCGGTGTGTACATAAAAGATTACCAACCGTAATTAAAAAAAAATATAAAATATGAGTACAAGTACGAGTACATAAAATAATATTATGAATGTGGGTGGGTAAGGTAAAACACGAATGGGCTTTTTATTTGTGTGTGTAATAATAATCGACAACAAAGTAATTGTAATTTTAATGCACATACACCATAAATATGATGAATTTAAATATTTGACTACATAGTTTAGATGGTGTGTACGATTATGTGATTTATGTGTGGAATAAATTTCGAATTTCCCGAATGTATATGCACCATAATATATACTGTGGAAATGTGGGGCAGCAATTGGGTTTTGGTGCACGGTTGTTCAGTACATAGGAAGAACAATTTTATTGTACAACGATTTCACAAACAATTAAAACGACAAATTGCTTCCTGTATAATTGAATATAATTTAATATTTAAATGAAAATGCGTGTAAAGGTTCAGCAAGACTATATTGCTGGTGTACATTTTTTTAAAAGTTGATTATATTCAAATATACAGGGTGTCCCAAAATGAATGGATAAGCCTGAAAATCCTTATAGTAGAGCTATTGGGCACTCATAATAAAATACAAAAAAATATATCCCAAGTAGTACCTAAGATATATCATTTTTCTTAAATATTCCATTTTTTTCACATTACTTTACGTTTCCGATCACCACGGCTGTTGCACTTTTTTTGAGGTTATTGCTATTAATATGCAGAAGGAGTAAATTCGATTAGATAACCAAATTTTAAAAATTCGATTATTTCTTGTCTTAAACTGTACCTGATGATAAGGGCTTCATAAAAAACAACGTTACACATTGATAATACTTTATTTAACCTACGTACATTTACAGTAACTGCTCAAACTGTCTGCCACCGACTCTGATTCACGCCCGACATCTCCGAATAAAAGCTCTTTTGAGAAGTCGCGCGTAACGCCGTTGAATAATTTTTGATCGGCTTCCTGGACACGGCAACGTAACTCTTCTAAACTCCTGATCAGTTTAGAGTAGACTTCTTCTTTTAGGCAGCCCCAGTAAAAAAATCCAGCGGATTTAGGTCCGGGGAATGCGGAGACCACAAAATAGGCCCCAGACGGCCAACCCATCTATCTGGATATGTGGAATTCAAATACGCCCGAACGTTTGCTGCATAGGGAGTAGGACACCTATCATTTTGGAGCCAATGAGATTCTCTCACCTCCTCGAACACCTCTTCAAATAAATTTGGCAGATCATTTTGAAGAAAGTCCAAATAGCTTTGGCCAGATAAGTTCCCGGGAAGTTCAAATGGGCCTATAATCTTTCTGTACAAATGCCGGTTCAATAATTTATTTTGAATTTGTACTGGGATCTGTTTTCTCGCATTAGATGAGGATTCGAAAGTTGCCAGCTGTGAATATTGTGCATGTTAAAGCGTCCATCTCTATTCAGTGTTGATTCATCGCTCCATAGAATATTATTAAAGAATTGCGGATCTTGTTCTATTTTCTCAAGCATCTGTCTTCAAGAACATGTCCATACTTGCGGGATATATTTTTTTTGTATTTTATTTTGAGCGCCCAATAGCTGTACTATAAGGTGTTTCAGTCTTATCCATTCATTTTGGGACACCCTGTATAGATAGATACACTGTTGGAAATCGCTTGGGGACATTTACCAAGTTTGCTGTGTAGGACCAGATATGCAAATATGACCAATAATATTTTAATAAAGTACGAGCCTTGTAAAATTTACATGGCAATATTTACAATGCATTTGAGCCGCGAATGATACCGCGATTGAGCCGCGCTTTACTTTGCGCCGTGTAAAATAAAATTGGCGGGGAGATTATAACCAATCAAATCATTTGTTCTCCGATTTTGCATTTTGTTCACCAAATGTTAAAGTTAATTTAAAACAGTACACATAAAATATAAATCAAAAAAAAAGTTTCCAGATTAATAAGGCATAAATGGTCGTCTCTATCATTCATTTACAGTTTTTTCGGATCCTAACAGGGAAGCGTGGCAACAAATGGCCGCAAAACTTTAGGATTATATCATAGAATGATCCAAATGGTATATGGTAAAAACAAATTAAATTTGCACGACTTTATGAGCACACTAATTTATATCTGTTGCTTTCTTATTTTAATTTTATAATTTTTATAAAGCATTTTTAGAGGAGTGGACCAACTCAGTTCTCTGAATATTAAATTGATTCTGAGATTAGAGGAATTTAATTCTTAGCAGAATTACAATAATCAATTATGTTTCAAGGCCTTAACTTGCAGGCTTTAAGTATTTATTATCATCTTTATTTGTATTTAGAAAAATGTATGGTGGCCTCTAGTGAAGAGTTTGTTGACAAACAATGTCCATTTATGGTAACAATAAAATTTTTTTTTGCAAATTAACTACTAGTCATTTTTAACTAGTTTGAGTGTGCCAATTTAATATTATAGCACTACCATGTATTCTTTCCATTAAGTGTTGTTTTGGATCATGCGGACTATACAGGTAACTCGAAATGTTTTAATCTTTTGAGTCTTATGACACCCCCTTGATGAAATAGTCTTGCATCTTCGAAGTTAGGGTGTTGATGTATCCTTTCGTGGTGTTTTTTAGCACACTTCATTATTTCACTTGCGACTGTGTACATTCCGAGATCTCTTTGAAGGTTACTATTACGGGTGTGCTGAGGAGCGTTTATACAATTCCTCTTAGTACTTTATTTTGAAATCGTGGAACTATCTATCCATTTCAGTTAAAGCCCTGCTGCTTTCTTTTTAACGTGTATTTTCCACTTTAACTTTGTATCAATTTCATACCATGGTATTTTGCTTGGTTTGCATATGAAACAGGAATATTATTGAGAGTCCCAGGTAGGGGTTATATTGATCTGTTATTGAAGTTGATGTGCGCAAACTGCGATTCATTTACTAAAATTCTCCACTTGACCAGCCAATCTCGGATATTATTTATGGCTATTTGTTGTTTGATTGTGCTCTCACCTATTGTATCACCAACAGCTAGAATTGCAGTGTCATCTGCAAATGTGGCGGTACTTGTATTATTTGTATTATTTGTCTGCGGTAAGTCGCTTGTAAATAGTACTAAAAGGAATGGTCCTGGGACACTCTTTTGCGGGATAGCTGCTTTAGCTTCTTTTATTCTAGAGCTGACTTCTTCTGTTTAACTCTAAAATATCTTCTTTGATGTACGATCTTACAGTTTCGCAAAAATCTAATGGAGCAGTGTTTTCTCTCATTTAAATATTAAACCATCTTATCAGCCTATGTTAAATGCCTGCGCTATGTCCAGAAATATGGCTGAACAATTTTTTTTCCTCTTTCTATTAGATCTGTTATTCTATGTACTTGATGTGGAACATTTCTCTCAAAATCCAAACTGATAAGCAAGAACAGCTCCTGATTTTTCAATTTCATGTTTAATTCGGTTTAATAATTGCCTCTCAAACAGAATTGACATAATTGGAAGAAGTGATATTGGCCGGTACGAGGTTATTTCACTTCGTGGGTTACCTGGTCTAGGTATCATTACTATTTCCGCGAACTTCTGGAGATCTTTTAGGCAACATATGGTTCTTTTTTTCTTATTTTATTTCCTTAGCATTAGTTAATGACAATTCTTGCCTCCAGATAGTTGTATGGTTTTCAATCAGTATAATATCCTGTTGACTGAGTGTTGTTAAATTGGGCTGAAAGGTACGCTCAATGTGATGAGCGAAACTTTCTGCTTTTGCTTTTTTTGTTCAAGCCAGGCGACCGTTATTTGTTCTGATTGGTGGTATGTGCGTAAATGGTCTTTTAAAATATTTGGTTGCTTTTTATAATGAAAAATAATCAGTATCTTTACCGTAGGCGAGTGATTCTTGGTATAAATTTATTGATTTATTTCTAAAGTCCCCTATTTCTCTGCGTATTCGTTGTGTTAAATTATTTAATTTATTTTTGATGGTTATTCGTGTATTTAAAATCATGCTTAGTTCATGTTTAGTTCATCATTTGTAATTATTGTATCAATTACTGTCATTAATATAGAGGTAATTATTGATTCATAAAGCTCTTTCCCTTTGTTGTTGTTAGCGTTCATCCCCGGTCTGTGTGTTTAGCGTCGAAGTTGTCCGAAATTATGAATTTTTCACCTAGCTACTTCAAAAAGTAAATGTAAGCATCCTCCTCCTCCTAGCTACTACTTGTGAAAAGTGAATACAAAATACAAAATTAAAACAGATGTGTTTCATTAAAATTGGTTTTAATATGTTAAATATTAAATTCTCCCCTTTCCAATCTATAAGTTTAGATCGGTAGTTGTGCTTGTGCAAAGTAAATATATTGCGCTGTAAATGTTTCAATCCGCAAATTTTAAAAATGCATTGTTAACCATAACTCACCTTGCTGTCATTATTAATTACCTTGCGCTCTGTAAAGAATTTCTAAATTATTTTACAAACTTCAGAGTAAATTATTCTATGCAATAGCAAATATAGCTTATCAACCATAAAATAAAAATAATAAAATTTACCTAGGTGTACTAATTGATTTGCTAAAATTGAATAGATGCAAAAAATTGCAACAAATTCTCATATAATTCACTATTTTCAATATTTCTATATCTAATTTCGTAAGAAAGAATACATTAAATAATAAATTTAACGATTTCTTTCCTATAATATACCCTAGTGTCCTAACTCAAATTGATTGCCCCCATAACAAGGCAAATTATTAGCAATGTGTACATTAAATTTCAAATTTGCTTCATTTTGTAAGCCCAAAGAAAGAATTCAGTTATTAAGTACCCCAACATGGTTTTTTCTAGACGGCTCATTACATTAGTTCATTTAGACCCCCAATAAGCATATTTCTATTTTAATAATTAATCTAAACTTACTATTAATAAACTCAAGACCAAAAAAATTTTATTTACGAGTAGATATGGGTATGGAAAAGCGTGACACGTAGCAAACTTTTCAAATCTGAATACCCGTTAAACCAAAATAGATCAAAATTTTAAACAAAATCCGAATTCAAGCTCACTCTTAATTTTTAGTCCTCTTCTTAATAACATGACAACATCTAAAAATCCTGTACAAATTACTGTAGAAATATCAAAAAGCAACGTATAGAGGATTTGCGTATTTGATTAAAATTTGATGCATACCCTTGCAATTAATAAATAAAAATATCTAAATGTGTCGAAATAACACGACAATTTGAAATGCCTGCAATATTTTTAATTCTCAGAAACTGTCGAAGAAATAATACTTTTGTTTCACCTGCTCTTTAAGATCGTGTAT
This sequence comes from Nephrotoma guestfalica, assembly GCA_963691935.1. Classification (NCBI taxonomy): domain Eukaryota; kingdom Metazoa; phylum Arthropoda; class Insecta; order Diptera; family Tipulidae; genus Nephrotoma; species Nephrotoma guestfalica. Next base: position 304,801,961 of record OY829914.1, on the reverse strand, counting down.
TACTTCCACGGGCTATTCATTACGGCCTACTGGAACCTAGTTCTGGAATGGCAGTTTGAAGTTCCATCTATCTGTGACCCAAAAGTGTATTCTGGTAAATTTGGAATAATTAATCAGGAGTATTTACTGCGTGGTAAAGCATTTAATCAAGCTTTATAATTGAAGTCATTTGAAGCCAATATAATTCTTGTAGGAGGATTACAGCCAACGTTTAAAGTGCTAGCTGGAGAAAACCATAGAGAAGATGCATTACAACCATTACTTAACGAAGGGTCAAGGTACCTTCAGTTATATTATGTTGAAAATTTACAAAAATAAGCTCAAAATAAATGCACAGGAACAAGATTTGAAATAATTGGTCAACTGCAAGAAAGGTTTCGTGCTTCGAAAAATTATATTGAACATTTTAAGTGTACTTTAGAAAATGCACCTGCCACAAAGTATAAAATAATCATTGATCCGATCAGAGACCATCTAGAACATGCTAAACGTTTTGATCTCGAGGGATGCAATGCAGTGGCTGTGATAATTATCGGTCAAGAACACGGCAAAAGAGATGTTGTAATTAAAACCACATACAATACCTTGCAATTTATAAGAAAACGCACCGAGGGGCTGAATACTACTTTGGAATACCCCAAGTTTACATTCTAGAAAACCAGTTTCCACTATAGATTTCTATACCTACACATTGATGGTTCATGATGTCATATGCACTAAGATGTCATATGTACTAAGGTTCATCAGCTAAATTTGTGACATTCTTCAAAACCTTTTCAATGGTATGTAACACTTATATATTCTGTGATAAATCAATAATTAGCTACCACCGCTTAAACGGTGGATTTATCAACTAAAGCCTTGATAAAAATATTGTGTTCCAAGACTTTTCAAACAATTGCCACATGGTAGTTTTGAGTACTAGGAGCTTTAGCAAAATGTACATAATTCAAGACCTTTTCAATGGAATAGGATGGTTTTTTATGGCAATTCATCGAATTAAAAATAAGAGAAGATCGGGAATTTTTTTTGCATTTTATGAATCAGGAGCCTTCAAAACGAGACGACTGAATAGAGAACAATGGTCTTGGACCAGGGTAGTTTTGCATCATTTTGAGCAGTATTTCAAGTTTTAGAGGCAAAAGTTAAATAATTTTTAATGCTAATTACTCTAAAAATATGCAAGGCAAAATAAACGTAAAAACTGCTACCTAGATACTTAGTATTCCTCGAAGGTCGTTTATAGTCAGAAAGATCGATTTGTATATGCAAAATATGATTTACCACAAAAATGCTAATTATGGGATTGAGATTAAGGCTATATAATGGCCTATTCAATTCTGGCTAAATGGCCAAATAAATTCTGGATTTATTGCAGAGAAACTTTTTTTTCGATCTTCAGCATTTTCGCAAGCAAATTGGAAACGTGCAACAAGATGGTTTGTAGTAATTTTCATCCTCATGAAGCGCAACGGTGATGTACATTTGCGTTTCCAAACCTTTGGCTAACCGCCCAAGTCACTTCTCGAAGACGCTGTTCAGCTTTAACCGTGGTTGTGAAACGACTTGGCAATGTGAAGCCTTGGATGATCTGATCTCGGGCGATATATACAAAGCTCGCAATAAAAATTTCGCAATAAACAATGTAAAACGTAGCAAAATCTTCACGCGCTGAATTACATACAATCACAATTTTCACTATCTACATTCCACTGCTAGGAGATAATTGACTAAAAATTTTGGAGGAAGCTCCCTTTGTTGACCAAAATGTGAATTTTGTATAATTTATAAAAATTATCAAGTGTTTCATGTCAAAATTCACTAAAATGGCTTAGAATGCCAGGAACCAAGCTCAAATTTTTTGATTAGAACACCAATTAAATTAACCATAAAATCCCAAACAAAATTGTAGTAGGCTCTTGATTTTACTAGGTGATTAACAAACATTACTAAATAAATAATTTGTCCGGATAGATCATCCACACTGTAAAACCAAAATATGTGGATAAATAAATTTAGGACCCTCTCTAGAATTTCGCGTAAAACTTATTTTTCTATGGTAATTTTGTAACGATAAAATTTGACGTTGGCTCCTATTCAGATTGTGCCTTGTGCTTTTGCAAAGGTAACAAATCTCAACCGCGTATTAACATAACGAGGCTATGTCTACATTTCCTGATGGAAATTTTATTGATTTTGCATTTAGTTTTTCTTTGAAGAGTCTAGGTACCACGGTTTCATATAGGTATATATAAAAAGAATCTCATTGTTTTGTCCCATTTTTTTTTTGCCAACGAACACATATTTATGAAATAATATTAAAATATACTAAAATAAACTAATTTCAGGCTTTTCCAAATCAAACGAAACATCGATTCGTTTTTACAAATTTATTGAAACAACTTACAGATAAAACGAAACGATGCTTGCAAGCTAAGAAAAGTAAGCTTTGAGCCTCACTTTCGAATTCAATCACAAAAGACGAACGGTAGCCGTTGAAATTTTATCAATAATTTGGTTTAGAATAATTTAATTAGACTTCATTGTTATGAGCATTGGTTTTTCTAAAAAGATTCCAATGAAAATTGAACACAAAGCTTGTTTCAAACATATTTGAATCAAAAGAGCAAAATGTTGTTAAATAAAAAATATGTTTGTGTTAATTTACAGATAACAAACATCAAAGAAATTGTTGCATACGTCCGTTCAATCACTACTTTTCCAATTAATATTCCTTGAATTTGAATTTGCCTTCAGTCATTCTTGGGTTTATAATGAAGTACATCGATTTTTGCCGCAAATATACAAACCAAATAAATATTACGCTGAGAATTTTATTGATAAATTTAAAATTATTATAATTTACTTAATTGCAAAATTAATGCTTCTAGCGATGGGCAGCATATTGCGGGTGGCATAAAATATGTGGCGGTGCGACAATGTAAACGTCGTAATGTAAATTTTATTTATCCAAATGGAACTTTCCAATTGGATTTAATATTGTTTTTGCTAAATGTAATTCCCAATGTTATCAAATTATTACAATTTTGATATTGGTTTTTCACAACTACAATTAGTTGTTGATGACCAAACGACGAAAACTAGAGCCAACCCCGACCAAACGATCCCAATCATCATTTCTATCAAAATATCAAAATGAGGATGAATTGCGTAAGAAATGCGAAATGTGTTCTGAACAATACTCTCGAGTGAAAGTTATTACGGCACAAAAAATTTTAATCAACAACATTCTCTGTTGCTCGAATGCTGTACTATTAATTGTTGCCACCGCATCAAACAATAACTTCTAACTTCTAGATAGTATTAGCACCAATTACAAAATTTAAATGTCGAAACCAACAAATGGTATGAAAAGCAACAAATGCATAGTGGCATGACAAAAGCTTGGACGGCGCGAGACGACTATGATGAACTTCGCATTCGATTGTGGTAGAATTGCAGTTACAATGATTTTGTATTATCCTGCGGAATTCGTCTCTCCCGTTTTACAATTTACCATCGCGCCATACTGTTGTTGTTTACGGGTTTAATTGCCAAGGAACATTTTTTAAACTGAGGTAGTAAATTTGAAATTTTTAAGAACTATATAAAATAAAAGCGATTTTAGGATATTAAATTTAATATCTAAAAAAAATTATTTAATTTTATTTAAATATTTTTAAAAGTAATAAATGTTGAGGCAAACTGCAATTAAAACATCCAATTAAAATTGTATCCAACTTTACTGAAGCAGAAAACTAATAAAGCTGTCCGTATTCAGTCAGTAATCACAAATTTTTGAGATTGTAATTTTTTCTAAATTCAAAAATTAATAAAACATCGCTCATAAAAATATTTTATCCTCTCTAACCCTTTTTTAATTTATTTTCACCTGAATTGCAGATACAAACTAAACGCACTCCACAAACATAATTAACAGATCTTCATTCGTGTAATAAAGGTTCTTGAAAGGTTTGTCCATTTCCCACAATAAACCATAAAAAAAATCCCAAAATATTATTTTTGGTACAGTATAAGGATTGTAAACTTCGGATAAATTAGGAACAACAAAAAATTATAAGAAAATAAATTCTTTTCTGTACATGCAAAAAATAATTTAAAATAACACAATAAACAACATCCCATAAAAAGCTGTTTGTGATCTAATAAATTATAAAGCATCGGACTGGAAAGAAGATTTCATATTTATCATGCAGTTGTTAACCCAAAATGATTAAATCTTCTGTCATTTTTTTTTCAGAATGCCAAACAACGAATAAGTTTTGCAAAAAATGTTGGTTACTTTTTTTAAATAATACTGGGAGCCACCCACCCAGCTTATTAGTTTTCATTAGTCAAAAAATAATTTAAAATATAAAGTTTTTTACTCAGCTACGAAAATCTCAAGAAAAACACACTTTTCCTGACACTTTTGATTACTTTTATATTTTTGCTTTATTTCCACATCTGTGAGAATTATTAAATCCTTTGTTCAGGTAAAAAAAAACAGTACACAAGGTAAATAATAATTTTCGTTCTTTTTATATTTTTCAATTACAATCAACACCTGACATAATACTAACATCCTACAAGGTTGCTTTTTATCTGTATACTTTTCCTGTTGCTTGTTTTATATACTTTTTCTTCTGAACGAATCCTTTTAAGATGTTTTAAATTCGTTCGTTGTTAGTAGATATTTACTGTGCATAAATTCAATCTTGCTTGTATTTTGTCAAAAAGGAATAATTATCGAGTAGTTTGTAAATTTGGTTCACATGAACTAGTTTGATATACTTTCATCGACATTAATTTTGATTTTATTATTGAATGGATACGTTCAATTACGAAAATTGATCGGATTCATCAATTATAAGATCAAAACCTACCAAATATAGACCAATAATTTTTCAAAATGAAAATAAATATACTTATCATAAAACCGCAGAAGAAATGAGAATATAAAATAAAAATCGGATTTAACTAATGTCCAGAATCTGTCAAACACAAGGTGTAATAACACAAATGTACTACAATATTTTATAATAAACCTAAATCCATTCTTAATGTACAACACAATCCACACCAGTTTATTTTTAAATACAAAGCTCTTGTTTTGTGCTGCTATCATTTTCAACCACACAAGAAAGGAGAAATCCAACTTAAAAAAATAAACCGCAAACAACACAAACAAAAAATCAAAAAAATCCAGCTAAAGAAAACATTCCATCATCCTTTCTGTTCTTTAATAATTTTCCAATTACCACAAGAAGCAAAAAAATTATCTCGAAATAATATTTAACCTTTTTTTGTGATGGAGCTCAACTTCATCTTCTCGATTATTTTCCATTCTTATCCAAACATACAACAGCAGCTATAACATACGAGCACGAGTATCATAGATTATTGGATATTTTTTTAACTTAAAAATAGGAAAGCTCTCATTCATCTTCACTCGTTCGCCCAAGGAGAACACATATCAGGGTACAGTTGGTGTGATTCGGTAAAGCAGAAATAATAATTTTGAAATCAAACTCAACTGGTTATCTATAATAAATGTATTAATAAAACAAATATAGATTTGAAGAGGATATAATCGAGATATTATGAGATCCCCCATCTGTTATGTAATAAGGAATGAAGTTTAACACTTTGTCACCCCCAATCCAACTATAAGGCGGTGTAATTTATTTCGTTTCTTTCCACATTGCACTAATGATGCAGCGACAACAGAATCAAAATATTTTCCGGGGGGGAAATATCCATTTAAATTTGATACTCAATTAAAGAAACACAGAATTTATTTATGTAAATCTCCCATCCAATTATCTGCATTTTATCGATTGGCCAATATTCAAATTAAATTAAACTATCCGGAGTACTAATAAAATCAATGTAGAAAAAAAAATTGATTTGTCCACAGCACAAACAATAATTACTGAGAGCTTTTTTTTAGAGTGAAGTACACACACACATACACAAACAGACGATAGATAAATACATAGAGCGAGGAGAGCTAATTGAAAATGTCAATTAATTTATTGTGGAATGAGCTTATATTTTTCTGACTAATTAGTCAAATATATGTACAGTATTTTTTTGTTTGGCTGTTCAATGCGCGCTTTTTCTGTGGTTGACTCGTATATTTTTGTCTCGATTGGTATGTCACTGTTTTTTGCGGGTGTACTTTTGAAAGCGCAAACCGCACAAAATAATAGTAATAACAATAAAATAAATTTGTTTATAGATCTGGAAATAAATGTAAATTTATTTTATGCAAAATAAATTGTAATAAAAATAAAAACAGAAGATAGATTAAATTTTAATTAAAGTAAGTAATAAAATTAATTTTTGCTGGAAATTTACCATTTTATTATCTTTAGGTATAAGAGTTTATAACGTCTCATTTAGGACAGAATAATTAATTTTTATTTATAATCCTGATACCTAAGTTTTAGTATTGCTTCGTTTATAAACCCCAAAAATTTATTCCAGGCCGAATATAAAAATATTACAAAACAAAGCAATAAAATACTTATTCTGAATTTTAAACTACTCTTCATAATTACAAAATGTTTGCCTTAAACACAATATATTCAGTCGTGATTCAATCATTAATTTTATTGGTTTATTGGCAGTTTTATGGTCCATTGGGTACATCCAAAATGCTAAATTTAGCGACATTTTAAAACTACATATCTCGAACAATGTACCTTGTATGTTCATTTTTGAACATTTTCTCTTGCTTCGATTTCTATTCGTTGGTTTATTGATGGCGCCAATTATAATGAAATTATATTAATCCAAAATTGCACATTTCTGTGCTCTAATTCTCTATGCAGTAAGATAATTTGTAAACGTGTAAACGCTAATTTATCTTGCCTTTTTACAATATTCGCATTCTCTAATTGCACTCCAAGATAAAATTTAAAACGGTTACGATAAATAAATGTCAAAACTTAACACACTCTTATGAGTTATGTAGATTCATATTTAGCCTTTGAGGGCCTATAACTATCGTGCCCATTTAAATTAAATTTCAATAATAATTTTATGGATACAAATTATCCTAAATAGCATCTATTCACAAACAATAGTTCAAGTTGTTAAGGGTTGTGGTCTGGGTAATTTTACAGGTGAACATTTTATACAATAAATTATCTTACCATTTTTAAATCGAATTCTCTAAACATTTTTGCCGCAAAAATCATATTGAAAAATAGCCGGGAGTCGGGAGTTATTTGGTATAAAAACAAGATACGGTTTGATAAACATATAAAACAAGTCAAATGTTTGAAAAGAACATTACAACAGTCAAAATTTCTTTGTAAAGACTTATACAATCTAAGTCTTATTTACAATTCATCCGTTGAATTTTGATTAATATTGCTGAACCCTGTAAAGGTTATTCTTTATTCTAAGTACAAAATCACATCATTCAAATCCAATCAAATCAGTGTTAAGCAGATTTTAATTTCAGTGTATTTCATTGTTGAAGGCGAATGGCCCTATTTAGCACTTTCCGCTCGTGCGAGTTAACAATATCTAAGTATAATAGTCGGATCTTGGAATCTGGAATATTTTCTGTAATCCCGGGATTGCCGTACTAGAAATGTGGAATTTCAAATAAACTACAAAAACAACTATGTGTTTTGAACACCGAAGCTCATTTAACCATCAAATTTAGTTAGTCACAACGAGTTTTTCGAACTACACGAGTTTCTCATCCAATAATTTTTTTGTGCCTGAGACTACTCGTAAGTCCTTAATAGCGCCGAAAATTTATTAATTCAAACCATTTCTAGTTATTTGATTTAGGTCTAGTTCTGGAAAGACGTTAAAGTTTTACCATTTGTTTTTTATCTTTAGTTAATTTTTAATCTTTGTTAAAAGATTGGAAGACTCGTCGGCTGAAGTGGAAGGAAGGGGAAGCTTGGAAGCTAGGAAGTGAAGCTTGGATCAATTAACTGTTCCTTTAGAAATCGATTTTATGAAATTGACATCGTGTTTGACCTTATTGCTAGTTAAAAGTTAGTTTTATTGCATAAAATAATTAAATTTTGTACTCATTCGTTATTGTTCTATATTTGACCTAATTATTAATTTCTCAAACACGGGCCTATTAAATAGTCTAGAATTAAATCATTGTAAGCTCTAAAAGATTGTTGAGAGCTTCTAGTGCCTCTAAACTTTTTTAACTAATTTAGATTTGCTATAGGCCGTCGTATTTATTGTACTCGTCGGTTTTCTTAATTGTGTGCAAGTGTGCGTAATGATCAAGTACAATATTACGAGTGCACAACAAGTTGAACGCTTTGTGTGATATGTGGAGAACTGATCCATTAGATGTTTCAAATTAGATACTTGAAACACTTGACTTTTATATTTGTAAAATGGCGCTTGCAGTAATCCACAGACCATCATGTTTTAGGATATCCTACTCCTCAAGTCTCCTTAAGACATCAAGTAAAATATTCAAATGTTTGACTTTACTGAAACAATATTTTAATTCCACCGATTCCAGTCCAACAAATTTACATTCTAAATCGAAATAATTTTATTACTTTTTAAGTAAACAATCGCAGTTAATTAAATTGTTAGAGCTTGAGCTTATTTAATTCTAAAATAAAACTATAAGCTAAAATATCAAAAATTCCAATTAATTATTAATAATATCCAAACGACAGCGATAAATTATTTGTGATACTTTTTAACATAAATTTATCTAGTCACTTTACATTTTATCGCGAATGCGAATTTACTAAAACATCACGATATCCAATATAAATCTAGACTTCTACGCTAACTTTTTTCGTGTGTAAAAGTTATCAATTATACACATTGCAATTTATCTTGATTTTTAGAGAATTAGGGTACTAGTGTGTAAATGACAAAGATCGGCGGGTTCGATCAAGTGGGTATTGCAAAAGATATGCACCAATGGTGGACATATTAACCTCATAGTATCGATCCAGTGGAGAGTGAATATTGAAACGGCTTAGCCTCTAACTTGGTTGAGGCCAGTCCGGTTTCATAGAATTTGTCATCTGTCCTTCATGCACCCCGTGTGGCAATTGTTCTCGCGGCTCTGTCTTTAGGAAGGACTGAAGAAGGAGGGCAGGTTGAGTGGGGTACCGGACCCCGAAGTAGTGGTAGCGTCATCAACCCAGATCATTATACGGATCGAATCAACCGCGGTTGTATATTGCGGGGGTTGAAATTTTCATCTTCATTACTCAAAAACATAAAAAAAGAAGATATTGGCTTCGGGCTCATAGCAGTTGTTAGTAAGTTAGAGGGTATTAGAGTGATTCTGGCAGAAAGGAAAGGAGTTGAACACAACAACAGTTCCCATCCCGAAAGACAGCCAGAAGAACACAATATTACGTGGGCCGGTTTTGGTTAGTGAGTTATTTTCCTTTTTACTTACCATAAACAAAATAAATATATTTTTTTACAGAATTTTCACTTTTTATATCGCTATAAATAAATGCACTCAACTCGAATTTTATTTTCAATACTTAACTGTCGTAATGTCACGCCGCTACTCCACGAACAACAAGAAAATTCCCACAATCAAAAAATGCGTCTGTGCTAAATAAGCATAAATATCGCTCCCATAAAATTAACTTCCACGAATTGACTTGACGATCAACATAGGAAGTATATTTTTGCAAAGATTATGCACCACCAAATCAAATTTCGTAGAAGAAAAAACTTTGCGTTTGTAAACATTATGGTATGCGGTCGTTACAATGCTGCATGGCATACGTGCAAAGGGGAAAATTTGTTATCTTCAATTTATGAAACATAAGAAAATCTGATAACACATAATGTTTATGCTTTATCTGAGTGAATTTTTCATAGAAAGTATCTCATGTAGATAAGTTTAATGGCTTGCAGTTGATAAAGTGTAAACACAATATGGGGGAATTGGCATGCGTGTCATTTAAATTAGATATGTTTGGGAATGTTATTCCACAAGGCATGTTACGCAAATAGAGAAAATTTGATATGATGAGTTTGGGAACGGAATGTAATATTGGTTATATGTATGATAGGGATTTTGTATCCATTCGTCAACATTGCAGAAACGACGCGCAGCCGAAAACTTCAGAAGAAACCATATGGAAATATAACATTACTATTAAAAAAAATTAGCTCTTTGCAACAATGCTAAGATGTTGAGAGCGGAGACAATTGAATTGTTTATAGAACCTCAACACCTCTCTATGCTCGAAAGTTTGAAACTCCGGTAGTGTGGCTAATGGCTTTACTTGAAGCTGATTGCGTTGTTGAAGTACATCGGACAAATTTTATTATCTATCGGACTAAAAAAGAAAGTTTTAATTGTCACCCAATGGGTTTAATGTCCTTTGAACGTCAATTAATACCCCCTTTTCATTCTCGCACATACCACCCATTCACACAATTACAGTATACACCAGCACATTGCAAGCTCCATGGCTACCTGTACGCTGACATAGAAGGTGGATCGACGCTGAATTCTGCACTCCAAAGAGGATAGTTGTGATTGTTTACATCACCAATCGTAATCGAAAATTTGCTTTGCATCCTGCCTCTGAAGAGATTCGAATCCAGTACTTCCCGGTCCAAGTGCCGAAGCTTTAACCACTGCACCACTTGTCCAGTTATTAACGATGGCGTCACATCAACATATATATAGGGTGTCCCAATAAGAAGCACAGATTTGACATATCAGGTATTTTGGCTCTGGCAACACTAAAATCATTCATTCTTTGACAGCAATTCAGTATATTATTTCTAGTCGATGAAATGAGTTGCTTAACGCTTCAACAAAAGTGGAAAATGTTGGAAATTTACTTGATGAGGATTTTGTTCAAAAAATCATCTTTTCGGACGAAGCGCATTACCATCTCGGTGGGTTCGTAAACCAATCAAATTGTCTTATTTGGGGATCGGAAAATCCACAAGGATATGTGGAGAAGCAGCAATGCAACCATTGTGTGTTACTGTTTGGTGTGGCTTGTGGCGTCAGTCATCAGTCGAAATGATGACTTGAATTGGCCGGCAAGGTGCTGTGATTTGAAGCCTTGGGATTTTCAATTGTGAGATGCCGTGAAGGACATGTATTATACGGACAAACCACAAACAATTGAGCATTTGTACACTTGGTTTAAAAGTTACTCCATGGATCTTGTGAAGGGCAAGTTAGCCTTATCCAGGTGTGTAATAAAGTACTTTTGTGTCAGGTTAGACGGAATTGGCTGCAAACGCTAAACTGAAAAGCTTCAGAATCTAGCTTCATAAAACTAAAATCTCAGTTCAAATCACTTTTAATCAGTTCATCCGGATTCTGACGTAAGTTATTAAACGGAAAGCAACCGCCTAACAATCAAATTATATTCTTCATTTTACAACATACCTTTGTCGGTAAATAATACCTAATTAATTATAAAAAAAAATGAATAATATAAACGAGTTATATACGAGTATATATATAGGTGTATATACTAAACAGCAATAAAAATACATTGTTAAGAGTTCTGAGACATTTAATGGTTATGTTTAATTTCGAAGAAACCAATCTCTTACACCGTATGAAGGAGGATGGTCAATAGTAATGGTGAATTAAATAAAAAAAATTTCTCGGAACATGCCATTACTGGTTTTATTCTTGGGACATTAAAATTGAACAAAGAAAACCGAAAACTGAATCTGTATGAAAAAGAAATTGACATGCCCTCGGGAGCTGTAATGTACCACAATATGTATTTTTGTTCTTTACTCGGAAATATTGCGGCACAAATACGTCAGAATCCATAGGTTAGTTCAACTTTATTGAACATTCTTCGGACATATAATGGGAGTAATACGAAATCCCGCATTATAAAATCTTGCATTATAAAATCCCGCAATTGGAAATTTAAAAATATCGCACTTTAAACCCTCGCATTTCCACAATCTCACATTAGAAAATATCGCGCACGCCACACACACACACGTGCGCGCACACATTTACGTTTCCCTTACAGTTAATCTCGCATTACAATTTTGGATATTGTTCGACCGAACTCTGAAATTGTAATGTGATCTGTAAATCATCATCTCGTTTGCGAAGTCGCATTTAAAATCAAATAGGCAACCTACCTGACACATAAAGCTGACTCTTTATGCACAAACACAAAAATTTTGCCGTTGCCAATGACATCGAATTTTCATGATTACCTTCGCATTCTAATAATAACTGCACAGCGTACAAAACAATTATATTTCCAAACTTTTAATCAATTTTTCCTCTTCCGAAAAGGTGTTTTGTTGCGGACTCCATCGTGCCAGATTCGAAATAGAAAATAATTTGCTTGTACATACTTTGTTTTTCGTTAGATAGATAAATTAGAATATTTACTCTCAAATCACGTTCATTGTGATGTTCAATTTTTGTAATATCAGAAAAATATATCGAACAGAGCAAGAATACGTTGATAGCATACCAGTTACCACAAACAATGAAAAAAAGGAAAATCTCGATGGTGAACGGATTTACTGAATATTGATAGACAAACATACCTAGAATTAAATTTTTTTTCGAATTTATTGTGTAGAGATGCCATTTGAAAATTCATTTTAAACTTAACCTTATTTTAGATTTTACGAGTTCGCGTGTATATCGCATATTTATGCTTCAACCAGGTGAAATAATATTACAATTAATAAAGGATATCGTTATTTTAATTTTATTGTTTGGCTTCAACGTTTTGAGCCAATTGGTTTATCGAGAAAATAATATTTGGATGGATCCTATTTTATTAGCATTGTATAAGAAAACACCGAAAGGCTAGTTTGGTTCTTAGACATACCCGGTGGCTTAATTATGGGGTATCTTCATTAATGATTTAAATTACTTTAGTTGCCATCTATGACTCAACACATTGTACTAGATTTTTATGTATTATAAATTTTGTGAACAATAAAAGCATCAAATGACCATTAAATGGGCTATGTTCTATCATGTATCATACTTGACGAATGACCGGTGTTGTATCTAAAAATGTAGTAGTTTTCGCATCCCAAGTGATGTTTCTCAAACATTGTGGTTTTTAATCCATAATGGTGTTTAAGTGGTTATATGAGAATTTGAGATGTTCGAGGCCAGTGAAGTTGCTATCTTCACTCCCCTTTTTGCACAGGGACTGGTTGCTTCATTTGTTAGAATGACGGAACGGTCGGCAAGGTAATTTTGGTTTCCTTCACTGATTCTTTAGAAAACAACAACAGTAACGTTTCAGCCAACAGCAGAGAACCGCCGTAGCTAGTGTTAGAAATGCTAGGGTTATTCTGACTGAGAATTTTTTCTGAAAACTAGTTGTTTTTATCATCAAGACTGATAATTTTACAATTTTATTAGTTTAGCTGATGCTGCGGCGATTTTTACCCCGCCGATCTCTCAGTTCTCTGTATCGTTTTGCTCATCTGATGGGGATTCATTCGATCGGTTCAGCAGAAAAACCATCAAAACTGTCATACAAAAAATCCGTTTTAAATACCTTAAATTAACATTTGAACTTTTATTATATTTATTACCTTGAAATTGTGTTTTTGGACTTACTACAATTACTCCGTTTACGATTTGTATAAACGATTAAAAAACATTGAGAGTTGATAAAAAAAATTCAAAGAGTTTGCGTCCCCGAATAATAAATCGTGCCACAGAAGACCATAAATTTACATATAATTCCGCGGTTCCCAGAAGGCCTTGAAGTACCCTTTAAAACGTACGGTGACTTTAAATTAATTTTGGTTATTGAACACGACGAGCTTTTGATTACTTCAATTTTCACGTTTTTTATTTTTAGAAGCAATTTTATTACAACAATTTGTACAACGAAAATTTAAACTTACCGGCCTTTTGGTAAAAACTGCCTTGCTTAATGAAAAATCAAAATTTCTACTTAAATTTTAGAAAACCAACTAGATCAACCTTAGTCGAAACTTTAACCTTTAAATTTATTGGAACCTTTTAATTATTTCTTGTTTTTGTAAATGCTGTACTTTTCAACATCATTGCAAACATTGAGAAACCTAATGTGAAAGCTCCCACTTCCAGTAAACAAATTTCGTAAAGATCTCCCAATTTATAGAAAAAGCTTAAATATAAAGTTTTATTCCGGATATTCAACCCGAATTAAATTTTTTTTACCAAAACTCATTTTATCATTTCCAGTAATAGTAAAAATGACATGAACAAATTTTGTTAGAAAATTTACAATCTTTTTGTTGTTAAACTTTTTTTATAAATTCTATATACTTTCCAAAATATTTGCCAAAAACGAAAAAGTTCCTGCGGAAACTACCACATTCGATAAACCAATTTCTTTAATTTATTAAAAAGCTTAAGAAAGTTCTTTACTAAAGTAAGTGAAAGTTGTGCTGGTTCGCTAAGTATCTGCTGGAAAATTTTCTTCTAATACTGATGAGGAATTGGATTTTAGAATGGCATTCCAAGTGAAGGGGAATATGGAGATAACGGAAGTACTGGAATTAACCACAGGCCTCAATCATCAAGATAGCAACTACATGAAAATGATTTACAATTGCAATACACATACATCGCCAGATGCAATAAAAATAATAATCCGAACTGAGAAAGACAAACGTGAGCAATTTGGGTTGCAGACACAGTTGTAATTTAACCAGTGAATGGTGCAAGTGCAAGTCGAAAAGTAAAAATTGCGAAAAGTAGTGAACAGTTACGGTAAACAGTAAAAGCAAATTAGTGAGCAGTAAACGAGTGAAATAAGTGAATTACTGTATTAAAGATGTTGGAAAATAATGCTTGTGACCTAAAATCGCTGAGAGTTTTATTTGCAAACAATTTATTTCGAACAATTTCAATATTGGCTGTAAACAAAAAGTTTGATAAAGGATTCGCCCTTCTTGTTTTTAGTTTTGCTGTAACCGGTGTACTAATTTTTAGAGGTTAAATACCGGTTGGGCTAATTTACCTTGGGCGTTTCTCCCGCGCTGTTTCAATTATTTATAGCTGTGATTTCTTTAGTTTTAATTTAACGGGAATATTTGAATTATGTTCAAATAGTTTCTGGAGTGCCTCCCTAGATGTTCTGTTATTTGTAAGCCAAGATGGACTATTTCGTTTTCTTAGTTATCACTGTACTGACAGTCATATAATAATTGGGGTGTGTCCTTTGCATGATCCCGTCGATGTCTTCTAGGTATAATTTTCGCTTGCACTAATAGGGCGTTTTGTTTCTCTTCGTATGTCAATATTATAGTTTTCCTCCGGAATGAAATTCGCAACTATATATTTCTTCGAGATAAACAGCTCAATTCTTGTTCGTTATTTTGCAAATATTAAAAAAATCATAGCTTTAATTAAAAAACGACGAGGAACAAAATTATCCTAATTTAAATTTGTAATAAAACTGATTCATTTAATTTTTTAAAATTCAAACGGAAATGACGATATTTGAAAATTTTTTTTTACTAAAATTCGGCCTCTCTACTGCAACTTAGATTGGAATAAAACTTCTTAAGCTTCTTCTAGAACATTCTAGTGAATTTTAGAAAAAATGGACCAACTGGAACACACAGTTTCCGTCCTAGTTTTTCGTTTTGAAAATTATAGTGACCGGCCAAACGGCACAGTGGTTAAAGATTTGGTGTTTGGATCGAGAGCTACCGAGTTCGAATCCCGATTGGACCAGGATGCAAAAGAGAATTTTCATCAACAAATTACGATCTATGGTGAAGAGGAACACAACATATTTCCTCCTGTTGTTTTTGAGGATAACATTTTATCGGCTTTAACGAGATTTGGAGACGGCTGTGGTCTTGACAATATACCCTCTTCTATTCCGTGAGGAGTAGGCTGACATTCTAGCACTTGCATTACGTTACCTAGTCAACCACCCCTTAAGTACCGGCGTGTTTCCCGAAAAATGGAAAACTTCAAAAACTACAGCAATTTTTAAATCTGGTAAACGATATGACATTACACGCTACAGAGGAATATCAACTACTTCATCAATTCCAAAATTGTTTGAATTAGTTTTATGCAACAACTTTAAATCCACAATAGCACGTAATATATCAATAAACCAGCATGTTTTATGCCTGGCCGATCCACATCAACTAATCTGGTTGAATTCACCAGTAAAATAATTAATGAGATAGAAAACCATCATCAAGTTTATGTAGCGTACACGGATTTCAGTAAAGCATTTGAATCCATCTGCCATCAAAAAGCACTCCGGAGTTTATTCGCATTTGGGGTTTTTAATCAAACGTTATTAAAGTTACGCCTGGTGTTCCCCAAGGATCTCACATCGAGCCGTGGATATTTATTATTTTCATAGATTAAATAACCGAGATAATCAAAAACTCAAACGTGCTCATATTTGCTGATGACGTGAATTTTTTTCGAACTATTATTGGAATGCTCGATACGAAGAAACTTCAAGAAGACATCGATCGACAGATTGAGTGGTGTGATCGAAACTCGCTTTACTTAATTAATAATTACAGTTAATTAATTAATTATTACAGTTAATTAATTCATACAAAGTCAACAACGAAGTATTGCAAAGAGTCAATGAGATCACAGATCTAGGTGGTACATTTGTCAAAAATGCCAGTTTCAATAGGCATATTGAAACTTGTATTGCGAGAGCTAATGCCATGTTTGGATTTTTTACAAGGTGGACAGGTGAATTTAAAGATATTCAAACCTTATGTTCACTCTATTTCGCTTACGTTCGATCTCAACTGGAATACGCTGTACCGGTTTGGAATCCATACTATACTGTACAAGTTTCTGAATTTCTTGTTAAAGAAAAGTGCCTGGAACTACGGCCACCATTTACCATTCCATGAAAATGTGGCTCGATTACCTCCGTACTCTACAAAGATGCAAGGATTACAAAATATTCACGCGATAATAGACGACTTCTCTTTGGTGCGGCTCTCATTGGTAAAGTTTTGCTTGGCCACATTGATTCAGCTTACATTTTGGAAAACATATCACTTCGTGTGCCATGCATTTCGAAAGTGAGTTCCATGAGTTTTAAGCACTAGAGCACCATTCTACAAACTATGGAGAAAACATCCCCATTATTAGGTTGTCTAAATCATTCAACATCATCGACAAACTATTTGACTTTACTTTATCAAAGGACAACGTCAATAATATCCTGAAGAATTATTTTTAAAATTTTTAAAAATTAAATCAAAATTTGATTTATATTTTTTTGTTTTTAAGTTTTTTGTTTAAATTGTTTTTTTAATGTAATTTTTGTTTTAAACTAAATAATCTGAAATCATACATGTAAATCGCAGAACAGATTTCTTTAAATAAATAAATAAAACAACTATGACCCCTGTCGGAGTGCAAAACTCATGAGCTATGCAATGTGCAGATGGTTCTACGAAAACCGGACGTATAGACTTACGACCCCGAATTGGCTGGCAATGGCGT
Source organism: Nephrotoma guestfalica (assembly GCA_963691935.1). Lineage (NCBI taxonomy): Eukaryota > Metazoa > Arthropoda > Insecta > Diptera > Tipulidae > Nephrotoma > Nephrotoma guestfalica. Next base: position 304,784,488 of record OY829914.1, on the reverse strand, counting down.
AAAAGTAAGGACGGGCAAATAGTTGGGAGAGCCTCGGCCCCGGAACAGTTTACGAAAAATTTCTCGAAAAATTTGTTTCTGGTCCAAAATGTGAACCTTTTCATTCTGTCTAACAAAAATCGGCATTTCCATCTAAGATAATGAAAACTTATAAACTAATTTTGTCTCAATTTAAATTAAAAAAACTGGTGCTTTTACTCATTTTTGCCCCTTATGAAGCTGCTACTTCAGGGGAGCCGGCTTCTGTCAAATATCACTAGGTTTAAAAAAATAATGGAAAAAGCTTAAGACCAAATTTCCATGCAAATAAATAGTGGCAGTTGCTACTATTAAATACAAATTTTTGCATTGCTTCGGTAGCACACATCTACGGTTAAAAATAATTTGATGACTAGCTAAAACCCGATTTTAGTTTTATCAAATTCATATTATTATTATTGTGTGTACCAAAACTTGTTAAGATTGGATTTTGTTTATTAAACCAATTTTTTCTAAACAAAATTCAACAAACGAACCTACCGTACCAACCAACCAGCCGCGAATGGTGTAGTTTGAATGGTAAATTTGCAAGAATCGCAAATTTACCATTCACTATGAGTAACAGCAAGTAAAATGAGTTTTTAAAATATAAAGCTGGCGATTTAAAAACTTTTAAAGGATACTGCAAAAAAGGTTTCTGCCGCACAAGGCGATAATAAAATAATTGTTCAAATTTGGAATTTTTAATTAAAGTTTCAACGAACGAATTTCAAGGTAATTTACGTTAAAAATTGTGAATCGGTGCAAATCGTGGGAATACTTGACATACGAGTACACCTAAATCAATCAATTAGATATTCTGAGAATGCGCTCGAGAATATTGCTAAAAGTTAGTAATGGTTTTTCTTAATTCACTAAAATTTTTACGTTTACTGCATAAAGCGTTATAAGGAAATTGATAGTTTAATTTTTACATTGGGAAAGTGCCATATTCCATCGTCTCTTTCACAAATCTTATGAAGTGTATCTTTGTACAACAAAAACAAAATCTTAAGTTTTATGTTCCATTGCCTGCAGAAAACATGATACGTTTCTTCTTATTCCGCATGAGACATATACCTGCCGGTATTAGTGAAATCTTTAATTTTATTTTATTTCTGCATAGACGATGAAAATTTTAAAGGATTCCATGTCGCGCGTTTATTTGACAAACATGAAAAACTCTTCCTCTTATACACCGTAAATAAGCATCTCTATGTTATCTTATCATGAAAGGTGTCAACGCTGTGCTTAAAATTTTTATTTATAAGGGAGACGTTTTGGTAGTAAATCATCTTCCTTGTACATGAGCTTGAGTTAGATGAATATATGATGCTCGTATTACAAAAAGCGGTAAAAATAAAGATTCTTGTAATTAAAATATAATTTAAAATTTTATTTAACCCGACATATTAAATAAAGCGGTTGTAAACCTCCATTTATCGCCGACTTGATGAATAATTTCCAGATAATTTTTCATATTGTGTTCTACACTATAGTTGTTGTTGCTTATACGAAATTACCTAAAGAAAAAGCATTGTGTGGCACGTATGACGTATTACATAAAACATTAGATTCATGATATAATGGTAGTACCACAATAGCATATATTTTTATGTTTCATATACAACATAATATAATCCATGTGTAATTGCATGTATGATTGTCACATACCCTAACTAAATGGCGTATTAAATTAAATTTAACTGTGTGTGTTGCGCAGTTTAAAAATAATTTTTAATGTGGGCTGTAGACGAGCGAAAATGTGCTGAAAAATAAAATTTCCACTGCACACTGGAAAAATGTTTGATTCACGTATGTTGCGTTTTAGAAAATTAACGATCAGATGCAATGATGTTTTATATAATATGCAGGTTTTATGTTCATAGATTCTGAACGATAATCTACCTGTATATCGGAATATTATAAGTGCAAAATTCATGTATAACGCAATCAATTATTGTCAAATTTCAATCAAACCGTAGCGTGTGATAAACGAAAACTTAAATTTCCATACTCCGAGTTTTACTTTATTGTTGTTCATTTTATTTCACAAACTTATACACAGCATTACCATACTCTTGTTCATCACCATCATCATCATCATCGTTACTATAATTATTATGTAGAATAAAAATCAAATAAAAAAAATATTATGATTATTCATTATTCATGATTAAAATCATTAAATTTATGAAAATATCATAATAATAGAAAAATTCATATTAATAATCATAAAATATTTATATATTAAAAGAAAATTAATGTTTGTATTATTTTTTTTTTCTTATGATAATGAATCTTATTACTAAAGTTTTGCAACATGAAGAAAAGTTTAAAAAAAAAGAAAATGTTTTTGTTTTATTAAGCTTAAAATACTTAATATTAGAAATAATAACACTCAACTCAAGAAGTTATGAAATTAAATTTTTTATACCTAAATATTTTAATATTTTTTATTTATAGGATTTTTGAAATATATTGTGTATACAATATAAGCTTCTAAGACGTTAATATCTACATACATATGAATATAGGGTGACTGAAAAATTCGTTACTTATTTGTTATGTTGTGCACTTACCGACTCAAAATCAACATTTAACCATTGACGATTAGAAATGAAATTAAAAATCTGTTGGAGATAATGTGAAATTGAAGGTCTCTGTGATTAACAATATTTATCACATTCCTATAATGACAAAAATGTGTGTACCGCACACTAAACAACGTTCCATTGTTTTATAAATTAAGCCAGCTTAAAGTTTTGTAAAAGGGCCACATAAAGCGAAATTTATAGCTAGTAAAGTAAATTTCCATTAGATCAAAGATTTCATTACTTTTAGGAGATTACAGGTAATGATGATGTTGATAATAATAAATTTTAGATCTAACATATCGCTCATTTGCTGCAACAGTGGTACAACTCAAAATTCACTCCTTCCTAAGTCGAATATCTTCGTCTATCAAACGATTCCCAATAATTCATATTTTTATTATTTTGTATCAAAACATACTCTCTTGTGCAGTTATTTCTAGCAAATTAGCTAAAATTTCTTATAAAAAATGACTCAATTCACAAAAGAAATTAACATTTTAAAATATTGGACACTAAAGAATTATAGAAATTAAGGTCCGATTGAGGATGTAGGAATATAACTAAAATTATTTTACTAATCAGAATGTATTTTTTTTACTTTTGGAAACCGCCGTTGAGCGATATTTTCAAATCGCTCTACTGAAAAATTAAAATTTTTGGATTGTGTTACTCATGCAGTAAATGAGCGATATGTACGGCTATCTGCTTACGGCAATTTTAGTTTCTTCATAATAAATAATCGTTGTGGATTTTAAATATAAGTCGTGAATTAAATTTTGACTTTGTCCACTGATTTTTTTCTATTTTCTATTGGAATTAAGCTTCATGAGCGATATTTCTTTCCTGAAATGGCATTAAAGTTTAAACTCTGTAGTACTACTTGCTTAAGCGTTAAATAAATCTGTACAAAATTTAAATTAATTACAACGATTTAAAGGACATATCTTAGGTTTCGGCGATAAATAACGCAGAATAATTGGTTCTCGGATTCCGAAAAGAGTTATCAGCGCTGGAATCGTTACAAATTTAATTATCATATAATATGGTAGGGCAAAGAATTTCATCAAAATCGAAACTAGTAAGGTTAGTTTGCCAATTTTCTATTAGATTTAAAAAAACCTTACAGTATAATTTTGTTTAGTTGTAATTTTTCTGCAGCTTTTGCAATCAAAATAGAATTTTTTATTGGCACTAAGAGTCAGCTTTCGCCACCCTTTCGGTGTCATTTTCAAAAACGAACAACAACGATTTTATTTATAAAAACAAAAATTGCTCCGAGAAAAAAGAAAAAGAAGAACACCTGCTTTTTGGGTCAATCCTTTTTTAGTTAACATGATTTGGGAATGCGCCTTCGTAAAGATTTGGATTGGTGCTCTGGCACTAATTTTCAGAATTTTACCAGAATGCACATCAGTCAATTTGAAGAAATTTTAGCTTTGGTGAGTTTCGTCTGGTTTACAATGAACGACAGTATTCTCATGTCCATCATATTTTATACTTAATTTCAATGAGCTTAATTATACATTTAGAAAACAAAATACCGGATTACGAGATGATATTTCCGCCAGAGTGTGATTAGCAGCAACTTTACGGTTTATTGCTTCGGGAGACTCGTATTGATTGTTGGAATTTTTATGCAGAGTGTCATAAAGGACAATTTCTAAGTTTGCACCAGAAGTTTTACAAGCCATATGGAATATATTACAACCAAAAGTAAATACAAATTATAAATTTAAATTATGAAAAATTACAATAAATGTTATTTTAAACAGGGTTCCACGGAAGAAAGATGAATGGGCCAAAATTGCAATAGGTGCAGCTGTTGGAAAGCACATACGAATTAACGCTCCTGCCAACTCAGGGTGTAATTTTGACTGCTATAAGGGGTACTTCAGCATAATTTTGTTTGCAATTATTGATGCTCATGCTCAAATAGCAGAATCAACGACATTTACAAAGACAGTGCGTTTTATCAGGTACTGATAAAAGGCTATTTGGACATTCCAGAGCCTGCAAAATTACCAGAACAAAACTCAGAAACTTCATGATAACGTCTAGCACCGGCTAGTACAATTTAAAATTACAATTATAATCAAAATTAAATTAATAACTATCAAAGTCAGTTAATTTTCAATCTATAAATACATACCTGACCAGTACAATTTAGATTATATAATTAGCTCGTTATAAACATTTACCTATTTTGCAATAGATACAATTTACATACTAACCCTTTATACAATTCTTCTGTGTACGCTATAAATCAGTCTAGTTGCCTAAAATATGGCATATAATTAAATATGGCATATAATAAATAATATAAATAAATTACCTACACATTGTTGGAATAAATCTCTTTTAATTTCGGAACATTTCTGGCTATCATCAAAACTCAGCAGCGGTTCAAACCAGGAAAAATAAGTCCAATTTATTCGAATTCTACGGGACGTCAAACGCTTCGTCCGCATTATCGCTTCATTTTTTTCATCGGCGATGATGCCTTGCTTCTTTCTCGCAATATGGTTAAACCATGTAATAAAAATTACCGGCGTTTGGCCAGTTAGCAACATAGTTTCGAATATTTCAAAGGCCAATCGAAACCTTACTCGAAACTACTGATTTAATAGTTAAAGCTTCGTGTGGGCTACATAATTTTTTAACCGGGAGGTATCTTCACCTACCAATAATTTTGATTCGATCGAAACATACATAATATTTCGAATTTATTGCATTTCAACACACACACAATATTGTAAAGTATTTAGTCTCCGATGGCATAATCCAAAGTCAATGGAGTAAAATAAATTAATTATCTAAATAAATAAATGAAATATTTTTTTTAAAAACAACAAGGAACAATTTCTTTCGGTAATTATTTATTTTGTAATAAGCATATTCAAAATTGACAACAACAATTAAACAAACAGCTTTGAATTTTATCGTTAGCCTTCGCAGATATATGTACTGTATTGTAATAAACCGACCGCAGATTAAATTTATTTTGTAATTCAAGCTACCATTGGCTGAAACGAATTTCAAAGATGATTGTTGACGATGAACAGTATCATGTAATAAATTACTGCACGGACTGCGGTACTGATGATGGTGAAACAGATGGTAGTGGGCAAACAAGTTTTACGGCTTTAAAAGGGGCGCGCTGAATGTTAGGGGAATAATTATTCACTTCTGTTGATGTTGACGACGACGATGGTGAAAAGAAAGGAACTGAACACAGTTCCTGAAGTAGTTACGGCTGGATAATTGAATACGCGCATTGTTGTTGATGTTGGTGAAATAGATGGTTGTTTACCAACTAGTTTCACGATTTTGTATGAGGTCTGTGGGATGTTAATTGAACCGTTAAAAATCCTGATGACGATGATGAGGATGAAGGTGATGGTGGTGGTGGCCCAAAAAATGATTGCGGTTGGCGTATTGTTATTGTGCTTGAGCCCGGCGAGTTAATACAACGCACCCTTAATTCGGTCAACTGCTGCTGGATAGAAGACATAAATGGCAATGCTTAAGTCTCGAGTAATTTCCTTAATTGGGATGCTATGAATTGCCCAAACATTTTAAATTGAACCTTTTCTGGTTCAGAAGTTACGGTTGAAATAAACTTATTTAGGGCGTCATAAAAATCAGTTGTGGGCAAATCTAGTGATGCCTCTTTTCCCTTTATTGGAGTAGATTCATTTAATTCCAAAGGAGGAATATCAACATTTGATTCGTGATAAGAATCCCAGTCATTTAAAGTTTGTTGATCGGTATCGTTCGTTAAACTGCTTTCAATCTAAAAAATACGTTCAACATGAATAAAATACTTCATAATTCTTTAGAGATACTTACATTTAGATTGGTTTTGTCTTTCCTATAATCAATACAGGGATCCAAAAACGACATTTCATTAAAATAAAAAGTGAAGGTTCCTTAGTATCGTTCAGACCGGCTCCCAATTTTTTTGAACTATTAATTTTCTTCTTCTCTACTTTATAGCAAGATCGAAGACTTTTAAATTTCTTTTTTATTGCATCTTCATCTGAGCCCATAAACACTCTTTATTTTTATATAACTCGATTAACTTTAAAGTTTCCTGTTTTTGATTTGACATTTTAACTAAAAAAAACTATTTTTATTATCCTCGTATGTCAGGAAACGACAAAATTTCGTGTTAACAGAAACTTAAACTTAATGTTAACACATATTGCAACTAGTTGACATTTTGTGTCTAAACCTGCAACTGTTCGGAAATTAATGTTATAACTTGATATTAATGGCAGGTGGAGAGTAGACGTTACATAGCATCTCCACACATAACTGATATACAAAATAATAAAATTGGCGTCGTGTGTGGTAAACGTACACTAAATTTCGCGTTTAAAAATCATTCGATTGTTGAATATCAATAGTGTCATATGCTTTTTTCGAAATGTTAACAATAAATAAAAATTGCTCTTGGGATAAAACTTTTAAAAGAGTTAAAAGAAATGCATCAATCAGAAATTGAAGAAAACAGAACAAGAAAACCTCCTACTTTTTGGGTAAATCCGTTTTTAACAAAACGCGGTGAACACGACATAGAAATGGATTTGCTGAAAGACTTAGATTGGGGTTCCGGTAGTATAGTTTTAAAAATTTTACCCGAATGCATATCGGAGAATTTGAGGAAGTGTTAGCGTTGGTAAGTTGTCTAGCTTTATACATAATTTATTCGTTTAGTATGAAATAATTCATTTAACATTTTCATCAAATTATTTCGATTGTTTAGGTGGAACCGTCAATAAAAAAACAAAACACTGTTATGCGAGAAGCAGTTTCATCACGAGTACGATTAGCTGTAACTTTAAGGTTTATAGCATCTGGTGACAGTTTTCGATCTCTAGAATGCCTATCAAGAGTCTCATATAAAACAATTTCGAAATTTGTACCTGAAGTTCTTCAAGCCATATAGAATGGACTCAAACCCAAGGTAAACTAAAATGATAAAGCTTAATTAGATTTGTGGACAATATAAAATTGTTTAATTCTTATTAATTTATAGGTTCCAAAGACAAAAGATGAATGGCGTAGAGTAGCTGAAGACTTTAATAATAATCGTTTTTCTTCATCGGTGATGATGCTTTCCCATTATCACTAAATCTGTTAAAGCCATTCAACAGAAATATTGCCTTATCAGTATCTGAGAAGGTATTTAATTATCGCTGATACAGGGCAAGGATGATGGTGAAATGTGCTTTTGGCAGATTAGTTGCTCGATTCCGTGTATTCCACAGGCCTATAGAGACCCCACTAGATACTACAGATTTGATAGTAAAGGCTTTCTGTGTGATACACATTTTTTTAACCCGTGAAAATTATTATTTAAATCAGGAAAACGAGATTTGTGATCCGAACCATAATTATATAGATCCCATCGACATTCAATAAGTTGAAAGCAATAAAATGGCTTTATCTACCAGACAAAATATTGTTAAATACGTGATGACGGATGGAATTATTGAAAGCCAATGGAGACATATTGATTAATTATTGTACTTAAATTTGTTTCAAGTAAACACCAAAAATTCATTTATTTTATTATAATAAATTTCTTAAAAATGTAATATAATAAAAAATTGTTAACCGAAGAGTATAAAAAAAATTGAAATTTAAAGAACTACATTATCATCGATGTCTGCATTAAGCATAGCGCCTTGCAATAGGTTATTTGAATGGAAACTTAATGGTGATTTAATTGGTATACTGGATTGTATTAATACATTTCAAACAAATGGTGTTTGTTGGATAAGGGTATTGGGCTGAACATAAATTCCGGATGATGAGGATGAGAACGAACAAGGGGAAACTGGAGGTAAAGGACGAGATATTGATGTTTTAGCTGTCGCATGAAGTACGCGTACTCTCATATTGATAAGCAGCTGTTAAATTTCCCCCATACACTGAACAGCATGAATTTCAGGTACATGTCTTAATTGCGTAGCTACAGATTCCCCAAATATGCTGAACTGATCTCTTGTGGGTTCACAGTTGACGGTGGAAATGAATATATTTACTTATTTACGCGAAAGTTTTCATTATTTTTCTTGAAGGCGGATTCATTTCCAACCGATCCGAATCTTTAATATAACTTTCTTCTAAAGCATAATACTCAGTGGTTTGCGAAGATTCACTCGAAATTTGTGAGAATTCGCTAGTGTTCGCGTCTACATTCTATAAACATAAATAAGGCAACCATATAGATTATTTATTATAATATATAACCATTTTTATATCTAATAATGTAAAACTTACATTTAAATTGTTCTTGCCTTTCCTATGTACAATGCAGAAAGCTCATTGCATCAAAATAAAATAGGCTGCTTTCCACAATTTATTCTAAACCGGCGCCAGATTTTTTTAAATTTAGTATCTTTTTTTCGGCCGTATACGCGGTACGCAGATTTTTTAATTTTCTTTTAATTGTCTCCTCGTCCATTTTCTTTTTCGTGGCTATTTTGTGATACGCATTACTTTTAATATCCGTTCGCCTGAATAATTTTGAATTTATATTCCAAAGGCATTCATGATCCTTATAAAGATTAATTAAGTCAAACTTGTTTGTCAATCATTTTCATTATTTTTTACAGCACAAATTTCACAATATGTATTAAAAATTAATAGAAATTGAACACTAAAACTTAAATGACGATACCATCAAGTTTCGCCGAGATTGTATACCGTGATGTTAACAATTATATCAGTTTGACGGTATTGCGTGTCCACTCCACAAATCGCAGGTGGAGACCCTATGTTACATTGAAAACCGACTACTCAGACACTTTCAAAAAACAATTTTAAAAATTAATTTTTGGAAGTGCGCTGCATAGACGAACTCTGTGAAATAAGTCGTACAAGTTAGACAAATCAGACCAATTGAAACACAATCACCTTTGATATTTATCGAATTCATACTACTTATACTTATATTTACTTACTTCATACTGCTAACGTAATAGTATGCATGTAGTATCTGTCTTAAATGTTGTGTAAGTGTTTAATTATTTACATTTTTATTGGTTGGTACAATTTATTTTCTATTAGTTGTTTGGTTTGGCCACCTAAAACCGGATCTTTGAGTTTCGAAAAAACATTTCTGTTTATATTTGTCGCTGAAGGTCCACTAACTTTGAAATTATAATTTTTGAATAAATGTTTAATTTTCTCGAATAAATTTTTAATGTACAGAATTGGCAAATAAGTTGAAATTTCATTTTGTAGCCGAAAGCTGCATTTTATCTATTCATTTCTTTGAGATAATGATTTTCTAGTAATGTATAATTTATTATTTTAAATTTTTTATGATGAAATTCACTTTGCGAGAGTTTTAAAATATATTCAGATTTAGAATTTTTACTGTGCTAATTTTGTACGAGATGGACCATCATGACATAAAATTTATATAGCGACCGGACCAAAGATTTTTGTGCTACCAATCACACACAATTTTGTGAATATTGATTTTCCGAAACAAAGATTCTTTGGGTACTTTCTAACCTTAATTAGCGTTCATTGCAAACTCACATTGTCACTTCAGTGTGAACAAAAAATAACAACAGAACTGGCTGTTTAAATTTTTATTTTTCTATAGGAAATTTATTGTCAGGGTGGTTCAACTATTTGTTCTTTTCCTCAAATATGTTCCAGTATTTGAATAGAGACTTACTCCATTTTAAAAAGATTTTATATTAAATTTGAACCAATACACTGTTCTACAATATTTTTTCAACAATAAAGCGGAAATGTCGACTTTTACCAAAAACTGTTTTACACAAAAATTTGGTCTTTCTACAGCCCAGACGGATTAACTGATCAGGATGAAACTTCATAAATAAATTGTTTTCATACATTCAATGATTTGATGCAGATGTGGCAGCTCTAAAGGGAATTTTTTTATTTTTCCCAAATCTGTTACAAAACCATTTTGAAGACAAATATTCGAATTAAAAAAATCGAACAACAAATATTCGAATTAAAATCCTTAAACTAAAACAAACGAAAATTTGTATGCATTGTCATTTAGGCGAAATATTGAATTTGTGAACTAATTCCAATTTATAATAAATAATTAGAAGTCCAACATTTATCATTTATACCATCTAAGTATACAAGAATTTAGGGTTTTCTTAAGAAATTGAATATGTCGAGTCCTAATATGTTTATCAAGAATATTATTATGTTTTTCTTATAGGTCTAGATTAGGACTATCTATATTCCAAGTCACTCGAAAAGCTAATAGTTTTTGGGTAATCTAATAATTAGTCCTAATCTAGACTTATCAGGAAAACATAATAACATTCTTGATAAACATATTAGGTCTCGAGGTATTCAATTTCTTACGATAATCCTAACTAAAAATCCTTAAATGTTATCTAAAGCATCAAATGATAATTCGTCTAAATGTCATTGTTTGCTATATTTACCAATGCATCTAAACTTGTTTTATTTTGGTTGGTTTAGGATTACTTTGGTTCTAACTTCAAACGCCTATACAAATGTGTGAAATTTGTGCTACACTAGTCCTAAAGTTAGTTCTTTCCTAGTTAGGTCTAAGTTCACATGCATATGAAACATTGGTACGAAATTGCTCCCTCTGTATGAAACTTTATGTCAGTTTTTTTATAATTATGGAAATCCTAGTTAAAGTTGGCGAAAATCAGTGTACCAGAAATGGCAGCTTTCATAGATTTTTTTTAATTTTTCCAATTTTGTTGAAAAGTATAGCATAACCGACCAAGAGTTATAAGATTCTATCGAGAAGGATTTTGATTATAAGTTTTCCGAAATTTAAACCGGAATGTTTTGGTTACAAAGTTGGGTCCAATATATTCACTTTCCATTTCTCTACAGTTCTTATTAACTTTATCGATATTGAAACACTAGCATACATACTAACATACGTAGCGAATATTATTTTAATAATGAATGACTTCGAACTTTGTATAGTTGCATATTTTTGGTTCTAATTTCACTGATGAACTGATTTAAAACAATTGATATCATTATGCTGTAAGTAATCTAGTGAGAGTTTAAATAGATTACGCTAGACTTAATAACAATTATTATCGGATAGTTTTGAAATGTTCTTTTATTGGTAGATTGCTCAATAACAAAAATAATCGGATGATTTTAACAACGGTACGTTTTCTGGACATCAGAAAAGGTATTGACAACCGACTCAATTCCTTTATATTATAGAATTTAAAAAATATCGTCTGTGAGCCTCTATAGAAAACGGACATAAGGCCCGAGGGCATTAATTCCACGGACGTTAATTCACTCTGCGTTATATCTTTCAAAGTATTTTAGATGATTGTTTCATTCCAACGGCTTATAATTTATTGTTTGCACGTCAAACAATAATAAATAAATATTAAAAATAATAATTACGAATTTTTTTAGTATCTAAAATTATGCTCGTGTATGATACTCGTACTAAAATAAATGATTCGGGTTTAAGTATATTATAATGAAATATAGGAGAACGTGTTAATTTTTTAATGGAATCATAAAAGCATATTTTTTTAAGAAAAGCCAACAAAAAATTAAAATAAGCCGCAGTTGAAAGGGGGAAAATGAATAAATATTTATTTTCGAGATTATGACGTACACAATATAATGAAAGAATATTTGTTGTTATAATATGAAAATTAAATTGTCGTATCTTGTGTACGTAATAAATAAATGAATCAATCGTTTAAATTTAAATATTTATGCGACATTTTATATCCACGATTCGATCGTATATGCACGTTCGAGTATATAAAAAGTTGGAGTATTTCGAGAATTCGTATCGCCTTACTCCCAAAACGCTTATTAACACATATTTTTGTATTATGATCGCGTAACTTTCAACTAAGCTTTTCCTCGTTTTTATTGTTCAAAATCAATAATTTCATTTTTATTGGTTATCGCGTGTAGTATATATCGCTGGCATCCTTCTACACAAATGTGCAAGAAAGTTACGTTTACGGTTTGGAACGTTTGATTTCCAAATAAAGATTAAAACTTTTATTTTATGAGTTTGTTATATGTGTTGCTCGTACGCTTCCCTCCGCCTTTACTAGTCATGTACGGTATCTTTTACACCTTTATCGACTTGTGCACGTTAAAGCGCAAAGTAGCACATATTACATATTGAGAAGTTTTTATATTGGAGCTTTTAACATTCAATATTTAACAATAAAACACTTTACAGTCTATTTTTATGATTTTTATTATTGGGTTGAGATTATTTTATGCGAGTAACAATTTTTAACTCTTAAGGAATATAATCTTTGTATTTTTATAGTTTTTTTTGTGCTGTCGGTGATAGTCGACATCAAGAATGTGTGAATGCAGTGTAGAATATAACAGGTACGTAGAAGTTTAGTGGATATATTCCCAAATTAGTAATTTGCTTTATAGGAAGAGTTAAGTTTTTCCTTTATACGAATTTTTCTTTTAATAGGTTTCCGATAAGAGATGTTTAAAAAATAAATCAGAGATTAAAAAGATTTTATTTTTATTGGCAAACAATAAAATTTCTTATGGACTTTTTGTTTGGTACATGCGGAGAATGAAAATAATTTCCTTTTATTGAATTTGCAATACATTACGAAGAAATTGTATTGTCATGGATTTTTAGTAGTTGGCTAAAGGTTAATTACAGCATGAACTTATTTAAGCAAAAAATGATAATAAATCGTAAAATGGTCGATTAAATATATTTTCTTTAACTCTTGCAATTTCTACCAACTGTAGTGATATTAGGATCTTAATTTTACAAGAATTTTAATCTTGTTGTTTTTGTTATTTTCATCCTTTTTATATTATGTACCCAAAAGGTACCACACTCAATAGCACACAGGGTTCAGAGTGCAAACCTGGGATTATATCCCAACTTACAAACGGGATCTGCTGCCTTATCAAATTGCATGAGTTTCGAGAAAAACAAGGAAGATATCTTACGTACCGTTAGAAAACTGGAGCTAATCATTTGCAACCTTCTATCATTGAATGAGAAACAGCTTGATACAAAATAAACGCAATCGTCATCCTCTTCTAGGAATTTTTCGCATAAGGTTTGCCAGCTCTATTCGATTCGTCCTCAACGTCCGGGCACACTTATCTCAAGTTCAGCGCAGCAATAAAGAATTTCACCTTACGGCAAGTAGAGGAAGTAAGCCACTTAAGCTTTGCTTAAATAGCCTCCATACACTTATTAATCGTAAGGGAATCACTAGTAAGAAGCCAATAAACTATAAACCGAATTTCGCCAAGAAGCCAGAAATTTCATTACACTCAATGTCACAATGCACTGGAAGTCACATTATCGTAACGCCATTGCTGGAACTAAGATAGATAACAAAGTGTTTACAATCTTTAACCAGCTTGGAAGTAATCTGAGGATTTTTTCACTCTAAACGCGTCAGCCAACAGTGCAAAACAATAGGGACTACATACTTAGTTGTTTAGCCTTTTATAAAACACCAATAAAACGTTGCCGAAATTAGCTTCAAACAATATTTTGTAATTTATCATACTGTTTCTGGTACGTATGAGTTAAAGTAATAAATAATTTGTTTGCCTGTGCCCTACATTTAATCCAAATTATTCAAAATCTGAATGCATCTCAGTCGGAAAGCAATGGAAAATAATGTGCCTACAATGAAAAATTACAGCGGAGATACGAAGAAATTAGCCTGTAAAAAATGATACTAGAAGAGAGGTCTTAGTTGGATTAACGTGCAAATCTTTCTCGACACACCATAATTGGACTGGATAATAATTATGTTGCTGCCTGAAACTATTTGACTAGATCATCAAGATAGCTTATCGCAACAAAACCAGATCGCTGTAAGGAATGAGAAAATACACCCCTGGGGACAACCTCAGGAAACTTTAGTGGAAACTAAGAGCCCATCTAGTTCAACCTCGAAAATACGAGACCTTTTTAGGGAGACTATCCAAGTTATGATAGTTTGGTCGATGTCATTTTTATCCAGCACTATAAGTCAGAAATTTTAGAGAATGAGGTATTGTCAAAAGCACCACAGCATTATCCAGGAAAGTTTCTACAAGAAACCGGTGATTTTACTGGGATTTACCTATACTCGGCAAGCATGCTACATTTTAATGAGTATTCGATAAACTGTTATCTCTAATAAACCTATCATATCCTCTACCTATCCTGAAACAGCTTCATAAAATGGCCCTGAATATGGTATAGTGTATATTCCACCTTTGGTAGATGAGATCCAAATTAAATTCTAATCTGGAGGGCCAACATTAATTTTCAGGCCAGTACAGCAACATTGTCAGGGTTTGTAATGTTCCATCCGTAAAAGGTAAAAGTGTGGCAAAAGCAAGAGCCCATCAGATCCTTCCTCTAAATGAATAGTCTGCCATCAAACTGTTAGAGCATGCCAAGGCCCTACATGGGTTTTCCTTAAAGTTTTGGTTAGTCTAACGATGTCGAACATTCAGTCAATATTCCCACAAGAGCTAAGCCAAGAAGTTCTAAGGGCGGCTTTAAATTATTATCATATTTGTTTTTGGGCTGCCTGAAAATTGACACGGCAGTCACCTGGCAATTTTCTTAAGATTTTTAGAGATTGGAGCATAATGAAAGGTTTGATCCGCGTCTTTTTAAAATTTCTAAAAATAGAACAAATTATTTGAGGTGAGGAAAAACCTGGATGTTCTATATCCTTTTGTCTACAAATTTTTGAAATATTTAATTTAATTTAGCTCTCTTATCGGGCGTATCAATGGACCGTGATAACATCGGTTTAGATACCAGAGGATAACAGTCAGAAGGAATGTCGTGTTAAAGCATTCTTATTGTTTAAAGCTGTCGATTACCTAGCTGTTTTCTGCTTTATACCAAGTAAGAATGCCAAAAAAATAACAAAAAATCGAATTTATAGCGTATATAAACGTTCGTTATTCGATTTTACACAACTGTCAAATTTTTATGTTGTCGGTCCTAGAGAAACTATTTCGAGGTAGCCTAGACATAGTTCTAACGGTAAAATGAACGCAGTTCAATAATGATGGTAACGCGTCTGAGAAGTTCCATAGATCTGAATAAATTTTCAAATTTTATACCACCGATCCTAAAGATTTTAAATCGGCCTTACCTACATGATTGGATTGGTCAGCAGGATTTGATGTTGATGACTTTTAAATTGTCTAATGTCTTTTTTAAGTTTATAATAACCAGAAACTACTGCTTTTCCCAGAAATGTCCGCTTAAAGAACCATTGTTCATTTTTTGTCACCATTTGAATTTATCCAATTAACATTCTAAAATAAACGACAAACTCTTTTTTTAAACGATGTGGATAGTTAAAACTTTCAACTATCGTCCAGGCTAATGTGGGATCTATTAATCATCACAACTATTTTTATTAACAAAATTGAAAAATTTGACTTTTTTAAAATTTTCCTAAACTTTAGGAAAGTGTAAACGAGATTCTAATTTATTTCAGAGGGCTGAACTAGACAAAATTCGGACAGTCAAATGAACGGAGGTCAGTTATGATGGTAAATACAAAAGGCATACAGAATTATTTTGGCATGCCAATTGGGTAAATTCTAGTTGGTGAAAGCATCAAAATTTTCAATTGAGAAAAAATTGAGAAATTAAGAATGTTGAATTCCAGGTAAATTCATCCATGTGTGGGCCTATTTACTGCACTGGTAGTACTTTGACTTATTGAAATGTATAAACGAGAAACAGTGAAAAATTCTGTGAAATGTAGTATAAACGTAAAAATACCGTTAAGCACTTTAAAAATGTTTATAATTGGATTCTGTATGGATCTGAAACTGGATAATTTGGAATTTGTTCAATTCCATGGAACATCTCAAACGTGCAAAAAATGCAATAGTAAAAATCAAAATAAATTAACTTTGTTTAGACTATTCTAAAATACACTCAAAAACCTGTGAACATGTAAAATCCAATACCTCAAGCATATAATTTTCGTTGGACATTTAAAAAATCAACATAATTTAATCCAACTTACCGCAAAAATAGGCAACGTCTGAGCTATCCGAGACCTTCTCTAGTTGTGAACCAATTCATCTTCACTTGCGCATTCTTATTTCGGTGCTTGATGTGTTTGTCTATACAGCTCAACATTTGTAATTTTCTCGGTGCTCCAACCTCAGTATTCTTCTTTTATTTCTTGTCTCCGAATTATAATTTCCATTTCATCAACTGTGCCTCATCTGTTGTTAAAGTTTGACCAGGATGCATGTCATATTGTTGGTATATTGGTGAACTTTCCAGTTACTCACCGTACTCAGGAATGTAATGAATAAAACGTATACATTTAGACAATAATATTAATTTCAGGCTCCGGAACGAAAAGTTTGCACCAAAGATAAATCAGATGGGATATAAAATATTCAGTCTTTGTCAAGTTGGAGAAGGTCATCGCCCCACTACATGTCTAGTAGGTAGGAGTGCAAAAAATATCGATATTAACAGCTTGCATCTCAATAGTAATATCAATGGTAAGTGCGTCACCGACCTACCAATAATGCACAATTTAGTTTAACCAAATACGTTTTTCCACATGAGAGAATGTATAAAGTGATGTGACATCGAATTATGGAAAAATTGAAAACCACGCTGATGAATCACATTATGATCTTTAAGAGTCACTCCAGTTGCCTACATGAACTGTGTCAAATTTTTGTCTTCCAATCAAGAAGTGCCATTATCAAATAAGGGCGTGGAGCGGTGAGAACAAACATGACTGATATTCCTTCAGTATAGCAAACCTACATCAAAAATTTGCAAAATCAGAATGACAAAGTGACCCACATTAGAGCAATTGCTCCGGAGGAAGTCTTTGCCTAATATCTCACAATGGACGAAGTAGACGCGACTCTTTGTAAATCCCAGCGAACTGAGATAAACTGGTGGACTAGTAATTTCAGTAGACGAAGGAAACAGAACTAGAGATCATTTTAATAAAGCCGTGCATACTGTGAATTCCCTGAGAGACAGTATACAAAATGTATCCGAATAGAATAAATGTCGAAAAAAAGACCATCAGAGAGTAAATAGAAACCCTTTTGGCGATTGCAAAACACAATAAAACTCTTAGTGGTGGTCGTAAAATTATTATCAGAATTCTATCTGTCAGGATACTCAAATTTTCTTTTATTGGATATTAATTTCCTATTAAGTGCGTACCCAAAAACTGTAAACGAAATTCATTAATGCCAGTAAGTTAGTGGTTATAGACAAATTTCGGTGGTGTGTCTAGTCATCCGTTAAGTTCCAAACACCAGGCTCAGTTGATATTTCCCGGCACTTCCGCAGGAGGCACTGAAAACAATATTAAATCACCTTTTACATATATCCTGAGCCCGTTTGACTTTAGGGGATATTTCCGTCCCTAATGATGGAAATTCGAATTGCGGCATTGCCAACATCTTACGGTTTATAAGTCTTTGATCTTACTTAAATATTTAGAATACCTAGGGCATAGGTGATTTAAAATATCTCTCTTATGTCATATATCCAATTCATGTTATAGACAACACGTCTAGCAATAGAATAAATTTCATGGAACATTGATGGAACTTTTGACAATATAATAAGTAAATAAGTAAAAATAAGATATTGTGTAAAGGTTCTATTCCACTAGAAAAATTCTTGAAATTTTACTGATAGTAAAAAAAGTGGAAAAGAGAAAAAAGTCCGAAACTCTATGTAATAGACAGAGACAACGTTTTGTTTTTAATTTTTTTTATAGCAAAATTTTAAGGAGAAATATTGATAGCACACAAAAACATAAGCAATAACAAAATTAATATTACTATTAATTCGGTTAGTTATACATCTCAAAATTATCTAAAAATTAAATATTATTAATACCCATATCAGAATTATATTTTTTAGTATATTTGCCGTAAAAATGTAAAAAAATCTCTACCAAAAAAACGTCATGTGTTTTTAGTTTTTCTTTTTTATAGCAAATTTTTAAGGAGAAACTTTGGCAGCAATTGCAACTTAACCTAGAAAACATCATAAATTTGTTCTTGTTCGACAAGTCTGTTACGAAATTTTAATATTGTGAATTAAAAATTAAAGTGAAAATGGTTGATAACATTAACCTACAAGTGTTGTTGGATCCAATGAACATTATCTTTAGTAGTGAAGACGAAAATAATGTTCAAGAAAGTACAAGCCAACAGAATAATCACAGAAAAAGGAAATTTTGGGTTCGTCCATATTATTTGGAGCGAAACCGCTCTGATGCTTTTGACAATTTTTTTAACGAACTTCGACAAGACCCAAAATTATTTCATACTTATACTCGCATGAATACGGCTCAATTTGACGAATTACTGTCGATGGTCGGGCCATTAATTCAGAAAGAAAGCGTGTTGAGAGAACCGTTGAGCCCTGTTTTAAGATTGGCCGTGACGTTACGGTACGTGTTATTAGAAGTTATATGTGAAAATAAGTTAAATAATTAATTTAAAACTGGTGTGGTTTTGTTTTAATGCTTTAGATATCTTGCCACGGGTGAATCGCAAACCAGCATTGGCCTTGCTTATAAATGCTCTCAAACAAGCATTCATCGTGTTGTAAGCGAAACAACAAAGTGCATAACATCTATACTTCAAAGCAAAGTATTTCCAAAAATATCCACGGAATATTTCAAAACCGTGGCATGTGGTTTCGAGGAAAGATGGAATTTCCCTCACTGCATAGGAGCAATCGATGGAAAACACGTTACAATTCAAGTAAAACAAATAAAATTTTTAAAATTCGATTAGGTCTATATAATATTTTATATTGTATTTTAGGCCCCCAAAAAATCGGGATCCGAATTTTACAATTATAAGAAAACCTCATCCATTGTATTAATGGCAATATGTGACCATAAGTATAATTTTATTTGGTGCGATATTGGAGCCGCAGGACGTCAAAGTGATGGAGGTATTTTCAGAGAGAGTAATTTCGGTAAACGCTTTTATGCTAAAATTCTCCCGTAAGTAAATATATGAATATGAAATTTCGCAGAATTGCACAATTCTGATATTTTATTTTGATAATTTATTTTTTTAGGTTACCAGAACCAAGCAATGTGACTGACAAATTTAGCGCTGTACCTTATGTTTTCGTAGCTGACGATGCCTTTGCCATGACCGAAAATATGCTGAAACCATTTACCACAATTCAGAATGACAAACACAGAATTTTCAATTATCGGCTTAGTCGGGCTCGCCGAATGATCGAAAATTGTTTCGGCATTCTCTCAGCCAAATGGAGAATATTTCGAACGACGATAGTAGCGGATGTTACTTTGGTGGAGGACATCATACAGACATGCGTATGCTTACACAATTGGCTAAACCAAAGCAACGTAAATTTCATAACTCCAGATCTTATAGATCATGATCTAAGGGGAGTTGTCATTCCAGGTAAACATTTTAGTTCAATTACAATAAGCGTAAAATGTATTAAAAAACAATTCCATTGTACATATGTTTTAAGGCACATGGAAGAATAATACCACGAACTTCATGCCACTTCAGCCAATGAATAGGAACTCTACTAATACGGCAAAATTTACTCGGGAGAGATTTGCCGAATATTTTTCTGAAGAAGGGCAAGTAGAGTGGCAGCTGGCCAAAATATAAAAAACCGTCCATACGATTTTACCTCTCGGATCGACAAAAGTGGTGAGTAATATTTAACTTCCAGTTATCTACGATTACAATAAAAAATTTATTTATATTAACAGAAATAAATTGTACATATATAAATGGGGAAATAAAAGATGCGGAGTTATGAGGAGTCAAAAGAAACGGAGTAGCCTCGAGTAGACGTGGTGTAACTTCATATAACTAGATATGTTTGAAAAATATTAGTTGTTTTCCTGTAAAAACAAAAACAATTAAATAAAGGATAATATATTTAAATCAAAATTTTGTATACCTGGATTTTCCAAAAATCGGAAAGAACACCCAATATGCCTTGTTGCGCCTGAAGCCGCCAAAATGTGCGCAAACCTTTCAAATAAGGCTTCAGCTGTACCAGAAACCCATCGATCTCGGCATCTGTCGAATCGGTGGGTATTGAGGATATAGCGGGCTGCTGGATTTTTTCGACCGCTTCCACATAGCGCCGCTTTAGTACAAGTGACTCCTTGTGGTAAGAGTCAAGTAATGTGGCCGTTCCTGTTGGAAAAAATAATAAAAAATATCAACAACTATGTGTACATAATATAAATATAGAGAAATTCGATACCGACAGTGCAAATGGAGGTAAAAGGGAGGTAAAAGAGGGCCCCGAACTAAAGCTATTCTATATAATCGGACACCACGATGGTCAGTTCTGCGCTTGAAAATAGTTATAATATTTTTACTCAGATTATTGTCCTCTATCACATCCCAAATTATTTGCACTTACGGTACTGGATTATCTGTGTAATTATAAATATAGATAGCACTTACTCTTTCTACTGCTGGGCAAAGGCATAGGATTCCCACTCGATCCTACAGAGCCACTAGAGCTCTCTAGACTGGGATCAGAAGCTCCACCTAGTTCTATTGAGCTAAAGACAAGAAAAAGTATCCATTAAAATACGGTTCAATTAAATTAAAATTTTAGCCTACCTTCTTGGTTCTGTGGTATCATCTAGAAATGAAAGGAGCCTGCCGTACTTATATTCTTTTATTTTTGTTCCGCTTGAGCCACTAGGCTGCCTTTTTTTGGACCGAATATACGTGGATTTTACCGTATCCCATTGCTTCCTGATATAGGCTATATTCACAATATTGACTTCTAAATCTGTAATATACAATTAATTATTCAAATTATCTATAAAATAATCTCGTTTTCCCTCTCTCTCTCTCTAGGTGCACATCCCACTAATGGATTTACATTATTTTATGTATAAATATAAAGCAATAAAAAAATGGTTACTTGATTCTCGAGTAACTTCTTCCCACAACCTTATTTTAACATCCCGGTCTTTATGTCCGCTATCCCGGATATTCCAAATAGCCGGTCTGGCCTTGACAGCGTCAATAATTACTTCTGAAATGTAAAATTTACTGAGTATAATTTGTACAAAATATTAATATAATTACGATTATACCGAGATTAGGCTCATCCGGAAGAGTTGGGGTAGCTGGAGTTGATGAGTGAGATGCGCAGCTAACATCAAACTGATCGTCAGTAAAATTACTGAAAAAGTTGGAAATGGCTCCACAGCTCTCACTATTTTCGTACACTATATCGGCCCGTACGTCCGATAAAACTTTAATTGTTTTATTACCTGAAAAATACAATATTTTATTAAAATATTTTATACAAGTAAAATGTTTGAGAATTATATATTTTTTAATAAGGCCTCACTGGGATGAATATACAAAATTGTTGTAAATGTTCAAATATAATAAACTTACCATAATCCATTATCACTAAATTTGTTATATTTTATCATTGAAAAATCTATCTGGAATTAAAAAGAAGAAACCGTATTTCATTAGATTTTATTATTTATATAGTCAAAAGATTTATAAAAACCCAGCAATATATGAATCAACGTAACCTCACATTTGCCGGTGTAATACAAATCACACATTTAACTTTAAAAAATATAAAGAATTTTTATACTTTAGAAAGACATACCTCCAAATTATAAAATAATTTCACTTTTTCACTTTCTTTTTATAATAAATTCAAAGTCCCTTTTTGCAATTTTTTTATTCCTATACGTACGTACGTATTTTAATTGAAAATGAAAATGACACTTCGCTATAAAAATATATTTAACCATAAAATGTATTTAGTATGTGAAAAATATTTATCATCATACACAAGTTTTATGTATGTGTGGTAGTGAAACTCCTATAAAAAGTTCTCGATTTGATAATTTTTATAATTTTTATAGGAGTATACACTACTACAGACACAAATAATTTTGTACTGAGAAGATTTTTTGTTTCATTCCCCCATCTACTAAATATATATTTTTTTCTTTCTTTAATTTTACTCACAGTACATTTTTTCTAGTGGAATTCCTCCTTTAAGGTTCTATTCCACTAGAAAAATTCTTCAAATTTTACTGATAGTAAACAAAGAAGAAAAGAGAAAAAAGTCCAAAACTCTATGTAACAGACAAAGACAACGTTTTTTTTTAAATTGTTTTTATAGCAAAATTTTAAGGAGAAATATTGACAGCACACAAAAACATTGCCAATAACAAAATTAATATTGCTATTAATTCGGTTAGTTTTACATCTCAAAATTAATAAAAAATTAAATATTATTAATGCCCATATCAGAATTATATTTTTTAGTATATTTGCCGTAAAAATTAAACAAAATCTCTACCAAAAAACGTCATGTGTTTTTTTATTTTTACTTTTTTATTGCAAATTTTTAAGGAGAAACTTTGACCATAAAATTATTTTAGTATGTGAAAAATATTTCTCATCATACACAAGTTTTATGTATGTGTGGTAGTGAAACTCCTATAAAAAGTTCTCGATTTGATAATTTTTATAATTTTTATAGGAGGCTACACTACTACAGACACAAATAATTTTGTACTGAGAAGATTTTTTGTTTCATTCCCCCATCTACTAAATATATATTTTTTGCTTTCTTTAATTTTACTCACAGTACATTTTTTCTAGTGGAATTCCCCCTTTATTCGCGAAAATGATCGCTGTCTTGCGCACAATTACGACTACTATGACTGCTGTGGACCTTGCCATTTCATGACATAGACCTATCTTCACGAGTGCTGTCTTTGTATCGGGGCCTAACTAGGTTTGAATTTTACATTAGTAGAAAACTACTGACTCATCTCCAGAGAATAGTTTGCTTAGGAATTGTGGGGCTATGTGCGCCTCATCAACTGTACACAATTCATTGATTCCGATGTGATACTCTTATGATTGATTGGGACCAATTTAAATGAAATGGAGCTGAAGAATCATCCCAGCTAAAGACATCTTATTCAGGAAAGCAAACTTGTAAATTCGTGGCTTTGCCGGCCAATTGGCAAAATGTCCACCGATATATAAAATCATTAGCAAACCATTTACTTCGAGTACATCTCACTACACAGCAAGGTACGAAATTGCGTTAGTTTAGTATAAAGTGGCTCTATAAAAATAAATCATATTGGAATTATAAATTTAAAACCAACCAACTGTACAGTTTCTCCCAAGTGACCATTGCCAATCCCAATCAATACATCGCAGCAATCTTTTTACTGTTTTTGTTTAATTTTGTACAATTGCTTGGCGAAAATTTTTTATTTTGCTACTCCAACATAACACAACAAAAATAACGAATTTAATAAATTCTTGTTGATTTATATGATCCTTTGGAGCACCCAATCGATCATAAAGAATAAAATCTAATACGCAGATAAATTATTCGGCTTTGTTGAGTTTTGGTTTAGTGAAGGTTTACAAAAAAAACATGGCGGACAAGCGCACCGCATTAATTGACACATCAAAATTGAGTAGTGATTGTCCAACAGCTAGAAAAGATCGTGGCATGAGTACAACCAGCATCGTGCAAAAAGATGAAAAGGGTAATGAGCATTTTAGTAAATTGTTTAGAAAATCACAAAAATTTCCCAAATACTTTTCTTTTAGATACGATAAACACGAAACTTCGCCCTCTGACGGCTCCCGTTTGCGACGAATCACTACGTGAAAAATTTAATAAGTCTGTCAGTGTAACCTTGGGACTAAAGAAATAATTACAAATTGCTAATCCCAGAGGTAAATATCAGCATCAAGAAAATGTAAAGAAAATTTATTTTTTGTTTATAAGTTTTTCCTTTTGTTATACAACTTTTTTTTTTGTAACCGTAAAATGTATAAATTTATTATTATAAAATACATAAAACAAAACTGTAAATTTTGTTGTATTGTATTCAAACTTAATTAATTTTTTAAATATTTCGTGATTTAACTTTTAATCTACCTGTCAAAAAATTTACCTTCCAAGTTAATAAAATCCAAATCGCAAATGAACGGGAAAACAACAAAACGCGATTTATAACATAATGAAACGTGAAAACATGGTGTGCACACAAAACTCCATAAAAATATAAATTTTCGAAAAATATTAGAATTTTCCTGCCATGGAATATTTTGATTCTACCGGCGTGGTAATTTCAATATATTTCAACCATTAAAATGCCATTGTTCACTTTAGTGTTTTGTTTTTAAATAAAATAGTATCGCCTCCGACCTCCCCCATATACACCACCGGTGTATTGGTGTGGTTTTGTTGTTTTAATCGTCTTTGCGCTTTATTTAGAAAATTATAGAAAACAAGGGCAGGCAGGCAGGCGGCCGTCATTATTTTTGTTGAATTCGTAATGACTTGATACAAAAGCAATACGGTTCATTATACGCACGTTCACATTAT
Source organism: Nephrotoma guestfalica (assembly GCA_963691935.1). Lineage (NCBI taxonomy): Eukaryota > Metazoa > Arthropoda > Insecta > Diptera > Tipulidae > Nephrotoma > Nephrotoma guestfalica. Next base: position 304,759,411 of record OY829914.1, on the reverse strand, counting down.
AAAAAAAGTTTTGACTGGCAGCTGTTTTTCCAGTTTAACGACTGTAATTATATTTAAAGGTTGTCAAAATATTTACCTGTAGCTGTTTGGAGTTGTTCGTATTCCGACACCAAATCAAATAACAAAATAAGTATTTTTATTGTATCACCCACTACGTCAAAAGTGCTAATGGAACACATGGTTTGTGGGTTGCCATTGCCTTGAATTTTGTTTGGTTTTATTTTGTTTGTAAAAACAAATTTACAATTTTGTAAAAACAGTTATTGTACTATTGTAATGGTAAAACACAAATTTGCGAATTTTGCCCAATTCAGATTTTTTTTTATTTCTTTATTTAATTAACAACGAATGTGAAGTTTTCGACAAAATTAAAAAATAACAAAACATGGCGGACTATAAAATTTGTCGAAATAACAAAAATGCACATGTATTAGTAAAACAGTTGAGAAAAGCAATGTTAGGATTATTTAAAAATTTTGCTATTAAAATCAACGCGATTAGTAAACTAGCGACTTCGGCAATGACAATAACAAAAAATAGATTAATTCGAAATTCGAAATGTTCAAACAAATAAAAAATATCCCCATTTTAATACGATGACGTAGGACCATTTGTTATTGACTCTGAACTTGATCAATTTTTGCAAAACTAAAATAAATGGGATCTAGACGTTCATTGTATCGAGAATTGGCCAGCTCACAGAGAGTTCCCTTTTTCGTTCTAAAACAGATTTTATTGAAATTGTTTAAATTATTATTTTTTCTAAATATTTAAAATTCGATATAAGGTCTATCGAATATTCCAAAATCGAAAATATCTTTTGAGCGAAAATAGTTTTTTGTGGTTCTTAAACTAAAGTCACCACCCGTTCGTATTGTAGGTCAGCTTTTAAGCAAATATTTAGTTTTGAGAGTGTTTACTGTAAAACTCTATTTATTTTGCTTTGGACGTAAAGTGACGTAATAGCGCAACATTTCTTGGAAATTTAGCATAAACGTTGAATTTCCGTTGTTCAGTTTCTTGTTTTTATACTAGATTTAGGTTTAATTTTGGGTGATACCTAGAAATTTTAAATTTTGTAGAAATATCAGGGCGGAAATGAAAAAATTATGCAATGCAATGCGTGTACAGTGAACAGGTTGAATAATTCAAAAATATAATATGCCTGGCAGAAGCGTAATCAGTTTGAAAGGAATTTAGCGCCGTAACAAATCAAACATGATTTGAATACCTAATTACGACTTTAATTTAATTAACGATAAAACTAATGATAACCAAAAAACAAATTTTGACGGATTAGTTAAAGCTAATCAATTATGTGATTCTGATGACATTGTTTTTGAATTTATAGATGATAACAATGAAATAGCAGATTTGGTTAGTAACAATATTGAAAATGAACCAATCGTTAATGATCACTTAAACGTATTTGCTTCAGATTTACATTTTAAGCAATTAAAACCAGAACATTTGGATCCTTTAGAGCTTCTCACAAAACCTCAAATATGGGAAGTGATACACAGAATTTTAAAGGAAAAAAAATCCATGTGTTGTAATTTTCGAGGCGATACACATTTTATCGAAAAAATTGTAGCATATCGATCTTGTAATTTGTTTTTAAACGGACAAATCAAAATATGCACCAAAGATGACCAAGAAGAAATTGTCCATTCAGATAAAAAAGTATTTGGACAGTATCGTGGCATATATTGAGTCGATTACTGCTTTATGGGCCTAGTGGTGAACAGATCAACCTTATCCAGGGCTACGACAAATAAATTGTATAACCGAGCTTAAATGGTAAGGGTTTCAAATATATGGTGAATAGTAACCAAAAGATATTGGGGAAGTGTTGCTTTATTAGCCTTTTGGAGGACAAATCAAACTTATCCAAAAGTGTAGTAATAAATAATTTTTGTGTGACGACTTTTGAATTCGTTGAAAACAAATTTTTTCTATTAGTTTCGTGCAATATCTACAAAAAGTTTTAGCTTTTTGTTCATAGGACCGAATCCATGGACCCAGAATTTACTATATTTGTATGAAATCACAAATCAAGGCCATCATATAAAACCATGCCTATATATAACACAAAAATTCATTGCAACAACTGTTGCGGTTATTACTTGATCGATCAGAGATCGATCATTCGGCATTTTTGTAGTAAAGTACATAGTAAGGCCAAACCCAAAGTGTCTGGCATCTGGTGAAATATTTTGAATCTGAAGCCATGTGAGTTTATGAGACTTAAGAGACTTTCCAGTGATGTCAGGCCGAAATCGGTTCACGAAATTTTTTTTAATGATTGACGATTCCAGTGATTTTTGGTTTCCACATTGGTCCACCGCACGTGGCAGCTTTCAAATTAGCTTTTTTGTTTTTTGTTTGTAAAATATTTTGAAAGGTATATACAAGTAGTATTTGCGAAAAAACGAGTAACAATATAATGATATTTTATGAAAGCTTCATACTGGAACCATTTTCCATTAATTTGTGGAGCCTTGCAAAATTTGGTGGAAATGACGTGGAAAAGTTTAATATTTATAAAAAATGGCAAAAAAATAAAAGTTTAAATAAATTTAAAAATTTCAACCAACGATTTAGTTGACCTTATTGGTTTTCTGAAATTTAAGCAGGGCAATGTTTTTTGGGTATATATGTATGCACATGACATTTTAACCAAAAGTTAGGTAAGTCTAATTTTTCGCTTTAGAAATCAAGTATGGTGTATCCTATTTATACATTCGTGGCAAAAGAAAGTCGAGTGATAGTCACCACATTTTCATCTCTCGATTTTTTAAATCTAAAAACAATGTACAACGACCGTAACCCGTGTACAAAAACCTTAATTAAAATTTAACGGTTTGGTGCATAAAAATTGATTATCAATATGTATTTCAAACAAATAGGGACATCAATTTATATTTATTAATTACACATACTGGCTTGTTATGCACATATACGAATACAGGTATCCCATTGACAGATACAAACGCGTATTGTGAAAAACTATTTAAAACTCATCTCTATAGATTGAAATTTCGATATAATGTAGATATGCACAACAGATCTACGTACCTACATTTATTAATAAAATAAAATAATAAAAATTATAACATGACAGTTAAACATGTATTCAAAAACTATGTTTATGGTATTGATAGCTGTTTTATAAAAAATGATAATGATTTAAATACATCTGATGCATTAAAAGCTATACGAGCTCGTATACGCTTAAATGAACCTATTCTATTCCCCATACCATCTCACATCGAGTGAAAATAAATAAATGAAAAATTGTTATTGATAGGTAAAAAAATTGTTAATTTCATTGCTCTAAAAATATAAATTTATTCAAACATGTATCTGGCAACAGGCAAGTGTTAAAATAGATATCATTCATTCAACATTCAGTGAACATAATTTGGTAAAAATATGTAGGAGGCAACCGACAGATTTGATTTTTCCTTCCATTTTCCAGGTGCTTACCTACCCTTCAAATCAACACCTATAACGCGCAACCAAATTTATTTTATCTTGGTGGATTTGTTTAGAATTGTGGGAAGTGATAATTTTCCTAAAAATATTCGATGACAAATAATGATGATATCCGATATTTTTCTATTGTTGGAAAATACGGACCACTGGCTTGATACAGCGATTCTGAGTACCTTAATATCGATTATTCTACCGATTGAAATGTTTCTGTATGTGTTTTGTAGAGCCTAATTCAATGTGACTTTTAACTGAGAGGATCAAGATGGCGAAGAAAACGCAACAAAATTAGTTTACGCAACAAATTGGATGAAGTAGAAATGATTATTTCCTCTTTTCATAAAAAGCCTAAAGTTTCTGAAATATGGTGGGGCGTTTCTATCTTTGTGCAGGCCAGTATTTGCTCTAGTCGTACAACCAATACCATTTAACATTAAGATTTGTGGAATATATAGGTCCCAAAAAGCCAATCTGTTTCCTTAACTCGAACATAAACTGTATTATACTGGGTGATTTAAATGTCAATTATTTATTGGCTAATGATTTACCTACACAAAAACTTGAAACAATAAGTTGTGCACTTTCACGTGATTTTGTTATATTTTGAACGCTCGACTATGAAACTTTTACACAAGGATATCCAATACCCCTTCTATGTTAGATTATGTGATAACAGATTTAATTTCAAACAAGTAATCTCTACAGCTTTGATGTATCCTATTCAGATCATAAAATGCTTGTGCTTAATTATTTATGCCAAGCTCGTCGTAGTTTTACTTTCTCACAAGCGACTAAAACGATAATTGGTCATCAAAGTATTTCAAGAGAATTAAGCGACGGTGATGTTCCAATTACCTTTGATATGGCTAGTCTAATTGTTTATTTAATCGATTTAATACGTCGACATACTATCTCTATATGAAAATTAAAAAACATAATAAATATTGGATTAATATTACAATTAATTTCCACTGGGGATAAATTTTATCATTCGCATGAAAAGTATCCTGAAAACTCGTACTTCAAAGACCACAATTCTTGCATTACAGAAATTTGGTTACCAATAAAAACAAATTATATGGTGGTGATCAGTTTAGGCAGAATAACTTTGACTCTCGAAAAAATTGGAATTTATTCAATCGCATTAATAAATGCTCGGTAATTGGTATTTGGTAATTTTTTAGAACCACTGGCGGCTGTAAATACTCTCAATAGGCACTTTGTTGATGTATCTTCTAATTGTTTTTGATTATCCATAATTTCAGACACTATGTAGTATATACCTAGCTGCTCTGTACTCAATTCAATATCAATTGTAACTTTATGTAAAGTTGACAACATGATCAGATCTTTTAATACCAAATCTGCTAATGGATATGATTTAATATCAGTAAAATATTTGCAGCTCCATAAACAAAATCTCATATATAACACTATGCAAATTATCAATCACCGTTTACAGCAGTTATGACTCATGAGAAGCAAACTAATTTGTACAAAATACAACGTTTGAGAAGTTGGCCCAACATGCTGGCCCAAAAATTTATATTTTTTATCGCTGGCAATACCGCCATCTATTTTGATAACTATCATGACAGAAAACTATAAAAACATTGAATTTCACATGCATTCGAAGATTAAAAATGAATTTGCATGAAACAAATATAAATAATACAATTCTTTAGTATTTCAAATTTATAAAATTATACTAACAATAAAATAAAAAATATACACAGAATTACTCCTACAAACTAACTAATCTAATGTGACAGATTAATGCAATGGATTTAAGCTCCCTATATAAAGTTTCCCTTTCATTAGAATCCTAACTAATGGCAACTTGCTAAAATTTAGGACTACAAGACGGTGCTCCCTTTGAGACCCGAATTTTTTCTATGTAAGCTAAAAATTATTTAATATATTCTTTGATAAAAAGGACAGAAAACGACCTTTCATAAAAAAATGAAATTTATTCATTCTGGAAGGCCTACCAGAGATGTTAATGCAGACACCTATATGAAATTGGCCTAAAATTCTAGCCCAAAAAATTACGTCGTGAAAAACTGAAACTGCCGTGATATAGAAAATATTAAGATACAAACTTGTAATAATGTTACAATTTAAAAAAATGATAAATCGTTAAAAAAGTTGTTGTGGTTCCTTATGTAATGGGTCAAAAATTCTAACCCCAAAAGTATTATTAAGGTACTATAAAATATACGAATATTTACAGCATCAAGTATCTGCCAAATATTTTGAATTTTCGATATGTCAAATCAGAACTTATTCTACTACCACAGCAAACGAGCCATATTTTAATCTCAGACCAAAAATAAATCAGTCGTAAAACTATATCAAACCCGCATGATAGATAAAACACTTCTCTCAAATCAAAAATGAAAGATTAACGAAATAAATAATAGATTTTAGTTCCGTGAGACTTAACTTTTGACTATAATTAGAATTTTGGTTAAAGTCGGAATCGGAGGACTAAGGGCTCCCATAGTGATTATTCCGTTGATAGTACCATTCATCGAAATATGTAGTTGATTATAATTCTGTATCGGATTAATTCGAGTACACTACATATTTCGTTGAACGGTACTACCGTCAGAATAATGACTATGGGTAGCCCTCAATTCTCCGACTCCTAAATAAATGTTTATGTCGTATAATGCTCTGATGTATCCTTTAATTTAAAACCTATTCATATTCAGGGGCCATGCTTAAACTAATCCGATATACAATTAAAATTAATACCTTTATTTCGTTTTGGGTTGACAGTAATATTTTTCTTTAATGATAGTATCACGACAGATTTATTTTTGGGCTGACACTAAAACATGGCGGTTTTTCTTTCGTTGGCAGAATAATTATTGGGTTGGTACTAGGCGGATTGAAAATGAAGCTACCTAAGTAGGAAAACAAAATTTTTTTTTGCCAAAAACCATTTATTTCTCAACATAGTCTCCATTTAGTTCGACACACTTAGTAAGACGATATTCCAACTTTTTTATACCATCTGAATAATACGATTTCGGGAACCCCTCAAAATACGCGTTAGTTTCGATAATCACTTCTTCGTCTGAGACGAATCTTTGTCCTGCGAGCCATTTTTTCAAGTTTGGAAACAGGAAAAAGTCACTAGAAGCTAAATCTGGACTATAAGGTGGATGATCAACCAATTCGAAGTGTATTTCACGTAATTTTAGCATTTGTTCGAATTTTAGCATTTGTTTAGTTTTTGTTCGACACTGAGAAAACGCGGCACCCATCTTGCCGATAGCTTTTTCATATGCAAATCTTCATGCAAAATGTTGAACACACGTTCATATGATATGTTTACCATTTCAACAATCTCACGCAACTTGACTCGGCGATCATTCATAACGATATCGAGAATTTTCTTGATATTTTCTTCTGTAACCACCTCTTTTGGCCTTCCTGTTGATGATATTGTTGCAGTGCTTCTTCGGTCGCGTTTAAATTCAGCAATCCAATATTTTACCATGTAATCTGACGGAGCAGACTCACCGTAATGTTTATCGAGCTTTTCTTTTGTCACTTTCGCCGTTTTCCCTTTCAAATAATAGTGTTTAATCACTGCACGAAATTTGTTTTTTTTCCATTTTTCAAGAAACAAAAAAGTTGTTTACTTCAAACGACTACAACAAATAAACTAATCGATGAATTTGGGTGAAATTTTAACAGCTGACGTTTAACAGATCGCAATTTCTAAAAAACAAAAAATTTTTGTGTTTGTGCTGCCATCTAGCGCTAGGTAGTTTCATTTTCAATCCGCCCTCGTATATATAAAATAGAGTCTTTTAAACATTTTTGGGCTGACACTTGCTTGTCTATAGTCAAATTCTGTATATTTTAGTATTGCCATTGACTTTTTTTGGTTTGAACTTGGGCCAACTTCATGTACATATGCAGACTGACATTCTTACTCAAGTGTTGCAAAAAAAATAAAATAAAATTTATAATGGAACATAATTTGTATAAAATAAACTAATACTCGTAGTCTTAATTCAATTTTATATACATATATCGGTATAGATATGGTTATCAATATCACATTATTGATTGTGAAAACCAACAAAAAACAATTGTGTTCTTTTAAGAAACATAAGTGGAACTTCCATTTACTGCACATCACATGTGATTTTTTGGTACATTTTTCATACTACTAAATAATGGCCATTGGTTTTGACAATCATACCGGCAATCTATGTTTGGCCTCATTAAAGTCGTTTTTGGGCCAGTCACATTTTTTGATTGATTGGTTTGACTAATTAATGAATTGGCCACACTAAATCTAAATTCCAGGAGAGATTTCATTTTATTGCTTGGAATTCCTCGATTAGCACAGTTGGTTTTGTATTCGATCCAGCTAGCGAAACAAGCAAAGTCCAGAAAATTCGTAGTTATTCACCCATAGATTCATTGTATAATTTAATCACCTGCAGCTGCAGAACCTCCACGTACTTATTTTTATATTTTTCCCATCGTAAACATGTTCCGGGTGTTCCGATTCCAGTAAAATTCGATGCAACGTGCACCGGCTTGTTGTCGAGCCACTTAACAATAGAAATATTTGTAGTTCTGGAGTTTAGTTTCTCATAGTAACCTCTTTCTTGCTTTTTAAATTTTTTATTATCCATAAATTGAGGGTTGAAAATCATTTGATTCTGACGGTACCAGCAGCAGAGATGCCAATTTCTTTTAAAATCTCGAACAAATGGAAGCTAATGAAATAGTTGTCAAAGTGTAATTTGTAACCTTTAGAATCTATTCTTGCTGCAAGATGCAGCACTACTGATGGGCCGAAATCAATTTTTTTCAAATTTTATTCAGATAATCTTATATTAGCACCCTGGTATAAAATAAAATCGTAGGATTGTCCCGATTTTCCACACAATATAAACATTTTAATGCCCCACGGTTTCGGTTTATTTGGCACATATTGTGTGGCCGATAACCGTCCCTTAAATGGAATCATCTGTTCATCCACAGACATATACTTTCTTCCAATTTTATTTGCAGACATCTCGATCGTATCGTGTTTATTAAAGGTCTAAGTTTGTAATATATATCGGAGTTGTTGATTCTGACATCAAGAACATTAACATAATGTAAATTTGATCTAACTTAAAAAAAACGATCACACGCAATGACGTGTGACACAAGGTCCATCCCTATCACTCGATCCCAGTAAATTCTTACTTATGGCGACTTTGTTGAACCAATAAATAAATGAATGCCCATTTGCATGGCATATATATTGGTATTTGATGCCATTATTTGATACAGTTCATCCGTAAAATGTTTTTCAATATCATTTTTCTCCGATGACCTGAACACTATCATCTTCTAATTGAATTGACGCTTCATTCGAAATTTTAACGTAATCCGACTATTTTCGCCACTGTATATCTGTTTTGTCGGTTAGAGTTATATTTGTATCGGCCTTCATAAACTTGAATTTTAATTTCATTGTCGATTGTTACAGCTCCATACAGTGCTGCAAAACTGTTGTGGCCTATTATTTGATGATCAACGCAAATCGTTGCAGACGGATGATTGATCAAACTATTCTCGTTGCAATTTAAATATTCTATCTCTATACGATAAGATTGTATCGGATTGACTTTGGATTACATATTTCTTTGATGGCTGCACATTCATCTAATTCTTATCCGTCAGAACTCTCCAACAATATTAAATACATTTCTTCCTCACTTAATTTTTTCCTTCGCGACATGGTTTAATCTGCTATGATCTACTTTGATCCATAATTCAAATAGAAATCACCAAATTCTTATTAATTGAACAATCGATAAAACGGAATGTCCATCCCAGCGGACAAAACGATGTATGTCTGCTGAGAGGGACGTTACACTTGTAACGAGTTCTCCCTGTAGAAGAACGTTAACATTTTACGCTAAAAATACTAAATTTAAATGTTAAAAACGTAAAATTGAACTTTATTCACTAAATAAAATATTAAATTTGTCTATTAACCATTTTTTAAATTTATCTCATTTACGACACTTTACGAACAACCATAATATTTAGTGGAAGTTGAGATTTTCGGTGTTAGTCATCGGGCTCACTAAGATTTTTGAGCATATCTGATTCTAGCCACTACGAGTAAGAAAGTTCAGGAAGTTGTGATGGGGCCCTCATAAGATATTCGATAAGCAACATTTACTTCACTGCATTCTACTCTGTCTGCAAATGGAAAAAACGCTATTCATGCTATGGAATTGATTAATTCGGCTTCGAGTGAACATTCTGTGAGTCATCCAACAGTAAAAAAGTGGTTTGCAAGATTTCGTGATGACAATTTTAGCCTTGAGGACGATCCACGTCCAGGTGCAGTAAAACAATTTGAAGACGAAGAACTTAACGTTTTACTGGATCCGTGGAAAATCCGCGTCAAACTCAACTCAAAAGAGCTTACAGAACGGGAAATGGGAAAAATACAGAAGGAAGGAAAATTGTTTCCTCATAATTTGACCGAAGAAAAGAAAAATCTAAGAGTTGATACCTGCATGAATTGACTTTCTCGGTACAAAAGAAATACTTCTTTGCACAAAATCATTACGTGTGATGAAATGTGGATTTTGTGCGATAATCATAGACGGGAAAAACCATGGGTTGATCCAAGCCAGCCATCAACATCAGTTGTAAAAATGAATATTCAATGAGTCATTTACTAAAAGCTTCTGGAACATGGCCAAACTGTTACAGCTGGCCCAATTGATCAAATTAAGTAATGCTCTTGAGGAAAAAAGACCATTTACGGGCCAAGGAAGGCGGAAGGTGATATTGCTGCATGACAACGCTCGTCCACATACAGCAAAATCAACCCAGAAACTCATCTTCTCCTTAGGTTGGAAAATTTTACAGCATGCGGCATATTCTCCAAAATTGAGTCCCTCTAACCTCTGATTCAGATCGATTTCATCATATTTGAAAGAAAAGCGGTCCACGAAAGTTTAGACCGATGACCAACACCGAAAATCTCAACTTCCACTAAATATTATGGCTGTTTGTAAAGCGGCTGAGTATAGGCCATTCTCGGTACGAGGCTGTATAGTATATTAAAATAAAAACTCTTAATGAACGGATCGGCTAATTGGATTTATATATGAGGCGTTTATAATCAAATTCCGACATACGTCATAGATTTTTGATAGCCAAAAAGATTTTTGGTAACTATTGAACCCTTTCTTAATTTGCTATCAGTTATGTAAAATTGCGAAAAGTTCGATTTTCTTAATAAAAGTTTACATATTTCGAAAGATAGTAAACAAAAGCAGAAAGTTCAGTTTAAATTAGAAAAATCGGTAATTTTGTTATATGTCCGTCTTTGAAACTCGAGGCCATATATTATTGTTCTCTGAAAATATTATTTTCTGAACCAATTGAAAATAATAAGAATTGCTTCTTGGCTGTTTTACATTTATTATATACGGTCACAATGGTTCCTTTAACTATGAAATTTTGAATTTGAGCTGAGTGTGTTCAACCAATTGTTACTGCCAAAATAAAAAAAAAATTGGGCTTACTTCAAAAATCGATAACGGCTGACATCATTAAAATGTCGTGACAGAAATTATAGTTTTCGTGTAACCAGCGCGTTTTTTGAGGCTGATATGTGGGCCAACTTCACATACATTAAATTACAGACCAATTTCAGCCCTCAATTCTATGTCGAAGATTTAAGAGAAAATCGTATATAACCATATCAATAGTTTTTTTATTAAACACAAAATTATTAATGAGTATATCAGTTTGCATTTATTAAGAGCTCTGATTCTCAAGCAACTGTGGCCAATATGATCAATCATAAGGCCTTGAAGAAAAATTCAAAATACTCAATCCCACCGAACAATTCTTATCTATACTCATAGACTACCTAAACGATCGCACTCAGTACCCAATCGTCAATTTGGTAAATTACAGCTTTATGCTGATGATGCAGCTTTAGTTTATATTAGCAGCGAAATATGTGCCATTACAAAATATATCCGACATGATTTACACTTGATCAATAACTATCTAGTGGCTAATCGTTTATCCTTAAATATTAACAAAACCAATTAAATTATGTATTTTTGAAAATAAATCAAGAGAATTCTCTCTCATCCCGCCTTATTTTAATTTTGGCAATGTTAACATTCAAGAAGTATCATTTTTTAAGTATTTGGAATTGGTAATCGCTGGTCCAGAGTATCTATTGCATCCATCAGTAATTCTCCAGAATCGAATAATAAAAATTATTAAATACCAACCTAGACTCACTACCTCATATTTACTTTACAGCGAAAACATTTTACCTGTTGCTGTTTTAGATGATTTTATTTACTGATTTTCATACACGTTCCAATCAAAACTACTATATAACAGCCCTTAGGACCAATAGGGACTCGAGAAATGTCTTTCATAGAGGCTTAATTTTGTTCAATGGATTACCAGATGAAGTTAAACAAGAAACGCGCATTGACTATTTCAAATTAGCTGTTAAGATATGTATCTTTAATAGGATTCTCAAGACATCAATCATTTAATTATTTATATCTATGTTTATTTTGTATTGTGCATTTCTATTTGTTATAGTTTTTGCAACTTTTGAAATAGAACAAATAAATGTAACAAAAAAAAACGTTGAAAAGTTTGGAATAGTTTGTCGGTTGAAAGACAATTCCGAAATATTACAATGAAACTTGTTTCGAATGGTCTAAGATTTATGTTGGTTTCAATTTTTTGTATCGGGTTTTTTATGGTTTGGGGGAACCACAAAGCAACCCGACTTATACATTCAATATTGTCTTTACATTCAGTGAGAAAATATTGTGCAAGATAAGAAATAAGAAACAACATTAATAAATAAATAAATTTTATGGTAACACGCGAATAAATTTTCAAAATACAACAAAAATAAATTGACTCTACTGAAATACGCGAAATTTAATGGCATAAGAAGAAAATCTGCGAAGGATAAAATAAAATGCGTATAAGAAAATGTACAGAAATGGTCCTGAATGTTATTGTATTTTTGCACCACCTGTAACAAAGGTAAATTATTTATTTTTAAGCCAAATACAATTTGAATACTTATAGATACACGCACATAATATGGGTATTTGGCACATGTTAGGTTTCAAGTTTTTTTTACAATACAATATAAGGCTTTAAAATTATGTGTGTATGTTAGAAAATCCTATTTACATGTTTCATATTAAATAATACTTGAGTTATATAAATGTATAAGCGTAATGCTTGCTAAGAACGAGTGTGGTAAACATATGTAGAAATAAGCTTTCTTTACATTTATATCTTAGATTTCTAGTGATAAACAAAGTATTTACCGTTAAAAAGGCATTTTTGTGTAATATAAAATTTGGTAACTTTTACTTAAAATCCGATTTTCTATTAGCTTAAAGTCCCAATAGTTATAAGTATAGCAATTCAATATTTAAAATCTGTAGTTTGATTAAACTTTTCAAGTCCTTTAGAAATAAAACTGGATTTACTTAAATTGCAAGTGGTTGCGGTGGCTCTATTGCCACCATTCGTAACTTGAAGTTAAAATATATTACCTCATACCAGAGTCACTGATAAAAAGGTATGTTTTATATAATTGATAAAGTTATTTTTAGAATAACCAAATAGTAACCAGAGTTCTGCGAAGGGATTACGGTGGATGCCTAGCTTATCTGATGATAGACACGACTACAAGAGAACCGTTGATAGAGAACTAGTTTAATTTTTTAATCACTATCGTTCGCACATTCCAAAAATTTACTTGCGAAAGTTTAGATGCTCTCAAAAATGACGATATTATCCGCAATGATAATTTAGAAGAAGAGCAAGAACGTAATAGCCTGGACAGACTGAGGATTAGTTAAACTGGTTAGGAACGAAGCGCAAATTTTATCGATTTAAAAAATCATTAAAATATCCATAAAATTTCGAATAGAATTGTAGCAGGCCTTTGATTTTACTGGATGATTAAAAACAAAACTAAATAAATAACCTTCCTTGATAGATATGTTTCATTTTAAAATCAAAATATCTCTAGCAGTCTTTGCTTTCTCCTGTTTCTCCTAAAAAATATTGATATTTTTTTTATCGATAAATTGTTTGCTTGGTTCCTATCCTGGTTTAGCAAAATTCGGTCAAGTACTCTAGGAAATTAAATTCAATTCAGTTTGACCACTGATTTATATAACTCATGTAAGTACACTAAAAATCGTACCTAATGTGCAATAGAGAAGGCAAAAATGTGTTTTCCTTGACTAGAATTTCGAATTTTCGGAAATCAAATTCAAGTTATTGTCAGTTGGACTACAAAAAAACAATTGACATACACTTGATAAAATGGAGGCAGTGCGAGATTTGAACTTTGTTTATTTTTATTTACATTTGACATTTATGTCGAGTTTTCCATTTGTTTTTGGCTTTCGTATGTTATACATTACAGATATGTACTTCATTTTTCAAGGGAAAAATACGAAAAAATTATTTAAATATTTTTTGAAAATAAGCAGCAGTGTTTTATTTATTAAATTATGATTTAAAAAATTAACAATTTCGAATATTTTTCTATCTATCCTATGTTTATTAGGAAAAAGATAACGAGTTCAAATAATTTTCCGAATTGTCTTGGTTGCAGTGCGGCTCTTATTTTACATTTTCGGTAATACGATTTTCCAGTACGTGGTGTATTTAATACAAGCGAGTGGAATATAAAAAAAGTTGTAGCAAATTTTGTTGTTGTTTTCTATGGTAATTTAGTTTTGTGCCGTATCCATGAGTTATATAAATCGGTGAGTTTGATCCACTACGTAAACTGAAAAAATGTACTTGCAAATTCAAGTTTTTCCATAGGGAATTTGATTGAATTTTGCTAAACCAGTTTAAGTAATCCGCAGTCTGTTCTGGCTATAAGATTCAAGAGTTACGCTTAGCGAATCCAAATTTTACTAATAAAATGAAAATCGATATTCTCTTAGGTGCAAATTAGTTTTTCTATGCTTTGGCCGCCATTTAAATTCAACTAATACGGAATACAATAACACAGGAATTTGGATACGTCATTGCTGATAAAAGGGATATATAGAAGGAGATTGTAAACCGTACAAAAAATTTATATTTAGTAATTTTGTGCGAATCAATTTAGAGCAACAACCACCAAGAAACAAGAAAGGTCGAATATCGAAAATTATATTTAGAACTTATGAATGAGTATAAAACTCTTGAACACATACGATTGTTGCAGCCACACGCGATTCACGTAGAGGACAGAGAAGAATACTATATGACCCATCAAGGACACGTGCGTGAAAATAGTTCAACTCTGCTCGTTGCTCTGTTCCAGTATATATTCCATGGGATATTATATAGGGGAATATTTATATAAGGGAATATGGCAAGTTGGAATATATATGTCCCGTATATATTCCAATTACCGATATTCCCCTATATCCAAAAATCTGTTATTTGCAACTTTTGCACAAATTTCGCTTCTGTCAAGGGGCAGTTGCAACGCACATACTGCCTCAGCTGGACGACCTTCTTGTAAACCGACAATCGCTAGTCAAGGCTTCCAAATATCCTTATGTCCGAGTAATCATAACTGACTGGTGTAGTATCCATAGACTATACTCATATTGGTCGGTATCTGCTACATACACTTTGCAATGTCCTAGACAACGGACTCCCAGATGCTATGTGGACAATTTAATCAGTTTTAATTTGTTCTGCCCACTGTTTGCTCACGTTATAACTTATTATTCTGTACAAACTTAGCTGCCAAAACTGCCCCTTGGCAACATCCGAGAGCAACGACGCACCGGCAATCGGTTTTTCATTTTCAGTCATACTTACCGGCATCATCGATGTGTTGAAATACGAGTTCAATCTTCTCCGTCACCACACGACCTCCAGCATCAGCTTCATAATTTTCATCAAGTTTCGTGCATAACCTTGGGTCACTGTAAATGTTCACCGTTACAAGCAAACCGCAGTCATCTGCAGTCATCATGAACTCCTACCATGCGATTTCGCTTCCGTATCGAAAACCAGCATCCAAAATCCAGAATAGTTCGTTTCTTTCTTCTTGAAACAAAGCTCAATGGTTTCTCCCGACCTGTATGGCACACATTGATCTTCATCATCCGGTTCCGCCTTATTACCAACAGTCATTTTCACCATCTGCTCCCTATCGTTATTTGAGTACTCGAACTTCTGCTCCATATTCATCCAACAAGAAATGCTGGAGAACAAACCGAAGAGAATTCCGATGAGGAGGATGTGTTGAATTTGATGGTGATGTAGATTTGACCATGATCAGTGGCGCTAATTAATCATGAACTCGTTAATCGAGTTGGTACAAATCATACACCTACTAACGTTGAATTTTTTCGATTATAAAATTCCCTAATCCTTCTGCCTGTCTTTAAAATCCAAAATTGATTTCCATCTCAAAGACTTATCTGTTAATAAGAGATCGCCAAAATCTTAGCAGTTTGACGTATGTATATGCTATTTTAAATTGGAGTGGATTGATTTACTTTAATTTATTGCAATCATAAAAAGCAACACAAATATTAATTTATTATTTCTTCTATTTTGATTACCCACAAAACTTTATGAGCGGTGCATTGATCACACGTGGAACAAACGAAGTATGCCAGTAGCACCTCTAGGTGAGCTTAAACTTACATCGAAAAAAGCATTATAAAATTGTCATGGAGGCATATAAATCTCTTAAAATTAGAAATCGGCTAGAAAGTCTACGAGCAAAATATAGCTATGTCGTCGGTCGACACAAAATTAACGTCACGTGGTATAAGTTCAACAATAAAACCACAATTGGACCAAAGCCAAACTATAAATTCACGCAGTGATCGAGTTTCATAGACGCTAGACTTAATTGAATTTGGGTGTAATATGCACGGTTTTCTCAGCTCCAAGTGTGAATATTCGTCTACTGCGAAACAAGCACTGTTATAATTATTTATTTTGTGAAGTCCAGCTACAGCTGAATTAATTTCATTTTTCTTTTACCTTAATAATGTAATTTAAAATTTAGAAAGTTTTATTCGTATGTAAACCGGTGTGAAATTTTTAACGAAAAGTGTAGCTACACAAATTAATGAAAAGTGTAGTTACACAAATTAACGAAAAGTGTAACTTCTAAAAAGTGTAGCAATTAAAAGTGTAAATAATACACCTACTAAAAAAAATTCCGTCAAAAATGCATACTTCATGCAAATACCGGGATCAAATTTTATCATAATAATTCTAGTCTAAAAGTTAGAGTTATTACAAGTAAAAAAATTAATTCTTTAAATGTTTGAAATGATATACATACCCGAAACTATGGTTGATTAAAAAAAACTCAGAGATGATTCCAATTGTTGGCATATAATGACCAATAGTTAACAACTTAAGCTGTTCAAAACAGTTAACTAAATTAAAATAGATTGTTCTGAAATGGATTCACACAAGAATTAGGATATAAATTTCATAAAAATTCAAATATTTTTCAAAATATCTGCTACACTATGGCCAATTCCAAAAAACTCAGAGATGTTACCAAGTGTGGGCATATATTTTCCGAAAGTGGATGAATCGTCTTGTTCAAAACAGTTAACCACGTCAAAATAAAAAGATTTGGGATTGCTTCACAACAATTTTAATTCGGTAAATTTAATGAATATTCTGATATTCGTCAAAATATCTGCTACACTATTGCCGATTCCAAAAATCTCAGGGATGTTACCAAGTGTGGGCATATATTTTCTGAAAGTGGATGAGTCGTCCTGTTCAAAACAGCTAACCACGTCAAAATAAAAAGATTTGGGATTGCTTCATGACAATTTTAATTCGGTAAATTTAATGAATATTCTGATATTCGTCAAAATATCTGCTACACTATTGCCGATTCCAAAAATCTCAGAGATGTTACCAAGTGTGGGCATATATTTTCTGAAAGTGGATGAATCGTCCTGTTCAAAACAGCTAACCACGTCCGAATAAAAAGTTTTGGGATTGCTTCACAACAATTTTAATTCGGTAAATTTAATGAATATTCTGATATTCGTCAAAATATCTGCTACACTATTGCCGATTCCAAAAATCTCAGAGATGTTACCAAGTGTGGGCATATATTTTCCGAAAGTGGATGAATCGTCCTGTTCAAAACAGCTAACCACGTCAAAATAAAAAGATTTGGGATTGCTTCACAACAATTTTAATTCGGTAAATTTAATGAATATTCTGATATTCGTCAAAATATCTGCTACACTATTGCCGATTCCAAAAATCTCAGAGATGTTACCAAGTGTGGGCATATATTTTCCGAAAGTGGATGAATCGTCCTGTTCAAAACAGTTAACCACGTCAAAATAAAAAGATTTGGGTTGCTTCACAACAATTTTAATTCGGTAAATTTAATGAATATTCTGATATTCGTCAAAATAACTGCTACACTATTGCCGATTCCAAAAATCTCAGAGATGTTACCAAGTGTGGGCATATATTTTCTGAAAGTGGATGAATCGTCCTGTTCAAAACAGCTAACCACGTCAAAATAAAAAGATTTGGGATTGCTTCATGACAATTTTAATTCGGTAAATTTAATGAATATTCTGATATTCGTCAAAATATCTGCTACACTATTGCCGATTCCAAAAATCTCATTTCATTAAATTTACAGAATTAAAATTGTTGTGAAGCAATCCCAAATCTTTTTATTTTGACGTGGTTAACTGTTTTGAACAGGACGATTCATCCACTTTCGGAAAATATATGCCCACACTTGGTAACATCTCTGAGTTTTTTGGAATTGGCCATAGTGTAGCAGATATTTTGAAAAATATTTGAATTTTTATGAAATTTATATCCTAATTCTTGTGTGAATCCATTTCAGAACAATCTATTTTAATTTAGTTAACTGTTTTGAACAGCTTAATTTGTTTACTATTGGTCATTATATGCCAACAATTGGAATCATCTCTAAGTTTTTTTTAATCAACCATAGTTTCGGGTATGTATATCATTTCAAACATTTAAAGAATTAATTTTTTTACTTGTAATAACTCTAACTTTTAGACTAGAATTATTATGATAAAATTTGATCCCGGTATTTGCATGAAGTATGCATTTTTGACGGAATTTTTTTTAGTAGGTGTATTATTTACACTTTTAATTGCTACACTTTTTAGAAGTTACACTTTTCGTTAATTTGTGTAACTACACTTTTCATTAATTTGTGTAGCTACACTTTTCGTTAAAAACTTCACACCGGTGTATGTAAATATTTAAATAAAACGGTACTTTTGCAAATTTTTCTTTATCTTCTGTTCCAATTTGCTTTTCAAATCGATATTTCGATTGGGCTATTTCCGCAAATTCGTATTTTGTTTATTTCAAATTTTTTTGATAAAATATATCAGTGTGCTTGCAACAATAATAATAATTCCTTTAAATCGGTGTTTCAAGACTTAGTTATGTTCCAATAAACCCCACGCCGACCCTGGGTTTTAGCTGGCTAAAGATGGCCAATTTGGAACCGCTAACTAAGTAATTTCGTAACGATAAGACCCGCACAATATGGCAGTCGTTTCGCTACACAGGGACGAGAAAACTATCAGTCAGCAAAAAAATATCTGACGGCAACATATTGGCACGCCATTACTGATTTAACAGCACTAACGACATCACCCTCTGATGTTCTGGCGCTGGAATTTATTGACCGTTAACAGGTATATAGCTGTAACGTAAGTATCAGGGAAAAATTCGGAACTCGAGAGATTATCATTAAAAGATAACAGTAGTCGTACGATTAGTCTGAGCTTCGACTGAATTTTCAAGTTGCAAGTAAAATTTTAAGTTTAAATGTTGGTACGAAACGTGAATTAATTGAACAACTAAATTTTCATCGATCAGGTTTATCGAAAATTATGTAAGTAGACAGACGAATGGGATGATTAGTATGTGGATGCAAGAGGGAGTATTAATGCATCTGAAAAGGAAAAACAATTTGGATAATTAAAAGATTCTTAAAAATATAAAAACACGGAGGTTATTTAGTATAGTCGGTCTGCATTACAATTCAGAACTAAGACATTGCCAAAAACTTAGTACTTTAATAATATCTGATATTAATTTCCATTAAGTTAATTTAATTATTTACTCTAAATGTTGTTTAGTTCATCAATAATTAAAATTTATTATTCAACGTTGTCAATTGTAATATCCACTATTTTACACATATCATGTCATCTCCCTTATCAAAACTCAATCATAATTAACAATTTCCATATGCAGTAAATAAATCTCA
The DNA here is from genome assembly GCA_963691935.1 of Nephrotoma guestfalica. NCBI lineage: Eukaryota > Metazoa > Arthropoda > Insecta > Diptera > Tipulidae > Nephrotoma > Nephrotoma guestfalica. The sequence continues at coordinate 304,739,550 of OY829914.1, read as the reverse complement.
ATACCGTGAATCCAATGATGTCATTTTATGATTTTGTGAATCTCGGTGATACTGATGATGATATAAAACAAACTAAGTACCATAGCAGATCACAGCACAACTGAACAGTAAAAAATAGTTATAATTGAACTAAGATGAATTTATTGAAATCCATAAATATAATATTTAACTATCAGATAGATACATAGAATGAGAATAAATCCAAGATAAACAATTTCTTTTTTATTTCCCAATAATTTTCCATTACAATTTCCCAACCCCGATGTTTCCTTTCCATATGTACACTACATACATACAATTTTCCCATATTGAAATAGAAAAATTCTGGATGAAAAAATAATAAAAAGTGCTAAATTATAACTGATGTGCCATTATGGTTACCATCATGATGATGATTGCAGGGAGGATAATGATGTACAAAAGCGATGCTAGTGACTAACCAATTCGCATATGTTAATTTGGCTTGTAATAAAAATAAATATAAAGCAGTTATGCCACAAATTTTTTCATCTTGATATGAGATTTCAGCATATGTGGCCAAGGATAATTATTGTTAAAACGAACATTTGTATATGTATTTAGAGGATCAAAATGGTTGCCAGACAGTTTTATAACCAATATAATCTTGAATGATTATCCATAAGAATCACTTGTTATAATCTAAAGTGTAAACACGTATCCAGCATCGCAATGAATGTATATGTAGCTATGTACGAGTAAGTATATACAATCTCTCTCAAATTTATCTTGTGTAAATAATTTCTTCGTCTAGCACAATAAGATAAATTAGGAGAGAAAGCACAAAAATAGTATATTGGATTGGAGTGTGTAGTTGTTTTCAATTAAATATCCTTGTTTTAAATACTTGTGAAAGCTTTGTATCTAGATAACTCGTATAAGAAATGAAGATAGATGATTATTTATGAATAAATATCTTGTTTTTCATCATCTTCATCTTTATCATATAATATAATATTGTTAACAACATTATCTAATCCTTTATTTTATGGATGTATGTGATGTGTTATAATTTCAAACGAAATATTTAATTTTTGATTCCATTATCTTGTCTGTGATGTTGATGCTATACTTAAAGAGATGATGGATTCAGCTGGGATTTTCATTTTAACAACATATAAGGAATCTTAAACTTCGATATATACTCGAGATGTGTGAAGAAATCCGATTGTATGAGAGTATGTTTAATGAAATCCTATTTCAGAGTCATAACTCGTCCCTCTATTAAATATACCGAATGATAAATTGAGCTGCAATAATATAAATAGAAGTAAAAAATGTATTCAAAACAAGTAGGTTTACTGTTGCAGACATATTGCCCAGAGATATAAATATTTTTCTTTACTTGAGTGAAAACCATATGGCTAGTTTTCAAAATAGAAACCTGAATACTAAAGGTACAACAAGACTAGGATTTAGTTTTTGAATGAAAATGTATGCAATATAAATTAGTCAAATAAACTTAACTGAATATTTGTGATTTTGCTCAGATGTATTGGACAAAATAAAAAATATTTTATCCGTAGGATGTTGGGCAGAATAAAATTCTAATAATTTTCACTCCATTTGTTTTGGTTATCTGTGACTGTTTTGGCGTTTGTTTAATTCATATATGGAAGTCTGCTGCGCAGCAAATTAGCAGGCATATATTAAGATTCAATTTTAAAACTGTAACGCGGCCTTGCTATGTGCGTTATCAGCCGCCCAGGAGTCACCACTAGCAGCAATGGCACCGGCTATTGCGCATTTTGACTTCGGGTTATGATGGTGCTCTTCCTGGGTCTTTTTACTGTAAGGAGAAAAAAAAAATAGTCACCTCATGATTTACTCACACTCACACAACGTTTCCTCCCATCTCCCGAATGTTTAATAATTATCACCTTTCCTCTTCCATTATAACATATTCATCGAATTTATAATTCTTATTAGCTTTAGAAATAGAGAAAAAGAAAAATTGAGAACAAGAAAAAAATTTATGAGGTACAAAAAAAATGTTTTCTTGATTACGCCACCCGTCCCATATTAAATACACCAAAAATCAGTTACAGGAAATGCACCGCATATCTACGAACTCGTTGATATTGACCTATAAGTAAAAAAATAGAAAGAAAGAATCCGAAAGAAAAATTCTAACGGAAACTCATTTCAAAAAAAAAAATTAGTACCTTAAAATCTCAACTCAAACAATAAATTACTTAATGGAAATGAAAAAAACAAATTAAGTTAAATAATAGTCTAGATGAAATCAATTCTTGATGGCACGTTTATAATAGAATAAATACCGTTACTCCTGCCACTCAGATCGGAACAACCCGGTTCGTCTCGGTCTTGGTGCTCTACCCCACGTCCAACTTTTTTGGACGGTTCCCGCCTACGCTACTTGTCGTGTTGCACCGTGCTGAACACCATACGGTCATCCACCCAATATCGCAAGATTAAGGTTTGCTTATACCCTCGCGTCGATTATCTGTCCAAGGGGGCGTGTACTTTAATATGCACATGCGACGCTTATATATAGTGCGTGAATAGATACCGCACGTATTTACTTTACTGGTTTGGTTTCGTTGGTTGGTTTTGGATCAGCTCGGGAGATTTCTATAAAACATCAATGTTTGCGTTTTTTGTGTTTTTTTATTTTTATTTTTACTTTTAATTTACTTTAATATAATTAAATTTGTTTTTTTTATTTGAAGTGCGTTTACCGCTTTTAGTGGTCTGGCTTCCAACTCCCCAACCAAAATTTTTTCTTTCTTTTCTTCATCTTCCATTTGTCAAAAAAAAACCAGAAACACTACTCTTTTTTTGTAATAAATGTCGGCTCGCGACATGAAGCCATCTTTTATCGTATAGACAACCCAGAAAAAAAGTAAGTAGTTGTATTCCACTGAAATAAAATAGAATATTCTAAATTATTAGAGAATAGTGTAAGAAGACGCCTACACCAAACACGCGAACACCGCCTAAATAACGTACCAATCGCAACAAACTTTAGAGTTGCTTGAGAATTAATTCAATATTAAACGTTTTGAAAATAATTTTTTGTTTGCCATTCAAAATTTTAACAATTGGAGTCGGAATAAATTAGAAAAAAAAAATTAGGAAAATTATTTCTTCCGGTGAAAAGATTTTGGATGAAAGTTTACTGTAAGCTTCATATGTATGGGCTTAAGCCTCAAAACTCATTAGATCGGTCAATCCGAAAAAAATGATGATGAGAATATTCTGAACAAACAGCAACAGTTATGAAACGAACTGAGAAGGGTTTCTAAACCAGCTGATTTATTCCAGTAATTTGATAAACTACAAGACTCAACCGTCCATTTTTAATCGTAATAAAAAGTGGACCCCTAAAACACTTCAAGTTAATCAGGTATTTGCGTGTGTTATTAGATATCGGAGCCAGTGTCTCTTTCTAGGGCAAGACGCCATAATTTCTTAAGTAACACAACATTAAAAAAATTGTACTCTCATCTTCTCTTTCCATATTGCTAATGGAGATCATGTCCGAATTGTAGGGCATTTTTTAGGAAAAATGTCATACAACTATAAAACTAAACTGCCTCGCCTTCATATTGCCTCTACTTTAAGCCAAACTCTACGTCGGTATTACTTTTTGGAACACGTTCAGGTTCGTTCTGGTAATGGTAAATGAAAATCCAACTTATCTCAAATGAATTTAAAAATTTCTTGCTTCAGGTCAGGTAATAAAGTAGTTATTTTCCAATAACGAAATTCGGGTAGACCGTACTACAGTCTTGTCGCATTCTATCAAAATCATTGATGGTGACCTCCTGTGAATCAGAGACACTATCGTGTTTCTCTCGCAGTGTAATTGAAGAGAGCTGTTGCTCTTAGTTATCGCTAGTCACAAGTTCACCAACCATCAGCAGCCGTAAATTTTTTCGCACGGCCTGGAATAGGTAAACCGGTGATTCCAATAATGAATTTCCTTGTATTTTGGTTCTCCTTGATTAATTTACAAGGTTTTTTATTTTAGAATAAAACGAATTGATCGTTCTGGACTGGATACTAGAGTCAGTGTTTACCGATAATAGTTCTCTGTTTGAGTCAGTATTATTCGCTAACCTTTACAAAAATATGGATCCATCCTTGGTTGTGTACTTATGTCTGTGCTAGATCTTTTGCTACTGACGATCATCAAAAATGGGATAAACACCTTAATGAAATATTTGAGGCACGACTCACTCATTGTAGTGCATTTATCAACCAATTTTTCACCCCGTTATTTATGTATTGTTAAGTAGATATAAAATTACACATGTTTCTCAATATGAAGTATTAATACAAACATGAACCCTACTTAGGGTTTATCCATAGCTCAACAATTAGTGTTACGTAATTTGGAGGAATCTCATAGGTCATCTGCAACTCGAAACAATTTGCGAACAAAAGCGCGAATTTTTTTTCATTCTCCAGTATACTGATTTTGTTCGAACAGACTTGGGAGTTGGAAGCTTTTCTGTTATTTCACACTAGATGTAAATATAAAATTTAATTTTGTGCACCTAGTAGGTTAGTGGAACAGCACCAAAACTCCCAACTCTCAAGTCACTTTCGAACAAAATCCGTATTCAGGTTTCAAAAATTCCGCCGAACGTGAAGGGAGACCAGCAGAGTTGAGCGTTTACGCGTCATCTAATAATATTTACGTAATCGCATCAATAACTCGTTACAATTGGTCCAATTACGAGCATTGAAGCTCGAACGCCCATAATATGCCAAAAGACATGACAAAATGATTTTTCAACACGACAATAGTCGGCCACATGTTGCAAGAGTCATCAAGAAAACTTTGGAGGCGCTTCAATGGGATGTCCTACCCCACCCGCCGTATTCACTAGACATTGCTCCTTCCGACTACCATTTGTTCCGGTTGATGATTCATGGCCTGGTCCAGCAGCACTTCACTGCTTACGAAGAAGCCATAAATTGGGTCGATTCTTGGATCGCCTCAAAACACGATGAATTCTTTTCTCGCGGAAAATCCTATGCTTCCTGAAAGATGGGGAAAATTTGTAGCTAACCATGGACAATATTTTGAATAAAATACATTGTATCAATTTCTCTGAATAAACCTTCGAAGTTATTAAAATATATCAAAACTAATTTGTACCCCCGATATATAGTTAAATATTAAACTATCTGTCATAATTCTTTTTGACTCTTCCACTAAAAATTATTTCCATAAATTAAATATGCACCACTTTCCTCATATTCTGCTTATTTTGCCGCTGTGCACCCTCATACTCAACTAAGTTAAAATAGCTAACTGGTGTATATTTGATGGCCATTCATATTCATACCCGGCTCGCTAATAATTTTAACACTTTTAATTTTTTTTTAGTTTTTGTATGAAGTTGTAGGAAAACTAACGGGTAAGTAAACATCGAGACAACCAAAGATTAGTATTTAAAGATTATAAGCGACCTCGAAATATTAGAACATTGCAATTTTATGTACGCAGTTTTGTTGTGCGTTGGTTAGTCCTTAATATCTACGTCAATCAATTCGCGTTGGTCGTGTATTATATTCTGGTAATAATTAGTCAGTGAATACGTACAATATAAATCTTAGTTTCTGGTTTAGAGTGCAACTTTTTCACGAAGGAACGATTACTGAGAATTCGGTGTACATTTTCCATCCCGCAAAGTATCCACATGTAGAAAATTGTATCGTATTCAAATTTCCGTTTGGTTGTAAGGGATTTTTCCTTGAAGATTTATTTGTGTGAGTTAGAAATTAGATAGCAAAAACCGATTTTGCCGCATGTTAGTGAATTTATTGGGATCATTTTGACATCTGAACCGACCAAATTTTATGTGGTTTTATATGAATGTTTGCTGTTAAAAACACCGGAAATACGTTAATCTGAACGCGACTTTGTACAAACAGCGATAAGTGAAACTATATTTTATTTTTATTAAACGTATTTAGCATTTAAATTTTCGAATGATTATTGTCAATTATTATCTCAAAATTAAAATTCTTATTACTCGAAAAATATTACTTATTTTTTACAAAAATCGTTAAAAACTAGTTAAATAAAACAGAGGAGTGTACTTGTTGTGGCCAACACCCGACTCTATATTACGACAAATGTACATGGATTTCGAATACACCACACTTAATTTGTAAAGCGAAAAATGGAATTCATCCGATTTGTGATAAAAATTATCAGAAAACCGACAAGGTTTTTCTTTGTTAAAAATTTAATCTTCAGTGTAAGAATTGAAAAGCTCCCACGGAAGCTGTCATCTCTTTCGCATTAATTTCTCAATTTATTGGAAAATCTTTAGTATGGTTTCGAACAATCGAATTCCGAACAATCAATCAATCGGTCTGGATTGTATCTGGATCATGTATTTTTGTTCTGCTTGATTAATTTTGAAAAAATCGCCATTTTGTTTAAATCGTCGGTCCTATGGAAGATGCTACTTCCAAAGGATCGATTTTGGGAAAATATCATTGGGATTTCCAAATTGTTGGCAAAAGGTTTGGCAATTATGAAATTTCAATACGATCAATCAATCCGTCCGAGTTGTGCAGGGCCGAATTTTTGTTGAAAAACAGTTATTTTGTCGACAAATCGTCTTTTCCGGTTAAATTTTGGAAAATTGATCTGGGTCAATATTGCTGCAGATTTAATTTAGAATGCTATAGTTTATAATAGTTTTCTCGAAAATGTGTTACTTTTAAAAAACGGTGGAAAAACGAATTAGCTCCTATGGAAACTGTCACTTCCGGTGAATTGATTTCGGCCAAATTTCACTGGGATCTCCCAATTTATGGAACTGCGACGGAAAGAGTCCCTTATTTTAAAGGTAAAAGGAATTTTAAAGTTAATAGCTAAATACGTTGTAGTTCGTAGAGGTGGAGTTCATAAAGAATTGAAACAGACTTACCTTGATCAAAACATTTCCCGGTTGGTTACCCTCACTCCGCCTACTGTATAACTCAGCTCAATCACCCAAATTTTATCTTCTTAATGAGCACTCCATTCGACCGCAACTACGAAATTTTTATTTGAAGTCATTTTGAAGGCATAACATAGTGTATAGGATAAAGAGCTCCATTCTGCAAGATCACTCGATTAATCGAACAAACCTTCCAACATCACATTTATATAATATCAATTTCATCGTGATCAGTTAAAAAATGGTCCAGTTCCTTGAAGTAAAATTAATAATAACAAATACCCAACTTTATTTTATCTATCAAAGTATTAATTTTGGCAAATCAGTTAAATGAGGTGTACAGGCCTTGAATTTTGTTTGGAGATTTTAATATTTGTATCAAACTACAATGTCAAACTGCAAAGCGGCAATAACAAATTTATCCTCATTGGCGAAAAACATCTGAGTTAGAAGATGCTTCAAGTTTACCTAATACCCGGTTACCCAATATTTCATACTTTTGTCTTAATGGATAAAAACTTCGTTTAATTTTCTGCTAGTATTCCTATTATTTTCACGCCTTACATTTCATAGTAACAGGTAACAGCGTTCGCAAGTTTCTAGCAAGATTACAAGAGATTAAATAAGACCCTGGGGGAAAATCAAGAGCTAAATTGTTATAAAAATACGCTAGTGTAGCGGGGCACTTCAACAAAGGTATTTAAAATCGGTCTCTCATTTTTCGCTATGGCTATTTATGGTAAACCATTTACTTACATAAATTTGCTTTAACGTAATCGAGAAAATATAAAATAACCTAATTCACTGCATCACTAGAAACGTGATTACCTGCGCTATTTACAAAGAAAACACCTATATGTGCTAACAATGCCGATTGTTTGATATCAATTCAAATATTTACACAAGTGCGACAGTTTATATACTCGCATTCTTGAAGAATTGTGAACTGATATAAATTGAAGATCATTGAAACTCAGAATCATATTGTTCAAAGTGCTATAGGCAAGATGAAATATTTTGAATTTGTAATATTTGGTTTTGCGGTAAATATTTATTTACGAGTATGTGAACAAAGCAATTATAAAATTTACAAAATTTCTTTAGGTGATCGCGAGTAGTAATGCAGTCCGAATAGTTGATTTTTGGCCTTCTATTGCACCAATACCAAATAATTCTCAAATAATGATTCCTGATGTATCTCAAATATTTGGAATTACAATAAAACCGTTTGATTGGATGAACGGAACTAGAGAACTAATTCGAAAGGCCAGTGGAAGATTCAATGATGTGATTGGTAACTTTTCCAATGTAATAGAAAGCGAGGTTAATCGATTTGGTGGTGAGTATACGGACTATATAGGCAATTTAACGCAGTTTATACAAGAAGCTGTACTTTCCGTAAACGGGTCATCGTATGATGTAACCGGAAATATTACATCAATAATTGCACAACAAATTCAAAATTCAAATTCATCGGATGTGGCGCGAATGTTTTATGATATTGCACAAGGGTTTCAAAAAGCTGTTGAGATCTTAGAAGGACCAATACAACAGTTTTATGGTGCATTTATAAATCTTCTGAAAGAGTTTATTCCAGATGCTCAGGATATAACTGATTATTTTAAGCGATCGTTTGATCCAATTAATGCAACATTTGTAACCGATTTCGAGAGTTATTTACGGAATACAAAATTTCCAGAATATGAAAAACTGTTCGACACAATAAAAAATGCATCTAACGGATTAGATTATGTTGCATCCCAGTACGGTAATTTATCGACAGTATTCCTGAATTTAAGGAATTACTCAGAGGTTACACGAAAAGATTATTTGATGGGATTAAATAAGTCGATCGATTTGAATAAACTCGCATCCATCATTGCCAATAATTTATCTGTAAGTGTTAATGAATCCAGTCAATTATTTTTGTCTGAATTGTATACGATTTGTAATGGGCTGAAGCGTAATGTAATACTGGGACGTCGAGTTAATGAGTCGTTGGCCAGTTTATTAAGTTGTGTAAAAAATGAAATAACCCGTTTAAATAACAGCTTGATCAATTTGCAAAACGAATATCAAGCTCTCGAAAATAATGCATTTAACGCTGAACGAGGAATATCAGCCATTGAAACCGCAACTGGTATTGCAATAAATTCAGCGGGAATTAAAGAACGTATTTTCAGCTGTGAGGCGGATCAGAGTCGGAAAATTTTGCAAGGTTTGATTCCAATTTACAGAAATTGGTTTTTGTGTAATCGCTTTTAAATAAACAAGCACTGTGTAGTCTAAACTCACATGATGACAAAACTTCTCAATCTACATTAATTATAAAATATTTAATAACCTGGAACGACCCTTACTACTAATATGTTTAATCCTGTTATAAATCATAGTGATATAATTAGAATAATAACACAATCCGTCATTATTTTTATATTCGGCTAACTGTAGTCACATTCAGAGTGTATTGTGCGTAGCCGAAAAGTTTTCAACATTAAGATAATTCTTAGATAATGTTTAGTCCTAAATTTAATTGAATTGCTTAAATAAAAGGTTACGTTTTATTTTACTCAGTTTTAACATGGTGGTCGTTGATTTACATTGAATATGAGAAATATGGCAGGCGATTTTGTGGTATTCAATAAATGGACTGTGCCATAGTCACATTTATTATTCAAATGAAAAAACATTGACAGCATCCATAACCTTATTAACGTAGCTATAAAAATAACAATTTATTTTCGGGTCTACTGAAAAACCCATAACTTTTTTTTAGAAGTTCCAGAATCTATAGAATGGAATAGTGAATATGTTGTGCCTAACACCCGACCTTCTTTTATGTCGAATGTATATACAGATCTCGCAATTATCTCGTAAATCAAAAAAAATTATTCCTGCTTAAATTTCATAAAACCAACAAAGTCAAAGTTAAAATCTGAGTCAACATTGAGTCCTTTAATCCTGTATTGAAGTTTTTGTAAATGCAAAACTTTCAACATGACTGCAAAAATTGAAAAAGATATTGTGGAAGCGGAAACTTCCGGTACTCAAATTTCGTAACAATCCACCAAATTATGAAAAAGGAACAGCTTTAGCTTTAGCTTCGAATGAAATGAAGTCTCATCCAGATCAGTCAATCCGTCTGGGCTGTAAAGGGGCCGAATTTTTGTTGAACATTTTTTGTCAAAATCGTCAGTTCAGCTTAAATTTTATAAAAATTAAAATTAAAATAAGTAGCTATTTAATACTTTTTCTCGTAAATGATGAACTTTACAAAATATTGCTAAAAAACAAAAAAATGTATGGAAGCTGCCAGTTTCGATTGGTCGATATCGGCTAAACTTCACTGGGATCTCCAAATCAGTGTTGTGAGTCTACAAATATTTCAGCATAGACAATTATTTTTCGCGCAGACAATTGCCGTGTTTCATGACCCACATTGATCCGGATCAGTTCAAATTTTATATGAAAAACCTGACCCAAATTTGGTTTTAGATCACAAATTTTGGTTTCAAATTCAGTAAGCGCCTTTGCGTTGTTTCATGAAACATGAACTGAACCGGATCAGATCAAGCATCAATAAACACAGGTAATGTTGGCAATTGGTAGAATATGTAGATATTTCGTGGACAATGTAGATCATTGTTTTTTTGTTGTTTTCAATTTTTTTAGTACAACGACGCCAGCTTACACTGTTTCAGTTTATATTGCGGATTTCTTATAAATTCGATTTTTTCGCATGCCGCATGCATTCAGCAAAAATATTTTAGCCACAAATGTTTAACCGACAAGTGCTGGATCGTGTGCGTTGAATGTGGCATACATTTTTCGCCGAAATTTTTCTAAATGTGGACCCGCTTTTATGTACATAGGAATAGCATTGCCATTTAAAAATTTGGATTCGAATTTTTCTAATGTGAGGTAGAAATGAAGCCAAATGGTTCCATAAACAAAGAAATCATAGTAATTTGCTGATTGGAAACAATCACTTCCGACATTGTCTACATTCGTTATTTTGTCGACGTTTTTTTTTTGTTGATTGTCTTCGTACGTTCTCTAGACGTGTAGAGTGTTAATAATCTCAACACTCGAAAAACACTGAATAACATTTTGAATCATTCAACTTCAGTAGTGATCCTGCGAGGATGACTTTAAAAAGTCGAAATTGATAGAGTTAAATTTATGAAAATTATTTAAAGTGTGCGAAATAAAAAGCAAGTGTTTGATTTTAAAATATGAGTTCTCTCTGGATAGACGCTGTACCGTCCTTATTGATGATACGAATGGCAGTCTTCCAACAGAGATAGCATCACGGTAATATAGTAACTTCTATTAACCACTACTGCAGTATTGGATTTATCGGCTTTGGTAATTAAAATTTTGGAATTAACCTTGATGAATTTTGCTGTAAGAAAGACATCTTCAACGAACCGTTCATCAGTTTGGGTTAAGAAAGGGCTGTAGCTTGGGCTTATCAATATGTTCGTCGTCCGGTTTGTTTGAAAAAATGCCTTCGAAATTAGCTAGATTTGGACATGTGGCACCGATTTATTAGGAATTTGGGGACTGAATTTATCGCCAAGTTTCAGAACATTAGCCACTCGTAACTGTATTTCGATATTAGAAAGGTTAACTAACCACTAGTCATCAGAAAAATTATTATTTATTTATTTATAAATGGTGCCTACAGTGACTACAATCGGCACAACAAAACAGTTGGCAAACAAAAAAAATTTATGAGCTTGACTACAAAAGATTATATAAAGCTTTCTTGAATGAATTTCTCGTCAAGTGATAGTCGAAAGCTCCGTAGACCTTGTTGAACACCCGCGATACCCTCGGAAATGGATCAGAAAGACCGTAGTTCTTTACCGCTCGATCGATGAATAAAGTTCCAACGCGTTGACGCATTCGACTTTCGGGAGCTAACAAGTTGATACGTGCTAGTAACTCGATACAATCGATACGGAAATTGATGATATCACACGCAAACAGCGCCACGACTGGATGGTAAACGTTGTAGTGCGAACAAATAAACTGTTTCTAGATACTCTCAATCCTCTCGGAATGACAGTGGTTGGAGGGTGACCAAGCAGAAGATGCATACTCAAAAATGGACCGAACAAAGCATACGTATAATGATGTCAAAGTTAACGGGTCACTAAAGTCCTTGCAGTTTCGTTTAATGAAGCCAAGCATAATGTACGACTTTGAAATAATGGCATTAACATGTCTGGTAAATGTAGCATCAGATTCAAAGATCACACCAAGATCCGAAATGAGCTCAACCCGATCAATGGTTTCCTTGTACAGTTGGTATTGAAAAAAAAAACTGGCGAGCGGATACGGAAGAACGAAATCGTTTTGCATTTACTCACGTTCAAAGCCAGTAAGTTGTTAATTGACCAGCTGCAAAAGCGATTTAAGTCTTCTTGTAACATTTCGCAGTCTAACAAGCAATTGGCAAACTTAAAACATTGTACAACGTCGTTAATAAATAATGAAAATAACAGTGGGCCGATATGGCTACCTTGAGGCACGCCGGATAGCGGCCGAAATAATCGGGAGAAAGAATCCAGGATCCTAACAGATTGCCAACGATCTAAGAGATAAGAACGCAACCAGTCGATGGGAATGAAATCACAGTCGAGAATCTCCAACTTGCAAATAAGAATGGAGTGATCAATCACATCGAAAGCCTTTGCGAAGTCTGTCTAGACAACGTCAAGCTGCTGCTTGGGGTTTAGGTTGTCAAATAGATGACCACAAAATGAGAAAAAGTTTGACACCGGTGTCTGTTGACCGAAGTGGCTTGTAAACCGATGCAAAGAATTTGGCAAACAAATTGCAAATGTCGGATGGCTGACTAGCGGTGGAGGTCTGGTAAGACATATTCGACGGAAAACCAGATATATTTTTCTTGCTGTTAATGAAGTTCCAAAATGTTTTGGGATTGGATGTCAAAACTTGCTCGATTTGCACTACGTATTTATTGAAAAGAAACCAATTAAGATTCTTAATTTCATTGCGGAAATTAACGAAATCGAATGAAACTTGTTGCGTCGTTTCTCGAGCAGCATCAACTCGGTTACCATGGCTGCCGAAAGCCGGATTTATTATTGATAACCCGTGGAACGTGTCTCTCGATACCACTCCTGAGAAGCTCGTTGCATTTGTGTACCGTGTCATTCAAATCCGCACCGCGCTGTAAAAATTCCCAATCGGCAGTGCTGAGAAGTTCATTCAAGGATGCGTAGTCGGCCATTCTAAAATTAAAGTGAAAATCGTTAGAAAAATAATTAGTTGTACATTTAGTATAAAAAATATTTATCGTAATTGGTGTGTGATAAATGCTCTCACGTCCAGTGAAGTGCAAGCACGGAGCAACATCGGCATGCAAGACGTCGTTGGCAAATAGCAGGTCCAGGAATTTCCCTCGACTGTTGCTGAAGCGGTTAAACTGCGTTGTGGATATGGAAGCAAAATAATCGATGATAGTCAATGCTTTCTCGTCGGTTGAGGATGAAGAGAACACACCGTCGACATCGTTCCAAGATATACTTGGTAAGTTAAAATCACCCACGATGATAATTTGATCATAAGGGCGGCCTGAAGGTATAACGGCTGAGTCGATGTAGTTGATAAACGTGTTGTAGACATCCCGGTTGGATCCGTATGGAATATAAATGGCGACGGTGACGATCGAGGTATTGTAAGCTAGTCTGATGCAAACGACGATGACATCAAGGCAGGGATGGCAGGCGATCACTTCATTGGATACTGATACAGCAATTAAAACACCACCGCCTCTACAACTGATGTCAAAATCGTATCTGTCCTTTCTATGAACGACATAGTCTGATGGAAAGTACTTTTCGGATAACATATTGATCGTAAGCCAGGTCTCGCTGATTATTATAACATCGAAATCATTGTCAAGTACGCCTAAGCGGAAATCCCTGGTTTTACCGCAGATACTGGAGGCATTGTGATATTAGATAGAAGTGAAGACGTTGATGGTATTAGATGAAGCGACGGTCGTTGATAAATTAAACTGGCTGATTAACGCAGTAGTTACTTCGGATGATGAAACGTGGCCACGGTTCGGTTTTTTGATATGCGGGGATGATTTGTAAATGGGCGGATTACTGCTGGTGCCAAACGTCAGAATTGTTAAGTAGGTTAAAATCAGCCTTCCTCAAACCAATTTTAAATGAGACGAACGTTAGTGAGCTGTCCAAAACGCGGTCTTTGGGTAATTATAGCCTACAATTTACGTCACGTGGCGAACAATTTTGAAGTTTATCGCAGACTCTGAATTAGAGTTTCCCCTTGGCCCAAAATGTTGTCAGAATGCTTCCACGTAAAACTGTTGGACACACCTTCAACACATTAATGGGAAACCAATCATGGACCGATTTACAAGTTCTAAAGAGGGAAATTAACTTTTCCACTAGACGCGTTTTAGAAATTATTCATATCAAGAAGAACATCAACAATATTAACAAACACAGTCAAACTTGTGAATATTTTTATAATACACACAGATGTACTCATCCATCTGTTCTTAGTATTGTCAGTTCACATATAGTAACTGTCCTCTGTTAAATTTTATATCAAATAGAATGTTAATGATATGTGCACAACCTGTCATGGATATCAAAAATTTCTGATTCATTCTTTATCAGTTTGCGTTTAATTTCAATTCGCTACTAAATGTGATTTTCACACTCTCTGTTGGGTGTATTTTTCAAATATACACCATCATTTGATTGTAAACAGTCTTGTGTCTTTAATGTTTTGATCTCTTCCATATGATCATATACTCCACCCGTGGTTCCCAAATTGTACCAAAAATTACAGCACTTTATCTTTTATTGTGAAAAGTGAATCGTAAGAAATTGTTTTTTATTTATATTGAACGGCGTTTTACAATACGCCTTCGAATAATCATATGATTTATCTTCGGCCTGTAAGACCAAGCTATTGAAATCTTGAAAAATGACCTTTGTTCAAAACTAATTTTCACAACGTTTTGAAGATCCCATATCCCCTTATTAAAAATGTAAAAAAAATGTGTCCGTCCGTCTGAATGTCTTCTTTTATTTTTAATTCGGAGAATTCAGAAGCTTTTGGGATTTATATCTCAAGGAGTTCAGCTACTTGACACATTAAATCACAATCATAGGGTTACAATAAATAATGGGGTTAAAATATGAGGTTAAATTATAGGGTTACAGCAAATTCTAAATTTTGTGTGCAGCTGTACCTTTTATTACTTTTCACTATGGTAAGATCCTTGCTTATACTTGGATGTTAGCTCTCAAATTATGAAGAACCTGCATGTACAATAACGGTAATCTAAAATTTAATTAAGATAAATAAATTTGAATCCATAAGCACGTGCTTATTTTTTTTTAAGTTTAATTTTATATTATGAAAGAATTAAATAAAACGTTTGTTTTGTGGAAATAAGTTTATTATCAATAGAGGGCCAACTGGCATTTGGTACGTACACATTCTGTTTTTGATTACGGAAGTGGGAATGCTTATGTGAAACTATATATGGGTTCGCACAGTGAATTTTACTTTCAGGTTACGTAAAATAAATTTATTTTAGTAAATAACGCTCCAAAATTGAAATGTTGAACTTACACAGTTCAGTGCTCCAAGGATGTCATTCGTAAACGTTATTCCTGTCAAAACAATTAAATAATGTATGATCTGCAATAATGCAATTGCTAACCTTTATTTATGAAAGATAAAATATTATAAAGTATTTTCAAATCCATTATTATTCAAACCATACTTAAACAACAATAATTATTAGGGTAGACGAGAACTGAAGGTGTACAGTTTTAAGAAATAGGAATCATTTACAATAAATTTTAAAATTTATAAAACTTTAATCTTATTTTTGTATTTTTAAATAAATTTAAATATTAGTAGGGTAGGTTTCCATAATACACGGTCAACATGTATGTATATTGGTTTGAACATAAAAAATTTATCATAATTCTGAGAATATATGAAAACACGTTCATTCTACATTACATTTGTATAAAATAAAAATACCCCAAAAATCAGGATTTCCGGCCATTGCTGTATTTTTATGCAAATATAATAATTTCCATTTCTGGCTGCGCATTTTATTGTTGCGTTTTTCATTTTCAATTCGTATCATTTTTTTCCAATTTATTATTGTTTGAAGCCATAATATGAAATTTCAAAAACAGTGCAATGCAAAGAATGTAGGAAATTAAATGAATACGTATTCAATTTTCCGGCAACCCAAAAAGCATTATTTAATTTTTTTGTTGATATATAAACCTTTTGCAAGCAAATATATAATTTTAATTAATGTTAACGGTGTGTACGCGCCCTATATAAAAAACGTGGAATTTCCGGGCTCACATTTTAGGTAGTAACATTTTATTTGCATATACGAGTGTTTCTTTAATTAAAAAAGACACAATTTCACTTCTTGACACACAATTAAAATATACTATCTGCACGTTGCAAGCTATGGTCTATCAAAATCAATGGGATTCGAACCATGTTCCTCCAGGTTCACGTTTACAAACTTAGCTCGGTTCACGTTTAAACTTACTTCCTAAACCTATAATTACTGAACAATTCGTTAAAACCATATCTCCTTCATGTGGACCTCTTCCTTGTAACGTATTTTTACTGATAATTCCGAGTTCTACATTCCTCCTCAAGTAGTACGTGCAGACACGTACACGTTACACCCTTCTCACATTCCTAATATTGATAGTTGGGTTGACCTTCTATCTTAGAAAATACAAGAGTTCTATTGCTTCTTCCACTTGTTCCTCAGTAGTCTCGTGAAATGTGGCCCACTTTGTGTGTAAAATAACTAAGCTTTCGAGGTGCGGCTATGTTACATGTCCAATATCAGGGCTTGTTCCCACCTCCTCGAAACCTGGGTCGATAAATGAAGCGAACTTGGCTTTCCCTAGATTTTCACGATGACGATAAACAAATTTTTTATAACTTAATGATGATCGCAGGTTAGGAGTATGTTTTCCTGAGTCGCTTTGCAACCAATTTTCTTACAGGAAATTTTGCAATGTTTCCCAATCTCCCGTGGGTTTTCTCGGTTTGTCAATTTTCAAAAGTTCTGATTATTTTGAGCTTGTAGTCTCTAGATGTGTTTATGTGAAAATAGCCCAAATTCCATCCCCGAAAAATGCGATGGCAATACTAATTGTTGCTATCATGACAATTTTTACTCTCAGCCCAAAAAATCTCCACATTTTTACTCTCAGCCCCGAAAATACTTGCTATCACGATAGTAAAAAACTGTCATGACAGCTGAAATTTTCGGGGCTGATAGTATATATAATATGTACTGATAAAAACATGTTTGTGAAGTAAGACCATTTTTCATATGTGTGTGAAGATAGGCTAAATTCAGTCTCAAACGAACGCAATGGCAACAAAAGTATTGCTATCATGACATTTTTTACACTCAGCCCAAAATTCACCACATTTTTACTCTCAGCCCCGAAAATTTTTAGTATCACAATAGTTCAAAACTGGGATTTTTTTGTGCGGTACACTTCGTTTGATGTGCGAGTGATTGTTTAATGAGCACGTGTGATGTTTTTTTAGAATTTTTCTATGTCTAGGAGTTGAGATATACTCCATAGAAGTCAGGAACTATTCGTTGGCCCAACTAGCGGTGCACATAGTTTGATCGGTACATCGTTTCGTTTATTCGGTGCACATCGATTGTTAAAAAAGCATGTAAACATTTTTTTACAATTTCTCTATGTCTAGAAAAACAATGTCTAAAAAATCGTACGTTCTGCTTAAACATTCACCTATATCAAACGACGTATCGCCATACGCACCTTTTTTATTTTCGGAGCTGGAATTTTGGGCTATCTTCACAAAGGTAGTCTGTAGCACTTTAATCTTAATAATGTCACATATACTAAGTCGGAAATATCAGATACTGGACGATTGTATAAACATTGTATCGTAACAATGTTTGTATCCGATTACGATATCATTGACAAGTTGAAGCCTACCCTAATAATGCATTCCAAAATACTAAATCATACAAACATACATACAAGTGTATTCATAAATTAAAGAAAATCAATAAGTTTTATATACCTAACTAGGTAAACCAACTATAACATTAAATGGAAAAATCCGACCTTTTTTTATTTTTGGTATTCGTTGTGCTGGTTTTATCTTTCTAATTACGAAACTCATTAAACTAATTAACAGCGGGGTTTGCTAAGCGCTATGTTAAACTTCCATTCCCCATTCCCACCTTGTACGAATATTATTTTAATACGGCACATCACAAGTTGTTGCACAGTACCTGTGTGGATTGTAATTATTATTATTTTTTTATTACGAAGCTCCTCATAATAGCAATGGTAAGTAGAAGTAAGTACTACGTAAAACAATAACGGTACACGATTAATGGGCGAAGGCGGTATACACAATATTTAAAAAAAAACATTTGGGTGGTTAGGTTGATGTGGTCGTGTTGTATAAATTCATAATCCAGCCACCTGCAATAAATAATTTATTAGATAGTTTTTCAAAGCGCTTGGAAAAATTCAAACTATTTTATTCTGTAGATGTCATCGTCGCATTACAAAGAGTTTCAAAATATGCTGAGATTTTCTATAGGTTGGGACAATAAAAGGTGAAAATTTTGTAGCTAAAACCACTGTACACAGCATAACATATAACAAAGCGACTGGAAAAGATGTAAAATGCGAGAAAACGTTACGAGAACAGTGGCTTTTCTATAAAGCATAAAGATTTACATTTTTTTCGATTGTTGTTGTAGATTATAAAAACGAGATATAAATTTTCAACATTTTTTGCGTCCTAATTTTTATGTTGCACAATTTTCATTTATTTGGACTCGTGCTTACCGTACACAATCTCAGGTGTATTTTCCACGATTATTTTCATTTTTCCTATTTAAAATATTTCGTTGGTTTCATTGCATATTTGGACAAAAAATACAAATTAAATTTTGATTTTGAACAGAAAGTTTTGCTCCACTTTTTGGTCCACATTTCGTTGAAATTGAAATGAATTATATTTTACTTTTTACAAATTGTATTACGTAAAATTTAAATAATTTTCAAATACACTGCGTAATTTGACGTTTCCGACAAACGTTTCTATTACTTTCGAAAATCAAGAATTAAATTTCAACGTTTGATGCCGAACCTTGCAAAACCAAACCTAGTTTGGCGCCATGCTTTGTGTCATATCGCTAGATTCTATTACTGAATTGGTAAGCCACGATTTAGATCAATGCTAGGATTTTGTCTGTAAAATGGAACTTGAAATTTAAGAGTTCTTTAAACTAAGGACTCTGAAGTTATGTGGTTTCTTTATAGCTCCAGGGTGCTCAACAATCATTCTTTAATGGCCCCGCCACGTCTGCCGTTTTTCACTAACAATGACCTCCTGACTATAGGCTAGCATAGAGTTACGCAATTTTGAGGTGGTTCTACGAAAATCGGGCCTATAGCCGTACGTCCTCGAGTTGGCTGGCAAACGGCAAAAAATTAGGACGTGAAAGCGAACCGCGAAAGAGTTGGGAGTACCTAAGCACCAGAACAGATTAAAGATAAGAAAAAAAAATTAAAAACAGAATTATATTTATTGAATTCTTCGAAGATCCACGTCCCGTGGGTCAAAAGTTTTATTTAGTGGGTTAAATTCCAGGAATGTTATTGGTAATTTTTTCTTGACGGATTGGTTCGTCTACAAACACCATTTCTTTTTGTCGTCTCGCTCTTACTGTTTTGACGACAGCCATTATCATGGCGAATGCCTTAATACTAAAATTAATGAAAACAGATTTCGTGTGCTCGTTCAAGAGTTGATCGAGTTGTTCTTCGTTGTCGTCATGTTGGCATCTCGCGTCAATTTTTATGATGTTCCCAGGATTCTGGCATTTAATGATTTTTGATTGATACAGTGATTTTCTTTTAGTTCTTTCAGCCACCTCATTTCACTTATTGAGATCGTTTTGGATTAGTAGAATTTCTTTGAATTTCAAATATATTTGGGTGGGATGTGGATGTATTGGGTGTTAATGCGAAAAAATTTCGCGAATTTGGATATTTTAGCCGCGCATGAAAAAAATTCTTATTCCTAATTTCCATTATATCAAAATGAAGAAACTCTGCAAGTATCGCGGGCTTGTGTATACATTTTTATTAAGCTTGCCAATAGAGGAAAATAGTAATTTTCCAAGATTTGTTTCTTTTTTCGGTATCATTTCGATGGACTCTTAGTTTTTCCTTATTCATATTGTTGAAAGAGCGGCACAAAAGGGATCGATTCGAGAATTTATTTTCTTCACTGCAGATGTCCGGAAATGCTCTCTAAAGAAACTTTCTTTATCGACCTTCTGTAGAATTTGTATATATTCTTTAGGCATTTTTATTCCATTAATTGACGTTGGATTGTATTTTTCACGTAGGGTTCAATGTAGAATTTCTTTACTCGATTTTGACAAGCTCACATGATGTGTGTGGTAGGATGAGTGTGGTTTCTCGTAATCGTAAAGTTCTCTGCATTTTTAAATATCACTTGGTTTCTGAAGGTGTTCGGAGGCTTAGAATGTTGCTCATAGTTTTTTAAGTTGCCCTCAGCCCAAATTACCGCCAATACTTCCTTTTCGTAAGCTGCATGATTCTCTTCTTTAGCAAAATGCCAGTCCGAAGAAGGATTTTTCTTCAAATTCTCTGGGTCTTGTAGATTTTGAATAGCACCTTCCTTCTTTGGGTCGGCCCTTAATGCCTTGGTTCGTCATTATTTGCGACTTATCCAGGGGCAGAATAATGAAATCGGAAAGGAAAGTCAGTTGTTTTAAAATATTTTTATATGAAAAAATAAAAAATATTTTGAAAAACGATTAAAGTTGGTTTGAATATTTCACAAGGAAAGTGTTATTTTAACAAATAAGCACAAATATAACAGAAACATTTTTCCAGACCATTATTTACTATCGACCATTTTAGTACGGAAATTTTTTATTTTGAAAAGTCTTCTAATAATAATTCATTACCTAAGTTACAATCACTTATCCACTATGACTGTCACCCGTTGTTCCACCCAAATGCTCCTCCTCAGTTTTATCTCTGAAAATGATAATCTCAACAATATTTACAATAACAGGTAACGCATCATTTATCATGATAACTGGTGCATTTTGAACTCCAATGGGAAGTCTTTCATTATTCCCATTCATATTTCAGATGAGATCTTTGGCATGTCGGATTCCCTCATTTTAATCTGGTGGAACCCAGAGGTGAGATCGTTTGTGGTAAAAGATTTTGAATTACTAAGGCTTTTGATTGTGTTAGAGATATTCGGAATTGGGTAGTTACCTGAGATGGTGACGGAATTCACACGTTTGAAGCATCCGATGTTTTCTTCACTATCCAGATTTCGGGGTTTATATCAGCACTTCGAAGGCAGTATAATTTTAATTTCTAGAAGTTAACCAATTTGATGTTCTACCTCGATTCTCATCCTGACTGAATAGGGGTGGGATTTTGCGTAAACTGGTTCCTATGTAATTCTTTTGATTTTAACCCTCACATTAGTATCTATTGGAGGTATTTGTTGTTTGCTGGACCAAACATTGTTTTGCATAATGATAGCATTATTTAGAGATTATGTTTCACTTCCGAGGAAAGTGACCAATCTGGGCGATCTGGTTTTAAAATTAGCATGTGCGAATCGCGTTTTTGGCTAATTCGAAATGTTTATTGATCCCGTGTCGATCAGGAACTCGAAGAAGTTGCTATTCTTTCGCCCAAACATCACTGGGACCTCCCAATTTAAGATAAAAGCTTAAGTATAAGATTTAATTCCGATTTTGACTTTGGCTGTTATTACGGTTTTTTTCTTCAAAAACTGTCATTTCCGCTTAAATTGGAAAAATGACCTGTCTATGCTAATTTCCACTTCCGGTGGACAAATTTCGAGCAAAAATCAACTTTGTTCTACCAATTTAGGGAAAACCTTAAGTATGGAGTCTCGTCCCAATCAATCAATCCGTATGGGCTGTACAGGGACACAACTTTTACTGAGAAACAATTCTTTCATATAAATCGTGATTTCCGTTTAAATTTTGGAAAACTGATCTGGACGGGTATTGCTGAAAAATTAATTTAGAATCTGATAGCTAATATTAAAGCTCTCACTTCAGATGGAAAAAGGATAAAGCTCCAATGGAAGCTGTCACTTTCGGTTGACCGATTTCGGTCAAAATTCACTGGAATCTGAAAAAGCTTATATATGAAGTTTCATCCCGATCAATCAGTCCATCTGGTTTGTACAGCGCCCGAATTTTTGTTCGAAATCAGGTTTGGTCAAAAATCGTAATTTCCAATTAAATTTTGGAAAACTGCTCGTAAATGCTAGACTTTTCACAATATTTGCAACAAATACATAGACATTTTTTGAAAATTATTTTGTTACTTTGGCGCGGTAGAGCGAATTGTAAATCTGACAAAATGACGTTTGTACGTGGTAAGAAGGACCATGTTTGTAGTCACAATCAAGTTTAAATGCTTTTTTTTTATCGGAGCAGCTCTTTCAATTCGGCAAAAGATTAAGTCGTAATATTTGCGCGGATATTGTCAGATGTTCGTTGGATCAATTAAGATAAGATTAAGTTTTTGCGAAATGTTTCTTTACTCAAGACGAAAAGTACGAGGGGTTTTTAGGACTCTAGTATGGAAAACGGCATGAATTAGTTTATGAAAAATTCAGTTAGCACTAGATTTTAAAATTTCTGTTAGAACTATTCAAAGTGCTTTATATTAAATAAACTTTTATTCCCTAGAAAACTTGTCGAGCTTCACTAAATCGAATTTTCTAAATCGCAATCTGTCTAGTCTTTTCGGACACTACAGAAAATTCTTAAATAATTTCACCAACATCACAAAACAGATTATCGAATGTCGACGCCTCTTTCCTAATCTATAACTATCATATAAAATGCTTCAAAGATTGTTGATAATTATTCTACAAAGAGCCTCTGCTGCAATACTCGCATTTTTCACAATCGAACCTCACACTACAGAGGCCAGCAATGTAACTATTGAAGCTGTACTATCACAAGAAAAAAATCGATTGTATGCTTATTCATCTGTTCTGCATCCAAATTGTCCAGTCAACACTCACTCGGCGATATAGCGAATTGTGAATCTGCAAAAATCTCGACGTTGAAAATTTCCATGATTATTTGTACTCGTATTTTATTTTGACGTAAATCAATTGGGTCAATAATGCGCGTTCATATAACCCGCAAATATACTAACGTAAAACTAGTCCTAACTCAACAGATATTTACGTCCCGACAAAGAGAGCATGTAGCTTGATATGATTGACTTAAGCCTAACACAAGATACAATAAACATGTTTTAATGTTTAAAGTGTTAGTGCTGCAGAGTTGAAAGATTTGAGCATAAAACGATTGAGATAAAATTTGTAAGATTCAATTTGAGATGTAACAAATGTGTTGTAACAAGAGTAATGTAATTTTCACGATAAAAGATATTCATTCACATCAACTAATCTGGTCGAATTCACCAATAAAAGAATTAACGAAATTAAAAAACACCATCGAGTTAATGTAGCGTATACGGATTTCAGTAAAACATTTGATTCCATCTGTCACCAAAAAGCACTCCAAAGTTTATTCGCATTTGGGTTTTCACTCGATTACATAAACTGGTTGAAGTCATATCTTATAAACCGGCAACAAATTTTAATAATGGGAAATGATAAACCCAAACATTGTGGGTGCATTTTGTTTACGACGACCGATCATAGATGATCATAAGCTTCCTTTGTTAAAACTTTCAACATTCAGACCACACTAAAGCTAAATAAAACATTTCAATCAATTCCCTTGAACTCATATATTTGTTTAACACAAATTCGTTCGGTAATTTTATTGAAGGTTTTCCGATTACTTCAGATAAATAAAAAGTTGGCCGCTATATGATAACAAAAATCTTATGCAGCATGAGATGTAAATTTCAAATGACAATTTTACTTCCTCGTAGTGCAGATTGAAATATGGGATTAAATAATAATTTACTACTTAACACAGAATTTCGATAGTCATCAAATATTTATATTATCAATAATTCCGAATCAACCAAGCTTTAACTTAAAATAAATTTATCACAAATTAAAGAAACTGTGTTCTTATTTTAGAAGCTATCAATATTCCAATGTATTTTAAACCTTCCGTATTCTGATGGAACAAATTTTTTTCAATGGTTCTAATTTTTTCAACAATAAAATTACTCCACTAATTCGATTCTAACATGTTCGGATCGATCAGTTGTGTACTAATTTTATAATTGGCAACCATAAAGTATTATCTGGCTATTTTTTGATCAGCCCCCGCTCTTGGCTCTGTGTCTTCAATATTTGACTCAGGCCGAAATAGATTGTCTTAATATTATGTGCTTCAGGCAAAGTGCCAAAAATTGTGTAAGATTGGCAATAGAATATTTTTACGAACAATAAAAAAGATACAAGATCGAGACACATCCGGGTCCTGACAATGGTATTCGTTTAGTTACAATCCAAACAGCTAAATCCGTATTTAAGATTGGGGGCGGATTGGATTTAAATCTAAAATGTAAATGTTTAGATTTATCATTCTTTGTTGGAAATATTTAGCAGATTAGCTATCTCCACGAATTTACTTCGAAGTTTGAGATACTTTTGTAATAATTAAAGCGAATTCTAAATGGTAAATCTTGTCCATTTTTCTAAATTCCCAATTCAAATCCACAAGTTCACATTAACACCACAAATTTGAAAACAGATTTAAAGCTGACAAGTAGCACTCGGTATTCTCGTATTACAGACCAATACGCGTAGAAGCACAATCCACTATTATTAACCAATTTCAATGAGGGGCGTTTAATAAATTGCAGAGCTCAGCTTACAATCCTTAGGAATTGTAAAATGTATCCCAGAAATCATTAAAATCAATCGTTAGCTAAATCGCATACGTAATTCAGAGAAATTACGTATAATGGGAAATATCCATCATTTCTGTACCAAAAACCAAATTTTGAAATATTCCATCAAAGTTTAATTGAAACTCTCTAGCACACAAATCAAATTTAACATTGGTAGCGTACATTACGAGTACTTTCTTCTACTTACAAATAATAAACTCTTATAAAAGAACAACACAAAAAAAATATTTCCCGAACCGTCACCAACATCAAATGGGTACATCAATATCATCAATAATAAATGTTGACATTTTTCATTTTCGATATTTATGTATGTCGAAGTACCTGCCACCGTATATACGTACAAAAACATGTATGTGTTCCAATTTCCTCAATAATTCAAAGATTTTTGTTCCTGTTTATATCGACTACGTGTACGTATATGAACCAGATATTAAACATATATTGAAAAACAGAAATGCCCTCAAGAATTTTACCTTTTTCCATTTTTCTGTTTTAATTTTTATATTCCTCCTGCTAAGTTGATTTGACTAGTTTTTCCGGAGACATACTGAAAAATATATAACAGCAATAAACAACAGATCTCAGGAGATTTTTCCAGTATGGATGTTAACGATATGGGTTCGCTGTACCTTGATTTGAGTTTTTTGTTCTAAAATTAAAATTTATTTCTATATTAAAATAAAGTCAGTGTAATATTGGTATACTTTCATAAATACTCTAGCCAGTATTTATCATTCGCAACATTTTTTTATCTTCTCGCTTTCCTCCGCTTTCATATCTGCTTGCTTTAGGCAGACCAATGGTCGATTTCTCCTCTTATTCTAAACTTGGTACATATAGAATTAACCATTTCATTTTCATAATTACAGTTCTTTAACATATATTTTGTATTTCGGTTAGTATTAGTTAATTTTTGTGTTCTCCTTTCTAAGTTTAATTTAGTAGCAAATATCGTTTTTTATAATTCCCCTGAATTACATTAAAATAATAATAATAATGGTGATGGTGACTCCCCGCGTATGGTCAGTGAGGAATGATTGGTCGTTGCGAATTATTACTATTATTAGACAATCAATTTAGTGAGTGATAATGTGAACATGAAGGCCCTTTATCCCCCAAAAAAGACTTCTTCGAACACCGAAAGCCGAACACAATCTACATCAAACTTGAACCAGCTTCATGTAGAAAATTTAAATATTGCAAGTACAAGTGTAAATCAAGTGGGTAAAGTTCAACATAGTCCAAGGAAAACACCTATAGAAGTGATTAAAAGTGCTTCTTCGACAGAATTATTTATACCGCCGTTTAAAATTATTAATCAAAACAGCGAAGAAAAAATTAATTCATTAGCAAATGCAATGCTAAACGAAAACAATAAGAATGAACTCAGTGCGACGAACTCTAGTGACCGTGGTCAGTTTGAAAATAATCTAGTGCAAACGGGATTGGATAGGTATATCACTGTTCAATCTAAAACAAAACGTAGCCCGAGATCTGCTCAGTTTGCTGGCTGAAGCAAAGTGACACGGATTAAACTAGGTGTTAACCAAATACCGCTTATCAACCGATTCTTTAGTTTAGAGGTCGGTGACCTCAATACAGCGCCGAAATCGAAACCTGAGAAACCGCCTCCAATTTATTTAAGGGAAGCATCTAACAATGAACTGGTTAATAAAATCGCATCATTACGGGACTCTAAATTTTATATTGCCCCGCTCAAAAGGGGTAATATAAACGAAACAAAGATTCAAACCTTCGAAATCGATGGCTTCAGAGCCCTAGTCAAACATTTTGACGAAGTTGGTAAAAAATATTACACATACCAGCTAAAAAATCAAAAAGGGCTCACTGTTGTGTTAAAAGGAATTGAAAGCTGCGTAGATGCTAGCGACATACAAGCTGCACTTGCTGCGGAAGGTTTCCATGTCAAATCTATTGGTAATATAGTAAACCGTGAGAAGGTACCCCAACCAATGTTCCGTTTGGAACTAGAGCCAGAGGAAGAAAAGTCAAAAGGAGTTCACAAGATTTGCAACCTAAAATATTTGCTACATCGCAAAGTAGTAATTGAAGAACCTAGGAAGAGGTCAGGACCAGTTCAATGCATAAAGTGCCAAGAATACGGACACACGAAAGCATACTGCACCTTAAACGTTGTTTGTGTTATTTGTGGTGAACTTCACGACTCCAAACAGTGTGACAAATCTCGCAATGACCCATCTGTGAAACGTTGCAGTAACTGCGGTGAAAATCATACTGCAAATTACAGGGGATGTGCAGTGTACCTGGACTTAAAACGGAAAATAAATCCTAAAATGAGAGCTGAGCAACGAATGCTCAATATGCAATTTAATCAGAGGGCCATGTTACCAAAAACTACAATAGTCACCAAACCTGCGAGTGCAAACACACAAAATGATAACTTGGAGACGTTTGACAGCAGTTTTGCACAGCCAGGTGTTTCTTATGCAAACTTCCTAAAAGGTAACAAACCGAAACCCAAAGTTCGTTTTAATAAAGAGGATACGCTAAATAAATTAACCGAGACCATCCAAAGTTTCATGACGATGATGGAAAGGCAAATGAGCTTGATGATGCAAAATATGAATACGCTTATGCAAATAATAGTTAAAAATCAAAAATGACAGTTCTAAAAATAGCTATTTGGAATGCGAACGGGCTTCCGCAACATAAAGCTGAGGTACACACCTTTCTTATCGAACAAAATATAGACATCATGTTAATATCTGAAACACACTTCACCAAACACAATTTTTTAATATTACCGGCTATTCCGTTTATGACACCAAACATCCGGATGGAAGAGCACACGGCGGCACCGCAGTCTAGATAAAAAGAATTTTAAAGCACTACGAGCTCCAGAAATATGCTAAAGATCACATCCAAACTACAACTATTTGTTTGGACGAATGGTCTGGGAAATTTGTAATATCGGCTGTATACTGTCCACCGAAACATGCAATTAAAAAACAGCAATTTATCGCCTACTTTAATCAGTTGGGAATCAAATTTCTAGCAGGAGGTGATTACAACGCTAAACATGTGCAATGGGGTTCGAGGTTGACGTCACCCAAGGGCAAGCAACTCTACGAAGCAATAAACGAGAAAAACCTAGATTATTTATCATCTGGACATCCCACTTATTGGCCTACCGATAGAAAGAAAATTCCTGATTTAATAGATTTCTGTGTAATACGAGGAATAGCACGCACCAATGCTCAAGTCGTTGACTGTTATGATTTATCATCAGATCACTCACCAATAATCGTAACACTAAGTACGCAAGCATTAAAAACTGAACCACCCCAACGTTTAACAAACAAACTAACGAAATGGGTTCTGTATAGAAACATAGTAGACGTAAATTGTCATCTGGATGTCCCACTGCAAATACCAGAAGATATCGATGCCGCGATAGAAAACTTAAGACAAATAATGGAAATGGCTGCAAAAAAAGCTACTCCGGAGTACAAAAATTCGGAAAAAATATTAAGCTTTCAAGTAACATTCAAAAGTTATTGGCAGATAAGCGGGCGACTTGGCTTTACTTTACTCACAAAATAGTATTGCAGTGGTAGCCGCATCTTCTGGAGTTGCAGTCTTCTGGGTGGAGGTTTAATAGCACATTATACATTCAAATTGCAAAAAATCTTTGGAATCAATCAGTCCAATTGATACAAGATTTAAGAGGTAATACAGAGCCATTCGGAGGTGCACTCATTTTGCAGGCTGGTGAATTTCGGCAGACTCTACCTCAAATCATATGTCCTTTGGCAAAATGTTCAGGAAACTATATTGACCACCAATATGCGTGTCCAGTCCAATTGCAACAAGACGAAACCGCTGTTCGATTCGCCAAGCAACTTTTAGATCTAGGAAGCAGGAAAATGCCATTCGATGACACGACAAGTTGCATTACCATTTCATCAAATTTGTGTAACTTTACACAGACAATTGACGATTTGATTAACCGCGTATTTACAAACATTAATTGCAATTACAAAAATCACCAATGGCTAAGCAAACGTGCATTATTGGCGGCCAAAAACAATGATGTCAATGCTATTAACACAGCTATTCAAAATTTAATATCTGGCAATTCTAAAACGTATAAGTCAGTTGAGTGCGTCATGAATCAAGAATAAGTTTTCAAATATCCAGTCGAATTCCTGAATTCACTTGATTTACCAGGATTTCCACCACACGAATTGATATTGAAAACTGGTGCATCCATCATTATGCTTCGAAATATCGATCCACCACGACTGTGCAATGGCACCAGACTTGCAGTTAAAAAATTAATGAAAAACATCGAAGCAACACAATATTGAATGACAAATTCAAATGAGATCATGTTTTAAAAGCGCGAATAACAATGACACCGATCGATCACTGGAATTTAAAAGATTGCAATTTCCAGTGCGACTCGCATTTGCAATAACCATTAATAAAGCACAAAGTATGTCGCTTCAAGCTTGTGCGTTGAATCCACAAAATCCGTGCTTTTCACATGGACAGCCATACGTGGCCAGTTCACGCGTCGGAAAACCCGCCAACTTATTTATGTACGCCTCAAATGGCAAAACCAAAAATATTGTTTACCCAAGAGCATTACAATATATGTTCATTCAATAAAAAAACACACAAACCTACCCAAATGTAAATATGCCTTGCTACAAAAAGCCGCTGTAGCGCACGCTGGGTATCCGCTAGTTTAATTATAATCGTTGTGATTGGTTTTAGCCCAAGTTAGGACAAACTTCACATCCGAAACTGTTCCCTGAATCATGATTAATTAATCATCTGTGAATGATATTTCGAGCGAAATTATAAAATTTATAGATTTCTGCAAAATAGCGAATTAGCTATGGGTAAATAATCCCCATGTGATCCGATTCGTTCGGATTTTCTGTACCACATTACAGTTACTGTCTTATAGTTACTGTATATAGTTGTATATTACAGTATATAGTTTTAACTGTTGGCACCGGTTTTAACAATCTGTTTAGTTTATTCCATAATAATATTAATTTAATTAAGCAAAGACAGAATAATGCTCGTATTTTACCTTTGCTCAACTTCTGCACTCTATGATGGATGAACAACGGACGGGAAAATTCGTTCGTCGTTGTTTAGAGTTTAAAAAAATTTAATTATAAATCGCGCCTATTAGAAATACAAGAGAAAGGTACGCAGCTAGGTTGCAGACTTCATACAAAAAATAAATTCTCCAGTCAAATTGAAATGATTGAACTAACTAAAAAAAATCTGAGGATACAAAATATTCAGATGTTTTATTAAATTTCCTCAAGTTCTCCCCATTTTTTTCTATTCATTTATTTTAATTGGACTTTTTTATGTTGTTATTGCCTTGGTATGGTGTAAAGGTTAATGGTACATCATTTAGAATCGGCAAAAATTGAATATTACAAGAATATTACACTCATTCTTGTCTTCATATTTCTTATTGTGTGCACGAAATTAGTTTGAATTGCGGCCTGATGGCTCTAATAAAAAATAAACAAGAAAGGTGGAAAAGGATGTTGAATGTTGTTTGTTAGTAATGAAGACGGGAAAAAATTAAAATTATTTTTATTTTTATTGCGAAATATATTATACAACAACCAATGGACCTACAGGATTTCGGTGCAAAATTTAATTAAATTTGAGTGACAAATTACACATGAATTTAATTATTTTATATTATTAATGATATACCAAATATTTTGCACTGTCTTATTTGTTAGATTTTATAGAGTTGCCATTAAAATAGTAATATATATTTTTATCTTATACTACCTAATGCTTTAGCATGACCCGACCCTTGGGCATGTCCTATCTAATCTCGTTGCTGCCGCGCAACCCAATTATTGCTGATTTTGTAATATTTTGCACAACCCAAAAGTTAATTTTGAGTTGTGCTCCATATTATCAGAATTGATCCACACAGGGACTCTGGAGCGGTCGTTGCCGGCTAAGCATCAGGGAAAGGTCGTTAGATTTTCCAGAGTATATGTGGATCGGATGTAACCACGAAAAGGATTAGTACTGCTACTGATTAGCTACCTGTTCGAGTTGCCATTCTTTAGCTACCGTTATCCTAATTCAAATCATTTATTGGGAATTCATAACAGAATAATTGTTTAGTATTTAAAAAAAAAACAAATTAACGAAAAAAATCATTATGAATTTAAAAAATGTTTCTTCAACCCTATCTAATTTAGAATTTAGTGATTAGTTTAGTAATTAAAGATCTACTATATAGAGAATTGATAAATAATTACGTTTCTTAAATTGCATAACTTCGATATGCTTATTATTGACGCATGTATGAAAAATTTGAATATTCACAGAAAATCCATTGGGGAATTGACCTTGTAAATTTTTTAATAATATGTTATCGTAATTTTTTATTGTACCAATGTTGTTTCATGTTTTTAAACAAATTAAAAAAACAACAATTTTTAGCGGCGGCTACATCCATTTATGGAATCTAGTGCCAGCGGAAGAAAAAGGTAAACATCTCACACGGTTTTAAATTTAGAACAATCTACAAAGTCATAGCTTGACTTATTATGTATGGAAATATAATTGATACTCTTTATAATTCGATTTAATTTTCTTCCATGTGAAGTTAATATTTTAGAAACATTACACATTATTTCTTATATCAGTGGTGTAAGAAAGCTTTTGAGGGTCGATATTGCCCTTTCTATTTCTATAATGAAACATTATGGCCATTTTAGTATAATTAATTACGCGGCACGCAAAATTATTTGCATTACCACTAAGTAATTAAATATTTAGGTTTTTGTACTACCAGCAGCATCAATTACAGCAACGTGTAGTAAAATTAATTAACCATCTTGGTAAAGGGATTACAAATAAAAACGAATTACCCGTAACAGAAAAGAATAATAAATTTCTGATTATTTACGAATTTTCCCCAAACTCCTTACAAATATCACTTGACGTTTTGTTTTAAATTTTCGTCATTAACAACATATACCTTTTTTTGGGGTGGATGATGGTATATCATTGTGCAGAAAAGTTAACAACGGAATTATCTTAAATAAACATTGTGCGCCTTAAAACCCATACTATGTCATTAAATTGCTGTTAACTTACATAATTCTTTGCTACTACGACATTTTGATTGATTGTGCGTTTCATGTTTTCAATTTTTAGATTTGCTATTACATCTTGGGCCTTGCACAAAACACGTGCATTGTTGGTTTGATCTATGTTGGTGTGTTCGATAAAGTTTATATTGTAGAGGGTTAAAAGCTTTGGCACAAATTTATATTAATTATAAAGTTTCGTTTCTTAACTGTTCAATGAGTTTTGATTAATTAATCATTCATGAAATTGTGCCTTATTTTTTGCTTACAAAATAACAATCTACATAACTTTAATGAATATTTTGCCTAATGTTTAAAATTTTAAAGTGAATGATGTTTCGAGGGAAATTATAAAATTTATGGATTTCTGCAAAATAGCGAATCAGCTATGTTAGCTAGTTTTAAAAGTATTGGCACCGGTTTTAACAATCCGTTTAGTTTATTACAGTGATTTTACCAAATACGTGCTGCATAAAGTAAAGCAAATTACCGCTGGGACTAATTTAACTGGACCAGACTTGTAATACAACAAGGACATTTTTACTAAAGTGAAATATTTAATATTAATTTCATTAAGCAAGGACAGAATAATGTTCGTATACTGTGCATTATTATGGATGAACAACATGAATCGTGATGATCACATAAATCGCGCCAATTAGAAATACAAGAGGAAGGTATTGTACGTAGCGTAGGTTGCAGACTTCACACAAGAAAGAAATTCTCCAGTCAAATTGAAATGATTGAACTAACTAAAAAAAATCTGATGATACAAAATATTCAAGTGTTTTATTAATTTTCCTTAAGTTTTCCCCATTTTTTTATTCATTTATTTTAATTGGACTTTTTAATGTTGTTATTGTTGTTATTGCCTTGGTATTGTGTAAAAGTTAATGGTAGAATCGGCATTTAAAATATGCAAAAATTGAATATTATAAGAATATTACCTTGACTTCATATTTCTTATTGTTTGCACGAAATTAGTTGCATTGCGATCTGATGGCTGTGATAAAAAAATAAACAAGTAAGGTGGAAAAGGAGGTTGAGTGTTGTTTGTTAGTAAAAAATTTTACTGTTTAATGATGACGGAAAATTATTTTTCCAATGGAGCTAAATGATTTCGGTGCAAAATCTAATTAAATATCAGTGATAAATTATTTTATATTATTAACGATATCACTATCTTATTTGTTAGATTTTATAGAGTTATCATTAACATAGTAATATATAATTCTCTGTGTGTAAATTAAGTTACACCGTAATAAAATGGCCCTTGGCCATGTCGTATCTTATCTCGTAACCGCGGCGCAACCGAGTTATTATTGATGTACTAGTTAAAAGTAGTAGTTGAACTTCTAGTAAACCAAGCAAGTCTGTGTGTTTTAAGTGACGGGAGAAGATCTTCTAAAATTTACGTATGGGAAATTAACTGACATATAAGACTGATAGATATTTTCCTACTAAAATCTCCCTTAAATAACCCGTACCGAGAGCCTCGTGGAATTTTCTTCGCACGTCTATCCTTCGATGATGACAGCACGGATGAACGTCAGAACCTTCACTTCTCGAGCTTTTTCATAAATTACGTAGATGCTTCCAGTGATCGTGATTCTCCCTGCACAGAACTCGGCATTTTCTGCATTTTATTTTCAGCAGTAATAAGTTGTTCAATAGTTTGTATAGCTGGTTTCTTCCACCACAAGGAACACGCACAATAAAATTATTTATAAACGTACAATTATCCGTATAAATAATTATTGTTCTTACAAATTGGTTTTAAGTGAAACACAATCGGTACAAACATTACCCAACAAATGCAACTTGATAAGTTACACAGATAGTTTGTATGATTTCTAAAAATAACAAAATAAAAATTTATAAAAGTCAATATCAAAACAAATCGTGAAATACTATATAAGAAACTATAGTATTGCAACCACAATACAGATGACCCCATCTTCGTTTAAATGATACAGAAAAGATGCATCCACGATTAATGGTTCATGTACTAACCAGACGAAATAATTGATTGGGATGAGACCTCATACTTAAGCTTTTTGCACAAATGGTTTGAACCCAGTGGATATTGGTTGAAACAGGTCCACCGGAACTGACAGCTTTTATACGAGCTTTTTCGTTTTTTTTTTTCAATTATTTTAAAATGAAGTTCATTTATAGGAGAAACGACTAAGACCTTACAACAATATCGGTTCATATCAGTTTTCCCAAATATTAATGGAAATGACAATTTTTTACAAAAAACTGTTTTTTTGAATAGTCATCACGAAAAATGTTGACCTCGTGTGTATGGTGTCGTGCAGACTGAATGTTTTTCATTCCCTACAGCCCGGACGGGCTTTTTCTACAAATTAGGAGAACCTAGTGATTTTTGGTCGAAACCAGTTTACCGTAAGTGGCAGCTATCAAGGGAGCTTTTTCAAATACATATTGAAAGAATAAAATAAGAAAATTGTAAATTAAGTTTAAACACAAATTTGAGCAGATTATTATTTTAAATTTTACCGGAGTAGAACTTTACACCAAAATAATTTATTTCTCCAAAATTCGGCGCCTCTACAGTCGGCAGATTGGCTATCCGGAATCAAGCTTCATACAAAAAGTATGTAACAAAAAGTACACAACAAAATGTACACTCTCTGCTTCAATTGCATCGAAGTAATGTTGGACAAACTAATTTTTGAAAAAACTAATTCGCTTTCCTTGCCAATGCGAAAACAGAAAACGGACAGTATATCAATCCCAGGAGTACCAAGGAGTTGCGGGAAATTTACATAGATTCTTAATTTCCACCGTATTAGAAAGAAACTGGACCTCAGTTCTACAAAATAACACAAAATAAAAAAAAAAGTTTTGTCTCAATGTAAGGTTACTGTGTAACATAACTAAATTCAATCCAATTGTCACACGATTGCCTCATCCCTGTTAAACGGCATCAAAAATTATGATACTGATTTCCATGATACGAATTATGATACAACCTTTAGATATCCTGTTGATATTGAGTACGCATTACAGACGACATATATACCACGAGATGACAACAAACACCTCTACATACTCCGACAGTTTCCATCAAAGTCTATCAATCGCTGATATTCCTGTATTACCGACATACTGTGTCTAACATTCACGTAAATCGACAAAAAAAAAGTTTTCATTCATACTGAATTTACCAGATTATAAAGCGTTTTTCAATTTGAGCGGGTCGAAGTTGGCAGCCTGTGGCGGCCATGTTGTTTTGGTGGTCTCTGTCTAATCTGGTGTTTTTTTTTCAGTCAGTGATGCCAAATTACCATGACAAGTTACGCGATGATTGAGCTGCAAGTAAAAATGATGCAACTTTATTATCAAAATGAGTTTTCGTTAGTGCAAACGTTGCGCGCGTTGCGCCCATTTTATGACAGACGCCGAGGTCCTTCAAACTCGGCTCTCCAACGTTTTGTGGCCAAATTTGAAACATTCGGTTCTGTAAACAACCAGCCAACACAAGTACGTCAATGGAACGCCAGATCGGCCTAGAACATTGCCGCGGTCTGTGGAAGTACAGGAGAACCCGAGGCAGTCAATTTCTCGCCGTGCACAAGAAATCGACCTTTCACAAACTTCACAACTTTTTTTTTTTTTTTGAGAAATTAAAATCTAAAAATAAAATAAATTATAAGTTAATATTTTGGTGATTGTGCTAAGTGCCACAGTTAATGAATACTAAAGTTGCTTTGTGCGGTATTAACTTGTATAAATAATAAGTTATAAAAAATGGTGTCTGTGTGTAATTCATTGTGCCTAAGTGCTGATTCGTGCAAATTTGTCGCGGTGGAAACAGGTACATGCAATTAATATTTTGTCTTCAATAATCTCGGGTGTTGTGATATAGCGCGGATTATAGTCGTGTTCTGAAAATATTTCGATTTGCTTGGTTTATTCTCCAGGGCCGAACAGATTTAGTCTAAAGAAGAAACCCGTTTGCGAATCTGATTTACCGGATTCTCCGTGACGGTCATATTTTAGTTTTCGCGTAAAAAAACGGAAAATTGGGTAATTTACGGGAAAAAACACGCTATAAACGACCCTAGAAGAAAAACGGAATAATACGTAACGAGCGCATGAACGCATACAAAACAACACACCGAAATATTAAAATGTAACCTGTTCGTCGCCAATCACCATAACCGCCAATGCATCACCATTGCATTACGTACTTAAGTTAAGTTTTTCTCTCTATTTAATTTATATTATTTAACTACACGTTCATTATGATTCCGCCTATCTAATTTATTTTTAGGATTTAATGTTCATATTATTTATTAATATCTATTTATTTATTTATTTATAGTATACTGTAGAGTATAGTTTCTCCTTTAAGTAGTTACGCAGGACCGCGGATCCAAATTATTTAATCAATGAATATAAATGGTGGTTAAATTTTAAGGGCCGATGTTGATTTTGAATAAAACACAAATTATTTCGGAAATTATTGTCAATTCTTTTTATTATGATAATATGGTATGGTTCAATTATGTATGGATCAAATAACGGCCAAATGGCAGCCGCGACCTCGGCGGCACACCTCCACCCTATGGTCCAAATTTTCGATGACAGAGGCATAATTGAGGTTCTATGCCGTTAATGTGCCGAATTATCTCATCCTTTAGCTCTTGAATTGTTGCTGGCTTATCGACATACACCTTTTCTTTCAAATAACTCCAAAGAATGAAGTCCAACGGTGTCAAATCACAAGATCTTGGCGGCCAATTGACATCGCCACCACGTGAGATAACACGGCCATTGAATTTGTCGCGCGAAAGAGCCATTGTTTCGTTAGCTGTGTGGCAAGTGGCACCGTTCTGTTGAAACCACATATCGTCCACATCCATATCTTCCAATTCGGGCCATAAAAAGTTCGTTTCTTCTCACGATAGCGAACACCATTCACAGTAAGTGCCTGACCGGCCTCATTCCAAAATGAGGAAAAAATACGGCCCGATGATGCCACCAGCCCATAAACCGCACCAAACAGTCACTCTTTGTGGGTGCATTGGTTTTTCGACAATCACTCTTGGATTATGATTCGCCCAAATGTGTAAATTCTGCTTATTGACGAATCCACTGAGGTGAAAATGTGCCTCATCACTGAAGATGATTTTCTTTGAAAATTGATCATCCACTGTTGCCATTTCTTGCCACCATTCTGACCATTGACGACGTTTGGAATGGTCAAAAGCCTTTAGTTCTTGAGTCAATTGCACCTTATAAGCGTGTAAATGCAAGTCTTAATAATCCATAATGTTCATCAACGACGAGCGTGAGAGGTGCAATTGTTGGGCACGACGACGAGTTGAGGTGGACGGCTCTTCAGCCACACTATCGCGAACAGCAGCAATATTTTCTGCTGTACGAGCTGTACGAGCATGCAATGGTGTTTTAAAATCTCCTACAGACCCGGTTTGCTCAAATTTTTACACGATTTTTCCGATTGTACGCACATTTGGACGGTTTAATTGACCGAAAAAATCACGAAGTGCACGATATGCATTTTGATTTGAACGCCCATTTTCATAATATGCCTGAATAACTTTAACGCGTTGCTCGATTGTGTATCTTTTCATGGTTCAAATTGAGTTAGTCTGAAATTGAGAAATGTCAAATTAAATGCAGAAAAAACTTGACGTTTAGGTGTGGTTCACATTCAACGTCGGCCCTTAAAATTTAACCGCCCTTTATAATTTTTAACCGCCATTTTTTAACGGGTCATTGATTATTTAATTACCTACTAATTAAAATTTAGTCTTGAAAATGAAAAGTTTAACATTGATATGTATTAAAACTGTATGATTAGTTGATCTTTTACACCAATAACTAATTATTGTTTTATTTTTTTGTTATCGACATCATCAAGAACTTCTCATTTCTTAGTTTTGAGTCCAGCATGTGAATGTATACCATGTACTTTTGTAATTAGTCTGGTCGGACAATAATAATAAGTCTATAATTTTTAGATACGGTAAGGCTAACAACACATTATGAAAGGGGGCATACCTTACAACAGATGCGCGGTATTGCCTATAGGAAGGGGTGGAGTATCATGTGGTTTACAACAACTTAATCACAATGATAAAATGACTGTGACTTGATTTCCCGTTATCTATTAAGATTGGTTATATGATTCTGTTACTTCTCATATTTGAATGATCAATTGACTTGTTTCATACTTACTTTCCCCTGCCCACAAACTCGTTAATATGGGTAATACAATGAGCAGCACCTTACGACTCCAGCTAGCTTGGCAAATGTGCTGCTGTTACCGGTATATAGAGCTACAATGATATTCTGATAACGGAGCGAAAATTCACCTTTCTGATGACGTTTCGTTACAAAACTCTCGATTTCCGCGCATTTGGTTGAGTAAGAATGATTTCTTAACTTCGATCACCTCTGTCCAGTTCGTAGTGTCATTTATTTTAAAGAATTTAATTTCATAACTTTTTCAAAAATTGAATTTTACCGATGTGTTAGTGCTGAAATATTTAAGTTAATTATACATTTTCAAATGTAATTAAGAAAGTTCAATTTTTTAGTGTTGAGAGAGACAGACTATGTTTTGTTATTTTGGCTTAAACTTCATTCCAATATTTACATTGACAGGTTCAATTGGCTTGAAAAATATGTAACACGTATATACTAAGCCATTTTATTTAAATTCATAATATTTTTTTGGAAATATTTATTCAAATGTGTATTGCACATTTAACTTTATTTGCAGTTTTATTTGTTGTGAGACAAATAACGATTAGATGAATATTAAATACAAGTGTTTAATACGAATTATGCGTCAATAATTCTTCTGCGACGTAAATTAATATTGTTTCAGTTCCGTTGCTACACGGCATATTTTCAGTGTTTAAGACGAGAAAAATTTAGTGCTAAGGTGACATATATTAAAATTCTTTAAGCCTGATCTTCTCAAGATTCAAATACGAGTATCATGTTGTTTTCAATATTTAAATTTTCTACTTAGTTTTGATAATCCTTGATAAATTCCAGTTACGATGGCGCGGAATAAAGTTACCAAATGCCTAATTAAAAATATTTGTGTTCCTCTAGAATGAGATTTTCACTCAACGAGAATGAAATACGTGGCACACTCAAAACATTAGTAAATGGTAAGCCATGAACATGAAGCACTATAGAGCTGCATTATTATAACCAAATAGAACCGTATAATAATTTGTCGTACACAAGTATAATCATACAATACGTTAGAAATTCGAATAAATTCTTTTCCAATTTTCACTTTTTATTTTGTGTGCAAATAAGTATGTAGGTGCTAAACTAATTTAAAACTCCAATTGAAAGTTTTCAATTTCATAACTCTTCAGTTTAGAATGTGGAGCATAAAAAAACTTTTCCCATTTAAATATACATAAATAACGACACACGTTACACACAAATGTGTAAGGAATTGTAGCAGGCAGCGTACGTATTTCGTTCGACAAACAAACATTCTCGTACATAACACTCGCACAAAAAAATTGATTCAATTTCTCGAAAACGAAATAATAATAATCCATTGGAATAGCAACAATAACAATAATTTGTAATAAAAATAATTTTTGAGCAGTAGGTTTTCCCCGATTTATTCCTTTTCCGCATTCCAAACATAAACTCGTACACGAATGCCTGCTACATATGGGAAAGGATTTAATTTTTACTCAATGGCGGCAGAGCCTTAAATTCAATTTTATTTGGTGTGTGCTTTGTTTTTGTTGTCGCTTCTAATGTGAAGAAAAAAATTATGTACATTACGAATTAATCGTTGTTTATGTTACGTGTTTC
This sequence comes from Nephrotoma guestfalica, assembly GCA_963691935.1. NCBI lineage: Eukaryota > Metazoa > Arthropoda > Insecta > Diptera > Tipulidae > Nephrotoma > Nephrotoma guestfalica. The sequence goes on along the minus strand of OY829914.1, from coordinate 304,699,557 downwards.
CTTATTTACGTTAGGGGTTTGCTCTAGATATTCGTATGTACGTATGTTGAGATGATTTCCGTCATCACACTTGTGTACCCGAGCAGTATGCCACGCCTGATAATTTTATGTATTATTCAATGGAATTTTATCACATTCCCATAAAATGTCTAATGTGTTCTGTAGCTTATTTATCCGAGAGTGATTGTGATGCGGTTTGGTTACATTATTCTAATAAACTGTAACAGATTTCAATTTTAATATTATTGCTTTTCTATTTTTCAATTTTGCTTGCGGAAAATGTTTTCAAGAAGTTTAATATATTGAAATTGAATTTTTGAAAATATGATAATTTTATGTTGTTTCTACATTTAGTTTAATTTGAAATGCGTGTTTGAATTCAACATTGTGGTTAGATTAATCGATTACCTAACATAACTTTTGCAAATGGAGGAAACTAACTAATGAACGAGCGAGTTAAACTTGTTTGAAACATAAATAAAAAGCTTTCTTAAACTAGTAGAGCGCCGATGAGAATTCAATAGCACCCGATTTTTAGTAATAAAGTATGGTTAGTTATACATCATCGTACAGACAGAGCTTAAAGTCGCAAACTAGATGAATACACTATACTAAATCACACTGAAACGGGCTAGTCTCTAACTTGGTTGAGGGCAGCCCGGTTTCATAAAGTTTGCCAGCTATCCGCCATGCACCCCATGCAGCAATTGTTCCCGCAGCTCAGTCGTTAAGAGGAAATGGCGTGGGTGTTGGGGTGCTCAGATGGTGGCCTTGTTAACCGCTATTGAAAGAGGAAGGGAGGTTGAGTAGGATACCGAATCCTTAAGTAGTGGTAGCGTCATCCCGCACCCATTATGCGGATCGAATCAATTGTGGTTGTAAATTGAGGAGGAGGGGGGAGGGGGGGGGTAAATTTTAATCCTTATTTTTGAGTAATTAAGATGAAAATTTAACCCCCCCCCCCAATATATAACCACGGTTGGTTCGATCCGCATAATGGGTTGATGACGCTACTACATAAAAAAGAAGGTATTGGCCTCGGGCCCATGGTCGTTGTAGTAAGTTAGGGAGTATTAAGGTGGTTCTGGTAGAAAGGAAAGAAGTTGCCCACAACAACAGTTTCTATCCCGAAAGACAGCCAGAAGAACACCCTTATTACCTGGGCCGGTTTAGGCCAGTGGCTTATTTTCCTCTTTACTATAAATAAATACACTCAACTCTTATAATGAATTCCTTTATAACTTAAAACTTTTATTTTACAAGGAATTATCTATTTTATCTTGTTAAACATACGTCAATTAAACCCAACAAAATTAGAAATTCTACCCAACTTAACGAATATTATTTTCAAAACTTACTGTCGTAACGTCACTACACTACTCCACTCCGCCGAAAAAAACTCTAAAAAAATATTTTTCAACTTTTCGATATTTATGTTGATGATTGTAGGAAAGAGAAAAAAACAGAGATCGAACAACAAGAAAATTCCTACAATCAAACAACGCGTCTGTGCTGAATAAGCATAAATATCGCTCACATAAAATTAACTTCCACGAATTTACTTGACGACCACCATAGGAAGTATATTTTTGCAAACATTATACACCAAATCAAATTTCGTAGAAGAAGAAAAGGACTTTACGTTTGTAAACATTATGGTATGCGGTCGTTACAATGTTGCATGGCATACGTGCAAAGAGGAAAAGTTGTTATCTTCAATTTATAAAACATACGAAAACCTGATAACACATAATGTTTATGCTTTATCTGAGCGAATTTCCCATAGAAAGTATCTCATGTAGATAAGTTCAATAGCTTGCAGTTGATAAAGAGTAAACACAACGTGGGAGAATTGGCATGCCGGTCATTTAATCTAGATATATTTGGCAATATTATTTCCCAAGGCATGTTACGTAAATAAAAGAAATTTGATGAGATGAGTTTGATAACGGAATATGATTTCATTCCGTTACAACACCGTACCGCCAAACCCATTCTAGTAGCATGGGCAGACTGCGGACTAGCAAAACTCGGCAAAATACTCTAGGAAATGTACACCCCAATCACCGTAGTCGTATCACTTAAAGTGATATCACGTCACACTAAAATAATAATATCAGACAGCACTAAACATTTTCTTATTTAACTATTAAAGACCCTTGTATCGGGTCTTTATAAAGTGTGGTACATTTTTTTTCTAGCTAAACCACAATAAATTTTATTTATTTTAACCAAGAGTATTAGCGTGCAGTAACACTTTGAACTTTTCGTTCAAATTGTACCATTCGTAATTTTACACCTTTTTTATCTTTTGGAGGCGGAACTCATTTCCGTATAATGCGGCAACAACTGCGCTATCCACGTAAAGCAAGTTTTGCTTGCGCTCGTACAAATTTCGGTACAGTATAAAAGTAGTAGTAAGAAGGAACGAAATGAGTTCATTCCCTCATGAGCTCATACCGCAAACAAATTTATATTTTGAATTTTTATTTGTTAATGCTCAGTTAATGAAATACTTTTTGAAGTGTGGTGGTACTTGTTCTTGTTGTTGTTTTTCAATAAAATCTCAATGAAATTTGAATTTTTATAAAGTAATCTCGTAGTAGCAAAGTAAAAGAGCACATTAACTAAAACCTAAACCCATTCAGCTGGAATTAACGGCAGGCTTCCAATTTTTTAATATTTCATGTGAAAACGAAGATTTCCATAAGGTACTCAAATGTTGAAAGATAGCTCTAAAGAGGATGATTGTATCCAACAATTATTAAAAAATTTCAAGTTGATATAAATTGTTCAACTGACTTTTCCAAAAATTCACATTGTTCATTCATTGATATTTCTCAAAATTTTACGAGTTCTACGTTTTCAGGAGGATGTCATATTGCGTAATTTATTTGCAATTTGTATTCAACGCTTCCCTGATTAGCGCAATTATCAAACTAATTATTTTACTCTCAAATACAATAAGTTTTTGGATGAAACTGAGAACCCTGCAAGCAAAAGTTGGACCATGAACAAAGCAACATTTAGTTTTCCTCTAACCATTCAATAAAATCTGCTGAGCTCAAACCATCACACATGTGGTAAATGTGTAAAAGTCACATCCTGATTATTAAAAAAGGTGAATAACATGACATAATTCTGAAAATTAACTTTAAACATTGAAAAGTTTTGCGGAAATTGTTCGCATGCTACTAGTAATTCCATTAAATATTTCCATAAAATATGCACCAAATGATTTAACAGGTAGCGAATAACCAACAAATTTAATAAAACTGATGCAGTTGTTCATAAAAACACTGACCGGCTCGTTGTTGGCCAGGACGATCTATGAAAAACTTCAAAATTGACAGAAAGTGATGCTGTACGAGTTTATATTTAAACAAAAGTGCAAGAGCGTACTAACAAAATTTATTGAAGAGTTCTTCTTGTATCCCCCGTTATATTAACTGTTTTACCTATGGGTGTCACCAATACCCCATGTTTACCCTATTGGGTGTCTTCCCAACATACATTCTGCCAATAAAGTAACGAGAATTGGTCATTGTAAAAATTATTTTTGTCTCTAAGTTGGCCGAACTCTATTTTGACGTGAAGTTTGTGCACGATCAAATGACATAAGCAATTATCATCGAAAAACCATCGTATTCACCTGATATGGCTTCGGCTGATTACTCTTCTTTTTTCTCTGTCTCCTTTCTTTGTTCCATATTTTAAATGATCGGCCTTTTTAATTGATCATTTACGGTCACTTTTACCGTACACCGAAAGTGTACAAAGAGCATACAATTTCACAAACAGTTGTATCAGCCAAATTCGTATAACTAAAATTATAAAAGTGATACAAACTTTTATTTTGTAACAAAATTTTGAGTAAAAATGTTAAATGGTAATTACATTTCCTCCTAAGAGAATTGCGCTTTGAATTACTGCTGCCGACTTTAATAGCTTAAGCGGGTTCAGATCAATTGGACCTTTCAAACCAGGACAGTAAATTTGTTACGAATTTTTCTAATTCAATTTTGAGTTTGAGCGAAAATGATAAACGGCGAAAATTGTTCAGGACAGGAAATACCGAAATTTTGTTTTCTATTTTGAATTTGGGCGAGAAAGATAAACGACCATTAACACACCTTCTTAGAAATGTGCGCTCAGGTTCCACGATTACCTCAGATAGCTTGTTAAATTTCGCATCCAGCCAGCCTGATTGTAACTTCTTAACCAGAGAAGCAGATGTGTTACGAATTCTTATATTTCTATTTTCAGTTTGAGTGAAAATGGTAAACGGCGAAAATTGTTCCGTAAGCAGCTCAAATAGTTTACTAAATTTCTCATCCAGCCACCCTGATTGGAACTTCTTAACCAAGACAGGAAATATCGAAATTTCGTTTTCTATTTTCAATTTGGGCGAGAAAGATAAACGGCCATTAACACACCTTCTTAGAAATTTGCGCTCAGGTTCCGCCTCAGAATGTTAAATTGTTCAACCATCCTCATAAAAACGTCCTGGCGATAACAGCAAATTTGATGCGAATTTATGTATGTATATAAATTGTGAGACCCTGGAACTTTTAATTAAATTAATAATAATAAATCAGAATTCTTTATTATGTAAGATAATTATTAAGAATACAAGTTTTATTAATTTATATATCTTACTTAAATATTTAATTCGTTAAAAATAAATTAAACGGCCTGATTTTGTACTCTTATCTTATTAGTAAATTAGAAATCGAATTCAATCAAAATCTGATGGGAAAATTAATAATCCTCTAGGATTTGTATACCTACGCGTGTGGAAAATAAATACAAAATCGGCATACGCATATCACTCTATACTCCAAAAATACATTGCATCTGGCCAACACAACATTTCTTCTATAGGTTGAGAAAATTAGAAAATTATGAATATGTTTATTACAATTTTTGAAAAATCCGATATGCTGGAGGAAATCTTTAGCGAACAACAGCTGGAAATAGTTATAATGGATAAATATGGCAATACATTTTCAAAATGAAATACCGCAACAACTGTCCTCAAATGTAATGCTTCTAGCAGTAATAAATTATTGTTGGCCAAGGTCCGACCTGAAGTGATGTTTTCCGAGGCCGAAGGGGTTAGAGAACTTTTCCTTCAGCTAATGTACGACTTATTCAAAACAAGCTCCTGACAAACGTTGAGAACCAAAGAACCTTTTCACTCTCGTAAGTACGTTCAAAAATACGTTCAGCATTGGTGGACGATGACTTGAATTTTTATTTTATTAATTTGTTTATTTACTTATACAAAATTTATAAGAACTGTACACTCCATATTTTGCATATGAGCTCATTTATAATGGATGTGTGTGCTCAAATGAGTTCCAAATAATATAGGGTGTTTTTTTAAGAGGTTGCCGATTTTTTTTTTGAATTAAACACATATAAAATTATGAAATGACCAAAATTTTGTTTTATTTGGTAGATAATTTTTTGGCATTTAACATTTAAACACAATTTCTGGCATATGGCTACCACGACTATTTTTCACAAATGTCATTCTGGAGGTCCAATTTTCCAGCACTTTTTCAAGCATTTGAGGGCGTATGTCAGCAATGACACGTTGAATATTGGTTTCCAAAGCGTCAATCGATTGAGGTTTATCCACATAAACCAATGACTTCACGTATCCCCACAAAAAGTAATCGAGTGGCGTCAAATCGCACGAACGCGGAGGCCAATTCACCGGACCATTTCTCGAAATAATGTTGTCGTTGAAAGTTTCTTTCAATAAGTCGATTGTTTCACGTGCTGTATGGCAAGTGGCACCATCTTGTTGAAACCACATTTCATTCATATCCATATCTTCAAGATTTGACAACAAAAACTCATTTAACATGGTTCTGTATCGATTTCCATTCACGGTAACGCGTCGTCCTTCCTCATTTTTAAAGAAATATGGACCGATGATCCCACCAGCCCATAGACCGCACCAAACAGTACATTTATCAGGATGCATTGGTAATTCTAGAACGGCGTGTGGATTATCTTTGCTCCAAATGCGACAATTTTGTTTGTTGACGTATCCATTTAACCAAAAATGCGCCTCATCACTGAAGAGAATTTTACGGTAAAAAAATGGATCTTCGTTCAATTGATTTAACGACCAATCACTGAATTCACGGCGCAAACGATGGTCGTGTGGCTTTAATTCTTGCACCAATTGAATTTTGTATGGCACCAAACCCAAATCTTTACGTAAAATTTTCCATAAAGTCGATGGACAAAGTCCAATTTGCTGAGCACGACGACGAATCGATAAATTGTCGTTTTCTTCGACACTGGCCTCAACGACAGCAATATTTTCTTCTGTACGAACTCTTCTCATTCTTGTCAGTGGCTTGGCATCCAAAAGAGTGAATGTAGACCGAAATTTGGTAATTACGTTCTTTATGGTGGTCTCTGACGGACGATTATGTGCACCATAAAATTCACGAAGTGCTCTATAAACATTTTTAATTGAACACTGATTTTGAAAATAAATTTCCACGATTTGAAAACGTTGTTCTGGAGTTAACCTATTCATAATGATTTGCCAAACAATACTGAGTAGAAATGCCACTTTGAGCTGTCAAAACAACTGTCATAAAATAAAACGACATCTATCGGAAAAACAAACCTCCTAAAAAAACACCCGTTATTTAATAGATTTTAATAGGTGAGTCCGCCCGTCTCCGAACTATCGCTATCCAGTCCCACGTCACGGAAATAAAAAAGAAAATGGACTTATTCACAAATTGGTCGATCCAGAGCCATTACCTGGAACAAATTCTGTTCTCCACAAAAAAAATCCAGAACGATTGTTTTTACAAACTCTGTGCACCAACAGTCACAATTAAAAAAATTACACAAGCGATAACTAGGAAATAAATTTCTTGTAAAATGGTGGAAATGATGAAAATTATATATTTTATTACCTGAATTTTCTTTGGTCACCAAACATATCGCATTATTTTAGAAAATGCCCTCAACTAATTTGTGAGCTATAAAAAAGCATTCGAAAAAAATGCAATTAAAACTAATTGCAAATTGGTTTTGTATTAAAATATTAAAATTAAAATCTTACAAATGAATGTGGTATCATCTTGTTAACACGTATTCATAAAAATTCCAGCAACAAGTACTTACTGTAACACAAAAATAATTTTCCATGTTTCAGTGACAGATAAGAAATTGTCACAATTGGCCCTTATCCAAATGATCTAGAAAAATATAAGTACACCACAATATTATCGTTGAAATGTATACACACACACTCACACAATAAATGTGTGTTAGAGAATTTCATGAATTTATAAAACAAAGGACGAGAAAAAAACTCTAAATTTGAAGAGCCCAATAAAATTTCCATTGTTATGCAGCGGTACTCGTACGTAAGTACCATCGTACCACTTATTTTATGGTGAACGAAGATATTCCTAATTGTTTTAACAGCATGTCCTCGTATATTAGCTAGATAGTTTATTAAAAATAATTATTCAGCTTGGTACAGACATGTGTTTGATTTACTAACAGTTTCCTCCCTCTAGACATAAATAGACGAGTGCAACGTACAAATAGATTTAAAGCCAAAACAATTTTATCCAAAATGTACGATAAGATTTCTCCATATTTCAAAATATTTATCATTTTATTTGTAAAATAAATGTTTGTGGATTCGTACGAAATACATAAATAAATAAAATTTTATTTTAATAAAAATATTATTTCACTTATATGAGTATGAAACGATAAATAATGGGTGATTATAAAAATGCCAGACGTTTAATAAACAATTTTCCACCAAAGCTAATGAACTCACTATGGTCATGGTCATGTCTCGTTATGAACTAACAAGACAATAGGTATTTTAACAAATTCAGATTAATTTAGCAGTTAACAAAACGAAACTAAAAAATTTTTCGAAACAAATCATGATATGTAACTACCCCCGTTTTCAAGAAGCTCGTATGTGATACACAAAATTGCAGACAAATTTAAATTCAGAATATGCATGTATTTAAGTTAATTGTGGCTACTATGCATAACTATACTCTGTGAGTCTGTAATCTGTATCACTCGACCCATCTTATAAGAAATATTTTGTTTCTGCTTATTTTTTCTGACATCTTTCATATTCCGTATCGTGGAATCGTAAAAAATTTCGAAAACATAAATTTTCTGACATAATTACAATCGAAATGTAAAATTCCTGTTTTCGTTTGATTTTTATTATTTTACATCTTTCTGGAAAATTTGTATTATTGCGTTGAGCAGGCGTGTCCACTAATTTTTTGGACAGATCTGCTTTTCCAAACAATATTTTTTTGCGCTTTACTTCTTGATTTCCAAAGTATTATAAAGGTGCGCTCAAGTATGCTCAAATCAGTTAATTAAATTACTCGAAAGTTCGAGTAATCGAAATCGCCATCAGCATTATGGACACCTCTGCTTGGAGTTTTATGTATTGTTTGTAGTGCATTTAACAGGGATGAGCAAATTAATCTATTGGACAAGTCTTCTATTACGTAGATTACCTACTAGCTATTAAAGAATTTTCGAATTATTCTAGGGGACAAATAAGTTTATATTTTGGTACTAAATCACATAAATTATTCGTCAGTATATGGACCGATCCATACACTGGCTAAACTAATTGAACCATCGAGAAGGAGTTTTATTTGATTAAAGTGAAAAATTAAACTTACCGCTTTTGGTAAAAACAGTTTTATATAATCAAAAATAATTCTTCCTGTTCAAATTGCAGAAAACCAAGTAGGTCAAATTCCCAACAACAAAAACACAACATTGACCGTCTGTTGGGGTGCAGGATTCAACACCAACCAATCGTTCATGTTAGTGTACAGGCTGACACACAGGTGGTATACTGTAATTATTTGGTTAGATAAATGGGTGGTGTGTATGTGTTCAACCCAATCACTTGCAGCACAAGTCACAACGCAATACTATCTCTCCACCATTATTCTAAAATTCCTAAAATCCTAAAATTCTCGTCTTGGCACAAATTGTTGTTGAGTTTTTGTTTTTATTCTTACGTTGATTCACGGATGCAAAACAAAAGTCAGATGTTCAAGATCATGTCAAGGAGCAACCACTACTGCTATCGAAATGAAGGATACTAATCTTCCTGTTGTGTAAAATAGCACAACAGTATTCATTCAATGCAGAGATCGAATAATTTACGGCCAAGCTACAAGTGTCATCCCAAAGCAAACTCGCATCACCGCACCGTTACCTAGACGACCATCCAATACTAAGAGTTAGAGACAGATTGAAAAACGCTGATGTACATCGATACACATTGAAATGTTGAAATTTCGATCATGAAGTTTCATCTCAGGCAATGTTATTGGACAATAAATTATCGCGTTGTTGGATATTAAATTAATTCAAGGCATAAGCATCCAAACAACTAATGGGCAGCTTACCACCAGCAAGAGTTGTAATGCAGAACAATATCGCTAACATTCCCAGTGTGTTTACGGAAAAATCGAGAAGGCCTGTATATCACTATGTGTATGCATGGCTGGCAAAGCTGTGCCATTGAAACTAAGTCAGAGATATGAGCACAGTTACATTGGAGGGGGTATCTAATAACAATTTACAGTGACAATAGGAGTAATTTTAAACGAGCCCAGCTAGAACTACGAACAATGACAAAGTAATCAGTCACTTGCTAATGTTCTCAACTGATTATCTTGCAGCAACGTCGTAAGTGTCATTTAGTTGAAGTCGATGTTAAACCCGGAGATTTGGTTACCGTACAAGAGAAGGATTTACCACCAAACATCTTAAATAGAATTAATTTATTTATGTACCTTAATGTAGTCTTATATTAACCTTTATTTACTTTTTGACATGATTTAGTTGAAATCAAAACAATTACGACTACTCGTAAATATTGATTAAATATTTACACATAAATTATGCAGTTGAAATTTTGAATATTGAAAATTGTATTGCGGCAACGATATTTTAAAGTGATTTTTATCCAATGACTTGATGCCAACAATTGACGATGATCAATCAAACGTGAACTTGTATACGTATGTGTCAAGGAATCAATTTTTTGGAATGCAGTCTAACCAAAAGAGGGAACGGGAACCAATCGGTGATCCACACAGAAGGGAAATTTCCTATTAGTTGTGTTCCAGCATTGGAACGATGACACCTACTATGTATGATGCAGGGCCTGGTGCGGAGGTGAGCTTGGGCGAATTGTGTTCTTCTATATGCATTGTTTGTTTATGGGCTTCTTCAAACAATAATTTAACGATTGGGTGGTACCTTGGGATGATAATCAGATGTAATTGTGGTAGCTCCAAGAGGATCTGATTTATAAGATCGTAGATTTCCTTTTTTAAGCGCAGTCCTTGCGCCATTTTAATCAAGAGCTCGATAGAATATTTTAATTTTCTACCTTGAGGCTTCTTGGTTGCGTCTAATCCTCATTCGGCATTTGTTGGTAAATCTAATCATATTCTTTTTGATTGTATTGCAATTGGACTTTCTTATAGTTTCTTATAGTATCATTGGTGTTAGTTAGACCGCTGTCTCACAAAGACGTGTGGAGGACCGTAACCATCCCAATGGATCGAATACCTTGGATGATTCAGATAATATTTTTCCCATTTTTTCGATAAGGTTCTCCTTGAACTCAAAGATATATATGGCAGAGTTCCACAGCAATCAGAATGTTTTCATAGCGTCGTTAATTATGAAAGGCTCCACAGCTATCGAATCTGAATCGAGTGCGCTGATCAGTTGGGTTTGTGTTTTTTGAGCTTCTTTCAGGGTATTCCGTCCTGATAATACGTCATCTACGTCGAAGTTACTTCTTTTATATTGATCGCGAAATTCACCTTTTCATCGTTTGCTAGCTGTCTTTGATAGCCATGTATGGCGTGGATGACATTCCGAAAATTACGGTTGTTAGCTGGTATGCCTTTATAAGTTCGTCTCGTGTCGTGCACATGATATAGTTTTATCTGTATATACATTTGTTCTGTATCCGCTGCGTATGCCGCATTGTTTTATTTCCAGCAAACTAGAATTGCCATCAGATCTTAAATACTGCTAACAGTTTTCTTGTAGTACTTGTTGTTTCGATGACTGCGTGATGAGGAATCAATATTCGTGTTGCTTATGTTCATTACTTCAGTGATATGTCCCTAACTGAAGTACCGTTCGATACATCCTCGACCTCCTTAGGAAAATTCAGTGGCTACTGAAAAACGTCGTTCTATGTGAATGAATCTAGCCAGGACTTCCTGCTTGGATGACCCGATGAATAGTAGGTTTTGTTGGAAAGGAATCCGTGCCATATAACGGTAGTCGCTGCCTCCAAAATGTTGCTGATAATGTTCTTCGCAAAACTTTTCTCCTTCTTTCATAAAAACCTTTGGTTGTATTTCTTCCACTTTCCAGAATCGCTTTAACTGGTTTTCAATGTCTACCAATGTCTAACCATGGATTGGACTCTTGGGAATTTTTCGATTAAAATACTCCCAAATATAATCCATCCTTGCTCCGTTGGTTGTGCGATTGTTTCGCCATGATATTTCCTTTAACAATTTGGTTCATCTGGATATTTTATAATCAGCACCCAAAAGAATGTCTTGGTTGGTTGTAGATTGATCGAGTCCATGGAAAAGTTTGATGAGAAATGAGCTACGACACGAAAAGTGACTAATTTTATGGCAGTTATGATCTTGCTATTGTTTGATTTTAGTAGAAACCAGGTAAACAGTCGTAGGGTTTATTGCTGTTTTCCATTCAGTATTTTGACTATCAATGTGGCCAATCGATGTGTACCGGTAGTTTGTTCGACTTGGTTCAAAACTTGGTTGTTATGTTATATACCGTTCAGGTACCTCAATTTATGGAGTATCTCCAATTCATCTCTCAATTTATGGAGTATCCTTACACACTAAACGTCGCAACGAATTCGGACAAGGATAATGTTCGTCCTTGAAGCACATGTTACTAAGCTGATGTTGGGCAATGAATTTAGACCATTAAGTGATAATTTGTTGAAATTTTGTGCAGTCTTTTAAATCATGCTCCTGTTTAAACCAAACACAAGTCGTTGAAATTTTGTATGACATATCTTAAATTTGGTTGGTGGTGGAGTTGCACCATCAGGAATTCTTTTAATTCTTTAATCCGTTTTTAAATAACAATTGGAATTATTACGTAGCTCCATGATACCGTTAGGATGTCTTAATTTTTAATTTTTTTGGTAAAAAGTTGTGTAACGACGTTACTGTTGTTGTTGATTCTAGGTTGATTGATGGATCTCGGAATCGCGTTCACATGATTGAATGCCAGCTGTGGAATCAATGTGACTTATAAGTCAGCCAACAATCCTCAATACTGATGTTTTAAGTTAGTGCATCTTGATGGTGTCACTTATATTGTTGTTTTCATGGGCGATCAGTATGAATGGGTCTTGGAAAGATGCTCAGTTTTTACGGATCACCATGGAAACACGGAATTCCAATCCATTTTAATTTCACACAGGATTTAATTTCAGGATTACTAGATTTTTGTTGATTTAGTACCTTGGATTACCATTGATAAAGTAATTCTTTCCACTATTCGATAACAGTTTCAACCGATAAATCTTACCCGTTTATAATTTAAAACCTACAAAATCAAAAACTAAGTTATAATTTTATTATGCTTTGAGGTCGAAATGAAACACCATCAAAAATTTAATTAGGCAAAATAAATCGCAAATTTAAGAAAATTTAATTAAATTTTCTATATAAAAAAGAGAATAATAAAACAAAATCAAATATTAAAAATATTAAATTATAATAAATTAAATTTCCAATGGTGGTGTTTAGGTACTTTCTATAAATTTTGTTGATTTTTTAATTTTACAACAAAAAAGTTTTGTTTATAATTTAATTTCGAAAATTTTGTGATTTTGTATATTTTCCCGAATTTTATTTATCCATAATAATATAACTTTTATTATAAATCCTTTTTTTATTATTTTTTATTTTATTTTTAAATTTTAAATAAAAAAAGCCACAAATTATTTTTTATTTGATTTCATGGTGTAATGAAGTTGTTGTTTTTGTACAAAAATCGGAATTTGGTGTGGATAACGCAATTTTCAATTATCCAGCACAAAAAAATTCTTGAATATTTTAATATGAAAAGGATGGATGAATAAAGTACAAAATTCGATACTAGTATCCAGGATTCGGAGGCATCCGGTGAATATTTTTGGATAAAATGGAAAACGTAATCGTATATGCGTAAACATAAATTTTTGATGATTTGGTTGGTTTTCCATTTCGCTGTGCTGGTATTTTTTTTATTATCCAGGCAAAAAACGATTATTACAAATTTACATAGCACTTGGAAAAATGATGTAAATTAACGAGGGTTCCGTATATTTATATTTACCCAATCAGTCACTCTTGTAATTCTTGGTATTGATAACCGCACAAAATTAATTATTGTGTGTTTTTCGGATAAGCCAATCAAGATATTTCGCCAATTAAACCCAAAACTTATGGTATCGAAATTATTTAAATGAAACCAAAGTTTCGCAATATCTCATAGCACAAATTCTACTTAAAACACATCACGCTACAATAATTCCAAAAACGTTTTATTCACGTAGTCTTATTGTCATACTCATGTCTAAAAGTATTTTATAGATACCAAAAATAATTTTAGTTTTGTGTTTACATAACGTAATAAAATTTCTAGGTAAAATATATGTACAACCCTACACATAAATTTATACATAGGCCCATCTGCAAATCACCCACGCCATATACACTCCCCATGTCGTAATATATATTTGAGACTGCTTATATACAGACTCAAACGTACTATAAGACAATAACAGTTTTTTCTTCTATTTTTGGTGGTATTCGTGTTCCTCCACAGTAGACACGAAAATAGGAAAATTTATTTTTACTAGGCATTCAAAAATATGTATACATGTTATGTAATGTTGTGCTTACCTTACCTTATCATGCATGACCTAGGAAAATTAAAATAATATTGCGACCAACAGAGTATTTCATTTAGCTGCTTTACATGTTCGTATGAGTATTATTTGAGTATTTATGGGTTTTCTTTGAATTAGCTTTATATACGCGACATTTATTTAAACGGAACCAGCACTCAAAACATTTTGTTAGATTAATCATTTACAACCAATCAAAACTGTAATCGCCCTTATGCGTTTATAATAGGTTTAACATGTTATATGTGTTCAACGCTAATTGGGAATCTATGTTTTTATCCAGAAGTCACACTGAATTTTACTTAGCCGGCAAGTACATTTAAACGTCGGAAGAAACGCAAATCTTTCAATCAAACCGTACTGTATGTAAAAAAACACCACACCTCAAACTAATTAATAGAAACATGTAGAATTTTTTTTTCAACTAAAAGTAAATACAATAACAATACAATAAAATAAAATGGCACAACTCGAAATGTTAGTAGGCCAAAAACAAAACTGACCGAAACAAACAACGTCCAAATAGGCCTAACCAAAAAATTAGATCAGCGCATATCTAAACTCGAGAATAGAAACACTAGCTGCACCAAGAATGGAACAAGATTTAGCAGACATCAGCTAGCTCCTAGATAGCGTCAAGGAACTGCAGATGTTCAATGGGAATCCAACGCAGTACATATCCTGGATTCACAATGTCGAGAACATTTTAAAGGACTATGAAATCGTAAAACAAACCTACCGATCAATACTTCAAATAATCAGACGGAAAGTTCAGCAGCGATTGGGCATTCATAAAAAATGCCTATCTCTTCACTATGCCTACAAGAGTAATCTCAGAACACGATCATAGATGAATTCATCACTTTTCACTGATCGAAACACATCGAAATCGTGCATTAGGTGTGTTTATAACAGGACTGAATGATGACTTAAGCAGAATGCTGAAGATCCAACGCCCACAGACTCTTCCAGAAGCGTTTATATATCATGCTTTGAGTTTCAAAACCTGAACTATCGAAACATAGTGATCCACAAAAGATGCGTAATTAATTCAGTAGTAGCTCGGATAAATAAATTAAACTCATATCTATAAAGGACACCTGCCAGTATCCCCGGGCCACAACGAATTGTAGCTTACAACATTCAGCACTAGAATAATATAATACCGCCTCCACGACAAACAGAGTTAAAATCACCAACAGCGATGTCAGTCGTAGGAGTCAACCGTATGAGTCAACAAGATTATCAGACAAATCAACCAACTAATCAACAGAATTATCCAAACCAACAAAATGATCAACCAACATTTAAACGCGAACATTCTGATCAGAACGTACTACGGAAAAACCAATGGATTTACCACTTAGAAACGAAGAAGAATAGGAACTATAATCATATAATTAGCGAGAATTTGCATGTGGACAAATGCGGGTGAAAACACCGAGCTAAATTTTATGATGGACGCCCGTCTAGCGTACCACACATAAAATCCAAAACTAGAGACAATAAATTGCTCAAATTTCTCATCAACACAGCAGCAAATAGACATTTCATTAATTCCGAATTAGCTAAAAACCCAATTCCCACTAATAGCCAATTCAATATGAAATCGGCTGAGGGAAGTATTCTGATTAAAGAAAAAACTTGTGGGGCCATGTTTTGAATAAGTCGGAATTCACAAAATATTGGAATTCTTTATATTATAAGGACCTCAGTCTTTCAATGGTATAATCGGGGACGATACCCTAAAAGAACTAGAGGTCATAATCGACAGGAAACACAACACACTAATTCTAACACCAAACATAAAGATACCACTGAAAGAAAAGAAGTCATCGCAAGTCAACAGTCTAGAAATCTGGAACAATCACCTCTCGGAAGGATCTAAGAAAAAATTTCAGAGTATACTGTCAAAATTCGAAAAATTATTCGAACTGGTCAATAACCACGAAACGATCGACATTTATGTAAGTGCGGTAATTAGGGCTACTACGGAAGAACCTATTTATTCCAAATCCTATCCGTTTCCAGTAAGCATGAGGAGTGAGTCAACCAAATTGAACATCTACTAAAAGATGGATCTTCCAAAAGCCCATCTAATTCTCCAATCTAGGCAGTAAAATAAAAAAACATCCGATTCCGGATATATCGAACACACTGGCGAATCTTGGAAATTCGAAAATCTTCACTACCATCGACCTCACCGCCGGCTTTCATCAAATTAAAATGAATGAATCGGACATACAAAAACATCATTTTCAACGATAAACGGGAAGTCCGAATTCTTAAGGCTTTTGGATTAAAGAACGCACCAGCAATCTTTCAGAGAATGATAGACAATGTGCTGAAGGAATTCATCGGGAAAATCTGTTATGTCTGCATAGACGTCGTAATAATATTTGACAACGTCAAAACTGTTTCTCTAGAGCGAACCTATTATTCGCAAGGATCAACCGTATAGTATAAACTATCAAGGCCTACTAAATTTTAAGGACAAGCTAAATGAAGACATAATGCAAAAAATGCAAAACTCTCAACCACCTACGAAGAGAAAATTTAAAGAAATTATAAACCAAAACATATGAAGTATGGGATTCACCCAACGATATACGTGGCCATAAAATAAATTCAAGGAAAAGACAAAGCCAAATTTAGAAAGGAAACAGTAGCAAAGAACAAGGAAGTTACAGTGATAACAGCTTCAGGCAAAAAATACCCAAGATCAACATAAAAAATTTAAGTAAATTAATGACCATTAAAGAGATGATCTTTCACCTTCACACAGGATCTAGTGTTTGAACCATAATGACACTACTAGACATCTACGAGTACAAAAATTCACTGATAACAATTAAGCCAGGGATTCAGACGAATCATCAATGGAAAATTCAAGATTATTCATGTCAACCGAAATGAATCACTTCGATCAGAGAAATGTCCTTAGATCTCAACGGACTAATCAAATTGAACAAATCACTCACCTAATTTCAGAACTAAAAGGTCAAAATACACGAACTAACCGATCGACCAACTGCTTTGGAACCGCATGAAAATGAGTAGCGAATACAACCAAGTTGTGTGAGAACACAATAAATTCTGTTCAACAAACTCACAATCATCAAAGAGGAACTGATCCAAATAATTAGAGCTTTTCACGTCCTTACCTTACAAAGTCGTTTGCCAATTCGAAGATGTACAGCTATATGTCCCGTTTTTTAACCATCTGCATATGTCATTGCTTCATACCACCCTATAGTACAGCTCCATGCCATCCTATAGTACTGGCATGGAAGATGAGTCGGATCATGAGTTCTACACTCCGACCGAGTGTCATAGTTCTGTTCATTTTTATCACAGATCGTAATCTGATTATGAAAAATCCCTTTTGCATCCTGCCCTTATCGGAATTCGAATCCGGTACCTCCCGATTCAAATGCCAAAGCTTTAACTACTGTGCCATTTGGTCGGTAAACTCTTATTTTTAAATCTAAAATTCTTTAACTCTAAACTTGATTAAAACTTAATTTTGGTCTCGAATTGCAGGAAAATAATAAGTGGTGTTAAATGAAAATAGTGGTGTAATTAAAAACTTTGAATGATGTATTAAGCGAATTAATAAATAATTGTGGAGATCATTTGTTGTTGTGATTATTCCAGTAATGGCATAATTGTTCAGTAAATATTTGGAAATTATTCAGTGATTATTTCCGGTATTTTGAGATATTTTCAGTGAACGATGAACAGTGAACGATTCAGTGATTTGACCGTGTAAATTCGTAACAATGGTTAACGGTAACGGAGTTAAAATTCCACTTCCGATAAAGCAGCGTAATTTACCGACGGGTGGTTGTAAAACGAATTAATATTGTGACTACGTGAAGCTATGGAGAAGCAAGGATTAGACCCGGCCAATTATGAGATAGAGGAAGAACCAGATAATAAACGTGTAATAGTAAAGTCAGATCTCGGGCCATCTCGATCATTCGCTATGGCGCAAATAAAGTAAACAAAAAATTCAAAAAATGAACCGACAAGTTGATCAAAAATACCAAAAATTTGATCAACAAAAAAAACGATTTGACGCGAGCAATGAAAGAAATCTAGATTGGCAAAGTCGATGATCACGTGGGCGATATGGAGCAGAAAGTCGAGCATTCAGAAAATAACGGAACCGGGTGAAGATCATAGAGTAGGTCCCATTGGCGGGACAAATTAGGTTTTATGGAATCGCAGCATCAGCTGAACCAGCTCAAGAATGATGAACAATTAAACCGGGATATTGCCTCTGTTCAAGAAGAAACCAGAACTGACGTCTCATAATGAGACATTTATTAGTCAGAACGAATTAGAAGAGTTAGTAACCATACTGAATGGGGTTGATGGTAGATCACCTGATAGGAATGGTTTCGACGATTTTTGTGCAAGGATTGCTTATGTAATAGAGAATGACAGTAACCGGGGGTTGTGCAGCAAACTTTTTGAAAGTGATGATGCTGGAGGTGACGGAGAAAATCGAGCTCAGATTTCAACGCATGGATTAAGTATGACTGACACAAAAATGAGAAACTCATTGCAAGTGCAGCGATGCTCTCGTATGATACTGAAGAGCAATTGAGGCAGGTACGTTTAAGCAGGATAGAGAGATGTAGCTTGAACGAATTCTGGCCAGATCAATATGGGATTATTGGAACGGAAATTTTAGGATCGGAGGAAATTCTGTGGGAAAGAACATTGTAGTGTGGTGAGTGGGAATTGCAGATGGTCCCCCAGTCGCGATTGTTAGTGCAGGAAGTGTCCTCGGAGGCGGTGATTGGCGATTGGCAATTCACACGAAGGTGGTCCAGAGTAGGCCGTATGTGTTTTTCAATGGCCCATAGATAAAAGGGCGATACGTGGATCATGCCCCCAGTGGTTGTAGGAAATTGAGGAAAGTAAAGGCAAGCAAGAGATATGAAGGATGATCGGGATGAAAGTGGGTGCACAAAAGCCTTGAAATTATGAGGTGCGGCAGTTATATTGGATTGAACGGGCTGACACAGATGAACCGCGTGGCGTGCCAGATGTGATAGAGTGGATGGTTTTCATGGACAGGGTTGTGATACCGTGCACCACGAAGGGTAACGGCAAGGTTAAATGGCATCGGATGACAAGGACGAAGATGAAGTTGAATTGGTTTGCATAACACAATCTTACCTTCAGAGGCGATAGTTTGGATCCTGTTCGGGACGAAGAGGCTTAGGTGGGGCGTAATGCTACGATCTCGCCTATTGCATTGATGGGACATTAATTAGGCGATGGTGAGACATTTATTCAACAAAATAGCTCATTTAAAATTTAAAACTTTACTAATTGTTTTGGATATCACTGGCGCTTAAGTGGTTTTATAACAGTTTTTTTATATAGCTGATTATATAGTAACGGACATAACCTCTAGAATAAATTTAGGCGGATCTAGAATTTTCGATTGATGTATAAATACGAGTGCAATGAACACAATGGGCGAGTCTTGGTAGTGTCAGAAATGGTGTTGTAGCCGAATTTGACGCTCGGCGAATTCGTAACAGTACATTATAAACGGCTGCAATAACCTCCTCGTTCTCGCTTTCTATTTCTTAGGACTGGAACTTATTTTCGTTAATTACTGCCGCTCGGTTTCAAATAATTACTAAGTTTCGCATCAGGTTTCTGTTAACCGGTCCGCAGTCCGTGGATAATTTTGATTTTTTCGAATTGTTTATCAGTATTTTGCCTTCGGTGATCTACTGCATCTTTGTGTTTGCTTCTAATGCTTCATTGCATGTGGTTTTGTTTCCCGTAATAAGCGGGAATGATTATTATTGATGTAGATGTCTCATCTTCCCATTATGGTATCTCCAATATATAAAGCAATGTTTCACCGTTCATTGAATGCGAGGTGTAATGAATTTAAGTGCTTCGTCCGGTATTATTATGTTTTCTCCGTGACCAATGAGCATGTTCTTTACTGAAATTAAAGCAAATAATGATAAATGCAATTAGCCATGTTTGTACTAAATATTATTGCGCTTATAGTATTCATTGACAGCTTAACTTCCTAGTTGGCCTGCTCATTCACGCGTAACTGGTAGCTATTCTTCTTTATGAGTTCGTTCTTCGTTAGAAGAATTATTCATAGAATCCATTTCCACGTTTGTTCCCAAAGCCTTCCCCACGTTTCTGTCTGTTTGACGATACTATACAATTCCAATTTAACTATATCTATCTTACTATGGTTGGGAAATCAAAATTAAGGAAAATTATAAATTCTTAAGGTTTGTCGAGTGTTGAATTATAATGGATCTTGTTTGTTTTTAAAAATCTCTGTGTGTTTTCATGTGTGTTGCGGTGCAAACTATGTGTGTGCCCAGAACTTTGAACTGATTGAACTGATCGGAGTTCAATTTCTTCAGGTTTTCTTAAAAATTGGCAGATTCAAGTGATTTTTGGCCGAAATCGGTCCACTGATAGCAGCTTCTTTCATATGACATTTTTCCTTTTTTGGAAATATTTTGAAATGTAATACTGTGGGCAAAAAATAGTAAGACTTTGTTCATAATTTTAAAATTCTTTATTTATTTCTCCAAATCTATTTCGTTCCCCTTAAAGTAATCTCCCCGGCCTCAATACACTTGTGCCAACGTTTTTTCCAAACCTCGAAACAGTTGTTAAAGTCAATTTCCGGAATAGTCTGCAATGCGCGTAGCGATTCACGTTTAATGTCTTCAATCGATTCTTCCCCGGAGCGGTCGTTTGAGTTTGCTGAACAGCCAGAAGTTACACGGAACTAAATCAGGCGAATACGGTGGTTGCGGAACGATATGGGTGGAATTTTTGGCGAAAAAATTACGTAAAACCAATGCAGTATGAGAAGGTGCATTATCGTAGTGCAAAAACCAAGAGTTGTCGACCTATAATTCCGGCCTCTTTTTATGAATAGCTTCGCGCAAATGACGCATAAAACTCAAATAGTATTCCTTGTTGACAGTTTGGCCGGTCTTAAGGAATTCGGACTGCACCACACCTCGATAATCGAAGAAAACTGTCAACATCACCTTGATTTTTGTTTGAATTGCTTTGACGTGTTTTTTTCGGCTTCGGCTCACCTTTGGCACGATATTCGGCCGATTGATCGCGTGTTTCCGGGTCGCAAGCATAGAACCAAGACTCATCGCCAGTTATAATGCGTTTCATGACATTCTGATAGTCGGAAAGCATTGTTTCACAGACGTCAACGCGACGCTGTTTTCCCTTAAAATTGAGTAATTTTGGAACCAATCTTGCTTTCACTTTTCTTAGGCCCAAACGATCTTTCAAAATGGTTTTCACTGATCCTTCCGATATTTCAACGATGCCAGTAAGGTCTCTGGCTGTTAATTGTCGATTCTAGAGCACCAATTCCTTGATTTTATTATCGTGTTGATTATCAGTTGATGTTGGCGGCCGTCCTAGACGTGGTTCATCGTCAACACGTTCTCGACCCTCTTTGAACAATTTGTACCAACCAGAAACACTTACTCGCGACATACAATTATCACCGAAGGCCTTTTGCAACCTTCTGAACGTTTCTGCACCACAAAATTGATTCCGCACACAAAATTTAATGGAACTTCTTTGTTGAATAATTTCACTCATTGTAAAAATCGCCGAATGCACTTTTTGTACTTCAGAAAGATAAGCGTATACTAAACACTAATGATGTGACATTTGGCACAGATGTCACTGACAATCATACCAACATAGAAAAAAAAATATTTCGACGAATGGTTTTCCGCGCGAAATTTAAATTAAAGTAAAGTCTTACTACTTTTTGCCCACAGTGGTATATCGTTTAAGAGACGAACGATTTTGAACTAAAAGATTGTAAATTAATTTTTGCAACAATACTGGTTCAGATCAGATTTTCAGAAGTTAAGCGTTAAAAGAATTTAAACAATAATTCGGTCCCTCCCATACGGATTTATTGTTGGAATCCTAGATCAATACGCAAAGGTCTTTCGTGTTGGAAAGATAAAAGCACCGGTAATGTATATTGACAAGCAATCCGAAACATCATTCCAGTACCCGAACAACCTATTATAAACTGTATGGTGATAACATTTCTTGAATTAGGGTTTTCTTGAGTTTCCATGTTCCACCATAGACCTACTCGTAAGTCATATCTCACTCGCAACTATCCCTCCGAAAAATGTTATTTAAAATTACTCTAAATGATTGGCACACGATAGCCAAATCAACCAAATTAACCCCAAGTTCATAGATTCACAGGGACAGGCTTTTATATTACCCCAAAACAATCGCATTGTGGTTTGTTGTCAATTTGTCATTCTAATCATGAATTATAAGAACTAACCGTCGATTGAAATGATTAATTTTAATTTGATTTTCGGTCACAAATATTATTTTAAATAAAGTGAAAATAAACTATTTGTTGATTACGATGATAATGACGATGAACCTTTTTTGGTAAAAATAAGTGGGTTATAGTGTTTGAAAATTTAGATAGAAAATTTCAAAAAACTTTTGAATTATAGGGAAACTTTTTTTTGTGTGTGTTTCATTTGTCTGTGCTTGATATTAAAAGCACTTGTTATACATAATTTTCACACAGAAAGTCGAAACTTGACAATGTTCTGGTAACCCTTTTTCAGTAAAGTTATGCTCTTACTTTTGGATAACTAATTAGTATTTAAATTATATTTTAGTAGTACTTTTTTACGTCTGGGCAAATTTGAAATCATTTCTTCATCTTTTGTGTGGATGTAGTTTTCCTATTCTCGTACAAATTAATTTTAT
This sequence comes from Nephrotoma guestfalica, assembly GCA_963691935.1. Classification (NCBI taxonomy): domain Eukaryota; kingdom Metazoa; phylum Arthropoda; class Insecta; order Diptera; family Tipulidae; genus Nephrotoma; species Nephrotoma guestfalica. The sequence goes on along the minus strand of OY829914.1, from coordinate 304,676,711 downwards.
GAATATATTTTTTATGTAAACCAGATTATTTTGTGGAGTACTTCAAGTATTTAGTAAAAATGATATTTACAACTAATTTTCGTTCCAACCAAATTATAACACCAATAAATTAGTGTTCACATGTTCATTGAAGTATGGCAACACTAAAATACACAACAAATAATACAATATTCGAACTGTATCTGCTGTCAATATGATCAAAAAAAATTCTATGATACAAATTGGATAACTTTAGTCTACTAAACGTAGAACATCATCCTTTGATGTCATCCGACCTATAGGTGAAATAAGGAAGTGTAATAAATATTTATCGGATATTTGTGTCAACAGGGATTTTAAGCTACACTCATTCTCGGACTTTTTTCGTAGAAACCATGCCCACTCAGCAAATTCATTAACCTATGCCTATTTCTAAAATGCGCCTGCCCCCGACCTTATCTTACGACGCGCCCTGTCAATACTTTAAAGGAACCTGGGCGGCGAAGTATATCAATGTATCAAACCATGTGGCCCACCACTGGGCTTTCTGAAAACAATTTAAGCTTTTATTTATAAACGAAGTAAAAAATAGTGATCAATAATGAACAAAATTGTTTTCGAAAAAATTAAAAATAAAAATTTTGCAACACAAAAAGTTCAAATATTATATTCGTACATATCGCAACTATTTATAACATCTAGCAAACTCAACACTCATCTCACCTGCAAACAGATAAATGCATCAACATATGCACATATATGCGTAAGACGGAAACAACACGACGAGCATTTCAAAACAAATAAAAGAGACACGACGAATACAAAACAAAGAAGAAGGAGGATACATTTATTGATCCAAGCTGCATTTCAACTCAAGCAGCACTTGCCTTTCACGCATAACTGAAGTGCGGCACGTATCTATGTATGTGTGAAATTAGTTTGAATTTATATTGGATGCTTAAGCGAAACGGATAGAAGAAACGAAACTTGCTGCTTGCAGAGAAAAAGAAACATTGTTCTAATAAATGATATTTGCAAACTATAAACTTTCCGCCGCTGTAACCAAATTGTACTTCATTTTAAAATCTTCTATCAAATTCGATGGTTTCACTCGAATATTGACATAAAAATATTGAATTTTATTAATTAAGAAATAAATAAAAATAAGACAAACAACATATTGGAACAGTTGGCGAAATTCGTTTGTATACCTTAAGAACAATATTGTTTCTTTGTATATCGTAGACAGACTATTTGTTTCGACTGTGCGTGTACGTTTTTCATTATCAACATTTAGGCGTACACAACACAAGTGAAAAATCTTACGAAAACATACGAGTATATATGCGAACACTGTTTCAGAAAATTATTTGCTATCGAAATCAAGATATATGGAAATTTTACAGTTACAGAGCTTACATACAGTTTGTGAATTAGACAATAAAATTTAAAAACACAGTATTGTAACTAAATGTAAAATTCTTCACATTTGCTCAGGCGTTACCAAAATTCATTTTCATACTCGATCGCGCAAAAACATACAAAAAAATTCTGAAGGTAATTTTTTTTTTTCGTTTATGTTCGTGAGTTTACAAAAAGAGTAGCACATAAAATTAATGCTGCAAACGTGGTGCAGAATCCCCGCAATTTATCTTGATATGCGTTATAATTACGCTTTTTTTAATTACCTAAAATTTGGTTCAGAACAAATAAAGACCAAACTTTTTTAATTAGGTCTTTAATTAGGCCATAATGAGCTCAAATTTTATTTGTATGCCAACGGATCTTGTGTGTTCTAATTTCGGTTTTGTTCCAATATTTTGATTTGGGCTCTGCTAGCTTTAAATTAACTGACCTTAAGCTTAGTCAAAAACTAGTGGAGCCCTAAATATTTTACCGAGGTAAATTGGTAAATAAGCCATAATGAGCTTAGTTTGTGTCACAATTTCGGCGTTGATCCAATGTTTGATTTGTTTTCTGCTAGCTTTGAAGTGATAAAGCCTAAAGCTTTTTCTAGAACTGACAGAATAAAAAAAATTAATATGGCATTTAGTTAGCCTTTAATTTTCCAATGGTTCTTAAATAATTTTTTGATATGAATTCTGCTAACTTTTTCGAAAGCTGGCAGAACCCATCGTTTTAGTCGGAAGGGATGGAGCCTACATGTTTCGTAGAGCCTATTATTAGCCTATAATTATCCATACTAATTTGTAATGTTCTACTGTATAGTTTCTGCCAGCTTTAGGGACGTAATTACCATTACAACCTATTGTTTTCCGATTGCATCTAATTAAAGCTGTGTCTTATTGATTTTTATTCAGGTTATTCCATTTTCAGGCAGACGAATAACATTTTAACCCATTCTTCACCAAATTTTCTGAAAATAAAGGATGAATAGTGTTAATTGAAATAATTTAATTTTTGTTTCCCCATAATTTCATTTTGCATTTTCGTTTCGTAATGTTTGCTTAAAGTTTTCTGGCGACACTAGGAGGAAAGAAAAAGCTTCAACTATTGTACTTTTTTGTTTGCTTTATTTCAAGGCGAAACTTTTTTTGTTTTTGTTTTATGGAACAATAAAGTTTTTTCGATTTTATTTTATTATTTTCAAGCTACGTAACATAATTTATGATTTTTTTTATACTTTCGAGCCGAAACAGATTTTTAAAACTGGAATGGTTTTGAACAAAATAATATTGGAGAGTTGTGCAAAATAGTTATATGCATAATAGATATGGTTACATTTAGCTCATTTAATTATGTCATTACAACAATTAGATAATAATTTTGTATGTGCAGAGTATGTGCATGATTTTGACAGATTTATACAATTAATACAAAATTATATTTTATAATGTTTTATTCATTTTTCAATGCGTCGTATTCATACAGTTGGACTAGTATATCTCAGTTATGTGGCGAGTGATTTTCATTCCAACCAACCTAGTTAATTTAGTCAGAAAATGAAAATGTTTTTAAATTAAAAAGAAATAAAATTCATAATTTAGCTTAAATATGAAAAGACTAGTGCCGCGGGGATGGGAGATACAAACATTTATCTCTATAATTGGGAAATTATGTTCTTTTACAATACTCGTATAATACAGAGGAAGATAATTTTATAAAAAGTTTTAGGGGGTGGAAAATATGAGTGTGTGCATGCGGAATATATTTTTATTTTGTTTTTCCTTTTCAATACGATGTGGAAACATCTGGTTTGGACTTCAAATTTTTTATGTTATTTTGATTGAATCGTTTATTTATTTTTGGGTTTAAACCATTCAGCTTTTTAGATGTATACTTAATGTTGAGTGTTTAATAAGAGAAATCAGTCAGCAAAAACAGATTTAGTAAGATCTTTATATATTGATCTTTGATGATTGAATTATTTCTTAGATTTTATAGTGGGAATTGAATTTTTGTATTTAATCAAAAAGTCAATATTATTTTGCGTTCGTAATGAATAGGGAAAGACTTCATATTTTTGTGATACAAGGGGGTTTTTATGTTCTTGGAAAATGGTTTATTTCTATCTCTTGGTGCCATAAGGAACAAATTTGTTGAATCGCCAGTTTTAATAATTTCAGTTATTGATTTTACTTTTGTATTTCGCAGAATCAAGAATGGGAGCATCTAAGATCGCTCAGTCCAAAGAATTACCATACGATTCAACATAAAAAATCGTTTTTTATATTAAATTAAAAGATTTATTAGAAGAGAAGCAGATAGTTGATAAAAAATACTTATTTTTCTTCCTTAATCAATATGTATTGTAAAATTACGTAATACAAATCACTAACATAATTAGGTTAAAAATTGTATTCATTTTCTGTTGAAATTAATTGGTCCTACATTGAATCAATTATTTTGACTTATGCAATACGATTTATTGTACTGTCATGATTTCACCTATTGGGCACAGTTCATCGTCGCTGGTTGATTCAGCATACACAAGTTTATTAATTTTTGTGAGATTAGTGACATCTAGGCTTAAGTAGTAACATTAGAAGTAGTTTAATAGCAGTTTATTGGTATTGCAGATTGGTGACGATTGTTCGCGGACATGGCTGAGTCTTAATTTAGTCATTTAGTTTAGGAGATGTTCCAGTATTGGTGGGTATTCAGTAAATATTGAAACATTGTTCAGAGATAATAGCAATTATCCGGTGGCAGCGGTGGGATTGTGAATATCAAAAAATGGATGTAGAAGATTTCACGCATTTAAAATTCCAGTTAAAGCAGTGGAACTATAGAGAAGCAAGAGTCAGTTATGGCTAATTATGAGTTCGTAGAGGTAATAGAGGAAACACTAGAACATAAACGTGAAATGGTAAAGACAGTTCCCGGACTACCTGGAACTTTCGATATGGAGCAATTACTGATTGTTATAATGCAAAAGTTTGATCAACTATGTCAGGGCAGTCCAATAAATAATACAAGGTTGAAAACGTAGAGTTTGTGGCCCGTCAAACATAACGTGTCTCAATTTTAAATTAAATCAAACAAAATTTCTGGCAGAATTGCAGTAGCTCCATCGTAAGAAGTGATTCGGCCGCGTGGGCCGTGATAAGGCTTCAATGATCAATATGATTTTGGATTATTAGTGGGCTTCTCCAGTTTCTAGAATTGGAAGTTAAATGTAAGCAAATAGGGTTATAATTAAACACTGAGCTTCATAAAATCTTAAATATTTAAACAAGAATACTAATAAATCATCGTGTTGTAAGAGGTTCAAATAGTCTGGTTCAAGACCGCTTGACACCCCAAACCCGAGACCGCTTCTCAAGTTCTTCTCTATATTTTTAAAGTTCACAGTTAGAACAAAAAACCATTCTTACTATTCGTTTTGCATACCAAAGGTTATATCGATAATTTTAAGTTTTCAGCATTTTAGTTAAAAGTAATGTTATCTGCCTTCTAAGCCATCATACAAATATCTTGGGCTCCTCGTGACTCAAAAATACTTAAAATTCTGAAAAATTATGAAAACAGTGATTCGAAGAGGAAAAACTCTTCGTAAAATCAGTAGGTCCCGCAACACTGGACGACACACCCACAAACTACATTATCAATTCCATATATGCATTTGCCTCAGATAAAATTTTAACCAATTAACACATCAGTTCACTGCTTAATTCTCTTAGCCGTAGTAATTTCGATATGTTGCTGGTTTTACAAACTTAAATCAAGACGGTTTTACAGAACTTAACCAAATGATAAAATTAAATTTTATTTCTACCTTATACTGACGCAAATCAATGCCTGTTCAACCAGCTGATGGAACCAGTTGATATCATAACATATTGAGTTGATGTCATGAAACATACGTTTTAATTAGTAGTGAAATGTTAGATGACAGAAAAACAAAAACAATATGCACAGAAATAAATAAATCACTAGAATTAGTTACTACTGATACTAGGTTAAGATTCATTGCAAATAAAACACGTGCAAATGTATAATACTTCCATACATATTCTATGTTAAAAAGCTTGTGGTAAAGCATTAGCGTTTGGATCGGCAAGTACCGGGTTCAAATCCTGATTGTGTATAAACACAACTGTGATCCCCTGTCGGAGTGCAGGACTCATGGGCTAACCAATCTCCCAAGTCATTACTATAGGCTGGCTAGCTATACACTATGCAGATGGTAAAAAATTCGGACGTATATCCGTACGTCCTCGATTTGGTAGGTGACTGTGTAAGGTAAGGACGTGAAAAGCGAACTCCGAAAGAGTTGGGAGTGCTTCGGCCGCAGAACAGATGGCAAAGATTAAATAATAAAAAATAAAAAAATAAAATAGTCCCTATCTAAAGTAAGCAGATAGACTCTGTAGATTCAAACTAATAATAGATCATTTATACTAAGGCAAGTAGTATCCTGCACGGTCGATGCAAAACGAATACACGTTGATTGCGCCTTGTCAAAAAAATAACAATAGCCTAATTGTATTTTTGACGATATGACGAAAGAACAAAAACCTTCCTCTCGATATCAAGGAAACGGTAATAGAAGGCTATTTAACAGAAAACAAGAAAACAACCACAGAAAACGAAGCAACCGATCCCGCCTCCTACTTAATTGATAAAGATGAGGATGCCATATAATCAGGCACATCAAACCCGAGAAGTGATAAGCAGAACAATTCGAATATGTATAACACAAATCTAAACAAAAATCAAACAAGGACTATTGCCAAAATTAAACAGACAACAGAAGTATGGATCTCATTTTGCAATAACCACGAAAACATGATTGCAGAAGCCCAAGAAATGGAATTTCATGACTACTAATTCATTACCAAAGCTTTCGGCAACAAACAAACCGTATAAGAGGGAACAGTCATCGCATTTGTCATGACAAGTTACCAACATTAGAAAACCTCAATTTTATTAAGGTACAGGGAATGACAAGCTTTCAAGAGTCTATTCAATAAGACTTAAATTAGACGCTGAAACATGAAACACATCACATTTATGAAACCAGTATTAAGAATCCAAAAGATATTCAAACAATGCAAAGTTTCTTTGGATTCAATCAAGATTCCTTGAGAGATAGGGCCATTAAGAACCACATGGGATCACCACAGTAAAATATCCAGAAGAAAATAACATATGTAATATTATAAAATACATTACCATTATATGCCTGCGCTTGCAGGAAAATGCAGAACTTAATAGTGACAGATGAATTATGCAGAAAATATTTACAAAAATATCACGGGCGAAAATGCCATTGTAACAGTCTTTTTTCTTACTACTTAAAATATAGCTTAAAGAACTTTGCACTAGACTCAACATCGTTTGATTCGCGCAACAATTATCAGCCAGACTAGCTTTCAGGGGCTGGGGGGTGGCGGGGTTCTGTGGAACGATGAAAGAGCCAAATTTTGCTGCGGATGGTGTATTTTGAGGGTTAGCTTTAAATGCACCGATCGAATCCATTAGGCTATAGGTTCGATTTACGTAACCATCGGCACATTGCATAGCTCCATGTCACATATCGCAATGGCATGGAAGATGTTAATTTCCATCACCGATCGTAATCGGATGATGAAAAATGCCTTTTGCATCCTGCAATTATCGGGATCCGAACCCGGTACCGGTGCCGTTTGCTCGGTATATCTATAATATTGTATCTACTAAGTTTGGCGGTAATGGCAATTGCATTCATTGAAACAGCAGTTCATATAGCCTAACCGCAGTTGCTCTCGTCAGGCCAGCCTCTATTGTGGAGGAACACAATCGTATAAACTTCAATCTAAAAACATACACGCAGCATTAATTCGTCATATCGCTACGATTTCACAAATTTGGATCAACTTTGTATATACAAAAATATTAACGACGTCTGTGAGGCGATCAATGGCCAAATTTATCAAATTTTGACTGAAATCTTTTTAAAATAATAAAATATTTCATCATAATGGGGAACACACTAACTAAAAAAAGTGCAATCAACATTACAGGCAATAAAACAATTAAAATTTGTTGCAAGACAATCAAGAGTATTTGCTAAAACCCATAAAAATCAGCATTCCATTTCTGAAGCCGCCTCAAATTTAAAAAAAATTAGAGGCCGAGATCATCTAACACATAGAAAATGTTCACCAAACAGGTTCATGAACAGTTGAACGATCTCAACGATGGCAACCAGCTAATAGCCATACCAATGCACACACTGGAAGGTAGTTAAAAAACTAAACTGTCTTGGAAAGTCATAATAAAGTTGTCAGTGCCACCTAAAATAGCCAACACATGCCGTCTGATGTGATGCTACTAAATCTGGCTGAAATCGGTCCTAAAATATTGACCGCTGCCATAAGAGATTTTTCGAATTTTGTAAATATTTTGAGAGGTATATGATTTACAAGAAGAACGACAACTAAAAATTGTTTAATTTTGCAATATTTTCAGGTCAGATAAGTTTTTTAAAGCTTAAGTGGAAAATACGATTTTTGCGGCTAACTAATTTTTAGTATAAATTCAGGCCCTGCACAGCACAGGCAAATTGATCAAATGCCATCGATTTCGCTTACATTAAAGAAAACTTATCTGGATCGATATTATTGCAAATTTAATTTAGAATCTTTTAGTACATAATCTCATAAATGTGTAAATCTTGTTAAGCTGCCACATTTAGTTACCCGATTTTGCCAAAAACATCACTGGGACCCAAAAAGCTTAAATATGAAGTATCATTGCGATTAGTTAAACTTTTAGTCAGCTGTCAGTCAAATCTGTAGAAATCTCGTGGCCGATTTTTTTTTACTACTATACGCTTTTTACTTTCGCTTAAAAAATGGAGGGGTGCTATATTATGGCCAACACTGAAATTTCTTTTAACATTCTCAAATACACCACACTTAATTTTTAAAGCTTAAAATTGAACTTACCGAACTTTTGGTAAAAAATATGTTTTCAACATTTTTTTATTCCTACTTAGATTTCATAAAACCAACACGTGTATTACATTTTCTCAAAATATATATTTCGTCCAAAGATTATCGATTACTGGTTAAAAGATATATGAAATTGTTCGCTATTTTGATACTCATCGTTTGATTAATTTATCAGAGATATCAGAGATATAATAGAAAATTTCCCAGGTCGATCTCAGGAACGATCAGAATAGCAGATGTTTTTGGGAAACACACTTCATTTCACCCGGTCCTGAAACCAAAAAAACCGCAAAAAGATGTACATATGATTTTGTTACGAGTCAAGCATATATTGGAGTATCGTTTAGGTGTTTGCAATTTCTTTCAAGATTTCGATCTGTTACGTTGCGGTTACACAACCAGATCGCAATTTATAAGAGGATCGGATCAGCTTCTATTAGCCGGCCTTCATCGATTATATCTTTCAGATGTTGAACTGGACGACATATGTAAAGTGTACGCAGATGAATTAGATCCGAATCGCATAAATTGGAAACAATTTGAAAGCGATTTAGATGTGGTATTTACTGTCAACAATTTAGATAAAAAACCATTTGAAATAGTGGTTGTACCACCTAGAGAAGTGACAGATTTACACGCTGAAGGGCATGTCCATTGGCAGAGTCAAACCAATGAAATGTGCAATTTATGTGACGAAATGGTGTATAAGTCTAAAGCACAAATTTCAAAACGTAAACTATTTCTTGAACCAGTTTTTAAGTCTTTTGACCGCCATAAAAATAGCCATGTGGCCCGAACGCAAATGCGGCAAGTTCTGCTATCGAATGGTGTTTTATAGTCCGATGAAGAGCTCCATGCATTAGAACGAAGATATAACGATGATCTAGGTTTCAATTATATATGGTTTTTGAATGAAGCGGACCCTAAAGATTATGCAATTCCAAAATACGCAGAATTCCAAGAAAAAATGACGTTGATCAATCAAGAAAACCAAAAACGGGAGCCAAACTACATCGAATTGGATATTGTACAAGTTTTAGCAAAGGTTAAAGGTCAGGCTGGTCGAAACAAGTTCGAATTAAAGAGTTTGTAAAAGATTATGATCGTCATAACGAACAGTGTATTTCTGAGGTCGATTTTCGGCGAGGTGTAAACAATGCAAATATTCAACTATCCGAGCAGGAAGTGGATTTAATTTGCAAAGTATTTAGATCTCCATTGCGACCCGGCTACGTAGATTATTTCCGTTTTTATAATGTTGTGGAGGAATCATTCCACCAACCATGTCTTGAACGGGCACCACTGATTGTTCCATTGCAACATTTCCCGTCCGAAGATAATTCATTTAATTTCTTGAACTATGATGAACGAGCAACTTGCTCGCTGGCTTTGCGTAAATTGAGCAAAAAGCATGATCAAGTATCCAATTTGGGCTCAATCTTTGAGGATTACGATAGGGTTAAGTGTTGCACAATTAGTGAAAATAAATTTTTGCGAGCGCTTACCACTCGTGATCTGCACAATTTAATTTCAAGCCATGAGTTTGAGGTGGTCTGTAAATGCTTTTCGGTTCAAAGAGGATTACGATGCGAGGTAGATTATCGACGATTCTTAAGTATTTTGCATTTAATACATTCTTGTACTCGAAATTATCCATTTTGATACGGTTTGCATCGTGATAAAGAGAACAACATAAATCAAGCGTAAATCAATATCCTTCGAGGCGTCGATTTTAAAATGCTATAGTGTTAGTCGATATGGGTTTACCAGATAGGTATTTCTTGTATTAATGCGGTATGGCCGTGAGTGATTATTTTGGACGTTGCCAACCACTGGATATAACACGTAGTAATAGATCATTCTAACGTAACTTACTGCATGAGAAATTTCCCTAATTTAAAAAAAAAATATGTTGAATCGTGACTCAAGGAATATTTTCTACTTATGTCGATCGTAAAAAGGGATGACACACCTGTCTGTGGTATTTTAATGGTTTGTTTCGTTGAACCTTTTGTTATTGTTAACGATGATGTTTTATTTTCTAAATCTTTCTTTTGATCTCAAATTATACCCATGTGTACAGTAATGTTCATAAAGTCCTTTAATCGAGAGCTCATAACTGCAGAATTTGGTTACCAATCATTCAATTAGCGGAAGCTATTGCTAATATTTCATTTCGTAGCTACTAGTATTTCCACTGTAGTCGTGTTGGTACGAGTAACAATACGAGTATTATATTGGATGAAATTTACTATCGATGTGTCTGTTTATTGTAAAACTGCAGACTTAGGTGTATCACAATGAACCCCCGTTACCGCCCATAGACTGTTAATCGATATGTTACGTTGCGGTTACATAACCAGATCCAAATTTATAAGAGGATTGGATCAGCATATTGAACTGGATGCCATATGTAAGATATATGCAGTTGAATTATATCCGCCTCGTATGAATTGGAAGCAATATGAAAACGATTTAGAAGTAATGTTTATTGTAAAAAATTTACATAAAAGGGATTCCTCTGTAAACGTCAATTTTAACTTAATATTAAATTCAAACGGTGCATCTGTTTGAAGAAGATTTTGGGTTGACTATTTTAGCGTAAGGCCAGCGTAAATGCTCTATACGTTTTTATAATAGTTTTCGATTTTGGAAATTTTGCAGCCACCGCCTTGGCCGTGGGCGGTTTAATTTCTTCTTCGGATATGGTAGGCCACAAATACTCAATTGTATCTGTAAATCGATCCTCAGTTAACTGCGCCACTTTTAAACAATATCTTGTCTTATTTTTAATATTTGTGTTAAGTGATTTAAACACCTTTGTGTGCTTCGTGCATGTAAAGCGTGGTTAAATTTTAAGGGCCGATGTTGATTTTGAATAAAACACAAATTATTTCGGAAATTATTGTCAATTCTTTTTATTATGATAATATGGTATGGTTCAATTATGTATGAAACAAAATATCGGCCAAATGGCCGCCGCGACCTCGGCGGCACACCTCTACCCGATGGTCCAAATTTTCGATGACGCTTAGGCATATTTGAGGTCCTATGCCGTTAATGTGCCGAATTATCTCATCCTTTAGCTCTTGAATTGTTGCTGGCTTATCGACGTACACCTTTTTTTCAAATAACTCCAAAGAAAGAAGTCCAACGGTATCAAATCACATGATCTTGGCGGCCAAATGACATCGCCACCACGTGAGAAAACACGGCCATTGAATTTGTCGCGCAAAAGAGCCATTGTTTCGTTAGCTGTGTGGCAAGTGGCACCGTCCTATTGAAACCACATATCGTCCACATCCAAATCTTCCAATTCGGGCCATAAAAAGTTATTAAGTAACTGCCTGACCGGCCTCATTTTGGAAAAAATACGGTCCGATGATGCCGCCAGCCCATAAACCGCACCAAAAAGTCACTCTTTGTGGGTGCATTGGTTTTTCGACAATCACTCTTGGATTATGATTCGCCCAAATGCGGAAATTCTGCTTATTGACGAATCCACTGAGGTGAAAATGTGCCTCATCACTGAAAATGATTTTTTTCGAAATTTTCATAATATGCCTGAATAACTTTAACGAGTTGTTCGATTGTGTATCTTTCCATGGTTCAAATTGAGTTAGTCTGATATTGAGAAATGTCAAATTAAATGCAGAAAAAAACAGACGTTTACGTGTGGTTCACATTCAACGTCGGCCCTTAAAATTTAACCACCCTTCATAACAACGTCGTCCATGTCGTGCGGATCAGGATAGGAACCAAGCGTAACTTTTATCGATTAAAAAAATCAAAAAAAATCCATAAAGTCCTAAATAAAATTGTAGCAACCTCATAATAATTTTTTTTCATGCATATGACTGAGTTTGAAACTAAAACAAACTTCGGATTTATTTGAGATGCACGACTTATAATAAATGAGCTTGGGCTCAAAATAAGAAGTGAATCTCACAAAATTATTCGTATTTAATGTGTGTACATATGTATGTATTATTAAATAAATAAATAAAAATAAATGAACACACTCGTAGTTAGTCCAGTTGATTGAAAATTTTATTTTTCAATTTATTTGAATATTTTAATTTTTTGTCGTTTGTATAAATGAATGTTATACTTGTCAACATAGGTGCAAAACTTGGAAATGCACTAATGGAAGCTGCCGCTTCCGGTACACAGATTCTCACAAAATGTCGCAATGTTCTCCCAATTGATAGAAAAAGTTTAAGTACGAAGGTTCATTACGAATATACAATCCGCCTGGACTGTGGACATCCTGTGAAACTGGTCATTTCCGGTAAAATTTTGAAAAATGATCGATGAACTAATCTTCTTTGAAATTTAATTAAGGTCGAAAATCATTTTTCTGTCAAATATCACCATTTCCGTTTGATGTTGGAAAACTGATCTGGTCCGGTATTGCAGCAAAACTAATTTGAAATGTTTTAGTTCATAGTCGTTCATCACGTAAATGTTTGCAAACTTTTTGCATAAAACGAAAGAGCGCATATCGAAGCTGCCACTGAGGGTGACTCGATGTCGGCCAAATTTCACTTGGATATCGTAATTATTAATTCACCAAGAGATTTTTTAGAACTACTTTTTGTACTTCGGCGATATAGCGAATGGTAAATTGGTAAAAATCTCGAGATCAACATTATAATAATTTGTTTTATTACGTAAAGGAAAGTAATAGTTGGTAACAAAAACAAATTTATGGTCCCCTACAATGAACTATGTAATGTGCAGATGGTTCTACGTAAATCGGACATATAACCTTACGACTTTGATTTTGCTACTGCGTAAGAAAGAACGTGAAAGTGAGCTGCGAAACAATTTAGAGTAATTCAATTCGAGAAACAAATAAACATACAAGTAAATATAACAAAATACTTACGAACGAAATACGAAAGCTCCTTCTGTCCTCTAATTCCAAAACAGTTAAAGCCCTGTAAAAAAAATACTTACCAATATCGGATTAAAATCGCTAGATCTCCATTTCCAATCAGAGATATTCTCCGGTCACATCAAAACTAGCCAACATGAAACTTTTTTTAAATTTTCCAAACAAGGAAATGTATTTTCTTTTAATTTTCTATATAGTTGTTTCGTCTTTTTTATTTCCAGTTTTTTTTTGTTTTTTTTTACAAAAATGAATGAAAAATAATTAATTATACAACAAAAGAATATATTTTTAAATAAAAAACATTTTAATAATTTTTAATTTATTTATATATAAATTTTTTTGTTGTGGTATTTTATAAATAAGTTGTATATTTTAATTCTTAATTTTATTTAACTTTATACAGTTTTTTAATTGTTTGAAATGTGTCTTAGAACCATTTTATAAATTTTTGTTAATTATTTAATTATTTTTAGTATGAAATTAATTTCCGGCGATTTTCTGTTGTTTCTCGATTTACGTATTATGTGTAATGAATGTCTCTGTGTTTTATCTGAATATCTGACGTAAACTCCGCATGTAGAAAAACTGGGCCATGATAAATAATTATATACGGTATGCATTGCAAACATGAAAATTGAAATTGTAAAAATAATATGAGTGAAATTAAATAAAATAGAAATTAGGTTTGAGCTGTGTGTTCGCTTTCAGTGCTTGAATTTCGTTAATTAAAAATTACTGCAAATTAGCATCGAGCGAACTTTAAGCAGACAATTTTTAACAAATAATTAATTATAGTAGCTTACGAAAAGCTTTGTGACCACATTATGCTAATTTTCTTGTTAATTGTGTGGCTATATAACAGTCAGACTATCAGGGTTGCGATTCGTGTGAATTATTTTATTACTAAATTATAGTAAAACCTTTTAAGAAACACTCTCCAACAAGAATTTGGTATATTTTTGATACATAAATCATCATTTTGTATTTATGTAATATTATTGCTAATCCAAAGCATTGATGACGATACCTGCAAATCTAATCCCCAACACACCAAATAATTTTTATTAGCACCTTACCTGTACAATGTATACAAAACATTTTTAATTACCTTTCGTGCACCTGTGCCTTCCTATTTCATGTGTGGCACATGCATAACATAATATACATCATAATTCTGCTACAACAGCGTACGTGTGTATCCGGCACTTGAGCATACACAGCTCAGAAACAAATAAATTAATTAAGACAAAAACAGGCAACATTTTTCTGTTTTTTGTAATTTACAACTTCTTTCACTTTTGAATTTTAATTGAAAATGGAAAATAAGTAAAATAATAATGTAATAGTAATAAAGATTTTTATTTAACCAATTTTCTTTTTGTATAGTTTTTGAAAAACTTATATATAATTTGATTTTCTACAAAAAAATAAAAAATTTAAAATCAAATCGGAAATTGTTTAAATTATGTGTAAGTACAAAAAAACTACTAAGTAGTATTTTAAACATTACGTTTTTCCGCTTATCTTTAGGAGTTATATAAATTATATTTCATTTTAATTTTTTTTTAAATTATATAGATTTTTTCAGTTAATTAATTATTCATTTATTTCATTTTTTTAAAAATATAAGTCTGTAATATATCACTTTTTTAAAAATTTTATTTTCAAAATATAAATTAATTAATTTTACATTTACTTCTATTTCTTTAATTATATTTGTTAATAAGTAAGTTTTGTGTATGTGTGTGACGTAATTGGCTTACAGATGTATAATTTAATTTGAATTTAAATTTTTCAATTATAAAAATCATAAATCACGTTGCTTATTATTTTTTGTTCAGATTTTGTGTGTCTAAAGTGATTTTGATGTTTAAATGCGGGATTATTTTTTTTTTGTTGATAGGAGTAATGGCTGCGCTAATTAAAACGAAAGTTCACCGAAAACTACAGTTTACTAAAAAGCATGTTTTGCCGAAAATACAATTTACAGAAAACGACAATTCACCGAAACATGTCAAATGAATCAGGATTTTTATTTTGCAGCATAGTTTTGTTTTAACGAATTTGATCAAAAAAATTGTGACGTCATATTTTCCATTCAGTAGGGTCTAAGTATTTCGACATTGTTGCTGGTGTATTCGTTTGTTCTTTATTGCTTTGTGTTGTGGTTTTTTTGGAAGCACAAATTTGGAAATATCTAAAAGAAATCTCAAATTGATCGAACTAGAGGCTGTAATGGCCAAACTACAAAAATATGGAAAATACCTGGGCCATCGCCCGAAGTAGATTACGCAATGTAATCTACGTGGTTGTCGACACGTAATCTATTAGGTGCATTACATAGCGATTTTTGCGTTTCTAACGTCGTCAACCTAGGAGGTAATTTTAAAAATTCAATTTACTCGTTATTTTTATTTTTATTTTACTAGGGGTCAAATAAGTTAAGAATACATATTCTCCTACTGACTTAACTAACCGGAGATATTTTTAATTTGAAATGTAACATTAATAACGGGTGTTTTTGAAGCAACTTGAATAGAACTTGAAACTGTAAAAAAATAAAATAAAAATAAATTTTTATGAAAAATATACTCTGGAAGATCTCAGAATAGTCTGGCAAATCATCATGAATAGACTCGCGCTGGAACAACGCTTCGAAATTATTAATATTTAATTTGAAAATCAGTCGTCGATTCGCGCAACTTACAGATGTCTTCGTGGTTTTTATGGCGCACATAATCGTCCATCTGAGCAAGCCATCCGCCGAACTGTGGATAGATTTCGTACCACATACTCTCTAGAGGATGCAATAACACCACCAAGTCGAAGGAATGTGCGTACTGAAGAGAATATCGCGGCTGTAAACGAAAGTGTGGAAGTAGAGCCAAATTTATCGATCCGTCGTCGTTCGCACGAATTGGGGCTCTGTCCGTCCACAACATGGACAGTTTTGCGCAAAGATCTTGGCCTACACCCGTACAAGATCCAGCTGGTACAGGAATTGAAGCCACGAGACCATTATGAGCGTCGTTCTTTCGCCGATTGGACTCTAGATCAGTTGTTACTGTTCAGCGATGCAGCTCATTTTTAGCTTAACGAGTTTGTTAATAAACAAAATTGTCGCATATGGAGTGAGACCAATCCACAAGAGACCCTATAGACTCCATTACATCCAGAAAAATGTACCGTTTGGTGCGATTTACACCCTGGTGGCATCATCGGACCTTATTTCTTCAAAAATGAGGCTGATGATCACGTTACGGTCAATGGAGGTTGTTACCGCACCATGATCAATGATTTTTTTTTTTAAAATATGGATGACATTGATCCGGACGAGATGTAGTTTCAACAGAAGGGTGCTACGTACCATACGGCGACCGCAACTATCGACTTATTAAAGTCAAAATTTGGCGATAAATTGATTTCGAGGAATGGACCTGTCAATTGGCCTCCAAGATCGTGCGATTTGACACCTCTCGATTATTTACTGTGGGGCTACGTAAAGTTATTGGTGTATGCTGATAAACCAGCAACAATTGACTTCTTGGAGGCCAGCATTGTTCGTGTTATTCGTGACATACGGCTAGCAGTGGTCGGAAAAGTAGCCCAAAATTATGGGTGGTGCCCATATGCCCGAAATCATTTTCAAATATTAATGCTATGTGATGCCATTGATCTTTCAAATAAAAATTAGTTTTTGATTATTTCAAGTTCTATCGGGCTTAAAAAGCACCCTTTACTAACTAACTAGAGACATCTATCTAAAAATATGGAATAGAAGGTGTGAGTCATGTCAGAAATCCCATTTTGGAAATCCCACGGTTTTCTTATTTCGTCGAGTAGTGTTTGATTGTGCAATTTTGTGCGTCTAACTGTAAAATTTGTGCATACTGTATTTTGGGAGATAATGTGGGATTTCTGACGTGATCATCACACCAGAAATCCCATAGATCCGTTTAATCAGTAGAGCATATGTTTTGCTTTAGTTTAATTGTGCAAAACTGTGCATGCCAAAATCAATTTAGGTCTCCTCCAGAATTGGTAAGCATTTCTCCTACAACGATTTCTGAATAACCCACCTTTTACTAATGAAATCACTTAACTTAGTTGAACATGAACATTCTGATCAAATTTCATGATTGTGCATATTCCCCATCATCCAGAATCCCACATACAAGACCCTTCCTTTAACCCTAAGTTCAAAATAACATTTTTGAAAAATTTTATATGGGTGATTTCCGGAAATCCCACCTTTTATTAATGAAATCACCTATTTCATTAATACGAGTAAAAGGTGGGATTTTCAGAAATCACCCATATAAAATTTTTCGAAAAGGATCTTTTGAAATTAGGGTTGAAATTGGGGTTTCCTACGGGTGATTCTGGCTGATGGGTAGTAGACGCAATCATGAAACATGATCAGTATGCTCAGTACAAGCAGTTTAAGTGATTAAAAATTTAAGTTTTAAGTTAGGGTTGAATTAAGGTTTTTTTATCCCCAATTCTGGCTGAAATGAAGTATGCCACCAGTGAATCCTGGTCTTATCAGATTACATACTTCTAGTCTAAACATTGTGGCTAGAAAACTACGACTTTTTCTTACATAGTTGATCTACTTTAACAGATTTTGTGCATAACCTCTAAATGGGCAGATAAAGCCGTTCTAGGAGAAATTCTGACCAATTGTGGAGGGGAACTAAATTTATTTTGGCATGCACAGTTTTGCACAATTAAACTAAAGCAAAACATATGCTCTACTGATTAAACGGATCGATCGGATTTCTAGTGTGATCATAACGTCAGAAATCCCACATTATCTCCCAAAATACATTGTGCACAAATTTTACCGTTAGACGCACAAAACTGCACAATCAAACACTCCTCGACAAAATAGGAAAACCGTGGGATTTCTGGCGTGACTCACACGAATATAAGAAAGAGTTTAGAGAATTTTTGATGACATTCAATTTCCAAATATAATGTTTTATAAATTTTGCCACTAGAAGTTTAAATATCCTGAATATCGTGTTAAAATGTGCAAACGGAAATTAAAAAATATGAAGTGTGTGAGTATAACCTTCTTCGATAAATTCGCATTAAACCTCGATGTAACGTTAACATTGTTCGCAATTTAGGATATTTAGTATTCTCATGTTTGATTAGCTCACCATATTTAAAGAAGAAATTCTTCAACTGCCATAGAAACATCAACGGACAGGGAACTAAATTGCTCACTGTCACCCACATTATTTGTCGTAAAATTTTTGTAATCGTTCCGTTCATTGATTGGGTTTTTTGTAATTATCCTTGGGATGTTGTACATATTGTCGTACGAGTAAGAATTGACGGGCCTCAATTATTATTTTCTATCGTCATAGTAAAATGAACAATGATAGTTGGACTGACAAACTCACACACATCCATACACCCAAACGAGCATAAATCCATCACTCCAACAACGACAAGCCCAGTAATTACGAATAAAATTATAGATTTCTAAGCCCAGGTGTCGAAAGCAAAAGGAAGGAAGAAATTGCGTAACTAGTGGCATAACGACATTAATAAATTAGCGACAGTTCGTTTTTATTTTATTTATCTTCAAAGACAAATGGCTACGAATCAGCGCTACGTCTCGGGAACTAAATGAATATCCGCTAATATCAATTCTTCCGGACAACAAATCATATGCTCATTGGGTACAAGGGACCACAATTTTACAAGAATCTCCGTTAAACGTGTCGTTAAAATTAGAACAAGTTCAAAATCGTAATCGTGATAGCTTTTTTGAGTTAAATTCCGAACAGATATACGGTGTTTCGGGACGTTGGTTTCTTGTAAGATCCAGTTCCTCGTTCCAAACCATTTACGGACAGATGATAACAAACCTCGTAAATAAATTTTATTCATTAAACATTAATTAACAGTCGCAAAAGCAACTACAGTGGGCTTTTCAATGTGTGTTTGTGTTAGCAGTGGTTTGGCCTTTCCTTTCAGCATTCCTTTCATATATGTTATCCCCTAAATTTTCGAAGTCCAGCCTATACTTATTAAAGTGAACATGAAAAATGTCTAAATAAAGCAACACATAAAATTGAAGTCATTTAAGGAAAATTGAGTTCGCCAATATATGATGTATATGACAGCGCCTCGACCCCAAGGCCCGATCACTTCGAAATTTTAATTGAAATTGATTGGAAAATTCCAAAAAAATGGGGTTTGAGGGAGTGACTCAAAAATTGATAACAAAATTAGGTCGCACACAAACAAACAAATATTCGGAGCCACGAAACTCAAATGGAGAATTTAAAAAAATACTTATTTACTATTAAGTGCAAGTCTCGATCTACAAAGAATGATCTGATGCACTGGTCCTATAAAATAAGGAATAACCCTTAAAAAAAATTCAAGAGCTAGACGTATGAGAGTTATAATACACTAGATGGGGTAATTGGAGAGTTATTTTAACAAACAAACTGTCTTTAATTAATTTTCGGAAAAGACTCGCCAGAGTGTTGTGTTTGGTCCGTACTGAATTTTTCATATTTGTCATGTAAATACTCGCAAATATTTCTCGGTAAGCACAAGTGATACACTTAGTTGTTCCATGTGAGTTTAACGGAGCTTAACATAATTCTTCTTCATGCTTCTACACAAATTTACCATCAATGCAATAGAAAAATGTAAGTGATAGATCTAGTTGGGAAGTTGATTGAGCATAATTACTTAAGAAGTTCGGTGTTGTGAATGAAAAATAGATGGACAATTTGAAAGAATGTATTTCGTATAGGTTGGAAAGTAATTCGCTAGTACTACAAATAGATGGTATTGTTCCATGGGTGTTCGCCGGGAAGGTATACTACTTTGTTTGTTTATGATTTTTGATTAAATGAAAGAGAATGGATCTTATATTGATAAATGTTTTATTTAATGTCGGCAATTATGTATGGAATACAATATCAGATAAATGTCCGCCTCTGTTAGTCTCACAAATGCGAGCCCTTTTGAGCACATTTTTCATTACATTCTCACACATTTCACGCGGTATTTCATTAATTTCATCACGAATATTTTGTTTGAGTTGCTCAAGCGTTTCTGGTTTGTTTGCATAAGCCTTGCTTTTTAGATATCCCCACAAAAAGAAGTCCGGAGCAGTCAAATCAGGAGTTCGTGGAGGCCAATCAACATCACCATTTTTTGAAATAACTTGTTGTGGAAAGAGTTCTCGCAGTAATTCCATTGTAATCCTGGCTGTATGCGATGTGGCACCGTCTTGTTGATACCACATGTTAATCAAGCCCAAAGTATGCAGTTGTGGCGTTAAAAAATTTTCAATCATATCATGATATCGCTCCCCATTCACAGTTACCGTTACGTCGTTTTCATTTTCAAAGAAGTAAGGTCCAATGATTCCTCCTGACCAAATTGCACACCAGACTGTCACTTTTAATGGATGTAAAGGTGACTGATGAATAATGTGAGGGTTTTCCATTGCCCAGAACCGACTATTCTGTTTATTCACATATCCATTTAAATTAAATTTTGCCTCGTCACTCATTATGATTTTTTCATGAAAATCGGGGTTGTCATGGGCGAGCTGTAACATCCTATTGGCATATGTACGGCGGCGTAAATGGTCTTGTGGAAGAATTTGCCACGTGTCTACTTCACGACGGTCAAGTATGAACTGTCAATACTAATATTCGCCTAAATGGCGGCAAACCAAAGTAGTATACTTTCTCGGCGGACACCCGCTATAAGGACAATATTCCAATGTACGTAATACAACATCAGACGTCGTGATCTGATGGGAAAACTGATTTCGTCAAATTAATAGTCTCATCGGTTCGAAACTGATCGTTGTGGTTTTTCTAGATTTTCCATCAATGTAGAGTCAAAAATTCAGGAAAAAGTAAATAAATTTACTCTGAACTAAATTTAACGCAGAGATGAACGTTTACGCGTAATCTACTAGTTGTTACGTGATCGCGTTGACTACATGTCGATAACGTCGAAAACGTCAACTACTCATTGTAGACAATGTCGATTAAGATTACTACAAAATATACAGTAAACATGCCTAAGTTGTTTAAAAACAAAAACTTTCTTGCTTAGTTACAACCTGCAAACTACTGCACCATAACTCGCTGACATGGAGTACACAAGGTGCGAGTTCTGCGAAACCGATGGAAATCACTACCGATGTAATCCGGAATTACTGTATTCTACGGAATAGATATTTGGATGTCTGTTCCGTAACAATGCCATATCCTTATTTGTGGTGTAGTCGCTTTATTTTTTGTACAGGAAAATGTTTCATTAGAAAAGGCATATTTTGAGCAAGCAGCAAATCAAACTGTTATTGATTTGAAATGCTGCCAAATTGGTGGTCATAATATGATGTGAAAACTGTTATACAATGTTTCAACTGTTTCAACGCACTCACACTATACACATTTTACAAAACCAGTTTGCACATTTTTAACACGATATTCACGATATTTAAACTTCTATTGGCAAGATTATCTAAACGACAGAAATCCTCAATCGCGATAAAAAATCCGGTTTGATAAGACATGGCGCGTACATATGCGTACCAGGTGTACAAGTATGAAACACGGATTCCAGGCAACAAATGGTGCACCAATGCAGTTTGTGCTATAAAAATTTGACACTGCGCCATTTTGTTGTGTCATCAACAAGTGTCAGACGCGCACGAATGATAAATTGGAAAAGTGTGTCCACAGTGTTGTATTTATGTGTTCAATATGTTGAAATTTATACCGAACCAAGAACATTCGTTCTTCGAAGAAAACCACTGCTGAATCATACTGATTATTTCAAACAGCTTATGGTGAATATGCTCGTTGGTTTCGGCGTTTCAAATGTGGTGACTTCGATGTTGAAGGCAAGGAACGTGGAAAAACTAAAAAAAAAAATACGAACATGTAGAATTGCAAGCAATATTGGACGAAATGATTCGCAAAGACAAAATCAACTTACCGGACAGGTCAAGAAGCTGTTTCCAATCGACTACGAGAAATGGGAGTGATTCAGAAGACCGGTAGATGGGTACCACATGAGTTGAACAAGAGGCAAATGGAAAATCTCAAAAACACTTCTGACATTTTGCTCGCTCGATACAGCCGATCAGAAGTGGTTTTATTTTGAGAAACTCAAGTGTAAAAAATCGTGGATGGACCCAAGCGCACCATCCACATCGACCGCAACACCGAATCGCTTTGGCAGCAGAAAGACGATGCTCTGTGTTTGGTGGTATCGAAATAGGCAACACAAAGTTTTTTTTGTGCATGACAATGCTCCATCTCATACGGAAAAATCGGTTTGAGATACGTTGGAATCACTCGATGGAGCATAGTTTGAATAAAGCACTTTCATTATTATTCCAAATTTAACATATTTTTTAGTAAACAAAAATCGGCATTTTATACTTGTTCGCCTATGTATATGGCTTAGGGCCGATTATTCTTTGTGTCTGAAAATTATTACTCGACTATCGCATCGATTGTCATTGAAAAATGTCGCGTTTCTTACATTTTTGTTGAACTTTCCGAGAAATTTTAATTTCTCATTAAATCTAAGAATTGTTTAGCAGAGACATTTTATGCTCTTCTTATTTAATCCTACTGTGCTAGGAGCCAAAATAATTAACCTCCTAAACATAAAACTTTGGCTACAACAATTTTCATGGAAAATTTATAAATTTAGTGATCGTTTAGACCAAATTACTAGCCTGCACGTTCAATTCAATAGACCAAAATTTGAATGTAAATATCTCCTATAAACGGATGGTTCATATTAAGGGTGTTCACCATTTTGTATGGACACTGTATATGCTGCCCTATTTCCACAATTAAACATAACATTCTTTCTGAATTAGGTACTTTATTGTGCGATTTTGGCAAATGTCACCCCAACCTTTCAGTGTACTCTAACCCCTATCGTGGTTTTATCATTACAACGATTAATTTATGTGATTTAGTACCAAATTATAAACTTATTTGGCCCCCGGATAGAATAACTAGATCATTACCACATAGCTATACAGCAACTTCATCAGGGACCGACTAACCTAAAATAAAGAGAAAATTACCGACCAAACGACAGTGGTTAAAGCTTTGGCAATTTCCACATGAAATGGGACACAACTATGACCCCCTGTCGGGGAGCAAAACTCATGGGCCATCTTCCATGCCAGAATAGGCTGGCTGGGCATACAGAAGCCATATACATGCTCGATTTTCCAGGTGACTGTGTAAAGTAAGGTTGTGAAAAGCAAACTGCGAAAGGGTTGGGAGTGCTTCGACCCCAGCACAGATTGCAAAGATTAAGTAATTTTGAAAAATTGAATTTTTAATTTCATATTTCATAGGTTAACGACGTTGTCTACATTGTCGACGTCAAGGACGTAAAAATCCATTGCGTAATCTACCTCGCCAATCCCTGCTGTAATGCAAACTATCTTGACATTCTCAAATATCGGCTACCTAATATCAGCAATAAATAAAATTGCTGTTTTCTTGTGTTTTACTTCTGCCTAACAAATTTGAGTTCCAATCAACATCTATTTACTTACAAGTACCCCCCCCCCAAGCATTTTGGTAAAGCCAATGGAATCCGGCTTCGGAATATACCGACAATAAGTTGAATTATTTGCATTTATTTTCTCATTTTGGTTTGAATAAATTTGGAAAATGGACGTGGAGAATGATTGTAATCCATAGCAAGATTTATTAACCCAAATAATTTAGCCGCGGTGACAGTCTGTAAACAGTACTATAATGAAGTATATTACTTTCGATTTTTGAAGGAGTACAAAAAAATTGCTTATGAGTTCGTTCATGCACTTCATAGAACGCTTGTTAGATTTTGAAATAAATTATTTGACCATTGGTCTTAAGATGTTCGCGGCATGCATACGTTTTATTGTAAATTCCCATAAAATCAAGATTAAATTTTTGCAAAAAATTTTAGTTTTAGCTTGAGGCGCTACAAATCAAAATACTTTGACAACAAAACCACCCTGTACACACGTTAAGTATTCTATAGAGCGTAATCTTTTTAATTTTAAATGTAGTTATTTTTGACTAAACCTATTTTATTCGTCGTTTAGATAATTAATTACTATTAGTACTTTTTTGTCGTATTTTCTTGCAATCCAAGAAAAAACTGTTAAAGTTTTCTTCGAACTTGTTTGTTTCTTTTTAAATTAATTAATTAAATTTTAAATTTTTTTATTTCATCTACGTATACGAGTTATGTACAAAGTAAAAACAGTTTTCATTTAAATATATATTCTTTATATAAATTAATTTAATTTTAATTTTAAAAATTAAGATATGATTATTAGGTTTTTTTAGTTGTTAGTTGTAAATTCCATTACATTTTTAATTAGTCTATGAAAAAGATTTATGTAAAGTTACTTTAGGGGATTTAATCTTTCACATTTTTTTAAATTTTATTTTTACTTTTTGATTCGATTAGAATTTTTAGTTTTTGTTCTGCTTATTTAACGTTAATTTATTTATGTCTTCACACAGCATCGGAAATTACGTCAGCTGTGCTATACCTATGCTATACGGTCACCTCTTGAATTTGAACACGTTTCTTTAGGGTTGATGTATTGGAATTTGTTGTACTATTACTACTATTTATCACATTACCTGTGCTTGTTGATGTTTGTGGTCCACCTATTGTTGCTGTGTTTTGATGTTGGTCGGTGGTCGTTGATGTGGTTGTGGTAAGATTGCTTGATGTACGCTGTGGCGGTTGAGGTGCAATGTTTAATCCACTTTCACTGTTCTGCTGTTGGCTACCACCGCCGTTACTGTTATTTGTGTGGTTATTTTGATTACTATTATTACTCGATTTTAGTATCGTGTTTGTGGTCTTCGGACGCGGCAGTGTTGAAGACTGATGTTGGTGACTATGGGATTGATTTGTACACTTTTGATGGGTATGACTATGATGTGTATTCTGGGAAAACAAAATGAATACGTAAGACTCGCGAAACATTTAAAACCTATTTTATTTAAGTACCTGTTGTTTAAATGCGTCCACTATACTGGATCCTTTGGGCAACGTATTATGGTGATGATGATGATTATCTTTATGAATACAAGGATTTTTAAGTGTTGTTGTATAACTAGGTGGTGGCTCCAACTGTGATTGATTCTGTTTCACTTTCTGTTTTAGGCTGGGTGAAATTGTAATAGAGGCGGTCTCAGACCGCGTTGTCATTTCAACTATTTAAAATAAAATACAATATATAAAATGTTTAGTTCCAAACAGAGTATTAACTCACCACTTCCACCAAGTCCCACCGGACTATCCGAATCTCCGCCATTTGTACAATATCGTTTCCTCGTTTTTCGTTTAGATCGATCTCTCTGATAATAGATTCCCGCGAATATTAACATATTTAAAACTAATAGTAAGCAGCCCACACCAACCGTAACGCCTAGCGCAGCTGTATAACTGTAATAATGCTTATTTGCTAATTTAGCTAATAGTTCCTCTTCGGTGGCCTCTGCATCATCGTCCTCGTCTTCGAGTGACGTAGGCTCTTCTGTGTCCTGCATTACATCACTAAATGACGGATCGGGCGTACATTCGGAATTATAATTTTCTAATTGCCTTGATTCTTGCACATCGTTTACAATATTATCGGAATAATGTAATTTAGGCCTAGTAAACGTTTCGGGTCGCACAGCACCCGCATAATAATGTTGCTCCCGTTCGCGAAAATGATGGTGTCGCATCGAAACCTCCGGATCTCCTGGCCTATGCAGCTGAGGTATTAAATTCAACCACAGCGCCATTTTATGTCCTCGATAGTGACTTTTCATTTTTGGTTTGAGTGCTGTAAAATACAAAATAAACTGTTAAATTAATTTTCCTTAATTTATATTTCAATTTACAAAAAGTTTTCCAACTTTGGAATAAAAAAAAAATACGGAAAATTAATGGGAATCGTTTTTTTTTGTGTTCATGCTTTATATTCAGTTTTATTTTTCATTTTCAGTTTTTTAGTATTTTAATTTTTGGAAGTTTTCCAATAAAATAAAGCATAAAAAACTAATTGGCTTAAAGAACAAAAGCGACGAGAAATTATTTTTATTCCTTTTAATCGCCTTCGTCGTCTGAAACATTTTCACTTAATTTTCGTTTTACTATTATTCTTGTCGGTACTTTTTGTTTTATTGGCATAATTGAAAATTAACTACACATTTTCACTTATCTTTGTATCACTTCGATATGTGCAAGGACTACCAAAGCAGACACAAAGATAAAATTCATTTTCGAAATTTGGTTATCCAACAGATTTTTCCGATTTCACTTTGTAACCCGAGTCATTTAAATTCTCTGCAAATAGTTTTACCCAAATCACTGTGCGATTTTTATTTAAGACGTTTAGTAATTGACGATATAATTTATTGTCCTTATTGTTTTCTAACTTGGAAATAATTTTTAGAATTTATTGAATTGGTCCAAAAAAGTTTGTATGGGCTAAACTTAAAACGGACAATGGTTATAAGTTTAGCCCAATATTAATTTATTGTTATTGTTTTTTGTTTATTGGATTTGAATTTCGATTAATCTCGATACTTACTTTAAACCAATAAAACCATATCCCCTCTCGCTCTTGTCGAATAATACAGAAACGTTATTATCTTTATCACAATTTGGTGGGTGGTGTGGGTGGTTTCAAATTAGATTTCTTTTTTTGTGTACTGATGAAGTGATATAACTATATGGCTTCTTTCGTCTACGCAGTTCAACGTTAGAGTTAGGCCAGAAGCATTTCAGTTAATCTGTTTACGAACACCTGTAACTTCTTTCTGACTTTTTCTGTGTGTTTCGATGTCTCCTCACTACCATACAGGTACCGATTTCATACACGAGTTGAGCATTCTGTTGGTCTTGCGTGACATGTTGCATCGATGTGGTTATATTTGTGTTGTCTCATCGTTGTATGCCATTGAGACGTGACATCCGTATTTCCGTATTACGATCACGAAGAGTATTGGTGAACGCATCCTTGCCTTACTCCTTAAGTGTCAAGTGTTGTAGAGTATTTTTCGCTTTGTTTGGACTCGGTTTCCAGCATCCCGATACATTTCTTGGATGAGAGAATTCAATCAAATTCTTTGGGATGCTGATTTCACAAAGCGTCTGCCATATTGCGTTCCTATTTATCGCATCAAAAGCGCGTTCGAAATCGACGAAGAGCAGGTATAGTGGTCTTGAGAGTCTGTCAAGGATATGAGGATATGATCATTTTATTGTTGTGTTGAGGGGAGAGATACCTCGCAAAATTCTCTATTCTCTGAGGTCACCTTTTCTTTGGCATTGTATACAATTTTTCAAGCCTTTTCTCCATTTTGGTAGATGAAAATTCCCTTTATATTTCGACGGTTATACTGACTGACTGTGTCTGTTCCAGCAGCCTATTTGTTTCTTCAGCTTTAAATGGCACTTTAAACTTTCCTCTCCGTTGGTGGGATGGGGTGTTGCTAGTTTCATTATTGGTGTCAATTCCTTGGTAGTGATGATAACACATCTTCTTCGAAATATAATTTCCATCTATCTATTATTTTTTTAACTGTGTGCTTCATCCGTTGTTAATTTTACTTGATTGACCCCAGAGTATCTCATTCCTTAGATGGTTGGTATGTTTGTTATTTTACCGGTGATTTTCCTTTTACACACTCTGTGTGGCTGCATATTTTGGATTGCTGCTGCCAGCAACCTTGAGAATGGATGCTTTCTGCATACTTTCTTCGATCATTCCTTGTCATCATAATCTTCTTTACTTGACGTGCTGTTTCTTCGTATCTGCGTTTGATCTCTGCTGTAGCCCCATATTTTGTTGGTAAGGTAGTAAGCAAGCCGTTGAAGGCGTTCCCTAATCTTTTATCATCATCCATCTCTCATTCATCATTCATTTATCATACATCAACCACTGCATATTATGCAAGGTTTCCGGATTGTCTTGTGGTAGCCGAGTACTTACTTCCTTCCGTAGTGTCTCTTGATAAAGGGCTTAGGGTTCCATTTTTGTTTAGGTGGGTGGGTGGCTTCATTTCTATGTAGGTTGAGTTGGCGCGCTTCACTGACGATGTTTTTCTTATATTAGTATTTCTATTCTGTTTTGTGTCAAATTTCTTCCTATTTATCGTCTTGAGTGTTTCACAGCGACTGGTTTGATTTGAATTTTTGCTACGAGTATTTATCAAATTAAGTTGGTGATCACTGTGTACGTCTGAACCCCTCATTGTTTTCCTGACAATATTGTAGTGGTGATGTGAAGCATTTCTTGTGATCATTGATTACGTAGTCTATATGTGATTTTTAGTTCTGCCTTCGTGATGTGGATGCGGTATGTATGTATATTTTTGTGTGGAAACCTACTGTCGCCGCTCTCCATGGTCGCTCTCCATTATTGTTTCGCAGCAACGCATTAATTATAACCCTATGACAAGTAAGTTGTCAGATAGGTGTTTTCCGTGCCAACTTTGGCATTAAAATCTCCTTATACGATTTTGACACCATCCCTGTGCTATATAGTGGCGTAGAATTCATCCTTTGTTGTTTCATCCGCACCTTCTTCGGTTGGGGGCTATCACTTGAATATGATTGATTGTGTTTCTTATTTTTGAAATGCTTTTTACGCTTTATTAGTTGTTATTAGGCCCAGAGAGATCCTTTCGAAATGTGGTGGAAATCTGTCTACCAGAAGTGGCATTAGGTGATTTTAACTCCACAATGTAGGCTCTTTGAAATCTATATAGCCACTATGGGACCTATATAGCCTCTACGGGAGCCAATCTTTGAAATTTGTGAAATTTAACATAACCTACAACGACATGCTTTCATATAAAAATCGGTGAAAGTTCCAAAATTTTATATGAGAGCCCTACGGCTTATTTCGAAATGGCGTTAGGTGATTTAATTCCACAATATATTCCCTTTCAAACCTGTATAGCCATTATGAGAGCCAATCTCTGAGATTCGTGTTTTTTACCACAAGCTACAATGATATTCTTTTATTTGCATACTATATTCCTGACGATTAAAATAATTTCTGACAACAATAATATGAAATACAAAAATTTTTAGAAATGCACACTTGTCCAAATATCTGTCTAAAATCTATATTGTCTCCAAAAAATTATTTATGTTTGGACACTCGCACAAATTTCCGGTCAAATTATAAAAGTGTCAAATAATTTAAGTGTCCAAAAACTTCACACCGGTAGGATCTGACAATTAATGTTGTTAATTGTTTTTAAACTCGTAATTTCCGGTAAAATTTAAAAAATGTGTATCTAATCTTGTGGATTTTAATCTTATTGATCTAACCTTGTTGATTAAAATATTTGCAAAAAATTAAAAGCTATTATGGAAGCTGGGATTTCCGGTGGACCGATTACGGACAAAAATCACTGCGATATCCAAATTTATAGAAAAATCTCAAGTATGTAGTTTCGACCCGATCAATCAATCTTCCTGGGCTATATACAGAGGCCGAATTACCGCTTACATTTTGGAAAACTGATTTGAACTCACTGTTACAAAATCGATTAAGAATCTTCTAGTTCAAAGCCGTTTTGCTCAAATAGTCAATACTTTTCAAAATATTTGAAAAAACAGAAAAAGCTCTTATCGAAGGAGTCACTTCAGGTAGACCGATTTCGATCAAAAATCACTAGGATCTAGGTAACCACACATACTGGCTACTATACTTTAGTTTGCTACGTAAAAGGAATTAAAAAGGATAACTTCAAAAATGGGGTTTGATACAAACTACGACGTACTCGAGAACCTAAATTAATTTTACCATAGTTTTTCATTATTCAGAAGCTTCTACATGTATAATTAACCACGAGTTAAGTAAGATTAAAATTTAACAGAATGAAAAAAATGTTAAACCCTTTCTTAGCATTAGAGATATAATTACCGATTGAGTTTGCAAAAATATTTGCAATACACAAATATCACAAATGTGACCGTCTAATAAATATCAGTTGAACCGGAAACGATTTAATCTGAGCTACAATATTTTATCTGAGTTTTTCTTCCCACCGTTTGTACCTATTTTCGATTTCGCCCGATTATTAAACAATACCGATATCACCCATCACCACTAATTTAAATGTGATTGTAGTGAAAATAATTACTCGTATTTACCATTCAAAGGATTATTTTAATTTTCCATTTCGAAACAATCGCTTGATACTTTTGGGCAGATTGTTGTCTCTTTATTTCTTAAACGTCCATAATAAGGGCAGATGACAACGAGGTAAACGAAAAAAGCTTTCGGTGCACAATTATGTTGCTGTTGTCTTGAGAAAAATGAAAAATAAACATTTCAAATTCTACTCCTTGTTTTACGATTTTATTTATTTATTTGGAATATTTTCAGGTTAGTTAGTTTTTCTTGGGATATTTAATTGAAGACACAAAAAACGGAAAGTAAATAATAAGAAGACGTGAAAACGAAAAAAAAGGAAAT
This sequence comes from Nephrotoma guestfalica, assembly GCA_963691935.1. Classification (NCBI taxonomy): domain Eukaryota; kingdom Metazoa; phylum Arthropoda; class Insecta; order Diptera; family Tipulidae; genus Nephrotoma; species Nephrotoma guestfalica. The sequence continues at coordinate 304,645,894 of OY829914.1, read as the reverse complement.
GATATATTTTACTCTGATATTTTTATGTATATTTATTCTTTTACGAAATTACAAGTTAAGTGGAAATCTCAGTTAGAAGAAAAAACGAATGGAAAATTATATATTTTGAAAAATAAAAAAAATGTGAAAGGCCATTTGGTTGAATCTTCCTTCTTATATAAAAACGGAAAATTGTTACTTGGAATTACATAATTTAGTGACTTCTTATATTTAAAATTTTTTTTTTTTCGTTTAAATCGTCTCCTTCTGAATTGCTCATGAATGATGAACGACGCTTATTTCTTGTCGTTAATTTTAAAAATGCTGCGGAATTTGAATTAAACGGAAATACTTTTGTTCCGGTTGTGCTGCTGCCTTCTTATCATAATTAAATGTCATGAACGGGAAAAGACGAAAAGAACACGTCCGATTTGTGTGAAGGGCGGCTGTTTTTTGATTTATTTAAAAAAGGAAATTGAATTTAATGAAATTAATTTCAATTGTGAGTGAACAATTTTTTTCCTATACGAGATCATTGTAGATTGATTCATTTATTTTTCACTTCCATATTTTATTTACTTTTGCAAAAAAAAATAAAATTCTATAAGCAAATGACTTTATATCTCATTTATTACAAGCAAAATTGTTACCCTGTTTTCTCACTATCCAAAATTACGAATTTTCTGTTGTGTTATCAGCTTTTTCCATGAGTTAATCCCTGCAAACCGTTCTGGGGCCGAAGCACTACAAACTTTTTCGCGGTTCGGTTTTCCCGTCCTACCTTACTCATTTACCTGCCAAGTCGAAGACGTACGGCTATAGGTCCGATTTACGTTACCATCTGTTCATTGCATAACTCCATGCCGGCCTATAGTACTGGACATGGAAAATGCGTCGGCCCATAAGTTTTGCACTCCGACAGGGGGTCAAATTTGTGTTTATTTACATCATAGTTCGTAATCTGTTGATGAAAGTGCTATCAGCTTACTTGAGTAAACCATTTTTCTATTCCATACCACAATTACTATATTAGATATATTTATCGAAATGCAAAAATGGGATGGAGCAACCATTTTTATCGACAGGTTTAAATCGCATTATAAAACGTGTGATTGTTTGCGCGAAATAGAAACCAAATTCAATTTGCTCGGAACTCTCAATCAAAACACTTAGTTGTATTTTACTCGTACATTTAAAAACTGTTAAACGTTTTAAACAAACAAAAAAAGCTGCATATCCTTTTTATTAAAAGTGTTAAATGTTCATTGTAGAAGCGATATTTAAATACCAACAAATAAGAACATTAAAACAATTGCTTTTAAAAACCCCGCTTATTAGAAAACCCGACCGAGTTACTTTGAGAATTTGTCAACTTAAAAAATAGAAAGTTATTCGTTCATCATTTGCTTTAAGACCGTCTTCACAATAGGAATCGAATCTCATTTATTAAAGCGGATTACCTTAGACCAGGTTTATAACCCTAACGTGAGTGACGAGGTACTTGTGTATCTTTTGCACTTTTAGACGTCTATTTTAGTATGTTTCAGTCACAATACAACTTTATATTTTATGAGAACTTAGTTCAATTGATAGGTTACGATCACACTTAAAAATGAGCCATTTTAAAACTTAGACAATCGTGACCTTCCTTCCTTCAGGTAAAAATAAGCAAGCCATTTGTACTTAACTTGTTAACGAAGGTAGTTCTTATTATTTACGTGGTGAATTAAAAAATATTAACCATGAATAATTTTGACCTCGCGATATTTGCAAATTTACCATTCGGTATATCGCCGGAGTAAAAAATTAGTAGTTTTTAATAAATCTCTGTGTGTGCGTGCGTGCTTCAGTGGTTCCGTTCAGACTAAAAATCTGATGGTACTCTACAGCCCAGACAGATT